>OY728150.1:506564297-507870963 GCA_963277665.1 Viscum album
ATAGAGATCATACCCCAACATAATAAAAAGGAACTTGAAAGACTTGACATGAAAATCGAACTTGAAAAATGAGAAGGGTGAAAGAATCACTTAAACATTCGGCAGCCTAACGGCGTCACTTAAACATTCATAAAACGAAATGATGAGAGTAAGAGGGGATCTCTCATCATATAAACATGAAAGGGCAGTAAGAGGAATATAAATGAACATCCTCTCACATAAAAACAAGGAGCATAATAGGAATGACATAAAAGAGATTACATGAAAAGAAAGAGAGGGGTCGGATCCCTTACCTTAAAATGTGACTCTTGAAACTCAAAGGATTGGACCTTGAGGGATTGGGGGCACCTTGGGAGGACTCCTTGGAAGGTAAGAAGACCAGAACTTCGTTGGGGGAGAGTTGGGAGTGAAAACTATGGGAGGAAAGGGTGGGTATTTATAGGGAAAGTGAGGGGACAAAGCATTAATGGCCAAAGGACACCTCACATGTGCTTTTCTCAAACCCATGTGATCTCCCTTGGAATTTATCATGGAGTTAGGCCACATGGGGCCCCCAAAACAATTATTCATCACCCTTGGCCGGCCAACCCTCAAAAGATCTCATGACATCATCATGGCATCATTATGATGTCATTAAACATACCGAAACCCTAAAACGGTATTTTTACTATTCACTGAAAATTCAACTTTCTCAGAATAATCCCAAAATTTCACCTTAACCAAATATCAATGCTCTGATTTCAAAAATGAAATCCCTTTTATAAAAATATTTTTCTAAATATTTTTAATTTAATTTTTAAATAAAAACACTATTCATCGAAAATTCATTTTTTTCAGAAAAATCCCCAAAAATTACCTTAACATAATATCGATGCTCTGAGTTCAAAAATAAAGTCATTTTTATAAAAATAATTTTCTAATTATTTTTAATTAAATTTTTAATTAAAAAACACTATTCATCCGAAAAAAACTAATACTTGATTAATAATTTATGAAACCGTTATTTACCCATTTTATTGAATCACATTACTTAACCAAGGTGTCTAAATTATATTAAAACTTTCTTTAAGTGAAAATTACTAATCCATTTGGTCACATTACTAATCCTAAGCGTAAAATCACTATTCATAATTTACTATTCATCAAAAATTAAGTTGATCTTATTAGACTCCAAATTCCTTAATGAACACTTTTGTAGAAGACCATTTTTTGAAAATCATTACACATCATTAGTTATTTAGGGTTTACATAAATATTTTAAAATATCCCTTTTTCAAAATTCATCAATAAAATACCTCCTAAGATTATCTAGGCATTTGAAATTTCACAAACATCACTAAAGGAAGAAATCTCAATTTATTCACCCGAGAGGATTACACAAGGAAACTAGGGTCTCATCACATAGCCCCTTATAACACTGGCATAAGACCTAAGTGTAAGGTGTGATATGGTGAGAGAATCTGAGGGAGTCTCAGATAACATTGCCCTAGTAGCAATCTCCACTAACTTGAACTTCTCCTGCAAGCGTTTTCGTTCAAGCTTGACACGCTGGAGCTCAGCTTGGGCTTGGTCCAAAGAAAAGCCCACAGATGCTACCTCCTTCCCAAGCTCTGATAAGTGGGCTTCATAAGGGTTGAGTCTACTGGATGAAGCCATCGACTCCTCTTTCTGCATTAACCATTAACATCTTATTAAATCAATAAGAGTAAGTTAATATACTACTCAAAAAGATTGGGTCGTTACATTCTTCCCCCCTTAAGAAATTTCGTCCCCGAAATTTATACTTGAGGCCTAGTCGAAAAGGTGAGGGTACTTTTGCTTCATCGTTTCCTCAGGCTCCCAAGTCGCTTCTTCATATTTATGATTCCTCCACAACACTTTCACAAGGTGGGTAGTCTTGTTTCGTAGGACCTTGTCTCTACGGTCCAAGATCTCCACTGGCTGCTCTTCATAAGAGAGGTCATGTTCAAGTTGTACCACCTCTGGGTTCAGTACATGCGAAGGGTCGGGTATGTACTTCCTCAAGAGAGATACATGGAAGACATCATGAACTTGAGCTAGGTTCGGTGGAAGTGCTAGACGATAGGCCACTGCTCCTAGGCGATCAAGGATTTCATAGGGGCCAATGTACCTAGGGCTGAGCTTCCCTTTCTTCCCAAACCGCATGACTCTCTTCCATGGAGAAATTCGAAGGAAGACTTTGTCACCAACACCAAACTCCAAGTCCCTTCGACGATTGTCAGCATAGCTCTTCTGCCGACTCTGAGCAGCCTTTATGTGTTGTTGGATGGCATGAACCTGTTCCGTCATCTCTTGCACGAGATCAGGCCCAAGAAGCTTCCTCTCACCAGTTTCATCCCAACAAGTAGGAGTTCTACACCGCTTTCCATATAGAGCTTCATAGGGTGCCATCTGAATACTCGAATGGAAGCTATTGTTATAGGAGAACTCCACTAATGGGAGGTGTTGATCCCATCCACCTTTAAATTCCATTGAGCATAATCTCAACATGTCTTCGAGTGTCTGAATAGTCCTTTCAGATTGGCCATCAGTTTGAGGATGATAGGCCGTACTAAAATTCAATTCAGTATTCAGAGCATGCTGAAGACTTCTCCAGAATTTTGATGTGAATCTTGGGTCACGATCAGATACGATGGATAGTGGTACCCCATGCAGCCTTACCACTTCCTTCACGTATATCTTGGCAAGCTGATCCAGAGAGAAATCTTCCTGAATAGAGATAAAATGGGCTGTCTTGGTGAGACGGTCCACAATAACCCATATCGCATTGTTTCCTTTGGATGTTTTTGGGAGACCAGTTACAAAGTCCATGGTGATATTATCCCACTTCCATACTGGTATGGGTAGCGGTTGTAATACCCCCTTAGGAAGTTGTCTTTCTGCCTTTACTTGCTGACACACCAGGCACCTTGTAGTGTAATCTGCAATCTCCCTCTTCATGTTATCCCACCAATAATGATCACGAAGGTCTCTATACATCTTAGTGCTTCCCGGATGTATAGAGAAAGTAGAGCTATGAGCTTCATCCATCAGTTCTTTCTTTATCTCCGGAATAGATGGAACACATAGTCTTGTACGAAATTTCAATACACCTTCTTGATCAATATTGAAATCAGGGAACTTCCCATCCTTTACAGCCTCGAACTTCTCCTGGAGCAAAGGATCTTCTTTTTGAGCCTTCTTGATCTTCTCTAGTAATGAAGGTTGAGAAATCATTTGGGATAGGGTTGATGATGTCCCTTTCCTTATAATTCCCATGTCCAGTTTTACTAGATCTTTAATCAAGGGATCTCCCAGGATCCTCATTGTTGCCAGAACAACAGGATCTTTCCTGCTTAACGCATCCGCGACTTTGTTTGCTCTTCCAGGGTGATAATGAATTGAACAATCATAGTCTTTAATAAGCTCCAACCATCTCCTTTGTCTCATGTTCAATTATTTCTGTGTGAAAATATACTTTAGACTTTGGTGGTCGGTGTATATATCACATTTCTCCCCATAAAGATAGTGCCTCCATATCTTTAGAGCAAAAACAACTGCCGCCAGCTCTAGATCATGCGTAGGATAATTCTGCTCATGAATCTTCAACTGTCGAGATGCATAAGCAATTACTTTGTCATTTTGCATGAGGACGCACCCAAGCCCTTTCAGAGATGCATCGCTAAAAATAACGAATCCTTCTCCGATAGAGGGTAGTGTTAACACCGGTGCAGTAACCAATCTCTTTTTCAGCTCTTGGAAACTTTCCTCGCATTCCTTTGTCCAGATGAACTTAACCCCTTTTCGAGTCAACTTGGTTAGTGGATTAGAAAGCCGTGAAAAGTTTTTCACAAACCTCCTATAATATCCCGCTAAACCAAGGAAACTACGAATCTCAGTTACTGTTGTGGGTTGAGGCCACTCCTCCACAACCATTGTCTTTGCAGGGTCAACCGAGATTCCTTCATTGGTTACGATGTGCCCCAAGAAATCCACTTGTTGTAACCAAAACTCACACTTGCTGAACTTCCCAAAGAGCCTCTCCTTCCGTAGAGTTTTCAAAACAACCCTCAGATGATCTTCATGCTCCTCACGACTTTTTGAATATATCAAAATATCATCAATAAAAACTACCACAAAGTTATCAAGGTAGTCCTTAAAGACTCTATTCATCAAATCCATGAAAATAGCAGGAGCATTAGTCAAGCCGAAAGGCATAACAGTAAACTCATAATGCCCATATCTTGATCGGAAGGCAGTCTTTGAAATATCTTCCTTCTTCACCCTCAGTTGATGATAACCAGATCGAAGGTCAATCTTAGAGAAGAATTGAGCCCCACGAAGTTGGTCAAATAAATCATCAATTCTTGGAAGAGGGTATCTGTTCTTCACTGTGATCCCGTTCAGTTCTCTATAATCAATGCATAGCCGCATTGATCCATCCTTCTTCTTCACAAAGAGAACTGGTGCTCCCCAAGGAGACACACTCGGTCGGATAAACCCCTTCTCCAACAAGTCTTGGAGTTGTTTCTTTAGCTCCTCTAGCTCCACATTTGCCATTCTATACGGAGTCTTTGATATCGGTTGAGACCCAGGTACGAGTTCAATGGAGAACTCTACCTCTCTTTCTGGGGGAGGTCCAGGTAACTCCTCAGGAAATACGTCCATGTATTCCTGAACAATCAGAACATCTTCAATTTGTATGCTCCCTTTCCCTTCTTCCACATCACCGATTAACTCCATAAAGAAAGCTATAGGAGGTGCTTCTAGATAGGGATCAGTTCGGGATATCTCTCCACGGAAGATAACTGTAGGTCGTTCATTCAAGACTACTGAGATTTCCTTACTTCTGCATTTGATCTTAGCATTATACTTTGAGAGCCAGTCCATCCCTAGTATAACGTCGAATTCCATCATGGGAATGGCTACTAGATTTGCGATAAGATTGTGCTCACCAAAGTAAACACTAGAGTCTCTAAACACTGTTGATGCATGGATAATCCCATTTGGAGTCTTCACTGACAACTCTACCTCAAGCAATTCAGGGATTGATTCTATATTCTTTGCAAACTTGGAAGAAATAAAGGAATGCGTAGAACCAGAATCAAATAAAGCACTTGCTAGTTTTGAGAGGACAACAAGAGTACCTGCTACCACATCGTTCGGGACGTCAACTTCAGCTGTTGTGATAGCGAAAGCACGACCTTGCTCTCTTGGCCTCTGCTGAGGTTGGTGGTGATTCCCCTCCACCGCCCTCGGATTGGGACATTGGTTAGCAAAGTGCCCAAGCTGTCCACACTTGAAGCATGTGACTTCGGGTAGGGCCAGAACCATCTTTCCTCTGTCGTTAGTGTTGGGAAGCTGAGGCTTCACCTCACTATAACAATTCCGAGCAATATGGCCTCCTCTTCCACACTTGTAGCACTTTCCACTTCCACTCAAGCAGTTCCCCAGATGATTCTTCCCACATTTATTGCATGTGGTAAGTTGCGTTTGCTTTCCACCTCTTCCCTGATCAAAAGACTTCCCTAAACTGGGCTCCAACGACCTCTTCTTTTCATTTGGCTTATGAGACCACTGTGTCTCACCAAACTCCAGCTCGACTTTCATAGCACTTCGAACTATTTCTTCATAGCTATCATAGTCCCTGTTGGCTAGATTCTTCCGCAGATGAGGTCGTAGTCCGCCAAAGAATCTATCAACCTTCCCATTAGGGTCCATGACAAAGCTTGAGGTATAACGGGAAAGCCTTGTGAAGTTCATCTCGTAGCTTCCGACAGATTCGTTCTCCTTCTGCTTCAGCTCGAGAAACTCTTTCTCCATTTTCGTTCTCATGGAACGAGGGAAATACTTGTTAAAGAAAATCCCCCGAAATTCTTCCCACTCCATAGCTTCCATCTCTCCTCGTGGCTTCGTGTTTTTGATCAGTGACCACCACTGATCAGCTTCTCCCTCCAGGCGGTAAACAGCAAGGGTAACCTTTTCTTGTTCCGAACAATGAAGTACAGAAAAGATCTTTTCAATGGAGCTTATCCATTGTTCCGCAACCAACGGGTCAGTAGATCCACTGAATGTTGGCGGTCGTTGACGCATGAAGGACTCAACAGAGTGTTGTTCCCTTCGTGGTGAGGTCGGCCTCTCAGCTTGATTCAAGTTATTACTCATAACTTGAGTCAGTTGGTTCATCATTCTCATGAATGTTTCCATTCCGGCTTCCATCGGAGGGCCGTCAGCACATGGTGCATTGCGGTCACCATCGGCACGGTTCCTCCTATTGCCCGCCATTTTCTAAAAGAATAAAACCTTAGTAAGAAACTTATTTCATTTATGAATCTTTTAACTAAGACTTCGTGCTTAGACAATAATAGTTCTCTATAATTCCTTCATAATGATTCATAAAAAGCATGTGATTAACCAAACATATCCCCCGGGAGTGTCGTAACCAAGAGTGCAGCAAGGCTCGTTATCGTGCACCAGTTCCCGTTCGAGTCTAGCTCAAAGCGGTGTTTTCGGGTTTTACCCCTATGTACATCTGTGCCAGAGCCGCCTCTACCTGCTCGTATCCAGACAGGGATGTATTTGTTTGATAAACCACTTACTCAATACTTACCAAAATACCAGGAATTTTTCCTATATTTAAACTTTTCCATAGGGTTCTTCCTAAAGTTTTTATATCCTAATTTCCACAAATAACTAAACCATCCTTTGATACCAACTATAGCATCCCGCCATTTTATAACATAAACTTTCATTACATTACACATAACTGAGGATCTTTAAGGTCTAGTGTCTTGGAAACCAGGAACAAAATACATAAAAAAAACACAAAACATTCTTCTTAAACACTTTAAAGGCTTCTCCTTTAGTTCATCCTATGTTCATTATGCATCTCATAACCTGGGGACATACATCAAAAGAAAGGGTGAGCAGAAGGCCCAGTAAGGGAAACAAGAGGAACATTTTACATGTGAACTGGATATACTTCAATAAGGACATGAAAAGGACTTTAAGGCATGAGAAATAAATCATGAGGAATTTCATAATAAAAACAACATTTTTCATAACTTGAAGATGTGGCTGCAACATTTAATATTGACAATCGTTTCGTTTCACCAAGGTCCATCCCCAAGGTGTCGTTAAAAATTACCAAGGTTATTCACCAAGGCGTCGTTAAAATGGTCATCTCTAGAGATTAAGTCTTTACCCAATGCATTGGAGCGCTATCAGGGAGCACCCTTAAATTTGCCTTTATTATCATGTGAGCCACATATATCATCATCAAACATTTCATAAATAACCCATATAGCATAAAATAAATGGGTTTCATTTCATAATCATAACATTTTAAAAACTGCTTTAATGACATGATCTTTACGGCACTTTAAACCCACGGAAAGGGAAGCGGGTCTCATGTATGTAAATCCCAGAATTTAAAATGGAACATTTTGATATATATGTGAATACCCTTTTAGAAATAATAGCTTTGAGTATTCACTTTATAACATAAAATAATTTTTGAGAAAAGAGAGAGGCATTTTGAGACGAAAATTCTGCAGCATAACGGCTATGTTTCGGGGTTTTAGAAAACATTGAAAAGAGAGGGGACATGGGTCACCAACTCATAATGATCCATAAAACAGTAAGTGGACAGAATAAGAAGGATATATGGACATGGTAATGAAATTTGAAGGACATACCATTTGAAATGAAAAACATGGAAGGAAGACAAAATTTAGATTTCTCTTATGAAAATTCGGCAGCCTAACGGCGTCACTTAAACTTCAATAAAAAGAATTGACAAGATCAAATAGGGTCCCTCATCATATGATCATAAGAGATCAGTATGATAGATATAGAGATCATACCCCAACATAATAAAAAGGAACTTGAAAGACTTGACATGAAAATCGAACTTGAAAAATGAGAAGGGTGAAAGAATCACTTAAACATTCGGCAGCCTAACGGCGTCACTTAAACATTCATAAAACGAAATTATGAGAGTAAGAGGGTATCTCTCATCATATAAACATGAAAGGGCAGTAAGAGGAATATAAAAGAACATCCTCTCACATAAAAACAAGGAGCATAATAGGAATGACATAAAAGAGATTACATGAAAAGAAAGAGAGGGGTCGGATCCCTTACCTTAAAATGTGACTCTGGAAACTCAAAGGATTGGACCTTGAGGGATTGGGGGCACCTTGGGAGGACTCCTTGGAAGGTAAGAAGACCAGAACTTCGTTGGGGGAGAGTTGGGAGTGAAAACTAAGGGAGGAAAGGGTGGGTATTTATAGGGAAAGTGAGGGGACAAAGCATTAATGGCCAAAGGACACCTCACATGTGCTTTTCTCAAACCCATGTGATCTCCCTTGGAATTTATCATGGAGTTAGGCCACATGGGGCCCCCAAAACAATTATTCATCACCCTTGGCCGGCCAACCCTCAAAAGATCTCATGACATCATCATGACATCATTATGATGTCATTAAACATACCGAAACCCTAAAAAGGTATTTTTACTATTCACTGAAAATTCAACTTTCTCAGAATAATCCCAAAATTTCACCTTAACCAAATATCAATGCTCTGATTTCAAAAATGAAATCCATTTTATAAAAATATTTTTCTAAATATTTTTAATTTAATTTTTAAATAAAAACACTATTCATCGAAAATTCATTTTTTTCAGAAAAATCCCCAAAAATTACCTTAACATAATATCGATGCTCTGAGTTCAAAAATAAAGTCATTTTTATAAAAATAATTTTTTAATTATTTTTAATTAAATTTTTAATTAAAAAACACTATTCATCCGAAAAAAACTAATACTTGATTAATAATTTATGAAACCGTTATTTACCCTTTTTATTGAATCACATTACTTAACCAAGGTGTCTAAATTATATTAAAACTTTCTTTAAGTGAAAATTACTAATCCATTTGGTCACATTACTAATCCTAAGCGTAAAATCACTATTCATAATTTACTATTCATCAAAAATTAAGTTGATCTTATTAGACTCCAAATTCCTTAATGAACACTTTTGTAGAAGACCATTTTTTGAAAATCATTACACATCATTAGTTATTTAGGGTTTACATAAATATTTTAAAATATCCCTTTTTCAAAATTCATCAATAAAATACCTCCTAAGATTATCTAGGCATTTGAAATTTCACAAAAATCACTAAAGGAAGAAATCTCAATTTATTCACCCGAGAGGATTACACAAGGAAACTAGGGTCTCATCACATAGCCCCTTATAACACTGGCATAAGACCTAAGTGTAAGGTGTGATATGGTGAGAGAATCTGAGGGAGTCTCAGATAACATTGCCCTAGTAGCAATCTCCACTAACTTGAACTTCTCCTGCAAGCGTTTTCGTTCAAGCTTGACACGCTGGAGCTCGGCTTGGGCTTGGTCCAAAGAAAAGCCCACAGATGCTACCTCCTTCCCAAGCTCTGATAAGTGGGCTTCATAAGGGTTGAGTCTACTGTATGAAGCCATCGACTCCTCTTTCTGCATTAACCATTAACATCTTATTAAATCAATAAGAGTAAGTTAATATACTACTCAAAAAGATTGGGTCGTTACATACGTGGCTGGAGAAGCTGTCCGCGAACCAGGGTGGTCCACGAACAGATTAGAATCCCGCGAACTAAGGTGGTTCACAGCTTCGGGTTCGATCCGAGAACCAGGGTGGTCCGCAAGGGGTTCCATGCGGCCAGTAGTGACCAAGGGAGACGCCGGCCAGAGGCTCGTCAGTCAGGGCTTCACCCGCGTAGTAGGGTGCTACGAAGTGCTGCGGATTGGAAAAGAGGCATAAATTCCCTGGTCCGCGGGGAGTGCATCTGCAGAGGAACCATGGTTCACAGTTTTCTCTTCTTTTTTGTTTTAGGTTCGCGGTTCACCATGTTATTATGCGTTTTTTGTTCCTTATTAGTTCGTTCCCAGGTTCATACCAGCTCTGGTTCACGAACTGGAACTTCTGAAATCCTAAGCCTTCCTTCGAAATCCTTACACCCGAATCTGATTGATCTCCTCTCCATCTTTTTTTCTTTTCTATTATCCTCAATCTCCTTTCATAGATCGGGGAAAAGTATTTATCTATGGTCATGTAGCACCTTTTGTGGAGGCCCATGACCTAAAACCCAGTTCATGGATGACTCGGTCAATCCGCAACTCGCGGGGGGCATTTGAGCGCATCTCCCCCACGAACCAAATGAGCTTGTAGAGTGCTTCACGGATGCGGAGGGTTCCGCCTCCCTTTTGCGAACGACAGCAGATGCGTCTTGAGCCGGTCGACGCGGTCCGCGGCTGGGGCAGTTCGTGATGGTGGGCCGACTCGGCGCCTGTTCTGCTTCGCGCTGGCGGAGGATCTCCGCCTCCATCTCGCGAACGAGGCTGGTCGGCGTAGGGGAGGAGTTCACTGAATCGGCCGCGTAACACTTGGGACGGTTCGCGGACCAGTTGGTCATTTGCCAATTTTGAGTATTGGCCTCCTTCCTTTGCCTAATTCATTGAAGGGAATCAGGTAAAAATCATCTCTCAAATGAAGGGGATTATTATCTTCATTTGCGGATTTTTCATAACCCTATAGTATTAAAAATCTAATATTCTACAAAATGACATAGATAATGCTAAAAAGTTAATTAATCAATAATTTTTTGTTCTAATTGTAATTTTATAGTAAATATATTAACCATATAAAATGAATATAAAAGAAGATAATGTAAGTGTCAAATTAGTAAACTAAGGGTTAAAGCTAAAAGATAATGATACATTTATAAACTCAACTTATCTAAAACATATTTTTTGAGAGTTTTGAGACCCAAATGAATCTTATATTTGAAATAAATTTATTTGGGACCATTTGAAACCGAATATCATTTTAGAATAAAATAACATTTTAATGCCTTCCCAAAGTTCCCCTACTACCTATTATAAAAGGGCATCATCTATACCCATTTAATCTCACCTCTAAAGAATATTAGATAGTCCAAAATCATCCAAAATAATCTCCAAACACCCCTATAGTCACCCTAGAAGCCTTCACATAGGCCTAAGTGAATTCAAGAAAGCCTTTTGGCTTAAATCAAAAGGGAGTTACATGTTTTAGAGGAAGCCCCTTCTCTAATGTTCCTTTACATTACTTTAATTATTCACACTCTATAAAATTATTATTAGATGATTACATAACTACACCAGTCTATTAAATATACTAGTATTGTTTTATGAGAATTATTATAACTACACTTACACATAACTCTATCTAATGGATATGGACATACTATTTCTGTGTATAGTGAATTTCTTCATCAGGAAACAATGATTGTTAGACATTCCTCGACCAGGTCTCAGGGTGACCATTATTATGGGACTATATTTAAATATGATATATATTATGTTTATAATGTTTTTATTCATAGGTAATTTTTATTTACAATATTCCATTATTCTTTTAATGATGTGTTAACCTGATAATTTTATTTGAGGAAGTGCGAACTATCGCCCCCTCAATGTGATATGACTCGTTCATTCCATAAATGGAACATATAAAGGCTATAATTAATGGACATATATAACATATAATAAAGAATATATTATACTATAATAATAATATACCTATGTATCATTATGTTTTCATTCCATTAAATATAAAATAGAAATTAATTTAGCATTCATGCGTACGTACGGCTTACCGTCTCCATGAACGGTGCATTTCATTTCTTATCTCCAAATGTTATGAACTATTATAAATACATATATACTACATATATATGATATATATGAATAATATTCTACAGATAATGAACTTTTTAAAATATAGAGAAATTGTAATTATAACAAGACTATTTTCGACTCAAGTACCCAATATCGACAAAATAACATATATTAACTAAAATAATAATGTAATTTTTATAACATGGAAATAATTGATATAAAAGGAATAATGAACTTGAAAAAGGTTCTTAAACAAGTAGAAATGAACTTAATATTATTATTCAGGAAGAACAGTGAACATAAAAGGTGAAACAAACTCAATGTAAAGGAACCTTTCACCCTCCCCTTTTAGTCAAAGACATTACTTATTTTATTTATTTAAATTTCCATTTTCATATGATGGGATGTTTTTTATATATCATTGTTCGTGAACATTTTATTTTTAAGGGATGAGAGACCCTTTTCTCTCTCATCAAAACATTTTATTAATTTTTAAATGACACTGTTAGGCTGCCTAATTCTCGTAAGGGAACATCTTAGGAGAATTTCTATTATTTGGTTTAATAATCTACTTCGTGATTATGAAAAGATATGATTATGTGATAAATGAATTTTAAAATATTATCATGTATTTATAATCGATTTATGGTTATTTATGGTTAATAAAAATAATAGATCTATTTGATTAATGATATGATCTTTGTAATGGAATTTCTTTACTCAATTTCTATTTATTGGGTTTTAAACATACTTTGTCAATTATATTATTGCAAGATTATGTATGGAATAAATTCTTATTTATTTATGTTTTAAATTACACTTCCCTTTGTTGTGGTTAAAATTTTTCTAAACATAATCACCCCTTTGATAAATTCTTATGTCAGAGATTTGAATTTGGTAAGGGAAAATCCAAACTCAATGTCATTTCATTGAGTTAAATATAGAGGTCATTTGTTTTTTTTCCAAGAATGTGTGTGAATTAACTATGATTGTTTTACACTTAATCTACACCTATTTGTGATATATTTATAATTTTCACACATATTTATATCATTGATTTATCTTTAATCTTATAATACGATCTTTGTAATGGACTTTGTCTCAATATCCATAAAAGACCTTCTTTTATATAGTGTATAATTATACACATTTTTCTTTTAATTTAATTGAACATTTTTTAAAATAAATATTTTTTATATTAATAGTTATAATAAATGAAAAAAATAATGTTTCTTTTTAACA
Source organism: Viscum album (assembly GCA_963277665.1). Taxonomy (NCBI): domain Eukaryota; kingdom Viridiplantae; phylum Streptophyta; class Magnoliopsida; order Santalales; family Viscaceae; genus Viscum; species Viscum album. The sequence continues at coordinate 506,577,265 of OY728150.1, forward strand.
GATGTGATGAAAAAGACCTTTCCACCACCACGAGTATTATTTGATATTGGGCTTCCATAAAACGTTGTAAGGTTTTTAAAAAGGAAAACAATTTCATATACATTTTCAGGTATTTTGGTATTGAAAATGGTATTTAAAATGGATTTATTATGTCAATATATTGAAAGTATATATTGTAATTGCAATGTGTAAATGTTATCTTTCATTTATCCTTGTGTTGTTGTTATGATTATGTTATGATTCTTATGAATTTTTTATGTATACGTGTAGTTTCATGATAATCCTAGAGTGGGTGAGCCCGATATAGCTCTCCAATACATTGGTTAATGTGACAAAGGTAAATTTTAATGTTTATACTAAAAGATTTAGGAAATATACTGTGATAGGTATTTCAAACGTAACTCCCAATGTAGCAATGAAAGGTATAATGTAATTATGTTATGGATGTGACATGTTACCTTTATGATTTATGATTTCTGTGTGTTTTTCATAAATCATGTAATTTCATGAGGTATGTTAAAAAACATTTGTTTTATGACTGAATAATAATGTTTCGTTGATTTGTGTGTATTAATGGACTAATGTTTTCATTCCTTTTTTTATATCCCTTTATGAGATTTTTTTCTCATCCAATGTTTTTGGGATGTCTTTCATAGTGTATAAGAATGAGTAATAGAAAATTAGAATTCAAGATGATTTATATCTATCAAATAAATCTTTAATTATTTTAAGCAGTTATATTTTAGTAAAAATATTAGATAGAGAAGAAGTCTCTACTTTATAGTTTTTCAGATTTAATGTAATATTTATGGCCTAATTTTCTAAAACTCTAAACTAGAGAAGATCCTCAAATTTAATTCTTCACATAACTAATGGTTATGAGATGTTTTTCATTGGGGCCTTACTATTGGTATCTGAGGTCTGTTTAGAATAATTTAGAGGTTAAGGTGTTATCTAGGTTTTGGTAAAGGATCTCATATATCTAAGTGGGTTATTATCATATGGAATCTTTTGGAGGGTTATGGTAAAATAGGATGTTTAAATAAAAACATAAACAATGTAAATTTAAGGAGGATGATCGATATGAGTAATATAAATGTTTTTTTGATATATTTACCCTATATAGGATTAGTTTTTTAATAATAATAATTTATTTCATTTTTATGTGTTGATTATTTTCAGCATATTAAGGATAATTTGTCACGATAGAAGTAAATAGATCTTGAACAACCTTCTTATCTATATGTGATTATTCGATCATCACTATCATGGAAAAACCATTTCAAATGATTTTGAGAGCTTCTTGACTATTTAAATCACCTGAAAGAAAGTTTTTGAGTTATCCAACACCTACCCATTTCTAAAAAAATATATTTGTCATTGTATCTTTTATATATAATTTCAAGATCTCTACATTTCCAACTCTATAAAATAGTGAAATTTCAGAATTGGAGAGAAACTTTATTTTTTGAATGTATCAAAACATGATGAAATGGAAATGTAACATCTTGGAAATCATGATATCTTGATTCATGGTATGATTTATTTTATTATCCATAAAGAATAATAATATTTTGGTTTGATGTTTATAAATGATGAGGATATTTGATCAGTATGAATGATGAATTAATAAATAAGGTGTCAATGCATGGTTAATGTATTATGAAGAGTGTTTAATTAGTAATAAGTCTACATATAAGGGATTCCCGAGTTATAGTAGTTTATAGGATGATGAAATATTTAAAAGTATTAATGATCTTATGATGATGTGACTAATTTGGATGAATTTTTATAATATTATTAACCCTAATTATTGATATTTTAAAATCATATTCAAGGAATAATTACCTATTCTAACGTGGACATAATGGGTACCTTTAGGGGTTCATATGATTTTTTTGATGTGAAAAAATGGTTATTACATTTTGGGATTCAAAATTAACGGTATTAGATAACCTTTGAGGATAAAGTAGGTGATGGTAATTTTTGAGAGAATTATCTTATTTTTTAGATTATTTTAAAAATGATATAGATTTAGAAAAGGTATATTCCATAGGATGGGTAAAAACCCATCACGTCTGGAAAGGTTGAAGGAATTGAACCCACAACTGATGGGCGATAAGGGTACTTCACCCACCACTGGCCTACCTTAAGTACCTAGTTAGTAAGACTTATTATTTTTAGTTAAATGACTTTATAGATCAAGAATAAGATGATTTTGGAAGATAGGTTTTATCAAATGGATATATTTAGTATAGGAAAATGTTGTTTTGATTATGTAATAAATGGTATTTTGAAAGTCGTTCTCTCTTTTGGGAACATTGTATGCCTAAGGAAAATAGAATACAATAGGATTTCGTATAAAGATTAATGGTTGAATTTAATTCTGGAAGAATCAATGTTTTTATTGTAGATATATTATGATTTGAAATATTTATATAAATTATTAACTTATCAAGGATAATATGTTATTAGGTTAATTACCGTTAAGTATAATACATTAAGATTAGTTGATGTTATTTGGAGATAAATGTTAACATTTATCATGGAATACTAGGTGACCAAATCCTTCTGAATTTTTCGTTTTCAATTATAGTATTGATTACAACGAATAATTTTAAGTATAGTTATTTATTTAATTCTCCTTGTTGATCATTGGGTTATGAATGTTGAATTTTGGAGATTAAGAGTAGTATTTCTTTTTATAAAGGATTGCCATTTTTGGCGACTTTCTAGACATGTACTAACCATTTTGGTTTTGGTTAATGTCTAAAGACATGGGAAATATATAGTTAATATTTTTTGGATCATGTTATACTCTAGAATTTTATTATATCACTTCAGGTGAGATCAAGTCATCATTAATACTCATCATTTGGATAAAATATGATTTTGTGGTAGAAATTTATTAAAGGATCAAACTCAACATGAAGAGTAAGTATATCTACTTATGTTATTAATAAATCTAATAAATAAATTATAAACATTATGTAAAGGAAAATAAAACAAAAATTCTGTCCATTTACTATTACTACTGTGGAATCAAATTATGTTTAACCTACCATAAGTTTGTGATTTTTTAGTGGTTAACATTTTTATGATCATATTTTCTATCACTCTCCATAAGAACATTAAGGTTAGTTTCTCTTCCATATCCATATTTTACTTTATGGAATTCCAGTATGGGTTATCTTGGGTGAACTTTTTACTTCACTTTATTACTTTTATAGTGATTTTATTATCGACACTTTTTCCGATGTTGGATTTTCAATGAAGTTTGCAAGGGTGAAATTTCCCAAAGGGGGAAGGATATAACAACCCATGTATTTATAGAATAATACATTTTTATATCTAATAATATTTATTAATATTATATTAATTTTATGTTATAGAGGACACATTTTATGATTGTATACTCGACACGTAACAACAAGTTTTTATGAAATATTTCCTTGCACATAACTATGAGTTATACTGAAAATTTATATAATAATATTATTATTTTAAATGGTTGTTAACCCACAACCATTATATATTAGGGAATGATAATAACTAAAAATATTATTATTTTATATATTTATTAAAAAAATTTCATTTATGCAATGAATATTAGAGGCTAAAAATTAGAATGAATCTGATTTTAAGTATGAAATACTCATATATTTTTAAAAGATCGTTTTACCGCCTTTTGATGGAAAACCCTTTTTAAATATATAATTTATCACATTTATATGTTCTATTTGAAAAAATAAACATATTCTATAGAATTTGAAAATTAAAATATATTTTTGATGAAATCATGGTATTTTTATGATAAAATTTATATTTTTATAAATATTGAATTTTATTTTCATTTTAATTCAAAACACCCATTTCATATAATTTATTAATATTGTTAGATTATTATATTAATTTGCTTTAAAGTGTAATTGGATTATATTTGTATCATTTAATCAAAGTTTGGTTATTATATGTAATTTCTCAATGAAATTGGACATAAAAATATGCCAATATTTTGATAGTTACTATTTCATAAAAACTTGATTTTTGTTTTTGACAATAGGAATTAATTTTAATTTAATTTATTCCAATTTTGTGTTTTGAATTTGAAAAAATGATTCCATATATGTAATAATGAAGTCCAAATTTAGTAAATAGGTACCTTTTTTTTTAGAAATTTTGAATAGTAACTTCGGTAAATATTTTATATACCACGGTTGAAGGGTGAGTCTATTAAATAAGTGTAAAAAAGAATATTATTACAATATTAAACTACCCTAACACATTTCATAATTCTATTGGATGAGATATGTCTAACCAAGGCCATCCTTGGGTCGATTTTTGGACCCCATGGTGCCACTTTGATGTGAAAATGACATTTTTATGAATAAATTTAAGGTTAAGAAAAATGTAACATAAAAATATATATTTTAGAAAAACAATTTTTATATGGGGTTGTATAAGTTATATATTTGACTATAAAATGTAATTATAAATAAAAAAATATTTTTACAACATTTTATTTTATTTTTAATTTTTAGACATCCAAAAAATAAATTTATTTATGAAACAATGATGATGTAGTGATTACATTATGAATGACTAATTTAAGTAAATGAGATTATAAATGTTAAAGTAAATTTATTATTAAAATATTTTATTTCATCCACGAATTTTAGGGATGTGTATGACTTGTTATATTTGAATTAATGAATTTTTTTCTAAATAATCATGTATTTATGGATTTTAATAAAAGTCATTATATGATTAGTAAGAAAATTGACATAAATGAGTTTTTAGAAAAAAATATATTTTATTGAATGATATAATAGTCCTAAAAACTAGTTTTGGAAAAAATACATAACTAACGGTGAAAAGTTCATTAATTTACCATGTGGGGTAATATTGGCATTTTAAAGTAATAATACTAACCAGATAGTATGAATATACAAGAAGACATGGTAAGAGGAAAATTAGTTAACTAAGAGTTAATGTTAAATGATAAGGTTAAATTTTTTACCTATATTTTTATTAAACTTATTGGTTGAATGGTTTTCAAACCAAAAGAATTTTATATTTGAAATAAATTACTTAAGGAAAATTTGAAACCAAAAACCATTTTATAATAAAAGAATATTTCAATACCTTCCTAATGTTACCCTCCTCCCTCTTATAAAATAGAATAACCCCTACCCATTTACTCACACCTCTAAAGAACCTTGGATCATCAAAAATATGACCAAATTATCTCCAAACATACCTTTATTCCTTCTCTATGCCTTAGCTTAGGGAAAAGTCCAATCAAGAAATCCTTTTGGATCAAATCAAAATTGAGTTAAACATTTTAGAGCTAGCATCTTCTCTAAAGTTCATTTACATTATTTTAATTCTTCACTCTCTACAATATTATTATTCTTTGATTAAATAACAACAATGGTATCTTCAATATACTATGATTTTTTTATGATATGGATTAGAACTACACTTACACACAATTCCCTCTAATGTATATGAACATTCTTTTATTTTGTACGATGAACTGTTGCCTCATGAAACGATGATTGTTTGATTTTCCCCTAAAACCACTCATGGTTGACATTTATGATGTAACTGTATTTATATATGATATATATTATTTTTATGTGGTCCTTATGTTATTTAATTTTTATTTACAACAGATCTTTACTATTTTCATTGTGTTTAAACACGATAATTTCATTTGACGAAATGCGTACTACCGCCCCCTCAAAGAGATATCACTCATTCATTCCATACATGAAATTATTAAAGGATTTCATTAATGAACATATGTAACAATTATAAAACATGATACTATACTGGAATTATTATATACCTATTTATCATTATGTTTCCCTTCCATTAAATATGAATTAGAAATGAAATTATCGTTCATGTGTATGTACGGATTACCGTCACCATGAACGGTGCATTTAATTTATTATATTAAAATGTGATGGACCATTATAAATAAACATAGACTAGATATATATGATATATATGAATCATATTCTAGATATAATGAAATTTTGACCACATGGACAAATTGTAGTTACAACAATATCATTTTCAACTAATGTACCCAATTTTGACCTAACGACTAAAATTTACTTAAATAATTATGTAATTTTTATAACGTGGTAATAAGTGATATAAAAAGAATAATAAAAATTTAAGGATTCTTAACCATGCTTAAATTATCTTATTTTTATTATTTAGGAATAATAAGGAACATATGTGAAGAATCATACTCAATGTAAGGGAACCTTCCGGCCTCTTATTTTAGTCAAATACTTATTTTATGTTAGGTCTCTTAATTTTCCTTTTCTTATGTTGGGATATGTTATTCTATAGCCATATACATATATATTTTATGTCCAAGTGATGACATACCCTTTTTTCCCTCATCAACTCATTTTCTCAATTTTTAAGTGACACCATTAGGCTGCTGAGTTTTCGTAGGGGAACATCTTTACCCAATTTCCATTATTTGGGTTAATAATTTACTTCTTGATTATAAAATGTTATGATTATGTGAGAAATGAAATATAATATAATATCTTTTATTTTTACTAGATTTATAGTTATTTTTAGTAAATATAAATAATCAATCCATTTGATTAACAAAATGATCATTGTAATGGAATTTCTAAACCCAATTTTCGTTTATTAGGGTTTACGCAAACTCTGTCAATTATATTATTCCAAGATTATGTATCGAATAAATTTTTTTTTAGGTTTTAATTTTCATTTCCCTATTGTGTGTATATATTGGGGTTGCACATAATTACCTCATTTATGAATTCATAGGTGAGTGGTACGAATTATTTAAGGGAATATGTTAACTCAATTTCTTTTTATTGAGTTAAATATCCATGTCATTTGTGTTTTTTTTCCATTAATATGTGTGAATTTCCTCTGATCATTTTACACTGAATATCAAATTATGTTGGGTGTATTTATAATTGTACCACATATTTATGTTATTTTTTATACATAATCTAATGATATGATCTTTGTAGGGGAACTTGTCTCAAACTCTATTCATTGAGGAATGTTTTGGTTTATAGAAGACATTATTTTATAGAGTGTATAATTATACCGTGTTTTATTTTAATTTAATTGAGATGGTTTCAGAAATAATCTTTTTTGTAGGAATCATTTTACTAAATGAAAAAAAATTAATGTTTCTTTTTAACGTACATGACGACAATGACAATTACACCACCGCAAGCATTATTTGATATTTGGAATTTTGAACCAAACATAATGTTTTTAAAACATAAAATAAATACCATATACCATTATCATGTATTTTTTTAATATAAAATGCGATTGAGAATGGATTTATTATGTCAATATATTAAAAATATATATTTTGATTGCAATGTGAAAATGTCATATTACCATTATGCTTGTGTAATGTGTTATGACTATGTTATAGATCATAGGCATTATTTACGTATATGGGTTGTTCCGTGATAATATTTGGGTGGGTGAGCCTGAGATAGCTCTCCAATTCAATGGTTAATGTGATGGGGGTAAATATTAATATTTATCATAAGGGAATTGGGGAATATAATTTGATGGGTATTCTCAACATAACCCTCTATCTAGGTGAGAAAGGTATATTGTATAATTTTTTGGTTCCCAGAAGATTCTTTTATGATTTATGATTTCCATGTGTTATTCATAAATATAATGAAGTCATGAGGAATGTTAATGAACTTATGTTTTATAATTTAAAATTAAGGTTTCGGTTTTTTTTGTATTGATTGACTAATGTTTACTTTATTTATTTTGTATACCTTTTCTGAGATTTTTTTGCTCATTCTATGTTTTTGAAGTGTTTTTCACAGTGTATAAGGAAGGGTATGATAAAGGAAGAATTAAAGATTATTTATATCCCGAAAATAATACATGTTTTTTTCCAGAGTTATATTTGTTTCAAAAATTATGGATAGAGAATAAGTGTCTACTTTGTAATTTTTTGGATGTAATATAATAGTTAAGGCATCATTCTCTTAAAATCAAAACCTGAAGAGATCCTCTTCGTGAATTCTTGACTTAACTCAATATTATGTGATGTTAATGGTTTGGGCCTTAAATATAGAATGATAATCATGAAATATTTATCATTTTTATACATAAATTATACATTTAAAACCAATCTTGAATGATGGTTATGAAAAATGAACTATTTTACAATCGTGGAGATGGTAGGTTATATATACACTTGTGTAATATTTATCATTTCCCATGATTACTGTGGAGTGAAAGTAATTATGTTTTTATCTTTATATAATTAACATTATATCATAAATAACATATTATTTATATGAATATAATTATGTGTATTACCCATTTTATGGGGTGACGGAAAATGACTGGCATCACTTCATGCAAGTGGAAGTCCAGAAGTTCACACGAATGGTGTTATCTTTTTTTAATAAATGGAAAGGAATAAAATTCCATAATATGTTATATTTTAATAATGAGAAATATTTATTGTATATTGTATATATACATTATATAAATAAATAAAACCATCCATAATAGGTGGTCATGAAAAAATAATTACATATCTTCCCATGGAGGTAGTCTACTGTGCATAGGATCAAGGGTCTTGTTTCCCATTTGATGGAAGATAAGACATATATAAGTTTTTTCATTATTATATTAAAATATAAATACATATGCTATAATTTCCATGTTAATTTAAAATGTTTTAAATATTTTTAAGGTGTTATAATATGTAAAAAATCATTGATTAATAACTACACATCTTCTTTGGACAACCTATTAAGGTTTACAGCAAAATAATTCATAGAATTAGTTTCTAATCAAAACAAGGACCATGGGAATTTGGTTGGAATTTAATAAGCAGTTATGTATGGTATTGTACAAAAAAAATATTTTTTATGTGTCATAAAAATATGATATGATGTTCCCAATTATAAGAGATTAGAGGGTACTGTTAGAATCTCTTAAAGTATTAATTTAATATATATTAATTTTCATGTCAAAATTGTTACTAATTAATAATTTTTTAATATTAGATTATTATATATAAAAAAATCCTCCAAATAAATTATTGGATTAGGAGATTTTTTCACTCTTATATATTTTTAGGAAGTTTAAACTAATTTTGGAATGTACCGTGATAATAAATATTTTTCCAATTTGGGTACAAGATAGATAATAGAAAAGGGAAATTGGTCCATAATTGGACCATAGTTATTATTATAAATCATATTAAAATCACTTTACCAAATAGTTTGGTTTTTGTGTTTTAAATAAATATATTATATATTATATATTATAAAATAACATTAATGTCAATATTCGAAATTTCATTTAATATGAATTTTAAAACTACAAGACCAAAATTGTATTAAAATATATGGAATTGAATCCACTAATATATATATTTTTTATCAAAAAAATAATGGATAATAATAATTCATTAAGATAATTTTAATTTTATATTTTTAATTAATTTTTTGTATATTAATATTAATTGAATAAATAATTTTTCTTCATTACATAGACATTTTAGGTAATTATTTGATCACAAGAAATTTGAAATAAATTAACTTGATATATATAAATTATTTATGTTTACTGTTAATTTTTAAAATATAATATACCGTCTTTTTATCCTTATGTGGACAAAATCAATGATAATAACAAAAAGAGAAAGACATTTTTTAGTTTTCATTATAAAATGTTATAAAATGAAAAATCATTGAAAAATGGAAAAATTGTAATATATTAGTATTTTTTAATGATTATGGATAAACCATTAACGTCCAAATTAAAGAATAAATGTTTTATTGGTACATTATATTCATTATCATATTATATTTACCTAAATTATCCCCTTTAACGTTTATAATGGTAACAAAATTTACTATGATAATTATAATAATGATTAAAAACAAAATAGACCTATTTACTAAATTTTAACAGCTTAATTATGGGTATGGAATCCATTTTTACGATTAAAAACATATAATTTAAAGAATTTATATTTAAATTAATCCAAAAAGATGTTTTAAAAGACATTTTTTTTAAAAAAATCATTTTTTATTTTGGAATAATTTTATTATAAATTAAAGATTAAAATAATTTCCAAATAGTTTATTATGATTTTTGTAAGAAAAATAAACTAATTAATTTCTATAACTAATAAATATAGAATTTTTCTTTATAAATACATTAAAATAAATTAAAGTTTTCAGAAATAGTCAGTATTTTTCACTTTTTGTTGAAAATGATAACATTTTAAAAAATATACATTCCACCATAAGAAAATATTGATAAGAATATTTGACTTATAATATCATTTTTATCATATATAATTTCAACAAATTTTATAAATTTATTATAATAAAAAATCATAAACAAAAATAAATACCATTTTCAAATAAAAATTACATTTGGAGAATAAAATGTCATTTCCAAAAATTGATTTCATATTCCATAATAATTAGTAAACACAATTGTATTTATTATTAGATTTATATATGTCTGAATGGTTAGTTAATATTATAAATATTGTTTTATTCAATGCCTATGTTACAATTGTCATATTTGAATAATAATATTTTGGGGTTCTTATATGGTTGATGATGTTGGACATACTTGTTATTGAATATAATGAAGTAGTTTAAAAATATCAGGGTGTTACATATCGAGGGGGGTACACAGTTGGTAAATAACATATATTCTACCCCTAAAACTGTTAATCATGAAATAGAGGGCTCATTGATGGTTATTTTATGGTATTTCAAAATATATGTCCATATTATTAAAATAATTATAGTATCCTAGATGGGGGGTGTATAGTTGGATTATAGATTGAAAGGATGTGTGAACATATGAAGTGGCACTCATTTGTTAACAAACATTATTATTTCTTAATTTGAATCACATTTGTTTTTTGTCATTTTTCTTCATGTATATCGGTCTCTTGACCAAAGAGGCTCATCATGGGGATTTTGAGGATTACTTTCCTTTTTTTATTTATTTGATGGATTATTGTTTGTTGGATCTAGATTCTCAATGGGATATTAATGTTTCATCTTAGTCTTCCCTATTATTGTATATTCACCATTCTTGCCTTGAAAAAAACCACTTATCGCGACTTTTCATGAATATATATTGTTTTTAAAGTATTTATTTTGATTTTTTATATAAATCTTGGAATTGGGTTGTGTTACCAGGATTATCATTGGTTGTGGAGATTTCTTTATAAATCATTCAGATTATTTTTTTCTCTATTTTTTGTTCTATAAATGTTTAATAAGATATTATTATATGATAATTATATTTTTATGATTCATTCATAGTGATTAAATCCCCTAATATTATACATTGATGGATCCCATGTTGGATGATTCTTAAAAACCATGAATTGAGGTTAGTGGTTTCAAAAAGACAATTTTATTGAAACATTAATTTCGTGGTTGATATGAAAGGAATATCAATTTGATTTTAAACTCATGAGTTTTTATTCTTAATTATTTTTTTCAAATGGTATGGTGTGTGTTGAGCCTCCTTTAATATTAATTTTTATGTGAATTAATTTTATTTATAAAAACCATATAAATATGAAAATTATAATTTTTCTAGTGATTCTTGATTAATGAATGAATTAAATGTGTCATGGCTTTAAAAGTTATTGAATTATTATTATAAAATAAATTATTTCTAGAAAAAGTGATTTTACGTTTCTTTTTATAGTGGAATATACTATTTTAAAACATAATAATGGTGATGTTTCAAATTATTGATTAAAATGTATTTAGATTTATTGAAATAAATGATATCCCCATGTATGACTGATTTACATGAAGAGCATGGGATATTTGGTAGTTATGTAGAAGGAAATGTTTACAAAGAAGTATTATATTTAGTTATGACTAGAATTATGATGATAATAGAAATTAAAAATTATTTATTGTTGGTTATTCAATCAATAGGTTATTTCCATATTCCCCATAGGCTTGAGTTCAAGGGATCTATAATAACCAAGATCTGTATTCCCCAAAGATTATATTTAACCTTATGATCATAAATAACTAACACTGAGTGTTATAACTACAGTGATATAACCCTATATGATATATACAGTTTCGTGATTATAAAACTATTTATCATGGATGATTGATATAAATTATTATTCATGTCTTTTTTGATAAACATGCTTTATTCTTGTTAGAGAAATGTTTTGTAATGAATTTTTTTAATCTAAAATTTTATATTGATTAATATTCTATGATTTACCTAATTTATGGAATATATGGTTTATATAATACAGACTACTAATGAAATATCATGGTAGGATGTTATGGTGCTATGTAGCTCACACCCAACATTTTCCTTTAGGAATTGTTTGACATTCTTATACCAGGTCCATGAATAGGTAACGCTTTTCCTAGAGGTGTAGGTGATTACGATAGCATGACCATGGGATTTACTAATGATAAGTGATTTATGTGACCCACCTATTTCATTGACACCTTTAGATTTAATTTTAGGTGGTTTAAAGATGTTTGGTTTGATGGAATATATGCATTATTAAGTTATATATCTTTGAAAAAATTTTCATAGAGACTATTCAATGATTCTTTCACACTAAATTCATTTGATTATTTATCCTTGTGATAAAATGACCCCTTTTTGGATTTCACGAATCTCATACACTAATCCTCATCACATGGGGTTCAGTAATGGCCATTGATTTATGTCAGGAATGACTATGTTACTATAACATCCCTAACCATGTGATTCCTGAAGTGACTAATCGTTGTTTTCTACATGACCTCAGGAAGACCTCACAATATTATAGTGGTTTTTAACAAGTATTGAGGGTTTAATTAATATAGTTGGGATTCTGGATCATCTGGTACAATGTATAAATAACAACATTGTAGCAAAAATAGAGGTTAGAATAAATTAAAAAATAAAATTTAATTCGAATAACATGGCCCAACTGAAATACCAAAAACAAAAATATAATTTAATTATAGGATGTGTGTTACAAAATACATAATAAAACTTATTAAGATAAAATAAAAAATAGAATCAAATAATCACTCCAGTGAACATGGTCATGAACCCCATGTCATCCCCATCTCTAATCTCAAACTCATCCCATCTGTAATAATAAACAATAGTGACACCTTCCCTTATCCAAGCCTTCATCCATGAAATCTATCTAGGTACAAAATAGAGGTATAAATAGGCTATGATCAAACCTCATTAGGTACACACCACCAGGTATAAACAAATAATGTTTGAGAAAATTGTTTATGATATAAAGTGATAAATATGGTTATTGATTAATAACTTAATACCACCCATGTAAAACCATGCTAACCCTCAGGCTGTAGGTTGACACAATAGGACAATCCAACCTATATTGGAACCCAAAAAAATCTATATCTAAGGGTGGAACCTCCTTTATTATGAAGGACCACCCATTTATGTAGAATATTTACTTATCGAGGTAGAATGACACTTATAGTGTCGTGAACCAAATTCTAAGCCCAATGGAAAATAATAATCTATCCATTAGGCATCTAATAAATCTAACCTATTGGAATATAGAAATTCCAACCCTTAATAAACCAATGAAATAGAAATAAATACTCATGTGGGCCATACACATGCATCATAAACATACAAAAAAAATTGTGGAATGTACACACCCATATCAAGCATGATCCTTGTCATGAAAAGAACTCAAAGGTCATGTCACATCCATCCATAAAGTATTAATAATAATATAAGATATCTCAAAATAGATTTCTACAAATAATTTTACATAACCAAATACCATTAGAACAGTCATGTCATCATAAGCTAAATTTTTAATTCATCCTAAACCATTAAACTAACCATTTATATTTCATAAGTTCAAGATCCCAATTATCATTTTAATTACACTAATTGCAATTCCACTTATCAATCAATCCTTAATTCATTAGCATATCATTATATACATTACTCATAAAGTTAACATGAAAAGTTCACTACACATCATTTAACCAATTTTTGTCCTGGTGAATTTATCTCATGAAATCACTAAAATTCACATGTCATGACATTTCATAATAAGAAACCAGTAATCAAGATAATTTCCAAATATATATCTAGATATATCTTTAATCTAAAAAATTATCTACAAGTTCAGTGTTCAGAAAAATAATTGGGTTGTTGTATGTCTTGGTCTCAACATTAATAAATATGATGGGATCTAATGGGAGGTTTATAAAGTTGTAATTCATCAAATATTTAATTATCTAGTTTCTGAGGACATGATAATGAACGTATAAAAATGACCACATATAATAAATGTAATTTAATTATTTGAAAAACAATTTCAGATAAGTTTCAATCCATCAACATTTAATATTGAGAAGGCATAATTAGGTCCTCATGTCTATGATTGGGTCTTCTTCCTTCTTTCATTACATTCAATGATGTTCGAGGATACACTAGTAATATGGTTCAGAATTTGTAGATCCATAGGTATCTGTATTCTTGGTTGATGTGGAATCCCATATATTGCATGGATAAGGGACACAAAATAAAATAGTATGGATACTTGTTATTATAACGTGTGACAACAACTCTAGGTTCACAATAATACTGAGTGCAGATAATTTATGATGCAAATAGGGTATTTAAATTAAATATCCAACAATTTCCAGATATTGTTAGAACCTCACCACCAGAATTATTTACCAAAAATACTGACTCTACCTCATAAATTCAAATTTTCATTATAAATTAAAAATTCATTGGTTGTCTCAATAATTTTACATCACGAATTTGATTTATAAGGTTGGGCTACACCAGAAAATTATGTCATAAATCTATGATTAACACAATACATTTACACAAAAAATAGACATCACAACCTCTTCCAACAGCAACTATAAAACCAATAGAGAGCCTCCCCTAGAGCTCAAAAATACAGGTTTAACAAAAAAACAGTATTCCAATTGTTTAATAAAAACATAAACAAAGACACGCTGAGAAAAAGAAATGATCTAATGCGTACAGTATATACATGTTAATAGGGATGGTTTAAGATTGTGCACATGTGTGTATGAAGAAAACCGATTTTTTAAATACATGGTTATGTATAATTACACTTTAATATATTTACAGATATTTTTTACATAGAAATAAAGATATTATAAAAAAATATTAATATATATAAATAACTTAAGAAATTTTTAAATGATATTTAATAATATAAAAAATTTATTTAATATACAACTAAAGATAATAAAATATGTAATCCATAATTAATATTAAATATAATTACATTTAAATATGATTAATAATATATGTTTATAATAATATATAAATCTATCTAATAGTATTTTTAAATATAGTAAATATTTTTAAATATACATATATATATATTTAAATATTAATTTTTTTTAATATAATTAACAAAATTTAAATAAATTAATATTTATTGATAGTTGTAAATTTAATTAGTAATATTTAAATGGGTTTCAAATTTAATTAAATTTAAATACTATATAAATATGGAATTTAATTTTTTTTTAAATAATAACATAAAAGAATATTTTCACATGTATTTGTATACTTTTGTGTGTGTGTGTGTATGTGTGTCTATGTGAATATTTAAATATTTAAATAATGTTTGTGTGTGTGTGTACCTAATGAGAATATACATGTTTGTGCACTGGTTTGTGTATGTGTTAATGTGATTATAATTAAACGAGTATACAATAATATGAGTAAAATAATTTCAAAGAACAAAAACATGAAATATATATTCATAAATAAAAAGGGTATATAATATCTCATGATCTTTTCAAGTAACGTGTTTATCCAAGAACTTCTTATCATTTAGTGATTGGGTTCTAACCCAAATTTTATACCAAGGAACATGTTTTTTATATATATTTTGTTCTTTGTTTGTAATAATGATCTTGATAGTAGTAAATAATACCATTCTAATTATTTCTAGAAAGAGTTGATAATGGTTATTAAATTTTTATAATTAACATATCCACTATGGAAAATCATTTTATTCATCATTTTATGATCCATGAAATATCTTCAAAATATATTATCTATATTTCAAATACCATATTCTTTTTTGGATACATTTATTAATGATCTTGCCCATATTGTTTACCATAAATGGGTGGTTTCTACATGTAGTATATTTTCCTCGAATTTCATGTTTTCTCTTAGGGTTTTTATGTTTTAGAGGCTAATTATTTGTTGATCTAGTTATTGATTATCCAAATTGATGTATACAAACTATCATGATGGTATTTTTTATCCAAAGATATCTACCAGATCTAAGATTGGACACGGTCAAGGTTATATAGGGAACATGATGGATCAAAAAATGATAAAAAAGATTAATATTAAGATGATTAGTGAGTTTAATTATGATAATGGTTTTTATACTGATGTTTTATATAAATAACCATTGAAAAAATGAATATGATGTATACAAATGTAAATTTAGGAATTATTATACTTAATAATGTCAATCGATGTATAGAAGTGGACAACATAATTGATTTTTTTAACCATACTCTAAATAGGGGTAAAAATCTAAGATTAGATTCATAGGATAAGCAGATAAGGTAAGGTGTCATTAGCTTTGGGAGTAACAATAATACAAGGGATACTCTATCTAAATTGTCAAGCTGGATCACTATAAGGACCAAGGATAATTCTCAATTTATAGGGGTTGATAACAACTATCAAAAGAATAAATTTTTTCAGAATTATTTCCCATAATAAACATAAAAAGGTTTGATTCAAACATGTAACTCAGTATAAAAACATCATATACTAGATATTTCATTGATATGAAATAAACACTTATAAAACTAGGGATACTTGAAAAAGTAGTAGAATAAATAATAACTCATCACCATGGGGTAAAAATCAGTAATCTTTACAAATCCTTGAACTCCAAAATTAGTTAGGAATGGTTATTTCCATAAATGTTTCCAATTTAGTTGATAATAAAGGGTAAACAAAGATGTTAGTTTCAATATATTTAGATGAACAATGGTATAATCTAGTGATAGTAGGTAGTCTAAAATATACATTCCATAACCAGGTGCTCTAAAGATCACATTATGAATATTGTGTGCAGTGGTCATTTTTTTGATTATGTTGAATGAATGTTATGAAAATGGAGTACATTGGATATTCTAATGATTATATTTCCCCATAAATATAGTGTTTATGACTGAATATAAGGTTAATTATATGAAGTATAAGTGTATATTTAACTGTTTATTAGAATTCATAGGTCAGGTGTGTATTACTAAATGAATTAGGGGATTTGATGGAAAATAGTGTATCTTGCCAAGTTTTTTATAAGTTTTTTAAAACTTTTTGGCCTACCAAATTCAACAATAAAGGTTTCATATCAGCACACCCACATGTGATTAGTATCACTAGTGAATACTCTTCTAATTGGTTATTTTCCTAATTTTATTGTAATATGTGTATATTTTATAGCAATACCTAGTGAAAATTTGTTCTATTATGGACATGTGAATTATTTTTTGGACAGTTATGAATTTATTATGTCCTTTATATTTCTTCTATTTCATTTAAGATTTTTTTATTGTTCTTGAGAGATATTCATCATTGGGTGATGATTTAGGGAGATGGTTCTCTTCTTACATTTTAGTACATTGAATTCATTTCATTTATTATAGCTGATGAATATTAAAAACATTTTTCGCATCCTTTTATGATATAATGATGTATCTATTGGTTTATCAGGGGTTGATGAATCCAAATAAGTGGTATTGTATATTTTTTTCAAAGATATATGAATCAAAAAATAACATATACATTGTTACCTCACTCTAAACAATTAATTATTTCTTTTAAGTGTGAGATTACTATTATTAGAATATATAATTTAAGATGAAGGAATGGTTCAGATTGAAATGTTTTATGGGTCATAAATTGTATTTTAGAGGTGAAAAATGGAATCCAATCTTATATATAAGGTCTATTGTGTCCCATTTATTAGATTCAAATAGAAAACTATGTTAAAAATGGAATATGAAATGGTAGTTAAAAATAAACATATTTTGATTTATATTTCATTAGTACACAATAATACATATAAAATATACAAGATTTAGACCATAGTAGAGATGACAAATTCTATTACAAGAATGTATGAGAAGAAAATGGATATGAATAATGAGTTTTTTATTAAATGGATATTTATTATGATATTAATAAAAGGATTATAAGTTGATGATCATGTCAATGAAATTAATATAATTTAGAGTCATCTAGAACAAATTAAACTTTATATTCACAATTTATGTATGGGAATATATTTTGTTATAATCACATTCTGAATCATGAGATGTGATAGAAAATACCATAATAAATTCTTAAAAGAATATTGAATTTATATTTGAGGATATTATAAATATTATTCTAACTAAGGAGCTAAGATAGATGGAATTCCAAGAACCTATTAGAACATTAACAGAATAAGGATGGTAGAAGATATTATCCTCATCCAAGATGTCCAAATAAATCAATGATACTTTTTGAGAGAGAAGAAAAGATAAATTGATTAGTCCCCATATATTACAATTTTGGGAAGATAGGGACTCTCACAAAGGATTTTAGGGATTATATAGTGATTTTCTTAATTTATCTTTTTAAAAAATCAGGTTCTGTTAATTCAAAATCTGAAGGTAGTAATAGTTCACTACTTAGAATCAATGTTCCATTAGAATCATATATAATTGAATTTGGTGATTTGATTCAGTAAATTAATGGGAGTGTGTATATGGATACTTTTACATATGGAATGTCATGAAAGGTTCACATGATTGATGGTGAAGCTCTTGATGTTTTTGAGAAATTGTGATTTTAAAATTTAGATGATGAATAAAAGATACATTAACATAAAAGTAATTAAAAACATAATACTTCAATGGAATATACTAATTTCTAATTACCACTTGTATAGAGTAGGGTTTTCATATTCATCACGAATACATTTTGGAATATTATATGGGGACCCATGTTTGACGATAGAGGTTTAACTGATAAAACACTGAATTTAAAAAAATAGAACATGGGGCAAGAATTTTTTTAGTATTAACATCAATAATATGGGAATTACACCTTTTTATTATTAGAAAACTATGTGATAAGAATGTACGATTTCTAGAGGAAACAATTTATAATGAATCATAATAACATGAAGTTTAGAATTAGTGAATTTTTTTACTACAAATGTGTATATTGGATTCATTTAACTTGAATTGGAGAAAAAATTTATCGTATAACACAATGTGTGTTCACAATGGTATTTAGGGTCCTTCCCCAGTTCATTATCATAAAGGATCCCCATAAATAATTATACTCATTGTTAATGCAATACGGAAAGTATGGTTTTACTTTCTAAAAAACATATATGTCATATCAGGGTTGTTTGTTCAATAAAAATACACAGTGGAAGGGGATAATGGAAAAAAATAAAAATTATTAAGGTATCATCTTTATAGTGAATTTAGTTTCAAGGATTTATGGAATTTTTTATTAGGATAAGGAATCTAAATTGAATGGGTTATACATATATAATTTACATAGAATAGTGTGGTGGTGTGGATGAATCCATATTTAAGGGAGAATGAACAAATCACAAGACTTTATTGTAGATTATCCAATAATATTTGGGTTAATACAACCAATTACATGTCATACTTAGTAAATTAGTTCCCTTATACACCATTGTGGTGGAAAATTATATAGTATGTGTTTTAATGAAAACTAATGAATGTTAACAACTTCAATTATTTCTATTGTTTATCCTATGATCTTATTTTTTCTATGGATCATGAAAAACTAATTGATATCCCCATTATTAATTATTTATTTGTTAATGTAATGATAAATTTAGAATATGGATCTAGTTTAAAGTATATCATATGACATTTAGAATATAGAATTATCTATCAAATGAGAAGATTTTGTGGGAGGAATGGAAGTTGGTTGAAAAATATGTCATGAAAAAATATAAACTCATATAATACTAATTGGTCAGAATGTAAGATATAGAATGACATGGGTTTTGAATATATCAGGTGGTTATGAAAGATCGTAGGTTAGGTTAGTGAAAATATAAGTAAATGATCTATAACTGCTAAATAATGGTTCTGAGTACCCAAAACTGAAGTTCTAGAAAATTCAATTTGGAAAATAGTAGAAAAAGATGTGTTGAATTAAAGAGATATATTATAGTTAGGATACTAGTTTATGGGTTTTTAACTAAACTACATTACATAATTTTAATTTTTGTAGGAAACAATTATATCCATGATGAAGAATGTATTTTAGAAATTTATAAATTTTAGTGTTTTTTGTCAAATAACTTTTGGATTCATTGCAGGTGAATGAAAATAATGAACTAAAAAATTACAAAAAGGGAATGAAGAACATAATAAAAAATTGTTATTTAATTTTAATGATTAATATAAAAATTGTAAATGGTAAAAGAAAATACTGGTGGTGAAAGGAATTTTTCTAAAGGAAATAGTGTATTTCACTAATATTTTCTCATTGGTAGTTAAGAATACAACCGCACAGAAAATAATTAGTATTTTTTAGTCTGATATAATTCAAGATGATTTTATATATGTAAATAAATTATTCATAGTGATATTTATAGAAATAAATATACCAGAATAAACCATTTGGTTATGAGGATAATCAAAATAATGACTTAGTATACATGAATACAAGAAGTATTTACAAAATTAAGCATACATCTAGGAAATGAAATAAGAAATATTACAAAATAATGGATAATAAGTGTTTCATATTGAGAAACATAGATATATATTTATATAAAATTAATTTGAGGTTTCCTCTTTCATCACCATAATCTTTTATATCTAGGACACACTCCTGGAAGGTCAAAAACCTACGAGGATTCATGATATAAGATTTTAGTTGTACAGATGATTAATGATGAAAGATCTTATAGATACTAAAAAAGACATTGGGATGTAGAATTTGATGTATTGGAAAATAAAGATCATTTTTTGTATCATAGAGTATACATATGTAAGATAATAAAAATATTTATCATATTTGGAAATATACCACTATCAAACCCATTTTCCAAAACATCATTATATACAATTTAAATGTTTAAAAATTGGAATTGTGGTCAAGTATATAGTGAAATTTTTAGTTTCCTCAGTGGTAAAATGTTTGATAAATGATGTTATATGTGAAATTTTATAATTAACATTTAAATGGGACATAATAATATAGTTCAGGGAGAATCAAGGGAATGGACACTAAGAATCCATGGAATCACTTATATAGTATCACAAAGGAATAAAAGATGAAACTCTATTATTAGTAATGAATGGTCCAATAAAGGGTTATGAAGATTTAATTTTTTTTAATATTTTGATACTTATAATAGTATTTAATTCTTTTTTCACAATCAATGGAATTATATTTCAATGGATGTAAAGGCCACAATATGTGATAACACTTTCCACAAAAAAAATATTAGTGTGCGGCTATCATAGATGCATAGAATGATTTGACAATGTTGAGGAATTTTTTGAAAGTCCATGAAAGGGTTTGGGTTGGGGGATTTTTATTTTCGGATAGTCAAATTCAATTTCTATTGGGTAAGAATATAGTGTTTCCCACTATGATTTAACACATAAACTTGGAAAATTTGGTTTTTTCAGAAGATGAAAGAGGTTTGCGTGTAAAAATTACACATGATATCAAGAATAAATAATAAAATTGAAATGTTTACCGAAGATTTATTCCAATAATTTCTAATAAGAAATTACTCTATAGTGGGGAAAAGGAAATAAAAATATGGTGGAGGTACTATTAATGTTGTGGAAGCTAGATGATTCGAATTATACCCAATTATTAGTCGTGACCATGTGTTCTATGATGTAATATTGAAGTGGGAGATTATGATGAATGGTGCAGTATATTCAAAATTTTAATATAAATAAACATATTTAGAATATATATATGTTATCCTAATCCTATTTAATAGAGTGAAAAAGGAATTTAGTTGAAAAACCAATTCAAATGATATCTTCTGAAACCATTAGGTTATGAATTTTGTGTGCAGTAGTATGTTTTTTTGATATATTATAATATATTTTATTGGATAATCTCTTTATTGTGCATAAAAATAGATCCTCATATTTTTTTCGATAAAATTTCTAATATAAGAGACATTAGATATCACATGTAAGTAACTTGAACTATTCATCTAAAACCAATAGTCAGACATAGATTATTATAGACAACAGATGGTTTCCATGGTGAATAATGGGTCCTTTTTAGGTTTCGGAAGGTAGTGGATCCAATTGGCCTATTGAACCCCACAATAGTAGTGGTATGATATATCTTGTACACATATTGTATTATTAAATTATATTTTTGATGTAAATTGATATTTTTTTAATGTGATATTAATTTTTATATCATCTAATAGTGAAGGCATATTTAGTAGTTTTATCATAATTTTGTAAGAGGTTTTGTTTAGCCCATGTAATATCTCGTACCAAACTATTTTATTTCCTGTTGGATGTTTATTTCCGTGTGTTTGATTGATAGTTGACTTAGTGAAGTAATTTGGGGTGAGTTTATTCTTCCTCTATTAGGGTACTTTGAATTTACATGGTTCCATACAGTTTTAGAAATTTCAGAGCTATTTTTATACAATTATATGATCCTGAGTCATTTCTTATGAATGATTGATAATCTGTTAATCCAAAAACTATAAAATGTATCCAAAAATCAAAATTAAAAACATCCATATCCAGGTATAAATTGACTGCACATTATATTTAATTTCTTCAACTCTTGATAAAGCTACATGATAATCACCTAAGATCAATAGGAACCATTAATTTTATGAAAATAGATGATCTCATGAAACCTAGAGTCAATATGTAGGGTGTAATGGAAAACCCAGTATGATATTTATAATTTTATATACAAATACGTTTTGAAATAAAACTATCCAATTCTATTTGGAAATATATATGTGTAAACTAATCATTTAATTATTATTGAAATAAAATAACCAGATAAAATTAACGTTATATTTCTCAATTAAAACCATGTTCAATCCTATATGTATTGATAAGTGATTATAAATGAAAATGGAAAGTTATTATCATTTTATGTGAGAGATATTTAAAATAAAAATTAATTAATAAATTAAAATAGAACAAATTTTATAACATTATTATATTTACATTATAAATATAATCGCATGTACATTTGATAATGAAATTACCCTATAAAAATCCTTGATGACATAAAACAATATAAGAATTATGAAGGCATTAAAATTAAATTGTTAACCGGAATGTTTAGGATATTGTAATATAAATATAGAATAGTAATATGTTTTATGGATATAAATATTAGTATGGTCTCAAGCATCAAGAATGATAACCAATGCTATAGGGGAAGAATATAGAACATTGATTATGTTGAACAATCTTCATGATATTTATTTCATCATATCATCACATATATATGAGTTTCCATCAACTATATTTAATAATTAAAAAAACCCCAAATCCATTTGAAATCAATCATATATGGGACATTAGACATAGTAGAATCAAAAATTACTATTACACTCTTCTCTAGAATTCCAACTAACCCACTTAAGGGTTCCCTTTATTTTTTATAAATGGTGGTGGTCCAAAAAATAAATATATAAAAACCCTTTCAATTAGACATTTTATGAACTGAAATTTCTACTATAAAAACCATTCACAGAGAAATATCCATTTATAAGAATATCAATAAATTATTATTAAATAATACAACATTTTTGTAATATAATACATTGTTTACAACATCAAGGGTATAAGGAACTGACTATAAAAAACTACCCAATGTTGAGTTTTATGTTAATAATTAATTTTCATAAATTTTATAAGAATTTTTTATTTTTAAGAATTTTAGAGAGTTGTGTTATAACCGTTACATAAAAAAAATAAATTAAAAAATAGAAACATATAATTGATATCCATTTTTCTATAATATCAAACATTTAAAATGAAACACATTTTAATTTAATATAAAACATTAATTACATTAATCTTCACATATTCTCTGTTCGTACTCATCCTGAAAACCTGTGAAGAGTTTTTGAAAATATGGAATGAGAACAATAATATTAGTATGGGATACATATGAAATAAATATTTTAGTATAGTGAAAAAATGAGAACTTCAAAAATACTTGCGCTTCCACATTATTCATTTATATTAGAAATTAAATCATATCCATATGGGGAAACGATATCTTTCCCAAATAAATGAATACATAAGACAAATAAAAAAATTCAATCACTTGTCATAATTTTATCACATTACATTCCTAACCTGTGTTCACTCATGTCAATAAATGACTAGATCTCATATACATCAATAGTATAAAACTATCCTAATAACTCCCTCTATATTTTTTTCTGATAAAAACATTAAAAATTAATTAGAGAGAAATATAATGTTTATCCATAGTGGAAGACATAGACATCTCTTACATAATATATGTAGTTTTAGGAAAATATTTTATAATTCAAGATTATCAAGTACTATATGATGAAAAAAATAATCTTTCATATTTTTATTCCAAAGGAATTGGAAATTTTTTTGATCCCATAAGAGAAACACTTTCAGCTATCTCAAAAAAGGATGAAAAAAATTATTGTTTTCATTTGATAAACATTTTTAAAATTAAAAAAATAATAAAATATATATAAAATAATTATTTCCAAAAAAATTAAACATTTAAATAAATATTTATACCAAATAATTAGTATAATGGATGCAATATTTTGAGAATTTTTATACTAAAAAAAACCTTTTTTTCACTTTTGTAAAAAACAAAAATATCCATATTAAAATCATTAAGAAGATTAATCATTAAAAAATTTAAATTTAATTCAAATATTTGAAAATTGTACTTATAGAAAAAACTGAATCATAAAAAATAAAATTCATTTATAATTTAAGTGAACCTAGATATGAAAGAGAAGTAATTTTAAATATGTAAAGTAATTTTTTAAAATAAATCCCTTACCTCGTGTCTTACGTTTCAATTATAGTTTTTATCTTCTTGAATAATAAAATTATTTTAATTATTTTAATTATTAATATAACTTTTAAATTTTTTTATTCCTTTAATTTCATTTTACTCATATTTTATATTTAGTTACTTAATGAATTATGTTCACATCAAATGTTTTTGGGATATTCTGATCAAATATGAAACCAACTACCATAGGTTGATGATGGTCAAATGTATCATGATTATATCATATTAAAAATATTAATCGAGTCATAATTTTTATTTTTATACCATATATATAGTTTATTAATACACCATTTATCATTTTTAGGAGAAATCATTATGTTACATCGTGCATATGGTAGTCCATACACATGCATTGGTAATATTTCCATTTTTTAACAAAAATGAGGGAATGGATGTAAATACTATATTAACATTAAAAAATATTTAATATATAATAAATATAATATTATTTCATTAATTACTTTTATATATACAATCCATGTGTAGTGGTGATGAAAAACGAATCACAGCGCTTCATGGAGGTGGTATTCTAAACATTTGCACGAATAAATTTATTAGTTTTCAATAGATAGAAATGTAAAATAATAGATGATATTTTTACTTTTTTAAACGATAATTATATCATTATTAACATATATTTGCATTAAATTTAACATTATAAAAATTTATGAGATGTGGGGTTGGAAATCCACTTTAATCAGTCCATGAGGTGGTAGTATGCACATATGCATGAATGATGGTTTCTTTTCCCTTTTGAAAGAGAAGAAAAAAAAATTATACCATTAAAAGAAATAAATTGAATTAAATTAGATATTTTAAAGATCATATATAATAATTTTCAGAATATGTATAAGTATGGTAGTGGAAGAAAAAAATGAAAAAACTCAATGAATAAATATTCCTCATTTTGGAACAAGATCATTAGGTTTATCCTTAAAAGCTTTTTTTGGATGGTAATACGATAATGAAGGATTAAATAGATTTGTGGGGAGATTTTTGTAAGGGACATTGGAAGGTATTGACCATTATAAGAGGCACTTAAAGTGTATAAATGATAGGACAGAGGAGTCCTTTAATAATTGAGGAAGATGACACATTAGAAATTCTTCAATTTATTAAAATATATTTTTATAAATTCCTCAATAAAAGTGGATTCAAAATATACAATAATAAATAATGTGATTTTATATGGACAAAATAAGACCATATAATTTTATTTAGTTATGTTTTAGTTTATTCTAACCATTATAAATTTTGTTTTAACACTTTTATCATGTTTTTACTTTTATTATTTTAATTTCATTTTTCTTACAAATGTAATTATTCAAAATAAAAAAACGAACATGGATACACTAAAAAAATTAGAATTATAATTAAAATATTTTTTTTATTTTATTATATTTAATTTCTTTACATGGTATAAATTAATTATTAAATAAATGTGAAAAATGTGAAGAAAAACTATTTTCCAAAAAATTACATTTTTAACTATAAATGTGCTTTTATTACAAAAACATGTTTAATTATTATTACAATGAAATTGATTGAATTTTATTAAATAAATATTTAGTAATAAAAATTTAAAACCAATCTATAAGAGAATTTCACATTGTAAATAAAAGAAAATGATATTCAATTTCCCTAAAAATAATCAAATTATTATAATCACTAAAATATTTAAAATTACCAAACATATACTCTCAGAAAATTTAGAAAATATTATATCAAAAAATGATCATATTTTTAAAAAATTAATTTCATAAAATATATAAATTATGATTTTAAATAAACCCATATAGTACATTTAAATAAATTAAATAAGAATATAACTATTTCATTTTTGAATGATAAATTACTGAATATTATTATAGTGAATATAAATCTATATGATATAAATAATTAATATTATTAGTGGATTAAATAGATATTCCATTAACAATACATGTTCTGTTACACTTTCACCAACATTTGAAAATTTCACCCTCAAAATTTTCTCATTACTGAAACAAAAATGGTTATTGTTTCTTAATCTAAATTTTATATTGGCATGTTTCATCATCATTGATCTAGTTTTTTCAAAAAATTCATTAACTCTATTAATCGCATAATTATTATGCACCTTAAATGTGGTTTGTGAATTGTGAAAGTGATATGAAGTATGTTTTAAAATGGATTTGGTTTGTGTTGAATTTTAAAGTTTCTTTTCCCATAGAAACTTTTGGATTTCATATGTTTCTTGTATATATACTTAGAAATTTATTTTTTTGATTTTTAATGTTGTGTGAAATGTGTTTCCAACATTTTTTTGGTATGCATGAAAATTTAAGTTGTTTTTTTATGGAAAATAATGGTTTCTATGTGATCCTAGATTATTAGCAGAAATTGTTTCTCTAAAAATAGGTGGATTTTAAAGTGTGATAATGATTATTTGCATGTGTATATGAAGGTGGTGATTTATGTGATATGTGAAAAGACATTTTAACTCAAAGGGAACCATGGATAACTCTGTGGGAAGACTAGAACTAGTATGCTAGTTGATTTGGAACGGATGAGGCTCAGATTCCTCTAGTATGATTGACACTACAACATTAAGTAATCATGTGATATGATCAGATACCCATAGTACTTGGGATAGAATACCCTATAGTGGTTTGTTCATGGGAACACTATTTGTTTTGTATTATGATATGGAGACCAATAGAACTTGTGATGTATTCCCCTCTAGTGGCCTATGCATGAGGATGTTGTTGGTATTGGTTAGAGTATTTTATGAATGTGGTACAAGTTTTATATGGCCCCATTATTTCTAGATTACATATGAGGATTTCACATGGTTCCCTCACATGACATGATGCATATGTGGTGTTGTGATAACCATCAGAATATTTTTGTTGTTTTGAAATGTAATTTTCAAAGAAATATTATTTTGATTAAAGGGTTTCCATTAAAAATGTTTTCCTAAAATTTTTATCTTGGGAATGTTCCAAGTGTTTTTATATCATTGAGGTTTTTTATTTTTATAATAATTTTACAACATTGAATATTTATTTTGGGTGGAATCCTACTAGACTTTTTTATCCCTGACCCAAGTAAAAGAAAGATGTGTAGTTGTTGTTATGGTGGATTTGGTTCCTAGTTTTCAATATAATGAAGTTTTTGTTGGTGGTGGATTGAGGGTGGTGACCTCATTGTTTCATGGATGTTTTGGGATGGTTTTTATCATCTTTTTGTCAGGGTTTATGGTTTTTGGATAATGTTATAAAACATCAAATAATCAAATTTTCCAATCACATTTTTTTGTGAGTATCAGTAATGTTATGATGTATTGTTTTCTCGATTTTTATTATAAATTATTTATGTGAAATCACATTAAAAGTTGTGCGGTTAATACTCTTGTAATGGTGTCTAACAACTTGGAATATGAAATACCATTTAGGCCATGTCTTGGACTCGGTCGGGTGTCAGGTTGGATAACACCCCAACCTGGTTCATGAAAAAATGGCATCAGTGTATGGTTTTTACCATTTCCTTGGGTTATGTTTTTTAGTTCTAGTATGAAATTAAGATTTTCAATGATTAAGGGTTCAATTATGAGTTTGGATTTTAGGAAACACACCACATGGATGATCACAATTCACTGGGTTATGTTACGTAATGGATTGGCTTCTCTTATAGGTAAGATGTATTGGCTACAGACTTTATATGGACACCTAGTGGAGGTTGAGTAGTTTATTGTTTTATATTATGATGAATTTGGTTTTTTAATCTATAGGACTGTTTTTTATTTGTTTTTATTGGTGAAAATATTTTAAATAAGGCATTGATGGTTTATTCTTATGGTTATTTCATGGTGTAATGAAATACCACCCATAGTCCTCTTATGAAGCCATGGGAAGTGGTCAAAGATATTTCTGCCTCACTAATTTTTCAAATTCTAGTTGAAGGAGTGGTTTCAGATATCCCAACTTTTGTAAATAGATTGTTCTTTGGTCCTACTCATGTTAACTACGATGAACTATGTCCTGGAAAGGAAAAAAAGCAGGGATTTGATCAAGAGAACACTTATTTATTCTATATGTATTATAAATCATTAAAAAGTTGAGGATTGTTTTGGTAAGATATATTGGATGTTCATGTTTCTAGAAACTCTGAAGGTATTCAGTGTAATGTCTACTTCTATCATGTTATAACATTATAGTCCAAAGTGGTGGGACTCAGTCGTATGATTTGGGGATAATTAGTATATGGTTTGGTAGGCCTTCTAAAATATCTTAAACAAATAGTATTTTCCCAATATTTTTTCATTCTCTTACTACCAAGATTTTTTTGATCTTATTTATGGAGATCAGAAAATGATGGAATATGCCATACACTTTTCAGAGTTCATTCGGTATACACCTGAGGTTATTTACAATGATCATATGATGCCTCAATAGTTTTAGATGTGTCTACAATAAGATATCGGATATCAAGTCCTCCTTTTAATGATGAAGGCATATGATGACGTATTTGAACATTCCTGGATTATAGAAATTGATTGTAGAGGAAACTATGGTTTTTCTGGAGTAGTTTAAGCAATGGTTAGTAGAAGTTCAATTATGATTAAGAGGAATTGAGAAGAGGAGGAGAAGAGGGGATGATCACATTTAGGCCATCCAAAACGGTCATCCTTATCAAAGTATTTATGTGTTGGTTTAGTCATTTTCCATAATTGATGGTATCCAAGGAATATCCAATATGTGCTTTCTACTAAAACCCATTGTTTCCATTAGTGCAGAAGAATGAGACCCTTGCAAAGATTTCAGAAGATGGAACACCCATATCAGAGGGTTTTGGTATCTATATCTTTGAAATGAATGTCATTCTAGTCATAAATGTATGTGAAGGTGGGCTCTTAGTTAAGGGGTCATGGAAGTAGGGTGGGATATTCTTTTGGGAACTCTCCTTTCACGGTAGATTCATAGTTCAGTAATCCTTATCATGGTCGGTATAGATGAAGTAACTTCATGACATGGAATGAGTACCAGATGAATCGAGTGAAGGGCCTATGGATGTCCAATGTACTATTCTTATTTTATCATCATTATCTATTACTTTTTTATATTGGTGCCCTTATTTTTTTATGTCAACACATCTTGTGAATTCGACAAATTTTCTGTCTTTTTTTTCATATGTGATGAAATTAGTTATAAATATTCGTAAAAATGATAGAAGGGTTTTAGGTTTCCTTTGTGTGAACTCGTAGTGTCATGGGTCGAGAAAATATGGGATATATTTGTTTTAAAAATGGAACATTTCAACATGATACTAATTATGGATTATATAGTTCTTTTTTAGATTCACATTGATTTTTATCATCAGCAAGTGAGTTTCAGGGTACCTAATGGAAGTACGTAGTTCATTTTATGGAAAATAGGATCCTCAGTCAAGACATGATGGACCTCCATTACTAGAGTTGGGAAACCTCATTTTTCATATATCATAAGTCATGTTGGAGGATGGTGATGGTGATTCTTTGGGTGTATTACCTCGCATGGTGGATGATTTCATTGAGGTATTCCCAGAGGATCTCTTGGTGATCCTACGTAGTGGTATGTGGAGTTCAGAATTGATCTAGTGCCAAAAATATAGTCTATATCGCATCCCTCATATTGTTTGGCCCCCAACGAGTTTAGTTAATTAGAGTTAAATCATGATGATTGGAAATAAAAATGATCTATATCCCAAGTGTCTCACCATGGGAAACCCTAGTTTTGTGTGCAAAAAGGATAATTGATACCTCGGGTTATGTATTGATTACGAAAATATAAATAAGGTTATGGTCAAGATAAAATAAATATTTCCCCAAATTGATGATCTATTCAATCGTCATAAGGGGGAAAAATGGTTTTCCAGGATTGGTGTTCGTTCTCGGTATCACCAAGTTAAGGATAGAGAGTCTAATGTTCCTAAAACAACCTTCAAAGTAGGTATGTCCATTTTGAGTATTTATTTTCATGACTTATTAGTTAAAAAATTATCTACTAGTTTTTTATAGAGCTCATGAAAAGGGTCTTCCAATAGTATCTCAATTACTTTATCATGGAATTCATGGATGAAATCATGTTATATTCAAGGATAGAGGATGAGAACGTAAAATATTTGAAGATTATGCTTATAAATCTTCAGGATCATCGTATCTATAAGATATTTTACAAATTCACCTTTTGGATTAGGGAGGTGAAGTTTATGGGACATGTGATCTTAGAGAAGGAGATTTTCATAGACCCTGAGAATATCAGTTCCTTGATTTCATGGGAGTATTTAAAAATATTTTTGAAATAAGAATAATTTTGGCCTTAAATGGGTATTAAAATCAGTTTTTGGTGATTTATCTTGGCTTGATTCATCTAATAACGTGCTTACCCAAGAAAGTTGATTTTTGAATAGATCCTAGAGTTTCAAGCATACTTTGAGGAGATAATAAATTATATGTAAGCCACTATTTTTATCTTTCTATAATCTGTAATGGGATACGTTGTATATTGTGATGCCTCAGGTATGGGCCTTGGGTTTTTTCTAATTTAGGTTGACTATTTGGTGACTTATAGTTTGTTCAAACTTCCACAATGTCAAAAGATTTAACAAAAACCCAACCTAGAGTTAGTATCAGTGATTCATGACTTCAAGACATTGTGTTATTACCTTTTGGGGAAACATTCCTAGGTTATTCAGATCACGAGATCTTAACTTCATTTTCTCACATAAATATCTGAATATGAGGTAGCATCATTGTGTACAATACATTCTAGGTTTCGATTATGATATATTCTCTACCCAATGTAAAGGAAGTCATGATGATGATGCCTTGAGTAGGAATATACCAGTGAAAGAATAGAAAGAGTCCAGTGATGACTATACATTGATGGGGCTCTTTCCCCATATTCACCTATATACTAAAGAGAAAGGTAGAGGTTTATTCCTAGATAGTATCACATCTACACCTTCCCATCTAGAATTTATCTGGAAATATTATCCAAATAATGAGTTATGAATTCATTATTTGTATCTTCTAAATGGTAGGGAATTTACTTTTGAATAGTTGTTTTCTCCTGAGAATGTACTGTGCTTCAAGGGTCACTCCATAGTTCCATTGTCATTGCATATACTAGTGATGTAGGATAACCACCCATCATAGTGGTTCATTATCCTACTACCACCAACTTGGTCAATATTGGGCATCAATGGTACTGGTGTCCAGGTTTGAGGTGATACATAGATGACATTTTATCATGGTGTTATACATGTCATCAAGTTAATGTCAATCATTAAAGTATCTACAGATTGATTCATCGACAACTTATTCATACCAGGAAGTAGGATGAGATTTCCACGGATTTTAATGTTGTCATACCTCATAAATCATGGAGATGTAATTCTATTTGGGTATTAATAGATCATATGACTAAATAAATACAGTTAATTTCAATTAGGAATTCATCCAAGGTGGATTAATTTGGTCTATTGTAGGTTCAATAAATAGTGAGGCTTCATGGTGTGCCATCAGAAATTATTTCAGACATGGGCCCTCATTTTACATCATGGTTTGGGAAAGCCTTTAGAAAGTAATGGGGTCAAAGATCATGTTATGCATGACATTCCATCCCCAAATGGATTTTCAAATGGTTAGGGTTAATCTGATCATGGAATATTTGTTTCAGGCATGTTTGATGGATTTTGGAGGCTCATGGGAGATCCAGTTAGGATAAATTGAGTTTAAATATTACAATAGTTCCAAGTAATTGATCCAGCTTGAACCCATTGAGGCACTTTATAGTTAAAAATGGCGTTATCCATTGTCTTGGATTAATTTTGGTGATACATTGTTGTTGGGATTAAGCCTTGTGTAGGAAACATATGATAATATCAAGAGGGTCAAGTAGTGTTTTTTGGAATCAAAACTAATTGTATATCTTATGTCCATCATAAGGGAAGATTAGTGGAGTTTTCTATGGAGGACTGAGTGTTTCTGAAGGAGACACCTCACGTGGGTCTCTGTTATCTAGTTATGAAATGGATACCACCATCGATTTATGTTAGACCTTTTGATATTTTTGAGATAGTTTGTTATGTGGAATATCGGGTGGCCATTCCCTCATAGTTGAAATAAATTCATGACATGTTCTATGTCTCTCTTATGAAAAATTATAACATGGATATGTACCATGTAATGAATTGGGATGACTTAGTGTAGCATCCTGATCTGACTCTGTTCAAATGGCCGATATGGAATGTGGATTTTCATTAAAAAGTTCTTCATGGGATATATATTCCATTGGTTAGACTTATATTAAAGCATGGTAGTGATGATCATGAGACAAGTGTTTAGATGACGTGTGTTGAGGAAGAGTATCCATTATTGTTCTCTAATAATACTTTGGAGTGACATTCTAGGGGTGGAATGTTTTCAAGGATAGTATTATTGTCACATTTGTGAATTTTTTGTTCTATTAAATTGTTTATTCTTGGACCCATGTTAATAATTTTCTATTCCTATGAATTTTTAGAGAATATTGAAATATTTGGTTCTACATCAGGTGAAGCCCAGTTGGTGTATAGTTAGGGAATCCATCTACCAGGCCATAGAAAGATGTGTTCTTGGGATAGTGTCATTTTCCATGTTGCACGACCAGGCGTAAAGTAATATGCCCTCCCCTAGGAAATCTAGTGGTTTGTTTCCTCAAGGAATGTTTAAATCGAATTAATTCCTCACAGTTTGGGAAAACTTGTGAGATAATTGTCTGGCCTATTCCTCATGGAAAAATAGGGAGGCACAATTTCCATGCCATTTAGAAAAATGTGTGTGTTAACATTACAACCTAGCCATCTCCTTAAAAAGTGTAAAATTACATTATTTACCTATTTGTATTTAACCCTAGAACCCTAAAATCTAAACCCAACAGGTATTTTTTCCACGATAGCTTCCTCCAAAACATAATGTTTCCTTTCATCATTAATATATTGGTGGTTTTGGCCCCTTTCCTTCATGATATCATCCCTCAAGTCCTTATTCTCTCAATTTCACCCTTATTTTAACGTTTTTCCCCTTTAATTATTGGGATCATATTTTACAGTGGGTTTTTTCGATATAATATGGAATCAATAATAAGGTTTTAAGTAATATATTGTTGTTTTGGTTTGAAAATCCCTTTATAGTGGCCCCTTGTACTGTGGTTGGGGTTTTTAGCCTGTTTCTGGAACTTTCCAAGTTAAAGGTACCTGTTTCCATGCTTTAATAATATTAGACGAGTTTTGTTTTCTTGATTAATTTTTTAATATATGAGTTGGAATATTTTTTGGTGAAAGATATGTATAAAATATTTTTTGAGATTCATATGTGATGAATTTTAATTTTATACAGTAGAATGGTTGTGTTTCATGTGTAGTTAATTTTTGTGCTTCATTATTGTTTTTATGTTTTTTTCTAAAAGGCATGATTTGTGTTTTCAAAGGGATTTGAAGAAGATAATGTTTTGGAAGTTATTTTTCAAAAAAAATGGGGTTTTTGCAATGTGAGATTAACTTTTCTCCACCTTAAATGTGTGTTTTTAATTGTGAGTGTAATGTGAAGTTATTTTTATAATTGATTTGGTTTGTGTGTAGTTTGAATGGGGATTTTCACATGGAAATTGTTGGATTTCATATATATCTTCTTGTTGTACTTAAAAATATATTTCATCAATTGTGAAATTCATGTGAAATGTGTTTCGAATTAGTTTTGGGTGAGGGTAAAATATATGTGGTTTATTATTGAAAATGATGTTTCCAAGAGATCCTTGATTGCGAGGTGTTTTTTTTGTGAACATGATATGCCTTTCCATGTTTTTTCATTATTCTTTGAATGTGTACATGAATATGATTATTTATGTGATATGTGAAATGGAGATTTATCATAATGGGAATCCCGGGTATCTTGGTTTGTAGACTAGAACTAGTATATTAGTTTATTCGAAAGGGTTGATACCCAGATCTTATTCTACCATGATTTACACTACAACACTAACTAAATATGTGATATGATCTGAGAACACAAGACAATGGGATGGGATTCACTCTAGAGGATTGTTCATAGGATCGTTGTTAGTTTGGGATTATGATATAGAGAACACTATGCATTTCGATGTGTTCCCCTTTAGTGAATCATGCATAAGGATGTATTTGGTATTGGTTTGATGATTTGATCACTCAGGTATGAGTATTCTATAGTACCACTATAGTTAAATTTCTTATGTGGATTTATTGTGCCTTTCTTTGATAAAATTACTCTTACGTGATGTGGTGTAATCCATCAGTATATTGTAGAACTTGTGAAGTGTAGTATTCACAGTAAGATTATTTGGAAAAAATATTTCCCATAAAAATGTTTTCCTGAATTTTATTTCCTTTGAATGTTTTAAGTGCTTTTATGTTAATGATAATTTTAGTTTATGTTCTAATGTTATAGCATGGAATATTTCTTTTGGGTGGAATATTACTGGGATTTGGCAAACACACTATATAAACATTTGGGTGGATGTGGAATTTGTTATGTATGACCCATGAAAATGAAACATTAGTTGTGGTGGTGATTATGTATCTACTAGAAAGTGTTCCACCTCATACGGGTGTTGGTGGTTGTTGATTGAGGGTTGTTACCATATTTATTCATGGTGGATTTGGGATGGGTATTCCCCCCTTTATGGTGATATTTAGTTTTTGGACAATGTGGTAAAACATTAAATATGAAAAATATTGTTTCCCCATTGGTAAAGATTATCAGTTTTGTGATTATGTATATTTTTATCAATATTTTTTTGTTAGATACTTGGTAAAAATCATTCCTAAAGGCGTGTGGTTAATACCTGATCACTAGTTTCCATACAATGGTGATGGGGAATGCCCTTCGAACCATGTCTCGGGTATGGTCAGGTGCATGGTTGGACGGATCCATGGATTGATTCAAGATATATAGTGTTCCATGATGTATTAAAAATATTCATAGGTGTAGTGATGACTTAGGAGGATTGAGTTATAGATCATAGCAATTGAGACCTTTTTAGAGAAATTATCTAACACAAGACCGTGAGCTAGCCTTAGTTGTTCATGCCTTAAATTTCTACAGCCATTATTTATTATGTGAGGGATTTGTGTGGTATACAGATCACAAGATACTCAAATATATCATTATGTATCAAAACTACAATCTCATATGGTAATGATGGTTCAAATATCTCCATTCCTATAATTTTGATCTTGTTTATATGCCTAGAAAGGGAAATATAGTAGTTGATGTGCTGAGTTTGAAAACACAGGCATAAGTTGTACAAGAAGCCATTGAAGAATGGAAAATGATTTCCCACATTTGTGAGCTAAATTTATAGTTTCATAACAGTTATGTTTAGTATTGTCTCTCATCATTAAGAGTAACATTTTCCCTAATTGAGAAGGTTAATAGTAGAAATTTTTTTGGTCATGCGGGATTGGTTCTCTATGAAATTATTTCAAGAGATGAACCACCTCAAAATTGGTCGATGGATAGAGATGACATCATTAATATACATGGATGTGTTTAGTTTCCTACAGATATGGCAGATTAGTTGACGAGAAAGTCTCATGCTTCATTATGGGAATGTCATCCAGGAATCACTAAGATGTATGGAGGAATTTGGTGCCAGTATTGGTGGTTTGGGTCAAAATGTATGATAGAAGGCATTATAATTAGGTAACCACATATCATAAGGTGAAGGTGGAGAATCAAATAGTTATAGGCTATTTATTGCAACGTCCTATAAATGAATAGAAATGGGAAGTTTTTTCCATGGACATGTTAGTTGTCATACCTAGGATTCCTATAGGAAGAGACGTTGTATGGTTAGTAATTGATAGACTGACAAAGGAATCCCACTTCATTTCTATCTGAGAGACATAATAATTTGATAAGCTGGGAAGAATGTATATATGTGAGATTTTCTGACTACACGGTGTCCCTTATACTATAATTTCTGATTGAGATACTAGTTTGATGTCATGATTCTATAAGGGTTTATATAGAGCTATGGGTTCACATGTTCTTATGAGAATATCCTTTCACCCTCAAAATGATGGAAAATCAGAATAGATGATATAAGTACTAGAGTAGATGTTCAGATCATGTGTCCATGACTTTAGTTTTTATTTGGAGAAGAATATCCCTATCATTAGGTTAGTATATAATTATATGTTTTAGGAGATGATTTAGATGGATCCTTTTGAATCCATGAATGGTATGTTATTCCATTAACCCATGTGCTGGCTAGTAGAAAGTGAGAAAACACTACTAGGTTCTCATATTGACTATGAGACATCAAATCATGTTTAGTTGATCATGAAGTGTATGTCTACTTCCTAGTTAAGACAGAAATTGTATGTCAATTTTCATTGATTACCTTTGGTGTTTGGGCTTGGGGATCATGTTTTACTATGGGTATCACTGAGGATAAGTCACAACTTGATATGGAGGAAAGGGAACCTATCAAAATCATTGTCGGACAATTTTAGATTCTAGAAATTATGGTTTGTAGCCTATCGGTTTCCAATACCTCGGATGTGTTGTTCCATGAATGACATTATTCATGTTTCACAACTTCACTGGTATCATGACGACCCATATCATATAGTTGATCCTGATGATGTTGTGATATATGTTGACACTTTGATTGAGGAGTATCCCGTAGACATCATCAACTGGTGAAATAAGTATCTCAAAGGCTTGTATATTCCACTAGTATGGGAGCTATGGATGGGAGATCATGTATATAATGAGACGTGGGAGCGAGATGTTGGAGTAAATTCCTAGTGGTTTGAGATGTTCATAGATAGTATTTCTACAACCATTGAAGCTGAACTCGGGGATGAGTTCCTTCAAGGGGGAAAACTATATGAACATGGTTCTTCACTCTGGTATGGATCCTTTAAAATTTGATTTATATTTTTTTATGGTATGAAAATAGAAGAAAAATAAATTAAAAAAGGTTTTGAGGGAGTTTTGGGACCATTTAGAGCTCAGAACCCCTTTTGGTGGAAGAAAATGGCTTGTCACAATATTAGAGAGAACCATGCGAGGCATGAAACATAGTTATATTTAGTCATGAGATGTCTAAACATTGGTCTGGTATATGGAACATTTTTTTCCCAAACCATGTTCTATATAACAATGCAAAAAATGTACAGAAAAGTATCATAGGTTTTTCATGGTTAGTGAATAGATTCCATAACCATGTGGCCTAACCGAGTGGGTAACCCCTTTGTTTTGTTGACCATTAATGATTGGTGCCCAGTTTGGAAAACATTGCAGGCAAATAATGTCGATGCTATTTTTGGGGGGAATTATGGTTTTCCCATAAATTTAATTGTTATACATTCTTCTACTAGAATTTTCTTCTCTAACAGAAAACCCCCTTCCATTTATCACTTCTCAACTCATTTTTTGTCTTATTCTTGGATTTGACCTCATTCATTCATCTAGATTCTAATTTGATCATCGTTCGTATCATTAGATATGTGTTTGTGCATTCCTAATTCCTTTTTAATATTTCATCATTATTTATTACATCATTGATTCTATTAGAATAAGGTTTCATATTCCTTATTTTCATGAAATTGATAGATTCTTCATATCTCTTCCAATTTGTCGAAATTTGAGGTTGATACTGGAAGTGAATATTCAAAACAGTACGATTTTAGTGCTATATTACTCATCCCTCATGTTCTTTAACTTTAAAAATTAGTGTGAACACACTGATTTCAAGAGACATCAAAATTTTTATTTAATATTCATTGATTATAGTCATTATAACCTTGTTTTAAAACCCATTATATATATGTTATTCAATGTTGGTGGTAACATCAACAATGATGTCCATCCCATATAGGGTGTTTTCCATAATTTGGTTTTTAGTGGTTTGAAATGTTTGTCTGATCCATCGTTCGGGTGTCATTTAGCTTGTCCATGATAATGGTAATCATTCCTTGATTAATGACCATTAAAATTAAATATTAATAATACTATGTATTCAAATCGCCTAACCTTCCTAATGTAAGTGATTCACCTGATTAGCCAATGTTAAATGATAAATTAGGAAGTATATGGTATATATATTACTTTCCCTAATGAATTTTTATATATTGGAATGGTTTCATATCCATAGACCCCCTTTATATATTTAATGTATGGTACTAAAGTGAACCATTTTAGAATACTATGATTTAAATGATTTAAAATAATGGTTTTTTACCCATGGCATAAGCAAATTAATGAACAGTAAGTCTTGAACATCAAGAATATAATTTAAATGTATGATTAAATAAATTGATTATTTAATTGAATTATTTTAATATAATCTTCCCCATATATGGAATTTGAAAATTTTATAGGAATGTTCAGGCTCAAGTTATCTTTTGGATTCCCAAGTGAATTCATTGAGCACTCATGGATGTCATTCCAATACAAGGATTCTATTTTCTACAGTGGAGAGGCACCCTAGAACCGGATCCACAATTATTAATGGATTCCCCGAATTTGATTCCCCCATTACTTTTATAAAATTCCATGTATACACTCATTGGACTCAGCATGGCTTCTATGGACACATGTTTCCTTGGTAATATCCTTTGTCTAAGACATTTCTTATCCCATTTAACCTTCAATGTTTTCCTAGAACTTAGTTATATTCATAATTATGGGGTTCCATGGAAAACACTCCTTATGTTACACTCTTACCCCTTATCCAGGTAGTAGTTACAACTGAGTTGGTGACCCTTGAGGTCTAGATTTCTTTGATTATCTATTTGGGACCTCACCATTATAAATAACATTATGGATGCCTTGTTCACCATGGATCCTTAATTATCATTATCATTTCATGATTTTGGTGTTGGTAATACCTCACATGAATTATCTATATAAACCGGGGATAATTAATTAATGAACCTGTTCCATGTTCAGAAACCAGTTGAATATTAATGGAGGTATATGTTTATATACATTACCATACAAGTTTACTCATATATTTTTATGCTTTCACACTATATTAGTTTATATTACACAGGCACGATGTTATAGACACTGTATGTGGTGGCCTACTGAGATTTATATCACACCCGGTCTGTGAGCCATTGGTTCTCAGGAAGACTATATATTTACATTTTTTTCAAAAGGGAAACATCTAGACACCGAAACTTGAATGATTAATTTCTTATTATATAGCTGGTTGCAGATGAGAGAGATATATATTGCGATTCGAGGGATATTTTTTGGATTTCTTTTTTTCACTTTGGAATAACATGAATATCCTAATTCTTTGTAATCATTTTTTCATGTCTTTTTGAGGCATGATAATTATCATCAACATATTTTGTATATTTATGTTAGTTACACATATTCTTTGGATTATTACTTTTATTGTTGTTATGTGACTTTGGTATTTTTACTCATATTTATTCTACTACTTATCTGTTTCTACTATTATATTTTGTTCTAGACTCTGGTAATGATGGAATTGTCTCCCCCTGAGAATACCTTAGGCCCTCACTACTTGTCGATAGACTCTATTATTAAGGGATATGTGATTAAGGTTGTGTTTCCAACCAAGTTCATAGTACCTTCATTGGAATCCGGGTCCAAGATTCCAAATGAAAGAAACATTTAAAATTTTTCATTTCAACTATATGGATAAGCATCACTATGGAAATAAATATTCCAAGAATATATGGAATATACTTCTGAGTAATCTAAGGTATAAATGACAATATTTTGTTGTTACAATACCTGAAGTGGAATAATTACTTTTCATGGGTATTTTGACTCAATAAATATAACTTACCCATATTTTATCAATGGAATTATTTTAATGAGAATCGTGAAATGTATATAGGTTATAATAAAATAGTTTTTCGAACGGAATAAAAGAATATGTTTTATGGTACTCGTAACCATGATAAGGGACCAGTGGTAAGGTGATATTTATGGAGAACAAATTAATAACATAAAAATAACCCTTAATTCCTTCTAATGTTGATTTAATAATGATTAGTTGTAATAAATTGATGATTTAAATTGAAAATGTTAATGGGTGGTAACACTGACTAGAAAAATGAATAGTGATGCAACATCAATGTAATATATGATTGAATTTACATCATTATTGGATTATTGGGATATATGGAACAAGGATAAAGATAATAATGATTCTGGTTACTATTATACATGGTCAAGTTATTCACATGTTTGTAATGAGACACTATGAATGTCTTTATATTATATTGGTATAAAGTTATAATCTAATTTTCATGTCATTAATATGGTCAAAAATAGTTTGGGAGGAATATTAAGATTTATTACTTTTATAACAGAATAAGATAAACATTGGTCATTAATTCATTAAGATAATTTTTGAGTTATCATATTGGGTGAAATTTACTAACCATTTTTGTTTTAGTAATTAATTTGCATCGAACTGAACGAATTATAGTTCTTTTGAAAAGTTAAATATTCTTCACGCAATGAGAAGAAGTAGAATATCTATTTTATTGAATAATAGATGAATTTGAGATTTATTAAAGAATAGCTAAAAGATGAGATTTAACTTAGGAGTGGGAGATAAATCACGTAAATTTATTTTATCTAGGGAATTATCTGGAAAGTAAAACAATCCCTCAACATAAGGAAAAGAAGATTAAAAAAACTCTATCAATTCAATTTTATTCCCAATAAATAAAAAAACATGCATCCCATCATATATTTATGGTTTGGTGATTGTAAAATATATAATTACTTTGTTATCTATCACTACTTGGACATTAGACTTATCTCACATATCCATATTTTCACTTCCTATTTATGTTATTTTATTTACAACCCCATTTTTATTCCCTTCATATTTTTATTACATCGGTTTAAGAGGATACTCTATTAACCCATTTCACGATTTCAGTTTTCCAGAAATAAATTCTTAAATGAAAAAAAATTGATTATAAAGAACATATACAAATTGTGAGGATTAAATTTATGAATTGTGGGAGGAGGAAAAACTCCAAAATTAGAAAAGAATAATATTACATTTGACAACATATAAGACACACAATAGATAACTAAAATGAAACAAGAAATAATATTATTTAATATAACTATTATTACATAGTTATTGAATTAGATAATACATATTTTAATAACATAATTATGTAAAATATATAAAATACATACTCAATACAAATTAATTGATTAATTATTAGGAAATAAGTACTATATCTTTAATATGATTAATTTATGGTTCAGAAATAAGTTTCATTAAAAAATGTTTTTAAACTTTTCAAGAAAATATTAAAAACAATTCATAAAAATTGTAAAAATTTTATTCAAAAAAAGATTTTGTCAATTTTTAAGAATTATTTGAAAAATTATCTTATGATTAATTATTCATATTTTTCTTATTATATTTATTTTCTTATCAGTATGGAAAAATTAAAAATTAAAATTTAAAATTGTATATCTATTTAAGAATTTACAATTTATTATTTATTTTTAAAATGATTTCAATATAAAAGAGTTATATTTTATTTTTTTAAACCTTATTAATTTCACTTGGATATTTTTTTTGATTTTGTTATAGAAATATAGTTATACATAAAAAATAATTTCTATGAAATTTTTTATGTGTGGAGCATAGTTTTATATTAATTAATTAATTTTATCACTGTTGGTGTATTATTTTAATGATATATATATATATATTATTTAATAAATTATTTTAAAATTCCTTTATTATTATTCTATGAATGGGATAAAAGTTATACAATACCACTACATAAAAAACTATATTTTTTGAAAATAAAATTCATTACTTTTGGCATCATTATTTTTTAAAAAAATTACATGCACTAAGGGATATTGAATTTAAATTTCAAAAAAAATATTTCTTATTTGGAATCAGTATGTTCAATTTTTTTAAATAGTAACCGATTATTTGTATTAATTTAGAATAGTAATCGATGTAAAATTTTTCTCCTTAGTTAAGGGAAAATTAGTTTAATCAAGGTAAATTTTAAGGGACTAGCCCATAATTTTTCCTCCCGAGTCTTTTTGGATGTTTGATATTTAAGTTTTTAATGGATACATATCCTTGATGGTGACAAATTAATTATTTAAATCACTGAATGTTATAAAATAACAATCTCATAGTTGAAAATAACTTTAACGTGTCCACATAGGGGAGAAAAGTAGTTAACAAATATCATTAGTTATTTTTATCATAATAATCTTATTTACATGGTGTCAATTTATTTTTAATATATTTGTACTAAATAAATATCCTAAATGCCTATAAAATACCGAATAAATATTTATCCAATTAACTAAAAAATAAAATAATTGATTTCATAAATATTAAAAGTTATATAAATTAATTTGTTAATGTGTCCCACGTATTCTGTGGATCTATATAACGT
Source organism: Viscum album (assembly GCA_963277665.1). Taxonomy (NCBI): domain Eukaryota; kingdom Viridiplantae; phylum Streptophyta; class Magnoliopsida; order Santalales; family Viscaceae; genus Viscum; species Viscum album. Next base: position 506,620,975 of record OY728150.1, read on the forward strand.
GTTTGTGATTTGTGAAAGTATTACATTCTAATTACACCTTATATTGATGAGATTTAAGTAAAAAATAAATGAATTGTTTCAAAATTGACATTATTGATATTGTATGAAAATTATATTTCAATAAATTATTTAAAAATGATTATTTATACAAAAAATGACAAATTGGAATATATATCATCTCAATTTTCAACAATTCTCTATTATTAATCAATATGTACTTTATGTTTAATATTATAATCCAATAAGATTGAAAAATATGTTGCCACGAAAAATGTATGAATTGGAATACTAAGTGGCTAATCTAATTGATAATGATCAAAATAAAAATTAAACTTACAAAAAATTTGTTTTTGTGATAATAAAAACATTTTCAAAATTATCATTGATTCTTTTGACATATTGGGTCATTTTTCATAGATAGTGACTTATTTTTAAAAAACTATTTTTCAAAATTCCATGGTCTCCCCACCCTTGAGTTGTAAAATAGAACACCTTCATTCAATACTTTCAAAATTAAACATCCCTAAACATTATATATTCTTTTATTTTTTAAATAGAATCCACAATTATTATTTTTTTGTTTATAGTTTTAGTTAATTTGGATAAACTCTTACTAAGTAAACCCAGATATTATCAGTGGACACTTAAACTCATCATCTGTTTTCTCCCAAATATAAAACTCTTTAAAAGAACCCATGATTTTTCATTATAAAAAAATATTCACAATTATACCCTTAATCTAATATATGTATCTATTACCAATTTAATCATATGAAATAAATTTTAATGAAAGTAGTTGATTTTTCCTCTGAAAACATGAACACCCATTAAAAAATACTTCTTAAAAAATCATGAGCAATATTTTAAAATTCATGTAGGTTACTTGGTAATTAATTACCATATAAATTGTACATTCAACCATACAAACCGAACAACCATTCAGTTGACTTCCATAAATAGAGTACCCAATGCATTGGTTGTTATAATATAACCACCCATACTTGATTTATCACAGAACCACCAGCCATTAGATTTTTACAAAACCACATTTCAATTATACAAGTAACATTATATAATCATAACACATAAAATCATGTAATTTTTAAACCACAACAAAGAGAATTTCTTTTTCACTCATAGTAAAACATCTCAAGTTATTAAAATACCCAAACCATTTTCATAACCCATTTAAAACTTTTTAAAATAGATTTTTAAATAAAATTTTCCAATACCTCTTTGAATTATGTGAGATAAAATATAAAATTACCCATATAAACATTCATGTACCTAAAAATCATTTTTAAAACATGAAAAATGAAATATAACGATTTAGAAAAATTAATCTCTAAAACATATAAAATGGTGTTTTGATTAAAGAGTATATAACCTTGAGCCCGAATCGTCACATAATTTATTTATATTCATAAATAACAATAATTGGATAATAATTTACTTACATTATAAACATTTCCTTGTTTATTATTACTTTTATATTAATTAATTACATGTTATAATAATTACATAGTTATTTATGTCCACGTTGGTTATTCCGACGATATTTGATAATTATATTAAAAATGGATCTGTTATGATGTCAATTTTCAAAGGGTTAATTATTCCATCATCCTCAAAATAATTTTCAATCCACTGCAATAATTAATTTACATAAATTGTAATTTTATATGAAACCATTATGTATAGTTTCATGAAAATGAACTACATTATAATCATGGAGACAATATGTCGTACGTATGAATGAGTAAGGTTTCCATTTTACAATTATCATTATGGAAAGAAGATATGTAATATATAATAATTATAAAATGATAATAATACAATTAATTACATATTAATAATTTATAAATATTCACCATGTGATGTGGTAATGAAAAAACACATAGTTTCGTGGAGGTGAAACTTTACACATATGCACGAACGCCATTATTATTTTTATGTGCATAGAAATATGAAAATAAAAATGATATATTAACAATTGATAATTATAAATGTGTCATAAATAACATATATAAAAATTAATTCCATCACTATAACCATTCTTGAGTGATGGTGATGGAAAAAATATAAGGGTTCGTAAGGTTCTAGTCTGATGTACACACGAATGAGAAATTCTGTTCCCATTTGATGGAACTGGAGATCGATTTATGTGACGATATTAAAATAATATAATATAAGATAATTTATTATTTAATATATTTTATTTCATCACGTTTTTAGAATATTTAAGGAAGTGTAAGATGATGTAAAACGGAAATAATTGATTAAAAACAATACATATTCTTCCATAAATCTTCTTTTATTTACACCTCTAGACAACTAATGGTTTTGTTCATAGTAAAATAAGATCATTAGAATTTTATTTGGGTTTCTATGATGGTATTTGGGAAGATATTGGATTAACTAATATGTTTTTTAATTATTATGAGAAGAGGAGAAGATGGGCCCTTTTTAAGATAGCAGAGGGGCACATATGGAATTCTTTAGAATTATAAATCAATATAAATTATTTTTCTTATCGAAATGGGTCAATAATGATACAATTGAAATATAATATTATATTATTTTGATTTAATGTAATCCAATTATAATTAGTCATGGTTTGACTATTTTTAATACTTATTATTTGTTTTAAACCTTATTTAAACCCTTTCATTCTTACCATGAAAACATATGTTTTTAATCATTTAGGGATTATATAGCTACAATAAAACACTAAAATATCCTTAAATGAATAATATTTAATATTTCAAATATTACCCCAAAAAATTTTAATATTCTATATTTTTAGAAAATTTATACTGTTTAATAAAGTATTATTTATTTAAAAATATCATTAATGTCAATTTTGACAATATTCATTACATAACATTTTTGAAATGTCATTATTAAAATAAATTCAACCCAAATATTCAAAAATATCACAAAAATGTCAATGTAATCTACAGAATTATTTTATTTTTTCTCATTTCTTTTATATATCCATTAATTAAACAATTATTCTGCCATCATTATGTTAATATTTATTGTAATTATTTTATCAGTTACAAATTATAAATAAATCACCATTATTTAGATAAATTATTTTTTATATAAAATGAATATTTATTGTTGAATAAAAATTACATATGATCCTTTATTAAAAATTATATAGTAATTAAAACAAAATGATAACATTTTTTACATTTTATTATAATAAAATATTATAAATGGATTAATGTCTTCCAACTTGATAAAAAAGGTCCTAAAATCGACCCAATGTTGATTTTAGACAATATTAATACATCTAATAAAATAATTAAAATGGTTATGGTACCTTTATAATATTTTTAATATTACTTTTACCCATAATTACTTGATTTACCCTTAACTGTGGAAATATAAATTAACCATGTTACTATAAATATTGTCCAGAATTAGAGGAACCTATTTATTAAATTTTAAATTTTAATTAAAATTATGTAAAACATTTTTCCAAACATAGATCTTTTTAATGGAAAAAATAATTTATAATTTATCCTATTGGTGGGGGTGAACAAATATGTGACTCGAGTGAAAATGTTCAAAAGATTGATTTTTTTTCAAATTGTATTTGATATCGATTCTAATGTCCTAAATTTGATTGTGTGATATATAACTAATCAAATTATACAATAAAACCAATAAAAGATATAATTTAATACTATAAATTGTTTAGAGGAAAAAAATATTTTCAATTATAATTAATTATTTTCATTATTTATCAAAACATTACACATACCAGAAAAATACAGAAAATTAATCCAAAGATAAATTTTATATTACTATTTAAAATAAGAAGATCATTTTTCTAATAAAATCTATAAATTATTAAAAACTATATTTAAAAAAAATTGCATCATTAAAACACTATAAAACGATTTTTTAGAAAAATAAAACTTTTTAATTATATTAAATGATTTATTATTATACCATGTATTGAAAATATATATGTTAAATGACAAAAATTAGATCAAAAATAATATAGATATTTTTCATTAATATAATACAAGAAGTTTTATTTTTTTATTTTATTGTTATAAATCACAATGGTGAGAATTTAAATAGTTTTCCAAAAAATGATATCCTTTTATTTCCATAGAGGATTTTATTTTCATTTATTAATAATTCTCCAACAAATAATTAGTTATATGTGTGTGTGTGTGTGTGTGTTTATTTCATATTTTCATAGTTCATTTAATCATGTTCATTCCCTCCATTCCAATAGCTAAGTTATAATGGTATCATTTAAATAATAATATTTAGTTCTTCATTTAATCTCGATGTTTTATATCAATTATGTTATCAAAAATTTTGATTCCTTTAAAAAATTAGGATGTTACATTCTACTCACCCCCTTAATTAATTACATCTTTCCAATTTTAAATTAGGCATGGTAACTGATATTTGACTTATCAAATTACTTTTACTAAAATATGACATTAGAAAAAATATTAATAAAACATCCACATTAAAATAATGAAATGAAATTAAAAAAGTCAACTATGAAAACTCATGCTACTTTTACATATAAGAAAACATGAAAATTTAAGATGAATATAAATCTCAAGGACTATTTGTGCCTTGTAGATAAAATCATCCGGGCAATGTTAAAAATCACAAAACCATTAATATGTGATCAGTCAAAAGATCATTGATAAAAGTAAATGGATTATATTTTGGCTTTTGAAAACTAAATAACATAGATTAGATGAATTCCTTTTCTAACTAGAAATAGAATATAATGAAACATACTTACATGAAACAAAGACTTTCATTTTTTTCATCAATTTTCATAAAAACTCATATTTTATCTAAATGATTGTTGTTTAAGGTAAATATTTTAGACATGAAGAACTAGAATAAACTTCTAATGACTCACATAATCCATAATATATTAACTTTATATTTCCCTTGTGAAGAATCATTAATGAAAAAAAATGGTTAAGAAGATATAATATAATTCTTTGAAAATAATAAACCTTCTAATATCAAAAAACTAATTCAATCCCAAATATTCAAGAGTAATATGATAATTTCATCATAGACCACTCAAAAAATAAATAATCTCAACATCCCTCAAAAATAAAACACATTAATTCTGAAACTCAAAATTTATAAATATTTGATTATATAAGATTCCATGATAGTATTTTATCACCAAATAACATCAACGACTCCTAAAGGCTCATACCAAAATTACATTCTCCTATGTCACATAATCCCTATGATATTCCAAAAAATTTCATAAATAACTAATATTACTATAAATCATCAATAAGATCATATATTTATTCAATATATAATTCAACCTGTATTCATGAAATAACATTTTTAATTGAAAAAAGTTAAGGGTTTCACATAACTCAAACTATAAAAAATTCATCAAAAGTACTTCAATCTTCATAATATTATTAATAGTTTAGAATATTTAATCTCTCTTAAATATACCACAACAATCTTGACCAACCTTTCTAAAGTTGACGAAAGGGATGGAAAAATTCCCTACCCTTCCTTCCTCTAGATAAAGAATAGATAATGACCCCTGAGTCCTGCCTTCAGTAGACCCCAGAGTGGCTACTAGCACCAAGGGTATAGAATCTCGCACAAATGTAAGTTATTACCCTATTTATGGAATATGATCATGAGATAAGATTGTAAATCCATTCAACACCATGGACAAAATATAAATGTAAAGGGGAGAATCCATTCCAACATGCATGTTCAAGAGTAAAACTGATACATAGTAAGACAAAACACCCAAATAATGTGTCAAATGGAAGAAACTAAGAAGCTGGAATAACTATCCTGATGCCCAAGAAAGTAAGGTTTAGAACAATCCTCAATGTCCTCCAGAAAACCAAAAAATATCGTTACATACGTAGGGTGAGAAAACAAGCATACTCAGTAGGGGAACTAAAGAAACTCATGCACAAGTGAGAGAACATGGTAATGTCCTTATGAGAAAATATTAGAACCTCATGCACCTACCAAGGATTGCTAACCATGCCAATCTCACTATGGTACACTCACCCAAGTAATGCAAGTCATGTAAAGTAATAATATAAGTCCATCAACAATTCGGGTACCATACACCACTTTCCCACGGGTTAGCTTCTCATTCCAAATGATCTGTCATCTTGATGTGGCCACTACTCCCACATGTAGTCTCACTGCCACAAACTTACTACAAACACCTAGGTCTCAAACCACACACAACCACATCTGCACACACCTAGGCTAGAACAACCACCGTCACACCCGAAAACACCTAGGCCTCATCCCAAATATACTTATTAAAGCATAACATCCCTACAAATTCCATATCCCCTCATCTAAAAATACATTTTCCAAAGGATCATAGAATATGGTAAGCCTCAAGAGAGTATAACCAACCCAGATATGCCCTACTGGAACGATCCTGAAGAGTGTGCAAGGAATAAATATTTGTAACCAGGCTTCTATCCCCCATCAGGGTGTTGGTAAAGACACCCTCCCCCATGAAATAGAAGGCGTTCAACACATAATAATAAACATGTGATAGGTGATTGTATAAATAACAAGAAACTACAATATATATAGGTAACCAAACACTCATCTCCAACCTACGGGTTTCTCAAAAACACAACACAAGTCGAAACCAGCACCTCTTTTGATGCTACCCCGACATGAAAAACCAAACAACATCCATTGTCAAAGGATAAAACCAACCCCCTTCTTGTTCAATTGACATTTATTTAATTAAATGGATTCATGTTAAATTATTATAACACAACCAAGAAACTATCAACTGCAACCATGACAAGAAACAAAAAAAGAAAATTGTAGTCCCACTGAACATCCCCATTCAACTAATATCAATTATCAGTCTATAAAGTGATACCTTACATTACTTCTCTCATAACCCAGACTTGAAACCCCGCTACCCAAAAAATCACCAATATAGTCCCAGTGCTTGACATCACCTCCTGAACACAACACCAAAAAAAATTAGGTCATTTACCTACAAATTAATCCATTCCACAATCAATCAATCTCTCGGACTGAGACACCAATGCACCCCTACACCACCCCACATATTGATTCTACAGAACCCAGAGTAGGACACACAACACAAACAACAACCATTTAACCAAGTATATTCAAATTTAACTAATATGGGTTCATTAATTTCCACTTGAATATACTTGGGGTGATCACACAATTGGTTTGATCCTAGGGGATTCATTTATTTAACCGAGTGTATGTGATTAATCAGATTTTATGTTATTTCTATATATCAAAAAATCACAACGAAACACCACCAGTGTATATGAAAAGTCCACCAAAGGTCATGATTTTCAGAATCCATACAGCCAGAACACCCATAAGATAACCAAAAAATAACAAAATAAAACATGAAACTACATCAAAACACACCATTACCATTATTTAATTTATGTGAGTTATCTTTTGAATATATTAAATTATTGTCTAATTTTAGTTCCAAGAAGAATATCGCACCAATCCTCACAAGAAACCATTAATATACCCACCCCACATGATACAAGATTAAAAAAGAAGAAATGGAAAATCCCTACATGGATTATAAAATATCGATGTTCCTTCTTGCATTATGAACTAGGGGTGGCATGACTTCTAGGATGAAATACAAGGATGAGCAGGAAACTCTCTATCATTGGCGCATGACTTTTTTAGGGAGAAAATATCAAGGCAAACCAAGTGAAACAAAAAGGAAGAAGAAAGAGAGGATCTCATCATTAGAAGGGGAAAAATCCTACAATCAGAGAGACCATTTCAGAGTACATAAATGCTAGATCATGGCCAAACCATGTGGGTTGGAAGTTTCACAGGTTGGAAGTAATTGAGATTTAATAATTCCCCATGGAAATGGTGTAGATAGACCAGTGGATGGTTGTGAGTTGATAGATAAGCTTTAAATAGATTAACACAAGTATCTGGGGAGAAATTGAAAAAACTAGGAAAAAATAGAAATGAGTCACTAATGGTTGAGTCACTAACACTGAGCTGCCAACACAGAGATCCCAATGCTGATCTACAAACGCTGACTTATCAGTGCCACAACTTTCTAATGCAATGACCTACTGATGACCTGACCAAATGACTCCCTAACCTACCGATGCCCTGACCTACCGATGTAGAAACCCTTGACTCATTAATGCTAACACCCTTGACTCACTGATGTTGATTCCCCTGACTCACTGATGTCGATTCCCCTGACTCACCAATGTGGACGGCCCTGACTCACTTATGATGACACCCTTGAATCACCAATTCTAACACCCCTAACTCATCGATGTCGAATACCATGACTCACTGATGTTAACACCCCTGGCTCACTGATGAACTATCATTATGACACAATAAAATATCGATGCACTGGCATGGAAATCCACTAACCAACCGATCATACAATTTGAAATTTGGAAAGCTCATGAAATTATCCACTGAAAGCTCCCATAACATGTTAGCACTAGATATTCACTAAGTATGGGTCAAGGGATAATATTGTCTATTACATCAGACACCTCTAAATCTATTCACATTATAATTTGAAAACTATCCCAGAAGAAAAAGTGGTCTGAACAACCATCCCTTAAGATACCTTTCTGGAGTAAACCACCATGTGCTTTTCTAAAGAAGGGGCAAAAACCTCAAAATACAAGAGCATATCATTGACATATATCATCAGAACAATTAGGGAGAATCTAAGGCTCTAATTCCCCAAGAAAACACTCAATCACCAATAGTCACACTATCTAGACACATGGATCAAGGATACCCTCCCCTTTTCACGATACTATCCACTTTGGGTGGCACTGACTCACTTGTATAGGATTAAATTGGATCCATAGTAATATATATTTATTAATTATTGGGTTCTCCCCTCCCCATATTATAACTTTTTCAAAAAAATAAAAAAGGGGAAATAACTTATCATTCAGTAAGAGAGGTCAAACATTACATCATAAGAGATTCACAATGAAAACCCAAGATCAAAACTCAGAAGAGCTCGGGGTACTAGGAATGCTTCTATGCTTCCCATTCCAATGTAAACTCCTCAATGCCGCCATGCCTCTATAATAGTTGAACCAATGGAATGGTCAACGAACCAATCAAATTCTCTTTACGATCCTCAATTATCAACGGCCCCTCCACGAATGTAACATCATCCTCGATATCTAACTCTCCATAGTATAGGACGTGATGGTGTTTTTGTTGATACTTCCAGAGGTGAGAGACCTAAAATAAATTATGGATCCTTTACAATCGTAGTGGAAACTCCAGCTGATATGCCACTTCTCCGACTTTCCCCAACACCTTGAATGGTCTGATAAACCTTAGAGACATTTTTCTTCCCCAACCAAAACACTAATGTCCACTTTGCAGTGAGACCTATTAGAAAATGTGGTCCAAAAACTCAATATCCAATGGTATCCTCCTATTATAAGAATATGGATTATATTAATCCTTTCACACACAAGATGATCCTTCTCCTTCATGCTCTATAAAACCTCTAGGCCATGAACACCTACCTCCCCAGCCTTTGTCTAGAACACAGGTGAATGACCCAGGCTTCTATAAAAGGCTTTAAATGGTTCCATTTCAATGGTTAAGTGATATATATTATTTTAGGGAAACTCCAACTCGGGAATGTGTCTTACATATGATCCCCGGAGGTCCAAAACACATGCACATAGCATATCCTCCAACGTCTGGCTGGTCCTCCATATATACCCATCCATCTGAGGGTGGAAAGAAGTGTTAAGGAATAGATGGTTGCCAAAATATTTTTTTAATCACTTGTAGACTCATGAATTAAATCATGTATCCCTATTAGAAACAATGGATCTTGGAACTCCCTGAAACTATAAAACTATAACCATGTACCTCTATGTTACGGCATCCACTACGCTCGTCTCCTTAACTTCTAAGAATTGAGCCGAATTTGTACATTGATCCACCACCACCCAGATTTTATCATTGCCTCCCTTATCCCTAGGTTTTCATGTGAAGAAATACATCAAAACATCATCCACTACCACTTTGGAATGTCTATGGGATGCAACAGACCACCAGGAACACGGTGTTCTGCCTTTATCAGCTGACACACTAAGCACCTTTCCAAAAACTCTGCCACTGGACGCTTCACTCCCTGACACCAAAACTAACTTATAAAACCCTATTACATATTGGAGATGCATGTATTTACTTCAATTGGGGAGTTATTGAACCCACATAGAACTCCTTCATGCATCACCAGTGGGACAAAAATCATCCCACACAACAACATCTAATTCGGAATATCTTCTGACCATTCCTCTGGAGCATCACCCTGTCTAATGAGATCACGAATCACCTCAACCTCTGATTCTCCCCACTAAGACTCCTCCACCTACTATAAAAATTAATATTGTATTGTGATCTAAAATATATTTCCCCTATCATCCCCCACTCTTATTACTATATGAAAAGTATCCAACTCCATAATTTCATTCAATGCATCTGTGGACTCCCGAACTACATCCCTATGTGACTTCCTACTCAAGGATCTGGACACCAAGATCCCAATTCCAATGTTGTAGGATATTTTAAAGTCAGATTCCTAAAGGAACTATGTACACTTTCTCTCTGGAATGTTCAGGTCTCACAGGGAGAATACATCCCTTATGCTCTTGTGATCCGTGAAGAATACAAACCATTGTTTGATAAGGTAATGCTGCCACAAATTCAGCGCGAACAAGACCTGTAGCACATCGCCCCTACCTCATTGTCTTGAGGAGGCGGTGAGGGATACATGGCCTTCAGTTACATTCCCAAGATGCCAAAGGATGGAAATAAATTCCTAGGGCTTCAAGATCATGTTGGGGAACGATTTTCCATTAATACAAAACCAACCAAACCATCCACTAACAACCACTATATGATGCATGTCAAATAAACACCCAAACATGTTTTCCCAAAAACAACAAAGTTGTTCCAAAATACAACCCCAAAACAATACAGCTAGACATGTCCACCATCATCAGAGTATGAGTGGAAACTAAACAACCAAAGCACCATGATCCATGACACCTTCATAGCTCCACACCCAGCTCCAAGCACCAAGCTCTACCATGACATCACAATGAACCATTAAAGGAGGTTGATTCCTTACCTTTTCCCACATCCTGGTACACGACATATCCAAAGACACCAACCTACCAAACCAGGGGGTGAGTACTAAAACTCAGAAGGATTTCCCCAAATGACTTCCCTACACACACCACTAGGATAAAACCGTTAACACATTTTATAAAATAGTTTATATAAATTGAATCACAAGTGAAACCATTTTCATAAGACAAGAATTTCCTTACCAAGCCATCACATCCAAACCAAGAAACCAAGGGAAAGCCAACCAAAAAAGCAACAACTATCCCAAAATTTATACATTTGCACAAAAATTTCATCTTTCAAAGAAATGAACAAAAAACAACCAGAACGGTGGGACTTCCTCCCAACCCGTTCATCCATTCACACCAAAACAATCAAAACGGTGGGACTTCCTCCCAACTCGTTCACCCATTCACAACTAGAGGTACTTCCTGAACACTACTTATATGGTGGTTCTTCCAACCACTATTCATCCCCTTATTATAGTGAAGACTTCCCACCCACTTGCATACAACATTTCAATCAAACCCAACCAAGAATAAACCCACTAAGGTCACAACAACATGCAATCAACCAATTCCATTGCATATCAATCAACTTCAATAAATCACCCATTTATTGAAAACCATTTTCCATGTCAAACAACATTTCAATAAAACAATTATCTTATTGAAAACCCTTTCCATAAATAATTTTCACAAATAAACCATATCATCCCATTTTAAAATCTTCATTTTAAAATCCACAAGAATAGAATTTCACCATAAAACACCATTTTCCCAAAAATCCCCAAAACATCACCCCAGGGAATTCCAACCAATATGGCACATCGAAACATAGTTAATTTCAAGCACAAAAAATTAATTGTAACATGGAACCACTATATCTAACCAAGTGGAGTCGAGAGAGAATCCACCTACCTTCAGGGTTCCTGAGAAATCGACCCATGAACATCTGTTCCTCAAATCCGGAAAACGCACCCCCAAAACCTCTCTCGGTCCCCTTCCCTAACCATCACAAGACTTAAAATCATCATCCAATGAATCCACAACACTAGATCTACACACAACAAGTGTAGATCTACAAAACCAAGAAAGAGGGAAGGGTAGAGCTAGAGGTAAACATAAGAGAAACAAGAGAAGCGACTTACCCGGAAGCAACCATCATCAAACCACCTTGAATCCTCTTCAAAACCCGTCCAAAACGAGTGGGAGAGTACCCTTAATCCCTGAGAACCCAAAATCTTGACTGTGGCTCGAGTGGGAGGAAGAGAGGAGTGAAATGAGGCAATCCTAAGTGAGCTCGGTTTTTAAAACCCTAACTTTAAGTGGCCGCACGGTTAGTCCCCACGGTTTGGAAAACCGTGCGCTAATAGTGCAAAATACACTATCTCGAGAGCAATGGTTCACATGTTTTCCTCGCATGGTTTAGAAAACCGTGTGTAGTCCGTGCGAATACCATTGTCTCCCTTACATGGTTTCCTGGAGAATCCGCACGGTTTCCACTTACAGTTCTCAAACTATGCACCCCTTCAAAATCCTCCAAACTCATTCAAAACCATTCGAAACTCTCCCAACCTCTTCCCAACTCATCCCATGAACATTAAACACATAAAAATGCATAAAAAAGATCACATATCTCAAAACAGGGGTAGTACATTCTCCCCACCATTGGACTTTCCGTCCTCGGAAAGTAGTGAACCTGCCCTTTGTCGAAAGAGCTCAGGACACTGCTCAAGCATATCTTTCTCCCGCTCCCAAATCTCCTCTTGAATATGACCATGTGCCACAAAACAAAAACAAAACCAATGCTTTTACCATTCAAAAATATTTGTTTCCTATCCACAACCCACACTGGTACGTGCACCAATAAATCATCCATTTCTAGCTCAACATGATCCCATCGAATGACATGGTCACAATCTGGATGATACTTTTTCAACTACGACACATGAAACACATTGTGCACCGTACTGATCCTAGGTGGAAAAGCCAAATGATAATACACCTCACCAACCTTCTCAAGAATATCAAAAGGACCAATATACCTTGGAGATAACTTTCCGTGCTTTCCAAACCGACGATATCCCAACCTAGGAGAGATCCTCAAGAACACATGATCACTCACCACGAACGACAATAGCCGTCGAAGATGATCCGCATACGATTTATGATGACTCTGAGCCATATCCATTCTCTTTCTGATCAACTTGATCTTCTCCATAATCTCATGGACAAGTCTCGGTTTCCAACCAACATAGTGGAGATTGACATGGCCGCCCCTATAATGCTTCAAACGGAGCCATTTGTATAGATGTCTAGTAACTGTTATTGTACAATAACTCAACCAATGGAAAGTGCTCCTCCCATGAGCCATCAAAATCCATGACACAAGCTCACAACATATCCTGTAGATTTTTTATCTTCCTCTTGGATTGTACATCCGTCTGAGGGTGATACGCCGTTCTTATAGTCAGTTGTGTCCCCAGGGCTTGCTGCAAGGATTTCCAGAAACGAGATGTAAACCTCAGATATCTATCTGATACAATAGAATCTAGAACACCATGCCTATTTACCACCTCCCAGATATAGATTTTGGATAGATCCTCCACCACATGAGATTAATGAATTGGGATAAAATTGGCTGACTTCGTTAGCTGATCCACTATCCCCCAAATGGCATCGTGCTTTCTGGCCATTCTTGGGAGACCTGTGAACAAATCCATTGCTATCTGCTCCCACTTCCAAACAGGGATTGGTAAAGACTGCAACATTCCTACTGGCCTCTGATGCTCTGCCTTGACCAGCTGACAAGTCAAGCATCTCGAAACAAACTCAGCCACACTTCTTTTCATACCAGCCCACCAAAACTGCGCTTTCAACGCTTTATACATTTTATGAATTCTAGGATGAACATCCCACGTGGAAGGATGATACGCCCTGAGAATATCCTCTTGACAAGCACTGGTAGAAAAATCTGATTCCAAAAACACAAAACTGAATCTCTATTCAGTTTCCAACCCTTAATGGTCTCCCCACCATTGAGTCTCGACCCCATGGTCACACACTCAGAATCGGATATCTGTGCCTTTCTAACCAGGACAACCAAGTCAGGAATCAAAAAAACAGGAAAGAAGACCTCTCTATCACCTTGGTCCTCACATTCCAACCACATATCAGTTAAAACCAACATCAACCGCCACTGGTTTGATGCTTGTTTTACCACCCGAGCATATCATTTTCTACTTAATGCATCCACCACCGAATTTCCCTTACCCGGTGTTTACATCAAGTCAAAATCAAACATCTAGAGATATTCCATCCATCTCTGTTGCCTCAAGTTCAAATATCATTGTGAGAAAATGTGCTAAAATCTCTTATGATCCATATATACCATGAACTTCTCACTGAAGAGATAATTCTGCCACACTTTCAAAGAATGAACCACTACTGCCAACTCCAAATCATGAGATGGGTAGTTCTTCTCATGCACTCTCAACTTTCATGAGCCATACACAACCACATGATTCCCTTGCATGAGAATGAACCCCAACCCCAATCCTGATGCATCATAATACACCACGTACCCTTTTCCCGATTCTGGAAAAACCATGATTGGTGCTGATGTAAGTCGATCCTTTAGCTCTTTGAAACACTACTGAAGCTGCTCATTCCACTAGAATGGAACATTCTTTCTGGTCAAAGCTATCATCGGTGAAGCCAAACATGAAAAATCATGAACAAAACGTCAATAATACCCAGCTAGACCAAGAAAACTCCTCATCTCAAACACATTCTCCGGAGGTTGCCATGAGATAACAGCCTCTATCTTCTGCAGATCCACTGAAACACCTCTTTCAGAAATCACATGGCCAAGAAAACGAACTTCCCGTATCCAAAAGTCACACTTTCACAATTTGGCATACAACCGATGATCCCTCAAGATCACCAGCATTGTCTCCAAGTGCTGCTCATGCTCCACCCTTGTCTTTGAATACACCAGAATATCATCTAAAAACACCACCACAAATTAATCCATATATCTCTGAAATATCTGATTCATCAATGCCATAAACACCGCTGGCGAATTCGTTAGACCAAAGGGCATAACCACATATTCATAATGGAAATATCTACTTTTGAAAACTGTTTTAGGAATATCCTCCTTCCTCACCCGTAATTGATGGTATCCCGACCTCAGGTCGATCTTGGAGAACCACTGGGATCCCCACAACTGGTCGAACAAATCATCAATTCATGGAAGAGGATATCTATTCTTTATCATAACTTGGTTAAGTCTACGTTAATCAACACATATCCTCAAAGTTCCATCCCCCTTTTTCACAGACAGCACTGGCACTGCCCACTGAGACATGTCTGGCTGGATAAACCCCTTGTTTTCTAACTCTTCTAACTGGACTTTCAATTCCCGCAATTCAGTTGTTGTCATCCGATAAGATGGAAGTGAGATAGGACTGGTCCTCAGGAGGAGATCAATCATAAAATTTACTTCTCTTACAGGAGTTAACCTAGATAATTCATTAGGGAAAACATCCATGAACTAGTCCACCACTGCCGGAGGAACACTCTACTCAACATCGTCTACCGATTTCAACGACAACGCCACCAACTGATACGATAACGTACCCACTGCTGGTGCCAAAAATACCCATTGCACCCTACCTTTAATGCCTCTCTCCTTTAAAGATATTTCTAATGCCATTGTGTGTCGTAAAAGCCACTATCCGTGCATCACAATCGATGTGGGCCTTAAAAGCCACCAGCCAATCCTTTCCCTAGATTACATTATACTCATCCATCTCAAGCAATGAGAAATTCCACACTCTCTCAACCTTGCCCACAACGATACAACATTCTCTAGACATGAAGGCTCGACACTCTCTTAGACCCAGATTAGTTTGATGTTGCATAACCGAGGGCATCATTTCTACCCTTAAACCCAACAAATCAACCACACATGTAGCAATAAAAGAGTGTGAAGCACCCATATCAAACAACACTAGAATCACGGTCTAATTTAAAAGAATAGTACCTCGCACCATGGATGGTCCCGACTGATCATCCACCACAACCTATTCAGCTCTGAACACATGCTTGCTTGCCAAACTTTTCTCTTTATTGCTTTGTTGAGGCGTCATGGTATTCCTAGAATCACCATGACCCACTTTACTCTCCTATCGGGGGTATACTACCGCCCCCCTCCCGTCGAAGCATATGATGTCTGTGATCCTTGAGGACTGTCTCACGCACCCGAACTTGGAGCATTCTGACAATAACGCTGCAGATTCCCCATATGATTTAAATTATGACATGATCGAGGTTGTGTCGTACAATCCCGCTTGATGTAGTAAGTAGAACAACACTGAAATCATCCCAGCTTGCTCTGGGGATTCGAAGGAAGATTTATCGATCCTTTCGTCAAATTATATGCCATATTCCCACCCAAGGAATAAGGTTCCCTCCTTGTCTTTAACCCAGTGTTAGAGTTCCCACTATTCCCCATGGGTACCACCATGATTCCCATGCCCAGAGCTCCCAACATATCCCGCTCAGCCACCGAGGCTTTATTCACCATCTCTGTGTAATCATTTATACACAGCACAACTATCTTAGAACAAGTTTCTTTCCTTAACCCTGCTTCAAAGATCCTTGCCTTCAACGACGTGATACCTTCCACCGCGGGTGAAAACCGCACTAAGTTCATAAACTTAGCTGCAGACTCCGTCACCGACATAAGATCTTGCTTCAAACTGAAGAAATCAGTCGTACGCTGAATTCTGAACGTATGTGGGTAGAATTGTTTCATAAAATATTCTTCAAAACCTTTTCACATCATACCATAGTCCGTCCCCGCTTGGACTACCAACTCCCACTACTGAAGGGCATGATCTTCCAACATATATGTGGCCAACTACAATTTTAACTCTACTGGTGTTCCCAATAACTTGAATATTGTTTTAATTCTATTCAACCATGCTTCTTCCCTCTCCGGCTCTGAATCACCCCTGAAGATGGGCGGATTCTTCTTTTGAAACTGAATGGCATGATCCACATGCTTTGGTTCACCAACATTGTTCCCACTTTCCACAGCATGGAATGATTGCACTATGATTTTCACTAGTTGTTGGTTCACCTGAGGCTCAGGTGCTACCACATTCTCAGCAGCCTTCTCCGGTTGGTCTCTACAACGCCTACCCGGTTCCATTTCTATAAAGAGAAAACAAACAACCATGAGTCTCACTTCCGTAGACATCAAAAAATCCTATTTCAAATCACATTACACAACACCATCACAACAAGGCTTTCCACCAGTTCACATTTTCCACATGTGCCATGTTTAACCATTTTGAAAACCAACCCATTTTCAAAATACCAATTTATTCACATTACAGTTTTACACAAAACCCATTTCTCAGTTCAGCCCATAATTCATTATACCCCAATCAGATATGCATCCTAGTGGGAAGTTATTTCTACCATGCATGCCATGCTCATCTCATTGGCTACACCCACGATAATGAGATATCCAATGCCTATAAGTGTCTCCAAAACAATTATGTACCCAACTCCTTGGTAACTTGAATTTCAGCATAAAAGGGTTAGCTACGTCCTTTTATGCTATACATTCCAAGTTCCGATATTCCTACACCTTGCTACCATCCCGACTCAAGGAATTTAACACAAAGAATTTCAACACTAAACCTGAGAATCAACTCCAAAGGACCGAACAAACTGATACCACTTGTAACACCCCACCCCTACCACATTGGCTTAAGGAGGTGGTGAGGGATACTTATCCTTAAGCGATGTTCCCAAGATGCCAAAGGCTGGCAATAAATGTTGAGGGCTTCAAGATCAAGTTGGGGAACAATTTTTCCTTAATAAAAAACAAACCAAACCATCCACTAATAGCCACTATATAATGCTTGTCAAATAAACACCCAAATATGTATTCCCAAAAACAACCAAGTTGTTCCATAATACAACCCAAAACCAACATAGCTAGACATATCCACCAACATCATAGTACAAGAAGAAACTAAACAACCAAAGCACCATGGGCCATGACACCTCCACAGCTCCACACCCAGCTCCAAAATCCAAGCTCTACCAAGACATCACAACGCACCACTAAAAGAGTTTTATGCCTTACCTTTTCCCACGTCACGGTACACGACATCGGCAAAGACACCAACGTGCCAAAGCAGGGGTGAGTACTAAAACTCAGTGGGATTTCCCCAAATGACTTTCCTACACATTCCACTAGGATAAAACCATTAGCACATTATATAAAACAGTTTATATAAAATGAATCACAAGTGAAACCATTTTCATAATCCAAACATTTCCTTACCAAGCCGTCACATCCAACCCAAGAAACCAAGGGAAAGAAAACCAAACAAGCCACAATCATCCCAACTTTTCTACATTAGCACAAAAATACCATCTTGAAAAGAAATGCACAACAAACAACCAAAAAGGTGGGACTTCCTCCCAACTCGTTCATCTATTCACACTAAAACAATCAAAACGGTGGGACTTCCGCCCAACCCGTTTACCCATTCACAACTAGCGGAACTTCCCAACCCCTGCTCATATGGTGGTTATTCCAACCACTATCCATCCCCTTTTTATAGTGAGACTTCCCACCCTCTTCCATACAAAATTTCAATCAAACCCATCCAATCATAAACCCACCATGGTCACAACAACATGAAATCAACCAATTCCATTACATATCAATCCACTTCAATAAATCACCAATTTATTGAAAACCATTTTCCATGAAAAAAACACTTCAATAAGAAATCTCCCTTATTGAAAACCCTTTCCATCAATCATTTTCACAAATCAACCATATCATACAATTTAAAAATCTTCATTTTAAAATCCACAAGAATAGCATTTCACCATAAAACACCGTTTTTCCCAAAAATCCCCAAAACTTCACCCAAGAGATTTCCAACCAATATCGCACATCAAAACATAATTAATTTCAAGAACATAAAATTAATTGTAACATGAAACCCCTAGTTCTAACCAAGTGGAGTCAAGAGAGAAGTAACCTACCTTTAGGGTTCTCGAGAAATCAACCCACGAACAACCGTGCCTCAAATCCGGCGAACGCACCACCAAAACCTCTCTAGATCCCCTTCCTTAACCATCACATGCCATAAAATAATCATCCAAGGCATCAAAAACCCGAGATCTACACACAAAAAGTGTAGATCTGGAAAACCAAGAAAGAGGGAAGAGCAGATCTACAAGAAAACACATGAGAAACAAGAGGATAGACTTACCTGGAAGCAATCACCTTCAAACCACCATGAATCCTCTTCAAAACCCTTCCAAAACGAGTGGGAGATCACCCTTAATCCCTGAGATCCCAAAATCCCGATTGAGGCTCGAGTAGGAGGAAGATAGGTGTGAAATGAGGCAATCCTGAGTGATCATGGGTTATAAAACCCTTACTTTAATTGGCCGCACGGTTAGTCCTCATGGTTTGGCAAACCGTGCGCTAACCGTGCGCACTCCACTGTCTCGAGAGCAAGGCTCCGTACAGTTTCCTCGCAGGGTTTGGAAAACTGTGCATAGGCCGTGTGAAGCCTACTGTCTCCCTTGCATGGTTTCCTGGAGAATCTGCACGGTTTCCACTAACCATGCCCAAACCGTGCACCCCTTTAAAAGCCTCCAAACAAATTCCAAACTATTCCAAAATCTCCCAACCTCTTCCCAACTCATCCCATGAACTTTAAACACATAAAATGAAAAAACAAAGGCCACATACCTCAAACCGGGGGTACTACAAAACCACTACAAGTTCCTAGCCATGGGTCGCATAGTTATGTTCATGGGTACATAATTTCCTTCACACAAAAGAGATTTATCCCTATTTCTACATTTTGAAAACATCGCAAGCTTAGCCCGAAATCATCACATAACACCTCGAACATCAACCATTCTTATATAAACCTTAGCACTGGGTCCTTGACCAGATTCTTATTCAGATAACTGAAATCTATCTGTCACTACTCAACCCATATGAAAAACTAGCCTATCCTAGTCAAAGATGTCAATGGAGCCACAACTCTAGAGAATTCAGGCATGAACCTACAGTAGTAACCTATCAGACCCATGATACTATGAACTTCTAACACATTATTTGGGGTTTCCCTAGAAAAACCCACTTTTATCCTCAACGGGTCTACTACTATTCCATGCTGGGACACCATGTGTCCATGGAAGTTCACCTATCATGTCCATAACATGCATGTGGACAACATACCATAGATCCATTTGTGTCATATGACCTCCAAATCAGTCCATAGATGCTCGGCGTGATCCCCCTAGGATCATGAGTAGATCATTATGTCTTCGATGAACATGACCATGAACCGGTCCTGATACTCATAAAAAATATAGTTCATGAGTACCATGAACACAGATGGTGCATTCATAAAAGCGAACGACATGGATACGAAATCAAAGTACACATTCCTGCACCTGAATGCGGTCTTTGCAATGAGACCCTACTTCACCCTCAACTGGTGATATCTAGACCAGAAGATGATCATAGAGAACCAACATGCTCCCATCAACTAGTCAAAAAGGGCATCGATCCTTGGGAGGGGGTAACGATTCTTTAATGTCTTCTGATTTAGTCTCTGGTGGTCTATGCATAGATGGAGAACATTGTCTGCCTTATTTGTGTACAAGACCGGAGCACCCTATGGGAAAACGCTTGGTCAGAGAAAACCATTCTTCATCAGGTCACCAACCTCAATTTTTAACTCCCTCAACTCAGAAGTATCCATCCAATATGGATCCATTGAAATCAGAAAGGCACTGGGTTGTATTTTTATCCCATACTTAACATCACATTGAGGGGGTAAAGCCACAACCTCTTTGGGGAAGACAACAAGGATCTCACTAAAAATATTTGGAACATCAACCAACTGTGAGTCTGCTTACTCCACTGACTGCTTAGATACAAATAAAGGAGGGGATCCACATGCCAGATACCCTCCTAGAAACTCTGTTCGCAAATGAAATCTCCACGTTGGACATCCATATCTGAGAAAATTACCCATCTCTTGAAGTAGTTGAATATAGAGTGCATAGAAAATAGTGAGTAAATTCAGAGGATGACATCATAGTACTATATCTATAGGATAAGGAGATCCCCTCTGGAATGATGCTACCCCATCTCTATAAACATATTAAACAAACATCAGACAGGTTGGTCTAACCTCCAACGAGAGTACCCAACACAAGGGGAATGGAATGTATCTCTATGTCTAGACCAAATCCATGGGCTAGATAGGGTGGAAAAATGGAGTTTGAAGATCTCGAATCAAATAAGGAACAAGAAACAGAACTGGGCAGACTGATCGTACCTCAAAAAACTTCTGACCCCGCATGAACTACTACATCTATGGTGTGAAACTACCCCCGCCCATCCCCTCTTCTCCTCAGATACTGACCACATCCTTGACCACTCCCTGGTCGAGGTCCCTAATGACTTCCCTATGGTCTAAATCATTTATCACTATCTTCCCTCGGTGGTGCAGGAGCCCACTGCCCCTGCTGGTGGAGGGGATTGGATGGAAACTATAACTACCGAGGTATGCACTGAAACCTCTTCCCCCAATATATTTTTGTCAGACATGGTACATATTTTTAGGATTACCATGGCTTCCATAAATAATGAATCTCAGTCCTAGGCCCATGGGGAAACGGTGGGGATGGGGAGATCAAAACTGGAACTGCTGAGGCATAATCCATGTTGGGTGATACCTGGATGACCTAGATGCTAGAGGCCTACTACTAATGGCCTTCACCTTTGAAGAACTCAGTTGGATCCCCTATCACGGCACACCTCCCATTGTGTGTGTCCCCTCCACAAACTTATCCTTATATTGAACCACTATGTATGTTGGTAGAGTGAAGGGAGTAACAACAGACTAAAGAGAAGTTCAAAGTGCCTATTCTAAATACCTTTCCAGAAAACTCCTCGACTAGAAAGAGTTCAGTATAAAACTGAAGGAGATCCTTGAACTTGATCCCTTTTTCCTTCTCCTTCATACTCTCTTGCTATAGGGAGAGAAATTCCTGACTTTTTAGCTATCATCATGGTGAACAGAAATCTGCCCGGAACACCTTCTTATTGTAAGTCCACAAAACCTCAGTTTCCTTCTTCTCCCCAAGGGAATGTGTCCACCACTAACATGTCAATTATATAATCTTGCTCATTTCCATAGGAACCCATTGATATTTCTAATCTCTAATCATTTTGAAAGTGATCACAAGCTCCTCAAGCCATCTCTCCATCTCTATGTCCCAGACGCCGCCCTCATACATTTTTAGATTCTACAACTAGGAGGAAGGAAGTGTCTTACGAAACTAGTCATCCTCATCCTCTCACTCCCCCCTCGGATGATCGACCATATAAAACTTTTGGGCCATGATTTATCATACCACTCATGGATGACGTCCATGTGTCGTAGCATAAAACGGAAAAAGGAAAGCCCTGAGAAAAAGTAGTGTTGAAAGTCCTTTTTAGATATTTTTTTTTAATTTTTTATTTTAATTCCCAAAACTCCTTTGACACACAAAAACATAAGTCATTATGAGGCTTTTAGATTTCTTATGGTCACTACCATACAATCTGGGTAGCCTCACATGGTTGTTCAGTAGGTCGAGAGTCCGTGCATCGGATCACGGGGGCCCTAAAATCCCATGTCTAACTCGGTCTTCCTGGCCTATTTCATGCACCAATTTTTCCAATCATTGTTCCCTACCATCCCATAAATTTTTCACTATGCCTAACCCTGAACAATTTACTCCCTCTAAACCTCCTCTAATACCATTCTGTCATGAACCACTTTATTCATGACAATGGAAGTGATGACAAAGTTCCCTACCCTTACTTCCTCGTGATGAAGGAGAACTAATGACCCCCGAGTCCCACATTCAGTAGGCTCCAGAGTGGTGACTAGCACCAGGGGAATATAATCTCACAAAATAGAGGGAATTACCCTTTTTATGGAATAATATTAGGATATAAGAGCGTAAATCCCATCAACACTAAAGACTAATGGTAAAATTAAATCCAAAAATACATTCCCACGTGCATGTTTAAAATTAAAAATGAAACAAAGTAAGACAAAACTCCAAAATAATGTACGAAAAGGAGGGAAAATAAACATCTAAAAAACTATCCTAATGCCTGATCTAGTACGGTCTAGCATGGTCCTCAATGTCCTCCTGGAAACTAGAAAATAGATTTGTATAGTTAGGGTGAGCATTAATGTATTCTCAGTAGGGAAACTTAATATACTCATGCACAAGTGAGGGAACATAGTAATGCCCCTATGAGAAAATATAAAAAACTCAAACACCTACCAAGGAATGCTTACTATCACAACATCAACAAGGAATACTCACCAAATTAATGAAAGTCTTGTAAAGTAATAATATAAGCGCATCAATGTTAGGGTACCCCTCACCACCTTCCAACTGGTTATTTATTCATTCCTTGCGATCTAATGTCTTGAAACTTCTACTCCGCCCACACAAAATCCCACTTTGGATACATTCCCACACACACCAGGGCCAAAAAAACACACACTTCTATATCTATAGACACCATGGCTAGATCAAACACTTCCACACCTGATGACACCTGTACCACATCTCGATGATACTTGGGAAATCATACCTGGCCCGAAAACACCTAAGCTCCTCATCCAAAACTAAACTTTTCCCAAAGGATAATGGAATATGGTAAGCCTCAATACATTATAGTATTATTAGATACACCTGAGTGGAATGATCATAAAAATGGTATGAGGAAGAAAAATCAGAAACCCACTATTCATCCTCCCACCAGGATGTTGGGAAAGACACCATCCCCCCTTAAATGGAGGCATTCGTCACTTAGTTCTCAAAAAGGGTTGAATGTATATAGAAATCACAAGGAACTAAAATATATATAGGTCATCAAAAACTCATCCCCAAAATATGGGTTTCACACAAAAAAACAACAAGTCCACACTAGAACCACTTTTGCAGCTACCCCTACACGCACAACCACACAATATCCACAACCAAAGAATAAACCAAAACCCATTTTTATTTACTTGCCATTTATTTATTTATGTGGATTCACATTAAAATATTCTAACAATACTGATCAACTAACATACACAAACATTCCATGAAATGAACAAAACCAAACTGTAGTCCCAAAACTCATCCCCATTTAACTACTATCAACTATCTCTCTTTAATGTTCTACCACACATTAATTGTCTCACAACCCAGCACTGTAGCCCCACAACCCAAAAAATCCCAATTCCAGTCCAACTTCTTGATGTATCCTTGCAACCACAACCAAAATAAATGCAATTCAGCTGCTTAAAAGTTCATCATACCAAAATCAATCAATCTTTATAACTGAGACACCAACACACCCCCTGTACCACCCAATATACCGAGCTCACAGAACAAAAACTAGGACACATATTACATAACCACAACCATCAAACCAAGATAATTCAAATTTGATCGACATGGGTAATTTAGTATCCACTTGAATATAATCAGGATGATCACACAATAGGTTTGATAATGGGGAACCCATTTATTTAATTGAGTGTACGTGATTAATCATATTTCATGTCGTATTTTTATATCAAAACATCACAATGAAACACCACTACTGCAGAAAAAAAGACCACCCACATTCATGATTTTCAGATTCCATACATCCACAACACTCATAAAAGAACAAAAGATAACAAAATAAAATAGGCCACTACATCCAACCAAACCCTACCCATTATTTTATTTACACAATTTATATTTTAATCATATAAAATTCTTGTTTAATTCTAGTTCCAAGAATAGAATCATGTCGTTCCTCATAGAGAACCATTAAAATACCTACACCACATGATTCATAGTTAAAGATAATCAAATGAAAATACACACATGGATGATCAAATATTGAAGTTACTTTTTTTCACCAGGAATAGGGGATTGCATGACTTACAGGAAAAAATTCAACTCTGAGTGGGAAGGGATCCTACACTGGTGCCCGACTTGTCTTTGGAGAAAGTCTCTAGGAACACTAAGAGGACCAAAAAGGATGAAGAAAGAGAGGATATTGGTTTAAGAAGAGGCCCAATCCTATAATCTGAGAGACCATTTCAAAGTACATAAAATTCATATCATGGATTGACCACGTGTTTTGGCGGTTTCAAAAGTCGGAATTAATATAGATTTAATAATTACCCTTTGAAACGGTAGAGATAGACCAGCGTACGGTTATTAGTTGATAGATTAACATTAAATGGAGAAGAAAATGTAACATGAGAAAAAAATGAAAAAACTGGAAAAAACTGGAAATCAGTCGCCGATGGGTGAGTCGCCAACATTGAGCTAATGATGTTGAGCTATCGACGTTGAGCTAAAAATGCAGAGCTACTAATGCCATAGCCTACCGACATAATGACCTACCAACTCCATAACTTATTGACTCGAATACCTACTAATGCTGACGTCTTGGATTCACCGATGTCGACACCCCTAACTCCCTGATGTCAAATCCTCTGAATGGATGATGCCGACACCCTGGACTCACCGATGTCGAAGCCCCGGACTCAATGATCCTGACGCCCGTGACACACCGAATCTGACTCCCTAACTCACTAATCCTGATGCCCCTGACTCACCAATGCTGATTCCCCTGACACAATGATGTCGATGCCCTAATTCACTAATGCATTGTCATGCTGACAAACTGACATGCTAATGCACTGACATGACGATGCACTAACATGGCGATGGCAAAACTTGAAATTTGGACAACCCTTGAAATTAGCCACCGACATCTCCCAAAACACCTCAGCATTGGATTTTCACAAGGGAATGGAATAAGGAACATCCGGGTTATTACAATAACTCTTAAATCCACTATATGAGGATATAATAATTGTCCAGAATCATTATATTCTCTTAACCATTCCTTTTCATTTTATTTCATAATACTCATTTATAACAAACAAAAAATTGTATCTTGTTCTATGATTCAATAATTTGAAAACACGAGCCATGATATAAAACATACCATTCATATACCATTTTTAGGTTTCCTCACATTCATTTATAATGGTTTTAGTAATTTTTGAAGAGATACATGTATGGTTCTACAGATCCCATACAAGATCATTCTTCTTAAGACACTAATTCTCATTATAAGCATAATCTACACATTTAAAACATTCAACTGACAACACCAGATGTATTTATTTCCTTCTGATAAATTTAACTACAAGATTCATTTTTCCTTGCTAGATTATTACTTTATTACATCCTTTAGGACATGTAAAATGTCTTACCGTCCCATCAAGACATTTTACTAGTTCTTTATTTCCACATTCATAACATATATATCATTGAATATGTTTACATTTATGATCATTGTTACCTGAAAATATTTATGTGTTCATTTATCTCTTACATGATCTATTTGAAATATCACTAAGATTAGAGTGGTTATTCATGACTCAGGATAGTTTGTTTAGAATAAAAACAAGAGTTCATATTTTAGCTTCTATTTCATTCGTTTTCATATTCTATCAACCACCATAATTTCATTCAGATTCATCATTACTATGGTTCCTTCTTGATCATGTCATTTATTAAAACCAAAAAAGTTTGTGTGAGTATATAAACAAAATCACCATATTAAATAATTTGAGTACGAAAAAAAATTAGATATACATATTAATATTATCTCAATAACATTTAATTTATATAATGATACTATGAATATCCATACAATGATAACCATTTTTGTTATATATTACATTTAACTTATGCTTATATAACATCCTAACATGTAAATTTATCCAATCCATAATTTTATTCCAACTATAATACCCAACTTTAAATATTGCATATTCTATATTTTTTAAAAATGATTCACAATATAGGATCTTTTCAATTTAAATTTTTACATAACTAGGAAAAAATCTTAAAACTAAACAAATACATTAATAGTTTACAATTATACTCACCATCCATTTTCCACAAAATAAAACTCTCTAAAATTAAACAAGATTTATCTTTTTAAAAATATTCACAAGTACCCCCTTGATCTCATCCATGTCTACATTCACCAATACATTGAGGGAGATACTATTTAATATATTGAATGAGAAACAATTCTTGGTAAGGGACAAAAATAAATTAAACCATAAGTCCAGTGAAAGCATGAAACCCCATTAAAAAATATATTCTTAGAAACTCATTAAAAGGAATGAAAAATTCACATAATTGCTTTAGGACATCATTTACATATCACAATTCCATTCACCCTTTCATATTTAATAACCATAAGATCAACTTTCATATTTTTATTACCCCATGAATTGGTTGTTATAATGTAACAATATGTCCTTGGTTCATTAAGGGACCAACCATTAATGGTTAATCATGTAACCATCCTTTTAAATTTCCAAGTACCATTATATATTCATAACACATTAAAGCCTAAAATTTGTCAACACTTCACTCATAAAATTTCATTTTCACTCACAATATTACATTTCAATTTATTTAAATATCTAATCAATTTTCAAAACACATTTAAAACATTTAAAAAGATATTTTTAAATCAATGTGTCCCATAAAACCTTTTAACATCTGGGAGAAATAAAAAAATTTACATCTTAATAAATTCTTGTCCATATAAATACATTTACCAGAACCATTTTGGAAACATGGTCATGAAATATAATGATTTATAATAATAAATATTTAACTTATTTAAAAAATATTTTAAATAAGGTGTCTCTTAGCATTATTTCCACTAATCATATATATTATATATATTCACCAATAATAAACTTAGGTTAATTATTTAAAAAAATTATAAAAATTATCATATTTATTATCCCTTATAAATAACTTATTAACATGTTATTAAATTTTTTTTATTAATTTTCATGTCATACATTTTCATGATATTCGATAATTTAGTCCAAAATAAATTTGGCATGATTATAACAGTCAAAGGGGGAATTATTATATAATACATAGAATAATATTAATTAAATATTTATATTATTTATACCTAAATTATATTTTTAAATTTAACAATAAAAAATGGTTATGAAAAATGAACTATGTTATAATCATGGTGACAATAGTTCATACATATGCATGAGTAACCATTATATTTTTCAATGATGATTATGGAAGGAATGTATGTACTATTGTATCTTTAATTAATGATCATAATATTATTAATATAATATTAGTAACTTAAATATATGTTCCAAGTGATATGGTAATTAAAAATTAATCACATGATTTTGTTGTAGTGATAGTTTGCATGTTCGCAAGAATTATGTTATTATTTTTATGTACGTTGTTAAGAAGGAAATGATATATTAAATTTCTATAATGATATGTCTGTAATGAATATATTATTGGAAAATAACATAGAAAATTATATCTAGTATTTAGATACATTGTTGGCAAATAATTACATCGTATCGTGAGGTGGTAGTATTATGTACACACAAACGATTAATTATTTTCCCATTTGATCAAAGTGGACATGGATTTAGGAGGATAAATACATAATAAAATCATTGTATGTTTAGGTTAAAAGAGTTTTTATTTCTTCTTTTTTTAGGATGATTCAAGGAAGTGTAAAAAAAATAAAACAAAAATAATTGAGTAAAAATAATTCCTTTTCTTCAAACAATCTCATTTTGATAATACCTTATGACCACAAAGATGATGTTATGATAAAAATAAGAGATATAAAATCTGGGGAGTTATTTTAAGAAGTTATTTTTGGTAAATGTTAGATAATGTTAAAAGATTTCTAGGTGTGAATAAAAGATAAGAAAATTTTCCTATTTATTAGAGATTGGAGGGCCACTCAGGGAATCCATTAATATATTAAATTTATATGGACAAATATTCAATTCCGAATTACTCTAAAATGAATAAATTAAAATATAATATTTTTATTGATATAAATACATTCTTATAATTAAAATTATAAATGTTTTAACTGTTTTTTTAATCCTTATAGTTGTGTTTTAGCCCTTATTTAACTTCATTAATTTTTACTATGACAATAACTATTTTTAGAAATTGGACGTTAATATAGATGACATAAAATTTCAAAAATAACCATAAATGAATAATGTTTTTTAATTTTAAACCTTATACCAAAACATTGGAATATTTTTTTATTTTAATAAATATTATATCATTTAATAAATTTTTATTTTTTAAAAAATTCCATTATTGTCAATCTTGGAACCATTCAATACAAGACGTTGTAAAAATGTCATAAAAGAACATATATTCTAAGAAAAACTAATAAAATATCTATAATATGTAAAATTATTCTATAAAATTATTTGTTTACACTAATTATTTCATATTTTATTTATATTATTATTTGAAATATCAATTATTTGAGGTTTCCATTAACTAAAAAATTATTGCATAATCATTGTGTAATTATTCAAGGAAATATTTTATCAAAAAAAATTAAATAAACTACCTAGATGTGGATAAATCTTTTAGACTTGAAATTACTATTTATAGTTGAACATATCTCCTAAATAAAGATATATTAAAATTTTAATAGTTATTAAAACATAATTTTTTCATATTTTACATTTCTTTAAACAAAAATACAATAAAGGGAATAATGACATCCAAGTGGCTGAATGAAGGTCCTAAAGAAGGTCCATGTAATAATTTGGATGATGATATATCATCCAATAAATTTAATAGAAGTTTTTAGGTAATTTTGAAATATTTATAATATTATTCTTATAAATAATTACCTGATTTACCATTAACAATGGTAATAAATATTACTGATGTTACTATTCATATTATCCAAAAATAAAAGGGACCAATTTACAAAAAATTTATCATATGACTAAAAATAGAAAATGTGTTTTTCCAAATTAAAACACATAACTAGGTGAAATAAATCTAATATTAATCCCTTTGATGGGGTGAGAAAATGTTTTATTAATGTTAAAACGTTTAAATTAGTGAAATTTTCGAATAGTAAAGTCCATTGTGAAATTGATTAAAATAATCTAAATTGAATTAAATTACCAAAAATAGATTAAATTTTACTTTAAAACCAATAAACAAATAACACTATAAAGTATTTAGGAGAAATATTTTCCTCAAATAACATTCAGTACAATTTCTTAATCATAAAAAATGAAACTTATTAAATAAATTAAAAAACTTTAACCAATAAACATTTTTATATTAAGAATTCAAATAATAATTTTTTTTAAAATTTAATTTAAAAATTTTAAATAACTGTATTTAAATTATGTTCACCATAAAAAGGAGGTAAACATTCTCTTTACAAAAATATAGTTTTTTAATTGTAAAATTAGATTTATTATTATATCATGTCTAGAAAACAGAAATTATGAATATGAAACATTATATATCATATTATATATATATATTATTATTAATAAAATCAAAAAATATTATTTTATTATTAAATTTCTATAAAACACAATTATAAGAACTTAAATAGTTTTATAAAAAAAATATTTCCTTCTATTTTCAAAGTGGGTTTTGTTTTAATTTATAATTAATTAGACACAAAAGAACTCATTATATATACAAGTGTAAACCATAAATAAATAACTCAATAATTCATGTTCATACCCTCCATTCTAAGGCCTATTTTATAAAGGTAACATTTAAATAATAAAATTTAGTTATTCTTTTAAGCAATATGTGGCCAATTATGTATGCTATAGAACATAATGTTTCCTTTCACAATCATGGAATGTTATAAATTTAAATACAAATTTATCCATATATCTTCTAAAAAATCTTTTTATTTGTGTTGTAAACATTTCTATCAATTTTTAATGGGTTTTATCATTCAAAAATACCTATAATGAGCCCCTTATGAAGATATATGTATCATTTTACCAAACAAGTGGTAATCGTCTTTATCAAGTCCTTTAAGTTTATTTCTTCTTATACATTATACTAATGTTTTTTACACATCCAAATATAATATATATAATATAATAAATAATATTATATTATATTTTTATTGGAGGATAACCATATTCTATATATGATTCATTCTAAAAAAAGTGAAAACCTTGCTTGTGTGTATGTATGGATTATTGTTTCCACATAGTGGTTTGATTAGTTTTTCATCGCCAATTCACATATATGTTTATAAAAATGGATTTATTTTTTATATATGAAATTTTTGACATTAATATTATTTTTAAATAAAATTTTAATCTATACTTTCTTACATACCAATCCAATGGAAAACGACAATGTCACTCATGTGTGTGTGTATAGACTGCCACCTCCATGAAGCGATGCAATATATTTTTCAATGAAAAGTTACATGGATGGTAATAAAGAAAATATGATTATTATGTATGATATATAAAAAATTAAAATGAAATTACAAATTTTAATTATTATTTAATATTCTATCATTCAATATATAAAATTGTAAAAAAAAATCATTCAAACGTACTTATAACTCAATGTATCCATGAATGGTGTAATAAAAATTTTATATCTATATATTTTATGGATTAATATAAATACATATATAATTAATGTATATGATATTTATATCTTGTTTATTATTGTGGTGATTATGGGACCACGACAAATGTATAATGACTGAAATGAACAAACCAGAACATTCCATAAAAAATAAGTTGTAATTACCTGATACAATAATTTTAATATAGAATTACTAATAAAGTGGGATAAAATAGTATAATTAATTTAAATATGGTATGATTTGTATGATTTTAATTTTTAATATATTTTTAATAAAATATTTATGATTATAAAATAGTTTTTTACACATGTGATGGAAATCATAAATGAAGGGTTTCTCAACTCACATTTACATTTATGAGGCATATGTCAGAGTAAATAATAAATCATTTTTTGTAGTTTAAATAAATTATATTGATATATTATATAATAAAAATATTTATATTTGTGGTATTTAATGTATCATTTTAGGTTATACATTCATGTGGATTGTGATTCAGAGTCTACTGATGTTGTAAGAGTTTATTTCAGAATCTCATCTTCATTTAGGATAGTTTTTGATTAATCATCGCATAGGGTAATTGATTGATAATTATTTATTAAAAAAATTTATTTATTATCCTATGTTTATTAATGAACATTTCATGTAATAGTTCAATTTTCTTCTCTTTGTTATTTAAAATTATTGATAAATTGTTTTCAAGAAAAATTGACATTATTTATGTCCTATGTCGAATATTACTTCTATTAAATGTTTTTATTCCCTAAAAATGGTTTAAAAATGACTTTAATATAATCCAATTATTTTAGACTTCATTTTTACCATTGTTTTAATTTTTTTAAAATGGTTTATTAGGAATATTCTATTAATTTTCTAAAGGGGGTAATTTTTCATATGTTCACAAATGTATATGGTGAATTTATTTAACATATTTATCCTAAATAAAATTTCTTCAAATAATGAATGTTGAACTCATATATTATTAATTTTTAATTATACAAGAATATATTTAAACAAAATTCTTTCCATTATATTAAAGGTATTTTTAAAAAAAATATGTTTTCTAGGTGAAGGTATTTTAATCAAGAAATTTTCCCGTGAACATTTGAAAAAATTTCTCAACTATTTAAATATAATTTATTTAGTAATATGATTTATAATGGTTATACAAAAATGATTCCATAAACCAAATTTTTTTGTATGGTCTATGATCAGCTTGAAAATGGATTTTTTTGATATTACATGTCTTACTTATTATCAACACAGGAATATATTGATTTTTATAGAATATTGATTATGTTGTATTACTTATTAATATGATGAATGAATTGTAATTATTAAGTTATGGGTCAGGGATTATATGTCCCCATTATTAATTTTTACTTTTTATGAGACATACTAGATTGGTTTTGGTTGAGGCCTTATCAAATAATATCGATGTCTTGGGATACGGTCTTGACGTTATTTTCATATAACTTGTTCCAAATTCATGATGGTATGTTTTAGATTTTCAATATTATGAATTCCATAATTAATAAGTTATTCAATGATGTCCATCTGTCAATTTTATTTATTATGATATCCATGGGTATGTTTCTGGATTGTGATATTATTGATATTGAATAAATTTATCATCATATATTCATTCCATATTATTTATGCCTTGATTAGCTTCTGAGATATGTATACCCTTACTAATAATATTATCTAAACATTGTATATTTTACTTTCATTTAGATACTAGAATGTTTATTATATTTGATATGTATGGGTTATACTAACGGGAATTATTCTTTTCTGATAGAAATTTGAACTTTTTTATAAATGTTTTAAAATTTTATGTGAAATTCAAGTATATATTTGGTATTAAAAGATTAAAAAATTATTTTTTCCTTGGGGAGGGGAATACTTGTATCTAGTGCCAATGTAATAATGTAACCACCAGCTCTATGCTACAGGGTTGAGGTCCTTACAGCTCACTTAATGAAACATCCCTTTCATTATATTCTACAAATTTAATATAGGATTTTCATTCCATTTATCTAAAGTACCTAAAAAATTATATTGTCTTTAAATTAGAAATCCCTTATCTTAAGGTACATGATCATATTTACTTTATCTCATGATTTGATACTATTCTATCTATCCCATATAAATTATTACATTAAAATGTATCCATCTAAATTGATTCATTATCAAAAAACATGTACTATGTATCCGTAAATATAATTTAAATGTAATATTAATTAAATTCTTTGTTATCAAGATCAGGGATTGATGATCTCATATATTGTATGAAACACATTCACTACCACAAGATGGTACTATGACAACATCTATTGCATCTTGATCTTATGGTCCACCAAGGGTCTATAAAATATATCAGATTTCATATTTAAAACACCATTAAAATCAATGTGTGGAATTAAAAATATCAGTTGATTATTATCATTTTATATATTGATTTACTCTAATGTGGTGTGATTTCCTTTATTAAACACTAACAGGATTCATAGAAATGTTTCTTACTATCATTCTCATAGAATGATCTACATACTCATTTGTCGAAAATATATATTTACATATGATCCTTTTTATAATTTTCTTTTAGATATATTTTTAAATTATATTTTCCATGTTGTAACTTGATAACAGTGGAAATATTTTTCTATATCTATATAAATAAATACAGGTTATGTTTTGGTACATGTATACTTCCCAAAATTCACATATCAATAAATTTTTCTTAATAATAACCAAGTATGACACCATTATCCATCTTGGTGTTTATTCAATTATTATTATGTGGATTGGATTCATTAATAGACAAGAACATTTTAGTCAGGTCTATTTTTTCATGTTTAAGACATCCATACAACACAAGAGTTTTTATATAATGGTATTTGAAAATTTTAAGTCAATTATACGTAGCCAATAGATGATCTAGTAAAAGTTTTATTCATCCCACTCTATTTTTCATTTAATAGATAAAATCTGGGATTTTATTATATCTCATATATGATATTTCATAAATCCAAATAATATTACAACTCTTTATACATTCCTAGAAATTTTACCACACCTCTGATTCATAAGAGACTAATATTTATTCTCCAAATTTTATACTACACAAAAAATCATAACATTTTCTTTCGATCCTCGAATATGTTAGTATGTATTAACTTATTCAATTTCATAAAAGGTTGTAGTCAGTATTGTAAAATAAAAATTTTACTCCTGATATTCCATATCCTTCTATAATTTCCATTGTGATATATGTCAATTCACCCAACATTATATCATATAAATTTTCAGTGTAAGATATAAATCACTTTATATTTCAGTATAGAAATAAGCATGTTCATATTCATGAATTATATCATATAATATCCTTCACACCTTTAATTTACGAACATTTTTATCTAATAGTAATTGATAAAAATTCCAACTCACAGTCGTTGGTTGAAACAGTATAACGATATTTATTTATGAGAGGAAGAGTAAATAGATGAAATTAGTTTTTGAAACAAAATGAGAGATATATATTATTTAATTAATGATAATATTATATGTAAATATTCATTGATTTATTTTATTATTCTTCACCAACTAGATAATATACCTTAAGAGGGGGCTCAATCAACGTGTCACAATTTAAAAACATCTCTTTTGAATGTACTTTATTATAGGCTATTGTTCACCCTTTTGAATCCATCATTGTATATAAAATAATTAAAATAAAAGTGTTAATAAATTTTAGTTTTTTTATCAAGATTTGGTATGAACTAGGAATAATGTAATGATAATGTGATAACAATTGAAATTCATTAAAAATACTGCATGTAACAAAGTGTATCAAAAACAAAATATCCCAAAATGTTAAAAACAGTCACACAAAAATTATAAATAAAAAGATTTCAAGTTATAATACTAACACAACTACATGTTAAATATAAAATTTCTTACTCAACACTAGATAAGAATTATAATGATGTTCTTAGTGTTTAATTAATATCCGTCTTCACCATCATGATGATCCCCATATCATTATTCAAATTTTATAAAAATTTATAAATGATTATCAAAATCTCGATATATTATTCATATAATATTATTTGTCATTCCAATCATTGATCATAAATGGTGTTATTTATAAGGAGATATCATGCATGTATTTCTAGGGACACATATCTTTACTACACAATCATTAATTGGTCAAAATTACATAAGAATAACTTTTATAATAGATTGAAACGCCAAATTAATTTCAAAAATAAAATTATTTAAAAAATAAAAATAGTATCCAATTTTAAATTTGGACCTTTTGATGTCTATTGTGTATGAATACACCATAGAATTTTTTCTTTCAACATTAGTTGATAATGGAAAAAAAGGTCCCTTGTAACATCCCTGACTAAGAAGTCACTAATCTGATGCCTTGAGCTGAGTCGCTGCATAACCTCTAGTGTGCCTCCCCGTATGCCAGAGGTTTCCGACTAGCAGTGACGATATAAAAGGCCACATGAGGATATTATAACCTCATTAAAAAAGTAAGTCATAACAGATAACAATTTCAACAATAGAAACGATAGGAAACAATCAATAACATGCAAAAATAACCAATTCCCAAAACATGGTAAAAAAATATGCAATAGTAAATATGATATTCCATGCTATACTGCCATGTGAACAAAAACCCCAAAAGAAAGAATACAGGATAATACTAAAATGCTATGAACTCCATGTTTGGAACATCTCCCATACACGTCCTATGTCCAACTCAACTCCCTTGAATAGGGCCCTTGCACTTGTGTCGACCATCAATCATGAAATATTATTGGGTGCCCAATGGCAGCTTGATTTGGGTGCGAGTGTAACTCAGTAGGACACCCCCAATGGTGTCTAAAAAATATCTAGATAAATTAGAGAATGAGTGTAAATGTTAATTAATGGTAATAAATGTAAATAGAATAATAAGAAATTATAATCTATTCACTTTTAAATTATACTACTATTGAATCTATGTTC
Organism: Viscum album; assembly: GCA_963277665.1. Classification (NCBI taxonomy): domain Eukaryota; kingdom Viridiplantae; phylum Streptophyta; class Magnoliopsida; order Santalales; family Viscaceae; genus Viscum; species Viscum album. The sequence continues at coordinate 506,657,866 of OY728150.1, forward strand.
ACTGCATAGACAGTTCATTTTTCATTTCACCCTTTTCATGTGTTCAACAGATTAGGCATGATCAACGTACTCAACATGTGGTAATTAAACATGTCCAATATCACCTAGCATCACATCATAATAATTCCCAATATCCTCAACTGGAATCCTCATTTCGGGTGGAATGCATCCATTAGGGGAATATAACTCCATTGCCTTCCCAAACTCATGAATTTAGTGGTGAATCTAGAACCTTGGTCCAACTCAACACATGGTCGTAGAACCTCAAATCAATAACCCACTCTACTGAGCCATGTGAACATTCTTATTTACCATTCACCACAATAAACCATATCATAAAAATCATAGAAATCATTATTTAAAACATAAAAAATTTCAATAAATTCCAAATTAACATTTTCCATCAATCCATTAACAAATTCATAATTTATACAACATAACCCTTTTTCCTCTTTTCCCATTTCCCATGCCTAACTTGCTATGCATATTCATGTATAAAGCTAATCCTCAAGAATTTTCCAATTTCTTCTTCTATCCCCATTTTCATACCAACCAACAACCTTTTTACCTTTACCCAAGCTATGTATATTATTATATATTAACATATTCATCATGGGATCTATGTTCTCACACAACGGCCTTACACTTACTTAGCTACACTCTACGTCCATAGAATATTGGCACACCCCAAGGGTGCTCCTAATATCATTTGTCCATCCTCTATTCATCCTTTAGGGATCATGAGGAGTTCAATTAACCATATATACACCCACTATATACAAATAAATCAATGGGATATAATAACACAATAATTGAAAATTACGAACAAAACCCTACATGCACAAATCCACTTGAAACCGAAGGGATAAAACTTGTAGACCACCTAACTTGAATACATTGGAAAAAAAACTCAACTGAATCATAAGATCCCAATTCAATCAACCCTTGAACATTAATCATAAACCACATCAAAAATGTAGGGTTTGAGAGAAATGTAAAATTATTAGAGGGAGATACCAACCCAAATCAAGAAAAAGAAGCAATAAGGGGATTGTCCTTACTCAGATCTTCAATCGACAACTGATGGGACTCTAAACGGCCCTAAGAAGGGGGGGATCGATCCTTTAAAGCTCTTGGGAGATTTGGTTCAATACTATGGTCCATGGGAGGAAGAAAGGTGGAAATCCCGTGTTGGGTACAAAAATCCAGTAATAGCATTTTTTGTAATTTATTAAAAGTTTTTGGTCCACACGGTTTACCCGCACGGTTTTCAAAACCATGTAGAAATCATGTGGATGATTTTTTCCAACATAACCCCTTTTGAATGTTTAACCATAGAGTTTCCCAAACCATGAAAACATCTTGTGGATGCTATTGTCTGAAAACAATTATTGTTCACATTTTATATGGGTTGTCCACATGGTTAGGTATAACAGTGACAGACCGTGCGGCTTTTCCAAAAAAATAATTTTCCCCTTTTTAGTGACCTGAACCCTCGGAAAACCTGTGATCCTTATTAAGTACTTGGTAAAACACTTAATTGATAACAATTAAGGCCTTAAACTAAAACACATGAAAAAAATACCTTAACAAGGTTCCAACATCATAAAAAATACCCACCTTATAATGACTCTTCCCCGATCCGCTATTCCTGATATTAATTGAGTTTCCCAAAGAAAAGTGATCGGGCCATTGGTCTCGCATGCCAGATTCACACTCCAATGATTCCTCTTGAATGTTTCAATACTACCATATAACATGATCTAAAGGCACTACATTTCCCCACAATACATTCTCACTATGATCCACAATACGAAATGGGTGCTTCTCAAAGGATGTATCCGTCATAATCTCAACATCCTCGGTGTTTAACACATGAGATGGATTGGGGTGTTACTATTGTAGTTGTGAGACATGTAATACATCATGAAACCCACTATACGGTTGTGTAAGACCCAATCGATATGCCCTGGATCTGACCTTCTCTACAATCTCAAATGGCTCCTCATATCAAGGTGCCAAATTTCCCTACTTTAGAATTCTATGGTGACCCAATCTTGGTGACACTTGAAGAAACACACTATCACCCACCAGGAACTCATGTGTTCAACAATGATGATCTGCATATGACTTCCGCCTACTCAGAAATGTTTCCATACACTTTTTAATCAAATGAACCATCTTAGATGTCACCTAGTTAAGGCATGATCCAAACAGCTTAGACTCTCCGGCCTGTAACGAACACAATAGAGATCTACATGGTCCCCCATAAAGTTCCATAAATGGTGACATCTAAACTATAGCTGAAAAGTTGTTTTATTAATCATCCTTCAAAAGACAAAATTTTTTTCCTGCGAACTATCAAAATGATGAACACAATTAGTTAACATGTCTTCTAATACCAGAATTGTATGCTCTGACTGCCTGTCAGCTTATGATTGGTAAACCGTACGGAAAAAATCTTTTTACCAAGTGACATCTGTAGACCTCTATAGTAGCGTGAGGTGAAACATGGAACATGATCTGAAAATATGGTTCTCAGAACAACATAGAACACTACTATTTCTCAATCATACAATTCCCCATGTTGTAAACTATATAGGTCTCCTGGATCAGTAAGAAATGAGCCAATTTTTTCATCAGATCTACCAACACCCAAATTGCATCATTTTTCTGAGGGTGTCCTAGGATGTCCCACAATAAATTCCATTATGACGTCATTCAACATCCACTCTAGAATAGGAAATGACTGCAACAAGACACATGGATGTTGATGTTCTTCCTTCACATACTTGAAGGTAAGGCATCGTTCCACAAAACTAGAAACTTCTTTTTTATTTCCTGGCCACCAAAACTACCTATGATGATCACTGTATATCTTATTGAATTTTGGATGCACTGCCAACATTGACGTGTGAAACTTGCGCATCAACTCCTCTCATGCTTCTGTCATCACCACAACACGACAATGAACATAGGAAACTCCATCATCAGCGAAAGTCCAACCAGAAGGTTACTCCCCACCTTTTAGACTTTCATTCACAACCAAAAAATTCAGGTATACAAGTTGACTCTCTTTTACATAGCTTAAAAGTACGGACTCAACTACAATAGATGCAAGGGCCATCTACTAGTTCCCATCCTATAACTCCAAATGAATATCAACAAATAAGTCTATCATCACCCACTCTAAACTAGATTCTTGTACTACTTGATTCTATGTCTTTGGGCATAGTGCATCGAGGACACTATTCTCTTTCCCTGGTGTGTAAACCACTCATAATCAAAATAATACTTGTACTCAATCTACCATCAATGTAGAAGATTAAAAACCAGCCGATAGAAGATTTATTTGAGACATTTATGGTCAGTAAACACCATAAAGGGTTCTCCCAACAAGTAATGACTCCAAAACATTAGGGCATGTACCACAGTAGCTAGGTCAAGGTCATGAGTAGGTTAATTTATTTCATGCGGCCTCAAATGTCTCTGTAACACCCCAAGCTTTCACGGTTCGTTTCACTTCGAATAATGCAATAGCGTGTGTTGTACGCAACCTTGAGCTCTAACACACACCACAACGAATTAAACTAGCCATTGTGAATAGTAATACCTACTTTTTGAAATTTTATAAATTTTATTTATCAAAATGGACTTCATTTTTGGATTCGGAATATCGAAATTAGCCTATGTTGAATTTTTGGTATTTTTCTGAGAACTTCTATTTTTTATGAATAGCGAAAAATACTTAAAAACAACTTTTTTAATCAAAATAATTTATAGTGATAAATTATACTATTTAGTGGTTTTAAAGTATAATTAGAATATATTTTTACCATTTCACCCAATGGTGGTCATTATAATTAATTTAACATTGAAATTGGACATAAACAATTGCCAATCTTTTGATATAAATTGTTTCTTAAAAACACGCTATTTGTTGTAACAGAGGGAATTAATTATAAAATTAATTAATGCAACTTATATGTTTGGAATTTTGTAAAATAGACATCATTTTTTAATTCGGAATATCAATTATAGCTTATGGTGAAATTTTGGCATTGTTCTGAAAAACTTTAAATTTTGATGAATAGTGAAACCACTAAGTGGTAGTTAAATAACTGATTTTTCGTTTAAATGAAATATTACCACTTCTGTGATTTGATTTTCAAAAATCCAACATACATGGTTGTCATTAAGAAGTAAAATTTGGTTCAATGAGATCAAAATAATTTTTTGGTGAATAGTAACTTTTAAGTTCTTAATCGCGATAGAGGTAATTAGTGTAGTTTAAGGTAAAAACAATGTTTTGATAATATGATATGAGCTTGACACTTGTCCTACTCCTATTGGATGAGTCATGGCCGACCAAGATAACCCATGGGTCAACTTGGGGACCCCATGGAGCCACTTTGGTTGGAAAATGACATTAATATATATTTATTTAATGTTAAAATTAAATTGACACAAACATGAGTTGTTTTACTAAAACAGTTTTTAAGTGGGGTTACAGAAGTCCAAATTTTGACTATAAATATTCATTAGAAATATAAAAAGATTTCCTATATCATAGTATTTTTTTTATAATTTTCAGACATTAAATAAATTAAATTATTTATGACATCATTATGACGCAGCGATGACCTCATTATTTAACGATTTTAATAAAATGAAAAGATAATGTACAATCCAAGGATTACACTTGTCCAAAGACTATTGGATAGGTAGATTTCGAACCCTTATCACTTTAGCCACGAATTATATAAGTTTGGGACCTTTATAATCCGAAAAGCATTGTATAATAATGTAAACTTTCCTTACTTTCCAAGAGTGCCCCTCCTCTCCACTTATAAAAGGCCCCCACCTCTACCACCTTATTCACACATTCAAGACATTTGGCTCAGCCAAACTCTGCTCAAATACTCTCCCAACTTCCCCCTATTACTCCTAGAAGCCTCACTTTGGGAAGAACTCTTCCCAAGGAATCCTTTGGCTCAAATCAAAAAGAGTTACCCGATTTTGAGGTAATGTCTTCTCTAATGTTGTTTTGTTTTATTTTTCTTCTCCAACCCCCTAAAAACTTTTTATTCATTTATTTTGTAACAACACCAGTATACTCAATATACTAGGATGTTGGTATAAAAATTATTCGAGCTACACTTACACACACCTACATCTAATGGTTAAAGAACATACTGTTTCTGTGGATGGCGAATTTTTGCCTCACGAAACGATGATTGTTCAACACTCATATAACACCTCTAATAGTGGCCATTATGATGACACGATTTTTATATATGATATATATTATGTTTGTGTTTTCCTTCTGATTTTGTATTTTTCATTTATGGCATACCTTTATGGTTTCCATTATGGGTAAACGCGATATTTTCATTTTAGGAAGTGCGGACTACCGCCCCCTCAAAGTGATTTGAATCATTAATACCATATGTGGGACGTATAAAGGATGGAGTAAATGGTATTATATGTTATATTATACTGTAATTATATTATAATTTTATATCATTATGATTTCATTCCATTAAATACGAAATAGAAATGAAATTAGCGTTCATGCATACGTACGGCTTACCGTCTCCATGAACGGTGCATTTCATTTCTTACCTCTAAATGTTACGTAATATTATAAATGAATGTATATACTGGTTATATATGATATATATGACATCTAAATCATGAATATAATTCTGTAGATAATGGATATTCTACCACATAAACAACTTGTAATTATAAGAATTTTATTTTTGACTCAAGTACCAAAGATTGACAAAACGACCGTTATTAACTTAAATAATTACATAATGTTCATAACATTGTAATAAGTGATATAAAAAGGATAATGAAATTAAAAATGGTTCTTAATAAGGTATATATTAACTCTATTGTATTATTCAGGAGGTTAAAGAACGGTCGAATCAAGTCAGACACGAGGTAAGGGAATTTCTTAACCCAATTTCCATTCTTTGGGTTAATCTCCTACTTTCAAATTATGTCATGATATTATTATGTCCTATCTTGTATTTGTACTTTCTTTATGTGTACTTATAGTGAATACACATAATAGATCTATTATATTTTAAAAATGATCTTTTTAAGGACTTCGTCTCAATCTCCTTTCATTGAGGCATATTTGGTTTTATACATAATTTCTTTTATACGGTGTATAAACCCCTTTGAATTTTACGTTTATTAAAAAGGAATATTTTTATACAAAGCGTTTTGATAAACGAAAAAAGGGAATGTTTTTCTTTCCGTACTTATGCGGCGACAAATACTTCTCTGTCGTCGTGACCATTATTTGAGTTTCGGCTTCCTCTACAAGCCATCGTTTTTTTTGATGAAAAATAAATACAAAGTTTTAACTTTCTTTTATTTTGGTATTGAAAATGGTTTTGAAAGCGTTCTTATTATATCAAAGTGTTGTATTGATATCTTGTGATTTAAATGTGGAAATGTTATGTTTCCTTTATGCATGTTTTATGTGATACGATTATGTTATGGTTTATGATATGTTTAAACCTATTCATATGAGGAATGTATTGGACTTAATAAGTGACGGGTGGAGCCCGCTATAGCTCCTTGATGCATCGGTAGGTCTCATGAGACAACTAGACGTGGAATTGGCCGAGGACCTTTCCCAATTTGATTTATGCTTTTGGCCGAGGCCTTAATCATTTTAGACGTCTTGGCCGAGGCCTTGACAAAATGTTTCAGAATGTCCGGCATTATACATTCCCACATTATGAAAGTGGTTATTGATATTGCATGTGATTATTCGACCAGTAGAATATCCATGTGAATAAGTAAATGGAATTATCTCATTTTACTTTTTCCATATTATGTTGAAGTTCATGTTTAAAAGGCTTTTGTTTTAGTTATACATTGCCTTAAATGTCAATGTTTATTTATGAAAGCTTCTGCAATATTGTTATCCTTACTGAGCATCTGAGCTCACCCCTTTCAATGTTTTAATATTTTCCAGGATGTGAAGAAGTATTTTATGAATGACCTGCAGGGATAGTCAGAAGAGGATATGAGTGTGGAATATGAAGACTTTGTTATTAGATTTTCACTTTATGATGTAATGTAACATTTATGAATGTATCTAGTGTTTCCAAGGCTACCAAACTAATCAGTCTTTTGAGACTTGATCTTTTGTGATAATGCCAATGTTACGAAGTAATGCACCGACTCTGGGTAGCTGGGGTCGGGGTGTTACAGTTGGTATCAGAGGCAGTTTAGTACTAACCTTGGAAGCTAGATGTAGATAAACTCTGATTAGAGCACATAGCCCAAAGATAGACTTTGAGTATTAGTATAGAAGAACTTCCTAGAATTTTGGTATTATAGAGATGTTATGAGTTTTCCGAGCAATACAACCCTGTCTGGATACGAGCAGGTAGAGGCAGCTCTGGCATAGATGTACCTAGGGTTAAAAACCGAAAACACCGCTTTGAGCTAGACTCGAACGGGAACTAGTGCACGACAACGGGCCTTGCTGCACTCTTGGTTACGACACTCCCGGGGGATATGCTTAGCATAATTCCCATTTTCTTTACAAACCACTATGAACGGTTATGAGTACATACTTCCTCAAATAAAACCTTTTTATCATTATGGATTATATCCATAAATAGTTCAATTTATGTTAAGTATTTTACAAGTATGGAATTATGTATTTTGATTCATAAACTAATCTAGTTTATGGCATTGTTTAGAAATGGCTCCTCGTGGAAGGAATGGAAACCGTATCAATGCACGCACTCCGTGTAGGGATTTCCCTCCTGCTCAAGATAATTATTGTGGATCTGGAGATACAACTGGTGCTGATCAACTTACTACCATACTGGGACAACTCACTTAGGTTATGAATAATAACCTTACTCGTATGGAGCACCCTGATCCGCAACGTGGAGGATCAATATTAGACCGCTTCATGAGGCAACAACCACCAACATTTAATGGGGGTACAAATCCATTAGTAGCTGAGCAATGGATAAACTCCTTAGAGAAAATATTCCATGCCTTGGGGAGTTGTGAAAGTGAAAAGGTTATCATGGCAGTTTACCGCCACACTGGAGATGCTGATCAATGGTGGTCATTGATTCAAAACACAAAGGAAGATGATGACGTATCGAATATGGAATGGAGGGAGGTCAAAGAGATTTTCTTATAAAAATACTTTCCTCGTGACCATCGAGCAGATATGGAAAGGCAATTTTTGAGTCTGAGACAAAAGGAGGATGAGAATGTCGCAAAGTATGAGGCCAACTTTACAAGGTTAGCAAGGCATGCTGCAGATTATATACGTAACCCAAGGAGTAAGATTGATCGTTTCATTGATGGGTTAAAACCATTTCTCTGTCGAGCTTTAGTATGACAATCCTTCTCATCATACGAAGATATTGTCTCGTGTGCTATCAAGACAGAAAAGGAATTCTCTAAGTCTTATGACAACAAAGTAAAGCAAGAGAAGAAGAGAACGGTGGAACAAGAGACAGATAAAGGGAAAAAGGGAAAGAAGGATTTTCCATTATGTGATAATTGTGGGAAGAATCACCCTGGTACTTGCCTAAAAGGAATGGGAGTTTGTTATAAATGTGGAGAAAAGGGTCACCAGGCTCGTGATTGCAAGGGAAAGAAAGAGGCTATCAAAGTTGAATGCTACAATTGTAGAGAAATGGGTCATTATGCAAATGAATTTCCTAAGCGTCAGGGAAACTTACCTTAGAAAAGGCCAAGGGATCAAGGACAATCTTATGCTGTTACTACAGTTGAAGCAGAATAACTAATGTAATGGTGCTTTTGGACTCATGGATTATATTCTAGTTATTAGAATAATGTGATATGTATATAAGGATTGTACTGTAGTACTTGTTAATTTCAGTAAGGTTTTAATATGATGAAGGTAATTATATTTTTAGTATGTGACAATATGAGAAACTTTACTTTGTTTGGGGAATCTGATAAATTGATTTTGGAATTTAGAGACCTTTTAGAGAAAGTCTGGACAGAGGTATTTTGGATAACTATAAAGGTTGGAATGGATTAAGTTGAACTTTGGATAGTATTGTTTAAGGTTAAAACATTTATGAAGATTATTTTTGGAATAGTATAGTACTATATTTTTAGGAAAAGGACAACCTGCAGGGTGGGGCATAACCCGTCGCGTCGGACAAAGCTGCAGGAATCGAACCCACAACCATAGTGCGGCAGGCCTTTATTTCCTACCACTAGCCTACAGGAAGTCCCTGGTTATTACAAAATAATTTTACTAATCTAAATGGTATGGGTTATCATTTGGAACCTTATACAATTAGGATAAGTATAATATTTTTGGGTTCTATTATCTTTTTGAGTGAAAGGTGAGTTAAAGGTTGAAACTCTAATTGTCAAGCATAAATATATATATACCTATCTGTTATTCAATGAATAAATTAATTCTTAAACTTTAGTAAAGGGATATTAAAACAAAAAAATGTGTTATCCTAATACCTTATGTCTTGTTGAAGTGATGATATTTTAAATCAACATAGATTGAAGGCTTTGGGGCCCTCAATCTGACAGTTGATTGTGATTGATGACCTCAATCACTCCCTACAAATATTTACGTTTTTCCTCCAATTATATGTCTCTAATTGCCACCAATGTTCTCCTAATAGAGATCATAATTGGGTGGTGACTTTTTCATTTCCCTTTCCCTCTTATTAAGGCTAAATTTTATTAATCTTATTCCCGATGTGGGTTTTCCACAAAGGTATTTTCTCTTTTCAACCTTTTATTTTCAAAGAAAATTTTCAAATTGCGAGGACGCAATTTATTGAAGTAGGAGAGAATGTAACACCCCAAGCTTCCACGGTTCGTTTCACTTTGAATAATGCAATAGCGTGTGTTGTACGCAACCTCGAGCTCTAACACACACCACAACGAATTAAACTAGCCGTTGTGAATAGTAATACCTACTTTTTGAAATTTTATAAATTTTATTTATCAAAATGGACTTCATTTTTGTATTCGGAATATCGAAATTAGCCTATGTTGAATTTTTGGTATTTTTCTGAGAACTTCTATTTTTTATGAATACTGAAAAATACTTAAAAACAACTTTTTTAATCAAAATAATTTATAGTGATAAATTATACTATTTAGTGGTTTTAAAGTATAATTAGAATATATTTTTACCATTTCATCCAATGGCGGTCATTAGAATTAATTTAACATTGAAATTGGATATAAATAATTGCCAATCTTTTGATATAAATTGTTTCTTAAAAACACGCTATTTATTGTAACAGTGGGAATTAATTATAAAATTAATTAATGCAACTTATATGTTTGGAATTTTTTAAAATAGACATCATTTTTGAATTCGGAATATCAATTATATCTTAGGGTGAAATTTTGGCATTGTTCTGAAAAACTTCAATTTTTGATGAATAGTGAAACCACTAAGTGGTAGTTAAATAACTGATTTTTCGTTTAAATGAAATATTACCACTTCTGTGATTTGATTTTAAAAAATACGACATACATGGTTGTCATTAAGAATTAAAATGTGGTTCAATGAGATCAAAATAATTTTTTGGTGAATAGTAACTTTTAAGTTCTTAATCGCGATTAGAGGTAATTAGTGTAGTTTAAGGTAAAAACAATGTTTTAATAATATGATATGAGTATGAATCTTGTCCTACTCCTATTGGATGAGTCATGGCCGACCAATACAACCCATGGGTCAACTTGGGGACCCCATGGAGCCACTTTGGTTGGAAAATGACATTAATATATATTTATTTAATGTTAAAATTAAATTGACACAAACATGAGTTGTTTTACTAAAACAGTTTTTAAGTGGGGTTATAGAAGTCCAAATTTTGACTATAAATATTAATTAGAAAGATAAAAAGATTTCCTACATCATAGTATTTTTTTTATAATTTTCAAACATTAAATAAATTAAATTATTTATGACATCATTATGACGCAGCGATGACCTCATTATTTAACGATTTTAATAAAATGAAAAGATAATGAACAATCTAAGGCTTACACTTGTCCAAAGACTATTGGATGGGTATATTTCGAACCCTTATCACTTTATCCACGAATTATATAAGTTTGGGACCTTTAGAATCTGAAAATCATTGTATAATAATGTAAACTTTCCTTACTTTCCAAGAGTGCCCCTCTTCTCCACTTATAAAAGGACCCCACCTCTACCACATTATTCACACATTCAAGCCATTTGGCTCGGCCAAACTCTGCCCAAATACTCTCCCAACTTCCCCCTCTTACTCCTAGAATCCTCACATTGGGAAGAACTCTTCCCAAGGAAGCCTTTGGCTCAAATCAAAAAGAGTTACCCGATTTTGAGGTAATGTCTTCTCTAATGTTGTTTTGTTTTATTTTTCTTCTCCAACCCCATAAAAACTTTTTATTCATTTCTTTTGTAACAACACAAGTATCCTCAATATACTAGGATGTTGTTATAAGAATTATTCGAGCTAAACTTACACACACCTACATCTAATGGTTAAAGAACATACTGTTTCTGTGGATGGTGAATTTTTGCCTCACGAAACGATGATTGTTCAACACTCATATAACACCTCTAATGGTGGCCATTATGATGACACAATTTTTATATATGATATATATTATGTTTTTGTTTTCCTTCTAATTTTTTATTTTTCATTTATGGCATACCTTTATGGTTTCCATTATGGGTAAACGCGATATTTTCATTTTAGGAAGTGCGGACTATCGCCCCCTCAAAGTGATTTGAATCGTTAATACCATATGTGGGACGTATAAAGGATGGAGTAAATGGTATTATATGTTATATTATACTGTAATTATATTATACTTTTATATCATTATGATTTCATTCCATTAAATACGAAATAGAAATGAAAGTAGCGTTCATGCGTACGTACGGCTTACCGTCTCCATGAACGGTGCATTTCATTTCTTACCTCTAAATGTTACGTAATATTATAAATGAATGTATATACTGGTTATATATGATATATATGACATATAAATCATGAATATAATTCTGGAGATAATGGATATTCTACCACATAAACAACTTGTAATTATAAGAAGTTTATTGTTGACTCAAGTACCAAAGATCGACAAAACGACCGTTATTAACTTAAATAATTACATAATGTTCATAACATTGTAATAAGTGATATAAAAAGGATAATGAAATTAAAAATGGTACTTAATAAGGTATATATTAACTCTAGTTTATTATTCAGGAGGTTAAAGAATGGTCGAATCATGTCCGACACGAGGTAAGGGAATTTCTTAACCCAATTTCCATTCTTTGGGTTAATCTCCTACTTTCAAATTATGTCATGATATTATTATGTCCTATCTTGTATTTGTAATTTCTTTATGTGTACTTATAGTGAATACACATAATAGATCTATTATATTTTAAAAAATGATCTTTTTAAGGACTTCGTCTCAATCTCCTTTCATTGAGGCATATTTGGTTTTATACATAATTTATTTTATGCGGTGTATAAACCCCTTTGAATTTTACATTTATTCAAAAGGAATATTTTTATACGAAGCGTTTTGCTAAACAAAAAAAGGGAATGTTTTTATTTCCGTAATTATGTGGCGACAACGACTTCTCTGCCACTGTGACCATTATTTGAGTTTCGGCTTCCTCTACAAGCCATCGTTTTTTTTATGAAAAATAAATACAAAGTTTTAACTTTCTTTTATTTTGGTATTGAAAATGGTTTTGAAAGCGTTTTTATTATATCAAAGTGTTGTATTGATATCTTGTGATTTAAATGTGGAAATGTTATGTTTTCTTTTATGCATGTTTTATGTGATACGATTATGTTATGGTTTATGATATGTTTAAACCTATTCATATGAGGAATGTATTGGACTTAATATGTGACGGGTGGAGCCCGCTATAGCTCCTCGATGCATCGGTAGGTCTCATGAGACAACTAGACGTGGAATTGGCCGAGGCCCTTTCCCAATTTGATTTATGGTTTTGGCCGAGGCCTTAATCATTTTAGACGTCTTGGCTGAGGCCTTGAAAAAATGTTTCAGAATGTCCGGCATTATACATTCCCTCATTATAAAAGTGGTTATTGATATTGCATGTGATTATTCGACCAGTAGAATATCCATGTGAATAAGTAAATGGCATTATCTCATTTTACTTTTTCTATATTATGTTGAAGTTCATGTTTAAAAGGGTTTTGTTTTAGTTATACATTGCCTTAAATGTCAATGTTTATTTATGAAAGCTTCCGCAATATTGTTATCCTTACTGAGCATCTGAGCTCACCCCTTTCAATGTTTTAATATTTTCCAGGATGTGAAGAAGTATTTTATGAATGACCTGCAGGGATAGTCAGAAGAGGATATGAGTGTGGACTATGAAGACTTTGTTATTAGTTTTTCACTTTATGATGTAATATAACATTTATGAATGTATCTAGTGTTTCCAAGGCTACTAAACTAATCAGTCTTTTGAGACTTGATCTTTTGTGATCATGCCAATGTTACGAAGTAATGCACCGACTCTGGGTAGCTGGGGTCGGGGCGTTACAGTCTCGACCCATATACTACAACTTAGTCATCCTACCTCAACATTTTCCCAAGTCCAACCCCAGACACTTCACATAACAAGGTGTACCTCTTACCTAGTTTAGGTATGATGAAAATCGGTGGGGTGGTCAACCTCTTCGTCATTTCCTGAAATGCATTCTCACAAGCCTCTAACAAATCAATCAAAATTCCCTTCATGGTTAATCCTGTGAGTGGCACTTCCAAATGAGATAAATATCTAATAAAAATTCATTAATAACCGACCAAACCCATAAAACAATGAATATCAAAGATGTTCTTGGGATGCTCCCAAGAGACCACAGCATGTAGCCTTTTTGGATCCATCAACACAGCTAACTAAGAAATGATGTGCCCCAGAATGTGAAACTCATCTAACCAGATCTGATATTTTGATAGCTCGACGTAAAGCCTATGCTCTCATAGTGTACCCCTGATGATGTCAAGGTGTTCAGCATGATTGTCATGAGTTTTGGTGTACACAAAGATGTAGTGAATGAAGAAAATTATAAACTAATCTAGAGATGGGTGGAATATCTGGTTCATCATGGCCATGAACACCACTGGTGCAAGGGTAAATCCAAATGGTATTACCAGAAATTCATAAATCCCATAACTTCTTCATAAAGCTATCTGGGGTATTTCATAAGATATCACCCTCAACTGATGGTACCTTCATCTCAAATTGAACATGGAGAACACTAAGGAACCTCTAAGCTGATCAAATTGGAAATAGATTCTATGAAGAGGATATCAATTCTTAACTATTATCTAATTCATCCTTCTATAATCAACACTTGGCATCATTGTTCCATCAGAATTCTTAGAAAACATCATAGGAGATCCCCTAGGTGATGTACTAGGACATATAAAACAATTACAATCAAATTACTCTAACTGAACCATCAGATCTTTGATATCTTCTAGTGCAATTTGATTGGGTGGAATGGAAAGTGGATCTTCTCCTAGGAGAAATTCGACCATAAATTTAACATCTCTCTCTTGTGGTAACCCCCGAAATTCCTCAGGAAACACATCCTGAAACAGGCCCAAAACTAAAGGGAAAATGGATGTCCTTTATCCCCATCATATAACATAAGGCATGCCACTTGGGATGTGATTTTCCCCAACTACTAGAATAGCATCCCTGCACAGCCTTATCAAGTATCCCTCTCACTATGAAGGACATAAGTGCTTCAATCAAGAGATTTTAACATTACCCGACATTAGTAAAAGTAGATACGAGCTTGATATAACACCAACCATTACATTCATAAGATTATGTAAAAGCATGAAATCTATAGTACAAATATATTCCATTTAAAATGATACCCACCAAACTCAATATCATAGCCCTTTAACTACATGATGTTCTCTACTTTTACACATAGAGGAGTCTCAAGTGACATTACCACACATGTATTATCAATGGTTAATCCTAGATCAACTAAAAACTAATAAAAAATAATGGAATAGGTAGAACATGTATAAAATAAAGAACTACAAAGTGTGGAACATACAATAATCATAACTCGAATAATAGACAATATTGCCTCACCACGTTTAGGTTTATTCTGAACTGCATGGAGATGACCTTGATCATTAACCTAGCCTCCATATTGAGTACTATAAACTACACTTCTCTGTTGGTAAGGATGATCTCTCCTAAGAGTTTTGCATCCACCATCCCTACTAGTAGGAACCGTGGGGATCCAACAGCCAACTTGATATAGGCTAACTAAACCCCTACCTTCACTTGGAATCTTCCCCTGACCTCCACCATTTCTTGATTGCTGTGGGTTCTCGCAAAACCTCTTCATGTGGCCTAACCTTCTACAAGCATGGAACTCGATCGGTGGGTGGGGAAAATATTCATTTTTGTGCCCTATACTTCCACACTGATAAAAGCCAATTTGGTCACCACCCGTGTTATTTGACCCCCTATTCTAATTGCTTTCTGCGCTTCCACCATGAAGTATTATTAAAAAAATGTCACCTCCTACTATCAGAAGTCGCAAAACTTTCTTACCCTGTTGGAACCACACGTTCACTACCTGAAGCTCCCATCAGGTTTCCCTCTGGGATAAGGGATTTATCCACCACTATAGTAATCAATTTTAGATGAAGGATATTCACATGATATCAGATGTCGGGTCTAAGTCTACCTAGGAACTGTTTTTCTATGATAGCATCATCTCTCATCAATGTCGGTATAAAGAATAATAGATCAGTGAACCACTAGCATATTTCGTTACTGAAACATTCCCTTGATCCAACCTCTTAAAACCCACAGCCTCCTCCTACCTCAAGGTTTCTAGGTAGAAGTTCTCAAGAACTTCTCCTAAAAATCTTTCCACATCATTCCTTTAGAGTCCTCCGTTTGGACCATGATGTCCCACCAATGCCTTTATTGAACCCTCAACATATATGATTCTGTCATAAATATCTTCACTAGGGTAGTATCAATATGTTCAAGAATGGTTTGGAAGGACTCTATCCAAATCACTAATACTTCTGACCCACCCTATCTAGTAATGGGTAAAGGGTGCAGCAGTTGAAACTCCCTAGTTATCTCTAACGTACTCGGTGCTACCCACCCTAGGACTCATTCCATAATCTATGTAAAATAAAGATAGTTGTGGTGTAACTTCTCTTCTCTATCTCCTTGGGTCACCACAATCTCATGCTCCACTACTTTAGGAGAGTTCTCATAAATAGCTTCATGTCGCCCAACAGGCGCACATCTTTGAGGTGGAATTTATTTTCGATTACAAACACGATCTTTAGGATGTAACTAGAACACTTTTAAGAAGAAAAAAAGACATATAGGTAGACTCATCACATTTCTTACCCAAACCTATTCATATACACAATCCAAACGATCCCACTCACAACTAGATAACTATAATTAGCGATCTCTCCAAATGTCTTAACTAACACAGGCACCTAATTCACATGGTTACAAGCCATATCTTTTACAACAATCAAAAACAATTCTCATATCCCAATTTACTCTTATAATATGTTAATATACTATTACATCATTTGTAATCACCATTGTTTAATTACTAAATCACATTATCACTTCCCTCTTTACCCATTCATTCCACTCATTAAGAACAATTTTCTTTTTTACTTTTACGAAAAAATATACTTCCAAATTATTATATCTGAACACACAACTTATGTTTGTGCTATCATTATGCATGACACTTACCTAAATAGGTGCCTAGAATGATACATGAATGACCAGCCTCATACCCTTCCATCCACGAGATAAATATCCCAAAACCATAACATCACAAAATAGTTGCACCACCAAATGGGGAAATATCATCAAATATAAAAACACAAAACATGAACAACAATCTCCTCCAAAGATGACTTGGGTTTTCCACCATAAATGGGTTAGTTACTCCCAAGAAAAAACTCATTACCAAGTCCCAGCACTTTCCTAACCTCTAGTATACCATTCTCAAATAGTAATAAAGATAAAATAAATCCTTGGATACCACATTATATCATCCTCAACCTGGAATCCACTAATCTAGTGCCCCGAGCAGGGTCGCCACATGAACTCAACGGTGCCTCCACATATGCCAGAGGTTGCCGACTAATAGTGAGGGTCTAATAGGTCATGTGGGAGGACTATACTCTCATTAAAAAATTATTCCTCAACAGATAATTAATTCAATAATGGAAATGATTGGAAAAAATAAATTACAAGCAAAAATACCCACTCCCAAAACTGGGAACAACCATATGCAATAGTAAATATTTAATGGCCTTCTACAGTGCCAAGTGGACAAAAACTAAAAAAAGAAGAAAACCAATGAATCCCAAAAATGGTTTAAAATCCAAGTCTAGATCCTCTCCCATACATGTCCCATTTCCAACTCAACTCCATAGAATATGCCCCTTTCCCTTTTCCTGACCTGCAATCATGAAAGTTGCTCAGGTACCTAATGGTGGCCTGGGAAGGGTGTGAGAATAAATCAGTAGTCTACCACCAACTTTGTCAACAATATATCTAGAAAAAGTAGATAGTGTATACAAATGATAATTAATGGTAAAAATAAAGTTAACATTTCAAGAGTCTGTTCTGAACTATGCTCATTTATATTATACTACCATTGAATCAATGTTCACTACATCAACATTTAATTTTTTAACCTCCCTTTTCATGTGTTCAATGGATTAGGCATGATCAATGTGCTATACTAGTGGGAATTAAACAAGTCCTATCTCACTAGGAATCATGTCAAAAAAATTCCCAATATCCTTACCTCGAAGCCTCAACCTAGGTGGATTGTAACCATTAGTGTAATAGCACTCTGTCCACTTACCTAACCCATGCATTTAGTGGTGAAGCAAGAACCTCAGTCCAAATAAACCTAACATCGTAGAACCACAAGTCAATACCCCACTCTACCAAGCCATGCGAACATGATTTTTTATCATTCACCCCTATCAACCATATCACAACAAGCATAGACAACATTATTTACTACATCACAAAAATATCAATAGATGGGGAATTCACATTTTTCTTCAATACATTAACACAATCATCATTTATATTACTTAACCCTATATCCTTGTTACCCATTTCCCCGGCCTATCTCTCTAAGCATATTCAACTATAAAGCTAATCCCCTATAATTTTCCCATTTATTAATTTAAACCATTTTTTCTACCAACAAACAACCTATTATGCCAATACAAACCTTAGTGTATTATTAGAACTCCACTTGCACATACTTTTAGATATTAACATATTCATCAGGGGAACTATGTTCATACATAATGGTCTTACACTTACTTAGCTAAACTCTATGTCTGGGGAATATTGGAAGACCCCATGGGTGGTTCTATTCTCATTTGGGGATCCTCCATGTATCACGTGGAGATCATGAGTGTTAATTGAACAATTTAGACACCCACAATATCCAAATAAATAAACATGAACTAAGAATGTGATAATGGAAAATTATGAATATAAACCTACATGCACAAATCCACTTGAAACAAATGGTTTATAACTTGTATAACACATACCATGAATCCATTTGCAAACACACTCTCAACCAATGCCATCGATCCAAATTCAATCAACCCTTGTATACTCAAAACAAACCTCACCGAAAAAGAAGTGTTTGAGAGTTTTGGAAGATTATAAGAGGGGGATACCAACCCAAATCATGAAAAAGAAGCATGTAGGGTTTTATCCTTACCCGGATGTTCAATCCTCAACAGACGATGCTTCAAACAACCCTAAGATGAGGGAGATAATTTCTTATAAGATCATGGGAGATGTGGTTACATCCTAGGGTCCAAGGGAGAATTAAAGGAGGAAATATCGTGTTGTGTATAAAAATATTACAATGCGTTTTTTAAATTTTATAAATGTTTCAGCACTGCACAGTTTACCTGGATGGTTTTCCAAAATCTACAGATGATTCAATCAAAAATTAGGCCCCTCACACAATTTACCTGCATGGTTTTCCACACGGTGTAGATGCTACTGTTTGAAAATCCTCCTTCTACATGGTGTACCTGGGTTTTCTACACTATTAGGTCTAACCGTGAGCAGACCATCTGGTTTTCCCAGAAATCCCTTTTTCCCCCTTTTTCTTGCCCCGAATCCCCATAACACCCATGATCCTTCTTAATGACTTGGTAAAACACTTAATTGATCCCAATTAAGAGATTAAACTGAAAAACAAGAAAGAACATACCTTAACGATGATCTAGAATGTTATATTTCTTATTATTCTACATTTAAATTTAATTTATCATTTCCTTAATTTAAATTTTATTACAATTTTGAACCATATTGTGATCTTGTAAACTTCATCATGTAGTTTAATGTGGAATTATTTATTATCCCACTATAATAAAA
Organism: Viscum album; assembly: GCA_963277665.1. Taxonomy (NCBI): domain Eukaryota; kingdom Viridiplantae; phylum Streptophyta; class Magnoliopsida; order Santalales; family Viscaceae; genus Viscum; species Viscum album. The sequence continues at coordinate 506,677,394 of OY728150.1, forward strand.
TGTCGTATTCAATTATAATAACCATGAAAAACTCCCTACTATGAATAAAAATTATATAAACAACAAACATACCCTTGAAACATAACATGAATTGGTTTATTCAATGTGATAATGTATTAAACACTATTAAATATTTTATTCAAGAAAAATCAAACCAAGTAATATTCCAATTGTCATTCTTCCCTATTAAAAATCACATTTTGTCCAAGATAATGAATCTTATTTATTCTATTTTGTATAGATCCTTTGAAAAGACTAATTTATTCTATAGAATAGTGGAATATATTTATTAACTTTGTAGTATAATTTGGTTTCCTCCATCACATCCCTAACAACATATTAATATTACTCCATTCATATTTCTAAATCCACTAGGATAAACATGGAATCCATTAACTAACATTCATTTAGTTTTGGGTCCTTATTAAATACTCATAAAAAATTATCTCAACTAAATTAGAATATATATTATGATTTCTAAATATTGAAATCATAAATTTTAAGTTGTGTTTTCTATAATTATCAATAAATACATCCCAAAAAATATTCTTGTATTCTCTCGAACAATGTAAGAAAAGGATAACAAAGGGAGGGCTTCTCATTTCATAGTATCCAAGCACTATTTGACTCACCTACTATGAGCACTATTTAGATGATCAAAAATTTCACATCTTGTTATAAAAAACATAATATATCTATAGTATAACACATATAGTCGATAGATTTGGTTGGAATTTTTTATTGTTATAGAATGAGTAATTATAGATCCATTATAATATGATTCATACCCTTCTAACTAGTTTATAAAATTTAGGATATGTGTTGAACAATTATCTCATTATTCACCCAAATAAATATGAAAATTGGTAATATAGGTAAGCATAATTCATTTTATATCAATATTCGATAAATATTTTCATTTTTTAAAAAAAATATTTTTTTATGATTGTAATTAAAACTAAAAAAACTCATTATCATCTAGTCATAATACATAAGATTATGTCCTCTCGTATACCAAATACAATACATATGAATGTCCTTCTAGATTATCCCAAATCAATTTTTAGTTTCAATAGAAAAAACTAACTCTCAATTACTAGAAACATAATATGAATACATTATACAATAACTATAATAACATCATTTAATTATTAACTATCCACTTTATAGACCTTTGAGTGTGGGATTTTTTATAATTGTATGTTAAATATGATATATTTATCTTAGTTAATTACATTTTTTATGTTATTGTATACAATGATTACAATTTCTCAAGATATCTCAATACTCATTGAATCAAATTTGATTTGAAATTAGTTTGTTGATATATAGATTCACGTTATATATATATATATAAGCACGTGATATGACACATGTAGAAAAGATGAGATAAGTATATGGATGATTTATCGTGAAAAGTGGATGGTGATGGTTATTTTCAAATAATGAATGGTATGAAAAAATAAATAATACCAAAATAACTTTTAAATAGAATTATTCTAATGTTTAGTTATTTATTTTAGTAATAAAAATTGTGTTTGTTTTCCTCCATTATGAAAACAATTTATAATAGCTATCATACATATTTAGCCTCATTTGTGATCATTTTAAGGTTCTATTTTAAACTATGTATTGTTATTTCATTATTTTATATAATCATATAAATAATGCATTGATTCATTATATTTAATATCATACATTAATAACACATTTAATTCATTTTAGGAAAATTAATTAAAAATATATATGGAAATATTTTAATATAATTCCATAATTGATTATTTTTTATTATAAATTTCAATAAATTAGTGTATTAATTGTAAATAATATAAATTCCATGTTGTATTTTTTTGTGAAAAAATTATAATATCATTTTTAAGGTTTCAATTTAGATTCTAGTTATTTTTTTATTGGTATTTGGTATGTGATAATAATAATAGAAAAAAATATATCATTCTACAAAGTTAGTTTTTATAATGAATTTCATATTACGATGTATAAAATGAATATTGAATTTATTTTTATAAATATATGTTTATTTTTATGAATAGTATTCATACTCATATAATGAATTTTTATACTTCAAAGGAGAATTAGGGGATTATTTTCTTTTTTAAATTATGTTCTGGTGATATAATTTAGTTAAATTTTATACTAGTTTTACTGACTAAATGGTTTAATATGATTCGATTTCAGGTTCATAATTTAAACATTAATTTACATGCTGTGATTTTTGAATGTTATGAATTTTATATTATTTTTTGTTGTTATTAAATTTTTCTATATTTTTATCTTACACTATTATTTTTATGTTAATTGGAGGAAGGTATATATATATTCCTCAAAATCATGGAAAAATAATTAATTTTTGACATCAATTTTTTTAACTTATATTCTAACGGAGGAAAAAATATTTTTTTATGATACTTATTAAAATGAACTGTCTTCATTATTCTTTGGTATGTTTGTTATGTAATATAATTAATATGGTATGTTTATTTATGTATTTTATTATATTAACTAACACTGTTTCATTTTCACACAATGTTTTAATTTTATTAAAGTATATCTCAACCTATTTGTATATTGGTTATAAAAATAATTGTCAATTTATTTGTTTCAAAAAAGTTATTATCATTTGGACCATTTTTTTATTTCCCCAAGAAATATTTTAGCTTCCATTTCGGTGTCTTATAAACATGATCTTCACGTTGGGTATTTAGAATAGATAAAAAAACTACCACCCCTATTATATTGTATTAGTAGAATTAAAAAAATAGGATTAATTTTTATAGGTTTATCATGTGCATTTTTTTAAATAAAATATTACAAATAGTTTTTCAAATGGAATCAAAAAAACAATCTAAAAATATATATTTTAGGAATGAATGCATATTATTTCATTAAAATCAATATAAAAAATAAAAAACCTTAAAAATTCATTTAAGCAGTTTATCCAGCAAAGCAGATACTAAAACACATATCATTTTCTATTATAACCCTTTAGAAAAAATTATAGAGCCATATAAGGCTATATATTTGACCCCCATTATTCATAGATCTATGGTTGTCATCTTTGATAGTAAATAGTGTGATGATTATTGAATGATGTTATATATATTTAATTTGTTTCCCTTTATTAAGTAATGGTATATTTATTTAATTGAATCATATACTATTATTTCTATGCAACACTAAATCATATTTTTATATAAAATTTTCAGGATGAATTATTATTTTATGATAAATGTTAATAACAGTTTTGGAATAGTATTAGGTATATTACTACCCAATAATATGTGTAATTATTACCAATGTATGTACATGCGTATTACTATTTTCATTATAAATAAATAAAGTTGTAAAGACACATCATTATAGATGTTTTTATAATTAAATATAGTTAAATGATATGTTTGTCCACAGAAATGGGTTTATAAAGGATAAAATATTTATGAAATGATTCACAAGGAGTTCATATATTATTTTAGGGGGTATAGTGGTAACAATTAATATATAATTTTTCTTTTCCTTTCATTTCCATTCTTTTCCTTATAGGTTCTTGTTCATATATAAGCATGAACACCCTATAAACATGTTTTTTCCTCAAATTCGTCGACACTACACAACATTCACATATTGAATATGTAAACCAAACAAATAAATGTGGATTTTACTTGGTTTATTCAAATTATCTAATCCATGGATCACACATTGATGATATGTCAATGTGACCAGATGTAATACTACTCATTTTTTTATAACAGGTGTTTAGTAAAGATTAAATACTGATCCAATGGTTATTTATCTTCATACATTATCTCATTAAATCAGTGAAGGATATGGATAATTATTATTGTTGTTGGTATTTTTATTAAAAACATCGTAAGCATGAAATGTTTACAACATCAACATCAATTAGAAGTGCTATGGACACTGGAAGGCTTCAATTATTAGTCTATTTAATTAGTTTATGTCAACCTTGTATATCATGGTTATTAAATAACAATAATTATAGAAGGAATATCTTATTATAGATAACATTCAAATAAAAACTAATTTAACTCTACATTTCATTCAATCTTATAAAAAAATAATGATACTGTTTTTCCAAAAATTCATTATTTTTTACATCTTTTAAATTTTTTTACTAATATATTATGATGAATAATTATTTTTTATAAAAAAATAAAATTTATTTGAACCTCTAATATTAATCATGAATAATTTCAGCTAGAAATAACACTTCCCATGTATTCATTTAGGCCTTCATGGTGTTGTTATATATCTTATGGCCTGAAAAATAGAGACTACCAATATTCATCAATTAGGTAGTACTTATGATTTTACACCAGTGGACCTTATGAAAACAGTTTCCATCTATACATAGATATGTATAATATTTATGAAATCTTATTCATACTTACAAATCTATATTATATTTTACAATGTTTACATAGTCATTGAATTACTCTTATAAACATTCCATATACCCTTAAAATGTATTTCTTCCTTACAAAGATCATTATTTTAAATTTGACACATACTAACTCTCCTTCAGAATACCAAAATAGAAATGTTCCCCTCTATTCAACCAGAAAATCCTTATAAACATCCATAATGACTGAAAATATATAGACATCGTTTGTGCTATAAAGATCAATCAATTATCAAATGTCATGATATATTCATTTGTATCAACTTATAATATAGAATTCATGAAGCCTACAACATTTAATCAACGGTGTTCACCATCATTAAAGAGTGGTGACAAGCCAATAAAATATATAACATTGATCTTTATAGACCATAATGATTGATGTCTGAGAAAACAATTCATTATGAAAAAACCAATTCATGAGGATGATTATTTTTGGACGTTTTTTTATTTTATTAAAAGTTTCACATTTTATATAGTGAAAAATAAAAAATTCTATATTATACCACATAAAAATATCAATTGGTACATATATTCCTTATAAAACCATGTGTACCTTATCCCCTCAATGGCTCCCATAGTATTACCATATTCTATTTCCGTTCCATTACCATGTAGCCTAACATGGTGGTGCTTCCATAGTGTTTTCTTATTCTCTTCATCACTTTATCCACACACATTAAAATAAAACATCTTATCTCCAACTTACATATAGTTGTGGATGAGCCAAGTAGTTTCATTATGGTGAATGATCTTATATATATTGATGGATAATGTTTGGATTATTTTATTATATTATTAAATTCATTAATGACATTTCCAAACACAAGATTCTGCCACAATACAAAAACATATGTCATGTAATTTTTTAAAAATAGTTCTTTTAATGTATTAAATATAAGAGTGAGGCTCATAAAAATGTAACGAATATACAATATATCATTTCTAGAATATTCAGACCAATCTAAAATTGAAACAATTTCTTTGTAACATCATTAAATATACCCATGATTCAAGTAATTCATTTAAATCCTCAAGTAATATTCACATTATCAATACATTCAATGATACATATCTCTCGAACTCTTCTCACCTTCATAAATATTTTTTCAGCTGCAAATATCTAGATAATTGAGAACCATTTAAAATATGTATGTATCATGTATTTAACTATACCAGTTCAAATATATTTAAAAAAATAAAATATACAACCTAATGGTTACAACATAATTCCCCTTTAGTTTTTTAACAATATACTATAAAATGTGTCTTATACTTATATATTTATAACCCATCAAAAACATGTACAAAGAATATGTTTTCATGCACACAATTATCACCCTTTAAAAATAAAAAAAATATTTAATCAACATTCAGATTTAGCTTCATGTGTCTCCCATATATATTTTATTTTTATGGGTGTTACTCCGTCAATTAGTACTCTCAAATTTTTAATATACATCTTGTACCATATGATCTGAGGAAAATTACAATCATCATATAACTTTGAGAATAAAAAAATAGGGAGTATATACATTCTCTTTAAAATCACTTGAATACGTCATTTCAATCTAATTATTGAAATATGTCTAGTATCTTCACATCTACCATATATTCTTCATCAAAAAATCCATCTTCCAATATGTATCCATGTTCATAATGAATTAATCCAATAATATCATAGTGCAGGATTTGAACACCTTGAAATGGTCCATCAATAAATCCTCTTGGAGTACGGAGTTGATGATTAGTGAATAAAACCATATTTCGTGTCAGAAACAACACTATTTTCCATATTACTCAATAATTTCCATGATCCACATAAAAAATAAAATTTCTTCATCAACATGATACCTATTATATAAACCTAAATTTTGAAAAAATTTGATTCATAGAAAATAAATTCAATGTTTATGAGGCAACCTACCTGTAGTAACAATTAGTATGACTAGATTATTTTAATTAGTTATGTAAGCTGGTGTTCATTTCTTCCCTTTTCAACAGTCTTCTCGATTTTCAGAAGGGTATACCTGACCATTGAATATATAACCTCTAATTTAACTTGTTGTACATCGTATTTTATATATTTATTATTTTTTATATAGATAAACAAATTTTATAAATTATTCATCCCATTTATCCCATTTAACAAATCCATAATTATTCCTTGACAATTCACCTTCTGAAAACCACTTATGACATTTTATATCGTCTTCTTGTGAAATACATTCTCTTAATAATCCTTTAAATATTTCAAATGACATAATTAGATGATACCAATTTTTAGTCCATAAATAATGATATATGGTGTTCATTCATGAGTGAATATACTTATAAAATTGTTTTCACATTAACATCTTCAAGAAAAACCTTTACTTTTATTGTATAATATAATGAAAATATATTTATAAAATGGTTTGATAACATTTTTAAAACTAAAATATAGGTTTAAAAATTGTTTTACACAAAATTAAGCTTCATACCCACTTTAATTTAACTTTAAAACCTACATATATGGATTCAAATATGGTTGTTCAGTGTGATGGCCAATATTTACTGTCTGTCATGTTTAGTGTAAACACCAATGAATTTTTTGAATGTTTTTTTTATTTCATGATTCACCAATATTATCTTCCTGATTGAAACATGTATTTATTTTTAGAAAAATGACATACTGTATCGATATTATTGAAATTCATGTACCCCATCCACAAAATATCATTTCCAATATAAATTAGTATTATTTTAGTACATAGGGAGTGGTTTTCCATTATTCAACCTAAAATATTGGAATATGGTTGGCCATAAAAACCCAAACATATTCTTATTATCTACATCATGGTCACTCATTGAATCGATCTTCTTGGATAACCTCTTTATGAATATATGATCATAAAACTCTCTTCTTGGATATCCTAATATTAAAATACATAGTTATAATGATCTCCTTAGTACTAATATCCCTCTTCACTATATCATTTATATATCCATTTCCATTATTCATCCTCCATGATAGGTATACTCCACTATTTTTAATTTGATGCTTTGTAGTGGTATGATTGACAGCACTGAAGCGTGTCTATTAATTATCATACATGGTTTATGTAACACTCTCTATATTAATTTATTTCCTTGAAAAGGCATCCTTGGAACCTATAATTATAATGTGAATAATGAGTACATTTTTCTCTATATTGGAATGTAATGGTTGTTCATTCCTAATCTTATTCTAATCCCTGGGTGAAATATATACATTCTAGTTTTCATTAAAATCAAGGTTATTTTCTATCTGTGATGGATGATATAAAATATCAATCAATGAAACCTCATAAATCATTATTTTCCATTTTTTTAAATCTTGATACATAGTAAATGTATTTTTAATTGAAACATAATTTTCTCCCTTATACCCAAACATCCTTCTTATCACATGAGTGGAGAATCTCAACTTAATTCATGCATCCATTTTTTTCATGGAACCATTATATTTCCCTAAAATTACACAAATATAATATCTCCCAAAAATAATATTACTCAAAAAATTGTTCTACTATAGTTGGTAAGTGATTATTGGAGGTTTTACATCATCATTTATCCCACGTTTTTCAATTCACAAACTCAAAGTATGTATTTTTCTACCAAAATAGTAGGTTTATAATACCCTATTTCTATGCGATCCATTTACATCCGATTTATAATGGATTAATGTTAATTTATTAGGATTTATTTTAGTATATTTCTCATAAATAGTTGAGGTATTCTCATGAGACTCTTACTTTTTTAGCTTCATCATCATAATGAGATGTTCTCCTTCAAAATTATTAATTTTCAGTACCTTTACCTTTAATTGTTCAGATATATTCTCCATGGGAAATTTATTTCCATTCTATGAATTATATTCCAAAGAATCATATAATTTTTATTACAGATAGTATTTATTCATGATGGTATTATTTTTTAATGTCTATCATTACACATTAAACCATTATTTTAAATATATAACACAGTTTCATAATTTTCTTGCACACATTTGTCATCAGCTCATAAAAATACACTAATTTCATTATTATATTATCAATTTTTCCACTATAATATATAGGAATGAAAAACATAATCCTCATTTATCCTTCAAAACCTGTCATTTTTTCTCAATTCATGGTCTTATTCTTATTGGATATTGCAACAATCTCCATCGTTGCCGCATAATTTGGTTGCATCATCCACTTAAAATTCATATGTAGATAGGTTTATATCAAATTATTTACCAGAACCATATTTTAAATATTTAGATATATATATATATATATATATATATATATATATTGAACCTATATTTTATAACACCTTTGGAACACTTGAAGTCTTGGCTCCCTTCTTCTTTATCATCACCCTATTTCTTCTAGGTGAACGGAATCCCTCTTATATAAAATGTGAATCTATATAATCAACTAATTTAGGAACATCATTAGTGAAATATTTATTCTCTACATTACATATTTATGTTATACCATATTTTAAATTCTATTCCATTGAAAAATTATTGAATAACATCAATTTAAAAATCTTTTCAAAATAACTTCATCAAAAGAATCCTTTACATACATATTTACATAAGAATCATTAAAAAATTCAATTAAACATATTATATAATATTCCATGCTTGAATTAAAAAATTATCCCATAAAAAAATAAATGAAAATGGATTAAAATGATTTTTTCATAATATAACATAAATATTTTATTACATTTGGGAAAAATATTTCCACTACAGAACATGACACTTCATTATTCATATCAAATTTTATATAATCTTAATAAAACATTTTTATCATATAAATTATTTATATAACCAATTGGCTCTAATATCACTTTTTATAACCCAAATAACCTTGATGGGTGACAAATATTGGTATCAACGTATTCAGGGTGTTTATTTTTTCATGTGTATATTTTATATATAGTATAATGTTCCTGTGTTAGCCAGACCACTCATAAAAGTATTATTTTTCTCAAATTAATCCATATCACACAAGATGAAAATATATTTAAATTAAATCTCACACTAATTCCATAATTTTATATGGTTCCCCCATAAGGGCTATTAGAATGGGAACGCATTGACAATGTGCCTACGTTCAGAATGTAATACTAATCATTATTGTATTAAAAGTGTTTTGTAATGGATTAGTTTTAACCCATTGGTCATTACCTATTCCTCACATCACACACTTCATCAGTGAAATATATTTTCATTTTATATAATTTAGGGTCTTTTCATGATCAACATGGTAATCATGAACAATTTACACGTTTAATTAAATGTAGATGAACTAAAATCCCCTACAAATTTCATTATATTTCTTCAAATCATATGAAATAATTTCTTAGTAAAACTGGGTTGATTATATGTATATCCAATAACACAAATAGATCATCTCAAAATAATAATACTTCCAACACTGTTAATGATCTATATAAGCTCAAATTCTTCTATTTCCAAGTAAAATTGACATAATAATATCCCTTATTCTATTAGTCCTTCATCATTCTATATAATGTGGATTAGATTGTAAGAAATTATTTATTTCAAACATCAAATTTTTATCTATATGAAACAAAATATTTGATATGGGAAATCTCATCCCCCAAATTCTTCTCCAGTTAAGCCAGATTTGATTATAAATTCTTTATTTCCATAAAAAATGATTTTCTTTGGAATGACAATATAATAAATGCCACAATAGATTATTCACTTATACTTATATATATATATATATATATATCTGTATATATATAGTCCACATAAAATATTTATGTTTACCTCTTTTAATATTTTGAATATGAGATATTATTTTTATTTTGGTCTCAAGATCAGTATTTTAAAAACCTATGATTTTTAGTCCAACGATACTATATAATATATTAATGAAATGTTATTCCACATATGGAAACTCCATGAGATAGGAATCTATAATCCAATAAAATTATAATGAGTCAAATTCTTATATTATCATATTAAAAACACTATAATTCATGAATCAAATGCATTATCAGGGACCTTTTCATAGATAACTCATCTAATCATCCACATTTCATTCAATAAAGTGGAATATTCCTTATATCATTCTTCTAGATATTTTATTATTTACCTTTAATTTTTTACCATTTTATTAATCATATAATATCTTTAATCATGAATAATATTATATATATATATATATCCCCATCATTTTATATTCGTGTATCATCACAGAATCAATACAACTAACAGTGACTCTTATCTTTCATAGATGTAGGACTTTATGGTACTGTTATACCAATAGTATCCTGAAACATAAAGTAAATTTATCATTCATAATTAATGAAATACTTACTATTGATCCAAAATGGACTATAAAAATGAATTTCCCATTCTTACATAGAAAAGGATAATCCTTATAAAAAATTATTTTTCATTGGGCACAATTGTTCTATCCTTACAACGTTTACTTTATCAATGAATTAATAATTCAATCATTCCACTTTCCCTTACAATTTTTTTCATGCTTATAATTTTAATTAATATAAACTATTTTCCATTCAATCTATGCTATATATTTTCGAAAAACTAATGTTCCCTTGTAATATACTAGATAATCCTTTATATATTCTTAAATAAATAAATCCACAAACTTCAAATATAGCATGTAGATTTATTGATCATCAAATTCACCACAACGTTATTTATAATTTCATATCCTGTAGAATCTAGTGTCTCACATATATTCTATGTAGGTTTTTATCTATCATCATATAGTGCCACTTTTCCAATAATAGATATCTAATGTATCTCCATAAATCACAATAGTTTCTGTGTAATAGAATTAGACATTGTGAAAAACTAATGATAGATGTTGTTGATAACATGTGAATATATCATTTTATTTCAACAAAATAGATTTTATGTTATGAATAGTATCCATATAATTATTGTCCCATATCCTACTCTCACTCAGTAGAGTGCTTCCATGTCATACCAAGAAGACTTCAACCTTTCAGTACCACCCATTGTACGATTATATATCATTTCCACTCTTCTAATATGCCACCTGATATATGCATCTTCCCTAGTACTGACATTCACTCCTTAGGCCTTTAACAACAAAATAAAAATATCAAAATATTATCTTTTATATTCTATTGAATGTTGTTTATACTAGCCACATCTTCCAATGGGAAATTTATGAAAAAATAATTACTTTAGATATAATTATTTAATACATATAACACTATAAAAATAAGAAATATCCACATGCCTATATCTATTGTCTGACTTCGGTGTGACTTCAGATCACCTATATTAATGGGAATAAATTTGTTTTGTCAACATATGGAATACATACATGGTAGAAAGTACATATGGATCTGTGTTTTTTAATGCCAATATAGGGATAAAATATAGATGTGAAGGTCACAAGAAAATGATATATACATGGGAACACACTGCCCTTGGACATAGGATAATGGTTCAGGGATATATCCATGGTTTATTCCAGCTATTTATATAAATGTATGATTTGAGGGGAGAAATACATGAAAATTCATACCCATTATTATACGTCAATGTTTTAGGGAATATATCCACAAGCTGGACAGCCAATTGGTATATACGGAATGTTTGGGGAACTATAGCCACAGAAAGGCTAGATCATAGCTATTGGTTATTAGTTTAAGGATTGTTTCATGATTTCTCTTACCCATGGATATACATGGTGAGTTATGGGTGACTCTAGCTATGGGTTTGATGTACCATGGTCATTAGTGATCAGTTTGGAAGAAATATCCATGCGTATGTATGATAGTCTGAATAATAATTTAAATTAATGATTATAAAAATAAAATTAATATATTTATAAATTTTCCATTTATATATTATATTAGTTTATATTTATATTAACCATGTTGTATGAGTGTTTGATATTTTTTGTTTTCAAAGGGATGGTATGGGTTCAAGTTCCCTTATTGTTATATTTTTATAATATCGATATCCACCGGCATACTATCTACGAAAATAGGTTTTTTCACATGGAAACACCCATTTATACTAGATGGTTTCCCATGACTATTGGTTATCCTAGATACCATTCTGTGTTAATGTGGATATGGTTAGGGGTTATTTGTACTATTTTCATGGGTCATGAGGCTATGGGTGTGACCATTATTCGTTACATTTTCCACAATTATTTGGGGTTTTTCAGTATGTAATTAATATTATTAACAATCAAATTGTTTTAATTTATAGTCTTATTAATAAATTTACGGTTTTATATTATTAATATTTTTAAATTCTTTAGTTAGTAAATTTTTCAATTTTTTATTAGTTAATAATTTGTGTTGAGTAATAATTTTTTAATTATTGTATATTATTAATATATTACATTTTATTTAAATTTATGTTCTGTATACTTTATTTTTATTCAATCTATGTTATTCATTTTAAAAAATTAAATAATTAATTTTATTTATATTTTATTTAATTTTCAGTAATAAATTTTTACTATTATATTGAATACTTTTATAATTTTAATATTTTTATTAATTAATTTATTTCATTTTTGTTTAATATACTTGGTTTGATATTTAATTATGTTCTGTTTTAACATTTTAAATAGTTATTATGAAATAATTATTTTCTACCGTTTATAATTTTATTATCTCTTTTGCATGGTACCATGCGTAAGAGATTCTTCATGATAATTTTTGGTTGCAGAGAGTAAGATAATTTTTCAGTCCAGTAACATCATTTATGAATTTCACAAAAAAAATAAAAACATATGGTCATTGGCATAATATGTTTATAAATGGTAATTGATTTACGAATTACACAATGTAATTGATTTTCTCGGACTCATGTAATGTAATTGGAGCCCTTTAGAGGAAAATTTATCTTACACATATCTCAACCAAAGCTAAACCCGACTGAAGAAGACAGAGGCTTCAAATCAATGTGTCTTGGAATGATATAGACATTCTAGGGTAATCTTACTTGAATTTGTTTAGGAAACTAGGACCACCATTTAGGAATAATGACAATATTGAGTTTTATTTTAGGCTTCACGAAAGTCTGATGTCGTAAAGATGTCACTGGTACTCGAGGTTGGATGTTTCCATCTGGATTCTGATCTGAGATCACTAGATCTATCGAGAGCCCCATGATTTAGGTTTCTATATGAGACTTTGAAGGTGATGCTGCTCAGTGTTTTGGATTTAGGATCTCCCTTTCCAACACATAATTAATAATATATTATTATTAATCATTTTTAATCAATTAATTAATAATATTAATTACTATTTAATAATATTATTAAAAAACTAATTAGCATATTAATTATTATATAATTTATATTTATATTGCTAGTTACCAGATTAATTATTATAACCAATTTTATATTTAAAATAAGTAATGTTTTGCATGAAATGATGTAGGGGGCCTATTTCCTTATAGACATATTTTTCAAAAATATTTTTACATCGAAATCTTTTATATTTTTTTCCAAAAAAAATATATAAAAATTATCCAGTTTCAACCTTTTGATGTTTTGTGTTGAATATAATCCAAGAGGTGATGTGAAAATTTACACTAAACTAATAGAGTACATCTATACTCATCCCTTTTCAGATTTCAGTGGATCCATATGTTCAGTTTTTTCATTTAATGGTTTCGATATCTATTGGGAAAAAAGAGAAACTAAATTCAAGCATTGGTTTTGGGATTTGGATTTAACTGTATTTGGTTCTCAATTACGCTCTCATTGTTGTTCTCACTACCAAAATTAAAAGTTTCTATCATACCAAATGAAGTTGAATGTCGACAGTAGATTATTACCAAAAATGACTTAAATGGTGAAGATGGGAAAAGGATTTTATTTTTTTTAAATAATCTCGATTTAGAATCCTACTTGTCAAGGATTAATGATAACTATATTTTATACAAGTGATGGTTTTTCAGTTTTAATGAAGGGTTTTATACTAGTTTATTTTCATTAAGGATGAAATGAAAAAAAACTACAGAGAAGGGGTCCAGATTCAGATGACTGAAGTCTTTTGATTTTGAAGAAAATTGATGTTCTAATTTTTTATATCATACAAGCATATATTTTTTAGTGGATGCACTATCTGATAATTTTAGAGAGTCTATGCAGACATTTTTAAAAGTCACATGAATTTCAATATAATTATACAAATGAATTTTTATTTTGTGTCATTCACTAAAGGAAGAAGTTTTTTTAGTGTGTGACCTGATAAAAAAATAAAAAGTTCAATGTGCATTAAAAACTTTTACTGAAACAACACAACTTTTCTCGAGTGGAGAGCTGACGCTATCATTGGAGAGAGACTATCAAAGTAGATAAATGGCCAGTGATGTATGTATACACATGATAAATCTAGAACAAAATGTTTAGGGGATCTTTATCAACTTCTTTATTCATTATTTTTCTTGAATTTTATATTTCTTCTTGATTTTCTGATGATTGTGTGATATACATTGTTAGGAGAAATTATGTTTTTCTAGTTCATCTTATTTAATCATTGTTTTCGAAATCATTTCTAAAATTATTATCAAAATCCATTATTTTGATGTCTAATGAGTTTTGGTCCTTAATAACTACAATAACATCTGTTTATTAGTCAAACTACATGGCTGAGAATTTGACTATTGATTTGATTTTTTAATTCAATTAAATTTAAACAAGTAGAGATATTCTTTAACAAAAAATATAAAACTCCTTCACATTATGATCTTGTGACCACCTTCTCTAATTTTCTAAAAAATCATAAAAAAAATTCCTTCATTCTTCCATATCTCATTATTTTGATTCATTAAAAATAATTTCATTAAAATTATTATTTATTGGTTTATCTCTTTATCTTTAGTTTTTTATTCTAATTCTTGGATTATTTTTCTTTTTCATTTCTTATGGATTCAATATCCGACTTGATTCTATCTGGTAGATTTTAGGTTTAAAATTTCTAGTAATCAAAGAAACACACATCAAAATTTTAGCATCATTCCTATGGTAATATTTGCTCATACAAACATTAATCTTAAAACCAAGAAAGAAAATAAAATAATTTGTTAAATAAAAAAACATTGTTCAATAAAACAAAATCATTATCCAAAAATTATAACTTCTAAAAAACATTGGTTGTGCCTGTAATATGATCTAATTCTCAAAAACTGAAAATGATTAATTCATAACATGAACTACATGTAATAATTTTATGTAAATAAAATAAAACTAAAATAGATAATTTATGAAATTGAAAATATGAAATAATGAAAAAAATAGTGAATTTGTAATCGTTTATTAAAAAATTGATAGGACTAGAATAAGGAATTTTCATCTTTTTCAGGTGATTAGCAATCTAGATTCCCTTACATTGAGACTTAGCTCACAAAATTATGAGCTAAATCCATAACATTTGTTAATGAATCTTGCATTCAATGGTTTTTCTAATGAAGACTCATAACATTCATTATGGATTTTTCATCTAATATAAAATAGATGAATTTTCATGGATATAATTAGGATAAACATAGGATAAGGGTGTTTCCCTTTTGTCTTATAGGGAAAGGAAATAATTTTTTCCTTTCACTATTTGAAAACATTTATGAATTTTGGGAGAAAAAATATAATTCTTTTTTTATTAAATTTTATTCATAGTGACATAAGGAAGAGTTTTAAACAAAAATTACAAGATTTTATCAGGAATATAGTGAAAATTTTCATGAGGCTTGGGATCGATTTTGGGAACTTCTTAAGATGTTTCCTCGTCACCAACTTCTATATCATATCTTCATAGACACCTTTAAGGAAGGATTTTCCTCCTCTTGTCCAAATATTCTTAACCAATCTTATGGGGAAACTGCAATGAAAAAATTGATGAGGAGTTGAAGAAAATATTTAAAAAAATTTATTTTAATTATCATTAAAAAAATTCTGGAAGGAAATGATTGAATATATAAAGAAATAATAATGGTTTTGTTATGGAAATAAACATCTCAACTGGTTGAAATTAAAGAAAAAATTCAATCCATAATGAACAAAATGCAAGGAAAAATGTCAATTAAGTTAGTTGTAAAAAGAGAAAACAATCAGATAAAGATAAATTTTCTCAATGTGGGATGTTATGTCATAATGATAACTATTTTTCATTCATTGACATGCCTACACAAATATTCTAAGAGGCTGATTTTTCATGTTATTATCCAATATTTCAAGATTGATATGACCAATTTCCTTACAACTACAACTTTGGTTATAGAACTCATCGAAACCATTCATGGAAAGAACAATGCGTGATAAGAGAACAAATAGTTTTAATCAACATCTGAAACCAACACTTCAAAACCAACAATTGTATGATTCTTCTAATTTTCAAGGGAGTTTGGAGAAAAAAATTATTTCTTAATTCTTTGAAATGATTAGTATGATGGAAAATTAAGAAGAGAGTGATAAAACTAAAATACCCAACCATCATACTCAATTCAGTTGAATGGATAGAGAGTAATATGTTAGGGAAAAATGAAAGCTACCAAGTAAAATTGAAATGAATCTCATGAAGTGTTCCATGATTGTTTTCACTAGGAGTGGTTCAAAATATCAAGACGGAGTTATAGATGAACTGTGTATGTTAAAACTATAAATATGAGATATTGTAGACACAAAGATATGGGAAAAATGAATCTATAAATTTGGGTGACATTAATTTAACTCATTAAAATAAAGCCATTCCACTTGAAAATACTGAATAAAAAGACTCTAAAATGAAATGTAATAATGGGAAAGAGATGTTTGATGAATAATTAAGGGAAATGCATGTTTTTCGTAAACTTTTTTACAATCCATCCCTTTCTATCATATATTAATATCCATGAATAAAAATAATAATTTTCGTTAATTCCATGGGCTTTTGAACAAGATCAGAATGAATATTCCCTTTCTCCTATCAATAATTCAGATTCTATCATATTTTAAAACTGTTAATAAAATTGTTAAAAATAAGAAAACATTGGTAGAGTTCACTATATATATCCTCAATGAATAATGTAGTTATATTCATCTAAAGAAAATCCCAATGAAGCCTAATGATCTAGGGAGGTTTTCCTTCCCCTACACCATGGGGAACAGTTTTCAATAGAATTGTTTTTGTGACCTTGGTGAATGCAGAAATCTGCAAAATTTCTCATTATTTCTATCATTTATAATATTAGAATTTTAATCTACCACTATGGTCATACAATTTGATCAATGATCTTTTTACCCTCCAATAAGAAAATTTAGTGATCTTTTTATAAAATTTAGTATGATTTTGTTACCTCTTGAAATTCTAGTCTCAAAAATGGATTTTGAACAAGAAGTACCAATCATTTTCAGTAGGACCATGTTATCTACTTGAAGAGCTATTATAATTTTAAGAAAAGGTATTTTGATTAAAAAATTGGTGATAAAGAAGAAGAGTTTCATGTTTTTAAGAATCTTAATGAACCATTATTTGGTGGAAACAATTCAAGAGTTGAAATATTGGAAGTAAACGACTAATCAGTTCAAAAATAATTTTTTTAATTCATTAGTTGAAGTGACTAATGCATATGATGAAATTAATTTTTTCTAGAAATCTAGAAGTGTTAAAATTAAGAATCTTTGTAATCTCCCAGAACTAGATTTTTTCTCTATTCCAGCATTAAAAAACTATCAAGAAGATGAAATTTTTGGTTTGGAATGTTGAATATTCCTAACAGATATTGATGTTTAATTTACCTCTTTTTTAAAAAAATTCTTAAACAAATTACATGCAAGAGATATATTTTCCCACAATCCAATAAATTTTCTATGGGAAATATTTGAAAATAAAATCTTATCATTGAATGCAATGATCTATCCACTTAGGATAATAGTGAGGAAAATATTTTTTTTAACATGGAAGTGAGAATTGGTTATATTTTAAAACTCACATTAGAAAACATGTTGAAGAACATACACCTCCAAGGAAAAATATTCTACTATCCAGTTATGATTCACTAGAAATTGAGATTAAAACTTTTCTATCACCCCAAAAATATTCATTTATAGATGAAAATTCTTCACTATTGGTCATCATTTCTACTGAATTAGACACAAACCAAAATGAAAAGTTTTTATATTTGTTTAGGAAGCCAAAAATTACTATATTCATGAAAATTTAAGATATCAAATGGATTAGTACATCATTATTTATGTAAAATCATTATGGAACTTGAACATAATCCTAGAGTAGATTCACATAGAAAATAAAATCCAATCATGAAATAAGTTGTGATAGGGGAGGTTATCCAAATACATGATTCTGGGATCATATTTTCCATTTATTCAGTTCTTAGGTTAGCCCAGTCAAAGTATTACAGACGAATGGAGGATTCACTATTGTGACCAATGATAAAACAATGTGAAAATTCAGTAGTGAAAATCTACCAAGTGGATAGTTTGTATCAATTATAGGTATTTCAATAATGCATCTAGAATGTATCATTTTTCAATTCCATTTATAGATTATATTCTTGATTGGATAGCTTGAAATTAGTTGTCTATATTTTGGATGGTTACTTTCATTATAACTAGATTCCTTTATAATTAGAATACTTTGAAAAAGACATTTTCATATGCCCCTTTGGGACATTTTCATACCCATAGATGCACTTTGGAATATGTAGATCACCAGCTTACATCCTAAGATGTATGATGGCTATATTTTCAGATATAATTATGTAAATAATGGATGTTTTAATGGAAAAAATTCATTTTTTGGTAGTAATAACTATTTGAAAAATTTGGAACATGGTTTTGAACGATGTTGTTCTACATTTTTAGAAATGAAAATTTACGGTTACTGAAGGAATTTTCCTAGGTCACATGGTTTCTTGGAGTGGTATAGTTGTTGATAATTCTAAGATCATAGTATTTCAAAATTTCCCCCTCCTTTTAATGTCAATAATGTGAAAGGATTTCTAGGCGATGACATTTTTTCTAAAGATTCATAAAAGGATTTTCTAGAATCATTAGTCCATTTTATCATTGTTAGAGAAAGATTAACCCTTCTTGTTTGATGAAAAATGTATATAATATTTTCAACTTATCAAGGGGAACTCACATATTCACACATAGTCACTGAATTTGATTAAATGTTCCTTTGTGATCTTATTTTTGACATAAGTGATGAGGAATTTGGAGCTGATTTAGGCTAGAGGAAAGATAAGATATTAAATGTAGCATACTATTCTATAAAATTTCTATATTGTACAAAAATGAGTCAAACTACAACTATGGAGTTATTAGATATTTTTTAACTTAAAAATTTTATGAATTACCTAATTTGATCTAGATTTATAGTTTTCATATACCATTCAACCCTCAAATACATTCTACTGAAAAAAGAGGCAAATCCTTGGATTTTTATCTAGATTCTCTTACTAGAGGATTTTGATTTAGAAATTAAAGACAAGAAAGGGTGATAAATATTTATTGTTAGATCATTTATCTTGATTCAATAATACTCAATGTGATGATCCTAGGGAGATAAAAACATATTTTATGGATGAAAAAACTTCTCTTTGTTTTGATTAAACAATATTCTTGGTATGCAGATTTTCCAAACAAATTTAGATGTCAGTTTCATTCCTGAATATTTTACAAATGAACAAATAAGGAAACTCATTACTGATATTTTGTATTAACATTGGGATGATCAACTATTGATTCAAAGATATGATGTAGTAATTCATCTGAGGTGTGTTCCCCAAGTGAAGTTGTTTCCCATTATAGAATGTTTTCACTCCTCACCATAGGGTGGCCATCATGGGGGTCAATGAATTCATAAAAATTTCTTGCAAGATAGATTTTATTTACAAACATTTTTATGTAGTATATGAGATTAGATATTTCTTGTCATAAGTGTCAAAGGTTAGGAAATTATGGAAGGAAGCATGAGCTACCTCAAAATGTTATTTTAGAGGTTGAGATTTTTATTGTTTGGGGTATGGATTTTCAGGGATCATTTCCATTATATAATAGGAATGAATACATATTAGGTATTGTATATTATGTTTAAATGTTGGTAAAAGTAGTGGGTTTTTCATATCATCAAACTAATTGTGTGATCAAATTTATTAAAAAGAATATATTTTCTATATTTGGGGTTCCAAAAGTAGTTATAACTAATAATATAAAAAATTATAAAAATTAAATATTCAAATATCTAATCGATAAATATGGATGTATGCATAAAACTAGAACTCATTACTATCCAAAATCTAGTGGAGAAGTTGAAATTTCAAATAGGGAGTTGAAATAAATTGTTGAGAACACTATATCTAATTCTAGAAAATAGTAGACTTTAAATCTTGACGATGTGTTATGGGATTAAGTAACTACTTTCAAACCCTCAATAGGAATGTATTAATATATACTTCTTTTTGAAAGAAATTTTTATTTTATTATAGAGATTCAAAATAAGTTCATTTGGGTAGTGAATGACCTAACAATTTATTTTAAAATTTTTAGATAATGGATAATTCTAGAAGAGATTGAGTTAGATGAGATTAGGAGAGAGTCGCATGATTACACTATGTTTCATATGGAATGAACTAAGACTTTTCATGATTATTTCACCCAAAATTTTTATTTAATGTCTGGATAGAAGGTTATAATATTTGATTCAAGGAATAGAATTTTTCTTGGAAAGATCCAATCCATTTGGTCTAGACCATTCACCATACATAATTTTCTAGTAAATGGAACTTTTTAGTTAATGGTAGAAGAAAATCAGCCATTCTTGGTGAATGGATAGAGAATAAATAACTACAATGATTGTATTCCAAAGTATTTGAATTCCATTTCATTATTTTTTGAATAATAAATCATAGATTCTGGATGAATTAGGTTAATTTTCCATTACATAAGAGTTAACCCCAGGGCCTTCTGTTTCTTCTTAGTGATTTAATAATAATAACATCTGCTTTTTTTCTACCCTGGTTTCACTAATTATTTACTATTTTAGGGAAGGTATTCATTCTATACCAGTATTTAATGTTCTAATTTTTAAAATAATGGAATATAATTTCATGAATTTTCATTGATTAGAGGAGTTCTATATTGGGGACGTCAGGGTTAACATCCCTAAGTCTTATCTCTAAAAAATTTGATTGTATTACTTTCCACTATGCGGTAACATATTTTCAGTAAAATATTTCCCACCCTGAATAAAATTGTTTATATCCTTCCACCCTTTATAGTATAAATAATTTACTTTTTTATTATATGTATTATATCATGTCTAGAGAAGGTGTAAACTCTAACTTCATTATTTCTCCACCTTTTGTTTTTCTTAGTGTGTTATACTTCTAAAATAAATGTAAAACAAGATATAATACTATATTTAATTGATTTTTTTCTATACTAAAATGTTTATCTCATGTACACTTTAATGTCTATTTATATTTGGGTTTTGAACATAATTTTTTATTTTATTAATGATAAAATTCAATGTTTTTCAAATATAAAAGGAATATGCATGTTGAAGAAAAATGATTCAAACACCCAAAATTTTTACTCTCTTATTAGTTTGTTTTGAGCGTAAAATACAAGATTTAATTTCATATCTTAATTATTTAATATGACCTAGAAATTTCCATACAATGATTACTTTATTATGTTTGAAATGGTCTGTCACATTTGATAAATATTAACAGTCAAAGGATAAAAACAGGGGAATAAAAATTAAAATTGATTTACTTTTATTCTACTCTTGATTTAAAAATTATACCACATTTATCTCGGGTGTTAAAATTGATTTAATAGTTCTTATTTTATTATTTTTAATTTCTAAATTCATTATGTAAATTCTACTAGCCATTTTTACTATTCTAAATTTTATAAATACTTAATTTTATTTCATAGCATGCTCATCATGGTTCTTTTAATGAATACCTTTTTGATATTCAATGTGTTATCATGAAACCTTTATAAAAATATTTTTAAATTTTCTAGAATAGATATTTTAACAAGAAGATATTATTTTTCATGTTTGCAATGATGTGATGTGGAAAAAACAATTTTTGTGTTTAATCGTGCCCCTTAAACATTTAAAATTAATGATTAACTGAATTTTTTTGATATTATAAAGATATAAGGGTAATTCAAATTGAGTTTATCTCGGAATACATTTATGGGCTTCATGTGTTGAAGTGGGTCATTATTTTGAATCTATAATTTATTATACACCCATTAAAGTCCCTTTTTCAAAAAAAATGTTTTTAGAATCACATAGAAATTTTAACTAGTTGAAAATTTACCATAATGATGAAGGTTGTGAGACCACCTTTTGCTGATTAATCATCATTACCTATTGTATTTGATTAGTTTAATCATTTATATTTACCTCTTGAAGAAAATGTTTTTTGGTAAAATATTCATAAATTGAAATAGAATTTTTATTTTCCAAGAACTTTTGAAATTTAATTTCAATCACAATATTTAAATATCATTAGATTAAGAAATGAACATCATAATCTGGGTTGAGACAAAAAATATTTATTCTTTCATCCCTTATTCTCTGGTTAGAAAAAACAATTAGAGCATATGGGGCACAACATTGTATTATGGTTCCCTCATCACCACCTATCTCCTCTGTCTCTTCTGGACTACAGCTTATTCCTCGGTCTCCCCAGAGTGTTCGTGATGTGGTAGCTTCTTATGTGGAAAAGGGTGGCCTCAGAGGAATGGGGTTAGTTTTTCTCCATTGAGGGTTTTCAGGTTTGCGGTGGGATCATGGACGGTTTCTTGATCCTCCTTGGCGTGTGGTCGAGATCTGGGTGGAATCGTTGTCACACTTCTTCTTTGTGGTGTTGGAGTCCTGATTCGGTGTGTCGGGTCTGAGATAAAGTGAAGAGTCTCTACGGCGAAGGTATTTATCTCTAGTTCACATGGTTCGACACTTACATCTCTGCAGTTGGGGGGTATGCTCTGGTGTGGAATCAGGGTTGCGATCCAGTGCGGCGTGGGGTCAATCTTGTGAGACTTTGATCTACTCCACATGTTCTTCAATGACTTTTGGGGTGCTGGTTCATCCATTTCGTGGAGTCTCGAACCAAGCATCGGGGTCATGTCCCAGTTCCATGACGAAGGTGTTCTGGGGCCGGGGGCGTGTCCATCTTCTCTCATAACATTGGGGGTTCCGGTTCTTCCGCTATGTGGAATCACGATCCAGGCACCAAGGTCGTGTTCCATTCTATAGTGATGGTGTTTTGGTGGTTGCATCATATTCTGGAAGGGTTTTCTAGTTGGATTGTTGTGGTCTCTTCTTGTTGGTACGACGGCAGCGATGGGTGTTGTGGTGAATATATTGGAGGATCTAGTTGATTGCTGTAAGGTTTGCTAGTGTTGTTTCCCATGGTTTGAGATGGTTTTTTTTGTGTTTTTGTGATTTGTTGAATTGGTGATCTATGACTTGTTGGAATGGAGGTGCACCAGACATGACCTCATAGAATAGGTCCCAAAAGAGGTTTCCTAGATATCCATCCAACTTTTCTGCCTCTATGGATTTGGTTGTTTGAGAGGGTATGGCGTCATCCATTCGATCTGGCCTTTGCTTTGACACATGACACTTGCTCGCCATTTCGCCATGCTTTGGAGGATATCATTGTAACTATTTTATGCTAGGGAGGAGTAGCTTCATGTGTCAGCTTGTTTTGTCTCTCTTGACCTTTGGTTCATTTAATGTTTCAATTCATGATGTCTATTTGGGTCCCCCCCACTTCATCCTTTAAAAGGGGACTTTCATTTTATAATAAAAGAAACTAGAAATCCTTTCGGTCATTGGATGGATTGGATAAGTTATTTATTCTGTTTGTAAGTATTAATCGTGTTAATTAATATATAGTTTCTATTTATTATGCATTTTAATAATGTGTGTCTAATCACATTGAGGTAAAGAAAATATTGTAATTTCAATTGGTTTCAGTTTCATACTATTTAAATTTTCCTAAAAAGTTTCAATCTAATTTTTTTCATAAAATTCTGACCAATTTTAAACGAAATAAATTTATTCTGAGGGGGACATCAACTTTTCTACATGAAAAAATCGATGTGGGAAAACAAATTTTAAATTTGAATCTTCAGGTTATTATAATTTTTCATTTTTGAGATTTATTTTCAACCATTGAATGAGACATAGTGGATACATTAAGACAAGAAATGTATTGAATGTGGGATAATTTGAAGTGAATATTATTCATTACATTTTTCTACATCTTTCTGGGGGTTTAAATATATATTCAATTATAAAGTGTATTTAATTTAGATAATAATAATTTTCTGTTTAATCTATGGTATTATTAATAAATTAATGGTTTTCATATTAATAATGTTTGTTATATTTTTTAATTCATCAATTTTATATTTTTTATACTTTTTGATAATATTTTTTGAATCATTTTTTTATTATTGTCTTTTATCAGTGTATTAAGTTGTATGTAATTTTATTTTTCCTATAAATTACTTTTTATTCCTTATTGATTGTTAGTATAAAAAAATCTGAAAAATAATTTTTTTATAAATATTAATGAATATTATTTTAAAAAAATATTTTAATAATCTTTTAATTTTATCATTAATATATTTATTATTTTATTATTTACTTTAATTAATTTTTCTATTTATAATTTCTATTAATTAATTTTTAATGTTAAATTTGGTAGGGTTTTGACATTCTAAATAGTTATTATGAATATATTATTTTCTACCATATATTTTTTATTATCTGTTTTGAAAGGGACCATACATAAGATATTATGTATGATAATTCTGGGTTATAAAGAGTAAGATAAATTATTAGTCCAGTAACATAATTTAGGATGTTCACCATTAATCATAATATTATTGTGTTTATCATGAGATCTTTATTTGTGGAAAAATATTTATAAAGTACACAATGTAATAAATTTCTTGTGAATCAGATAAGATAATTAGAGCCTTATAGAAGACAATTCATCTACCATTTTTCTTTATTAAAATTGAACCTAGTTGAAGAAAATTAAAGATTTTGATTGAATTTTTGTGGCTGGAGATAGGAAATTGAGGATAGATTCCCTTGAAAGTTTTTAGGAGAAATCGACTACCATTGAGGACATATTCAAACATCGAGCATTCTTTTTTTCACCAAAGTTAGAAGCCATGAAGATGTCCACTGTACTAAGGTATGGGTGAATTATTTCAGATTCATAGATAAGCTCTCAAGATCTTTTTAATTGAGATCTAGATGAATTTTACTGCCAACTGAAACATTTAAGTCGATGTTTCACGGAGTTTGGTATTATATATGTCTATGTAGAACCACCTGATCCTTCAAAATGGAATAATTATTGGTATATCTAGTTAAATATTTTAATCCAACACTAGTGAATGATTGAGGATTGTGGAATCAGAGATCTGATGTTCCATTGGGATAATGACGACTACCATTATTGATCGGTGAGGTCCATTTTTCATATCTATTAAAGATGTACCTAAATTTGAATTAGGGTTATTGTATGAGCTGGCCACCTTTGGATCATTTGAATCGGTGGTTTCAGCTAGTGTTTTTTATCTTGTTGAAGGGTTAATCTATGTGTCTCTAGTAGAGTTCATTCGAAACTGAATATCGTCACTGGTCATGATTCGATCGATGAAGATAAAAATTATTGTTCCACTACCAATATAGGCTAAATATGAATCTTTTGAGATATTTTTGTTGTTTTAGCTTATTGCGTCATTAAAACATTGATTTTTTTTTTCTAGGCCAATCCAGTGCCAACCCATTTTCGATTTGTTGATGTTTTTTATGAAGATGAACCAAGAGATGCTATGAATAATTACATTGAATTAGTAGAGTACTTTGAATCCTAACAATTTTATGATTTTTCTAGATAAACATGTTCCTTTTTGTTGCTTATATATTTTGAGAGCTCATGGGAAGAAGATCAACTTAGTCCAATCAGTGGTGTTGAGATTCGGATCTGATCGTGTTTAGTTCTATTGAATCCCTCTCTCATTGGGGTTTGAACTCCATGAATTTTATGTTTTTTTATTGTTGTAAAAATAGAAGTTTGACCAAGTCTGATTACCATCAAAGAACCATATTTTGGTGACAATAAAAGGATTTAATTTGATCCAATGATTCTATATCAAGAATCCCTCTTATAAAGGATGATTGAAAACAATTTTTTCAGAATATGAGAGTTTTTCAGTTATGATGATAAGTTTAATTTTCGTGGTTGTTCATTGAGGAAGAATCGAATGAAATCTAGGGAATTAGAGTCCATCTTTTTAATATTGAAGGATTTTTTAGATGAAGTAGATGTTCTAATTTTTTAATGGCTAGATGATGTTGACTTTTTAGAGGGTTCATTTTCTAGGCATTTGAAAGAGTTCATGTAGTGTTTTATTAAAATCACATGAACATTGAATGAAGGCTGAAAATGAATTTTTTATTGGTCGTTCACCAAAGGAAGTAGTATTTCAAAGGGAAAGACCTGATAAAAAATTAAAAAGATCCAAGAAATTAAAAAATATGACACACACAACATAATTTTTCATCAGAGGAGAGAAGACACCCACATTCAAAGACTTACATTCAGAGTGGAGTAGAGAAAGGTAATACAAGTTGATAGAGTCCCACTATGTATAAGGATATTAAGGGACTCATTTTCATCTTCTTCATTAATTATTTTTACTGAATCGTGACATTTTTTTTGAGAAAAACAGATATCATTAATGAAGAATATCAGCAGACGTACAAATGAAAAGCCATGACGGAAAATTGTCTAGCCATAACTGGTTGTCCTCGAAGGGGCCTGATGTTGCCAACTGGTGGGCTGCATTGTTTACTTCTCTTTTGGAAAAGGAGAAGGTGCAGAATTAAAATAATTGGCAGATCGATATAATTCTACTAATAATGAGGCCAAAAGACAGGAGTCTGTCGTTGTTGTGGTTAATGGCATCGATCACGGTGAGGTAGTCAGATTCAATGCAAATATCAACCCACCCACGTTCCAAAGCCAGCATCAAAGCTACCAGGATGGCATTAGCCTCAGCCACAGAAGGTTCCCAAAAGGCATGATGTGATTCATACTTTGCTGCGATGATTATCCCCAGATGATTTCGGGCCAAGAGACCGAGGGAGACAAGTCCATCCTTTGAGAGAGACACATCCACGTTGATCTTAAGAACACCTTCCATTGGGGGGTTCCACTAAGGGGGCAGGAGGGGGATCATCAGGAATTTGTGTAGGGAATATTAGGTTTTACTATTTCATATTTTTAAATGAATGTTTTTTAAATGCTTTCTTAAATTGTTATCAAAATATTTTATATTGAAATCAAATAAGTTTGGTTCATGAAAAACTATAAAATTATTAGTTTGTTAGTCAAATAGATAGAGTGTGATTTTGTCTATTTGTATTATTTAATTTTTAATTAAATTTACTCATGAAAAGTAAATCTTAAACTGGAAAATCAAAATATTCCTCGTGTTATGGTCTTGTCATTACCCTCTATACTTTTCTAAAACTTCCTGAAAAATTTTCTTTCTGGATACCATATCAATATATTCATTTTGTTTAATTAAAAACAATATCTTCAGCATTATTGATTTCTGGTATATGTGTTTATATTATGTTATTTTATTTTCTTTATAGGTCTTTTTTCCTCAAATATGGATTTGATATCCTTCTTACAACTATCTATTATATTTAATGTCTAAAATTTGTTGTAACCAGTGAAATATGCAACAACAATATCCCTTAGACTATATCCACACTAATGGCATCCACTATTCATAGAAGATGAATATTATATAGTTTTATTTTAAATATTTATCATGTTTTCTTTGTTAGTAATTATCATCATTGGGTAGAAAATAGTAACCCATGTTTCATAACGTAATGACTTCATACACATAATTTTCATTGGGTCTTATGATATAAAAGTATACTCAACAACTATAATACTTAGTGTCATTGAATTATTCTTCCTTGAACATTGAGTGGTAGAAATACCTTTAATAAATAAAAAATATCAAGATGTTAACCTTCAATCTCCAATGAAACATTAAAAATAAGTATCATAAAATCTATAATTATACAATGGCTATTATTTACTATACCACAATATATAATTTAAATTTCTTTAGCATGGAATATTTTATATTTTAGTTCAATAATATGTGACACATTAAATATTCTTTGGAATCATTTATTTAAAAATTTATTTTTTTCATGAATTTTATAAACTAATAAAATTCATTTCTATAATACTGGACATTTCGAAAAGCTATATCATTTGGATTATAATATCCTCATAGGTTTTTACATTATTTTATGTTTGAATAATTTCATTAATATACACAATCACATTGAGAGAGATTAAGTCATATTATTATCTAACATGTTGTTACAGTAATCTAATAACTTTAATATATTGTATATAATGTAATATAATTCTCATGGTAGATTATTCAATGCAAAAAAAATCCCTTTCCAACCTAATGTACCTTGAACCATCACCACCACTGATGAAATAATCGTGTTACTCAACGTAAGCCACTTCCCTATGATCAAAATTCTAGATTTCTCACTCCACATCCATTTGAAACACATTGTAAATCCATTAAAAACATATTTAAAGAAACAACCATATCATTTTTGGAATTCTTACTATAGGAATGGTATATATATTGTCAATAATTTAAATTTGATATTACCATTTACAATGTAAATAAACATTTTTATAGATTACTTCTCCATTTTCATTGAGATTATTCTAGAAACCCATTTTTGTCTAAATCATGTAATTATATTTTTAGTGTGATACTAATTACGAAGATCCATTTTTCGTAATATAAATTTTCCCTTTTTCCATTACATTAACAAAAATAAAATATTTAATTAATTTTTCGTCTCCTATTATATACTCTTACGAAATAATGGGGTAATTGTAATTTCTAAGACTTATCAACGTTTAGGTGGCCTTAATGATATCTCTAGTGATATTATATAGTCCCACATGATTTATAAGTCTTGAGAACATTTTTTATCATAGTGTAAAAACACCCTCATAAATGGAAACTTCATAATACTCATCTTTATTTTGAAAATTTACTCTTACATTAAAATCATCCCCATCATTCCCATCATTATATACTTTAAAAACATCAATATCATCAGTAATAGGAACAATTTTCAATAATATAATATGATACTTTATGAATTTAACATCAAATAATTCCAATATCCTCATAAAATTATTTTCCTCACTCCAATAACTTTCTCTTATAAGATTATATCCACAAAACAATCCCTTATCATGTTGTTCATAAAATTTTCCCAAACATCATTCTTTAATTTTTATAAAATTTCTGCAATTGAATTCAATTTTTCTATTCAAATGGATTTTCATACCAAACAATATTTCTCACTGAATATTCCTAGAATTTAATTAAAATAATATCTAATTTATAATATTGATATTTATTTTTTATCATATCCCCAAAATTATTTTTATGTTATATTATTCACCAACATGGATCTCCATATGTTCACTAAACTATATATTATTCATTGAACTACTCCATCACTATCAGTATATATAGATAAGTATATCCACACCTTATCCCAAATTTATCAGGATATACCTCAATTTATAAACCCATGTATTAAGATCCTATTTTAGATCAATTTTTTTCATATCAAATTTAATTTTAAACATATCTCAAATTATGTCAAATTCCCTTAAGAGATTATGAATGCATTAGAATAATATAAATGTAAGTCTTAAAATAAATGTCATAAAAATGTAATTAATTACATATATCTTCCTGTTGAATACAAATTCATATATCCATATACATATATGGATATAAAATTTATTTGATACATTATTTTTATATCCACAATGTTCTAACATTTTTTCACCATATTAACCATTTGACATACCTCACAAGTGTTTATCCTCACATGAATTAGCATTGGAATACTCATCAGTGCATGTTTTTTTATATATTTCCTATGTCTCTATAAATTTATTAGATATGTTTTATATAATATTATCTTCCATTTCACATTAATTTAGTAACTATTATATTTATTGGAATTATAAACTAAGTGACTATTATTTTGTTATTCCTTCATATATTTTTTTTCGTTATTCATTATCCTATGGACACATATATTTTCCTGGAGGATCACCTCATTACCATTATTGTAATTCTAAAATACAGTGAATACATTTTTTCTGAACCCATTTAAAAGTAAAAAATTAATTCATCTATATTTTATTTCATCAATATAATTCCATCAATCTAGATTCACACTATGTATTTCATTATTTCATAAAATAATTTATATTGTATCATATAAATAGATATCATTCAAGAGACTATTTTTTCTAGAGAGATGAAAAATAACTATCTAAAATCCATTTATTTCATCCTTTAAATGATTTATATTCCACATAAACAACCATATATCTAAAAACCAAGGATTTTAGACCATTTCAGAAAATATTACATTCTTTAACTTGTGTCCCACAGAACAAAAAAATAATGGAATACATTTAGAAAATGAATAACAACATATATAAATTACATGAATAATAGAATAATTAATAAAAAAATATAAGAACTAAATAATTAATTTAATATTATTATTTTCATTAATGAATAATTTTAAATAGATTCATTTTAATGAACCATTTTATAAGGGATATTGAATTTTACCTTAATATAGTTAATTGATCATTGTAAAATATTAATTAAAATAGATAATTATTAGATTTATAAACTAATATTTAAATATTATTTTATTTATAAATTTATATGATATATTATTTAAAACATTTGATGTTTTAAAAGGTAAATTTTAATAAATATAGTTTTCATTTATATATTTAATTTTCCTTTAATAACTAATTTATAATTTTTTCAACTTCCAAAAGAAAAAACCTAACTTAATTTTGTGCTAGTAGATTATAATATTTTCATAAGATGATTTTATATATATATAAATAATTTTAATATGAATAAAGGAATATACTGTTTTCACAAATACAATGTAATTTATGTAATTATTAATTTTGATTATTCATTTGAGTTTTTTAACCCTTTCCTATAAAAAATAATTTTTGTATTATATTTTGAATTTAATAATATTTATTCTGGTCTATATACAAATATTAATTTTTTAGATCATTTTTAATCATTTTAATAATATTTGGTTTTTATTACAATAAATACTTATTAATTTAAAATTAATCCTTATAACATTCAGAAATTGAATTAAATTAAATGTGTGTCAAATTTAAAATTTTTGGGACCAAATTATACTAAAGGGACCATTGATGTTTTTAACATAAAGTATATAATATTTTGAAAAAATCTATTAATAGTTGAAGATGTTAAAATAGAAAAACATAAAATCTATTCATAAATGATGAAAATCAAGTTTTGAACTTGTGTGTGAACGTATGGATAATGCATTACATTAAATTATCACAACTCCCCAATATTTCTTTACAATTTTGGATCCAAATTCCTTAGAGTGTATTCCCATTATAAAACATTTATGTAAATTTACATAAACTTCCATCACTTTTCACTTATAAAAGGGGATCCTTATCATCTCATGAATTTATAACCTTACCCATTTTTTGGCCATAATCCACATAATTATAATATACATAGTATTGTATTCATGTATGAAAACACATTTTCCTATCTCACCATTTAGTTTTTAAGCTCAGACATGTTCTGGTGTAAGAATTAAACCTTAGAATAGCTTGTAGTGTGTTAAATTTGGTTTTATTTATTTCTTTATCTATAAAAGAAAAAAAATAATGGAAAATGAATTTTTTTAACCTGGATTTTTGTGTAAAAAAAGATGTAAGGAAATGGTCCATGTGTATGTATGAGAGTATGGAGAAATTTAATAGTCCTCATACAATGGAATATGGAAGGGTATATAGATTGTGAAAGCTCTGGTACATAAGTGATACTCCTACCTCATATGGCATGGATGACCACACAACACAAAAATTATAGGGTGTGGTGGTGAAAACTCCATAGATCACTAGGATATATCGAAGCTTTGACAATTTTAGTAATTTCCTTTCAAGAACACTACAACCATAGCTTGGACATGGTGAAAGATATTTCAACATCAGGATTTTGGAAATTTCTTAATTTAATTCCTCTTACTCTCATAGATCATGATGATGATAAAACTTAAAAAATTAAGGATTTATATTTGGGGCTTTTTGGAGTATTTTATTTTATTCTTTACCCCCATTAACTGAATCTGAATTATTCCTTAATAATTTGTTGAATTTCGAATTATTTTGGATGGAATTGGAAAATCACCATTGATAATAGGGTTTATTTATTTATTATCCTTGGTTTAATTAATTTTTAGTTAGTTATTATCTTATAATTGACTGATCTATATCCTCAATTCATTATTATTCCCCAGTGCTCCCAGTTTTTTATGATTCAGTGATGTTATTAAGTGAGTCTACTTGTATTGAATAATATTTAATATTATTTCTTCTTCAATCATGAAATGAAGTTATTATGGAATAAAAATTGTTAAACTATGTCATCTAGTTTGGTAATTATAATTTTGGTCTATCAACATTCTTTCTGTAGATCGATCACATTCTACGACTTCTTAATTGTGTTCTCATAGTCACTTATCCTCTAATCGTAGTCCTAGATAAATGGTTTCATCTTACTTTTAATTATCTCTGATTATACCATTTTTGATAGTAACCATTGTGTATTTATAATTGTACCTTATGCTTTCATCATAATTATCTAATAATATAAAAAAATATTTTATTGTCTGTGAAACCATTTCTAAGTGACCAATTTGTGAAATATTATACAATTTTATGTATGAATGTGGTCCAGGAGATGAATCCCTTGATAAATTATGATGTTTTCTCTAAAAACCTTTAGGTAGTCTGTCCATTATATTTTTAGTCCTTTTTATACTCTTTTTCTCAATTATTCATGATGTTTTGGAATGAATTTTCTCTTTGGTAGATTTGATTACATGTGGGTGTGTGTGCCTATAATACCCATATATGGTCTTGTTTACATGGTTATTTCTTAAGTATCTTGATATCTTTCTTTATTTTTATCACACGTTTTTGTACATTTCAATTATATTTCGATGATGGTGTTCTATGTATATATTTTTATTCAATACCGAATTACGTATGTTCCCTAACATTGGAGGATTTTCCATGAATTCATGATAAAATAAAAATTAAAGTATGATAACCCATATAGTGTGTGAGTGAACATGATGTAAAGTGATGTCTATAGTAGATCCTTACATAGGATTTGAGAATGAAAGGCTTGGGGCCTAACCTATAACTAGATTTCTTGAGGAAACCAAGTTGACATTCTAGACGTTGATGCATTGTGGATATCAATTATTTATTCTCCAGTTGACCTTCTATTATAACTCATGACATGATTATTATGATTTCCTGTGCATTTATAATTATTGTATAATACTCCTATTATACATGCTTAGAATATTTAATAACACATTAGTGGTGTTCTAATATGTATTATTACTCATACCTTATATGAGTGTCACAATGTTCTTGTGTACTTATTATATATGTATCAAAAAAAGGGAAAGGGTCCCATGGTAGATGGTTGATCCATGGAGCTGGAATTGGTGTACAGACTATGATAGAAACTAGAGGATACCACAATTTTATTTACTTACCTAACACATTTGTAATCTGGTTTCGATTACCACTATGAGATCCCATTTATTTATTCATTACATTACATGTGTGACCAATATTCATTATATTTTTACACTATGTTTAATCCATGTAGTTTATAATTATTATTAATATTACCATTACTATAAAATAATACGAATGGGATAGTATCCCCTGTGATGGTTTCCATGCCATTTCTATTATTTTCAAGAATATAGGGAGGTGCTCATGATGTCATGTGACTCTCTGGATTTGGCCTAGTGGTTTGGGTAGATGAGTTAGACAATGGTAATAGAGTGTTGTTTTTTATTTCCTTTTTAAATTATATGGGACATAGTAAAATAGTGATAGGTTATGTGGGACACAATTCTATGAGTTTCCATGTTCCCTGATAGCTCATGTGTAATTGGAATCTGAGTTACAAATGATGAGATTACCATTTCTATTTTATGAGGATTGGGGTGAGTTCATGTATCTAGACCCAAACCTAACCGGTGCTCAGGACAAAAATACCCAAGGCCTCCCTATAAAGGTTAAAGGTGGTTATATGAACAGAAAGGCATATCCTAAATGTGTGGTATTTCCCTAATTTACATATATTCATACACCTAAAAATATCAATGAAGATGTGAATAAGAATAATAATAAATATATAAAATTTCTAGAATGTAAAAAAACATGTAAAAAATAGTGTAGATAAGAATATGAAAAAATAATTTCAATGTAAAAGTGAAAAATACATGCAAAACTAGAAATATTTCACAAAATGATAAGAAATTAGATAGTAAACTGCTAAGAGATCCCATCTCCCAATCTACAAGCTATGATTACCATACACAAACCACAACCCAAATTATCCTAAATATCTTCAGAAGTCACCGACGACCTATCCATCATATTCAGAATAAATGACATGCGTAAGAAAAGCCGATGTAGGGCGTGAGTATATGAATACATAGTAGGGAACTCTGAATGATGGAGGGGAGAAGTAAGAGATACAACATAATCTAAAAGTTAATAGATAGTAAATATTATGGAGGACAAACCAAAAGAATAGAATAAGTAACCTCCTCTAAGAATTCGGTTCTTAAAATGTTATATAGATGGACTACACATAGAGTATTTT
Source organism: Viscum album (assembly GCA_963277665.1). Classification (NCBI taxonomy): domain Eukaryota; kingdom Viridiplantae; phylum Streptophyta; class Magnoliopsida; order Santalales; family Viscaceae; genus Viscum; species Viscum album. The sequence continues at coordinate 506,712,803 of OY728150.1, forward strand.
CCAACAATAACAAGATAGTAACCTCATCCAATAATGAAAATCTAAACAAGAATGCATGTGTCATACCCCACATATCTTTGTAACCTATGGTATAAGTGTAACTAAATCTATAGGTATGTATATAGTAGTATAAATATATTCTAAATAAACTAACCCCAAATGACTGAGAAAATGAATCTTAATTCCCAACTCATCCTAAAAAATTATTCACCCATAGTTCTTTAAGTCCAAAAACGATTTCCAACATCTTGTGAGTCTACCTAATAGAAACCATCATGTTCAAACCATGCCCCATAAATGTTTCACACTATCAAGGGGGCATAATATCTTGTTATATGACACATTTCATGATACAACTTTAGGGTTTTACTCGCTGGAGAGATATAGGACCAATATCCTTTGAGTATAGGATGGTTTCACTATAATATCCAACGAAAGGCCCATTATTATTCAAATAAGATGGTTCAAATATGGAAGTAGAGGACCAATTCCCAATATAATAGGATATTTACACTCTGATATTTGATGGAGGACTCTTGGTCTACCCAACATGAGTGTTCAACACTAGTGGTAGAGGTCCCATGAAAAAACCCAACTAAAGGGTTTCACACATTTTTGTGATGGAGGAACCATTTCCTTACTAGTAGGATTGTTGAACTCTGGTGGTAGAGTACACATTCCCAGCCCAACGGGAGGGTTCCACTCTAGTTATATAGGACCCATTCCTATACCAACTAGATTTTTCCACATACTATGCCTTCTTAATTCCTTGGTGATCAGTTTTGTTTTTGAGTGTTTCCTAAATAATATATATTCTACAAAACATATCACATCGTATCCCAAAATCTATAATAGAGTGGGGTGGTTTGTTTGGATATGCTTTTGGAGTAGTGAGGTTGTTTGTTTGGTCATTCTTTTGGGGACGATAGGTGGTTCGTTTTGTCATTCTTTTGGGGTGATGAGGTGATTCATTTTGAAGTGATTTTGGGGCAGCAAGGAGGTATTTTCATTGTGCTCTATTCTCAATTAGTGATGGGATACATGATTTATAATGACTGAAATTAAATTGGTTGGTTTTGATAATGGAATGAAAATAGTTAATGTATAATTAAATGTTCCGTTATATGATTAAATGTTGTTGATGAAAAATTATGTAATGAATGATATGATTAAATAAAATTGGTTAGAAATATGATGTGGGCATTGTGGTATCTTATGTGGTGTTATCCATTTAATTTTGGACACAAAAGTGACAGTGTTTTGAGTTATATTGTTTGTTTGGGGACCCATAGGATGGGCCGGATTGTTTTATATTATAGATATATACTTATATATTCTTATTTATTTATGTACCCTCCATGTCGAGAACTATGTTCTTACACATGCATATCCACATAGGTTGAATTTCTCCCAACATCCAGTGATGAGTACACATGGAAGGGTACCCTCTCTTTCCTTCTGTCTCTTCTAGGTGAGGTAGGTATTTCATAGAACCTGATGGATGGTGGTATGTTAGTGATTTAGATAGTGGTTGTGATGTCTCATGTTTTGGTGGGTTAGGTGAGATGGCCCTGGTGTTTTCAGGCGATACGAGACTATGCTAGTGGGTCTGTAGCCTAGGTGTCTTTGGGTGAGGTATGACATGTCTGTTATTGTCGGTGTTAGACCAACTATCTTCGGGGAAGATGTGATGTGGTTGTTCTTATAGGGAATCAAAACATGGTTTCTTCATGTAAGTGTGTTGTGCCTATACTAGTGGGGATGTTTGGTATAAATAAGATATGGGAGTACCAGTACGTATGGAATTTGGTGTGAGAGTGGAATACCAGTGTTAAAGCGGTGTGGGGTACCCTTATCAATGTGATTCCTATTATATTATAATACTTTGTTTTATTTATTAGGAATGTGATATGTGTTGTGTTCGAGATGGTAAATATAACTTGATAGGTTCTATAAGGTCCAAATGTTCACTAACAGGTGCATTAGCAAGATTCCATCATATGTGCATGAAAGACTTTGGTATTCCAACTGATTATACTCATATTATCACCCTAATTATATTAATTTTCTTCAGGTTTGGAGGAAGAATATGTGGAACATGTTGGAAATTACTCGCTCAGATCATTTACAGTTGTTATGTCACTTCTTTGGCTTTACTTTTGGGAATTTACTATAGAGACATTTATATGTATCAGTTCAATTTATATATGCACTATAGTATGGATTAGGTTTCTTTTTATATTATGTTATATAGTTGTTTGTGGTGAATTCATTACGCATCCCGATCATGTTTTATTATAGAGAACAATGCCTCCAATATTTTGAGTTTTATAAAACCTCAATGATATTTTTCATCCTGGGGCCTACTTGAGGTGGGACTCTCAGGTTTTTATCTCTCTCTCTTTATTTTAGTTTTTTTTGTGGGAGTGGGTCATGAAATATCGGTAAAAAAAGAGTGTATGAGAGATAGGATTGTGTTTAGAGTCAGGAATACTGTGGATTTAATGGGGAGGTATGGAAAAATCTCTATTTTACCATAGTGCGTGACATAGGTCAAGGAGACTAGACAGGAAGATGGATTTTAGCCCCCCCCCCCCCCCCGTGATCTTGTGCACAAACCATGATCTTATTGAATGGCCATGTAATATAGACATACATACATGGTAGAGAACTACAATATGTACATGTAACATAATTACATTTATTCTTATTTTAATGTATTTGTTTTGGGAAGCATAAAATAGAAAACAAACTTAATTAAATTAGTTAAAATTAATCTTATTAGAATGCCACACTATAGGTCTAATAATGTTCTTTGTTTTCCATATGGTTATATATCCTCTTCATTCTTTTCATTTGCCTATTGAATTTTTGGTTCATTAAGTTGATTTGGTTGATCACTGAAGTGTTGATCTGGTTGAGGGAGATGACCAGTGGTAGAGGATGATGAGTTTTTTTCGAAATAGGATTTGGGGAGTTTTATGGGAGTGTCTTATATGTGTAGACAATGACCTGGCTAGAGGTTCCTGAGATCACATTCAGTTTTCATCAGCTCCTGATGGAGAAGATGGTCCCTTTTGGAGTTATTAAAATATAGTTATTTTTTAATTAGTGGGGGATGTTGTATCTGGGAGAGGGGAAGGAGGCATTAATTTTGTTTTTTGACTTCTAGAAGGTGTTTTTAAAAGATTCCCTTTCATCAACTATGAAGGCACTAAAGAGGCAGAAACTTCTTTTTCATTTTTATAGAGCATTTTAGTGTAGGAAGTAGGAATCTAATTCATGTACCTTCAATGTTTTTCCATAGATCCTTTTCCATACAATGATTCTCATGTGATATGTCATTAAGAGTCACATAAACCTTCTATCTATAATGAAGTTACCCCTTTTATAGTGTTGAAAAACATGGAGGTTCAGAAGAAGGAATAGGTGATCGAGTGGATACACTCATGAATTGTTTTGTTTCAAGAGGGAAATGAGATGTTTTCCTTGAGGAATAGAGTTGTTAGTGGTAGGTCTTAGGAACCATGACCTTCAAGGTCTTGACCGGTAGGGAGTCGACCTCAAAAGCTATATTTTTTTCCATCTAGGACCAGTGGTTTCCTTGAAATTACTATTTGTTTTGTACTATTATGTTTTTTTTGGGTTTAGGAACATCTCGAGAAATAGTTCCTAGTGGTTCTCTAAGATTAGTATGGTTGAGGTGGAAAATTTCAATTCTATCCACAATAACAATTTATAATAAGAGCATTTTAGCATATGGGGAAGTCAATTTTTTCTCCATCAAGGGGGGATGTATCTGGTAGATGCCATTACCATAATGTTCCTCACATTCAAGTACTGAGACATGATTGTGTTCATGTAGGGGTTCATTATTATAGAGGTAGAGGAGCTAGCCTTGGTAATTTTCTCTCAGTGGATGAAGTTGTTCCAGTGTGGTCTGAGATTGTGGGGGCACGATCAATTTGATTAGTACCCTTTTTGGGGCCTTATTTGTTTCAGGAGTTTCAACATATTTTTGTTTCAAACTACCTAGAACATAATCATGGACATTAAATAGAGTGGATTCCCATTCCTCTTGTGTAGACTATGCCATTTGGAGGATATAATAGCTTGTTTGTTTGGTGTTGAGGAAGAATACTAATGATGGGGCAACATCAATCCCTCGAGGATCATTTATTGTTATAGATGCATCCATATGATTTCAATCTTGACATTAATGAGATGTATTATCTATGATCTGTTATTGATTTCTTATAGAGGATAGTTTTGTTTTATAACATCGAAGACGAATGTGTGGTTTCCATTGATGTGCGGTGTTGTCAAGTGGGTAGTCGGCATGTGTAGCCCAATATTTTTTTGCTAAATGATTTGTTGGTGGAATTATAATATTCTATGATTCTAGAGGTACCTAGGTTCGTTGGAGAGTTCATGAATGTTTTCCCCAATAGGTTGTGATGCTACCCCCTCAATGTGATACTAGTATGGAGATATACGTGCATCCTGATGATTCTTTAATATTGATGACTCCTTATCGATTGGAAACTTCTATGTTTTAGGTGTCTTTGATACATATATATGATTTGATGTAGAATGGTTTTTATCCAACCTGGTGTGTTTCTATGGGGTCCTCCAATGTTATTCATCAAGAAGGATGATGGTAGTCTATGGTTGTGTACTGGATAACAATGTTAGAATCATGTTATGTTTAATATCATTTACCCTCTTCCATGTATTGATGATATGTTTTAAGAGATGAGATGGATGAGTTGGTTTTATAAGATATATATTAGATATAGATATCACTTGTTGTGGATGTGGGTGGGTGATTCCTCGAAGACTTCCTTCAGTTGTAGGTATGGACACATTGAGTTTCTAGTCATTCCATTTGGTCTTACAAATACACCATTTGTGTTCATGGGGATTATCAAATCCATGTTCAATGAGTTCATGCATTGGTTATTTTTCATATTCATTGATGAAATCTTAATCTACACGAAGTCATAGGAGGAGAATGTTCTTTCATTCCACCTACTATATGGAATGTTTTCCACCTTTAAGTTATGGACATACATGGTTCATTTTCATTGAAATGTGGTTTCTCAATAGGGTTTACTAGCAGATACATCGAAGGTTGAAGAAGTTTTTTCTTTTGTAGAACCCAAGAATATGGGAGAGGTTGGTTGTTTTCTTTGTCATACTGGCTATTATTGATTGTTTGTACTTGATTTCTCTAGATTTTAAGCCTTTTTAATCTCTTTGACATGGAATGACCATGATTTTGTGTGGATTTAATAGTTCCATGCTACATTTAGTTACATGATGGGGAAGCTGGATAGTGTTATAGTTCTCTGATTTCCTTAAGAAGGGGAAATGTTTGAGGTGTTTCATGAAGCTTTTTATCGTTGATTAGGATGTGTTCTCATGTAGCAGTAGGTAGTGATCTCTTATTGTTCTGTTCAGTTACATCCCTATGATCATAACTTTCCTCCCATGATTTGGATCTACCAGCAGTTGTATTTTATCTAATGTTGTGGCAGCATCACCTCATTGGGGAGCACTTTGTAGACATCACACATCACAATACATTGAAGTATATCTTTTCTTAGTGAGATCTAAATCTGTAACATTGAAGGATGATGAAGTTTATTTAGGAATATGATTTTGAGATCACATATACCTTGGGAAAGTGGAATGTTGAGGTCAACACTTTTGGAAGGAAGTCATGGAATGATGTTTTTTGGATGTCTAGGGATGCTTAGAGAGAAATGGATGTGTTGGAAGCCTTGAACATATATGTAAGATTTGATGGTGGTGGATGATATTTTTTTATATGACAGGGTAGTATTCTTCAAGTAAGTAGGTGTAGGATTCTCAATGTGGATACTCATAGGCATAGGTGATGTGCGATTTTTGTCCATGGTGATACTTTAGATGGATAGTGGAAGGATGGTCCTAATCGGGAGATGTTTCTTAAGTGGTTTATTGGGGTATCAATGTGTGCGAGAGTTCAATATGAGTATAATAACTCTAATTTGGTGGTACACTTATGAGTATCCAATATGTACCATGGCTTCAAGATATAGTTTTCATAGATTAGGATGAAATGGAAAACAATTTTGTTTGTGGAAAAGTGTTGGTTTTCCAATAAATAAAAGTTGAGAATTGGTTTCCTTGAGATTTTGTCAACCTTTGGATATACCAAAGGGGGGATGTGATGAAATATCAATGGATTTTATTATAGGTATTCACAAAACATAAGGATGTTATGATACTATTTGGGTTGTCACAAATCTCTTGAATAAATCTCCCCACTTATTATAAATCAATAAGTCAGGAACAGAGGATGATTTATCTAAGAGGTACATTGATTGGTTCATGTAGATTCATGGATTTTCAAGGTCCATTTTCTCAAATTGGTTGCATGTTTTTCTTCATTTGTATTGAGTGGATTGTATCGTTTTTTGGGACTTAGTTACACCTCATCAATGCTTTTCACCCTAAAATATAGAGGAATATAGAGAGAACTATCAAATAATGGAAGGATATGTTTTCGGCATTTGTCTTGGTATTTGGTGAATCTTTTCTAAAAAACCCTCCCTTAGTGTAATTTTATTATAATAGTGGATATCACTCTTCTATTGGCATGACCCAATTTTTGGGTTTTTATGAGAGACTATGTCATTCTAACTTGCACTAGATATAGGTTAGGGATACATATGTTCTTGGATACCATGTGGTGAAGGGAATGACAGTGAAAGTAACTATTCTTCATGAGATGTAAAAAGAATCTCAGGATGGATAAAAGTCTTATACCAATCGTAGAATGAGGCCCTTGGTGTTAGAATTTGTGGAACACGTTTTCATGAAAGTTTCCACTTGACATGGGAAGATTAGGTTTGTTATAGGGAGTAATATTTCCCCAAAAACAATTTGGCCCCATGAGGTGTTAGTGGTAGTTCGGGTGGTAGTGTATTGGTTGGTGTTTCCACAGTGGTTGGAGAAGATCCACAATGCCTTCCATGTCTCTCAACGTCATTGATATCTTCCTGATGACTCCCATGTCATTGAATTGGGAGAGATGTATATCGAGGATGAAGCCAAATTTTTGGAACTCCTAGTGGAGGTCTAGGATTCCAAAGAGAAGGGGTTGTGTGGATGAACAATTTATTTGGCTCATGTGTTGTGGGGTCTCGGTGGACTAGAGGATAGTACATGGGAGTGAGAGATGTAGATTCACGCACAATACTCAAATATGTTTTCAGTTTTTATTTCCTCATTTTTCCACTGTCTAGTGATGTTTGGATCATTTATTTTTATGATATGAACTATTTTCCTAGGCTTCTAATGTGTGTGGGTAAATTTGTGATATTTTCCTGAAATATGAAAAGGGTATGGCCTAATTCACAATCAAGATTCATCAAGTGTGATGCGATTAATCTCAGGAAAATAAGTCTTTTCATCCTACAGTGGACAATATCTTGACATGGAAGATAGAATTTACTAATTCATGTGTTTAGGAAGGTGTGATTTTTTGGATGTTGTGATTATTGGTTTCGGATATGTGGATTTTGTGTTTGTTGATAAATTTTTGTGTGCAAGTGTTGTTGTGTGATATGAGTTTTATTGTGGTTGTGGTGATGTAGTTGGGAAGTGTGGCTTGTGGTAGTTTGGGTTGGTGTGTTTGGTTGTTTGTAGCATTTGTGGTATGATGAGACCCTTCATAAGTATCATACATGGTGGTTGATCAGACCCCATTTTTTAGGCTTGTTTTTGTATTCTTGAGGGGAAAACGGTTGATATGTATCTGATGTAATAATTTATGTTCCCTACATAGGCCATTACTTTTCTAGGTTTGCTGGTTGGAGGTGTTTGGTGGAGGTTCTTAGAGATTTGGGTTGATGTAGGAGGTGAAATAGAACTACTACAGGAAATACACATTGTGAATGTGTACTATAAGACTTATAATAGTGGTTAAGGGCTTTTTCATGTTTGGTTCACAATGTTTATATATTTTGGGATAAATAATAAAAAATCAGACATATTTTTTATGTAACTAATCCCTGAGGATTATGTGATATTAAAGGGTACTACACATTGTTTATATCCTCGATGCAACACATTTTAAAATTTTCATTCTAGATAAATTTTCATTCATCCAGTAGTGGATTATTCTTCATATCATTTTTCTCGGAAAATCCATGGTGCCTTGAGTATTTTTTCTATCCCACTTCCACCATATTTGATCAATTGGCATCAATGGTTTTTAGTTTTCAATTATTTTAAATAACATCCTTATTCATAGAAGGACTTCTTCCATTCTTACCCTCAAGATTCACTGTAGCATTTTTTTTATTGTTTAGGTTTTATAATGGGTTTTTTTGTGATATAATTTTCATGAGATGTCGGTTGATCTCTCTTTTCGCAAGGTGTGTTTGTGGCTTGGATGAATTCTTCTTAAACATATGGTGAACATCATTTTGTAAAATGTTCTTTGAGGTGGGGATTCCCTTGTTTGTATTTACTGTGTAGCATGCCGGAGAAGGTGACATTTATTAACCTTTGGGTTAAGGTTTTTCTGTATTAATCAAAGATAAAGAAATGGTTATATTGGATATAATTGGGTAAATTGGGTTTGATTCACCTGATTTTACATTTTTGATAATATTTATAGTATTTTGGATTTCAAATACTAGATGCACCACTAAAATTATATCCATTGTTGGATTTAATTATTCTTGATATATGTGATGATATTGCATTATTGTTATTGATTATTATGATATCACCCTAAAATTGAAATTGAATAAAAAATTATATTTTGATAATAATATGGTTTCCCCTCGATAATGACATGTGTGATAAAATCCCTAAATTAATGTGTAATATTATTAACTACCATTTTTAAATTGATAAAATGATCTTGATGTGTGGTTACATGTGTTTGGGCTTGTTCGATGGATATGTCTGGTTAGAGAATGTGGGGATGATGGATTATTTGACTGTGCTTTTGGGGTAGTGAGGTTCTTCGTTTGGTAATTCTTCTGGTTAGGGGATGTGTGGTTGGGGCATGTGGGGAAGATTTTTTGTGTGTCGTGATTTTGGGAATATGAGGTGGTTTATTGGATGTTATTTTGAGTTAAGTGGTTTTTTATTTCGCTATACTTTTAGGGTAGTGAGGTGGTTGTTTTTCCATGCATTTGGGGTGTCTATGTGGTTTGTTAAGACATTATTGTTCTGAAGCGAGGTGTTTCTTTTTGAGATTTTTGGATGGAGTTGTTTTGCTTTGGATGTTATTTATGGGTGGCAAGGTGGTTTGTTTGGACATGATTTTGGTGAGGCAAAGAGGTGGTTACGTTGTGCTAGAGGCCCAAGGATAATAGATTTAAAATGGTTAATTAATAATTAAATAATGGGTTTTGTGATTAAATGTTGTTCTCCATATATAATTAAAAAGTTAGGTGGTTAAATGAAATTGGATGTAAATAGGAAATGGGGTTTGTGGCTTGTTGTATAGTTTTATGAATTTAGATGTGGCAACCAAACTGATGGTGTTGTGGGTTGGATGGTTTTTTTTTGAAACCATATGATGGGATATTGTTTTTTATTATAAATAAATATATATATATATTAATATTCTTGAAATTTCTATATACACCCAACCCATTTCAAGAACTACGTACTGACGCCAACATTGCACGTGGGGGTATTTTTTTCTTAACATCTGGTGATGAGTACTGATTGTTGGGTACCGACTCATTCCTGCTCCCTTTTATAGTGGAGGTAGTTGTTGCATAGGCTGTGATGTATAATTTTATTTTAGTGTATATGATGGTGTTTTTGATATCCCATTTTTCTAGGCGAGGTGTGACAAACCCTTAGTTATAAAGTGAGACATGAACGTTCTTGTAGGGTAGTATCCCAAGTGTATTCAGTTGAAGTGTGATGTTTTCAGGATTTTGGGGTAGTATCCAAAGCATCTTAAGGTCAGATTTGAGGTGTCAGTGTTTGTGGTGTGATAGTCCCATGTGTCTTTGATTGTGGTGTTTTCTAGATGTACTTGTGGGGTGGTGTGGTATATAGAAGCGATGGGGGCACTAGGACATATGATGTTGGGTATGAGAGAAGAATACACATGGGAATGTATTTTGGGGAAACATTATCAATGTGATTAGAATTATATTTAATTACCAACTCTTCATTATTTGGTGGTGAGTCATGGTGATGTTGGAATGGTTAGAATACCCAGATATCTGTTGTTTGGTTCTTTTGTTTTCTTATAAGTGATTTAGTATGCTTCGTTCAAATGTGTAATATAGACATTGGTTTTCATAATTATTGTACTTGTATGATCATACTACATATATGAATCTATATTCAAGATTTCAATCTGACTCTGGGGATTGTGGTAGACCTTACTATCTATGATCGTAGACATTTTCTATGTCTCTACATGATCTTTACTTTTAGGTATTTACTTTGGAGACTATTATCTATATCAGTTCAATATATACATGAATTTTGGTATTTTTTTGGTTTTTGGTATTATGTTATGGATTTGGTTGCCTAAAATTATTTCTATATCCTGATATTATTTTCATATACAGGGAAACTCTCTCCCATATTGTGGGGATTCTATACCCTCCTTACTAGTCATCAACTTGGGTTATACTGGAGGCAATACTTGGGGATAATTATGTCTCTCAATTCATTTTGGTAATTTTTGGGGGAGGGGGTTATGCCACCAGGATACCATCCAATTGATCATTTTCAGAGGGGAGGTAAAAGGAGATCTATTTTTCACAAATATAGTGTTTTATATCTCTAAAATCCACTATACATTGAAGTCTTTCTTGAGGTATATAATATATTGTAAAAGATAGAAATAATTGATGTTTTCCTTGATATCATTAAGACACATAAGTAATGGAATGTGAATATGGATGAATTCATGGTTTCGTGACCCTCCATGAGGTGGCAGGACAGGATGGGACTGGCTAGAAAATTGGAGGGTCTCTCTTTGTAGACTAAAAATGACCCATTTTCTTTGAATTCATTAACGCTATGCTAAATTTGGATATAGTGTAAGAGTTCAAATATAAATATCATAGGTCTATGAATGTATCTACATATTGATATCATTTCATTTATTTACTTCTCATATATCTTCACATGGATGGGAATGATACACAAATGGATAAGAAGTTTGAGATCAGTTTTCACTGCAAAATCAGTTGGAATGTTAGGGAAATCACACAATTTAAATTCTTTGATGAATTGAATAAGGTATTTTCTATAAATAAGTTCCTAAATGATGATATTGATGTTAATTTTCATTCACTCATATGTTCTCTTAATAGTGGTAATCCTACATCATTGATGGATACCTCTTCTGGTATTAGATAGAGGAAAACTAGAGACATGTAACATTTTGATGATATGTAAGGGGATAATAATATAGATTATTCAACCCATTGAGTAGTATTTATATATTTTATTAACTTATAAAGGGTTGGATATTTTAACATGTTATACATAGAAAATCAGATATTGGGGTTTCAGTGTAAAATTATTGGGAAAATTTTGAAGTTATTCTATAGATATTAAATGTCAAAGTTCCACAGGGATGAAGGATAGATGCCATCGATAACCTAGGGATCTAACTAGGGTCATCAATAATGGTCTCATATGATTATGACTGAAACTAGTAATCTATAGTAGGGAAAATATCCTAGAGATGACGTATTTCATGTTTATACTGTTAATCAAACATCATTTGATGGTAGTAATGGACCATCTAATATTTGAGGTATATTATTTATAACTTATAATATCTATTCCAATGATTGATACTAGTGACCACCATTCCTTTATATTTTAGGAATCGATTATTGTTATTGAATTACCAGACATATTATATTATTTATTAAATTACCTAGATACACTATTGGGCATGAAATGGGACCATCATGAGTTGTTTATAGATATTACTATGGTATTTTGTAGTTACGAAAATCAATGGGACGTTATGAATATTGAGATGATTAGCATAGATGTGATTCTTCGAATTGTGTATATGAAAATTTATTAATATAACATAGATTCTTGTTATACATTCATTTCATATAAATTATTGAGATGATATATTTTTCTGATTATTGGTGAGTGTAATCTGGGATAATGAAAAGTTCATTATTACCGAGGTGGTCTTGAAATATCATAGTGTATATTAGAGACCTATATTTTATAGTATGATCATTGGGTTGTTTTCAAGATATTCCATTATGATAAGTAGTTATCCCTAATATGTTTAATTTGGATCAACTCTATAGGTATGTGATATACCACATAAATGACATCAACTACGAGAATACAAAGATAACGTCCAACAGATCATACAAAGATTCCCGGGTGTAAATTATTTACTAGAGTGAGAGTGTATTTTTAGTGAAAAATAATCCAAAAATATAGATCCTGTCGAATCATGGAAAAGTATTAGAGGATAAATGAGATAAATATTCAAATTTTTGATCCCAAACACTTGAGTAATTTGAGAAAGATACATAGATATTATTCTCTGTGGTGATATGTCTTTAATTGGGAGATTTTGTTGGCCTCATGGTTTTTCCATGTATAAAAACATATTCTCCTCATTTTTTCTATGAGTTAATCCCGGATTAGATGGATACATGTTAAATTTTAAAAGAATATAGAGACATAAATTGTGGTTTCGAGGTGTTTATGTCCAAAATATCCAGAAAACTCCCATTGAACAAGATATTTTAGAACATGTCTTTTAATTTTAAGCATGTGAAAGGAAAATGACTATTAATCATATTGAAAAGGTTCTATAGTTGGTCCCTAGTTTGGCCCTAGTGCAAAGAGACATCCCACATGGCTTGGACAAGTTGGGGTACTCAAGTGAGATCCATTTATGCTATAAAATTGACATAAAAACATGAACATTTCATAACAATGGGGGAAATTACATGTATCTCTTGTATATTATTTATGGTTTTGTATTTTACCATAGTGGATTAAAAAACACCATTTCCATCATTATGTATGAGTGTATGTTATTACAGTGTTATGATTTTTGAAACACTTAAATTCAATTCCTCCTCCCATCTTGAATACTGAGAAAACAAAATGTTAAATAGATATAGAATAATTTTAGGTCATTTATGAATGGTTTTAATTGATTTGTGGCTCCTATTAATCAAATAAATACCGTTTTTTTGGTTTATATTATTCTCAAATGTATTTTTATGAATATAGAAAACCCCATAAAATATTGAGTTTGATCATCTGTTAGCATTATATTCTTCCACATTTAGTTCCATATTGTCTCCTCCTTGATCATTCTATGGCCTAGAAACATCCTTATGTAATGGTTCTTTTTGTTTTTGGAGATTCTATGAAGCTACTTGAGGTGTATACTTATTTGTAAAAATACCCATTATTCATTCATTTTTTATCATTGAAATATATTTTTATGGATTGGATGATTTGTTTTATTTTTATTAAAACCTGTGGTAATTCTAGTGTTTTTGTATCAAACTTCCTTCCTAAGGAATAGTGGCATTCAACTAAATCTTGATAGATTTTTCTTGGGTACATGTCCCATTTATCTATCAAAGAGTGATAATTTATTATTCCTTAAAATAAGATCAGATTCTACCATTCCATGTAGTTTTGGTTGGGTATTTTTTTAATCTAATATTGTTAATATTTAGTTCTTCATTTTTCATAACCTTTTTTTTATTTTATAGTAAACAAGTTCTATGGGTTCATTGCCAATGAGCTTATACCATTTTATATGTGAACATGGTTTAGGTTATTTCACCCCTGATGAACCTTAATGTTGACATTGACAAACATGATCTATGATGTTACTTATATTATGAGGCCCTTATATAATCTTATTTCCATGATCCATGACGATTTTCAATGAAATTTTCTTAACTACCAATGTGATTTCACATAGATGTGTGCAATGCGGTGATGCCCATATATGATCCTTGTTTCTGTGACTATTTTAGGAGTAGATTGTTTCCATGCATTTTATGAATCACATTTTGTTGTATTGTGGTACAATATGTTAATGAAAATATTGTATGCTTATCATATTATGGTCTTACATGTTTTTTTATGTTACCATGCCAATGGATGTTGTTCATGGTTTTCTTGACTAGAGGACCATTGTATCATGATTAAACACATTGGAGGGAACATGAAATTCATGTAGCAATGATTACGATTGACCGATAAATAGGGTAGAAGAAGGAATGAATTATGGTCCTTTCTAAAACTCTATCCTTTTTAGATATGAAGTTGAATTTTAAAAACTAAATTCAATGCATATACCCAATAGATGTTCATTATTATTCTTATTTTATACTATATGAGATGTGATGACTTAATGATATTGATTGTTGTATTGATAATCTTTTTTAATAATTCTTCATTAATTTTGATATATTTGATCATTATTCTAGCATGATAGAAAGTAAATTACATTTAGGGATCAATGTGACTTGGTTTTCTCACTATTGTTGAATACATGATTTTTTTTTATTTCTTGTTAATTTATTATGAATGTGGAATACAACTGGTATACATGTGCACATTTGTGAAGGATCCATTGGTGGTGTCCTAGTTTGTTTCTTTACTTAAACACTATATGGTTTTCTTGATATAGGTGAATTATTGATGTATAGGTATCATAGAAAGAGAAAGGGGATCATTGAAATTGGGTTGTAAATAAGTAATGCGGTTAGTGGTGGGATTAGGATATACTCTAAATGATAACATGGATTTTATTACTTTACTGCACTTATACTTCTGTTTGGCTATCTTCCTTGGGAGCCTATTTATTTAAACATGGTATGAATCATGGGAAATGAAATATTTTATAATCCAAACGAGTTTTGTAATTTTTTATCTACTTATCAGTATTATTACTATTGTAATTTCATGATTCTAAGGGTATTGTCTCCCAACTGATAGTGTTCCTACCCTCTCTAGAGGAAACAACCTCTTGCATATGAGGAGGGATTCTTAATGGAATGATACTCTCTATATCAGTCCTAAAGGTCCAGGTTAGGGGTGTTTCAGAAACCCTATATAAAATAACCCTATAAAATTGAAATATGTTTTGTTCATCCCAAATTAATATCAAAAAACTGTTTAAACTCCTTTACATAGGAGGTAATCAAGAAAATGATATATAAATTTCTAATTGATCTTATACCATTTCTACTATCATATGGTTACTTATTCATCGTAAACATTTATTTCACCATAATAGAATTAAATCATTATTAATCCAATGATATTGATTTGTTACTAAAATTATAATATAATAATTAACAACACATTCCCTCTTTAGATAGAAAAATGAAAATGTGAAACATGTGTACGTGCAGACAACCACATCCATGAAGTGCATGTTACATTTTCATTACCCACCAGATATGGCTAGTAAATAAGGTTAATTAACTTATAATTATGATATTAGTGACTTATTTTATATTTTTAAATGTTAAACCATATTTTTCTTCTCTTCCATTCTTTGATAATGAAATCGGCATCCTTGCGTAAATGCAGACTACCACCACCATGGGCTGATGAATCTCATTTTTCATTTCCACCTTTAATTGATGGTTATAAAAATGGTTTTAAAAGAAAAATCATATTACAATTATATAAATATATTTTTTTAATAATAATTGAATAAAATATAAATGATATGATTTATAAGAAATCATTGTTAAATTAACATTATTAAATATTTAAATATGAAAAAAAATGTACTATTTAATTTTTTCAGTTAAATAGATTATTCCACAAAATATTAATAATAATTATATAACACAGTAATTATAACTAAATAATAACATTATGGTACCTATATTATTATATTTCAATAAATCCAGCTCGTAGACACCCATTAATAATGATATGTGCATGTTTGTGTCATTTTGAACACCCACATGAACTCTGCCTAAAATTATATCATGGATGGAGATAGAAACATAATTAATTGTATAACATGATATATATAAATATAATATTTATCCTTTTGGTTTTGGAAAGGATAAATCAATATTTAACACAATAATTAAGAATTCATCTTTCATTGATGTTGAAAATCACAGAAGTGCATTTATTATTGATTTAATCATCAATGATAATGAATTAATTTCTCATAAAATGAAATTGAAACATTATAAATAAATATAATTAATCAATTATTATAAAATTAGTGATCCAATAATTATGAAAATATTCAGAATAACGAATACTCACACTACTCCTATAAAACTTTTACAAACAGTAAATGATATAAACACCCGATGAGAAAAAATAGGTAAAATAAAAAATAAAAATAGATAATGGTTATAAAAATAAATTATATTGACTATTATTTATGATTATGGGTTTTAAATAAAATTTTATGATATTTATATCTTTTAGAGATGAGTTTAGAGATCATTTATACAATACATGATAACATTAATGGTTTATTATCACAAATTTTAATTCCTTGAGACATGTTTATGTTATAAACCATGTTTTCATTTTCACACTAAAAAATATACACATTATCATTTTTTATCAAGCTTCTCTTATTAATCGATATTTATAATTATTTTCTATGTTAATTCTCTCAAGGGGTTTTCACTAAAAATTTATAAAAGTTTTATGGGCTTTCTTCATTCATTTTTAGCTCCCCGATACATGTTTGATATTGTCCACCATTAATATATATATATAATACCATATTAATATAAGATATAATGAATATATTTCATCTCATTATAATTTTATTTCTAATTAATTAAAACTCTTCCATCTTCTTCTGATTCTTATGATACAATTATGTTAATTGTTTTTGTGTACTCAATTCCCTTTACTAAGATAAAATTTTTCATTATATACTTATTTAATCAGGGGTTGATTTCATCCACAAAAATATTTTATTTGGTGGTAAATTTTATTCTCTGTATTAGAAAATGGTATTTTATTAGAAATAATTTTCATTGATAAATTTTCATTCTCAAAAGTCTATCAATCCAGATAATAACTGTCATCCACTTCAATGATATTTTTCCTTATTTGCCTATGTTTTAAATTTTATCCAATGTTCTGTTGTATAATTAGACACTTAATTATTTGTTATTTCATGTGACCTACATATTTTCATTCTCATATTGTTAATAAAATGGGTTTTTTTCTCTTTAAAGATGTGGTAGTAAACAAGAATATTTCAAAATATCTAAAAAGGTTTTCCATCCAATAAAATAAAATTTTTTATCGACCTCAAACCCCATTTCAATTTTATGACTATTATTTAATTAGAGTTTCTATAATTTATAATTATATATCATATATATGATTTTTTATTCTCTTAACATCACATTTTTTAAAATAACGTTCTAAAGGACTACTATCCTCGACAATTATCAATAACATTAATATTTATTTCTAAAATCTATTTTTTGATTTTGTCTCTTCTGAATACATATTTCCATTATATTTTCTTATTTTTGGGAATAATTTACTATATTTTATCATAGTTTCTAAAATAAAATTTTTATTATATAATTTTTTTAAAAATCTCTATGAAAATTATTTCAAATGAGAAATGAAATATCATATTCCTAAAAATTATTTTTATAGAAATCTTAAATACCTTTCACCATATATGTCATTTTCCATTTATTGGTCTTATTATTTGTTAAGGAAATTATACATATTAAACCATCATTGATCATTAAATTGATGACTAATGTAATTGCATTCAATTTTGGTTGAATTTTTCTTCATATTATTCATAATTCTAAATCATTGTTGGTGTATAACTATAATTTTTATTCATATAAATTCTCCCCATGAATATGATTTGGTATAATCATCTTAGACAATATAGTTTAGTTATATTCCTTAAATATATTTTATAGGTAAATTATTGAGAAAATTATATACCATGTATCTATGCTATGTATATATGATTTGATTATTATCTTGATTAAATGATATTTATATGTAATATTATTGAATATATTTGGATACCAACTTATTTTCCATGGGTTCATCATTGTATGATTATTGATATAATTATGAATTTTTTTATTTGAATCCATTTATAAGGTATATGAAACACATATTTTGTTAATAATATCTGTATGATATGATTTTTTGGAATACATACAAATATATATCAAGATATACAGTAATATTACCAATTAAAAATAATTTATTAAGGTTTTATATCCTATTGGAGTAAATAAATGAGTTGTGATAACTCGACCAACTAGAGAAACAATTGATTGATTCATGCTCCAATAAGAAAAACATGGTGTGATACCTAATTAAATATATTTGAAATTATATTATTATTTATCTAGAAAATCATAATGTTTTAATAAATTATATTCTATAATTTTGATATTATTCTTATGAATATGTTACACTCTAATACTTTATTATTAGTACAATTTTCTTTTACTCTTTTTTTATTATTTTTATAAATTATTCAAATATTTTCACTCTGACTAGTGAATTTTGATCTATGATATGTTGGGTATGCTATTATTTATCAATCCATATTATGAATGTATTATAATATTTTGATCACTTAAAATAATTTATTTTTATCTCTTGTTTTTACCCATACTAAATATATAGTATCATCCCATTATCATATATCTATTTACCTAGGTCTTTAATATAATTAAATTTTGTAATATCTTGAATATTTTAAAACGTGTTGATAATTTCATTTATTTTAATGATTTCGTATATTAAGTGGTTTTATATAGAGTGGAAAAAATTTGGTTTATTGAAAATACATGTGTTTTATTATTTATTTTTTCCTAGTTCACTAAATATCAAAACCATAAAAAATATTTGGAATGTATTATAATGAAATAAATTATTTTAATTAAGAGGCCACATTTGTGTGCCTTCATAGTTGGCATTATAGATGGATTTTCAAACCATTATATATTAATATATTCTTAGTTGTGGATAATTTATTATTGATAGATTCTATAAAATATTGATATGTTATGTTTGATCATAATTTAAAAGTAATTGATAAACATTTATGTTTGTTGAGGAACATTTTATTATTATAGGATCTAATAAAAGTGGAATTTATTTAAAACCCTATTGAAACTATAAGGAATAAGTTCACGTACATGATGGAGTCCCTATGTTATCGTAATGTTAATTTCATGTACATATCAAAGAAACTACATCCTGATTGGGATAACAGAAAGTGGATATGTCCCTAAGAGAAATTAACCATCAAATAATCACCCCAAAGGATGGTTGGGAATTGACTTGATCTTCCCCTTGGTTTATGATGTGTGGGCGTAAAACTACACACCTGGATAGACAGTCAGTGAGGATATTTGTTAGTCAATGACAATATCATTAAGAAAAATTAGGATGGATTAATTTTTTAGTTACATTAAAAACATACTTTATGAGTGATGATGGAACAAAACAAAAATTAAATTAAGAAGAACAAAGATATATTTAGGATGACCCATGTGTAACATTGTCTAAATGAATATATCATTTGTTTAAATGAATGTGTTATTAGAGAATAAATCGTGAGATTGATATTTCATGTTAATATGGTAATTAAATATAATTTAATTAGATTTTATCATAATGATTTTGATTTTAGTATTTGGTTAAAAATGGATCAAAAAATTGATGTTGATAATGGTTTGTATAAAAAACCACTATCTCTTGTAACATAAAAAGGATGAATACATAAAATATTGATTATTTTACTATATAATAATTATTATGGAAAAGGTTATATTCATCGAATTCCCTAAGTAGTTGAGGTTAAAATCTTAAAAATAATTAGATCTTGATACTCTTATGAATTTTAATTATTGTCTGATATTTTCCAATAATATTATAATATATTGTCAAATATATGTGGATAATGTGAAACATATAATAGGGTTTTCTTCGGAATGTTTTCAGTAAATATGTTGAATATATACCATCTCTATCATTTTACACATATTATTACATGAGTTTAAGCATATTTAACCCTCAAATAAAAACCATGGATCGTAAAGTCTAGTGTTTTGAAATATTAGGTACATAAAACTGAAAATGTCCTGACCCCCTCCCCACAAAGAGTATATCTCTTAGTCTAGAAATGTGAGAAGAGAGATAATGACCCCCCAAGTCCCGCCTCAAGTATTCCTTAGGTTGGCGACTAGCACAAGGGATATATAAAACACACAAATGGTAGGAATTACCCACTAAGAGAACAAATATGGAAGAGAGAGATAATATTGACACCGACCATCTCCTACTTGACTAGTATGATAAAAGAAATCTCAAGTAAACATATTATATGTCATGCAAAACTACTACAACTAAAAGGTGTAAAACTATAAGTACCCAAAAGAAAGTAATGCAACAGCAACCACAAGACCAAACAGCTCCTGCAAACACAAGCTATTAGTAACCAGCCTAATCTCCAACCTGCTCCATGTGACCTGAAAATCAGTTTATATATACATTGGGTGAGTAAAACATTATACTCAGTAGGATCCTCCCCAGAGCCTCTCATGGAAAATTAAAGAAAGAATGTTAAAGCACAGTGAAACACAAATGAAACAAACTCATCGTCTAAACATGTATACTAAGTTCCTAGCCTCACCATGGCTACTCTCTCCATGTAACGTATACATGAATATATCATATAATAAAGAATATAAAGGGTACCCTGATACTACTTCCCAACTAGTTTTCCACTTTTCCCCAACGTCTCATGTACTGAGCATCTCTGTCCAGAAAGGTTTTCCCGTAGACACCTGGGCGATGCACCACAATATTCACCTCGTGCAAAAAAAACCCCACTTCTATGCAAGAAAGTAACCAAGTAGTTTCTGGGAGCCACCACAGCTCACAAAATGTGTATCAAACATCAGGTATTATACCTCAAGCCATTACAGACCATACACCGAGTAAGGATCCTCAAGACATCACAGTCTATACACATTACACCTATAGTAGTCCATAGGAAACTATATCCAGAATATATGTGTGTGAATAATCTCAAGCCATTACAGTCCTCTACACACATATATGGGGAAAACTAACCTCTGTGATAACCAGAACAAGTAACTACCATGAGAAGTGAGTGGGGCCAAAGGGTGTAGTCGTCCATTCATCCACCCATCATAATGCTGGGAAAAACACACCCCCTATGGCTCAGAATCCCCAGGGTGTCAGTTGGCCTTACTAACAGGTTGGAGTAGCATATAGAAAAAAAACGTACAGAAAATTCAATAGCTCACAACCACACTATGGGTATATCCTAGTCTTAAAATCAACTATAGGTAATGTCTCTCGGACTCTGGGATGATAAATCTTAGACTAGGTATCCTATAAGCACACATCCATCTAAAGAGATTTAATTCATTATTTCATTCCATTTTTATCAGTTGCACGTTATGTTAATTTATTTTT
This sequence comes from Viscum album, assembly GCA_963277665.1. NCBI lineage: Eukaryota > Viridiplantae > Streptophyta > Magnoliopsida > Santalales > Viscaceae > Viscum > Viscum album. Next base: position 506,734,322 of record OY728150.1, read on the forward strand.
TAAACATTAATTAACAAAATACAATTCCACAATAAATTTCGTTATCATCCCACCCAAAGTCTATTGTCCCTTTAAAATTGCATCCTCATCATTATGTTCAAGAAAACTCCAAACCCTTGGGTTAGCACCATTTATTCAATTATTCATTACAGAATTAATTTCCCACATTCCCAGGCATTTTATAAAAACATTATATTCTACTAAACACATGGGGGATCAATAAGGTGAGTAGACGTACTACCCATCCATTTTTACCGCATATAGAAAGAGGGTAGAACCATCCTCCCTTGAAAATCTAAACATGGAAATCATGAGGCATACCCTGCGTGTCTTCACCTCTATCAGAAAAATGGTAAGAAAGATAAGCTACCTTAGGCTATGGGGAAATGTAAAAAAGATAATCATTCAAAATGAAACAGTAATCATCCAACAATCACATCCATCCCATTCCATCATCCCTGGTGTCCTCCCAGATAACCACATGCATAAACTGATGCATCTCACCACCCTATGCGTCATTTTCTTCCACAACCAAAAGTATCCATGCCCCGACTTATCACAATAGTCCTCCATGCTCACATCACAACATAAGCAGTATGAAAACAAACATCTTAACAATTGGGATCTTAGCCCTTTAACAAGAAAGAGGGTAACTCATAACCCTTCACGGAATTATCCAACAATCAATTCTTTAATCCATCATGAATTAACCGATTCATTATTTCTAGGTTCCAAATTCGAGAAACCTAATTAGTAAGCTATCACAAATAATTAAACATGATTACTGCACCAATTTGATTAACATCAAATTAAAACAATAAGAACCAGATTCATTTACATGCATTTTTATCCATAGATAACAGTTGTCAATTAATTACGGTTTATGTTCTTTACCAATTTTCATCAAGAATGAACAGCTAAACAAAGCAAGCATGGATATCTCACTATCTAGAAAACAAGGGCCAATAACATATGAATGATATAAATTTATTTATCTGGTTCAAATATTTATTATATCAATTCCATTGTGGTATAGTGGGATAAAACATGCTAACAATACCATTGCACATAAAAGGAAATAGAAGCAATGAATCCCCTACCTCAAACAGTTCTTGATGTTCTTTATCCACACAGTGGATCACGATCCTCCTCTCGCAACAACTACATCCACCAGAGGATGTCACAGTTCGACTGCACCAACCAAACCCCAAGAAAAATACATTAGAATCATGGATATTACATTCTATAAAATGTAAATGAGAAATATCAGAAGACGAATCCCAAAAGAATAACGATAAAAAAAATACCTTATATTGAGGATTGATCGATACTGCTTGGTTGAACAGAAATAGGGGGTGCACTTGTTGCAAGAATAAAGTTGAGGAAACCAATCCACAGGGAGAAGTTTGATCTCACAATTCCTATGTGAAGGAGGGAACTGTTTGGGAGTCTTTCATAAGAGAACAAGGATGAAGAATTAGGGAGGAAGATATCTCGTCCCTTTAGAAGATTTAACGGAGATGGATTTTAAGATTCGCTTGATTTTCCATTAAAAGTAGACCACATTAAACCATGAAGTTTGACTAAGTATAAATATCACGATACAGAAAAATAATTAATATAGGATTTATGGCCTTTGAATCGTCCTTAGAGTTCATAAAACATCGATTTAAATGCATTTTACGTTAATGGAAAATGCTAAAGGGGTGAAACTCTAGGAAGTTGAAACACTGTTCATGAACTCAAAATTTGGAAAAGGAAAAAGACTATTCATTAACTTCACCATTAGAACCTCACCGATATAAGATAGTTCAAAAACCTCACTGATATAACACTGTTCAACTACCGTCCTGGAAACACTGTTCACAGAACACAAAATTTGGAAAAGGGGAGAGAGGTTACCATTAGAGGTTACCGATGTAACTGTTCACCGATGGATGTATTCACAGAATTTGAAATTTGGAAAAGGAAAGAGAGGGTACTGTTAAAGGTAACTGATAGAACTTTTCAACAATGGAACTATTCATAGAATTGGAAAATTGGAAAAGGAAATAGAGGTTACCATTAGAGGTTATCGATATAACTGTTCACCGATGGAACAATTCATAGAATTGAAAATTTGAAAAGGAAATAGAGGTTTCCATTAGAGGTTACGAATAGAACAATTCACTGATGGAACAATTCATAGAATTGAATATTTAGAAATGGAAAGAGGGGTTACTGTTAGAGGTTACCGATAGAACTGTTCACCGATGGAAATGTTCACAGAACTAAAAACTTGGCAATGGAAACAGAGGTTATCGTTAGAGGTTACTGATAGAACTGTTCACTGATGGAATTGTTCATAGAATTTAAAATTTGGAAAATGAGAGAGAGGTCACCATTAGACCTCACCATTCGCATTGTTCACAACTATCTATAGTTTGAATTGTTCACCAAGGATCGCAGATGTTAATGTTCTCATAAAGGGAAAATTGGAAATGTTTTGGGGATGAGTCACCTTGACCTCCCTGAACACCTCACACACCATATTTTCATAATGGAATAGACCAGAGAGGTCTAGTCCATTACATCAGATACCTCTCAAAACATTCTCATCTCTGCGAATTCAAAACTCACCTAAAGTGAAAATGAAACGGGGTATGAACAACCACCCATCGAGATAACTCTCAAAAGAGAGCAGGACACAAAATAAAAAAAGGGAGTGATATCATAAACAAGTAGTGTTCATAACCACAAAGGTTACATCTATATATTAATAGAGTTAAACATCAAACAACTCTGGGTACTGAGAAAATATCTAGGACTCACGTTCCCAGGTACTCTCTCCATGCCATTGTGTCGCCACAGGACAAGAACCAATGGGATAGAATGCTTGTGTAACAACTTCTCCTTTAGATACTCGAAATCTACTTGACGCTGATTTGTCCATATGAATGCTTGATCCATCCTAGTCAAAGCTATCAGAGGAGTCGCAACTCCTGAGAAATCAGTTACGGACCTCCTGTAGTAGCCTGCGAGACCATAGAAAATTTGCACCTCCAACACTATCTTGTGGGATTCCCAATACACAACTGCTTCTATCATTAATGTATCAACAACTAATCCCTACTGGGACACAACATTCCCCGAGAAGTAGACTTCTTGAACACAAAACTCACACTTCGACAACTTCCCAAATAGCTGATGTTGATGAAGAACTCCCAAAACTGCGTGTAGATGCTCTACATGCTCCTCCTCATATGTGGAGTACACAAGGATTTCATCGATGAAAACTACCCCGAACATGTACAAGAAATCACGGAAGATAGCATTCAAAAATACCATGAATATAGATAGAGCATTCTTCACACCAACCAACATTACAATGAACTCATAATGCCCATGACGATAATAGAAAGCAGTCTTTGGGATATCCTCATCCTTCACATGCATCTGCTGATTTACTGACCATAATTCGATCTTTGAGAACCAACTTTCACCCTTCAGTTGATTGAATAAATCATCAATCCAAGGAAGAGGATGGAGATTCTTTATTTTTACATTGTTTAAGCGATGATAATTGACACACAACTACAAACTTCCATTAGCCTTCCCCATGAACAAAACTTGTGCACCCCACGGTGACACACTTGGCCAAAAAAACTGCACTATAACAAACCATCATGTTGTATACGTAGCTCACTAACTAAGATGGGGCCATCCATTTTGGAGATATAAAGATAGGAGATGCTACTGGTTATAGCTCGACCCCAAAATTGATATCTCGTTGAGGGGGTAATGCTACAACCTCTTCTGTAAAGACATCAGGGTACTCTTCTATGACCCTAGGAAACGCCAACTATTGAACCTCTGAAGAACACAACATCATTTCATCCATTAGAAATGATAAGGACATAATGCGCCAAGGACCCGTATGAGGATCTCGCTCACCAAAAAACACCAACAGATCTCAATCCACACCAAATAAAATGACCTTCTTCCTAAACCAAACCCGGATATCCTACACCGATTACAACCAATCAATGCTGAGGATGACATCATATAGTTTTATTTTTAAACATAGAAACTCTCCCAAAGAGTGGTGTTTCCCCATCACTAGCTCACAGTATCTACATACTTCAAACATGTCAGATCGATATCCAACTAACGTAGTTAATGCCAGGGGAATAGGAAGCCTCTCTACCTCACGTCCCAAAGCATGGACAGGGGTAGATGATATGAAAGAGTGTGTCACACTCGAATCAAACAAGGCATACACAAATGTAGAAAACAAGGGAAGGGTACCTCGAATGATGTCTGGCTTTCCTGTAGCTAGAAACGCTAGAGCATGAAGCTGACCACGACCTCCTCCATGGCCTCTCTGACCCTGAGGATGCCCACCACCATGGTTGTGATGTGCTCTCTGAGGATGGGGAGCATCATGGGGTTGTCCTTTGCCTTCCCCATCTACCCTATACTAATCTAAAGCTGGTGCAACCTGCTGCTGCTACCTAGGCTGGAACTGCCTCAATAGAAGAACCTAGAGCATAGCACCTGGTGCACGATGACTGCTCTAAATGGTCAGGCACACCAGCTGCTGATGACCTTGACCACCACAAGAAAAAACAAGTGCCTGATCCCTTAGCATAGGCCTGAAAGTTGCTGCCTCAAGAGAAATGAGATATGAAGGGGAGGGACCTATCCCTGGCTGAACAAAAACATTTTTTCCCTGAAAACCGGGAACCCTGGACCATAGCTCTGCTTCAAGAGGTATCATGATGACTCCCCTCTCATGATGATCTGGTTCTAGAAAATTCCTCTCGACAACCTCTTCCCCCACTAGCACCTAAAAATATGTCTTCCGCACAAATGGGGTGACCTGGAACTAGATATCTGGGAGCAAAGCCTCCTCAAAATGCATCACGTTTGCCTCATCATCTGGCAACAGGTCTGAAGCATATCGTAAAATGTTCCTGAAACAGATTCCAAAAAATCGCACACTAGAGCACCCCCATCGAATGGTATGAAGCTATTGGAAAATGGATGCCTTCATAGTTGAAGAAAGAAACTAGACTCTAAAATTGTCTCGAAACTCCTCCCATGAGATCTCAGACTCCTCGCGATCCCTAAGGATCAAGAACCACCACTACCTCACTGCTCCACGTAGCATCGTCACAACCAATGAAACTCAGTGCTTCTTCTAAGCATAGATCGAACTGAAGCCGATATCAACCTCCTCTAACCAGTCTTCCATGACTTCGTCAGAAACAGAGCCCTCGTACTTCAGTAGACTCTGGCACTGAAACTCTCGGTGTGTCTTCCTTCAAGTGTCATCGTCGCCAACCAATACCCTGCAGCGATCTGCTGGAACAACCTCATGGACATTTTCTATGTGATCCTGACGAGTACGTCGACCTGAATCCATACCTATAAAATAAAAAATAGTTAGGGATCCAAAATAAGGAATATGTAAGACACAACATTATTTAATTAATTGTTTTATTTCATTCATTTTAGATTAACCTATCCCAAGTTCTACCCATTCAAACACGGGCACAAAGAGAATGATGCATGATCCTTTCCTAGGTCTCTACCCTACAACTAGTATCCCCTCATTTAGTAGCCATTGTAAACATAATGGTTCATACATCAGATCATAGGGGTCCCTAAACGCATATGTCGTAGCTGGCCTCCTATGTTTACATCACTTGCTAAGCATGAATGACACTATTTCCCAACCAACCCAATCAACCTAACCTGTACCTAACTCCAAACTCCATCATATCACTCAAACTCCCTCTGATACCACTCTGTCACGACCCCATCCCCAAAAAGAGTTCCCCTTCTTGGCTAGCAATGTGAGAAGGGATATAATGACCCCCGAGTCCCGCATCTATTAGGCCCTGGGTTGGGGACTAGCACTGATGGTATATAAAACAAACAAATGGGAGGCATTACCCTCTAAGAGAACACATACGGAAGAGATAAATAAGATAGACACAAGACAACTCCAACTCAAATAGTAAGATAAAATAAATCCCAAGTACACATATGAAATTTCATCCAAAACTACTACAACTGAATTGGGAAAAACTTCAAGTGCCCTAAATAACGTAATCCAGTAGCAACCACAACCCCGAATAGCTCCTGCAGCCACAAGCTAGTAGTAACCAACATGATCTCTAACCTGCTCCAAGTGACATGAAAACAGTTTATATATATAGGGTGAGTATAACAGTATACTCAGTAGGATCCTCCCCAAATCCTCTCGTTCAAAAGTGATGAAAGAATGTGAAATCATAGTGAATGAAAACTGAAACTAACTCATCATCTAAACAGGTATACTATGTTCCCAACCACACAATGGCTACTCTGACCATGTGATGCATACAAGAATATATCATATAATAAAGAATATAAAGTGAACCCCACTACTACTTCCCCACTGGTTCGCCGCTTTTCCCCAATGTCACACATCCTGAGCATCTTTCTTCAAAATGTCTTGCCCATAGACACCTAGGCGAAGCACCAAAATATGCACCTAGAGGAACAAAACCCCCACGTCCATGCAAGAAAGTAACCAGGTAGTTTTTGGGTGACACCATATCTCTCATAACGTGTATCATACATTGGGTATTATACCTCAATCCATTACAGTCCATACAGTGAGTAAGGATCCTCATACAATCACAGCCTATACACATTACACCTATAGTACTCAATAGAAAACTATATGCAGAATATATTTGTGTGAATAACCACAAGCCATTACAGCCCTCTAAACACATATATGGGGAAATATAACCACTGTTCCTACCAGCACAAGTAACTACCAAGAGATTAGAGAGGGTCTAAATGGGGTAGTCATCCATTCATCCTCCCACTGGAATGTTTTGGAAAACACCCCACAAGGCTCAGAATCCCTGAGGTGTCAGTTTCCCTTACTGATAGGGTGGAGTAGCATATAGAAACACAAAAAGTATAGAATATACTATACCTCACAACAACACTATGGGCATAACCTATTCATAGACTCAACTGCAGCTAATGTCTATCTGACTTCGGGTTACTACTTATAAGAAAATGTATCCTATAAACACACAACCAATTAAAGAGATTTAATACATTATTTCACTCCCTTTTTATCATTTTCCCTTTACATTAATTAATTCATTAAACATTAATTAACCAAACACAATTCTACATTAAATTTCATCAGCATCCCACCAAAATTTCATTGTCCCTTTTAAATTACAACCTCGTCATTATGTTCAACCCCATGGTTTAGCACCATTTATTCAATTATTCATTACAGAATTATTTTCCCACATTCCCACGAATTCTAGAAAAACATTCTAAGCTACTAAACACTAGGGGGCTCAACACTGTGAGTAGACGTACTTCCTGTCAATTCTATGCTGCCTATATCAAGACTGTAGACCCATCTTCCCTTGAGAAGCTAAACATGGAAATCGCGTGGCATACCCCACCCATCTTCACCACTTTTGGAAGAAGGGTAAGTAAGACTAGCAGCCTTAGGTGGAGGGGAAAATTAAAACATATAATCAACCAAAATGAAACAACAATCATCCAACCATCACATCCATCCCATTCCATTATCCCCGATGTCCTCCCTGACAGTCACATGCATAAACTGAGGCATCTCGCCAGCCTAGGCTTCATTTGCTACCTCAACCAAAAGTATACATGCCCCCACATATCACAACAACCATCCATTCTCACATCACAACACAAGCAGCATGAAAACAAACATCTAAAAAATTGGGCTCTTGGCCCTTTAACAATCAAGAGGGTAACTCAAAACCCTTCAATGAATTATCAAACAATTAGTTCTTTAATCCATCATGAATTAACCGATTCATTATTCATAGGTTCCAAATTCCGGAAACCTAATCAGTAAGCTATCACAAATAATTAAACATTCTTACTGTGCCAATTTGATTAACATCAAATTAAAACAAGAAGAACAAGATTCATTTTCATGCCTCTTTATCCATATCCAACGGTTATCATTTAATTCTGATTTAATTTCTTTACCAATTTCCATCAAGAATGAATAGATAAACAAAGAAAGCAGGGATATCACACTATCTTGAAAACAAGGAGCAATAATATACGACCGATATCAATTTATTTATCCGGTTCAAATATTTATTATTCAATTCCATTGTGATCCAGTGGGATAAAACATGCTAACAATATAGTTTCATGTAAACAAAAAGATAATAAATGAATCCCCTACCTTAAACAGTTCTTAACGTTCTTTATCCACACAACGTGTCATGATCCTCCTCTCACGACAACTACATCCACCCGAGGATGCCATGGTACATCCACACCAACTGAACCCTAAGAAAACTCCATTAGATGAATAGAGATTAAATTCTATAAACTGTAAATGAGAAATGGGAGAAGATGAACCCTAAAAGAATGATGATAAAAGATACCTTATATTGAAGATTGATCGATACTTCTTGGTTGCACAGAAACAGGGGGTTCACTTGCAGCAAGAAGGATGTCGAAGAAACCAGTCCATGGGGAAGAGTTTGATCTCAAGATTCCTGCTAGAAGGAGGGAAAGGTTCGAGGATTTCGCACAAGAGAACAAGGAGGAAGAATTATGGAGGAAGATATCCCTTACCTTTATATGATTTAACAAAGTGGCAGTTTAAGATACACTTTATTTTCCCTTAAAAGTGGATCGCATGAAACCATGTGGTTTTACCATGTAAAAATATCCCAAGTCATAGGAATAATTAATAAAGGATTTATAACACTTGAATCGGCCTTAGAGTCCTTACAATGGGTCTTTAAATGCATTTTACGTCAAAGAAAAATGCTAAATGGGAGAAACTGTAGGATGTTAGATACACTGTTCATGAACTCAAAATTTGGCCAAGGAAAAAAGCATTGTTCATGAACCTCACCGTTAGAGCATCACCGATAAAACTCTATTCATGAACCTCACCTATAGAACACAGTTAATGAACCTCACTATTAGAACCTCACCACTAGAACATTGTTCATGATCCTCACTGCTAAAACAATGTTCATGAACCTCATTGATAAAAAATTGTTCATGAACCTCACTAAATGAACATTGTACACCTACCATCCTAGAAACACTATTCACAGAACTCAAAATTTATAATAGGATGGAGAAGTTACCATTAGAGTTTACCGATATAACTGTCTAGCGATGGAACTATTCATATAATTGGAAATTTGGAAAAGGAAAGAGAAGTTACCAATAGAGGATACTGATAGAACTGTTCACCGATGGAACTGTTCATAGAATTGTAAATTTGGAAATGGAAATAGAGGTTATTGTTAGAGGTTACCGATAGAACTATTCACCGATGGAAGTGTTTATAGAATTCAAAATTTGGAAAAGGAAAGAGAGGTTACCATTAGATTTTACCGATAGAACTATTTACTGATGGAACTGATCATAGAATTAGAAATTTGGAAAAAGAAAGAGAGGTTACCATTAGAGGTTACCGAGAGAACTGTTCAGCGATGAAACTATTCACAGAACACAAAATTTTTCAAAGGAAAGTGAGGTTGTTTTTAGTGTTTACTGATAGAAATGTTCACTGAAGGAACTATTCATAGAATTGGAAATTTGGAAAAGGAAAGAGAGTTTATCGTTAGACCTCACCATTGGCACTGCTCAAACTGTCTACTGTTGGAACTGTTCAACGAGGGTCACAGATGCTACTATTCACAGAAATGGAAAATTGGAAAAGTGTTGTGGATGAGTCACATTGAGCTCTCGAAACACCTCGAACACTATATATTCACAAAGTAATGGACTAGAGAGGTCTGAGACATTACAAAAAAATGAAAAAGAATAAAACATATTTACTTTAATCAACCATTATGATATTCTAAATACTAATGACATCATACATTGTCATATTATAACATGGGGAATACATAAAAAATAGATGAGCTAAAAACCCCAGTAAGGGAATAAACATAGGAATTTTAAATATACCATGTGTGTAAGAAGGAATAACATGACGACATATAAAGAAATGGAATATGAATAAAAATATAGAATCCCAACATATATAACATGGGACCATATAATCATGTAATTATAAGAATGTTTCAGTAGCATACATCCTTATATAAACATGATTCACAGCTAACTCCCAATACTATATCACATGGTGGGCAAAGTCCCATAAATGAATTAATTTTTCTCTATATCCCAACATGACTCCCCATGATATTTAACATTACCCAATTTGTTTGAGCACTATCTAGTCACACCCAACATAACATTCTCATTCATCTTTGTTCCATAATATGAATCAATCATAAGGCATACACATATGGGTTACCCTTGGAAATAAATGGATAAAATAATAATGTAATGAGCCCTAACAAATGGGTGTATCGTAATGGTGTCCAAGAAAGAATGGTATTAAATATTAAATTATCATTCATAAGACTATATAGAGAGATTTAATGATAAATTATGTACAATATAAGTGAAAACATAAAAAATTAATCATGAAACATTAAAAATGATCCACTGTAGTGCGTCTTAAAAAAAATTATTTAAGAGGATTTTAAATTGGAAATGTCATAATTGATTATATAAAACATGAAATAAACTGTGATATTTTTTCATCATAAATTGAGGTTTTTTAAAAAAATAGTTTTGGATTAAAATCGACTATGAAGTGTACATTAAAATGGGTTAAAAAAATTGGGAGGTTCCCATTAATTGGGATTCGAATCAGAAAGAATCGAGAAGGGAACCATAAAAAACATGTATTTCCACATAAAATGGATGAATAGATCTGGATATATTTTCTTGAAACATGTAAACATAATATGGAAGATGTTTACATGAATAATTAATAAATATATTTGTGTAAAGAGATAGAAACTATAACCCATAGGTAATTGGGAGGTTTGGTTGGAATCCATGACCTTATGTCTGAATGTCTTCTAGAAATGAAATTATTATACTGTATAATAAAATAAAATTAATTAATAATTAATTTAATAACCTCTAAAACAAAATATATTTTATTTATTAAAATTTCATTAATTTCATTTATGTCTATTTTGATGGGCTTTAATGTTTAATTACATTGTTCTGGGTGCATTCGTTTTCTTAGTTTCCATGATCAGTTTTCTTGTATAAAAGTATGGATGTCCGTGTAAAATGAGATTAAACCTAAAAAAATTTAAATATATGTTATTAATTGAAATAATTATATTTAAATTTTATTATATATAAGTTTTTTTGTGGTATTATGATGATTAATTAAATAAAATGTTATTGAAACTGGATTATTTAATTTTGGAAGTATTTACATCCATCATACATTAGTATCATTTTATTTAGTAATGTTTTTATATAGACGTTACATAAATTATAAAAGTTTTTATAAGTTTATTATATTATATTTCAAACATAAAATTAATTTTATGAACATATTTTAAGGATGTAGTGAAAAATTCCAACTCGTCGTCCAAGAAGGCATTGAATTGACACCTCACGAACAACTTTTTCATATTTTGAACAAAATGAGAGGAGAATAGATTTAGTGACGGATATTAAAATAACATAATAAAATTATAGTATATATAGTATAATGTATTTATCTTATTACTTTTTATAGGTAATTTTACGGGAGGTTAAGTAAATAAGAAAATTAAAAGAGAAAGACGATGGGTATTAGCTCTTGAGTGTCATCTGCTTGAGAACCTCTGTGAGGCACATAGAAATGATATATTGGTGAGACAACAAATACCAGAATATATATTAGATGATTGGATGATGGAATATATTTAATATAATAATTATACAAGGATTATAAGGTATGTTGAGAATAGGTGTTGAGGGGTGGTATTTATAGGGGAGAAGAGGTTTTTTATTTTTTATTGTTACTTTTATTATTTTGCCTTAAGTCTATCATCAATGTTGATTATTATGATGATGTACCTGAACTAGAGCATGTTATTTTGATATAACTTCAACTTACAATATCTATTACTCATCCATGACTGAAAAATTCATTTAACTACTTATAATGTTAAACACTGAAAATTATGGTATTTTTATATTCATTAAAAATCAACATTTTTCAAAGAATACCAATAATTCACCCTAAAATTTTATCAATATTTATATGTCAAAAATAAACTCTATTTTATGAATATAATTAACTAAATATGAGAAACTAATTTTTTAAATTAAAATCTTCATTTATTGGAGAAATATTGATTTTAATATCATAACAAATTTTATAACCCCTGGAAAATTTGATTAAGGTATAATAGAATGATATTATAATCATAAGAAAATATATATTAACTTACCAATCTATTTTATGAAAATAATGACTCTTTTAATTCATTATATAAATTATAAAATTGTATATAGGTATTTACATTTCTTAAAATTCCAATACTTAATTTATCATTTTTAAAAGATGTAACTAATTATAAAAAAAATAAATGTATCATATTTTCATTTATAATATGTGTAATCTGTTTCTAAATTTATAGGCAAGGTTGATATTATACTAGTCAGGTTACTATTCATAATGGTCACAATACAATTCCAATGGACATGTTACTATTCCATTGATATAGGTTCATTAATTTCTATAAATAAAACTTATTACACTCATAATTTATGAAAATAATTTTTTATTAGTTTATCTATTTGATGTATTTGTTTTATTATTTATAAAATAATTATAGGATTAAAACATCTATTGATAAAATTCTTGGTCATGACATTCTCCCCTAACAAAATTTCACCCTGAAATTTTTGTTTTATATTCAATGTTAAAAATATGTTGGGGTACATATTCTTCATTTCTTCCTAGGGTTCCAACTTCACCTATTCATATTTATATTTCCTCTATAGAAAAATAAACATATGAATAGCATTAGGTGAATAGTGAAATATACTTTTCATTAATACTCTATTTTTTATACAATTATTTTTTTATAATAATTATATAAACATTAATTAAACCACTTTTTAGAAAGTAAATTATTTTAATGCATAATACATTATATTTTAAAATATTTACTGTAGTTTGAAACATATATATAATGTTTTAGAACAAAAGTAAATTTTTTATCATGAAATTATGATTAACACATTACATATTTATTATTCAAAAATATATTTTTATTAATTATTGAAATTAAATTAAATTTAATTTAATTAAAAATTTGGAATCCGTGTATTCAAAGTATATTTAATGGACCATTTTATTCCAATGCATAAATGATAAGTTAAATAGGTAAAATTCATTTTTTGCAGTTACAAAAAATATTGTAAAAGTCCAAATCTATGAGTAACTGACTTAAAAAATCTTCCAAATATTTTTAGTAATGTGTAGATGACATATTTATTAACCTATTCACTTATAATATCCATTATTTACCGATTTAAGATCCAATTAACTTCACAGAGACTTTTGTTTATTAAAACTATGTGTGTATTTATAAAAACATCCATATCTTTTCACATAGAATAGGGAAATTTATATTGTAACTTCCTTTCCCACAAAAACCACATTAGTTAGCCCCATAAAATCCCCAAACATATTCCCAACACACATATCTACCTAAAAATTGACCTTATATTATTAAAAACTACCATCATGGTTAAATCCAAATGTGATTCAGATAAACCAATAAATGACGTAAAAATTTATAGCCACCCCATTATCTTTTATATTTCATTATGTGTAATTATTATTTATAAAATTATTCAACACCACAATAAAATGAAAATATTTTTATAGTTATTACACTTATATATTATTATATTTATACTAAAAGTATTAAAAAATCTTTTTCTTATCCATTATGAAATTTAGGAATGTGAAATTTGTGTCTATGTAGACTACCACCTCCACAAATCTGGGTGTTAATTCTCATTCACCACATAATATGGATATTTAAAAGGGAATATAATTTATAATTTCTATATTTTTTAATTATATATTTTTCTTTAATGATAAACCATATTACTCTTATATCTCATTCTATGATAAAAAATCATCATTAATGATTACCTATAAACTACCGTCTACCTAGATCGACGCATTCTATTTTTACATACTAATATATTGGGATGGATCTATGATTTTTTATTGGAAAAATTGATGTTTAGGATATAAATAATTTTTAATGAAAAATTATTTAACTTGTTAATTATATTAAAGAAAAATTAATGTTATATAATCAAATGTCATATATTTTTGAACTGAAATGGAAAAATAATTTATTTACACGATGTAATTGTTCATTTACCATTTAATCTTAATCTATTATTATCTAATTAAAATATATCAAATTAAAAATTAAAAATAATATTATCGTGCTATCAGTATAAGTATATTACATCTAAAACACCTCATAATCAACTATGTGTTATGGTTTGTTCGTGATTGCTTTGGTTTGACCACCTTCTTGTACATTGATATGATATTTTCTTGTGGATGAATATGAAATCATATTTTATATGTTTAATAAAATATAAATATTTCTATATTTATATTTAATTCTATATGGATATGATATATCAACATTTATCAGAATAATTAAGAATGAAGAACTCATTATTATGAATATATCACAAGTGTTCTTATTTTCAACAAAATCATGAAGGATAAAGAGTTAAAACACGTAAAATGAAATTGGAAAATCATAAATTATTATAATCAATTCATTAAAGTATATTTAATGATCATGTAATCATGAACATTGGAATATTTATGAATACTGATACCACTTCAAAGAAACTAGTATAATAGTTCAAAATAATAAATAACCAATGTTGGAAAATAGGTAATATATATAGGAAATAATTCAAAATAAATTTTATAAACATTTTTAGGTGTGAATATAGTTAAAAAGTATATTATTGATATAGAAACATTTTTTATATAGGAAATTATAGTTTATTCTTGGAACACAAGAAAATGGTTTGGGTTCCATGTATTAAATTTGAATTCATTTTGAAAAGTATATGATATAAAACATGTTTTTATTTTCAAAGTGAAAATAATACATCACTAAATATTTATATCATTAGTAACATATAATTTATTTTATTCAATAATATATTGTTTGATCATTATTATATGGGGTTTTAACTCAAAAAATCAAAAAACTATTAGAGTTTTTTTTCGTTTTCAACTCCATAAGATTTATTTGAAACCGTGCAACCTAATATATTGTATTTGGGATATTAAATACATTATCTCCATTATTTTTAATAAAATAACTCCTCATTTTGATATATTAATTTATATTTAATGGTAACTACATCATTTTATTTTGAGTCTTATGTTAGAATAACTTAGAGGGTTCTTATTAATACAACTCCCACTATTGAGTTAAAATGATTTTTCTTGGACATTTTACAAACATGTGTGGTTTCTTCCACCTGAAAATATTATTTAATGGTATAATAAATTAATATATAGTGTAAATTTAATTTTAGTTTACAAATATTTTACATCAGTAAAATTCCTTTCGCAAAATCATATAATTTTATAGAACTATTCCCAACCTATTTAGTGATTGTTTCCACTCATTGTCCATTTTTTAATTTCACACTAATGCATTTCCTTATATTTAGAAAAATTATTTTTTTTAACTCATGTGACCTCCGTATATCCCGTATCTTATTGATTGAATTTAACTTTTCCAATGTTGTATTTCAATAAGTGTATTATAAAATATTTTAACATGTTTTCTATCCTTTAAAATAAAATTTTTTATCAACAGCTCCACATTTATTTGATAAACATTATTCCATTGAATTATAATTTATTAAATATTGATTTTCCAATGTAATGGTTTAAAAAAAATTGATTTCATCATTTTGAAAACAACATCGAATGGATCAGAAATATCTTCTTTTTAGAATTATGTTAAATCCTATTTTTAAAATATAGATTTTTCTGTCTATGGGAACACATTTTTCTTTCAAATTTCTTATTTTATATGAAACATTGTGTATATTTTTTATCTATTTTCAAAGAAATGTTTTATATCCTTGTTATATATAGTATATATTTCATATTTACTTGAAATGATAAAGAAATTTTTTATTTTTGAAAATTATTTTCTAAAACTCCTAAAATGTATTTTATTCCTATATATTCATTCTCCATTGTGATATCTTATAGTTGATCTTATATATTATTGAAATAATACTGAGAGACCTCTTTCTGTAAAAGGATTTTGTAATTCAATTCTATTTTTGGAGGAATGGTCAATTACTATATTTTTCCCTAGTCATCTTTAGAGAATTAAATTAATACTTCTTTTATTACCTTTAATATATTAATACAATATTTTAGATTCCATTGATTAAAAGGTTATCACGTTGATTCCATAAATATATCTATTTTGGAAATTATTACCATATTCCTAAAACCATTATTAATATAGTATAAATATCATATGATTTACTATCACTATTTAGTGATTCTTACCTATTATTTTACTGAATATATTTGGAAAAATATTATTTTACACACAAATATCATGTTGGTATTATTAATGAAATTATTATTATTTTCACTATATGATTATATTTTAAGGAGATATAAATTATATTTTCATTTCATGGGTTGATTATGATATGATTTATTTGTCACATATATTTATGGATAAATATTGGGTGTATTATATCACCCTCAAGTAAATTGTTTAATGTTGTATATCTAATGGGAAAAAGTTAATCAATTAGTTATTACTCCATAAAGCAAGTGAAATTGTTGAGTGATGAATGATCCACCATGTGAATTTAGTGAGTAATGTTTGATCTAATAAGGTTAATAAGCTATATTTCCAAAATAATTGTTCTATTATTCTGATTCTTATGTTTTTTCATATCTCCATGATTTTGTACATCATATTCAATGATTTTTTGTTATTATGTACATGTTACACCCTAATGAATTATGATTTTTGGTAAAACAATTTACTCACATTTGATTCATGTGCACTATTATTCCAATCATTATGCCATGATTCATAAATTCTGCTCTCTGATTGGTTTGGTATGATATTTTTATATTTTTTATAATTTACCGATATTATTCTCACATTCTCAATTCACATATTTTTGGTTATTACTTATATTCACTCCTATAGAGCAACAAATCTCTCCCTTTTATGATGATTCTATTTCCCACTATTATAATGATAATAAAAGTATGTAATATCGAAAAGAATTTATTATGTTGATAATTTATCTATGATATTAATGAATGTTTATGAATTATTAATATGATCATATATTTGGAAAAAAACACATTAGTTAAGAAAACCTGGGTTTTTTAGTTAGTGATTTTTTTTAATAATCTAAATAGAAAACATAAAATATTTTCGTAATGTATTGTTATAAAATATTAACATTATTTCATATAACTTGTTAGAATCATTCAAAGATGTTTAGAATATTTACTCTAAAATACTTCCATTATTAATAAATTTTTCATTTTTTAACCTCATAAACTAATATAATAATATTTTTGACACTTTTATCAATGTTTTTAGTTTCATTAATCCTATCACCAGTTTCCTTAAGAGTATTGAAATTAATTATGATACATCGCCATCTATTTGAGATGTTACCTAAGTTATCCTTTTTAAATTTATCATATCCCCTTATAAATTGATGGAATCTATTTTATTGAGGTATTTACATTCTGTAGTAACACATATATTTTTTATATTCACCCTAAAAATCATCACAGTACTTCGAATAGAATGTTCAATGGCTGAGATAGACATTCCTCAAACATTAATCACTAATTTTTCTTCTATTTTAAAACCAAAAAACTATATATATATATAAATATATATATAAATTATTATTAATGAAATGCACATCCAACATATATTTTTATTCAATAATTGCCTCAAAATATGTCTTCCTCTACACATTATTATTTATTTATTCTAAATTCTCCATTTTAAATAAAAATAGGTGTTTCAACATTCTATGGTGCAAGAATAAAATAATTTTCCTCCTTGTCAAAAAATCAACCTTATAATTTGAAATATTTCTTGTTAAAATCGAATTTATATTTTACAATATGAAATTTTAAATAATGAGTGTTGACATCAATAACAATATATGGTATTTCAAATGATTTATAGAAATCACCAACTTCTTGGATAAAATTTCTCATAAAAATTTTCAAGAATTTTATCATGGAGTTTTCAATTTCAATTACATTTTCCCCAAGATATTTCCACTTATCATTCGTTTAAATATCATTATATATGGTGATTTCATTCAACATTTCACTAAATTTATTTATTTTATTAATATTTTCATTTTGATCACAATTATTGCATCTTTCTCAATAATTTCATTGATATTGAATGTATGTATGTATTTCATTAAGGATTCAATATCATTATTAAAATAAATATTTTTTCATTCATGTTGATATTGTTTATTATTAATCCATAAAATAAACCTTAAATTATAATTCTTTTAGTGTCTCTTTATCACTTATTTTTTCATAACAACTACCCTCTCCATTACTATAGGGATCATTATAGTAGATTTATTTTTCCTTATAAGCATTATTTCATTTAAACTAGGACTCATCTATTTCTTTTTCAATATTTTAATAATGACATATCATGTTATATTTTAAGATAAAATTCATCTTTTTTGACTCATTGGACATTATATTGACTTTTATCAATTTTTAGTAATTATGAACACAAATTTTCTTATTTCTTATAATTTTTTATCTTCATTCTCTTCATTATTATGCATTGAGAAATAAAGTAAAAATGTATAATATTTCTATAATATAATGTCTTCAAATGAAAAGTTCATTTTTAAATTTTTATTTCATCACAAAAGAAATTTTTAGATAAATTATATAAACTCAATGAAATTATGTTTTTGATTTTAAGCATTTGATTCATTCTCATGTGGCCTTTTGAAACAACTATTATTTTAACATTTTATTGATTTGAACAGGGTCCCCTATTAGGATATCAATTCTTATTCAAGGAATTCCCTTTTTATTATCATTTAATATCAATATATTAATGAGGTTATAAATAATAAAGACTTTTATGACTAGATCCTACATGGAATAAATAGTTTCATAAATTATTATTAGTAGATTTCTCTAAACATTATTAACTGTTGTTAGATTTTTAAGAATATATATAAATAAATAAATTGGGATATTATTTTTTTTTACCGAAAAGAATATCTAATCTATAGATTCATCATTTTACATAAAAATATCATAAAATTATGATCAAAGTATTTATAATCATAAATTATTATCTTTCATATTTCAATAATAAATTTAATGAGGTTTTGTTGAAATTCAAATAATTTTCAAAGACCTAATGATTCATATCAATTCTATATCAATGATAAAGTAGATTAAATCTTTGGATTCCTTTATATGAGCCTAAATATTTTTCTCATATAAATATTTTGATAATACCACCATTATGAATATGTATTCAATTTTAATGTTTTTTAACAATATATGAAACCAAAGATAAAAAATATAGAACCAACTTCTCTATTTCTTAATGAAATATTTTTCATCAATCCTTGGTACACCATTATTATTTATAGAATTAACAATCTTCATAGTAACATAATAAATAGATGTTATCAAAAACTAAAATACCATATATAATAAATAATACAAAAAATGGGTTCTGTTGAAGAAATCATTAATATATTTTCATTTGTTAAATAAATCATAAAAATTCCAAAAATTCTTTGATTTGATATCATGTGATAAAGGCCAACAATAATATTATTACATACAAATAAAATTTATCATAGGGAGGGAGGGTTAATCAGCGGTCAGATTTATTTATTTATTTATACATTCAATTTGACCTATAAAACATGTAAAATTTCTTGATTAAATAAATATTATCACACACCCTAACCTGATGTGTAAAAATATTAAATTATATATCATTAAATTGGATTTATATGGTTTGGAAACAAAATCGCACTCCTTCTGTAATCAGATGGAAACATTAACATTGAGTCTCTTCAATATTAACAAGTTATCACATTAATGGTTAGTTAGATCAACCACTCTATTCCTCCGATAACTGGTCGGATTCTCCAATTACAAATATTCTATTCTACAATTGATTAATTATCCCAATTGGAATATTATTCAGTATCATGTTATAAAACCCTATCAAAAACTCTTCTACTCTTAAAATGTTTATAGAAAATCCTCATTCTTATTCAATAATTATTCTGAACAACCTTAATAATTATCTCCCTCTATGAAGAAATTATATATTTCATCCACGTAAAGATCATCAAGATCTTCTACAACTATTTAGAATTGTATTTATGGTATTTAATATACATTTCAATAAAATATATATCAACCATAACCTTTTTATTCTTGAATTATCATGTATATAAAAGATCAAATTCTACTTCCATGGATCCAAAATTATTCTTCTTCTCTCTCCCTAATATGGTGTTCTATCAATCTATAAGAATTATCTCACTGTGTGAGAAAGATATGAATAATATTAAAAGATTCATAAATTCCAACCCCATAAATAATCATATAATAATATAATGTTATTATTTTGTGTTACATTTGGTTTTGTAAAATCCATCAATTGTCATCTAGTTTAATATTCGTGTTTAGGTGTGACTGTAATTTAACATATGGTTTCACCCACAAAAAATAATTTATAATCAACCACGATCTTTCGGTTAATATCTACAAAGGTGTGACATTCATTAATTATTTATTATTGATGATATTTTCTTCTTTAAATCATTCGAAATCATAACATGCATGGAATACTATGTCTATCCCACATGGACCTTCTATATACGTTATGGATAATATTTTAACCTCAAACTCTCTTTGTTTATTCCTCTATAGATCTTATCTTTGATCATGATGACATTATTTATCATGAAGTGTTGAATCTAGGAAAACCAAAATAATCTTTTGTTAATTTAATTATCCATTTATACAAAAAACAATTATAATTATAAAAATATATTTATTCTAAAGTTTGGACAACAGTATGTAATTTTTTCATAATTTTGTTAAGTGTCACATGAAACCTACACTGACTAAGATAACTAATATATTAGGTTCTATGAAACTTACATAGACTGATTTCACATATATTTTTGTAAGATTACATAGACAATGGCCATATTTTTTGAAAAAATCATTGTTTAATGACACTTAAATCATTCTTTAATAATTCTCTATTCTTATAAAGATTAAACCTAATTCAAAATAAACTATAAATTCTTTTCATCATAATGGATTGAATACATGTACAAAATATTGACCCCGAAAATAAACCATTTTATGTGGAATAAGAGCCTTATAGATTGGCCAAATCATTAAATAATTGACTAAAATGTTGACTATTATATGATGATTACATAAAACATAGATTGATCGTAAAAAAACCACACAACATGATAATTAACAATGGCGAGTTACTATCTTGTCTCAGTCTAGAAATTATAGAGTTTTTTACTTTGAATCACGGTGTCCTCCAACAATCTCCCTCCCTTTCCATGAAACTCATAATAACATAAAAATATTATAGATCATGTGTCTACATAAAATATTATATATAATTTATTTCTACAATTTTCATCACATCAATCATCACATTTACCCCTTTAGGATAATTCTATGATAAAATTGTTATATTTATCTCTTATGTCACCAATGATTTATTGTAATATTGACTATAAACACAATGTAAAACTTGGGCACATTAACCTCAATAATGTTTTTATCAACACCACTGTGCAATTCCTATGTAAATATTTTTTCATTGTTTTATCCCCCTTATTGATAATAAATAAAAATAGGGTATTGGGGTTTTAATCTCACTATCTCTTTATCATCCAACTATGAAATATTCTTCTCCACCATGGAATATAGTAAATCCACATAAGATAATCATATTTCACCACTTGATTTTCCATACAAAAGAGACATCAAATTTTAAACTCAATGTCTTCTTGGGTATGATATGTGTATAAATAAGATGTATATAACTATGGTTGTCAAATGTTTTGAAAAAAAACTTCCAATTGTTATTATATATAAAGAATTTTTTATGGTGGTGATCATATAGTTTCATAAAGAAACATTTAATTCAAAAAACATCCCAAAAAACACCTTATAATGTGATCCTAAACTGCATGTAACTCCCCCTTTTATTATATTTTTAAAAAATAACACTCCCACATAATAATACCATTTAATACAATAACAACTATTTGTAGTAATAATAATGATAATATATCAATAATAATATTTAATTTTTTTCCTAAAAAGTTTTTATTTTAGGGAATAATTAATTTTTGACTATCTCTTAACAAATGTTTTTCTATCAAGGGATACTGTGAAATACTATACATTATAGAAATTCTTAAAACATGAAAAAAAACTACTTTATTATCCAAAATTAATATAATTACATTATTCATGTAATTACATACATTTTTCACAAAAAACAGAAATTAAGGGATAATGTTAGACTAATTTATTCCATATAAGTAATAATGAGATTGAGGGGTTACATTCAGCCGTTTCGGTTTTTCATTAAAAATTGTCTCAGAATATAATTTTAAATTTTTTTCTTATTTAAATCCATTACATGTTGATCATTTTTATTTCTCCTATGAACAGTTTCTTCATTTTGGGTTATCTATTCCACCAATAGTTTTATGAAAAAACTATTTCATTTTTTTATGTATCAAAATATTAATGCTCTATTATTGGGTTGGTGTAATTTACATTAAACTTAAAATTTAAATCCTATATTTTATATAATTTTAAAATTTATTCTTCTGAATCAATTATTACTCATTTTTTTATGATTCCTCAAGTTTTTTGGTATCACCCTTTTTGGATGGATTCATGTAAAATAAAAATATTCATGAGTGACACGTTTTTTCATTATATTTTTTATTGATTTATTATTTGTCTATTATTTTAGATATCTCTATCTAGTTTGGATTGATATATAATAATTCAATTATTATCTACTATGTTTTCTTTAATGTCTTGATTTAATTCATCATATTCTTTATAATGCTACATTTTTTCTACCTGTATTTTGAATTATATTTTAATAGAAAACAACCCCTAGAACCTTGGTTATGCATGACTCAACTTGGTGACCCATGTATATGACACACTAATATAATGAAATATCTAAAATTTATTGTGGATATTGATTTTTCTATTCATGTTCATATCTTTCTTCTTGGGAGTCTTTATCCTTTGTATTTGACTAAAACAACCCCTTAGTTAATGTCACATCAATATAAAAGATATGTTATTCCAGTGAAATAAATATTTATGTCTATACCACCCATAAAAAAATGAATACATGAAACATTGACATTATATGTTAATTTAAAACCTATCTAGTGTCATGTAGTTGTTGTCAAATTTTGATGCATTACTACATTTTCCTTAGGGTAGAGGTCTTCTTGGATCAGTTGTTCCTTCGTTTTGTTTGAATGGTTTCATCTCAACCATCTTCTAGGTACACATCATCCCATAATTGTTATTATGGATATACTATTAGAAACATTATATTTGTTTTAAGATTATTTATGTAGATATTCAACATATATGTCCTAATTTTTTAGCAGTTTTGAGAGGAGTCACCCTAGACCTCAGTTGATAAAGTGAATTATTCTATTCTATTATTTGACTCATTTGGAACTAAGAGACACATGGTCTGTGTGTAAGATATTACTTCCTCCTTCTGAACCAACTTCACATAAATATTAATTCATGTATTCTCAATTTCTAACACATTCATTGTATTCATGTTTTATTCATCGTCGTGTCATGTTTTTTTTTCTATAAGACACATCCTTCTTAGTAGCTATCTTATTTTTCACTATATGAATATTTAACATTTACTTATTTATCTAGGTATTTTTATCAATAGGAAAATATAATTAATTATTTGGTATCCATTATAGTTTTTTTCTTTCTTCACCATCATCACCACTACTTGATTAATCAAAACCATTTGTTAAATTTGGCAATGAAATTTTCCTCATCATCACAAGAGCTATATAATGGGAAATTATAATTCAAACAAATGTTCAAAAAATTAATATTCAAAAATATATAATAATTCCTCTCTTTAATATCCAATTTCAATTTCCTACATTTCTTATCATACTAATTTTATTTAGACATAGTCACTTTATTATTTAGATAATTATAAGAATGGTGCCTAATGATATCATGATTCTAGAACATTATTGATTGTTTACCTTTTACCCTTCCATTTTCTCATTGGTGATCTAATTGATAGAAGATGAAAAATATTATTTATTTCTTCCCCATCTACACTGCAAATCATGAAATCAATATATAATAACTAAAAATTAAATACCTATACAGTTATCCAATGTACATACTAATATTTGTTCATTATAAAATAAATAGATCAATTGTATGTTTAAAATTAAAATTTCTATTTTTTAAAATTTGACATCCATTAAAAGGATATCATATTTTGTTTTCATATAACTTAATATGGCTTGTGATTATTTTTTAAATTATTAAATAATTGTTGATTTTTTCATTAATAGTAAAAAATAACATTATGTTATTGAAAATATATCATTTATTTTCATTCCAATAATATTTTGGATGTGATTTAAATGTAAAAAATATCCCATTGATTAAAAATAATTTTATTAATAATCTATTAATATTTGTTATATTGTATTTTTACATAATATTATCTTTATGCTAAAAAATTCATTTATCAAAAAACTTATTTATCATTATGCTTTGTAAACATATTTTTGAATTAATTTATACTAATTATACAAATAGAGTTATGAAAAATAATAATCATTTTTTTCATTAGTTTGTTAAAATTTATTAATTAATTTAATTTAATATTTTTCCATTTAAAATAGAAACATTGTTAACAATGTTGTCACTATTGTAAAGTGGTTAAATTAGTTAATTTATGCTAAAAGCATATTATAATATGATAAAATATAATATTAACTATTATTATTGGATTATTATGACCATTATAACCTTATATATTATAATTAGTATTTCTTTATCCACGCATCATTAAATAAGACACATATATTATATAATAGTTAATAATAATGATAAGTTTTCCCCTCACCACACTTATAAAAGGGATCCTCTTACACTATATTATTCACAAAAACTTATTTCTTTTTTCTTGTAAAATCACTAAACATTTACAATTCTAAATCCTATTTATATCCTAAACGTTTTGGTCCCCCTAAGAGACCTATCCTAGAGGGATTAAAGTGTTAGCCTTAGAATTTTTTTCAAAAAAGTTGTATAACTCGTCACTGATTATTTTTATATATATATTTCTTATTCCATCATATTAATATCATTTATAACCATGATTATATTATAAAATAATTATCATCCATATATTAAAATTTACTTTTCTTAATGGAAACCCATTTTCTTCATCTCTATTACAAGATATGGAAAATGTAAACATCTCTCATGAATATGTTTGACTAACCATCTCCATATAGTGGTGTAATTCATTTTTCATCACTACTATACATGGAGGGTTATAAGTTGAATGTAATTAATACACATAAAATTTATGATCTAATTAGGATTGTAAAAATATAATCTATCATCAAACTTATTACCCTTCCACCTATTAGAAAATGATAATCTAGTACATGCGTACTTGTGGATTACCACCTCCACAAACCATTTTGATTTGTCTTGTTTATTCCATGTATTCCGAATAGATTCTAAAATTTAATATGGTAAAAAAATTATATTAATAACATTTTTAATATTCTTCTGATCGAGGATCCATTTCATAACATATTTGACCTTGGTTAATATATGGAAGACATTTTTGAGAAATTGACTAAATAACAATTTATTATCGACAAAAAAAGAAGTATTTAATTAAAATTTACACATGCTTATAAAAGGGATGTAATAATTTTATTTAGATGAATATAGGTTTTAAAAAATTATATACTAAATTAAAATTGATAACTTAAAAGGATATGACACATCTAACCAAGATGACCTATTTTTTAATGGATTAATCTATAATCTAATCATTATTATAGATTGTTTAAATTTTAACTTTCATAAAATGAAATTATAATTGATTCCCCATTTATAATCATTTTATTTTATTTTTTTGACATTTCTCTTTTTATATTTCATTTTTTAATATCATTTATTGATGATTGGAATTTAAAATTACTAATTTGGGTTTTTGGGGAAATAGACCATATATCTTATTTTGCTTATGAATTTTTCACCTGTATATTACTATTCACAAAATGGTGTTTCAAAATGCTATTATTAATTCCCAATGATAGTTTAATTACATTTTAAAAACTATTTTATATCCATAAAATTAAAAAAATGGTTCTTTTAAATCATTTAGAATGATATACTTTTCAACGGAATAATTTTTTAACATTTAATAAATGAAAGGATTTCACCAATGTCCTAACTATTAATTTATTTGAGTCATACCATACAAATTTATAGGATTATATTCAAGTAAAATATAATTTTTCATATATTTTGAAATTTTTTATATAAAATGGTACCAATAGAAAATGATATTTTTCCAATATCTCTTGGGAGGGCTTGTATGCTGTTTTAAATGTATTTTCATTGATTTGAAAATAAATATTCAAATAATATAAATTATTGGGAATATAAATTAGTTATATCATCAAACTTATCTCTCTTGAATTATTATGATGATTTTTCTCTATTTATAGGCAGTGGAAAATATTGATATTCCATATTTTAGTTCTTCAATATTGATGTTTATGCTGATTATTTATTTTATTTGTTATATGATAAATTAATTTTACATAGTATGTGATGGAAGAGGACTATTAATGCTCCTACTTGAATCAATATTTCTTAGGTGAGAAACAATTTTGGATATTTTTTGTACTCTTTAGCTAGTTATGCGTGAAATATTGGCCTGCATCCTTGATAATAATATTATGATGTATAAAAATATGAATTATATAACTTTGTATATTTTTATTTGTATCCATTTTATACATATTATTTTTATATAATATGTGGATAAATAAATATTTTATCACATATTTTTTATTAAAATTTAATTATTATTTATCTATATGATATTATTCATGTTTTATTTATTTTATGATAACTTTAGATATATGTTTTAACTCATTTACATTTTTTGCAAACCATTTATTAGGTTTTCCCATCATTAGTACAAAAAATGGGATCTATATATTATTTCATGAAAATACATGAATGAATAATAATTTTCTAACTATAAATAAATGTTTTATTTCATTTTCATCAAAAAAATATGAGAATCCTATATTTAATGATCAACCAAGATTATTAAACTATTTAATATTTTATGATGAAATATTTGGTAACATGTTCTAGTGATGTAAGATAAACACCATTATATTCTTACAAGAACTAGATTGTTACATTACACATCCTTAAAATCACTTTATTATACAACATACTCTTCATTAACTCTTCCTTTTCTCAGGTCCTCAAAATTCAGAACATTTTTTCTTTCTTCTTAAAAGACGAGGTTTTCATTATCTCGTATGATATTATTATATTATGTAACACATAATTTTTGAAAACATCACTTTTTCCCAATTAATGTATTTGTAAATCCATGTAATTATAAAATTCCCTATCACATTTTTTTCAATGATGGAATCTTAAATAATTCCACCAAAAATATTTATAATGCATAAAATTTTATTTTTTCTTGTAATATAATCATTTTTGGTCTCATCATAACCCACCATTATTTCTTTTAATTTTCTACTACAAAACTATATCTTGGATTCTATGATTTTGATATTTCCTTCAAATTTATCATTAATTTATTTTTGATCTCATGTGTAGTTTGAAAACCTTTGACCATGGTATATATATTATTTAATTTTCAAATTATGATTTTTTATTGAGCCACTAAATAAAAAAAATTATTTACACTGTTATGTTTTAATTTTAATTTTAATTTAAATAAATCCTATGTTTAATATATTTCCTCACCCAAAATGAAGAATATAAAAAACCATTATACATTCTGATGAGATGAAATTATAGGTTGTAAAAGTTATAATTGTAAATTATTTGTTGATTAATTGGTGTAAATGGAGGAAACAAATATAAATGTAATGAGGAATTAAAAATAATGATCACTTATAATATTAATGAACTGAAGAAATTTAGTTAATATAGCTTTGAAAGTAATAATTTCATTTTATTGTTAAAAATATTTTATTTCTAAAAATTTATTTTAAGACTTATGATTATTTTTTTCAAGAAAAATTTTTTATTTTTGTTTTGTTATGATAAAATATATTGTGGGACCAAATACTGTATTAAAAGAAATTTAATTAATAGATCAAAAATACAAATAAAAATAGTTAATAATTAAAAAAGTTCGTTTTCGAACAAAAATATTTTAATTATATTTATATTACTTTAAATATTTAAATTTATAAATTTTATTCATTTTATTTTGTTAAAATAAGATAAAATTAAGATTTATAAAAAAAATTATTATCGTCAGATTAATTTTTGGGATTATTTGGAATATATAATTTTTCGCGTAGCGTACAAAAAATAATTTTCTAAAAATAAAATTTATTATATTATATTTTCGTATTATAAAAATGTATTAATAATTTCAAATAAAATTAAAATAGTAATATTATTTATGGATTAATATTATGAATTTAAAACTACTAGGTTTAATGAAAAAAACCAATATTCAACATTTGGGGACTCACTAAATATTTTGTTTCGATAAAAACTTATTTTTTCTTTGATTTTATTTAAATAGTAGTATAGAATTATTTTTGAACTTATTTAAAATCCATATAACACCTTTATTATTATTAATAATTCTATTATTGTTATAAAAATAAAAAAAATGATAATCATATACTAAGCATGATGTTTTTGATATAAAATATTCACGTACAAATAATGAATTTTATGGATTATTATAAATAAGATTAAAAATAATTTCTCTCTCATTTGAATATTTTTATCAATAAAATAACTTCCATATTTCATTACATGATGTTAAAATTTTATAAAATTGTTCATTATAATTATTTTTCATCAAAATAAATTAGTAAGGATAAAAAATGAGTTACCACAATAATGGTAAATCATGGTAAAAGTTAAATCTATGAAGAAAAAACAAAAAAATAATCAAAACCTATCACCAAATTTTTATTAAAGATATTATCTTGACACGCTCTTCCCCTCCCAATTATTGTCCATTTTTTGAGCCACATTTTTTCAATAGTGCACCTCTTATTACATAAATATCACTCATCTCACTTATAAAATGATCCTTTCAACACCCTACTACTCTATAAAAAATAATACATTTAGTTAAACAAAACAGAATTTCATATACTTCCACAAAAATCCTACAAATATCCATGATGTTTTGGTCTCCCCAAATATCCACATTTCAAAGGCATAATATAATTATCAAAGGAGTTATTCCAAAGACTACGATAAAAAATCCATAATTAACCCTATTCAATTATAAATATGTATTTTCTCTTATTATACATTATGGAATATTATATAATAAAAATAATCACATTATAATCATTATTATATTGAATTTTTATTATTTTTTCCATTAAATTATCCTCTTACATACCTTTTCCATAGGAAATCAAATATATCGTTTAAGTAGACATGCAGTTTACTTCTTCCATTGATAACAGGATTATTTTTTCATTACTACATTACTTGGATTATACATAGAATATATTTAATGAATTAATATTAAATTTATAAATTTATATTTATTTTGAAAAGATAAATCAATTAGCATAATATATATAATAAATTTAAAATAGAAATTTAATTCCAAAGTACATGAGGATTGTCATCTCAATGGATTGAAATATTATATTTTTTTATCATAAATAAATTGGATGTTCCTAAAATTGGTTTTATTGAATATTTTTTACATTTAATTAATTATTAAAAAATTAATAGTGATTCATAATTCTATAAATAACATTGTTAATAGATGATCGTTATAAATGTAATAAGAAAAAATGAATGAAGAAGGAAGAAAAATAATTTAATTAATTTATGTAATTTATTTTCAAAACCCTTATTAATTTTTATTTATTACATTAAAAAAATATTCTCATTATTCTAATTTAATAAAGATATTATAATGAAATAACTTTCTAATTATACTAATACATTAATTATTTCTTTCTCTTGTTTTGATCTATTTTACCACCTGTATAAATGATGCTATAAATATTCCTCATGAATGAATATGGAGACATTATTAATGGTTTTATTATAAATTATTGCGTGAATATTTTTTTCTTATTTAATTGAAATATTTATATATATTATTTTTATTAAAATATTGTCTTTCAATAATTAAAATTATCGGATGATCCTCATTGAGTTCATGTTTAAAAAATTAGAATAAAAATATTACAGAATAAAATTAGAAAAGTCTAAATAATTATATGAATATATTATTTTAACTTTAATAATTGATGAATAATTATCATGGAATTATTTAATGAGGCCCGATTTCATTATTTTAGATCTTTCATGAAACATTCAAAATTATAAACATTTGATGAAGATGGTAAAATACAAGTAACTAATAAATAAACAGAAAATGATTATAATGTAATATTATTAATGGTGATTAATATGAATTTTGTTGTCAAAGAGTTTATTACATTGGTCATGTTTATTATAGATGATGTTTGAGGCCATTCATATAATTTTGGAGTTATGGTTCATGTTTTTGTATCAAATTTCATCCATTTGAAAAGTTTTCCATATTAATCACATATTATTATTCTATTTGGGAGAAATAACACATCATTTACATATAATATTATTTAATATTTATCATTCATGGTATTTAAATATCTTTTCTAGAATCCCATCCTCCAATCCTTTGAATTCCATTGATGAAAAATATGAATGTGTTTTCCCCTAAATTACCATTCATTAATGCATGTTTTCATATTGTTTTTCTATTCATATTATATATTCTATATTTTCTAGCCCATTTTCTTATATTATTTCCAATTATTATTTCATGGGATTTATATATCCTTTAATTAAACCCTCCCTGGAATCCTTTTGATTCAATGGTTACCAAATTTAAAAGTGTTTCTCATCTCACTTTTCATTCAGTGAGAAATATTCCATCATCAATAATTATTTTATATTGTGTGGTGTTTATACTATTGTATTAATATTATTATCATACATATCATTAATAATAGTATATTTTGGTATCAATATCATGTTCCCTTTTTCAATTGTATTTTTATTCTAATGATATTATTGTTCTACGAAATTTTATAAACTCATCTCTCCATTCTATGAGTTATAATTCTATGAAATTGAATTCTTTTTTCTAGGGTAGGTTTATACCAATATAAGATTTATTATATGTTAAATTTTTTCAATCTAGGTAAATTTATATCTTTAATATTAAACCTCTCCCTTTATTAATATCTTTCTCATATAAGTATAATGTTTTTAAGAATAATTCATATCCATTAAATTACTATTTTCCCTCCATATACATATTTTGTTTTCTTTCCAATTACTTATTTATTTATTTTTAAATATAAATATTTATTATTTATTTTGATATTTTATTCTATATATAAATTTTTCATCTACTGTTTAATAAAATAAATTTATGTGGGTCTCATTAAATATTATTTTTAAATTTTTTTGGAAAGGTTCTTCCTTTCTTAATAATATATTATATCTTCAACTCCATATTTCATTCTAAGATATATTATTTATTTTTCAACTTACCATTATTATATTTGTTAAACAAATTATTATTATTTGATATTTTGGAATTACTTTTTCTACAGTGACTTTTTTATGTGACTCATTTAGTCATTTATATTTATAATGCTATTTTTTTTAAAATCTATTTTTTTATTTCCATTCAATTTTCTTATTTAACCCTA
Organism: Viscum album; assembly: GCA_963277665.1. Lineage (NCBI taxonomy): Eukaryota > Viridiplantae > Streptophyta > Magnoliopsida > Santalales > Viscaceae > Viscum > Viscum album. Next base: position 506,766,443 of record OY728150.1, read on the forward strand.
ATTTATATATTTCACATAGAGTAATGTTTTATGAACATCCTCATAAAAACAATTATTAAATAATTGTTTTCATTGTTTGAGATATTGGTTTCAACTAATCTAATTTTTGAAGTTTTTTAATGTTATATAATTTTGAAATGATTCAATTTTTCTCCATGTATTTTTATTGATACGATTATTGATAGATTTCCTATGGAAGATATATGTAAACATGGCTACTATGTTATTAGAGGATAATAGATAAACCACCATTTTTTCAGTAATTCCTTACATATCATGATAAAATAATGGGAAATGAGAAATAATTATCAATTGTTGGTGATATTATTAATATGTTCTCTAATTTACAGTAAAGACATTAATTATATCTTAAACATCACATTTATCCACTAAAACCATTCTTAGTACCATATAAAAATTTCTCTAATGAATGGAAAAATGAAATCAATCATTCCATGGTGTAAATATTCCACCCTTATGCAAGGATGATGATTTCATTTTCCATAGAAAGGTTTAAAGGAGAAAAATGATTTATTTTTTCATAATCATAAACATGATATATATATATATCATAATTATTTTTAAAATCCTATTTTATACCATCATTGTAATGTGGAAAATAGAAATTAAAAATGTTTTCATCCTAGATGTGGTAGTACACAAAACTTATTAATTAATGATTTGTTTTTATTAATAAAAAAATAACAGTTTATTAATTATTAATACCATAGTATAATAGAATTTATCATATAATCATTACTAATTTCATTACATTTTAATTTTAATATTAAAATTAAAAATAGAAAATAAATAATAATAGAGTTAAGAATAAATAATTACTCACACTCAATACGTTAATATTTTATTGGAATATCCAATAGAAATATATTAAATATGAAATTATATTTTGAATAAATGTCTACATAGATAAATATTATTATAGCATAAGGGAAAATTATGGGTTTTGTAATGAAACTTAATTTTATGTATTACATGAAAGGGTATTGGGACGCCTCTTCTATAAGGGTTGATAATGAAATTTCTATAATTATTTTTTCTTAATTTAAAGGATTAATATAATAAACAAGTCAAATGGATTAGAAATTGAGATTTAATTGACTATAAAAGAGTTAAAATCTATCCAAAACTCATCCAATTAGTTATAAATATGTTCTTTGTAAAATTTGAATACATTTACCACATTTAACTATTCCTTTTATCATTTTAACTTTTACTATGGTGATTTTTATAACTAATTCAATATGTCCTTTATGTCCAAAAAATGTTGTATTGATGAGAAAAAGTTCATGATTAAATAATTATTTATTTATTTTGTTTACAGTATATCATATAGTAAATAAATTTGGATGATTTAATTTATGAGCTGATAATGATTGGAGAATTATTATAGACTAACATCATGGAATTCAAAGTCATCCTTGAGAAATTATTTATCAAATTAAAAATTGTATGTTTTTCAAGTAGTTCTTCAACGTAATTGATGATTATTATTGATGGTGAATAATAATTTTCACTGATAAAATCGAATACCATGAAAATATTTATATACATGAATTATAGATGATTAGTATAAAATTAAGGCCATAGAAAATATTCTAGTGTCATGATGATTTTCTTGTGGATAAATTATAATGACCATGAAAAATATTAGTTTTGATGACGTGGGTTTTTTATTGGAAACTTCATTGTTGAAGGATTGCTATTATATTTCATAAATAGTATACTACTATAAATTAGATGTATATACCTTCAATAAAAATGGATATCCACTATAAATCGCCAATATTTATTCATCAACAAAATTTGTGGGACATGAGGGACAGAATTATGAGAGGTTATTCCCATGGATGCTGCATTGAGTCAGAGGTGGGCCATTTATAGGCCCACATATGTTTTTATGTTAATGGGAAGTCTTTTCATAGGACAAAATATAAGAATGGATTTATAGAATGCATGCTTGTGCCAGTGGGCATGCCATGGTGCGTGCATTTGTATTCAGCTTGTGATGAGAATGTGTAATATGTGAAAACCCCCATAGCATGCTCAGAAGAATAATGGGGTAAACATTTCATATAAATATGAGATATTCTACATATAAAGATTTATATGGTATAGGAGTCTATTTCAAGTTAATATTCATTCTTAAAATTTTATATATATATATATATATATTATAATCTATTTGATCTCATGAATCCATGTTGAATGATCAAAGAAACAATCATCTTTTTCTTGGTCCCACATAAGAATCCCTTTATGATTGGTGGTTTACAGACCGAGAAACTGAAAATGGTATGAGTACTCTGACTGATCATCTTATGCTTGACATAGATTGAAAATTTTTCCATGTACAAATTTCAGCAAACCAAATAAAGCTTTTCAAATCCGTGTTTATGGAAACTCTATAGTTTAATTATTAGGTATAATTTGATGAAGAAAGCATGAAAACAATATTCAATTGGGGGACATAAAACATTGAAGAAAATGTTAATTTAGCCATGTATGGATTTATATGAACATTATGAACAATTTTCAAATAGTGATAGTTCCTGACCAAATATGCTACCTCGTGTTAAATCAATTTGAATGTGGTTTTTCATGTAGTGAATGCATTTGAGTTTGAATATCATGAATGATCATCCAAATATTTTTTGGAGTATGATAATGGAGAAGTATTTTTTTCCAAATAGTGTGTAACTACTTTATAAAGGAGGTTTATTTATGAAAGAATGAAATTTGAATCCTTAAATCATCCGAATAGCTATGAAATAATATAAGTAATTTTGAAACATTAAAAAAATTATAACCACAGAAATTGTACATACTGGGATGTTTTTATTTGTTTAAGTTACCCTATATGAATCTATCATTACATTATAGATTCATATGGTATATAATTCGTGATTTTTTTGATTCCAACATGAAGATTGTTTTGGTGAACATGAAAAAATAATAGTATATGAACTTATAAAAAGTTCATTTTGAAGATGAATTTTTGAAAGACTAGCATGTGAATGAAATAATATGTATTCATGCTAAGAAACAAAATCATATAAAATTCTATGTGGTCATAATGATTTAATAAAAAGAAATTATTCTATATAAAATACACATTTTGGTGAATCTGCAAGGAGAACCCCTTTTTGTAGACAGAGTAGACATGTATTTGAGTTTCTCATTAAATTAAAAGGGAATGCATTTTTTCAGAGCTATAAAGTTTTTTCCTATTATTAATGGATTATTTATATCTATAAATACATGTATAATATTTGGGTAATTAAAATTTAGAATATTGAATATTGGTAGAAGACCTTCAATGAGGTTAAAAATCATATATTTATTTATAAGAGATTGGAAAACCATTTTGTAAATTTATACAAGGTGAAAACACAATAACGAAAGGTGTTCTTATAAATTCTAGGTATATGAAATTATATAAAAATTGTGGTTTTTATGTAATAGTATAAACTATGTGTGATCTACTTAAAAAATAACCAATATTCAATTTCATGTATAAGTCACCGAAGTATTATTAATGTAGACCAATACTACAGAATAAATCATATATTCATTTCTAAAATATTATGATGTCAATCAAAACAATTTAACATACTATTTTAGTAATTTTGAATGAATGTAAAAAAATTTAGAATCATAATCAGAGAATAATATTGCTTAGCATCTTGGAATTGGTCCAAAAGGTTGCGATTTATAAATTATGATGTACTCTATTCATTTTATAGTTAAATGAATTATTTAGAATATTGATTTTTGTTTACACCAGTGAGTAGATAGTAAGGTTCCATGAACAATTTATTCTATCCATGAAATAATAATCATTAAATAATGGTTTTGAGATGAATTTAGAATAAAAATTATTAGGATTTGTATATTTTTTCCTATATAAAATATTATTAATGAAATTTTGTGCAAAAATTTAACACATTAATAAAGTTCATGACATCATCAGAAAAAATGAGGAATACTTTTGTAGTAATTTGAATTGCGAATGTATGATCATTCCCCAAGGATCATAAGTTGAAGAGGCGATATCTATAATATATTTTTAGAATAGGATTTACATGTTTAAAGATTTATTAAACTGAGGAGAACTAGATCATTCAAGACCTACTTTTAATTTGATTTATGAGAAAAAAATATTTTTCAAAAATAATTTGATGGTCATTATTTCATACATGAGTGAAACAGATCTTGTACAATCTTAGAGAATAAAATTTTTAATGTGTTGTAGAATAATCCAATATTAGATAGTAAACTTATTATTTATTGATATGATAATCTAAGAGGTAGATAGTTCTTGTACTTAATATTGTCTAACCAATTTTTGAATAGGCTCATGACTTGGGTGATTACCAAGTTTAGAATCTGGTGAGAAAGGTATGGTTGGGGTTTCATACCAATCATGTTAGAGGAGTTATTTTCAAGGTTACAGAACCGGGACCAACAATGGGATCAACTACTGGGGGAATATAACTAGAAGTTTTCATATCCATTTTAATCACCTTATAATTTAGTATTGAATTATTTTTTGGGGTATTAACTAACATGGAATGGGGTAGTACTCCACAATGAACCATGTAAAAATTGTGTTCTTCACTCTATCTAATTATTTCTACATACAATGTTATATTTTGAGATATCATTGATTGTAACAAGATTCATAAAATGATTAAGATGGAAAATTCAAAAGAATTTGTTTTTTAAAAAATTAAACACCTGCTAACCCCCCTAGTGTTCAATCTGGCATTGGAAATTATAGTTATACTTATAGGGAGGTCTCCTCTAAAGTTCTAATATCTTTCCCTATATTTTACGACACCCATTATGAATTATTTATTTTTGGATGCTTTTGAGTTACCCCAAATGGAGGGAAAAGAATTTAATATTGAGTATAAAAATCATGGGGGTTAGCCAAAATTATAATAACTAAAGGAATAGAGTGAAAATGGTGTTAATAGAGAATACAAGGATTAATTTAAAAACTCTAATAACTAATGGTAATCATATTTAAACAACAATTAATAATAATTTTTTTATGATTCTTCAAATTATTACTTCTAATTATTTGATTATAATGGAATACCTTGTTATATTCATTTAGAACATAGAGAACATATTAATAATGTTTCTAAATAAGCGTTTATGTTTATTTTTGGAACTACTAATGGACTTATTTATGATAAACCTTAGTGAGAAGTAAATTTTAACGAATTATATGATGTTGTAAGTATGAAGTAAAAAAAATTGAATCACACTCAAATACCTATTTGGAAAAAGGTAATAATATATTATTCATACTGATGAAAAATTTCAAGGGTATTGCTCTGATAAGGTTTTTTGATAATTTTTTATTGGCTTGTTTCATGAACAAGAAAATTTGGACATTGTGGCTATAGATGTCAGGTATAATCAAATGGATATAAAATCTAGGAGGATCAATGATACTAAATCCTTATTATAATAAAATATTTCATTTCACATAGAAATGATAAGAAGATAAATAACTACTTTGAAGAAAATGTCACATTTTATAATGATGAAAAGAATGTCGTAAGCATGACATGTAGACAATTGGAAATCAAATTGGTAATTTTTTAGAAGAATCATGTTGAGAAATACCAACTAGAGTAGTGTGTTTATAGTTCCACATAATTATAATTTAAGGATTATACTATTAAATAATATTCATCATATAGAAAAAACATTATAACATCATCTAATGATATTTCTAAAACAAATTTGTAGAAAGAAGTACCATCAAAATCATAATGAAATTATTGAGTTATATCTTGTTGTATAATGAATGGATGTTTAAATAAAAATTATGTAAAAATATTGATGTGGAGGAGAGAAGAGTCAAACTCCATGTATATGGTTGATTGAATATTATCTAAAATTTATGGTTACCCATAGGAATCCTTAGCGATGGTAAATAAGTTCAAAAAACATTATGCCTTAAATTTTGGACGATATACAAAATAAAAAATAATATCTTGTTTTGTAGGTCAATGTGGGTGCTAAAAAAATTATTTTCTGCATTTTGATGTAGATTTTTCATAAAATCCATTAAATTATAAATCATTAAAGGAATCCCTTATCAGTGGGAAGATATTCATAGAAGAAGATGATAAAATATTCATATACTAAGAAATTTTTTCAAAATCAATCATATTTGATGTTCTTGATTTTTTAAGAGATTATTAAAAAACAATTGGTCAAATAATAGATACATGTACATCTAAATATTTCTATATAATAAATTGTTAAAAAAGAGCATTGAATAAATAAGTAGAAGCATTGGGTAAAAACATGAAAAATGTAGAAAATTCTATTACTCCAAAGATATATTATGAGTAATCATCTTAATACACAATACACAATATTTTTATTAAAAATGGATGTATATAAAGATAAAAATGAGTACTACATCTGAGAATAAAATATATAAATAATTAAACTCATGTGATTCCATGTTGAAAATCTAAAAAATATGTAAATTTTCACAAAGACATTCTTGGGACTTTTCAATATGATTTGTAGAAATCCCAAAGGATGGAAGAAGAACAAGAAAATTATTATTCTAAAGGTAAAATTAATATTCCACATTATGAATATATATTTCATGAGATTTTTTCAACAAATTATAAATAATGTGTTGATGAATATTTATGTGAGAGATTCAATAAAAACAAACACAATGCAACATGATGTTTAATTATTAGTCTAAATGAAGATGAATTCTTGATGATAATGAAGTTTTCATAAAGAGATTATTATGTTTTTATAGTCACATAAAAAACCTTATCACATAGTTAAATGGTTAATGTGATGAGATCTATACAACAAAAGGGTAAATGAAATTTGATACTTAGATTTGGAATCAGGAAGACTAGAGAAAGTTAGACAAATTGGTTGAGAAAACCATTTCATCCATATTATTGAAATTGAGGAACAAGTAAATCAACCAAAATCACTTATATAATTTTGGTATTTTTTCATAAATTCAAGTAATTGAATAAGGTGAATATTATTAGAGGTCGAAACGAAGGTGCATTGAGTGAAACCAAATTATAGATAGAAATAACTGTGGAAACGTCGTAGAATTAGACATCAACACAAAGAATTACATTATGGTAATCTAATATATTAGAATAAATTGAAATAGATTCATTGATATATTCAAAATCATGGATATTTTAATGTTTGCATTTTTTAAGGGGTCGTATTGGAGTGTTAAATTGATTAAATATTTACTATGCAGTGAATATGGAACTTTTCAACAACTTTATAAAATCAGAGAGTGATGTATTATAATCACTCTCAAATTCCAAAGTACCTACAACAAATTAATTCATAATAATAATAAATGTTTTTTATATTGTAATGAAGCATTGTGACCTATATCTATTTCACTTAATCATTCTATTTTGTTCATTAAATTGTTTGAAGGATTTAACATTTCATTGATAAATCATATTTTTTCACCCCTTATAGATGAATAGAGAATTTGAGTACATCATTTAACTTTAATGGTAGTTTATAGAAAACAGAGATAACCTTAGTTATGTTTATGTCATTTTCTACACTGGGTTAGTCCACATTGACTTAGAGTTTATGTACTGAATATTTTTTTATGAATGGATTTGATATAAACATTTCTTAGAATTGTTATAAGAATAATATTCAGTGAGAGTATAACAAGATCTTGAGAAGATATATGATATGAGAAGAACCCAATTACCATTTTCAGTAATTATAAATTATGTGGAGAAAAAATATTTACTTTATAAAGTGAAGAAGTATCAAAAAAAATAAAAAAGTGGGATAATAAAGAAAAAAATATCAGGATTGAATAATTAATGTTGTATTAGTTGATATATTTCATAAATTAAATATATTTGAAGACATTAATGATTTTATAGTGATTTTTAAAAAATTTAATGGACACCATTGATCAAATTGGATTCCATTATTGATAAATTCTCTATAATACTTGAAATCTAATATTTTATATGATAATATTCAAATGAATCAATGAAAAGTTTTTAATGTAATGTAATAGTTTTTACAAAAAAATAGAAGACGATGAAAATGATTATTTTCTTAAATAGAAAAGTAATATAATAAATGATGACCAAGAGAAATATAATTTTTTATGATGATTTGTTTATGGATGAAGAAATGATGACCATGCGAAATATTATTTTTCACAATGTTGGGTTTTCGATTTTAAATTTATTTTTGGTGCTATTGGAGTTAAATTCCATAATTAATATATTAATATAGATTATAGGAATGGGCCATTAATAAAAATGTAGATATCAATGAAAAACCTCTAATAGCCTGCCTATAACCACAATTAAGGGACTCAAGGCTCAATGAAATGGTGATGCCTAACCAAGGGGGCTACATGGAAGAAGAGGTTGGAAAGGTATAAGAACAAAAGATCACACCCATGCATGGATATGCTATCGATAGGCATGTGGAAAATAATGGGTGCACATAACACATACATTTTTTGATGAGCCTGCATGGGTATGTGAAGTCGTGTGATGTGTGTGGTGTGAAATAATAATGGCTTTCAAAATATGTAACTGGATATATAAAATAATTCAAGAAAAATTGAATTTAAATAGGGGCTATTCTACTTGGAATATTCAATGTGGGATGAGCCCATTTTGGTTAACGGCTCACCCATCCATATTATATGTTAATATAATATTTTGTCAAGTATCTCAAATCCATTCAATCTAATCATAGTAATGATCATCTTCTTCTTCCTCTCATAAATGAATCCCTTATTGAATGATTTTTCTGTGACCAAGAAACCATAAACAACCTGATTTAGGTGTGATATCATCCAATTCTCAACAGTGTATCAAAATACAGCAGAAATTATTTTTCTACAAGGCATAAAATTATTTTACAAAGATGAGTTTTTGGACACCATAGATTTTATAGATAATTTATTTCTCCTAGAAGATAGCGTTCAAAAATATTACATGGGTGGTCAAACAAACTTATAACCACTATAATTTATCCATGTATTTAGGTAAGCATTATGAATAGTTTTTTGTAGGTGATAGTTCGAAAATGAATAATCATTTCAAAGAAGATGATATGAGAACATAGTTTTTCATGTAGTCAATGAATGTGAGTTAAAATTCTTTATATGACTATACAATGATATTCGAGAGTATAAAAAATACGAAATTATGAGTTTCAAAATATCATATAAATTCATTTGAGATGATGGTTTTCATATGAATGAATTATATGTAGAATATTTTATGTGGAGATAGTTTCTTTTTGAATCCCAATAGATCATAAAAAGTTACTTTATAATGGAATAGAATATTTCATAGTGAATGAAATTTTAATCTATAAATTTCCATATACATTGGATATTACTGTTTGTGGAAGATACATTGTGTGTTGCTAAAACTGGTTTTCATATTAATATCGAATGTATTTCTTTGTTTTTTTGAAGTTGTGATGATGTTTTAGATTAAAATGTTCATGAAAAAATAATATATTTTTCAAATAACAAATTCTATGAAAATATGAGTTTGTAGAAGATCAGTGTTCAAAATAAATAATATATTATAAGCTTACGATACAAAAATCATATCAAATGATAGGTGGAAATAATGTTTTCATCCAGAAAAATTATAACATAAGAAATAATCATTTAGTTGATTCAACATAGGGAAACCATTTCGTTTTATGAGAGAGTATACATGTTTTTGAGTGTCACATAAAATTAAAGGGTTAAGTATATTTTTTAGAATAATCATCTATTAACTGCTTTTTATCTTTTTTTTAGTATTTATAAAAAAAATAAAATTGTATAATTTAAATTCATAATTTAAAATTTCTGGATAAGTCCTTCATTGAGTGAGAAATCTCATATATTATAATACTAGTATTCAACAAAGAATATTATGCTTTGGGTGCAGGATAAAATTCCACTAATTTTTTTGTGCTAAATTCTTTGTAGATGGAATTTTATGCTAACTAAACTTTTTTAGTTGTATAAATATATTTACAAAAAATTCAAAATAACTAACTTTCTATTTCATGTGTCCCTACATGAGGTGTAATTAATATTTAGAATAATTTTGTGATAAATCATATATGTTATGATATATCCATATGATGTGTATTATAAACATTTCACATACTATATTAGTAATATAAAGTGGAATGAAAAATTATGTGCAATATGATTCAATAATTGGTACCTTATGCATCTTTGATTTGGTCCATTAGTAAATGACTAATTATATATGTTTCCAAATGACCACATGATGTGTAAAGAAACACTTTAGTGAAATGTTTGATGTTTAAATTATGTATTTGAAAATATGGAATAGAAAACACTATTAAAATGTCTAGGAAATACTCATGATTGCATGAATTACTTGATATGATTTTTTGAATATATATTATTCTTAGTTTTGAAATATATATCTTTCATAAAATAATATTGAAAAAATTTTATTGCGCAAATTGCCGAAATAAATTTTGGATTGGACATTATCAAAAGAAAGAGGAATACCAACCCCAAAAAATTTGTTGAGTAATATTTTATCATTTTACAAATATTATATATTCGATATTATAAATCCATATATATTTTAGGAATTATATTTTCATGTATAATAATTCAGTTAATTGAGAATAATATGATGATTTATGTTCTGGTTTGAAAGAGTTTGAAGACTAATAAACATGTTCTAAGAATCTTAAAAAGATTATGATGTTATACATGAGTGAAATATGTCTATTAATTTCATGAAGGAGTATATATTTCATGTTTTTTAGAAGAAACCAAAAGAATACATTTATCTTTCTACTTATGGATAAAACACGTTATGAAGTAGAAATAGCATATGATTGGGATGTCTAACAATTTATTAAAGAGGCTCAAGACTGTGGTGTCTAACCAGTATATATGAATGAGATGAAGGTATTGTTTTTGTTTCTATCCAATCAAGGAAGAAAATATGGGTTGTGGGGTGTAGAACTAGGACCAATAAGAGAACTAATTATTGGGGTGTATAACTAATTGTTGTCTTATTCATTATAATCACAATCTTGTTTAATTGCGTATCAATTTTGGTGGGAATAAAAAAATTAAATGTGTAGGTATTTATGTCAAAAAATTTATATATTGTGTTTTGTGATATAACTGATTATTTCTACATATGAAGTGAAATTTGATGATGTCAATAAATTGATCGAGAACCATAACAAGTTTTAGAGGCTTAATTCCATAGATAGAATTTTTAAATATAATCAGTTATTTCCCCCCAATTATAAGTTGTTAATCTAGTATTTGGAAATATATGTACTTATTATGTAATTTGGACCCAATAATTATTAATTTTAAATTAATGTCATACGATAAAATTTATAAAATTTAATAAAAAATTATTTATAAAATAATTTTATATGAGAAATTTTTTTAAAAATATAACTTAAATTCTAAGATTCCAAATATGTGTTTATAAATTTAAACGAAAATGTTTAAAATTAAAAATTCTCATATAATATACATATATATTCTTAAAAAGTGTTTAATTAATTTACATCTCATAATAATATAATAATAATATGAAAAAATATCCTCGATAATTGTAAAAAAAATATTTTTCACTACACACATAACAATCAATGTTTTTTGTAAAATTTAAAAAATTAAATATTAAATTATCTAGAAATTATAAATTCAGAAAATGATAAATATTTTTTAGAATTATAAATAAAAAAATATTATATTTTTTTACATAAATATACAAAATATGACAACATAATGTTCTTATTGAAAATTTCCATATTGGCATTCAATTTTGATTAATTATATTTAATATACTTTTATAAATTATTGATTATTGAAATAGTATTATTATGGCATAATTATTTCCTATTATAAATTTTTTTTAAAATTTTTCAATTAATTTTATAATTGTAAAATTCTGTAAATTTTCTTTTAAAGTTTTTCATTTAAGGATATTTTTTTAAAAATATTAATAAATGAAAAAAGTGATATATAATTATTTTTAAAGATTTAATCCATTTGTATACTAATGATTATATTATTATTTGGTTTTTAATATGTCATAGTTCATTTTAGTTAGTTTTTGTGACAGTTCATTGTTCATGTGATAAAATACATTAAAGGTATTAATAATTTAAATGATATGAAAAATCATGTTGTTAAACCCCAGCACCTAAATAAATTGTATTATAATTGTAATTATTGTTTATTAATAAATTTTTGTGGGTTTTCTCCAATGATATTCATAATTCAAGATATTAATTCAAATATTAAATATATAATACATTTAAATTGTATACCAACTTATATATATTTACTAAAAAAATGTACTATTAATACAATAATGCACCCTATAATTAATATAACTTAATCATATATTCTCCATATCACACCTCTCCCAAAATAATTTTAATCTATCTTTAAATTATCCACTATGATATTACTTATTTATATTAAAATTTACTATGTTTTCTACCCCGAAATTTATTAACCACTCGTCCTAGAAAATAAAAACTGGTTAATATATATCATAGTATTTAAAGATAGATAAAAAACACCGATAAATACCATGGATTTATTTATATTTAAATAAAAAATAAATTAAAATATTATCTATCACTTCTTCATAAAATAAATTAACACTTTTCTACCCCAATATCTATTTTTTTATAAGAGTTAACTATGCCTATATCATGTGTTTTGTTGTAGTTATCTCAACGAAAAAAATATTTTCATAAAATTTCATTCTTTGGTTACTCGTGGAATTTAATATTTGATTCCAATTTATTATAGAAGAAAAACTATATAAAAATACACATATTTTTCAAGTAATCTACATTAAATTTATAATATTTACAAATTTCATCAATATATATCAGTCACTAATGAAAACAGCTAATAGAATTAGGATTTAATTACTAATAAGATATCAACCGTTCCACCTTAGCTATGACTAATAAACTCGAAATTTCGTTCACAATAGAAATATGTTGATATTATAAAATATAAAATTTAACCCTTAATAAGTTATAATACATTGTGTTATTTTCATACATATAATTCTTATTTTCATCTTCTATAATCCAAATTTCTAGAAAATAATAAAACAAAATAGGTACAATAAAACAAAAAAATGAATCATATTATATAAATATGAACACTAAATATGAATATATATTCTCCAATAACATGTCCACTTCAACCTATGATATATTCATTTCAACTACATAATTAATTTTTAATACTTCAACACTTATATTTCTATCATGGTTTCATTATGATGTCTTCTCACATACTTATTAAACTAATCGTTTAATGTAAGTGTGAACTAAACACAAAAATATTTTTTCATAAAGAGTATATGATCTACCAAATCATATCTCTTGGGAGAGTATAGGTAGGTATACAGTTAGGAATATTTTTCATGACATTTTCCATGATTTAATTAATACCCCACATGACCTATTCAAGGTTATTACCCATACGTACAACTATTCTAGGTTCAATATCCACTTTCCAATACTCATGAATGGATGTATTTTAAAGAAAAAAACACAACATCTATGCTAACAAAATTTCAAGATATTACCCTATATTTAGAAATTGCCCATAGGTATTTCACGAGGAATCTAAATAATGTTCTCTTATAATTATCAAAAAAAATATTCCATATTGCATCATCTAACCAAAAGAGTTATCTATAGTACTGAAATTTGTATAAATTGTAACATATCAAGCATTTACTATAGCTCAAACTCTAAATTTTTTCTAAAACAATTACATCATAATCTCTAATTTTATATAAACACATCTATGAAAAAAAACCCATATCTATTCATCTATTAATTATGTGATATAATGAAAATATTCCATCATAATGAATTTCTAGGACCTCTTATGTTTAGAGTTTCTTTAAATTAATATAAAAAATAACTTACCAAACTCATCTGTTTTTCAACTAATGGACATCAGTCATTTACAATATGATAGAAACAGAATAATGCATAACACATCATCAATATATCTCATAAATTATTCTCATATGATATCCCTTTATAACCACAAGTACATTACCATTCTATTTATCATGGGGAATGGAATCATAAGAATGTGGGTAGATTAGATGCTCAGTATAGGTAAGAAAATTCCATTAAAATCAAATATCATATGTTTTTTTAGATGATCATATGGTAATAATAATGATATATATGAAAATCATATGAAATGAAAATTATGTTACAAATCATAGAATCCATCGTTACCTACAATAAGACATGAACCAAAAGAGTGAGTCAATAAACATTATCCATGTGAACACAAAATTTTCATCAGAGTAATAATAAACCTATAAATCACCATTCAAAAATTACATAAGCATTATTATTGGGAACGTTACTTCTATGAACCACACCATCAATTTTCAAACTCAAGTGAAACTAAAAATATACTCATGAATTAAACTTTCTCATGAGATGGAGTAAATTAAAAAATTCATTTAAGGTGGATATAGAAACCCATAAATTATCATCTAATTCTATATGTTCCAATTAAAATTAATATCCTATCAAGTCATAAAAAACCATTTATAAAAAGGGCTTTCAAATTTTTTAACCCAATTGCAATTAATCACTTTTATAGCATAAATAACCCATGGAATAAAAATGGGTTTCATAAACAAAATCATGAATAACCCACGAAATGAAAAAAAATCATATGGATTCACCTATGGAAATAATTAACAATTAAATTAATGATCATAACATGATAAACATATGATAAATTATTTTGTATCCACTAATATCAACTAACTATATTTCTGAATACTATTCAATCAAGATAACTGAGAATGTGGTATTTATAAAAAATATATAAAGGATATATAGTTATGATAATAATTATCCTCAGTAAAATGATGTTTGGAATCTAGGGGAATACCATTAATTTATTTGAAAAAAAATGTTTTTAAATAAGAAAGGAAATGGGAGAAACAATTAGCTTTATAAACCAAGATTGACTAGGATCGAAAAATAAAGTGACATATCATTTTTATGATGAAAAGTATATTTAATAAAACATTTAGATAGTGAATTTTTATGGTATTATATTTAGAATATACTTCATCAAGCATAAAAAATAACAAATGATGATGAATTATTTAAGATACACTTTTCAAATATTTTATAATATACTAATTTTGGAAATAAGATAAGTTTGTGATCTTTCGAATAAATTTTAAAATAAATATTTTATTACACTATGAATAAATAAAATTATTCATAAACAATGAATACATAGAGAAAAAGAATCATTTAAAAAATATTAGAAGAGTGACATTTTCCAATGTAAACCTTAAGAAGAGTTGATTTTTCAATTTGATGAAAACAACCCATACAGAGAACAAATAAAATATTCAAAAAATTATGAATAAGTAAAATTATTATAAAATAACCTAAATAAATCATTTAGGTATAGATAATGATTTTTTCATGTTGTATACCATGGATTAGGATATGGAAAAGGGAGGTCCCCAAATGGATTCATGTGATAGTATCAATTCCTATTATTAGAACCACTTCCAAAAAATTGTTAGTCAATTTGAAATGAAATATAATGGGAACTTATGAACCCCAATCAATATATAAAGTATGTTAAGACGGGTTTTATAAATAATATAAATTTTATAGATTGATTATATTTGAAAAATAATCATGTTCTAGAAATTTAATTGGAAATGAAACCCTTATCGTTTTAGGTATCATTTTTAACCAACGACCATTAAAGTTTCACACATTTTAAATTAATTTAAATTTAAGGGAGTACATAATATGGATATTTTGTTACCCTAAATATTTTGATGCACTATAAACAAAAAAATCACACCTTATTTCTTGTATCATGGCATAAATTAAAAAGTAAGTCATACAAAATTATATTTGAGACCAAGAACCCCTTCCCTCACTTCACCACTTATTTGAATGCGAAGTAGTATACTATATAATAATATTAAATATATTAATAACCAATATTAAATTTTTTTCTTATATATATATAAAGAGTTTTTAAAAAAATTCTAATTATTATATACATTTATATTAGGTTTTTATTACTTATTTTCGATGTCTAATGGGTGTAATAATGATCATTTTGAAATATATTTTATTATTAGTCTCGTTATTTATTATTCTCAAAAATAAGATCACTAATATTTTATTAATTTCTATATAATATTTTAAACATATTTATTTTTTAATTTTTAATTTCTTTTCATATGTACCTTTTTTATGTCTTAGAGGATTATATCGGCAATCAAATATTTTCGAAAATTCATTGATATATAAATGATGTTTTCTTAATTAATGATTTAAATAATGATTTATCACTTCTAGAACTAAAAAATAAGTATTTAATTACTTACAAATTATTATACCTACAACTATTTTGATATAATCATTCATTATATAATTTTATTGTATGGATCGTATTGGTGGTCAAACCAGCAACAAGATGAACACAACTTGAATAATGGATGATTATTCTATGGATTAGTCGTAATATCATTATTAAATAAGTATAATAATAATATGTATAGTTAATTGTTGTTTTATATCAAAATGGGGATTAAGTAGAAGAATAAATAATGGATTTGAAAATATTACATATTATAAATGAGAATATTATCTTCTTAGTATGATTCATTTAAATGATTGAACTTGTGATGTTCCTTTTCTAATAAAATCATTTCTAAGATCTCTATTTTATCATACCAAATAATTAATAATGCCAAAAATTCATATTTACCCCTTAAAACCATTTTTGGGATCTTTTATGAATAGAGGAACATAAATTAAATTTTGAAATCAATCATTTCATAATGAGGGTGGTCTATATGTCCACATGGTGATGATTTTCTTCCATAGAACTAGAGAAAATTTTATTATTGTATATATATTCATAGAAATAGTCATGATATATATATAATAATTAAGTTTTACATTCACATCTTATATAATACTAGTTTGTAGGTGAAGGAATCCAGTAATATGATGCATTGTGGAGGTGATAATACACTAAACACACAAATTATAGTTTCATATTTAAAAATAGAAAATTGATGTGTTAAATTATTATTCCAATATAATTATAAAATATTTTACAATACCAATACTATTTTAATATCTTAGGTATATTGAAATTATAATTATAAAATAAAAAATATAAGTTAAAAATGAATACTCACATTAATCACTTTGATATTTTTTTAGAAGATCCCTTAGAAATGGATGAAATAGGATATACCATATGAAAATAATATCTAAATAAATAAAGAATATTTTAGGGGGAAATTATATAATTTTCTTGGAAAATACAATTTTTTAGTGACTAGATGGGGTTCTGAGAGGACACATATAAAAGTGGTGGGACTATCATTTTTTAAAATAGTTTAACATAATATAATGAGGGAACATGTTGTATATCTCTTGTCACCCACATGTTGAGAGATAATAATGTGAGTAATATATATTTTTAATAAAAAACTCATCCACTATGTTTTATAAATTAAATCTTTCATGATTCATGCCCTTTATCCCTTGAATTATTACTTTAAAAATTTTATATTACAATATGTTAACTGGTTTTTACTTATGGTAACATGTAATTTATGTGAAAAATACAAAGTTAAATATTATAAAATTTGTAACCATTGAGTATTTACTTTTAATCCATTTAATTTTATTAAATTTATTAATGGGATAAAAATTAATTTTATAAAAAAAATGTTCAATGTATTGAAACTATATTTTGATAAATTATAACATAAATTCAAATATATAAATTGAGTTTTTTATATTTTAAAAAATATAAATCAAGAAGTTACTTTAAAAATAAATATTTTTTCTTATAAAAGAGTTTAATAAATAAAAAAATCAAACTTATATACAAATTATATTGTAAAAATGAAGGTATTTTGAAAAATAACATTTTGCAGTTTTCAAATAAAATGAATATTTTTTAAAAAATATCCCTAAATAACCATAAGATAATTTCAAAATTATAAATTAAAAACTGATTTTGTTTATATAAAACCGAATTTATAAAAATTATATATTTTATTATATTAATAAAAACATATAATATAAATAAAACAATGCTTACTAAAAAATGACTTCTTATAACTCAACTGTCTTTAATAATATAACATATAAATTTAATTATAATTGAATAATAAAATTAAAATTTTAAAATAAAAGATATTTCCTATTATAAAAAAATCTACTTATTATCAATTTAATTCGAAAATGTAATATAAAATACCCTATTTCAAGTGGTTCTTCAAAAGTCATTTTTTAAACATAAATCAATGAGAATTATAAAATAAAAGTATTTTAATTGATTAATATAATTTAACACACAATTTGATATAATTATCATGCATTTATGATATATTATTTATCATTTTATTAAGGTCTTTCATTATAATAGTTTTGTGTGTTATACTATATATTGAAGAATGTAATAATGTAAAGGATCCAAAATTTATCCTCATTACACATTGAAATAAAAATAATTGAAATTACATACTTTGATTGATTATTTATACTGATATTCATGGGATGATTAATTATATGAATAATTTTTTTAATTTTTTTGAAATTGACGGTGCGTAAAATATGCACACACCCATAATCAATATTGGAATTTCCCACTAGTGCTACTCAATGAAGATGTAGTTTGATTAGTGTTTTTTATAACTATATTATAGAAGTTGACTCTGGTTATGACTAATACCATTATTGTATAGGAAAATTATTTTCTCCACAAAATCATTTGAAAATGTTCTACATCTTAATAATATATTAACCTCCATCATTTAATTGATCTACAATCCTTGTAGTAGATGAAAAATGGATCAATTCATGAGTTTAGTTATTCCTTTCTTTAGGATAGAGTGAAAGAGAGAAGTTTATCATGAATATATATTTTCTATTATGGGATATTGATAAATAGTGTTATTTTATTCAAATAATGAATAAAACACTAAGAGGGAATATGTGATAGAGATTATAGAATGATAATATTTAAAGGATAAATTCATGGATGATTATTTCCTCTTGACGAATGAGGTGATATGGATATTTTTTTCTGAATTTTAGAAAAAAGTAAGAGAATATTTCTATAAAATATTATAAAAATTTACAATGTAAGAAAAAAATTATTTGTATTATTTACATTATATTGAAAACAAGATTTATCACTTTATTGATGGTTTGAAGTTAACACTTCAAATTTAATTAGTCTGAAATAAATTTATTCATAACAAATGATATAGAAAATCTATATCATGATAGAGTGGAATTAGAAAATTCATTTACAGTTAATTAACATAATATAATAATATTTTAGTTGAGATATATTAACAAATAATTTTATTTAATAAAAATAAATGGGGTGTAATTTCCAATACCCACTAATTTTTTGATGAATCACCCCAACTATTTATTAATTATGAAGTTATTTGATTTAATTTTAAATAAAATAACCATCAAGATCAAGGGTGAAATGTAAAAATGAATCAAAAAATTAATATTCCCTAATTTCAAGGATATTGGATACTATTCAAATAAATTCCCAAGGATTATGGGAATTTACCCTATGAGTGTATAAGGGGAAAATATGATCTTATACTATAACGAAAACAGAAGTTGTGGTCCTTAATGATCTTAAATAAGGTACATTGATCATTAACTAAAAGTTATATATATCATTATTTTATTCTTCTTATACAAACTGATTCTTACCATTCATATATTCTATGAAAAATTAATCAACCCTTGATATACTGTGGATTGATTTTTTTTGTTTAAACACATTATGGAAATCTTATAATAATGAATATGTGTTACTCTATCTTAATTAAGAAACTTGTTCGTTCATTATTTAAAAACATGGTTGTTACAAAAATAGTTTACTATTAAATAATCCATTTTATATATTGAATCTCAATGTTTAATACACAATTTTTTTTATAGAAGGTGATAATAACCTTTGATGATAGAATAAGACAACCTATTTTAATAATATGTAATTCATTGCTAGTGTTTTTTATAGATCCAGAAACAATGTCTCATATAAAGAAATTCTAAGATATAATAAATTAATTACATAGAAGGATATCAATCAATGTGATCAATCCATATTTATCCTCCATTTATTCTCATTAATTTCCTAAAGAATATAATATTTAATTTAAAATTAAATAAAATAATATATCCAAAATCAAATTTAAGAATAAAATTATTCATTTGTTCAAAAATACAAATCTTAGGTGTGTAAAATGATATATTAAATAAATATATTTTATTAAAGTGAAACACAGTTTCATAAATATTTAGGTCATTCATATGTTATTATAATATTTTAATTAGCGATAGAATTACCCATGACCTATATTTTTCACTATTCACATAAAAATTAAATATTTAAAAAAATAATAGAATTCACACCATGATTAATTTGGTATTCTAAATTCAAAAATAAATTTAATTTAATCTAATTGATAATATAAAAAAGATATTATTATTTTGTAATAAAGAATGAAAAATATAAACATCATTTATCAAATAATGACCTTCTTAATCACTAAGTGTTTCTACTATTATTTCAAATAATTTTTATTATTTAAAGTATTTTAATATATTATATTCCAAATAAATATATGATATGATGTAATATTTCACATTTATTGGTAATTGTTTTAATTTGACATTATATATCAACCATCAATTAAGTATATGTGTAAAAATATAGGGAACTCAATATTATTTAAAGGAAAGATATATATATTAAAATATTTGGAGGTTACACATTGATAAATTTTTATCATAATGATTAAGAAGTTTAACATTATAATATAAAACATGTCTTATAGTTTCCCTGTTAGAGAATATGTAGCCTTTACCATATAGATTGTAACCAGGGAACCTACCATCAACAACCCAATTTTTGAACATTACATGATTTTAAAATTTTATATTCGTAATGTGGGAACAATAAAATATCTTTATGTACTGAAAACAAGGGTAATTCCTATATTACCAATATTATAGTGACATGTTTCAATTTTTACTATAGAAGCTACAATTTCTAAGTATATTATTTCACCAAAATCTTTTCCCCTAAATTTCTGATAGGTATCATGATAAATCAAAATGGTATAATCCATCTCAACAAATATTTAACTATTTATTACTGAAACACTATTTTATTTTATTGTTTATAGTGATTTAGGTAAATGATTAACTCCAAAATTCTCAATTTTTCCTAGCATCATTTAATTTTTATACATGTCACCATTTTCTATTAGAGTCTTTTTTATAGAGTATCCAAATTCTATTACAACACTTCTCTATTAGCATTTATACAACTCAAGAGCAACTTATATTTTTTAAAAACATAATGCATGAAATTTTTGTCAAATAAAAAATAATGTATATGATGCACTTATATCCATTTTTTTTTTACATTATTATAGGCACACATATGTTATAATTAATAATCTCCAAAGCAAGATATATATATATCCCATTCTCCTTGTTTGAAGAATTTGAAAAAATAAGACTATAGTATTTGAACCAACACCAATCTATATATGTTATCAAATCAATGTCCCCATAATTCACTATCAAATATGTCCATGTCTTTTATGAAATAATTAATTTTCTTTATTTTTTATTAAATAACATGAAGTATGTGTGTCTCCAATTTGAAACATGTTACCCATGGGTTGTTTTCCTATTATCACAACAACCCCATATTTA
This sequence comes from Viscum album, assembly GCA_963277665.1. Lineage (NCBI taxonomy): Eukaryota > Viridiplantae > Streptophyta > Magnoliopsida > Santalales > Viscaceae > Viscum > Viscum album. Next base: position 506,788,364 of record OY728150.1, read on the forward strand.
ATAATTTTCAAAATAGAATAATATATTTTGATGATGATATAATTTTCATCATTAAAAATCCTTGAAACACCCAATTGATTTAATTTTATTCAATTTATAAATAAGGATCTCCTAGAAGTATACATTTATTTACAAATAACAGTAGATATAATGCCTACGATTTAGAGAGACTCATCATTTCCAATATTCATTAATTTGTATTTATAATATTTTAAACTGTTACCTATTTTAAAATAACGTATATTTTTTAAGTGAAACCAATTATCCATGGTCCATGGAAATTATCCTTTTGTATCCTTATGTTATGGTTAATCTAAAATAGCCATCTCTTAGCACAATTTATATCTAATATTTTTTTAATTTTATTATTAAATAATTTTTAACCATATAGTGATATGCGGAATACACTTTGAAGCCTTACATGTTGGACCCACCTATCATAATGTTATTCATGTTGTTTTAATATAATTTCATTCATAAAATTTTAATTCTTTTATTTTTTATGATTATATATTAATTTATTGTGTCGACTCCCCCTCAAAATACACATATAATACCTCAGGGATCTATCATTGAGTTGATATTGAACTAGAACATCATAAATGTATGAATAAATCATCTATAACTCTATAAATATCCACACAAATCATATTTTCATTTTTAACCTATTTTTTTAAAGAAAATTCAATCTATATTCATATATTTTTATGAATATCAATATAGGATACTATTGTGAAACCAAATTTAGGAAGTCTTATCAAAACATATACACTATATTAGAATTATAATAAAATGTAACTTTATTTTTATTTTCATTATTTTTTTCATCCATGTAATATTTCATATAAATTGTAGAATTGTGGAATTCTATTATTTTAGAAAAATAGAAGATCCTTTCAGATTGACTCTTTATATAAGAATCATTTGAAATATATTTATTCACATTATTAACCATTTAGGATTTTACATGGTAATTATTATAATATATAAACATCATATATCATTCCCTAAAATCTATATTTGAATTTTGAATGTCAAATATTCTATTTTGAAACTCAACTGTACAATATAGGATAATATCAAATTATTTCTCCAACTCCATCTTTTTTTATTCTTGCTTAATGGTATATTTTTTGTCATAATCTTGTAACATCTTCAGATTTTATATATCTTTTGTCAATATGTATTTTTCCACAGAATTATCTATTTCCACATTTTTAATACATTAATTATATTTTATTTTTTTATTTTTTATTTCTAGAATTCATTAAAAAATATTTGAATTATTTTTTAGATTTAACTCTCTTAGTGTTCTCTATTATTCTTAATCATCAGAGTTGTTGATTTCATCAGTATTAAAATTAACATTATTCCCCTTTACAATTATAATGATTTTTTTATATTTGTAATTTGAATTCTCAACATCCACTTCATTATAACTATCATCATTTTCTTCAAATTTGGAAAAAGTTTCTCTTTTAATATTTAGAGAAAATCTTATTCCTTCCATTTTATTTAAACTTGTACTTTTATGATTTATAAATAGGGTATATTCTTTCCAAAAAACATCTTCATCAATATCTATATAATAAATTTAGGTTTTACAATTTTAAAAAAAACTGAAAGGTATCCACAATTAACGAACTTCAATGTGAACATTTTATTACACATCTATATGCTACATATAACATTTCATTATAATGATGATGTAAATTCAGCTAAATTATTATTAACTTAATCATATGAATTAGTGTCACTAACATCACTAAGAATAACAACATTTTGTGAATTTACATTCTTAATGTATTAATGGGGGATTTCAGGATCATTCATTCACTTTATTTTCAAATAATTCTATTTTCAAATATCTTATGTAATAAAAATAAAATCAATTTCAACCATAGTGATTGTTTGGGATCTCTATCTTCTAATTATGAAATATTAGCATCTAATCTATTTGGAAGAATTCTCAATATTTTCTTAATGAATTTTTTGTCAGTTATGATTTCATAGAGGGTTTATAGGGTTATTAAAATATCATTACCTCTTATTAATAACTCACATTGAAATCCATCATCCATCATTTGGATTTACATACATTTAAGTCTATTTTTTTCATTTTCATTCGATCACCTCTATGATTCACTAATAAATATTATATTATATATCCCATAAGCCATTATCTTTTATAATTATTTTTAAATATATTAATTATTTTTTAGAAATAGATTGAAACCAATAGAATTTCTAGATCATCTATCATTCTAATGATTCTTATTTTTTGTTTCAATTGATAGTGAACCCTTTGTAGGAGGATATAATCCATCCACAATAACTTCAAGAAAAAAATATCCAATGGATAATGTATATGGATAAATTATTACTTCATGATTTATCATTATTACTGTTAGAGATATAAATTCCCTGATAATTAACTAAATTCTAAACAACGTATTTAGCCTTTTATAATTTTTATATTTAATCATTGTATAGTCAGTGAAGGAACCTACCATTGATTTCAATTTTTAAGACCAGTCACAATATTTATAATAACTAAGAGTTTTTTTGAATTAGTGGTTTTATATTTATTTAGTATTTATCAATTAAAATACCATTCACATCCAAATATAGAGAAATTAATCTACTATAACCCAACACACACGAAATACAAAAGAGTAATATGATGTTATATGGTTCACTACTAAAAAATTGTATCTATAACATGGTATTATTCAGAAATGATTTGATATCCCACATAATAATAGAAAATAATCCTTTATGGTTTAGAACAACTAGGGTATATCCATTATAATTATTAAACTATAGTTCTATTAGAGTGAATATGATTTTGTGAATATTTTATAATAAAATGGACTTTGAAAAAATAGAAGGAACCATCACATGGAAGATTATAAAAATCACCATGGGGCTTCTTTAATTCTTTCCACATTCCCTTCTACAGGATATATGTTTTATTACATTGGATTCATAGATAACATTGAGAAATATAATCATTCTTTTATTTTCATCTCTCTATCTTCGTTCTCCATCCTTATAAAGAACATTGTTTTCATCTAAAACAATAATAAATTATACATTTTTAATCACTTGTTCACCTATTACCTTTTTCATCATTGAAAATAATATTAAATTTATATAAATAAATTAAGATTCACATCTCCACTATCATAATATTTTATCTTCATAAAATCATTTTTAAGAAACCACTACCATAAAAAAAATTATTGTATATATATATATAGAAGTATCATGAATTATTGCATCATCAATAATCCTAAATTTAATTCATATGAAAAACTCTTCAACTCATCAATACATGCATTGTATTGTTACAGGGCCATTAAACTTCAATCTTGGTATTCATCCTCATTAATACCATAAAAATAATACCCTCTTCTTTATATGATAACATCCAAATTCTCTATTTATAGAAATCATAGTCAAATGTGTTTTTGAAATCTAATGTATCATCCCTCATCCACTTCTCAAGTCTTATTTTCATACTTTAGTCCATTTTCACCATCGAATAGAATCAAACACATATTCTTGATGAAGAACTACACAACCAACGTGTCCATCTATTCATCATTTTCCCACAAAACTTATATGCACATCACATTTTCCTCTTCATCGATTCTTATGTTCACATGATTAGTTACACACGATCTATCTTTAGCAAATAATTTTATTAAAATAATCGTTACAATATTTATCATGAATTTTCAACACTAGAAGATCACATTAATTTCCATCACTATAATTCTCTACAATTATTCTTCAATTGATCTCTAAGCCACCATCGATGCAGCACTCTTGATAGCTCATCCTACTCTGCGACTCATGGTTTTTGATTCTTTCCCCATGGAATTTTGTTTCTTATGGTATATTTATTCACCTAGAGGTAGACTTTTTCTTTTCAATGAAGCATAGGTTAATTTAATTCTTTCCACAAAAGATTTAGTTTTTTCACATAAAATAATTAAATCTCATAACATATCTATGATGCTTCACATGAATGAATAAAAACTATATAAATTTATTTTATTCTTATCATAGAATTGAATCACAAAAATTATTAACTCATAGAATAATGGTATATGAATGTATAGTCCTTCATGTGGATTGTCACCAAATATAGTAAAAGATCATTATTACTCATAATTGGAAGGATTTATCTCAAAGTAATTCAAGCATATATTATAGTAATAACATAGTGATTTATATATTGAAAACAAAATACCAACACCTAAACAATTCCATATCCCATTCACCAGTTTTTTCATCCATAAAATAAAAATTCTAAATAGTTTGGTTGCAATAAGCATAAACTCACTATGAATTCCAATGTATAAATAACCCTTTCATATTTTCCATTTGTTTGAGGATGATATAAAATAATTAAATATAGATTTATGATGAGTTACTTATGAATAAATTTCTAGACATTCGACAAGAACCATTGTTATCAATATGATATAATAGATGTAGGCTCACAATGATGTCTAAAAATTTAATTTCTATAGATTCATGTGAGGAACTCAAGAGGTAGATCTAGGCATGTAACAGGAATGTGAAAACTTATTACACTGATATAAAATAATGCATATGGGATCAATTATTTTTGAATTCATTCCCTATAATTTGAAATAGTATATATTAATTAAATCCAACATATAAAATGGAAGTTGGATCCTTTTTAATACTCTTTTTGGATGTTGTCTCATATTCATTACTTATAGTTAGACCATTAATCTTGATAGGTAATCATCCATTTTACACTTCATATTATCCCCTAATAAAATTCTTTCAAAAAACTATAATGTTTCCTTCATCCTTGTTTTATAGAGAAATTTGAGAAATATTATTCATCTTATAATTCCCATTTTAGATATGGTATAGAAGGAATAAAATAACTCATTTTAAATTTCCATGTCCCATATTCAAAACTAGTATCTTTAAAATTCAAGTCACTTATAGTAAAAATTAATCTTTATAAACTTTTATCATTAAAAAGACATGTTTTTTTGACTTCTCCAGTTAATATGGTATTGAAATTATTAAATATAGAGTGATGATACCCCATACCTAATGATTCCCAAATCTAAATTTACAAAATCCAAGAATATATGATCATTTTGAAACATTATTTTAGATAGTATTCAATGATAATTCCTATAGAATACGTCAGCTAGCTTATATTGCTTCACAATGTGATAGTGTATTGAGATATAATTTTCCTTCAGTATCATTAGTCATGATATCTATCTCGTGTTAAGAACCTTATTTTAAAAAAATAATTTCAAACATATGAGATCTATATATATTTCATATATTCTACTATAGAGATAATGTCTCCAAACCAACAACAAATAGATTGTAGTAGGAAACTGATGATCAGGGGTTGGATAATTATATTCATGGATCTTTAAATGTCTTTATTCATAATAATAAACTCTCATTATTCATATGGATAGATCTAAGTCATCCCTTAGATAAAAAAATATTTATGAAACACGATCTCTTACTGATAAAAATGTAAACATTGGTTCAATGAAAAATATTCTCATTAGTTCTCGAAAATATTCATTATATTATATTAACCATAAGATCTATAAGAGTTTCAATGTAAAAAATTAAAGTTGGTTATCTAATTTGGGAAATTAATAAACTAAATTCTAATTGTATAGTTACCCAGGCTACTCATATAATATTGTTACACATTTTTAGTTTAATATTCATTATATTAAACAATCACATGCCTAAGGACCGTAATATTTTAGTTCCTTTGTAGACTAGGTACAAAATATTCTAATTTGGTAAAGGATATTCAATTTTCTCCATAAATATATTCCCATTTAGAGATATTTAAAAAAAACTACATAACAAATTATTCATAATCTTGGAAAATGAAACGTAATAAAGGGTGACCACAAATTCTCAGTTAGGGTACATAAGAGGGAATATATAAGCACAACATGAAAATAAGGATATATGAAAATGATAATATAAAATGAAACCATAACCTACATTTCAGATATAAAAAACTTGTGTCATGACATAAATATTGGAAGTTCATAAGATATTAATCAAAAGGAAATCAAAGAACATGATCATTGTGAGAATAAAATTGGATTAAGATAGAAAATTACGGCATACACATAAACTTGGAAAATAATCTGTCAATGATAAAAGAGAAGATTTTTTTTAACATTTTATGCTCAGGATAACCACCTGTATACCAATATCAGGCATTAAATTACCTATGTTTTACCATCTTTTTTTTCAGTGATAACCTCTATTGAACTCTTTGAGCTCGTGTAACATTTATAATCACCAATTTCATTAGAGGGAGATATATTTATTACTCGTATCATAATGAAAACAATTTTTACATTTTCTATAAGATTAGTTTCATTCAACTTATAATATAACATGGAATTAAAGGAGATTAATACACATTTAATCATATTAGTACATATATAAAAGTTAAATATTTATAAATCATTCCAATAAATCATCATATCATAACCTATGGAAATGATGTTGGTATCATAAAATTATATTTTCGTATGACTCATGGAAGAAATACAGGTGTAATAAATATCATTCCATAATAAATAAAAAACTCAGATAATGAATTAGAATGGTATACTATGATCATATCCTCTATAAGGCATAGTTAACTTCAATATATATCATCTTATATGGAAAATTATTTTTAACAATAATTTAATATATTTCAATTGTAAAATATCATTTCCACATTGAACAAAACATTAAAAAAATATAACACTTTTATTCAAAAATATACATGATATCTGATAAAACAATTATCAAATTATGTAATTATCATGGCGATTAGATTTTTTATTCATGTCATATAAATTAAAACAATGATTCCTTTAAAATATTTGGAATAAATCCATAAAATAATTGTTATAAAAATACATGAATATTCCATTAAAATATTATTTTTAAAATGTAAAAGAATGGTATAATGTGTTTTAAAATTAACAAGAGAATAATAAATCATTTTTGAAATATTTTTTGAAAACATTTTTTTAAAGGAAATAGATTTCAGATTGAAGTGATAAATAAAGTCTAATTTTCATAAAAACAATTTTTCAATTATTTTAAGTACAAATTAGTGGAAAATTATAACATTACAAGAAATTGTGATGAATAAATAAGTGATATTAATATTCACATATTTTGTGAAATATGGAGCATAATATTTTATCATCAGAAGCATATTTGTTAATTTCTTGATACACTATGATATTTTAATGTATAATCATTACCACTTTGGAAACATTCAATCATAAAACCACATTATGGAATGACATTAAATGGATCTCTAAATATCATAATGATAAATAAATTCTTGATATAACAAGTAAAATAAGCAATATATACCATATAAATGAATATAAGTGTAACACCCCAGGTAAATAAAGAATATGAAATTTTCAAATTTATCCATATTTGTGAATAAAATATTAATATGACTTTAAAGGGGATGCTATGCTTGATGGCGTACCCAAAACGCAACAACGAGTTTCTTGGAAATCTTACGTTGCACTCTAATAATAAAATAACATTATTTTAAATGTTAGTTAACATGTAGCCGTTTTATTGGCGGGAATGGATAGAAATAACTAAAATATGATTATATATGGTTTTAAATGTTTTTACATTTATCCAATAAAAGATAAATGCTTAAAATACGGAAAGAATTCAATTTTAGTCGTATATGCCCCAGTTTTCACTAAAGGTTCACTTATCGCCTTTCGATGGCGAACCGTCATTAAATATAGTTTTGTTCACTCTTATACATTCTATTAGACCAAATAAAACTCTTCTTAAGAATTGGGACATCAAAATTTACTTTGTGTAAATTTTTGGTATCTTTCCGATAAAGTTCATTTTTTTAATGAATAGTGTAAAATGTTGTATTTTAATTCAAAACCTCTTTTTAATCTAATTTATTTATATGATTAGATTATCTTTTTAATTGGTTTCAAAGTGAAATTATAATATATTTTTACCATTAAATCCAATAGTGGTCGTTGGAATTAATTTCACTTTAAAATCAGACTTAAACTAGTGTCAATCTTTTGATACTTATTATTTCAGAAAAAGCACGCTATTTGCTCTGACAGTGGGAATTAATTATTAAATTAATTAATGTGACTTATATGTTTTGAATTTTTTAAAACAGACTTCATTTTTGAATTTGGAATATCAAATATAACTTAGGGTGAATTTTTGGGATTTTTCTGAAAAACTTCAATTTTTGATGAATAGTGAAACCACTAAGTGGTACTTATAAAAACTGATTTTTCCGTTTAAATGAAATTTTTCCATCATTATGTTTTTAATTTCAAAAATCCGACATACATGGTTGTCATTAAGAAGTAAAATGTGGTTCAATGGGATAAAAATAATTTTTTTGGTGAATAGTAACTTATTAAGTTTTTAAACGCGATTAGAGGTAATTAGTGTAGTTTATGGTAAGAATAATGTTTCAATAAAATTAAATGACCTAGAAACATGTCCTAACCTCATTGGATGTGTCATGGCCGACCAAGACAATCCATGGGTAAACATGGGGACCCCATGGAGCCACTTTGGTTGGAAAATGACATAAATATCTTTTTATTTAATGTTAAAGTAAAAATGACACAAACATGAGATGTTTTACTAAAAAAATTTACATGGGGTTATACAAGTCATTTTTTTTAATATAAATATTAATTGGAAATCTAGAAAGATTTACTACATCATAGTAGTTTTTTTATAATTTTTAGACATTAAATAAATTAAATTATTTATGACATCATGATGATGCAGCTATGACCTCATTATTTAAAGATTTAAATAAAATGGAAAGATAATGTAATATATAAGACCTGCACAAGTAAAAAACCTATTTTATGAGTGTATTTAGAACCCTTATTACCTTATCCTCGAAATAAATCAGTGTGGTACCTTTAAAATCCAAAACTCTTTTGAAAATAAATTAACATTTTTGTAACTTTACAAGAGTGCCCCTCCTCTCCTCTTATAAAAGGCCCCCACCTCTACCTCCTTACCCACACTCCCAAAGCCTTTGGCTTGGCCAAACCCTGCCCATGTTGTCTCTACACTTCCCTCTCTTACTCCTTGAAGCCTCAATTTGGTCAGAAGTCTTCCCAAGGAAGCCTTTGATCTCAAACCAAAGGGAGTTACCCGATTTTAAGGTAATGTCTTCACTTGTGTCCTTTTGTTTTATTTTGCTTCTCCAACCCCCTAAAATCTTTTTATTAATTTATTTTGTAACAAATACAGTATCTTCAATATACTAGGATGTTGTTATAATAAGGATTCGAGATACACTTACACGCACCTACATCTAATGGTTAAAGAACATATTGTTTCCGTGGATGGCGAATTTCTGCCTCCCGAAACGATGATTGTTCAACATTCTTCTAACACCTTAAAAGGTGGCCATTAATTTGACACTATATTTATATATGATATCTAATATGTTTATGTTTTACTTAAGCTTCTGTATTTTTCATTTATGGCGTACCTTTATGGTTTCCATTATGGGTAAACGTGATATCTTCATTTAAGGAAGTGCGGACTACCGCCCCCTCAAAGTGATTTGATTCGTTAATACCATATGTGGTACGTATAAAGGATATATTTAATGATATTATATATGATACCATACTGTAATTAAAATACTATTATGTATTATTATGTTTTCATTCCATTAAATATGAAATATAAATGGAAGTAGCATGCATGCGTACGTACGGCTTACCGTCTCCATGAACGGTACATTTCATTTCTTATCTCAAAATGTTATGTAATATTATAAGTACATATATATAATGGATATATATGTAATATATTACATCTAAATTATTTATATCATTCTGGAATTATAACATATATATCTCTCTCTCATTTTGTTTTAATTCCATTAATATGACAAAAAAATGAAAGTAGCGTTCATGCGTACGTACGGCCTACCGTCTCCATGAACGGTGTTTTTCGTTTTTTTATCTCCAAATGATATGGAATAGTATTAAATTAATATTTACTGGATATATATGATATTTTAATCATTAATAATATTCTGGAAATTATTTACTTATAACTACATGGGCAATCTTTTTTCAAACAAGTTCATTTTTTACTCATGTACCAAACATCGGCAAAAACGTCTGATATGAACTAACATTATTAAAAAATTATTATAGAATTATAATATGTGATATTAACTGAATAATAATCTCTAAAGGAGGTACTTAGGCAATTATTAATTGAAGAAAGTTTATTATTAGGGAATTTAAAGAAACGAACAAGACAAGTTGGACTTGAGGTAAGGGATCCTACTCCACTCTTTCTTTTTAAGTACACTCTTTTATGTCATTCCTTTTAAAGCTCATATTTCTTGTTATTGGGATGTTCTTTTATATTAATCTTACTGTAATTTTTATGTTCATGTGAAAAGAGACCCTATTCTCTCTCATCAATCCATTTTGGATGTTTTATGTGCCGCTGTTAGGATGCCGAGTTTTCGTAAAGGATTTTTCATCTCACTTTTATTCCCGTGAGATTTATGCTACATTTGCCAGAATTTCCTTTGAGTGGTGTATGTACTGCCCATTATTTTATTCATTGTGTAATATAATTTCTTTTATGAGTATTTACATCAATGTTGTATTGTCCTTCTTTCACGAGGTGTATGTTTCGAAAGATACCCATGTCGGTAAGGGAACCTTTCACCCTCCTCTTTTTAAAAGACTTCTTTTGTTGGGTCTTTTAATTTACATATTTTTATGTTGGAATATGTTCCCATATATCCTTATTGATGTAAATATTATGTCCATGTGATGAGATACCCTTTTTTTATCTCTCATCAACTCATTTTGATGTGACGATGTTATGTTGTCAAGGGAACTTCTTATCCCAATTTCGATTTCTTTGGGTTCAACATGTAGTTATTGAATATGTCATCTTTTTAATATGTGTGAATGGCCTTTGATTATTTTACACTTAATATCCACTTATATTTTGTGTATTCGTTTGTCACACATAATTATTTAATTGATTTATCCTTAAACCAAGGATACCGTCTTTGTAAGGGACTTCGTCTCAATCTCCATTCATTGAGGCATATTTTGTTTTATACACAACCTTCTTTTATATGGTGTATAAACCCCTTTGACTTTTACGTTCATCCAAAAAGGAATATTTTTTATACGAACCATTTTACTAAACAAAAAAAGGGAATGTTTTTGTCGTACGTATGTGGCGACAACGACTTCTCTGCCGCCGTGACCATCATTTGAGTTTCAGCTTCTTCTACAAGCCATACCTTCTTTTTAAAAGAAATATAAATACCATTTTTTACTTTTATTTTATTTTGGTATTGAAAATTGTTTTGATAATGTTTTTATATCAATGTGTTGTATTGATATCTTTTTATTTAAAGGTGGAAATGTTATGTTTCCTTTATGCATGTTTTATGTGATAAGATTATGTTATGGTTCTTGGGAATTGTTATGAAGAAGGGTGGTTCCGTGATAAACTAAGGGCGGGTGAGCCTGATATAGCTCTCCAATGCATTGGGTAACGCGAAGGAGTGAAACATTAAGGTTTACCCGAAGAGATTTAAGGAATATACTGTGATGGGTATTCCAAACGTAACCAAGAGGGTTACTCCCTACGTAAGAATGTTATGAATGCCTGAAGTTACCTTTATTTCTTATGATTTCTATAATTTATTCATGGTTTGATGAGTTATGTTAAAGTGCCTATGTTGTATGGGTAAAGTATGATTTCATTCTTATGTATATATGAACTCATGTTTCCTTTCCATATTTTTATAACCCTTACTGAGCTTTTTATGCTCATCCCAAGTTTTTGAAATGTTTTTCATAGGTCAAGGGAAAGTTACATGATGTGATGATGGTGTCAAAGATATGTCAAGAATGAATCCATGCTTTATTTTAAATATGTTTCTGTTGATGGGAAGAATGAATACTGTCTTTTATGTAACCACTTTGTTTAAATGTGGAATGTAATGCATGTTTCATGATCTAATTCTCTAAAACTCTAAACCTGAAAAGATCCTCAATGTGTAATCTTATAATAACTCAAGATTAAGTAAGGTTTAAGGCTGGGGCCTTATAGTTGGTATCAGAGGTCGGTTTAGATAACTTTAGAGGTTAGGGTACTCTTTAAGCATAAGTGGCATTACCATAATGGTTAGGATTTCAGAAAGAGTCCTAGTTTTAGATAAAGTGAATGAGTAAGTATATCTTAGTGTTTATATTCCTCATTAGTACATGATGGTTTTTTTGATATACTCACACTGACCTTTTTGGTTTTAGTAAATGGTTGGATCAAGCAGGCACCAAAGTAACAGTGGATGTGAAGGAAACTGTGACAGTTTTTTTGAGCAAGCAACTGAATGATATGGGAGCTGCAATGATAACTCTTGTGATTATCCTAAACCAACTATCTGGAGTCATGATTGACCACCTAAACCTTGGTGATTTATCTAAGGCATCATATATGTGAGAAAAAAATCCCTACGGAAGTACAGGTAAAAATCATAAAGGTAAGTGTGTTCAAAAACCTATGTGTTAAAGATGTGGAAAGAAACACCTAGGAAAATGTTTCAAAGGGACAGAAATATGCTATAGATGTGGAAATGAAGGTCATAAAGCAATAACCTTCCAAGGAAAAAGGAAGCATCCATTTGACTTGAGGAAAGGGAAAGAAGTTCTTTCTAAGGGATCAATTGAATGTTTTAAATGTGGTGTGCATGGTAATTATGCAAACACATGTCCTATGAAGAAGTTTCATGAATGGGATCACCAAGAGCGTACAAATGTTTGTTTACCAATACCTAATGCCATTCCGATTGAGGATGAAGAAACTGACAATGACCAATCAAATATATGTTTTATTTCATGACTATTGTCTTCCTATTTTGGAATCTTAGGATATGATTCATGATTTTGTTTGTAGGAAAGAGGTATTTTGGAATAAGTTGGAAAGGAATGGTTAATGGATCATGAAGAATATTTAATGAGTAATATGTTAACATATAAGGGCTTCAAGAGTTATGGTGAAATTCTTAAGAGTATTATGTCTCTTTTGATGATGGGGTTACATTAGAAGACTTTTTATATTATGTGTAACCCTGATGTTTAATATAGGAAAATTTTATTCAAGGAATATTTATCTTTTCTTTTGTGGAAATAGTTATAAAGAACCATTTGGGTTTATATGATCCTTACTTTTGAGGTAATTATAGGTTAATATATGTTATGATTGAAGTGAAAGGAATGAGATAAAATTGAGGTTAAATTATGTTATGGTTTTTTTTATGATTTTATCCCTTTTTGGGGAATGATTTGAGAATTATATAGTTTTGGAAAAAAAAAACAACATGTAGACCGTGTGACTACCCGTCGCGTCGGACAAAGCTGCGGGAATCGAACCCACAACCAAAGTGCGACTGGTATTTATCGCCTACCACTGGACTATGTTAAGTCCCTGGTTAGTTTGACTGATTCTTTTTAGTTATATGATTTTATGAATTAAGAGTAAGTTTATTTTGGGTTATTCATGAAAATGATTAACCTATCACCGAGGATATGTGATTAGGTTAATTACTTTTCAATACGAGAGTTTAGGAGCAACTGATGTTGTTTGGAGATAAATGTTACGATTTAACTTGGAAGACTATGTGACTAAATCCTTCAAATATTTGGGTTTCAATCTTAGATTGGTTTACTTTGAAGAATTTTATGGACAAATTGTTTATCGGATGGTCCTCGTTGAACTTTGGGTTGTGTTGGACAAATTTTGGAGATTAAGCATAGATTTTCTTTTTAAAGGGTTATCCTTTTTTGGATTATCTGACCTTGTACTAACCTTTTTGGTTATGGTTTTGGTTAAAGCCTAAAGACATGGAAAGTACATAGTTCTCTTTGGTGGATTAGGTGATTCTCGAGAAGTTGATTATAGTACTCTTAATGCGAACAAGTCTCCCTAAATACTCATCTTTTGGAAAAAAAATATGAGTTTGATTAAGGAATCTAGTAAAAGTTAAAAGTCAATATGATAAGTGATTATGTTTCCTTATGAATAAATTCCTCAATAAAAAGTAACTTAAAACAAAAAATTTGTCTATTAACTTTTCCTACTGGGGAATCGAATACAGTTTAACCCATCACAAGTTTGTGATTTTCTTATGGTTAACTTTCTCCTATACATGTTTACTATCACTCTCCCTCAAGAACATGACCCTTTGCTTTTTCTTCCATGTCCATGTTTTTCTACATGGAATCCTAGTATGGGTGAACTCAGGTGACCTCTTTACTTATCTTCCTTTATTTTAAAGTGATTGTTTTACCGACTCTTGTTCCGATGTGGGACTTTCAAGGATGTTTCCAAGCTCAATTTTAAAAATTGCGAGGACGCAATTCCCAAAAGGGGGTAAGGATGTAACACCCCAGGTAAATAAAGAATATGAAATTTTCATATTTATCCATATTTGTGAATAAAATATTAATATTACTTTAAAGGGGACGTTATGCTCGATGGCGTACCCAACACGCAACAACGAGTTTCTTGGGAATCTTACGTTGCACTCTAATAATAAAATAATATTATTTTAAATGGTAGTTAACATGTAGCCATTGTATTGGCAGGAATGGATATAAATAACTAAAATATGATTATATATGTTTTTAAATGTTTTTACATTTATCCAATAAAAGATAAAGGCTTAAAATACGGAAAGAATTCAATTTTAGGCGTATATGCCCTAGTTTTCACTAAAGGTTCACTTATCGCCTTTTGATGGCGAACCGTCATTAAATATAGTATTGTTCACTCTTATACATTCTATTGGACTAAATAAAACTCTTCTTAATAATTGGGACATCAAAATTTACTTTGTGTAAATTTTTGGTATCTTTCCAATAAAGTTCATTTTTTTTAATGAATAGTGTAAAATGTTGTATTTTAATTCAAAACCTCTTTTTAATATAATTTATTTATATGATTAGATTATCTTTTGAATTGGTTTTAAAGTGAAATTAGAATATATTTTTATCATTAAATCCAATAGTGGTCGTTGGAATTAATTTCACTTTGAAATCAGACTTAAACTAGTGTCAATCTTTTGATACTTATTATTTCATAAAAACACGCTATTTGCTCTGACAGCGGGAATTAATTATTAAATTAATTAATGTGACTTATATGTTTTGAATTTTGTAAAATAGACTTCATTTTGGAATTCGGAAAATCAAATATAGCTTAGGGTGAATTTTTGGGATTTTTCTGAAAAACATCAATTTTTGATGAATAGTGAAACCACTAAGTGGTACTTATAAAAACTGATTTTTCCATTTAAATGAAATTTTTCCATATTTTTGGTTTTAATATCAAAAATCCGACATACATGGTTGTCATTAAGAAGTAAAATGTGGTTCAATGGGATAAAAATAATTTTTTTGGTGAATAGTAACTTATTATGTTTTTAATCACGATTAGAGATAATTAGTGTAGTTTATGGTAAGAATAATGTTTTAATAAAATTAAATGACATAGAAACATGTCCTACACTCATTGGATGTGTCATGGACGACCAAGACTATCCATGGGTCAACTTGGGGACCCCATGGAGCCACTTTGGTTGGAAAATGACATAAATATCTTTTTATTTAATGTTAACGTAAAAATGACACAAACATGAGATGTTTTACTAAAACAATTTTTACATGGGGTTATACAAGTCATATTTTTTACTATAAATAGTAATTGGAAATATAAAAATATTTCCTACATCATAGTAGTTTTTTTATAATTTTTAGACATTGAATAAATTAACTTATTTATGACATCATGATGATGCAGCGATGACCTCATTATTTAACGATTTAAATAAAACGGAAAGATAATGTAATATCTAAGACCTACACATGTCCAAAACCTATTGTATGAGGGTATTTAGAACCCTTATCACCTTATCCTTGAAATACATCAATGTGGGACCTTTAAAATCTGAAACTCTTTTGAAAATAAAGTAACATTTTGTAACTTTACAAAAGTGCCCCTCCTCTCCTCTTATAAAAGGGCCCCACATCTACCTCCTTACCCACACTTTCAAAGCCTTTGGCTCGGCCAAACCCTGCCATTTTTTCTCTCAACATACCTCTCTTACTCCTTGAAGCCTCACTTTGGGCAGAAGTCTTCCCAAGGAATCCTTTGAGCTCAAACCAAAGGGAGTTACCCGATTTTAAGGTAATTTCTTCACTTGTGTCCTTTTGTTTTATTTTGCTTCTCCAACCCCCTAAACTATTTTTATTCATTTATTTTGTAAACAATACAGTATCTTCAATATACTAGGATGTTGTTATAAGAATTATTCGAGCTACACTTACACACACCAACATCTAATGGTTAAAGAACATACTGTTTCCGTGGATGGCGAATTTCTGCCTCCCGAAACGATGATTGTTCAACATTCTTCTAACACCTTAAAAGGTGGACATTAATATGACACTATATTTATATATGATATCTAATATTTTTATGTTTTACTTAAGCTTCTTTATTTTTCATTTATGGCGTACCTTTATGGTTTCCATTATGGGTAAACGTGATATCTTCATTTAAGGAAGTGCGGACTACCGCCCCCTCAAAGTGATTTGATTCATTAATGCCATATGTGGTACGTATAAAGGATATATTTAATGATATTATATATGATAACATACTGGAATTAAAATACTATTATGTATCATTATGTTTTAATTCCATTAAATATGAAATATAAATGGAAGTAGCGTTCATGCGTACGTACGGCTTACCGTCTCCATGAATGGTACATTTCATTTCTTATCTCAAAATGTTATGTAATATTATAATTACATATATATAATGGATATATATGTAATATATTACATCTAAATAATGGATATCATTCTGGAATTATATCATATATATATCTCTCTCATTTTGTTTCAATTCCATTCATATGACAAAAAAAGAAAGTAGCGTTCATGCGTATGTACGACCTACCGTCTCCATGAACGGTGCTTTTCGTTTTTTTATCTCCAAATGATATGGAATAGTATGAAATGAATATTTACTGGATATATATGATATTTTAATCATTAATACTATTCTGGAAATTATTTACTTATAACTACATGGGCAATCTTTTTTCAAATAAGTTCATTTTTGACTCATGTACCAAACATCGGCAAAAACGTCTGATATGAACTAACATTATTAAACAATTATTATAACATTATAATATGTTATATGAACTGAATAATAATCTCTAAAGGAGGTACTTAGGAAATTATTAATTGACCAAAGTTTATTATTCGGGAATATAAAGAAACGAACAAGACAAGTTGGACTTGAGGTAAGGGATCCTACTCATCTCTTTCTTTTTAAGTACACTCTTTTATATCATTCCTTTTAAAGCTCATAATTCTTGTTATTGGGATGTTATTTTATATTAATCTTACTATAATTTTTATGTTAATGTGATGAGAGACTCTATTCTCTCTCATCAATCCATTTTGGAAGTTTTATGTGGCGTCGTTAGGCTGCCGAGTTTTCGTAAAGGATTTTTCATCTCACTTTTATTCACGTGAGATTTATGCTACATTTGCCACAATTTCCTTTGAGTTGTGTATGTACTGCTCATTATTTTATTCATTGTGTAATATACTTTCTTTTATGAGTATTTACATCAATGTTGTATTATCCTTCTTTCACGAGGTGTATGTTTCGAAAGATACCCATGTCGGCAAGGGAACCTTTCACCCTCCTCTTTTTAAAAGACTTCTTTTGTTGGGTATTTTAATTTACATATTGTTATGTTGAGATATGTTCTCATATATCCTTATTGATGTAAATTTTATGTCCATGTGATGAGATACCCTTTTTCTTATCTCTCATCAACTCATTTTGATGTGACGTCGTTAGGCTGTCAAGGGAACTTCTTATCCCAATTTCGATTTCTTTGGGTTCAACATGTAGTTATTGAATATGTCATCTTTTGAATATGTGTGAATGAACTTTGATTATTTTACACTTAATATCCACTTATATTTGGTGTATTCGTTTATCACACATAATTATTTAATTGATTTATCCTTAAACCAAGGATATCATCTTTGTAAGGGACTTCGTCTCAATCTCCATTCATTGAGGCATATTTTGTTTTATACACAACCTTCTTTTATACGGTGTATAAAACCCTTTGACTTTTACGTTCATCCAAAAAGGAATTTTTTTTATATGAAGCATTTTACTAAACGACAAAAGGGAATGTTTTTGTCATACGTATGCGGCGAAAACGACTTCTCCGCCGCCATGACCATCATTTGAGTTTCGGCTTCTTCTACAATCCATACCTTATTTTTAAAAGAAAAATAAATACCATGTTTTTTTTTTCTTTTATTTTGGTATTGAATATGGTTTTGATAATGTTTTTATATCAATGTGTTGTATTGATATCTTTTTATTTAAAGGTGGAAATGTTATGTTTCCTTTAGGCATGTTTTATGTAATAAGATTATGTTATGGTTCTTGGGCATTGTTATGAAGACGGGTGGTTTCGTGATAAACTAAGGGTGGGTCAGCCCGATATAGCTCTCCAATGCATTGGGTAACGTGAAGGAGTGAAACATTAAGGTTTCTCCGAAGAGATTTAGGGAATATACTGTGATGGGTATTCCAAACGTAACCAAGAGGGTTACTCCCTACGTAAGAATGTTATGAATGCCTCAAGTTACCTTTATGTCTTATGATTTCTATGATTTATTCATGGTTTGATGAGGTATGTTAAATTGACTATGTTTTGTGGGTAAAGTATGATTTCATTCTTATGTATATATGAACTCATGTTTCCTTTCCATATTTTTATAACCCTTACTGATCTTTTTATGCTCATCCCAAGTTTTTGAAATGTTTTTCACAGGTCAAGGGAAATGTACATGATGTGATGATGGTGTCAAGGATGTGTCAAGAAAGAATCCATGTTTTATTTTAAATATGTTTCCATTGATGGGAAGAATGAATACTATCTTTTATGTAACCACTTTGTTTAAATGTGGAATGTAATGCAAGTTTCATGATCTAATTCTCTAAAACTCTAAACCTGAAAAGATCCTCAATGTGTAATCTTGTAATAACTCAATATTAAGTAAGGTTTAAGGCTGGGGCCTTATAATAAGTGAAAATTAAAACATACATCTTGAAGAATGAAAATTTTGACAAAATCCCCCCTACTTTAGTAAATTTGCAACTATAATCCCCATTAAATATAGATCATAGGACTGATATGAAAATCCCTAAATTTTATATATAATAATAAAAAAGATATTCATGGGATGCATATACCCTAAAAAATATAAATAGATGGTAAATATTGTATGTGTATCATAGAAGTAAAATGTGAGGGGGAAATCCCATATATTAGGTCAGGACATCCATCTTAATAATTTTAACATCAATTATAATTAATATAATTTTATTATAAACCTATAATAGAACCAAACTAACATATATCATACCATTTGTTATTACTTTATTTATTTTTATTACGGGTTTACTAAAAATTCCATGATAATGTCAAATTTTGGGTAATAGCTATTTTATTGTCCATATATGTTTTGATTTTAAATTTATGTACTCATATTTTGATCATGCTTCAATCATATCCATAATCATAATCATCACATACTTATAATATTTATACGTTAATCATAATTTTATGATAAATAATGAATGATTGGTTTGAGATATGAATTCTGTTACAATCTTAGAGATGGTAGGCTGTATATATGAATGAGTAATGTTTCATTTTTTCAAGGATAATTATAGAATCGAGGTAAGTGATAGCTTATCTTTCGATAGGGACTGAGTTTTTATATTTTTTTTCAAATAAATTAAAATGAAATTATTTGATGCTTTGTACGCTACACCATGATAATATTTAGGTACAAAAAATAATTAGTTTAACTTATGGTATACACAATACTGATTCCCTATGATGGATTGTGTTATATGCGAGATCTATTTTTACCAAACTACAAAATATAATTAATAATAAATTTAAAATATTATTATAGATTTAACCTAGTCATTAAAGTGGAGGGTATGATAGAGATCAACTAAATTATCAAAATATGGTTTATTTATATTTTCTAAATTAATTATTTGGAAACCAATTAGTTATAAATTAAGGTTGGAATAATAAGAAAATAAATAAATTCATATTCTGGAAAACTATTATTTATGAAAAACTTTTTTTATGAAAAAATTTAATTATATAAATAAATTAAATAGAAAAAAATATGATGAATATTTTTCATTTCATTTAAATATTACATATCCATTTAAATTTTTAATATTTTTTTATGTGTTTGCGTGGAAACATATAAGAATAAATACAATTTGGTGTAAATATGTATTTTTCTAAGAGGGTGTTTTACTACCTTTTAATGGAAAAATTATTTTAAACAATATTCTGACACATTTATAAATTATTTTTGGAAAATAAACTTTATTTTTGAAATTTTAACATCAATATTATATTTGGATAAATTTTAGGGATTTTTATGAAAAATTCATTCTTTGATGAACAATGAAAAATACTAAATTTATATAGAAAACATCCTTCAAGTTTAAATTTTTTATATAGTAAAATTATAATTTAAATTATTTTTAATGTATATTTATATCAATTATAAATATTTTAATTCAATTTAGGTCATTGAAGTCAATTTCACCTTGAAATCAAATATAAAAATCATATCATTATTTAGAACATTCTCCCTTTGAGAACCCAGAGTCTTTTCTAGTCTATGGGATTAAATTTAAATTACATTATCTTAATTTTGTGAATTAAACTTGGAAAAATATATTCCATAATTTGAATAATAATTATTTATAATTATTAGAAATTATAATTTAATATTATACTCTAATTATTAATGAAAATAATAAAATTATTCATGATGATTAAGAGAAAAACGAGATTAACAAGGTACTAAAAATTACATGTAAGGAAAAAATTACCTAGAAACATGTCCAAAATGCATTCTATGGTCATATTTAGACTATATAACACATATTATCTACAATGTTTAATTATTCAAGGTAGCTGGTTTATTATAGACCTCTAAATAGTGTTTATTTTTTTCGTTTTAAAGATTCCCACTCTTCTTCCACAATAGAATGGTATCCACCAACCCACAATTATTGACACATATAAAACAATTTAACACAACCAAAGCCTTCCAACCTCTCCCCCCAAATTCCATTACATCATCCTATAATCCTTATTTGTTTATAAATCTAACCATGGAAGTCCATTGGTGTATTCCAAAAGGATATACTCAAAGAAGAGGTAATAGTCATCAATGAATGATTTATTTATATTATGTATCATATATATATATATATATTTTATTATGGTTCTGTATTTTTTATATAAGAAATGCCTTCATGGCATGCATTTTCATGGAATATGATAACATCATTCTTGTGTTCGACAGACTATCGCGTTAGGAAGTGATGTGGTCCATTCACACTGTACATTGAATGTATTAAGGATGGGTTTAAAAAAATTGTGATATATATAACATAAAAGTTATAATGTAATGATAAGACATTAATATAATTATATATATCATTTATATTCCTTTATTTAAATATGACTACAAAATGGAACAATGTTCATGTGTAGATACGACAAACCATCTACATGAATGAAGTATATCATTTCCTATTCCAAAATATTATAGATTGTTATAAATACCTTTATAGCTAATATATATGAAATTTATTTCGTGATTTAATTTTTTTAAATTAGTAAATCATAGTCATAGTAAGAGGAATAAAAAGAACAATGCAAATATTATAAACTACAACATAATGTTAACATGGAAATTTAAATAAAAGGGAAATATAAAGTCATAAAAAATATTATATTTTATGACATATATGAATAATATCCTATGGTATATGTTTAATAAATTATATTTAATATATAGGTGGTTTTAACATATATGAAAGTAGTCAGGACTTAAGGTAAGGGGATTTCTATTCTCACATTTATTTCTATGAGACTTATTCCATATTCCCCACTCATTTCATTTGTGTGGTGTATATACTTCTAATAAAAGTATTTTATTATTACAGTAAATAAATATTTTGGTATTTACACATCCACTTTAGGATCTCTCCTTCATTGGGTAACAATTAAAATGTAAAAAATGCTGTAAGGAAATTTTGTCTCAGTTGTCCTTCTTCGAGATATTTGTTATATTATGAAACTATATTCATTTTTGAGGGGTATATACTTACCCTTGGATAAATTATTTATTTAAACTAATTATTTTCTTAATATTTTTTAATTCATGTGATTTTAGCCTTTCATGGGGACTATGATTCAATGTTACCAAAACAGTAAAAGTTTTTTTCCACGATCTTGTTATTTATCGATATTGTTTATTATTAGGCTTCAATTGATGAAATATATAATTAATTCCCATTAAATTTATTATAAAAAATATTTTATGATATCTTAATTTAATGGTACAATTTATCCACTCTTCCATACATAAGAAAATTGATAAAAATATTATTAAAATCTGATATTATTTCATTATTTGGTCAAAAATCTGTTTTCATTCAAAACTGTATTTTCTAAAAGTGAATAGAAATTAATCATTATGATATTTTATGATCATTTTTTTGTAAATGGTTTTCTTAAAATGTTTTTTTATCTATAATGTTATTAAATTGGTTTATACATCTACATTGAAATGTTTTCAATGAAAAAAATTTCCAATATCGTGAATGATTCAAAATGAATTTTTTCAAATAAGAAATGATATTTTTCTCATGAAATTATGTAAATAATATTTAAATATTAATTCTTATTTTAAAAAAATTTATTGAAAGATTTTTTAATAAGTTTTATGTGTTATAAATTATTTTCAATGAATTGTTATTTTATTTATGAAATGATCTGTGAGATCTTTTAAAATCATTCTTCATATAATATGAATTACTACGATATTGTATATAAATTTATAACACTTCAAGCTTATACAGTATATTTCCCTTTTAATAATGCAGTAGCTTGCGTTGTATGTAACTTAGTGTTTTAACACACCACAACCAATCAAAGTTTCCATTATGAATAGTAATACACACTTTTTCAAAAAAAAAATATTTTTCAAAATGGACTTCATTTTTCTATTTGTAATTTCCAAATTAGTTTAGGGTGAATTTTTGGTATTTTTTTGAGAACTTTACATTTTTTGATGAATATTGAAAAACAGAGCATTATTATTTAAAGCAGACTTTTTATTTTAATAATTAGTTATTTTATGTTAATATATTTTAGGTCAAAATAGATACATAATACTTATATATGTTCAATTTAATTCATTTCAGTCATTTTATGAGAATTTTACATATATAAAATTTTATTGAACTTTTTACTGTCTTTTACCCACCTTCTTGAACATTTACAAAATTGCATAAAACATTATTTTACCGCTTTTGTGAAATGAATTTCAAAAAACCGAGAGATTCTATTAACATCAGCATGTAATATGTGGTTCAATAATGTAACGCCCCGACCCCAGCTACCCAGAGTCGGTGCATTACTTCGTAACATTGGCATGATCACAAAAGATCAAGTCTCGAAAGACCGATTAGTTTAGTAGCCTTGGAAACACTAGATACATTCGTAAACGTTACATTACATCATAAAGTGAAAAACTACAATAACAAAGTCTCCATAGTCCACACTCATATCCTCTTCTGACAATCCCTGCAGGTCATCCATAAAATACTTCTTCACATCCTGGAAAATATTAAAACATTGAAAGGGGTGAGCTCAGATGCTCAGTAAGGATAACAATATTGTGGAAGCTTTCATAAATAAACATCAACATTTAAGGAAATGTATAACAAAAGCCTTTTAAACATGAACTTCAATATAATATGGAAAAAGTAAAATGAGATAATGCCATTTACTTATTCACATGGATATTCTACTAGTCGAATAATCACATGCAATATCAATAACCACTTTCATAATGAGGGAATGTATAATGCCGGACATTCTGAAACATTTTGTCAAGGCCTCGGCCAAGACGTCTAAAATGATTAAGGCCTCGGCCAAAACCATAAATCAAATTGGGAAAGGGCCTCGGCCAATTCCACGTCTAGTTGTCTCATGAGACCTACCGATGCATCGAGGAGCTATAGCGGGCTCCACCCGTCACTTATTAAGTCCAATACATTCCTCATATGAATAGGTTTAAACATATCATAAACCATAACATAATTGTATCACATAAAACATGCATAAAGGAAACATAACATTTCCACATTTCAATCACAAGATATCAATACAACACATTGATATAATAAAAATGCTTTCAAAACCATTTTCAATACCAAAATAAAAGAAAGTTAAAACTTTGTATTTATTTTTCATTAAAACAAATGATGGCTTGTAGAGGAAGCCAAATCTCAAATAATGGTCACGGCGGCGGAGAAGTCATTGTCGCCGCATAAGTACGGAATGAAAAACATTCCCTTTTGTCGTTTAGTAAAAATCTTCGTATAAAAAAGATTCCTTTTGAAAAAACGTAAAAAGTCAAAGGGGTTTATACACCGTATAAAAGAAAGTTGTGTATAAAACCAAATATGCCTCAATGAAAGGAGATTGAGACGAAGTCCTTAAAAAGATCATTTTTAAAATAAAATAGATCTATTATGTGTATTCACTATAATTACACATAACAAAATTAAAAATACAAGATAGGACATAATAATATCATGACATAATTTGAAAGTAGGAGATTAACCCAAAGAATGGAAATTGGGTTAAGAAGTTCCCTTACCTTGTGTCCGACTTGACTCAACCATTCTTTAACCTCCTGAATAATAAACTAGAGTTAATATCTACCTTATTAAGAACCATTTCCAATTTCATTATCCTTTTTATATCACTTATTACAATGTTATGAATATTATGTAATTATTTAAGTTAATAACGGTCGTTTTGTCGATCTTTGGTAACTTGAGTCAACAATAAACTTCTTATAATTACAAGTTGTTCATGTGGTAGAATATCCATTATATTCAGAATTATATTCATAATTTATATGTCATATATATCTTATATATCCAGTATATACATTCATTTATAATATTACGTAACATTTAGAGGTAAGAAATGAAATGCACCGTTCATGGAGACGGTAAGCCGTACGTACGCATGAACGCAACTTTCAGTTCAATTTCATATTTAATGGAACTAAATCATAATGATATAAATGTATAATATAATTCCAGTATAATATAGTGTATAATACCATTTACTCCATCCTTTATACATCCCACATATGGCATTAACGATTCAAATCACTTTGAGGGGGCGGTAGTCCGCACTTCCTAAAATGAAATTATCGCGTTTTACCCATAATGGAAATCATAAAGTATGCCATAAATGAGAAATACAGAAGCATAAGTAAAACATAAACACATTATATATCATATATAAATATAGTTACATCTTAATGGCCACCTTTTAAGGTGTTATATGAGTGTTGAACAATCATCGTTTCGTGAGGCAGAAATTCTCCATCCACAGAAACCGTATGTTCTTTAACCATTAGATGTAGGTGTGTGTAAGTGTAGATTGAATCCTTCTTATAACAACATCCTAGTATATTTAGGATACTGGTGTTGTTACAAAAGAAATGAATAAAAAGAGTTTAGGGGGTTGGAGAAGAAAAATAAAACAAAACAACATTAGAGAAGACATTACCTCAAAATCGGGTAACTCTTTTTGATTTGAGCCAAAGGCTTCTTTGGGAAGAGTTCTGCCCAAATTAAGGCTTATAGGAGTAAGAGGGGGAAGTTGGGAGAGTATTTGGGCAGAGGTTGGACGAACCAAATGGCTTGAAGGTGTGAATAAGGTGGGAGAGGTGGGGTCCTTTTATAAGTGGAGAGGAGGGGCACTTTTGGAAAGATTGAAATGTTACATTATTTCACAATGCTTTTCGGATTCTAAAGGTCCCACACTTATATAATTCGAGGCTAAGGTGATAAGGTTTCTAAATCTCCTCATCCAATAGGCTTTGGACAAGTGTAAGCCTTGGATTTTGCATTATCTTCTCATTTTATTTAAATCGTTAAATAATGAGGTCATCGCTGCATCATAATGATGTCATAAATAATTTAATTTATTTAATGTTTAAAAATTATAAAAAAAAATATGATGTAGGAAAGCTTTTTAGATTTCTAATGAATATTTATAATCAAAATTTGGACTTGTGTAACCCCACTTAAAAATTGTTTTAGTAAAACAACTCATGTTTGTGTCAATTTAATTTTAACATTAAATAAATATATATTAATGTCATTTTCCAACTAAAGTGGCTCCATGGGGTCCCCAAGTTGACCCATGGGTTTTCTTGGTCGTCCATGACTCATACAATAGGAGTAGGACAAGTTTCATGCTCATCTCATATTATTAAAACATTATTTGTACCTTAAACTACACTAATTACCTCTAATCGCTATTAAGAACTTAGAAGTTACTATTCACCAAAAATTTATTTTAATCTCATTGAACCACATTTTACTTCTTAATGACAACCATGTATGTCGGATTTTTGAAAATCAAATCACA
Source organism: Viscum album (assembly GCA_963277665.1). Taxonomy (NCBI): domain Eukaryota; kingdom Viridiplantae; phylum Streptophyta; class Magnoliopsida; order Santalales; family Viscaceae; genus Viscum; species Viscum album. Next base: position 506,815,158 of record OY728150.1, read on the forward strand.
GAAGTGTTAATATTTCATTTAAATGAAAAATCAGTTATTTAACTACCACTTAGTGGTTTCACTATTCATCAAAAATTGAAGTTTTTCAGAACAAAGCCAAAATTTCACCCTAAGCTATAATTGATATTCCGAATTCAAAAATGATGTCTATTTTACAAAATTCAAAACATATAAGTTGCATTAATTAATTTTATAATTAATTCCCGCTGTTACGACAAATAGCGTGTTTTTAGGAAACAATTTATATCAAAAGATTGGCAATTGTTTATGTCCAATTTCAATGTTAAATTAATTCTAATGACCACCATTGGATAAAATGGTAAAAATATATTCTAATTATACCTTAAAACCACTAAATATTATAACTTATCACTATAAATTATTTTGAATAAAAAAGTTGTTTTAAGTATTTTTCACTATTCATAAAAATTTGGAAGTTCTCGGAAAATTACAAAAAATTCAACATAGGCTAATTTCAATATTAGGAATACAAAAATAAAGTCCATTTTGAAATATAAAATTTCTATAAATTTAAAAAGTGGTTGTTACTATTCATAATGGCAACTTTGATTAGTTGCGGTGTGTTAGAACTCGAACTTGCGTACAATGCAAGCTATTGCATTATTGAAAGAGAGGCGTATCGTGGAAGCTCGGAGTGTTACATTCTCCCCTCCTTCAATAAATTGCGTCCTCGCAATTTGAAATTTTTCTTGGAAAATAAAAGGTTGAAAAGAGAAAATACCTTTGAGGAAAACCCACATCGAAAATAAGGTTAATAAATATATAACATTAAAAGAAATCAAGATAAGTACAAAGGTCACCCGATATAGACCATTATAGGATTCTATGAAAATATGGATATGGAGGAGAAACAAACCATCAAGGTCTGATGGAGAGTTATAGAAAACAGGATTAGGAGAAAGTTTAACCACAAGAAAATCACAAACTTGTGATTGGTTAAACGGTCATTGAATCCCCAGTTGGAAAAGTTAACCGACAACATTTTTGTTTTAAGTTACCTTTTATAATGTTGAGGAATTTATTTAGGAGATTTACTAAGAACGTAAGGGAATATACATACTTGTTATGTATACTTTCATTCGTTAATAAATTTTTACCACAAACCCAACTTTTACTCCAAATGGTAATAGAACTCGAAAATATTCTATTTATCCTAATTGTATAAGGTTCAAAATGTTAACACATACCATTTAGATTAGTAAAACTATTTTGTAATAACCAGGGACTTCCTGTAGGCTAGTGGTAGGAAATAAAGGCTTGTCGCACTATGGTTGTGGGTTCGATTCCTGCAGCTTTGTCCGACGCGACGGGTTATTCCCCACCCTGCAGGTTGTCCTTTTCCTAAAACTATAGTATTATAATATTCCAAAAATATTATTCAGAAATTCTTTATCCTTAAACAATACTATCCATGGTTAAACTTAATCCATTCCAACCTTAATAGTTATCCAAAATACCTCCGTCCAGACTTTTTCTAAAAGGTCTCTAAATTCCAAAATCAATTGTAACATCAGATTCCCCAAACAAGGAAAAGTTTCTCTTATTGTCACATACTAAAAATATGATTACCTTAATCATATTAAATCTATAATGAAAACAACATGTACTGCAGTACAATCCTTATATATCACATTATTCTTATAACCATAATCTAGTTCTTGAGTCCAAAAACACAAATACAATAATTATTCCGCTTCAACTGTAGTCACAGCATAAGATTGGCCTTGATCCCTTGGCCTTTTCTGAGGTAAGTTTCCTTGACACTTAGGACATTCATTTTCATAATGCCCTGTTTCCCTATAATTGTAGCATTCAACTTTGATAGCCTCTTTCTTTCCCTTGCAATCACGAGCCTGGTGACCCTTTTCTCCACATTTATAACAAACTCCCATTCCTTTTAGGCAAGTACCAGGGTGATTCTTCCCACAATTATCACATAATAGAAAATCCTTCTTTCCCTTTTTCCCTTTATCTGTCTCTTGTTCCACCGTTCTCTTCTTCTCTTGCTTTACTTTGTTGTCATAAGACTTAGAGAATTCCTTTTCTGTCTTGATAGCACACGAGACAATATCTTCGTATGATGAGAAGGATTGTGATACTAAAGCTCGACGGAGAAATGGTTTTAACCCATCAAAGAAATGATCAATCTTACTCCTTGGGTTACGTATATAATCGGCAGCATGCCTCGCTAACCTTGTAAAGTTAGCCTCATACTTTGCGACATTCTCATCCTCCTTCTGCCTCAAACTCAGAAATTGTCTTTCCATATCTGCTCGATGGTCACGAGGAAAGTATTTTTTCTAAGAAAAGCTCTTTGAACTCCCTCCATTCCATATTCGATACGTCATCATCTTCCTTTGTGTTTTGAATCAGCGACCACCACTGATCGGCATCTCCAGTGAGGCGGTAAACTGCCATGACAACCTTCTCCCTTTCACTACTCCCCAAGGCATAGAATATTTTCTCTAAGGAATTTATCCATTGCTCAGATACTATAGGATTTGTACTCCCATTGAAGGTTGGTGGTTGTTGCCTCATGAAACGGTCTATCATTGATCCTCCACATTGCGGATCAGGGTGCTCCATACGAGTAAGGTTATTATTCATAACCTGAGTGAGTTGTCCCAGTATGGTAATAAGTTGATCAGCACCAGTTGTATCTCCAGATCCACAATAATTATCCTGAGCAGGAGGGAAATCCCTACACGGAGTTCGTGCATTGATACGGTTTCCATTCCTTCCACTAGGCACCATTTCTAAACAATGGCATAAACTAGATTAGTTTATGAATCAAAATACATAATTCCATACTTGTTAAACACTTTACATAAATTGAACTATTTATGGATACAATCCATAATCATAAAAAGAAATGTTTTCTTTGAGGAAGTATATACTCATAACCTTTCCTAGTGGTTTGTAAATAAAATGAGAATTATCCTAACCATATCCCCCGGGAGTGTCGTAACCAAGAGTGCAGCAAGGCCCGTTGTCGTGCACCAGTTCCCGTTCGAGTCTAGCTCAAAGCGGTGTTTTCAGGTTTTACCCCTAGGTACATCTGTGCCAGATCCGCCTCTACCTGCTCATATCCAGACAGGGATGGATTGCTCGGAAAACTCATAACATCTCTATAATACCAAAATTCTAGGAAGTTCTTCTATACTAATCCTCAAAGTCTATCTTGGGGCTATGTGCTCTAATCAGAGTTTATCTAAATCTAGCTTCCAAGGTTAGTACTAAACTGCCTCTGATACCAACTGTAACGCCCCGACCCCAGCTACCCAGAGTCGGTGCATTACTTTGTAACATTGGCATGATCACAAAAGATCAAGTCTCGAAAGACCGATTAGTTTAGTAGCCTTGGAAACACTAGATACATTCGTAAACGTTACATTACATCATAAAGTGAAAAACTACAATAACAAAGTCTCCATAGTCCACACTCATATCCTCTTCTGACAATCCCTGCAGGTCATTCATAAAATACTTCTTCACATCCTGGAAAATATTAAAACATTGAAAGGGGTGAGCTCAGATGCTCAGTAAGGATAACAATATTGCGGAAGCTTTCATAAATAAACATCAACATTTAAGGCAATGTATAACAAAAGCCTTTTAAACATGAACTTCAACATAATATGGAAAAAGTAAAATGAGATAATGCCATTTACTTATTCACATGGATATTCTACTAGTCGAATAATCACATGCAATATCAATAACCACTTTCATAATGAGGGAATGTATAATGCCGGACATTCTGAAACATTTTGTCAAGGCCTCGGCCAAGACGTCTAAAATGATTAAGGCCTCGGCCAAAACCATAAATCAAATTGGGAAAGGGCCTCGGCCAATTCCACGTCTAGTTGTCTCATGAGACCTACCGATGCATCGAGGAGCTATAGCGGGCTCCACCCGTCACTTATTAAGTCCAATACATTCCTCATATGAATAGGTTTAAACATATCATAAACTATAACATAATCGTATCACATAAAACATGCATAAAGGAAACATAACATTTCTACATTTCAATCACAAGATATCAATACAACACATTGATATAATAAAAATGCTTTCAAAACCATTTTCAATACCAAAATAAAAGAAAGTTAAAACTTTGTATTTATTTTTCATTAAAACAAATGATGGCTTGTAGAGGAAGCCGAATCTCAAATAATGGTCACGGCGGCGGAGAAGTCGTTGTCGCCGCATAAGTACGGAATGAAAAACATTCCCTTTTGTCGTTTAGTAAAAAGCTTCGTATAAAAAAGATTCCTTTTGAATAAACGTAAAAAGTCAAAGGGGTTTATACACTGTATAAAAGAAAGTTGTGTATAAAACCAAATATGCCTCAATGAAAGGAGATTGAGACGAAGTCCTTAAAAAGATCATTTTTAAAATAAAATAGATCTATTATGTGTATTCACTATAATTACACATAACGAAATTAAAAATACAAGATAGGACATAATAATATCATGACATAATTTTAAAGTAGGAGATTAACCCAAAGAATGGAAATTGGGTTAAGAAGTTCCCTTACCTTGTGTCCGACTTGACTCAACCGTTCTTTAACCTCCTGAATAATAAACTAGAGTTAATATCTACCTTATTAAGAACCATTTCCAATTTCATTATCCTTTTTATATCACTTATTACAATGTTATGAATATTATGTAATTATTTAAGTTAATAACGGTCGTTTTGTCGATCTTTGGTAACTTGAGTCAACAATAAACTTCTTATAATTACAAGTTGTTCATGTGGTAGAATATCCATTATATCCAGAATTATATTCATAATTTAGATGTCATATATATATTATATATCCAGTATATACATTCATTTATAATATTACGTAACATTTAGAGGTAAGAAATGAAATGCACCGTTCATGGAGACGGTAAGCCGTACGTACGCATGAACGCTACTTTCATTTCAATTTCATATTTAATGGAACTAAATCATAATGATATAAATGTATAATATAATTCCAGTATAATATAGTGTATAATACCATTTACTCCATCCTTTATACATCCCTCATATGGCATTAACGATTCAAATCACTTTGAGGGGGCGGTAGTCCGCACTTCCTAAAATGAAATTATCGCGTTTTACCCATAATGGAAATCATAAATTATGCCATAAATGAGAAATACAGAAGCATAAGTAAAACATAAACACATTATATATCATATATAAATATAGTTACATCTTAATGGCCACCTTTTAAGGTGTTATATGAGTGTTGAACAATCATCGTTTCGTGAGGCAGAAATTCGCCATCCACATAAACCGTATGTTCTTTAACCATTAGATGTAGGTGTGTGTAAGTGTAGCTCGAATCCTTCTTATAACAACATCCTAGTATATTTAGGATACTGGTGTTGTTACAAAAGAAATGAATAAAAAGAGTTTAGGGGGTTGGAGAAGAAAAATAAAACAAAACAACATTAGAGAAGACATTACCTCAAAATCGTGTAACTCTTTTTGATTTGAGCCAAAGGCTTCCTTGGGAAGAGTTCTGCCCAATGTAAGGCTTCTAGGAGTAAGAGGGGGAAGTTGGGAGAGTATTTGGGCAGAGTTTGGCCGAGGCAAATGGCTTGAAGGTGTGAATAAGGTGGGAGAGGTGGGGGCCTTTTATAAGTGGAGAGGAGGGGCACTTTTTGAAAGATTGAAATGTTACATTATTTCACAATGCTTTTCGGATTCTAAAGGTCCCAAACTTATATAATTCGAGTCTAAGGTGATAAGGTTTCGAAATCTCCTCATCCAATAGGCTTTGGACAAGTGTAAGACTTGGATTTTGCATTATCTTCTCATTTTATTTAAATCGTTAAATAATGAGGTCATCGCTGCATCATAATGATGTCATAAATAATTTAATTTATTTAATGTTTAAAAATTATAAAAAAAATACTATGATGTAGGAAATCTTTTTATCTTTCTAATGAATATTTATAATCAAAATGTGGAATTGTGTAACCCCACTTAAAAATTGTTTTAGTAAAACAACTCATGTTTGTGTCAATTTAATTTTAACATTAAATAAATATATATTAATGTCATTTTCCAACTAAAGTGGCTCCATGGGGTCCCCAAGTTGACCCATGGGTTGTCTTGGTCGGCCATGACTCATCCAATAGGAGTAGGACAAGTGTCATGCTCATCTCATATTATTAAAACATTATTTGTACCTTAAACTACACTAATTACCTCTAATCGCGAATAAGAACTTAGAAGTTACTATTCACCAAAAATTTATTTTGATCTCATTGAACCACATTTTACTTCTTAATGACAACCATGTATGTCGGATTTTTGAAAATCAAATCACAGAAGTGGTAATATTTCATTTAAATGAAAAATCAGTTATTTAACTACCACTTAGTGGTTTCACTATTCATCAAAAATTGAAGTTTTTCAGAACAAAGCCAAAATTTCACCCTAAGCTATAATTGATATTCCGAATTCAAAAATGATGTCTATTTTAAAAAATTCAAAACATATAAGTTGCATTAATTAATTTTATAATTAATTCCCGCTGTTACGACAAATAGCGTGTTTTTAAGAAACAATTTATATCAAAAGATTGGCAATTGTTTATGTCCAATTTCAATGTTAAATTAATTATAATGGCCACCATTGGATAAAATGGTAAAAATATATTCTAATTATACCTTAAAACCACTAAATATTATAACTTATCACTATAAATTATTTTGATTAAAAAGGTTGTTTTAAGTATTTTTCACTATTCATAAAAATTTGGAAGTTCTCGGAAAATTACAAAAAATTCAACATAGGCTAATTTCAATATTAGGAATACAAAAATAAAGTCCATTTTGAAATATAAAATTTCTATAAATTTAAAAAGTGGTTGTTACTATTCATAACGGCAACTTTGATTAGTTGCGGTGTGTTAGAACTCGAACTTGCGTATAATGCAAGCTATTGCATTATTGAAAGAGAGGCGTATCGTGGAAGCTCGGGGTGTTACAAATAAGATAAAAATAAATATTGGTGAATAGTGACTTTTCTCTTTTATTTACCATAGATAAAAGTAAATATGGTAATTAAGGGTAAAAATGATATTATAATTACCCTAAAACAAGTTCTAATTCTATTGGCTAAATGTAATTTGACCAATAATAATTTTAGGAATATAATATTATCTTTTTTTCCTCTTGGATTCGACTAGGACATTTATTACTATTTTATTTAAATAAAAGTTAAAACATTTAAATCCAATGTTTAATAACTAAACCATTTTTAATATAGGGTTATACATAAGATAAATTATACTATAAATATTCATTATAAATATTAAAATATTTCATACATAATGGTATTTAAATTATAATTTTTAGACATTAAATAATTTAATTTATTTAAGACATAATAATGATGCAGTAGTTACCTTATTAATTAAATAATAAAATATTTGATATTATAAATATTCAAATAAATAAAATTTTAGTCTTTTTAGGAATTACACTTGTTTTCTGGGTTAATATGACATGTTAGGGTTGCATAAATAATTTTTCTTGGAAGTAATCATGCTGTTATGATTTTCACAAAAACCAAATACTAAATAGTATCAAAAATGACATAATTATGTTTTAAAAAAAATACTATATTATTAGTTGATATAATATTATGAAAAAATCAAAGTATCTTCCAAATTACATAGATAAGTTTATATATAGTAATAATGAACCACATGGGGTTCTTTTTTCTTGTTATAGTAAGTTTATTAACAATATAATATAAAAATAAAAGAGACATGGTAAATGTCAAACTATTTAACTAAGTGTAAAATCTAAAATATAATGTTAATATAGTGACCAAAACCTATATAAAACCTATTGTTTAAGATTATTTCGACCCATACCCACCTTATACTAAATATAAATCATTTTGGAGCAATTAGAATCCGAAAATGATTTTATTATAAAATCATATTTCAAGCTTTTCCTAAAATGACCATCACTTCTCTTATAAAAGGGTACTTCCCCTTATCTAAATTACACACCTCCAAATCCATTTTCCTCGACCAACCCCTACCCAAATATCCTCCAAAAGTCTCTAAAATCTGTATAGAGTCCTTAAATTGATCATAAATACAACCTATGGAGCCATTTTGATCAACACAAAAGGAAACACTTGAAGACGAGGTAAAAATTTCACCACCCTCTTTCATGTTCTTATCTTCTTCCACTTTCTCTTTTTTTCCATTATAAAATAATAACTCCAGTATAGTCTATATACTGTGATGTAATTATAAAAATGGTACCCACATATTCATTATTATATCAATCATATGAATGACAAAGTCACCATATGTGTGTACGTACGACTTACCGTCTCCACGTCGTGGTGAAGTTTGTTATTCAAACACTTCATTATTTGGATGGGTATAATAATGACTATAAAATATGTAAATAATAAATATAACTTGTTAATGATTCTTTATATATGATATAAAATCCAATTACATACGATTTCACCATCAATATAACGATAATGTCGCTCGTACATATATATGGATTACAGTCTCCATGAATGCAATGAGATTCATTCCCCATCGTAATCATTAAAAAATAATTATTATTTTATGATTAAAAATAAAATTTAAGAACATAATATCATTCTGGATATGAATAAAATACTTTCTATCCATAACGAACATGGCTTACGTAATCGATCATATAAAGTAAAACAGATTAGGTAACACCCGAAACGATGGTCCAACAAAAATATTATTAAAAAAGAAATATTAGAGGATCATATATGTTATATTATTTATGTATATAGTAATTTTATAATTTAATAAAAATGATTTATCTATTATACAATAGTTTAATGTACCCTCGACCATGGAAAAGTACAAGGTAAGGGTTAATTTCATAATTACATTATTATCTGAGGTTGTTTTTACGTAAGTATCTACTTGGACCTCTTTATCATACACGTCCATGTTTCTTATTAACATATTTGAAAAAAAAATACTCTTTAGTAGACTATGGTTTAATTTCATTTATACCCTTTTTTTACATTTTATAAAAAAATTGAAAGGAATCTTTCCATCATTTCCCCAACAAGGTACTCTATGACCTTTTTCAAAAAAATTATTCAAAAATGTCTTTTTTAACTTATATGGTGGGTGTGTCTATTTTCCACTATTATATAATCGTTGAAGATTCCCATACATGCTTGTAAAAATATTTTCAAAATAAATGTTTTCTTTAATTATTATGTGACTTTTAAATGGTTTCTAAATAGAAAGAGGAATTTATTTCAAATAGTTTTCATTTAATCATTGTCAATTTCCCTTTATATATTTTAAACTTGATTGAAGTTGATTTATTTTGATACAAATCTTCCATATTTTACTGATGGTTTTGTGATATGTTTGACAATGCATTTGTTATTTTTACACCATTCATGGTTTACGGATAATGTATAGACATTTTGAATGATAGTATTAATTATAATGTTTATGTTATGTTTAAACCTTTTCACATGAGGAATTAATTGGACTTAGTAAGAGATAGGTGGAGCCCACTATAACTCATTGATGCATTGGTAGGTCTCATGAGACAAACTAGTGTCTTGGAACAGGTCCATGACAAAATATTATTTGTAGTCTTGGCACAAGGCCTTGACGATGTGGTTCTGAAGTCTGGAATTATGCATTCAATCATTATAAAAGTGGCTATTGATATTTCATGTGATTATTCTACTATTATAATATCCATCTGAATAAGTAAATGGAATTATTTGATTTTAAATTTTTCCATGTAATGCTGAATATTATGTTTAAAATGATTTTGTTTTAGTCTTATACATTACCTTAAATGTTTATACTTATTTATGAATATTTCCGCTATATTGTTATCCTTACCGAGCATCTGAGCTCACCTATTTATATGTTTTGTTTTTTCTGAGGATGTGAAGAAGTGTTTTATTATTGACTTTCAAGTATAGGCTATGGATATAAGTGTTCTCAAAAGGGAACAAAATGTTGTTGATATTTTTATTTAATTAAGTAATTTCAAACTTATGAATTTATCTAGTACTTCCAAGGCCACTAAATTAATCGGTCTTTCAAGACATTATTCCTTGTATCATGCCAATGTCATGTAATAATGCACCGACTCTGGGTAACTGGTGTCGGGGCATTACAATTTGTATCATAGGAGGTATAGTAAAAACCTTGGAAACTATATTTATAAAAAAAAATCTTATTAGAAAACACTACCCTAAGATAGACTTTGAGGATTAGTAAAGAAGAACATCCTAAAATTTTGGTAATATATAGATTTTGTGAGTTTTATAAGAAATACATCCCTTTCTGGATATGAGAAGGTAGAGGGGGTTCTAGCACAGATGTACCTAGGGGTAAAACCCAAAAGCACCGCTTTGAGAAAGACTCAAATGAGAACTGGTGCATGACAACGAGTCTTTCTACCCTCTTGGTTATGACACTCATAGGAGATATGCTTAAGATAAGTATCATTTCCATTACAAACCATTATGAAGGGTTTATGATTATATTATTCTTCAATGAAAACATTTTTATGGTCATGGATTATATCAAAAAACTATTCAATTTATGTTAACTATTTCACATGTTTTTAATTTTGTATTGTGATTTATAAACTAATCTAGTGTATTCCGTTATTTAGAAATTGTGCCCAGTGTAAGGAATGGAAACCGTATCAACCCACGTAATGCATCTAGGAATCCCCCTCTGACTCAAGATAATTATAGTGGAGTTGGTGATGCAATTGGGGCAGATCACCTTATCACCATACTGGGAAAACTCGCTGAGGTTATGAAGAATAACCTTACCCATATGGAGAACCCAAATCCAAAACGTGGATGATCAATGTTAGACCGCTTAAAGAGGTAAAAACCACAAACATTATATGGGAGTACAAATCTATTAGTATCTGAGCAATTGATAAATTCCTTAGATAAAATATTTCATGCTTTGGGGAGTAGTAAAAGGGAAAAAGTTATCATGGAACTTTATCGCCTCATGGGAGATGCAGATCAATGGTGGTCATTAATCCAAAACACAAACAGAGATTAATAAGTATCAAACATGAAATGGAAAGAGATTAAATAGATTTTCTTAGAAAAATACATTCCTCGTGACCATCGAGCGGATATGGAAATAAAAATTTTGAGTCTGAGGAAAAAGGAGGATCATAAGGTCACAAAGTATGAGGCTAACATTACAAGGATAGTAAGGCATGCAATAGATTATATACATAACCCAATGAGTATGATTGATCGATTCTTTGATGGGTCAAATCTATTTCTCTGTTGAGCATTAGTCTCACAATCCTTCTCATCATACGAAGATATTGTCTAATGCGCTATCAAGACAAAAAAGGAATTCTCTATGTCTTAAAACGTTAAAGAAATGCAAGAGAAAAAGAGATATACTAAACACTATAGAAATTAAAATAATTGGAAGAAGGGAAGAGTTGAATATCCACCCTGCGGTAAATGTGGGAAGAAACACCCTGGTAGTTTCCTGAAGGGAATGGGAGTCTATTACAAATGTCGTGAAAAATGCCACCAAGCATGTGATTGTAAAGGGAATAAAGTGGAAGTCAATGTTGAATGCTATAATTGTATAGAAAAGGGGCATTATGAAAATTAAATATCCTAATCTATAAGGGAACATACCTCAAAAAAGGCCAAGGGAGAAAGACCAAGCTTATGGGATCACTACTTCTGAGGTTGAAGCTCTGAATGGCTTGGTGGTTTGTAATTTAATGGTTTTCTCAAGTTTATCCAATGCTTTATTTGATTTTGTATCATCAAATTGTTTTATATCTTTCGAGTTTTCTTAGAAAATTAGATATTTTCAATTTGACATAACAAGGGAGTTTTCCGTCAAAACACCTAAGGGAAGTATCATCACAAAAAAAATTGTGAATCAGTTCTCATTAAGGAATATAAATTTTCTTTATCTATTGATCTCAACGTCATACTCATGATTGAATTTGATATAATCCTCTGAATGGATTGGCTTTCGGACCATGATGTTAAAATTTTCATTAAGAAGGAGGTTACAATTTTGATGATGAAAAGGAGTACCTTAACATTAGATAAGAAATGTCACCACCACATTCTTATATAGATCCACCCCCTGTTGCTCAACTAAATACAATTATTAGGGAGGAAGAGAATGAAATAACTAAGGGTGAGGAAAAGAATTTTCGAATAGAGTACATACCTATTGTGCAAGAATATGTTGATGTGTTTCCAGAGGATTTACCTACACATCCTCGAGAATGATAAATTGAGTTTACCATTGATTTAATTACTAGTTCATGGCCCATATCAAAGACCCCTTATATAATGGCCACTATGGAATTAGTGGAACTAAAGAAATAGGTAGAGGAATTGAGTAATACGGTATTTATTCTCTCTATTGTTTCTACCTGGGGAGCCCATGTCCTCTTTGTTAAGAATAATGTTCGATCTATGAGGTTGTTTATTGACTATAGGGAGATCAATTCTATAACAATGAAGATCAAGTATCCCCTACCTCGTATTGATGATTTATTCGACCAACTTCATGGAGCTCAATATTTTTCAAAGATTGATCTTCGATCTAGATATCATCATTTGTGCGTGAAGAAGGAAGACATTATGAAAATAGTGTTTTGAACCAGGTACGGGCATTAAGATTTTACTATAATGCCTTTAGGATTGACTAATGCACCCTCTGTCTTTATGGATCTAATTAATAGAGTTTTCAAGGAATATCTTGATGAATTTTTAGTGGTATTTATTGATGATATCTTGGCATACTCAAAATGATGCAAAGATCATGAAAATCACATGTGCACTATTCTGAAAACCCTCAGATGAAATGAATAATATGGGACATTTAGCAAGAGTGAATTCTAGCTTCAAGAGATTTCTTATCTTGGATATATTATCTCTAAGGATGTAATCTCTATTGATTCGTCAAAGACCAAGGAAATCCAAGAATGGCCAGCACTGATGAGTACAACTGAGGTACACATTTTTATTGGTTTAGCAGGTTATTATCAACTTTTCATCCAATTGTTTTCCCGGTTGGCTAACCCATAAACAAATATCAAATATAAAGGGGTTAAATTTGTTTGGAAAAAAGATTTTGAAGAATGTTTTGAATAACTGAAGAGAATATTAGTCAGCACTTCTATCATGACTCTACTATCAAGAATGATGGGTTTTTTATTTATAGATATGCTTAAAAGAAATGATTGGGTTGTTTCCATATCCATAATGATAGATTTATTTCCTATGCATCACAACAGCTAAAAATTCATGCACAAAACTATAACACCCATGATCTTGAGTTATCAGCTGTAATCTTTGCTCTAATGATATGGAGACACTATCATTAAGGTGAAAATGTGAGATTTATACTGATCACAAGAGTTTTAAGTATATTTCCTCACAAAAATAACTCAACATGAGGCAAAGGAGATGGCTTGAACTACTCAAAGATTATGATTTCACTATACACTACCACCCATGGAGGGAAAATGAGACAGAATATGCTTTGAGCAGAAAGGAACTTGGAGTTTTGAATAAGATGAGTGTTGAAAGGGGTCATATGTTCATGGATCTAGAAAATATGTATTTGGTAATAACCCTAGAAGGTGAAACATCAATACTTATTCAAATGGATGAAAAAACATCTTTACAATAAAGTATAATGAGTTCTCAGACCTATGATGAGGAGTTTCAAAAGATGATTAATGTTGTGAATGATGTGATATTGAGTGACATCAAATATGATGATAGAATTTTGAAATTGGGGAAGAGGATTTGTGATTCTAAGATACCTGATATAAAAAGGGAATTTTTGGATGATGATCATAGCTCCAATTTCTCTATACACCCTGGGAGCACCATGATGTATAGGTATTTGAAGAAACATTTTTGGTGTGATATCATGAAGAAGGAGATTGCTGATTTTGTGTCAAGATGTATGGATTCTCAAAAAGTGAAAGCTTGAAGGCAACAACCTTGAGGAGTCATAGAACCTTATTTCATTCCTGAGTGGACATTGGATAATATTACGATAGACTTTTTCATGTGTCTACCAAATACTCCTAGAAAGAATGATACAAAATGGGTCATTGTTGATCGTCTTACCATGTCTACATATTTTCTTGCTATAAGAGAATATTTTCCAATTTAACTTCTAGAAAGAAAATATATTAATGAAGTTGTAAGAATCCTTAGTGTACCCCTATCGATTACTTCTGATCGTGATCCATGTTTTACATCAAGATTCTGGAAAAGTGTTTAGAAGGCCCTGAATACTAAACTTCGTTTGAGCACTACCTACCACCCTCAAACTGATGGTTAATCAGAACGAACTATTCAAACCTTAGAAGAAATCTTGAGATCCTGCTCACTTGAAATTCAAGGTATACGGGATCAATATTTATCTCTATTAGAATTTTCCAATAACCATAGCTTCTATTCAAGTATTCAGATGGCTCCATATGAAGTGTTATACAGAAAGAGATTTCTCCCACCATCTTGTTGGAATGATGTTGGTGAAAGAAAACTTGTAGGCTCAGAACTTGTTGAGGAAACAATGGAAAAGGTGAAGGTTATCCAAACCCATATCAAAGAATCCCAAAGTAGAAAAAAGAGCTATGAGGATAACCAAATGTAGGATTTGGAATTTCAAGTAGGAGACCAGGTTTTCTTGAATGTATCTCTTGGGAAGGGTGTCATACGTTATGGTAAGAATGGTAAACTAAGTCCCAGGTACATCAGACCTTTTGAAATTTTAGAATGAATTGGAGTTGTAGATTATCATTTGGAAATGCCTCCAAGTCACTTCACAGTTCATGATTTGTTCCATGTATCACTGTTGATAAAATACATGCATGCACAACACATGTACTCACCTATGATAAAATTGAATTGGAACCAGATCTATCTTATTGTGAAGTGCATGTCAAGATTCTTGATACTAGAGAACAAGTGTTGAGAAACCGGATGACTCATTTGGTTAAAGTTCTATGGAGAAAGCATAGGATGTAAGAAGTAACATGGGAACCTGAGGAACTTATGATGAAGAACCACCCAAATCATTCTATGCAATAATATTCTTGAAATTTTGGGGATGAAATTAATTTAAGGAGGGGATAATGTAACACCCCTATCTTCCACAGTATGTTTCCCTTTGAATAATTCAGTAGCTTGTGTTGTATGCAACTTGGCGTTTTAACACACCACGACCATTCAAATTAGCCATTATGAATAGTAATACCCACTTTTTGATATTTTATAAATTATATTTTTCAAAACAGACTTCATTTTTGAATTTAGAATATCAAAATCAGCATAGGGTGAATTTTTTGTATTTTTTATAGAACTTTCAAATTTTGAGGAATAGTGAAAACCACTACATTATTGTTTAAAACCAAATTTTTATTTAATTAATTAATTGTTTTATTTCAATCTATTTTAGGTCAAAATAGATATATAATACCTATATATGTTCAATGTAATTCATTGGAATCATTTTATAATATTTTTAGACATATAAAATTTTATTGAACTCTACCGATTTTTACCCACTTTCTAAGAGCATTTACAAATTTGTATAAAACAAAATTTTACCGCTACTCTAAGTTGAATTTCAAAAATCCAAGAGACACAGTTGATATCATTAAATAAAATCCGGTTCAATAAGATAAAAATAATTTTTTTTGAATAGTAACTTTTCACTTTTATTTACCACGGTTAAAAGTAAATAAGGTAATTAAAGGGAAAATAGTATTATAATTACCCTAACACATGTCCTAATTCTATTGGATATGTGTTATTCGACCATAAACAAAGTTAGGAATAAAATATTATCCTTTTGGTCGAATTTTTTTAGATTAATACATTTATTATTATTTTATTTAAAGAATAGTTAAATGTGTCAAATTCAATGTTTAATAACTAAAAATTTATTAATATAGAGTTATACATAAGATAAATTGGACTAGAAATATAAATTTAAAATATATAAAGTTTTCCTAAATAATTTTATTTTATTTATAATTTTTATACTTTAAATACTGTAAATTATATATGACACAATGATGATGATTTAAGTACCTTTTAATGAAATATTAAAATATTTGATATTATAAATATTCAAATAAATGTAATTTGAGACTTTTGATGAATTAGAATAATTATCTTGGTTAATATGACATGTTATCATTTATTAAATAATTTTTTTGGAAGTAATCATGTTGTTATGATTTCCAAAAAAACCAAATACTAAATAGTGTTAAAATTGACCAAATTGAGTTTTTTTAAAAAAATACTATATTATTAATTGATATAAATTTCCTAAAAATCTATGGTTAATCAAAAGGACATGGATAAGGTTATATATATTAATAATGAACCACTTGGGGTTCATTTTTTTGTTATTGTTTGTTTATTAACCATATAATATAAAAATACAAAGAGACATGGTAAATGTCAAACTATTTAACTAAGAGGTAAATCTAAAATATAAGGTTAATATGATGACCTAAACTATTCTAAGACCAATTGGTTTAGTGGTTTTTGACCCATACCCACCTTATTCTCTATTTAAATTATTTTGGAACCATTGGAAACCGAAGATTAATATTATTATAAATTAATATTTCAAGCTTTTCCTAATGTGACCCTCACCTATCTTATAAAAGGGTACTTACCCTTCTCTTAATTTCACACCTCCAAAGCCATTTGTCTTGGCCAAACCCTTCCCAAATATCCTTCCAAATTCCCTCAAATCAACCAATAGTCCTTAAATTGATTATAAATCCATCCAAAGGAGACCTTTTGATCAACTCAAAAGGAAACACCCGACGAAGAGGTGATAATTTCACCAACCTCTTTCATGTTCTTTTCTCCTTCCACTTCCTATTTCATTGTTTCATCATTTCTAAAAACAATAACTCTGGTATCTTTTATATACTGTGATGTTATTATAAAAATGGTATAACCATATTCATTATTCTATCCATCATATGAATGAAAAATTCACCATGCGTGCCTACGTACGGCTTACCGTCTCCACGTCGTGGTGTAGTTTGTTATTCAAACACTTCATTATTTGGATGGGTATAACAATGAGTATAACTGAAAATTGTGTTTTTGGTTTCTGTGGATTTTATTTTTTTTAGTTTCTGTGATGGAAGGATGATGATGACACGTTGAGGATGTTCTACAATGGTTCCATGGTTCTCGACGGTCTTCGTTGCTGGTTGGCTACGTCGACGTTGGTGACTAGATGGTGAGGGAAATTGTTCGAGTGATGATGATGTTGGTTAGAGACGATAGGACTTTGGCTTACAGCATAGTGATAATGCTCTATGGCATGCATGGTGGAAAATGTTTAGATATCTTATCATCTTGGGTTCTGTGTATCACTAGTTTCTTTTTGAATATTGAATTTTGAATTTTGAATGGGGCATGTTGTGATGTTGTAACAAGCTGGTTACTGCTCTCCCTTAAAGCGGATGCTTCAAAAATCAAATAAAAAAAGGATCTCTCGGTTCAGTATAACTATTTTAACTAATAATTATAAGATGTTAATGATTCTGAATATATGATATACCATCCAATTACATATGATTTCATTATCAATATAATGTTATTATCGCTCGTGCGTACGTACAAATTATCGTCTCCACGAATGTGATGAGATTATTTCCCCATCATAATCATTCAAAAATAAATATCATTTAATGATTAAAAATAATTTTTAAGAAATTAATATAATTGTGGATATGAAAAAAATACATCCTGTCCCTAACAAATAAGGCTTACGTAACCCAGCATATAAAGGAAAACAGATTAGTTTACCCCCGAAACGATGATACTACTAAAATATTATTAACAATGAAATATTAGAGGATAAAATATGATATCATATTTATGTATATAGTTATTTTTTAATTTAATAACAGTAATTTAACTATTATATAGGAGTTTAACATACCCTCGACTAGGGAAAATTAAACGGTAATAGTTAATTTCACAATTTCTTTATTATCCGAGGTTGTTTTTACATAAGTATCTAGTGGGACCTCTTTATCATCCACATACATGTTTCTTAAAAATGTATTTCAAAACATATTTAATGTTTATTAGACTATTGGATAAAGTCATTTATGCCCTTTTTCGACTTTTTATAAATCAGTTTTATATGAAACTTTACGTTGTTTTCCAAAAAAGGTAATTTATAACCATTTCCACAAAATTAATTTAAGAATGTCATTTTTTTAACTTATATAGCATGTGTGTCTATTTTCCACTATTATATCATCGTTGAATATTCTCATACAAGCTTATAAAAATATTTTCAAAATAAATGTTTTCTTCTATAATTATGTGACTTTTAAATTATTTCCAAAATAAAAAGAGGTATTTATTTCGAATAGTTTCTATTTCATCTATGTCAACATCCTTTGATAGATTTTAAACTTGTTTGATTTTGATTTATTATGATAAAAATCATCGATATTGTATTGAAGGTTTTTTTATATGTTTGATTATAGATGTGTTATTTTTACACCATTCTCGGTTTATGGATAAAGTATTGACACTTCTTATGCTAGTTTTAATATGAATGTTTATGTTTTGTTTAATCCTTGTCATATGAGGAATGCATTGGACTTAATAAGTGACGGGTGGAACCCACTATAGCTCCTTGATGAATTGGTAGGTCTCATGAGATAAACTAGTGTCTTGGCACAAGGCCTTGACAAAATCTTTTTTTTTTGTATTGGCACAAGGCCTTGACTATGTGGTAATGAAGTCTGGCATTATGCATTCCATCATTATGAAAGTGGCTATCGATATTTCATGTTATTGTTTGACTAGTATAATATCGATGTGAATCAGTAAATGGAATTATAAGATTTTATCTTTTCCATATTATAAATAATTTTGTGTTTAAAAGGCTTTTGTTTTAGTCTTGTACATGGCCTTAAATGTTTGTGCTTATTTATGAATGTTTTTTCTACGTTTCTATCCTTACTGAGCATCTGAGCTAACCCATTTCTATGTTTTATTTTTCCCATGATGTGAATTAGTATTTTATGGTTGACCTATAGGGATAGGATAAAGATTTAAGTGTGTTCAAAAGGGTAAAATAAATTTGGATTTTTTTATTTAATAATGTAATGTAAAACCTATTAATGTATCTAGTACTTCCAAGGCTACTAAAATAAAAAATTACTTCAAGACATGATTCCTTTTATCAATCCAATGTTATGAAATAATGCACTGACTCTGGGTTACTAGGGTCGGGGAGTTACATAATTATTGGGGATATTATCCAAGGACACCATTCTTATTCATTCTTTGGATAGTTTATTTTTAATATTAAATTTTTTATGAAACACATTTCTCTTCTATTGAATTTACAACATAAAAGTCATATGAAATATATTCCCTTTCACATGATATTATATAATGAAATAATTATGAAACATATATATTTTTATATGATATGATATGATGAAATTTTTGTGATACCAAATTTATTTCATGGGTTGTGATATGATGAAATTTTTTGATCTTGTGGAACACATTAATATGGTTTTACTAACGTGAATGGTATGAACTATAACTCCCTTAATGAATTGGGTAATGAAAAATGTTTTACTTTCACAATGGTTACATGAATGGAAATACTAATCCCACAATAATTGGTTTTATGGGAGGTCATCCCAATACAATAAAATAGGTTACATGGTAGGTCATCCCAATCCCACAACAATAGGTAACACATGAGGTCATCCCAAGTCCTCAACAAGAGGGTACATAGGATGTCATCCTATGCTTGAAATAAGAGGGTACATGGTAGTTCATCCCATGTCTGAAGCTAGTATATGGGTGATTATCCTTAGCCAAAAATGTAAAGAATATAAAAATAGGTATCCTTTAAAATAAATATATAATAATACATTTATTCGAAAACTACCATGTCATATTCTATTTTTATACTCTCATGGAAAATGATCGTTGATTATATTATCATTCAAGTCTAATTAATTTCCATTCATTATTCTATGATTCAAGATGAATATTATTTTTATATAGGTTACAATTATAAAATTTTACTCTCATACCCTTATGCGCATGTTTTTCATAGGTGTATCCCTTATTTAATCTTACTTAAAATCTTTGCTAAATGTTTATTATATTTCCTTTACCAATATCATAAAGTATGTTTTAATGTAGAATTGCTAAATGGGATCATCTTTGTGAGAAACATTTATTATCTTTCACCTAGTTAAAATATTTTCTCCATTAATCCATAGACACTAACCTATTATAGTCATTAGTAATAAACATTCGTGAGGTTATTAATATTTATCAAAAATTATGTAATATTCATACATGAGAATCATGGGTCACTATAGTTTTTATCATAATAAATTTATATTAAACCATTTTAAATGAATATGAGAAACAATTTGTGATATACCTAGGGATATTTCTATGGATATATCTTTGTATGTCTCTAACAATAAGTCAATGTTAGAGTTAAAGTATAGTAAAATGTCATGGAATTTTGGTGATGCATGGATTGAGTGGTTTTCTAGAAACACATCCTTGTATGAATATAATATGTGTACGGGTTTCTATAAATCATGTCCCTTAGTGTAAAAACCCTAAAACACAATATTGATCTAGAATTAATCGAGAACATATGGATGAAAACAAGACTAGATGCACACCAAACATTACACCCCATGGGAGACATTCTTTGGAGATTCAAAAAATCATTACAAACCATAATCTAGAATGGCCAAGGATAACCTAGTTTAATACTAAGGTTTCATGGTTTTAAAATATTGTGCCCTAATTTAGACATCCTATATGTTAATTTTTATTATTATGTTTTTTCTTCAATGATAAAAATTTATCAGACTATGCTTTTTGGTTTTAGTCAATAGAATGAACTAGATGGAACTAGGATAATATTGTAGGTGATGTAAAATATGTTGATGAGAATTCAAATCGTAAAATCACTATAGCGAAGTACAATATGATGCAAAAAAATCAATTTTATATAAAATATGATTAAAGATGTGTACCTTAATCAATTATATGACTCACTAATGATGATAAACAAAGATTTTGTTATGAATTCGGGTAATGAATTCCATGGATCAATGAATATTTAGTTTCATTTGATATAATAATATGTGAAGAAACAACCTTTGGGATTTCATAGAAGAATAATTAGACATTTTGACTATGGAAAATAATCCCAAAAAGAATGTAACTACATAGGGAAAAAATAAAAGGCTTAGTTAATTATGTGGATGAGAATAAAATAATCACTTATAGGATCATAAGAGTATCATATAATGGATATGATTACAATAGGGTGTAAATTGTATTTTAAAGACATTATTTTAATCACTAAAATTAATTAAGAAACAAACCTCTTAATGTAATCTTACCAAACTAAGAATCAGTCCAATTATCAGAGTCAAAGAATCAGAATTAGTATATGTATGATTATATCATAATAAATATTGTAATCATAATGGATTTGACTAACATCAATGTTTGTTTATCATAATTATAATAACAATGAAAAAAATTGTATAGATATATAATTAAGATAAATGGCATTTTTTTATAATTCCTATTATAATAAAAACATGTAAAAACAAGAAATACAATAGCTATGTAAAATTAAAAATAACTTCCAGGGTATTATCAAAAGTCATACCTCTTCATACAATAAGAGTAAGGTAGTAAATAAAATTTACTAATTGTATCCAAAATTTTATACTTACTATCAAATTTTTATTTCCGTTTCAAGAAATCCCTCGATACGATGATCAGATTAGCTCGATCTTCTTATCTCTGGAATCCCTCTATCCAATGATCTATGTCTACATATAGATCCTTAGATGTCCTTGTTTCGATAGATTAGATTCTCCATTTTTTCTATCCATAGAATCCCATGATTATAAAAATCATCAAAATAGATTAAAAAAGAAAAAGTTAACTAGGAAAACCCATGAAAAGGATTCATTAGAACTTCTAACTCTCAAAAGAATTACGAAGACTAAGAATGATATGATTGGTCTTTAGTAATCATTTGATGACTAGTGTTGTGAATGAAATCAACTAGTTTTATAATGTTTTTTATTTTAAATTTATCTATAAAATTTATAAAAATAATAACTCAATAAGAATACAATTTTTAGAATTTGGGAGTCCAAATTCTAAAAATTCATTCTAGAATAGAAAATTGTTATAAAATTTCTCCACTCTGATTTTGATTAAAAAATGCAATATGCTTTTAATTAAAAAAATTATTATACAACGTTTTCTATAGGAGCTATAATAATTATTATTCATAATTATAATATATTAATCTCTATTTATTTCAAAACTATTCTAATCTAGCTAGTTTAGAAAATCCAAAAATAACAGTATCATAAAACTGATTAATCATTACAGTCCCAGAGGTATTCAACTATTTTTTGATTTTTACACTTTATAATTACAATAATTTTTAATTATTGTTGTTATAATTTCATTTTTATAAACAAAATTTCTTTTTCATGTTTTTGAAACATTTTACAACCGAAATCATACTCAATTCAATATATGTTTCAAACACTTAAAGCGTTACGAACTATTTTAAAACATTCTTCATATCAATCTTGACCATATATTCAAAATAGTTTGGAATCTCAATTGTATGTCATCATATAAAAGATGAATCATTTCTATTGATGAATATATAAGGGTGGTACATGTAGAGTCCCACATATTTTATTCAGTACTTTGTGGTACCATGTTTCAACCTTTTTCATGTTCACCAATCTAATGGTTTTTCTTTTCCTTTATTCATCATTTTCAAAATCATGAGCTAATGGTGACCAAGGGTGATTATTATAAATGGGGTTCCTCTTAGGAGGAATTCATATAGAGATTATGGTATGATAAATACAATTATACTATCAATAATATAATTTCATTTCTTGTATGTGAATCAATATGTGATGAAAAATCTAAAAATGATGTTTATTGTTATCATCCAGATTTTGTTTCAGTGTTTAATCCTCAGTTCAGTTTTTGAATGTTGATGGTAAAACTAATGTATCAATCACTATGATTAGGAAGAGGTATTATTTTTCTAATAATCAATCTACTAATCTAGTTGGAGTTGCACCTGAAAGAGATGTGTATTTTACTTCTCACAAGCTTCCTATATTCCTCTAAAAAATTTGAGAAGAATAAACTAGAAGACCTAATGTTTTCAGAATATGAAATAGTATAAATGTATCCCACTTTATATCAAATACCAAATTCATATCAATATGTATACAAGGATATACGATTATTAGAATGTGTTTTTGGTATACATTAAAGGTATCATATGATTTTGTATTGGATTTCATAGTGAATATGAGGATGATTGACATTGTAAAGATTATCATTTATCCCTTCGTATAATATATAAACATCTTCCACAAATTGAATGTTTATAATTTTTCTATTCATTATTAGTAAAATGGTTATTAATTTCATATATATGTTCAAGGTGAAACACTAACTTATCTAAATTGAGAAAATAATCCCTCTATTAGTAGTGATATGATGTTTATGACATTATCCTTTGATGCTAAGTCAAAAACACTGTGGAAAATACTAACAGTTCTACATCAGAGGAAAAACCATCAATAAATTCTGAGGTGGTTGTGAAGGAAATAAAAAGGGAAGCTATAAATTATTCTCTAGTAAATAGAAATAATTAAAAGAATATATAAAATGAGGGTTTTGATTAAATGATGAAATGAAAGGTTTAGATGAATCATGGGGATCTGAATTTCAAGATCACCCCCATGAAGCAAGTATTTAAGATAATTTGTTAAAAGATGTAGAATGTGCTTATGATAATATAGTCCTTACCAATTCTCAAACTAATCATATAATATTATAAGTAGGTTTAGTTTCTAAAGGAACCATTTTCACACTAGTTGGGATCCATTATATTGTAAATAAAGGAAAATTAAATGTTCTTGATGTAGAAATGGCCCCTTCCATTCTCCAAAAACAATCAGTACCAAAATTCACTAGAAAAGGAAAACTGGGAAACCCAAGGTAGATGGATGATGAAAATAATATGTATATCAGTAAAGTAGTTTATGTAAAATATAAATAATGAGAAAAATAAGGAAATTAATTGGAGTAATATGAATTAGTTGAAGAATAGGTTTATATTTATGATGAAGAGGAAGTAGAATATGAAGAAAATAAATAATATAATGTTGAATAAACTCACTCAAATAAGATATAATTGAAAGCATACTCAACCTCATAATGTTTAACTTCCAAGTCTAATAATGAATAAAAACATTCTAGTACTCATGAAGAAGAAAATTAATCTTACTAGAAGTAGAATCATCATGAAAGAAATATGAATAAGTTCATTATTCAAAAAATAATAATAAATCAAAGACTAAAGAAGATGTTGAAATTGTTGAATTGTAAGAAGTGAAATTTTATTATAAGGAATGAAAAAAGAGTTTCAAAGAAAGTTAAAAAGAATGGAAAAAAGTGGAAGTTAGAAATAAAATAAGTAAACCTCCCCAACATGAGCCAGAGGAAGCACACTCTTTGGGAATTATAAAACAAAAAGGTTTTGAATAATTTTTTTTATTTTTTGTGGAGATTAGAGTGAACTATTACATACTTTCCAAAGTATGAAGTTAAGAGTCACCTAAGAAAATATTTTCTCTATTTGAGATAAAATTCAATAAAATTATTCATAGAATGGGTGATTCATTTTGAAGCATGTTTCAGTAATTTTGAATAAAATTCCCAGACTCACAAATGATCATATATTTAGATGGTTAAGTGTGTCAACCAATTTGATAATGATATCATAAATCATGATGATCATTTCAATGAGATAACAAAACATATTGTAAAATCGGATGATTCATTTAATAAATAATAAACAGAAATGAATTATTGATTTATTTTTGTTGAAGAGTATAGAGATGAAACTGATCCATAGTCTAAATATGTGAAATTTATGAAGCAAATGTCCCATGATTTAGAGTTAGAGATGAGCAGGACTTGGTCTTATAATGATTAAGTAATCATATTGAATGAAAAAAACAACAAAACTTCTATGGATGTTAAAATTTTAAAATATCAATATCCGATTCAATAAAAATGGATTGTGGATTTTGATAAATAATAATATAAGCTAAAAAAGATAAAGTCATTTTTAAAGACCTTGAAAAGGAATTAATGATATTTTTTCTTCTGAACACTCATTGTAAAATTTATAAATCTATTGTTCTGTTAATTAGTGAATTTATCTTCATTCAAATTAGAATATATTGAATGATTTAAAATTTTATTTGGTTATTTATAATTTCATTTTATTCATGGTTTTTTAGTCAGTTCGTTTCATTATTTCTTATGTTATATTTTCTAACATTTTAGAAAACATCGAATTATTTCCCTTTCCTTTGGAAAATAAAAATGGGGGGAATAATTTACAAAGGAGGAGGAATATTTATAGTAGGAGAAATTTTTTTCAAGGGGGGAGTGATATATTAAAAAAGACAATATTTTCCAAAGGGGGATTGTTTTATAGTAAGGTGGAGATAGTATCCTAATGCGTATATGTTTTCATTATAGAATATTTAACCTAATACCCTACATTGTATTTTGAAGAGTTATAAACTCCTAGGGTGTTATGTATCAATGAATAACATTAAATATGATGTTATTAAAAAAAAGGATAATAAATTTTTCATGTAACATTTTCCATTTCTATTTTCGGGTTTGTTCTTTCAAAAAGGGGGAGATTATTGAGTCAGAAGTTTTTACATCATAATTTTTGATTCCTTTAGTTTTTGAAATAAAAAACACTTTCTTAAAACATGTTTGAAAATTTTATCTCGCCATTATTTTAGTATTTTTCATTTTATAAATCTGTATCTTTTAAAATATATTGGAAGATACTGAAATGTATAATGAATATAAAGTTAATAATATTAAATATGATAATGGTTATGTGTATTAATCAAATTGTTGGGTTAAACTTTAATCAGGACAAAAATTAAAATTTATTCATGGAATTTTTATTGAAAAAATTTGTACTCGTTAGAGTAATTATAAGACCAAAATATTTGAACTTGAAGTCAAAATTATTATACTGCCGATAACTATTAAACAATTCCACCATACTAACCACTGATTATAATAAAAATAAATAGAATTTTTTTATGTGTGGTAAAATAAAATGTTTTATATGAAGACATAACAAAATACATGGGAAATAGAAGATAATAAAGATGTTTTATGAAAGTTTATGAGATTAAAAAAATAAAGGAATGGAAAAGTTATTATTTAACACATCTGACTCCATAACCCTTTGGTGCCACTAACTGTTGGATGGGATAATTGTGGAAAGAATGGGAATTATGAAAATCAATGTCCAAAGTGGAAATCTTGTTAATAGAATCACAAATTTTGTATGTGCAATGGTTTTGTAGTTGATGATTAAGAGACTACAAATGAAATATGAAAGGAAAGAAGTATTGTGGAATATATTGTTTAATACTTGTTAATAGTTTTAGAACAATGTTGTATGATTTAATTATTTTTTTATTAGGATTGAATAATTATGAAATATATATTGATTGTTTAGTATATGTTTTTAGTTATTGATTTTAAATAATATTTTGAATGATGTTAGTGAACATGAAAATTGAAATAATAGAATGGTAATATTTATGTAAAATACATGATTAAGGGAAATATAATGATAAATATGTCCCAGATATTGAGATATAGATATGGCGATAATGGGATGACTGATTTAGATGATGTAAATTGGATGGAATTTGTGACCTCTAAAATAATAAAGGATTTGTTGAAAAAGTGGCCAAAATTTTCATTAATAAAGTTTCTACATTATTATTTTATGTATATATCTAATAATCATTATAATATATAAGGAAAGTAAAAGAATGTATTTTTCCAATATGGTTTTATGTTAATTTAGGCTATTTCAATGTTTCAGTAGAATATATGATTAATGTATCCACATATTTTTTTTATGATAATAAGGAGTTACTTTTTGATATTTGGTAGGTTAATGGTATGTTGATTTTGAGAATATTAGTCACCTTTATCCTCATGTTTTAAATTTTAATCATTTGAAAGGGTCATAAGGATAACCATTTCTAAAATGGTTTATATTTAATTCTAATTGTGGTTTTAGATAATAATTTACTATTCCATCATATTAAGATTTTCTTTTCATATTGGATAACCTATGATAACGATTTTTCTTTGATGATAATGAATGATTGAAGAATTGACTTTTTATTATATAGTTATTATGAACTATTTTTGCTTTAGGAATAACAAATATCACTTCACTTCTTAATGTATTAAAAAGTTCAAATTGATTAATAAACAACCTACGAGTGATATTATGCACATGAAATAGAATAAATTAAAGTAATTATATATCATTTTAAAAAGTATACAACTTATAGAAAATTGTATTGAAATAAAATATTTTCCATTTCTCATCAATTTTAATGATATCAATGACCTTTTTCAATCCTCCATGGTTTATGGTGTTGTGGTCGTTAATTGTATCCTAACCATGTTCTCTAACAATATCCTTCAGTAATTCAGTTTTTGTTTTCTATTCAATTCCCATGTTATCGCATGTCACATATGTTCTCTAATGTGGAAAAATAAGCATGAGTTGTTTTATGTAATAATAATAGTTCCAAAATTTCATTTTCAATGAATGTTTAATATTTATTCTTACGATGTGGGTTTCAATGATTGAACATTTCACATATTAAAAAATTGATTACCTAGATGAATATTTATAGAGAAATTCATTTTAAGGGTGGTAAAATGTATCCCCATGATTTATTAGGATTTTTTTCCAAATAAATTAAACTTCTATAATATAATTCATTCGATGATACAACTTGTTAAAATTTTATTAAACATGACTTCAGGTTAATATTACAGTACATGAAATACCATGACCTTTTGATAACATATATTATAGGAAAGACCTAGTTTGACCAGACTGTACAATACTGTTAATAATATTATTAATATATAATTATAATTATTTTTTACAATATAGGTTTCGAAAATTATAAAATAAATTATATAAATATGGTTTATTAATGTTTTAAAAAAATCATTGGAAACTATTTAATTAGATTTGAAATTAAAAAATATTTGAAAATAAATACATTCTTATTCTGAGAAACTATTCCTCTGTGGAAAAACAGTTTGATCTCTATAAAAACAAAAACCTAATTCTATTGTTTAATTTTAATGTAAAATGTATATTATATAATCAATAAACAATTTAAATTTCATAATATTGGTTTTCTAGGCATGGGATAAATATAAATCCAACATGAGGCAAAAAGATATATATTTTCCTAAAAGGAATTATTACTCTCTTTTCATATTTAATTTAATTTGAACCTAAATTTTTCATAAATATATAATTTATTTTTGAAAAAATAAACACCGTTTATTAATTTATTATCTAAAAATTATCCAGGAAGTGTTTTCCTATTTTTTTGGAAAAGAACATGTTTTAATGAATATTTAAATGTTATAATTAAAAATTTAAAGATTCCTTTTTGTTAGAATTATTTATATATGGAAATTATATTTTATGTTGTTTTTAATGTATATTTATATAAATTATTCATATATTCATAAAATTTAGGATATTGGTATCAATTTCAAAATGCAATTGGATTTAAAGACTTATAAATCTTTTGAACATTTTCACTTCAAAACCTCATTGTCTCATCCTGTCTACGAGATTATTTCTAAACTACGTTCTTCCACTTAAAGGAAATTAAATTTGAATAATAAATTACATATTTTAAATTTTAACAATTTATAATACCTAATAATTTTAACATATTTTTTTAGCCATAATTATAAGGGAAAATGGTTAAAATTAATCTGGCTGATTTAGAATAAAAGTGTTTGTTACGGGACTAAAAATTAATCTTATGAAATAAAATGATATAGAAACATGTAAAAAATTATTACTTGGAAGTAATTATAAAATATAAAATCTTGGATAGAATATAGTTTATTATTTTAGGAACATGTTATAAGGTAGACCTCACAATAGTCATTGTATTTTGTTATTTAAAAGAATGTCACTACTCTTCTATTATAAATTGACACTCATCCGTTCACTTATTCATACCTATAAATCCATATGGTTTGTTAAGAAACTACAAAAAATATTTTAAAAAATTACATCCCTTAGTACTAAAATTATTAATTTTTCATAAATCCATCAAAGGATGTCCTTTGGTTCAAAAAAAGTGGAGGCCCCAAAAGAAGAGGTAAAGTTCATCAAAGAATATTTTTTTGTTATTTAATTCTAAAACAACTTCAGTTTTATTATATCATTATTACATATAAACCTTAGTATCTATAATATATATTTATTTTGTTATGTTAATATATTTACATACAAATTCAATCAATTTAATCAAATGTGATACACTATCATTGTTCATTTGTACGACGTACTACCACCTCATGAACCGTTGTTGTTTAATCTATGATTACCACCGTTAAATGTTTGGAATAATGATAAATTTATATTTTAATTATTATATATTATTTGTATGATGTAATTATGATTCTTGATTTTATATATCACACATTATATCATGTTATCTATTTTTTGAATAAAATAATGTTATTCGTGTTCACCAAAGACAACCACCTCATGAAACGATGTGATTCGTTCATGATTTACATTGAAAGTATTAAGGAATATTTTAATACACATATCTGATATATATAACATAAATTTTCTACTATAATGAATATATATATATATATATCATTTACATCTATTTAATTAAATATGATATGAAAATGTAAACCATGTTTATTCATACGTACAACTTAGTGTCTCCTTGAATGATGTATTTAATTTACTATTTCTATATTATATATATTATTATAAATAAATATATATGGAATATATACGGTATTAATATAATGTTTTTAATTAATTATATGTGTATATAATGGTCAATTTATGAAGAACAATAATAACCAGTGAAGACATTTACAAAAAACAAAGTGGTTAGTACCTGAAACGTAGCATTAACAAACAATTGTTTATAAAAGTGAAATATAATGTAATAATAATGTAATATGTCATTTTTAATATGTTAATATGATTATGTGGAAGATTTATAATAATTTATATTTATTATATATTTGTTTTTAATGTGTATGATGGAAGTCAACTGTTATGGTCAGGGGATTGTTAGTGTCACTTTTATTTCATCAAGACTTATTCCATATTCACCACTCATTTATTTTTATGCAGTTTATTATACCCATGAATGTAATTTATTATTATTATACAAAAAAAAATTGGTATTCACACATCCATTTTTTTATCACTCTTTCATGGAATTTAAATTTCAATGGTACTAACTCAGAAATAGAATTTTAACACAATTTTTCAACATTGAGACACATGTTATGTAATGCAAAAATATTTTTTTATGAGGTGTATATACTATACCATTGACATGTTATATCATAAATATTATTTTTTCATTATATTTTGTGCTTTTTATAATTTTATCCTTTCATGTGTAATTATTCATTGAAATTATTATCAAACCTGTATATTTTTTATAACTTAAGATATAATGAAATTTTTATAGTATAGATTAATTTTCTTGTGTTATTATTGGATGAATTTGTATGACCTTGTGTCATGTATAAACATGGTTTTTATTATGTCATGGGTGGTACCAATCCCTCCCTCTAATGCATTCAGTAATGAAAATTGATTTATGATCTTAAAGGGTACAGGGGTAGTTAGTCCAAGAACAAAATACATGAGTAAATGAAATTCCATTTAACTCATGTATTAAAAAGATACATGGTAGGTTATCCCATGATTGAATAATAGAGTAAATGAGAGGTCATCCCATGCCTACAAAAATATGGTACGTGGGTGGTCAAACTAAGCCCAAAAGAAGAGGGTACATATGAGGTCATTCCCATGCATGATGAAGTTATATGGGAGGTTATCTTATGCCTGAAATTTTAGGAATGTATTCATTGGTATAATTAACAAAATATTTTATAGGCTTATGTGTATGACATAAATTTCTTGTCTTCTGCCATTAAGATAGTCTCAAGGATCATGTTCATTGATTATATTAAAATTAATTTTTTATGAAATACAAATAAATATTCTATGATTCTTGATTATTATCTTTCTTACACATGGTATTATTTTAAAATTTCATTCAAGTGTTCTCATACCCTTATGACTGTGTTATTATTTCCTATCACCCTTGGTTACCCTTAAAGAGAATCTGAGCTCAACCATTCTTATGTTTACCTTCTTAATGATATAAATAATGTTTTTAAGTTGGATTTCAAATTGGGATGATATTTTTGGGAAAATGGTTTTGTTTCACCATATTTGAAGGTTGTATTCCTAGTTTCCAAACACACTAAACTAATATAGTCCTCAGTAATGTACTATTTTACTATGAGAAATAATAATCTAAAATGATATAATATCAATGTATGAGAATCCATGGTTTCAATATCATTCCATAATGATAATAATTGTAAAATCACCATATTGTTTAATTAAATATTCATATAAAAATCATCTAGTTCTTGTGATGATGAAAATATAGTTACATATGTTTTAGAAGATGGTATTAGACATGTGTATAAAAAAATATATCATCTTTCAGTGAGTGAAAATTTAAGAAATAAATTGATGTATTATGATTTTATAATTATAAATATGATAGTAATATCATATTTATTTAATGTAAATCACATATATTCTTTAGAATTGTTATCATTACATTCTATTTAATGTGTTAATGAAAATAAATCCAATCTTATCTTGAGGCAGTAGTCCACTGTACACATGAATGATGATTTCGTAACCATTTAGTGAAATTGAAGATTGTTTTCAGTCATATATTTATAATAAAGTATAATAAAATATGGAAGATACAAAATCCATTATATTATTATGATTTTATAAGAATAGAAGGATGTAGAGAAAAAATAAAATAAAAATGCCTTTTGAAGAATGTTACATCTTATTCTAGTATCTCTTATGTATTCCTTGAAATCCTTCCTATGTTGGATCTAATTCATAAATAATGCCACTGGGAAAAGGGTACAGGAATTTGGAAGGGACATGAGATGGGAGTGTCCTAACAAAAAGTATTTTATTTTGTGAAGTATATATGATATGGACTTTTATATTATATTTGAGGTGAGTGGAACAATTTTAATTTTTTGAAAGAATAATGTGTCCCCACATTTTTCACATTCCAAAAGGTGTAAAAATGGGACATTAAAATACATAGAAGTGTTACGGTCAAACTATGACCACAACATGTTTGTTTAAAATCTTTTTCCTTATTTTCACTACTGGAAATACATGATTTCCCAACAATTTAGAACTATTGGGAAAGGCTACAGAACCGTTGGTATATGTTATACCAACAGTTCTGCAAACTGTAGGGAAGTAAGCCGTTGGGAAAGCTTTTCCCAACGGTTTACAGAGAATTGTTGGGATAGGGTGTAAAAAAATTACCATATCCCAATGGTTCTGGAAAACTGTTGGTAATGCTTTTTCCCAACGTTTTACAATTGTTGGGATAGAGTAGAGAAAATTACCAAGTTTTTCCCAACGGTTTGGCCAAACCGTTGGGAAAACCCAAGGTCTCCTCTTTCCCAATGGTTTCTAAACCATTGGGAAACATGTTTTACCAACGGTTCATAGAACTGTTGGTAAAACAAAACCCAGACATGCTATGCCAACGGTTTCAAACCATTGGCATAGCCTATGCTGGGGAAAATTGCACAGCAGCTCTGCAATTTTCCCAGCAGCTCAGCAATTTTCCCAGTAGGTCTCATTTTGTGGGTTCCCTCTCATTTTCAATCCAATTATTGTACCTTCAATAAACTAACACATACATATATAATTATTTTACCTGCTATAACCAACTAACACTTACATATAGAGAAAAAATTCATACACATTTAACATATAATGATGGAACTATACACATCCATAATTAAATTAGAATTCATAACATAATTATAAATATACATAATTCCTTTAGAATTCAATTTAAAATTTAGATTAAAATTATATGTGGAATCCGGAATTCAATTCATAATTTGATCGGTTTTTTATATACCATATATTTTTACCTGAAATGAAGCCCATTTTAAACAAAATACATACACCTGGAGTGATACTGGCCACACCGTGCCTTGGATTGAGGCAGGGTAGACTCGTAAATGTCACATATGACCCATGGATCGTTTTGATAAAGTATTGACACAATCCGAATGCGTTTGGTCAGTTTTCCGTATTCCATTTGATGTTTTCCAATTAAATTGACGTCTTTTTTAAACAAAAGGTAGACACTATGAGTGGTGCTGGCCACACCGCATCTCATATTGAGGCGGGGTTGATTTTTACATGTCACATATGACCCATGGATCGTTATCCTAAAGTTCCAACAGAAACTGAATGCGTTTGGTTAGTTTTCTGTATGTACTTAAAATTTTGTCCATTTTAAACAAAAGAGAGCCACTTAGAGTGATTCCAGTCACACCGTGCCTCCGATTAAAGTGGGGTTGACTCGTATAGGTTAAATATGACCAATGGATCGTTTTTCTAAAGTATCGACACAATCCGAATGCGTTTGGTCGGTTTTTCGTATGTTAGTTGACGTTTTTCACTTAAAATGACGTCCTTTTGAAACAAAAGACAGACACTTTGAGTGGTGGCAGCCACACCGTGCCTCGGATTGAGTCACGGTTGACTCATACATGTCACATATGACCCATTAATCGTTGTTCTAAAGTATCGACACAATCCAAATGCATTTGGTCGGTTTTCCGTATCCCAGTTGATGTTTTTCAATTAAAATGACATCCTTTTGAAACAAAAGGTAGACAAATTCAGTGGTGTCGGCCACAAAGCATCTCATATTGAGGCAGGTTTGATTCTTACACGTCACATTTGACCAATGAATCGTTATCCTAAAGTTTCAATAGAAACCGAATGCATTTGGTCGGTTTTCCGTATATACTTAAAATGTTGTCCATTTTAAACAAAAGATATCCACTTAGAATGATTACGGCCACACCGTGCCTCTGATTAAGACTGCGTTGACTCATACACGTCACATAAGACCCATGGATCATTGTTCTAAAGTATCGAAACAATCCGAATGCATTTGGTTGGTTTTCCGTATGCCAGTTGATGTTTTTCACTTAAAATGATGTCCTTTTAAAACAAAAGACAGACACTTTGAGTGGTGGCGGCCACACCGTGCCTCGGATTGAGGCGGAGTTGACTCGTACATGTCACATATGACCCATGGATTGTTTTACTAAAGTATCTACACAATCCGATTGCGTTTGGTTGGTTTTTCGTATGCCAGTTGATGTTTTTCAATTAAAATGACGTCCTTTTGAAACAAAAGGCAGACACTTTGACTGGTGCCAGCCACACCATGTCTCAGATTGAGGCGGGGTTAATTCTTACACGTCACATATGACCCATGAATCATTATCCTAAAGTTTAAATGGAAACCGAATGCGTTTGGTCAGTTTTCGGTATGTACTTAAAATGTTGTCCATTTTAAACAAAAAAGAGACACTTAGAGTGATTCCGGCCACACCGTGCCTCAGAATAAGGCAGGGTTGACTCGTACACATCACATATGACCCATGGATCATTGTTCTAAAGTATCAACACAATTTGAATGCGTTTGGTCACTTTTCCGTGTGCCAGTTGATATTTTTTACTTAAAATGGCGTCCTTTTGAAACAGAAGACAGACACTTTGAGTGGTGGTAGCCACACTGCGCCTCGGATTGAGGCGAGGTTGACTCGTACACATCACATATGACCCATGAATCATTGTTCTAAAGTATCAACACAATCCGAATGTGTTTGGTCTGTTTTCCATATGCCAGTTGATGTTTTTCAATTAAAATGACGTCCTTTTGAAACAAAAGGCAGACACTTTGAGTGTTGACAGCCACACCGCACCTCGAATTGAAGAGGGGTTGACTCATACACATCACATATGACCCATGAATCGTTCTGCTAAAGTATCGACACAATCCAAATCCGTTTGGTCGGTTTTTCGTATTCCATTTAATGTTTTTCAATTAAAATGACGTCTTTTGAAACAAAAGGCAGACACTTTGAGTGGTGCCGGCCACACTGCGTCTCAGATTGAGGCGAGGTTGATTAGTACATTTCACATATGACCCATGAATCGTTATTCTAATGTTTCAATGGAAACCAAATGCGTTCGGTCAGTTTTTCGTATGTACTTAAAATGTTGTCCATTTTAAACAAAAGAGAGTCACTTAGAGTGATTCTGTCCACACCGTGCCTTCTATTAAGGCAAGGTTGACTCGTACACGCCACATATGACCCATGAATCGTTTTTCTAAAGTATCGACATAATCTGAATCCGTTTGTTTGGTTTTCCGTATGCCAGTTGATGTTTTTCACTTAAAATGGCATCCTTTTGAAAAAAAAAGACAGAAACTTTTAGTGGTAGCGGCCACACCGTGACTCCGATTGAGGTTGGGTTGACTCGTACATGTCAAATTTGACCCATGAATCATTTTTCTAAAGTATCGACACAAACCGAATGCATTTGGTCGGTTTTCCGTATGCCATTTGATGTTTTTCAATTAAAATAACGTCCTTTTGAAACTAAAGGCAGACACTTTGAGTGGTGCCGGCCACACCGCGTCTCAGATTGAGGCGGGGTTGATTCATACACGTCACATATGACCCATGGATCATTTTTCTAATGTATCGACCCTATCTGAATGCATTTGGTCGGTTTTCCATATGTACTTACAATGTTGTCCATTTTAAGCAAAAGAGAGACACTTAGAGTGATTCCGGCCACACTGTGCCTTAGATTAAGGCGGGGTTGACTCTTACACGTCACATATGACCCATGGATCATTGTGCAAAAGTATCGACGCAATCTGAATGCATTTGGTCGGTTTTTTGTAGGCCAGTTGATGTTTTTCACTTAAAATAACATCCTTTTGAAACAAAAGGCAGACACTTTGAGTGGTGCCGGCCACACCGCATCTCAGATTGAGGTGATGTTGATTCGTACACGTCACATATTACCCATGAATCGTTCTCCTAATGTTTCAACGGAAACAGAATCTGTTTGGTCGGTTTTCCATATGTACTAAAAATGTTGTCCATTTTAAACAAAAGAGAGCCACTTAGAGTGATTTTGGCCACACCGTGCCTCCGATTAAGGCGGGGTTGACTCGTACACATCACATATGACCCATGGATCGTTTTTCTAAAGTATATACACAATCCGAATGCATTTGGTCGGTTTTCCGTATGCCAGTTGATGTTTTTCACTTAAAATGACGACCTTTTGAAACAAAAGACAGACCCTTTGAGTGGTGGCGGCCACACCGCGCCTCGGATTGAGGTGGGGTTGACTCGTACACATCACATATGACCCATGGATCATTGTTCTAAAGTATCAACACAATATGAATGTGTTTGGTCAGTTTTCTGTATGCCAATTGATGTTTTTCAATTAAAATGACATCCTTTTGAAACAAAAGGCTGACACTTTGAGTTGTGTCGGCCATACCGCCTCTCAGATTGAGGAGAGGTTGATTATTACATGTCACATATGACCCATGAATCGTTCTCCTAAAGTTTCAACGGAAACCGAATGTGTTTGGTCGGTTTTCCGTATGTACTTAAAATGTTGTCCATTTTAAGCAAAAGAGATCCACTTAGAGTGATTTCGGCCACACTATGCCTCAGATTAAAGCTAGGTTGACTCGTACACATCACATATGACCCATGGATCGTTGTGATAAAGTGCCTACACAATCCGAATGCATTTGGTCAGTTTTTCTTATGTCAGTTGATTTTTTTCACTTAAAATGACATCCTTTTGAAAAAAAAAGGCAGACACTTTGAGTGGTGTCGTCCACACCATGTCTCAGATTAAGGCGGGGTTCATTCGTACATGTCACATATGACCCATGAATCATTCTCCTAATGTTTCAATGGGAACCAAATGTGTTTGGTCGGTTTTCCGTATGTACATAAAATGTTGTCCATTTTAAACAAAAGAGAGCCACTTAGAGTGATTATGGCCACACTGTGCCTCCGATTAAGGTGAGGTTGACTCTTCCATGTCACATATGACCCATGGATCGATGGGCTAAAGTATAGACACAATCCTAATGCGTTTGGTCGGTTTTCCGTATGCCAGTTGATGTTTTTCACTTAAAATGACGTCCTTTTGAAAAAAAGACATACACTTTGAGTAGTGGAGGCCACACTGTGCCTCGGATTGAGGCGTGGTTGACTCTTACACGTCACATATGACCCATGGATCGTTTTTCTAAATTATCGACACAATTCGAATTCGTTTGGTCGGTTTTCCATATGCCAGTTGATGTTCTTCAATTAAAATGACGTCCTTTTGAAACAAAAGGCAGACACTTTGAGATGTGCCGGCCACACCGCGTCTCAGATTGAGGCATGGTTGATTTGTACATGTCACATATGACCCATGAATCGTTCTCCAAACGTTTCAACGGAAACCTAATGTGTTTGGTCGGTTTTCTGTATGTACTTAAAATGTTGTCCATTTTAAGAAAAAGAGAACCACTTAGAGTGATTCCGGCCACATCGTGCCTCGGATTAAGGCGGGGTTGACTCTTACATGTCACATATGACCCATGGATCGTTGTTCTAAAGTATCAACACAATCCGAATGCGTTTGGTTAGTTTTTTGTATGCCAGTTGATGTTTTTCACTTAAAATGACGTCCTTTTGAAACAAAAGGCAGAAACTTTGAGTGGTTTCGGCCACACCGCATCTCTGATTAAGGCGGGGTTGATTCGTACACGTCACATATGAACCATGAATCTTTCTCCTAATGTTTCAACAGAAACTGAATGCGTTTGGTCAGCTTTCCATATGTACTTAAAATGTTGTCCATTTTATACAAAAGAGAGCCACTTAGAGTGATTCTGGGCACACCGTGCCTCTGATTAAGGCGGAATTGACTCGTACACATCACATATGACCCATGGATCGTTGTGATAAAGTATAGACACAATCCGAATGCGTTTGGTCAGTTTTCCATATGCCAGTTGATGTTTTTCACTTAAAATGACGTCATTTTGAAACAAAAGACAGACACTTTGAGTGGTGGCAGCCACACCGCACCTCGGATTGAGGCAGGGTTGACTCGTACACGTCACATATGACCCATGGATCGTTCTTCTAAAGTATCGACACAATATGAATGCGTTTGGTCAGTTTTCCGTATGCCAGTTGATGTTTTTCAATTAAAATGACGTCCTTTTGAAACAAAAGGCAGACACTTTGAGTTGCACCGGCCACACCACTTCTCAGATTGAGGCGGGGTTGATTCGTACATGTCACATATGACCCATGAATTGTTATCCTAAAGTTTCAACGGAAACCTAATTCTTTTGGTCAGTTTTCCATATGTACTTAAAATGTTGTCCATTTTAAGAAAAAGAGATCCACCTAGAGTGATTCCGGCCACACCGTACCTCAGATTAAGGCGGGGTTGACTCGTACACATCACATATGACCCATGGATTATTGTATTAAAGTATCGACACAATACGAATGCGTTTGGTTGGTTTTTCGTATTCCAGTTGATGTTTTTCACTTAAAATGACGTCCTTTTGAAACAAAAGACAGACACTTTGAGTGGTGGCGGCCACACCGTGCCTCGGATTGAAACGGGGTTGACTCGTACATGTTACATATGACCCATGGATCGTTGTACTAATGTATCGACACAATCCAAATGTGTTTGGTCGGTTTTCCGTATGCTAGTTGATGTTTTTCAATTAAAATGACGTCCTTTTGAAACAAAAGGCAGACACTTTGAGTAGTGGCGGCCACACCGAGCCTCGGATTGAGGCGGGGTTTATTCATACACGTCACATATGAGCCATGGATTGTTCTCATAAAGTTTCAACAGAACCCGAATGCGTTTGGTCGGTTTTCTGTATGTAATTAAAATGTTGTCCATTTTATGAGAATCCTCTTGTGTCTATTAGTGGAATGGTATTTACTTAAAATCTTGTGGACATTTATATAAAATATTTTTATATCATTCATAGTATGGATTAGATTTTAGTTTATCATGCTATGAAATATTTCGGAGCTAACAATGTCATGCCCAATTAATACATCTCTTTTATGACATACCAAGAATCAATGATATTGATTAGATGTGTAAATGTGATTTACATTGATTATCATGATGAAAATAAATAAAATATATATTATAGATTTTCTAGTCTTAAATGAAATCAAGGAGGGTGGGGGGATGTCCGGAGGGGCTGTCCGGGGGGCTATCCGGTGGGTGTCTGGGGGGCTGTCTGGGGACCAAGGAAAAAGGTGGGGGCTGTGCGGGGGGCTATCCGGGGGGTGTTCAGGGGGTTGTCCGGGGTCTAAGGAGGAGGGTGGGGGGCTGTCTGGGGGGCTTTCCGGGGGGGCTGTCCGGGGTCCAGGAAGGAGGGTGGGGGGATGTTCGGGGAGCTGTCCGGGGGTTCTCCAGGGGTGTTCCGGGGGTTGTCCGGGGTCCAAGGAAGAGGGTGGGGGGATATCCGGGGGGCTGTCTAGGGGGCTATCCGGGGGGTTTTCCAAGGTCCAGGGAGGAGTGTGGGGGGATGTCCGGGGGGCTGTTCGGGGGGGCTGTCTGGGGGATGTCTGGGGGTGTTTGGGGGGTTGTCCAAGGTCCAAGGAAGAGGGTGGGGGGGCTGTCCAGGGGGCAGTCTGGGGGCAGTCTGGGGGGTTGTCCGGGGTCCAGGGAGGAGGGTGGGGAGCTGTCCAGGGGGCTATTTGGGGGGCTGTCTGGGGGGTGTTCGAGGGGTTGTTCAGGGTCCAAGGAAGAGGGTGGGGGCTGTCTGGGGGGCTGTCTGGAGGGGCTGTCTGGGGTCCAAGGAGGAGGGTGGGGGGTTGTCCAGGGTCCAGGAAGGAGGGGGGCTCCCAAACACACAACCACTAAAAGAAAACAACATCCATAAAAACAGATAATATATAAAAATCACTCAACTCCAATACTATACTACGAGTCTAGATAAAACCAACAACTAGAATAGATTAAATATAAAATCTCAGTAATATCAGTAAAAAATGTAATGGATCAACTTGTCCCACATCACTGTCACCATCATCATCACCCTCGTCTTCGTCCCCATCATCGTCCTCGCCCTCCTCTCCCTCACCCCCCTCCTCACCCTTGCCCTCCTCCTCGCCCTCGTCACCCGCCTCACCCTCCTCCACTCCCTCCTCTTTCGGATCAGACTCCTCGCCATCATCATCTTCAAGCTAGACATCATCCTGACCACCACTAGAACTTCCACCTATTGTACCATATATAGAATGTATCGATTACATATACTCATCAAAAGCTGGGTTGACCTCTACTAGAAGTGTTGGACGTAGAACTTCAATAAATTTCATAAACGCACTGTTTGCCCTAGCAGACTGTTCTGCCGTCTATGTGGCCCTTTTCTCAGCCTGTTCTGCCTGTTCCCTAACTTTCTGCAGCTCAGTGGAACTAAATCTCATACCTGAGGAGGGAAAATACCTCGTCGGGGCTATCCTAGGTCGGCAGCGTACTCTACCAGGATGCTCTTATCCCAACACCTGATGTAAGTGATCTGTTGGCCCAAAATTATTTGGTTCTTGGGCATCGAGGACCTCTAAATCAGCCTGTTACAAATATAAATATGTCATTAAGTTACAAAATAGTTATTAAAATATAAAATAAATAGATTAAAACTTACAATCTTCTGCTGAGTCGCTTCGTTGACGGCACTTCCATCCTTTTTCCGTCTACTCGAGCAAAACAGTTTTTATCGAGGCACATGTCCTTCAATATTTTGTATTTTCCTCTACAATGACATTGAAAACTAAAGTTATATGAAAACTTTATCAAACTATTAAATAATTGAGGAAACAAAAGAAAGTGTAAGTCGTAAAAAAAACTTATGAACAATTGTCATACCTGCTTCCTCTCATGATCAGGCATCATAATGCGGCCCAGTGTGTGGAGGTATTTTTTTCATAAATGTTCTTTTTATTTTTTCTAGATGATTCCTAAATGAAACTCCAAAATTAAATAGGTAGTATTAATGCAAAACATGAAAGTTATTATTTAAATACCTCAAATGTTATTCATACCTTAAACTGGGTACTTGTCCAATGAGTAATCATCTGATGATACTGCTATATAGGACAATCATCCACCACTGGTACCGCCTCTAACTCAATGAAAACTCTAGCAACACATCCAATATACACCTAATGCTTGTAGGCTCTCCAAAGCTCACCTAAATACTATAGACGTTCCGTTCGTGCACCCTCACCATTGGGAAAATTAAATCGAATCTGAAATCAAAATATTAATTCATATAAATACAAAAATAATTCATGGAATTAAATAGAACATATTTTTTTACCCATATCTTTTCTGAATCTCTATCCTTGACCTCATGTGGAAAATTTCTCCACGACAGCAGGCTGACGGGAATGATGTCAGAGTATTTGGCAAGCATCGCCAAAAAACTCCGACATTGCTTCCCTGTTTTCTCAACCATTTGGTTGTCTTCATTATAATCCACCATAACCTGTTTGCAGCGGTTCCACACCGAACGCATGCGTGTACACCCCTGCCCATACCTCCTGATAGTAGATGTATCTGTCATGAAATAAAAACAAATATTTTATCAAAACGTGTTATAATGAAAATAAATATTGCTATAAAAATTTGTTAGGGTTCTATAAATATACTTGTGCCGGTCTGATCACTGAGCACCACTGGATCCACAGAAACTAATGGAACACCCTGTGG
The DNA here is from genome assembly GCA_963277665.1 of Viscum album. Lineage (NCBI taxonomy): Eukaryota > Viridiplantae > Streptophyta > Magnoliopsida > Santalales > Viscaceae > Viscum > Viscum album. Next base: position 506,857,291 of record OY728150.1, read on the forward strand.
TGGAACAGGAGTCGAAGACGATGGAATATAGAAGCTCTGAGAGATAGAAGTAGAGGGAAAAGAAGATGGGACAGCAGTATGACCGGATGCTGACTGGGAAGTGGAAATCATCGTGGGATGTGAAAATGATGTGCCAGAAGATGTAGAAGGTAGCGAAAACATGGGAGGTCTAAATATCCTGTGTGTCTCTAAAGACACACCGGGATCAGAATGTGGGAAGGATGACATGTCAGTGGGAGGGGCAGGGTATAGCCGGGCATGCGCAGCTGATCGTCCACCTCTGGTACGAACCCTTCTCATACCACTGGCCTGAGTACTAGGACCAGTACTAGGCTCCTCGTCGAATAACTGTCGACGTATAGGTGGATCCTACAAAAATGTTTACAAAAAAATTAATCACATGACATTATATGTTCTTTAAATATATATATATATATATTTGAAATAAAGTACTCACTATAGGCACTAATGGTGGAACGCCCATCTCCGCCATCCGACGATTGTTCTCCATCATTTTTTTCCTTCGTCTCTCTTCAATTGGCTACATTTCCTGCTTTTGAAAACAAATATATAATTAATTAGAAAAAGGAAACTAATTTGTAAAAAAAACTAAATATATGATGGAATAGGGGAATTCATTGATAATTTAGATATCACTTGTTTTATAAGAGCTTGAATTAATTTAATAAATCATACAAGTTGTAATGTTCACCAAGTTATAAATATTGTTTGACTAGGTTTGAATACAGTGCAATTCCAAATTAGAAAATGCAATTCAAATAAAACAGCAACCAATAAACATTGAAAATTCACATAACGGTCAAGTCAACTAAAACATATTTGTGATCAATACTAAATCAATTTGAATATTACTAACCTTAACAACCCAACTCAAGGTAAACCAAAAGAATTCATAACATGGATGAATGATTCTATATATTTTCAACCACAACTTCAGGTTCACAATCAACTCTGAAAATTGAGCTATTGGAGTCGTCAAAAGAAATAAATGGATTAGTTCCAATGGCAATAGGGATAGTGTCAATTCCATCATCACCATCATCAAAAATATGTCTTGGAATTACTTCAACTGTGACACCAAATTCAGGTCGAAGTTGGTCTTTGACCTAAAAAACTTGTTTAGACATTGATTCCAACACATATGGTTCTTCGGTAGAAAGAGTGCGAGTCATATTAATTACTTGAAATCCACAATCATCAATAAATGTGCCATGTCTCGTCATCGAATCAAACCAATGGCATTTCATCATTGTGACTCGTCCATAAGAGTAATAATCCAATATTATTATTTTCTCAATGACTCCATAATAACCCACATTTTTAAATCGCGGTCTACTATCTGATGCACTAGCATAACAATCTGTTGTGGCGGTAACCATAACACCATCATGTTGTGTTCTCATGTTCTTTTCTCATTCAGTGACAATAAATTTGAACCCATTTATAACAATTGATTTACAGTCACGAACCACGGTATTAGGACCAAAAGCCAAAGCTCTTATTTCCTCAGAGATAGAGTCAGCAGACAAACTCAATACCTGCAATATAAATGACTGTTAAACTTAATTAAATATTGAAATAATTAATTTAAACAGTAATATTTTTACCTTCAATTTTAACCAAGAAGAAAAATCTTTACTATGAAAATTCTCCCTCCTTCTCAAAGATAAATAAAGATGATTTATATTTATCATTGTTTTATGTTCCTTGTATATAAAAAAAATGAATAGTTTAATAGATATATTTGTAAGATATACATAATCAATTTAGTTACCTGATATAGTCATCGAACAAATCACAGTTGAACAAAACTGTGTGATGTGCCATCTCCCGCTCTTCATGGATTAATGTCTTCAATGTATATAATCCATGAATTCCTCCTGTTTGAGGAAGTGATGGAAAACTGGGTTCAATTTTCTCATACTGTTCTTCTTCATTTCTCATTGGTCTGTTCAATTTGTAGTAAGATCAGAGAAATACATCGAGAAGAAATCCATACATTCTTGATCCAGGTAACCGTTCATGATAGAACCTTCGGGATGATTTATGTTTCAGACATAAGACTTCAATGTGAACATATTTCTTTCAGTTGGATACATCCAATGAAAAGAAACAAGTCCTATTAGAATTATTTCAGTGGGAATATGGGCAGTCAGATGCATCATGCATGTGAAAAATGATGGAGGAAATATTTTCTCCAACTCACACAAAATTAATGGGGCATCTGTCAACATGTTTTGAAAGAAAGACTTGGAAAACTTCTTAGCACAAATATCTCTAAACAAATGGAACAACCGAATAACATCCACCCTTACATTATTGGAAAAAAGATGATGGATTTCTATTGGAAGAAACTCAGGCAGTAGAACGTGATAATCATGAGTCTTCAAATATTTTATCTTCAACTCTCTTCTGTTGACCCGTTTAGATATGTTTCTTGAATATACATTAGGAACTCTAATAGTCTTTAATACTTCGAGAAATTGTTTTTTCTCGTAGGTGTCATCATATAAGAAGCACATGTAATTTTCCATTTATTTTCACTGATACACAGAGGATGCAATTCTGGTCTGATTCCCCAATCCACCAAGTCACGCCTAGATCATAAATCATCTTTTGTCTTCCCCTTGACATTTAGAAGAACTGAAAGCAACATTTCGCATATATTATATTTAATATTCATTATGTCTAAGAAATGACGTAACAAATTGGTTGACCAATAAGGAAAATCAAAAAAGATACTCCTCTTCCTCCAATTGTAACAGGTTTCCGTGGGAACATTCTTTCTCTTTACAGATTTCATTTGACCCTTCCCGAAAGAAAAACTGAAATCTTTCAATTCATTAAGCACATCAGTTCCAGACATACGCTGAGGTGGATCATCGGTCTCTATGGTATTATAAAATCCTTGACGATTCATTCTATATGGATGATCCTTTGTCAATAATCGTCGATGTCCCATAAAACTGAAACTACAGCGATGTATCAGTCTTCTGGATTGTGTATTCTTCATACAAACTGGACATGACAGTTTTCCCTTCGTACTCCATCCAGAAATCATTGCATAAGCCAGACAATCATTGATCGTCCACGTAAACGCAGCACAGATCTGAAATATGTCTTTGGAACATGCATCGTATGTACGCACACCCACATCCCAAAGAAGTTTCAACTCTTTTATTAAAGGTTGCATGTATACATCAATATCAATTCTGGGATCAGAAGGACCATATATGAGTATACTCATGAAAGTGAAAGTTTTTTTCATACACAACCATGGGGGAAGATTATAAATGTGTATAAAAACTGGCCATGTGTTGTGAGAAGTAAGCATCTTCCCAAACGGATTAAAACTGTCGCATGAAAGACCCAGCCTCACATTATGCACGTCAGCTGCAAAATCAGGATGTCGAGCATCAAATCTCTGCCATGAAAATCCATCTGCAGGATGAACCAACTCATCATTAGTCTTCTTTCTCTCGGTATCATGCCATCTTATTTGTATTGATATTTCATCAGACATAAAAAGATTATGGAGTCTGGGGATCAATGGAAAGTGCCACATTACTTTTTGTGGAACGCGTGATGGTGTTCCATCAGATTTTGACTTCCAGTGGGATGTGCCACATTTTATACAATCATTTTGTTCAGTGGTTTCCTACCAGAATGAACTACAATCGTTCGGGCAAGCATGAATTTTGTTTCTTGAAAATCCAAGTTCCTCAACTAACATCCATGCCATATAGTGGTTTGAGGGAATATCTGCATCATCTGGAAGTAAATCCTTTAAGAGGGTAAGAATATAATCTATTGCTGTATTAGAAATCCCATACATAGTTTTCCCATGAAACAATCGGATTAAAAATTCCAACTTTTTCATTTTATCGCATTGTCGATATACTGGAGTCGTGGCAGCATCATTCAATTTTTTCACCCTATCAATATCATCATTTTCACTAGATGCATCAATTGTCCTCATATCAAAGTCTTATTGAGTCCAAATACTTTCTTTTTTATGATGAAGAATAAATGGAAACCGATCATCTAATAAATTCTCCATTCCAGTCCTTTCATTTCGATCATCACCAATTTGAGATTTCATTTTCTCCCCATTGTGATACCACACAAAGTAGTTTTCTTAAAAACTATTTTTGGTTATGTGGTAGCTGACTTCTTCATGGCTCAACCAAGGTCTACCAACACAATTGGAACATGGGCAGTGTATGCGACCACTATCTGAAGCATTGTGAAATGCAAAATCTATAAATCTCTCCAAATTGTTTTGAAAATTGCTTGAGATCCGATCGGTTTCATACATACAACTCCTGTCCATTCTGTAAAAAGAATTTATATAAGTCATTTTTTCATAAACAATTCAATAGGATTGAACTTTAATATAAAATACATTTAAGTAAATTATAAAGGAAGGAGTTTCTAGTTGATGTAGTGAACTATTAAAACAATGTAAAGATATACTAATTAATTCAGTTATGTGTGCCTAGATTTGAGGTGAGATGTGTTTTGTAATTTTTTCATTTATCACATACCAAGAAGACACCATAGACATGATAAAACATTGCTCAAGATATTACAAAGTAAAGGCTTTTCATGAAAGATGCAGAATGTGTAAAGAGAGTTTTTTAAATAAGTTATTGATTCTAAAAAATGAAAATATTATGAAACGTTAGTACATTTCATGACACCCAAACTAAAGTCCACAGAAAGTACCATATCACCCCACTAAAAAAAGGAAAACCACCTACCCCACTACCCCAACCATGTCAATTACCTCAATGAGTACTTCTATGTCTGTATTTGGGAAGAGGTCGAAGGAGTATAACCTGGATGGGGGAGTTGCAGCTGATCAGATGGAAGACCTCAGGTTAGGGTTCACCTACGCTGGGGCTTCTGGAAATCGGGGGAAATGCAGACTTATTTGCTTCTGTGTAATCGGGGGCGGGTTGTCCATGTGGGTGGAGGGGTTGTCTAGGTGGTACGGGGTGTCCAGGGGGTGGGCAGGCTGTCCACGAGAGTGGCGGGGCTATCTAGGGGGAGGGGGTGTCCAGGGGGGTGGGCGGTCTATCCACAAGGGTGGGGGGGGCTTTCCAGGCGGTACAAGGTGTCTAGGGGGTGGGGGTGTCCGGGGGTGGGGGGAGTGTCCAGGGGTTGGGTGGGATGTCCACGGGGTTGGGGGGCTGTCCAAGGTGTAGGGGGTGTCCAGGGGGTGGGCAGGCTTTCCACGGGGGTGGAGGGGTTGTCCAGGGGGTACAAGGTGTCCAGGGGGTGGGCAGACTGTCCACGAGGGTGACAGGGCTATCTAGGGGGTAGGGAGTGTCCAGGGGGTGGGAGAGCTGTCCACAGGGGTGTGACTAAGAGATATGAGATTTAATTGGGTTGTCATTCATGTTATGAAAAACAAAAGATGGGTGTTAAGGATTAGAATTGTATTTTTTAGTGAAAATCCAATTTGGTAGGATTAGTGACTTGATAACATGATGGTATTAAGTTTTAAATTGGAAAAATGTTGGGGCATTGGATTCTAAAAGGCTCCCACAACCTTCCAAGGATATATTATTTCTAGAAAAATGTGTTGTGGGAGAAGGAATTCATCCTATATAGTTGATGTCACTTTTAGATCATGTGATTCCTTACTCATCAAGATGACTAGACAAGAACCAAAACCAAAGAGGCCTCAAAACTATCCAAATCTCTATAAGTGATGAATTACTCGTGATTATTGGGGAACTATGGAAGTGATGACTTCCCACCTGCACAGCCCCCCCCCCCCCCCACCTCACCCCCAACAGAATCCCCCTGCACAACCCCCCTCCAATCCACCGACTGCACAACCCCCCCCCCACCTGCACCCCCACTTGCACAACCCCCCTCCCTCACCCCCACCTGCACAGCCCCCTCCCATCCACTCATTGCACACCCCCCCCCCCCCACCTGCACCCCCACTTGCACAACCCCCCTCCCCCCACCCCACCCCCACCCCCACCTGTACACCCCCCACCTCACCCCCCCCCCCCAACATACTCCCACCTGCCCAGCCCACCCCGAACCTACACACTCCCCTCCCCCACCTACACCCACCACTTGCACAACCCCCCTCCCCCCACCCCCACTTGCACAGCCCCCCTCCCCCCACCACCACCTGTACACCCCACCCCCCACCTCACCCCCAATAGACTCCCACCTTCCCAGCCCACCCCCCCCCCCAACCTGCACACTCCCCTCCCCCCACCTACTTGCACAGCACCCCCCTCCACTTTCACCCCCCACTTGAATAGCCCACCTCCCCCACCCCCACCTGCACAACCCACCCCCACCCGCCACCTATACAACCCCCACCTCACCCCCCCCCCCCCCAATAGACTCTGACCTGCCCAACCCACCCCCCAACCTGCACACTCCCCTCCCCCCCCCCACCCACTTGCATAACAACCCCTCTCCACTTGCACCCCCACCTGCACAACCCACCCCTCCCCACACCCCCACCTGCACAACCCACCCCCACCCCCACCTGTACAACCCCCACCTCAACACCCCACCAGCACACCCCCTCCCCCCACCTACTGCACCCCTAGCACTTCCCACCAGAACAAAAATAGAAAACAAAAACAGAACAAAAAATTGATTCACACATGATACCAGAACAAAAACAGAAAACAAATAACAAATCTAATTGAAATTTTTGGGTATACCATACTGAACGAACCTTAGGTTTAAGCCAGATAAAAACAGAAAAGAAAAAAATTAGATGAAAAACATTAAACATAACATAATACTTACATATTTGAAGTGTAGAACAAAACAACTTTGTGATTGAATATGGATCTGGTGGAATGATCTTCGAAGCGAGAGAGATCTTAGGTCTCAACTTTACCAGTTCAATCGCGTGGATGGGATATCGGGTTTGCTGGGATTTTAGGGGAAAACTTTCCCAATGGTTTTTTAAAACCATTGGGAAAGGTGAGATTTACCAACGGTTTACACAAACCGTTGGGAAATCCTTCCTAAGTCATGGCCTTTGCCAACTGTTTTTACAAACCGTTGGGAAAGGGAGAAAAAAATTTATATTTCCTAACGGTTTCTTCAAACTGTTGGGAAATACTTGTTTTATACCCCTATACCAACGGTTATGTTGAACCGTTGGCATACAAGCGTTGGGAAAACCTAACATCCCAGTAGTGGTTGAACCCATATCTTCTTAGTTTAACATATGGTAAACTCATTTTCTCCTTAAACATTTTTAATAACTTTTACCACTTTCACTATTAATTATATTCCAACATTAAAATGTACTAATTATCAAATATAAATTATTTGGATCTCAAAAAATTTGTTAATATTTAAAAATTACATTAACATTATTGAAAATTTATAATTTAAAAATTATTCTACAAACTCGATGATAAAGCGTAGTTTCCAAGACAAATTGTTCAAAATTTAACAAAATTTTTATATCATAATTATATATGAAATTGATTAAAATGTCTTAAATTGGTTATATATATAATTATTCAATTTTTAAATTAAAAATAATATAAAATATATTTTAAATTCATAAATTATTTAAATGATAAAATAAATTTTAATAAAAATTAAATATTATGATTATTCATCAAAAAATTAACATGTTTAGAAAAACACCAATATGTTACCCTAAGATAATTCTAATATTTTAATTTTTTTTGTAATATATATTTTCTATATGTATTAATAATTGACATTAAAAATATAGGGTGCAATGTTAAGAAAACGTTTTTTTAGAGACAAATATAGTTTTAAGTATAATATCATATTTATTCTTATTTATTTTCAGATATACATGAAATGTGAATGTTAAAAATTATATTGAATATATAATATAAATCAAAAATTAATATAATTCACAAAAATTGAATTTTTTAATTATTATAGTAAAATAAATTTCTGAGCATAGAGATATATTTTCCAAAAAAGGAATCTATTATTTTGAATAGATTTTTATTTTCATTTCAAATTATTTGGCCACCGAATAATTTGTTATATATATTAATATATTTAGGTGTATAAAACATATTTATTTAATAATTTTCCTACCATATATTATAATAGATAGTTGATAAAAATAATATTTAAAAATTATCTTCTAATAGTATGTCACGTTCCGTGCAATCTCCATGTTGTGTATATAACAAGATAAAAATATTGTCGTGTGTAATTAAATTAAAAAAATTTAGTGCATGTAATTCAAGATAAAATCTATGTTTTTTATAATGATTGATAAAATTAGTGTTCACTGTAACGAAAAATATCAAAAAATATTAAATTGAATTGAAATATCCCTCATAATCTCATGGTTTTATATTAGACCCCCCCTTTAAATATAATTTCACCATAGAAATTTTTCTCGTTCAACATATGTTTAAAATTAAAATTTACATAATAGAAACCGAGATCATAAAATGGTTTATAAATAATCCTCTTGAAAAATAGAATGAAATGTGAAAAATTCCTTTAGAATAAGACATACTAGGTTTTGAAATTGGAGACCATAAGTTTTATGTGAAGATATAAACATTGAATAAAAGCATAAATAATTATTGAGGGTGATATAAATTACTGATCATAATGATTGTGGTGACCCATAGATGTTTACCAACCAAACAACTATTAACTAAATAGGTAGGAAAAAGTTAATTGATATCATAGAAAATAATGATAGGTCCAAAACATTTTATTTTGAGATCCTTTTCTTAATGATGTGGAATTACTCTTCCATTTGGACTGATAACATATGAAAATTTAACTAGTTAATATTTTTTTATATCGTAAGCCTAATTACATCATTTGGTGTTGACTTGATTAATGTTCAATTCATTTCTTACACTAATAAATGATTTTTTTGTATCTGTATTACTAAATATAATCCCCAAAATAATTATATGTCATTCAATTTATCTCTAGTTAATAAATGATAACAAGGGTTAACCAAAATAGTCAAATACTCAAATGGTGAATAAAAATATTTATCTATAAAACGTCATCCAAATTTCAAATCTAGCAATTTCATAAATGGTTAACCTTATTTACATTCCAAAATTTAAAAATCCAAAACATTTGAAATAATTTAAATAATTTTCCAAATATATGTAATAATTAATCCACCAAATGGTATTAAATAACTCTTAATTTTCAAATACCAAAAAATTGAATACATTCATCATGTATTCTCTAAAATCATGGTAATATGATGAATTAATATAAATATATTTTCAAAAAATAGATTCTATGTTTTTTCTTAAATAAATCATAGATTATTGGATATATTTTATAAATCCAGAAATGTTGTAAACTCAAGAAATAATAGTATAAACCACATTTTTAATAAATCAGTATTGTATTCCAAGGTAATAATTACTATGAAATTTATATTATTTATATCTACCATTAATTAATCTCAATATCCTTATCTTAAAATTAGGATCATATTAAGGGGTATATTCACTTAATCATTGTTTTCATAAAATATCACAATTACATTAATTCAATTTTCTAGGTGATCGGAATCATTCAACATATTCTTCAAACTCCATAATGATAATTTATACAAAAAAATCATTATATATTTCATAATAATTGAATTAAAATAAATAAACACTCCATTAATTATACTTAATTTTTAAACCATTAACAAGGCTTAATTGTATTATTCCATGATACTTTCTAACATACATTTTTTATCTATAGTCTCTTTATGATCAACGAAAAAACCATTACACATACATCCTTTTTTATTCTCTTCATTAGATTTCTTGTTTGGAAAACTATTTTCATAATTTCCATACATTACAACCTTAAATTTTTAAAAAGTAAATTACACCATAGGGGTACCATTATTCTCATCCATTTATTTAACTGAAAAAAATATTTTTCCTCAGAATTTTCAATCTTTAAAACCATTTTTCTACCATCAAAAAACAATTTCATTCTATTAAGTCATTCTCTTGAGTGCTTCTTGCAAAATTATTTAATATATGAATATAATATTCTTTCCTATATTGTTTCCACTACCCAAACACTTTGAAAACCCTATAATTCTATTAATTGGTAATTATGGTAGTTGGCTAAAGTTTATATTGTTAATATTTATTAATTGTAGATGATTAAGAATAAAAAAACAACCTCCAATCCATAAATCAACCCATTTTTATTATCATTAACAAATTGACCATCACATTCAATGATAACTCATTGCCTTATTAATTCCTCCATTCACTAAGACCAATTGACATAGTGTGAATGATATTAATATTTTTTTGAAATCACATACCCATTAAAAAAATCACTTATATAATGACTAAATTATGTCACCTTATTTTAAATCTATAAAACCATAGTCTTATCCTAGCTTGATCCTAATAGTAATCTTTTTAAAACCTTTATGATGGATTATAATGACTTTGTGAATATCCAATACATATCCCAAATGAGTTTCATACAACATGTGCATCAAGGCCCATTTGTATACACTAAGTGATGATCGTGTCCATCCCAATGTTCCTTTTTTTGGATTTATTACTCCTTGGTAATGTTATTATAAATCCATGTACACTTATAGTTTCTAGACAGATATGTGATTTGTTAGAGAATAATTTCTTTATCTTATTCTGAAATTCTAGGAAATTTTCTTATACATTGAAAAATCCTTTGAGTTATCATTAGATACTTCATAAAAATATTTTTAGAAATATCCCTAGATATAACACTTGATTTTTCTCGTCCTAATTTACAATGTTTAACTAAACCTATAATATCATACCAACTATTGTTGTTTTAAATTAATTCTTGAGGACTATAGTTTATATCAACCAATGCAATCTATGGGTGGATGTACCTTTTTTTGGGACACACAACCATCCAAAATGGGATCCCTTTACTTATGAATCCCTTTGGAAGAGAGCCATGATTTTTCCAACTCTCGCATGTGAGATATCCTAAGGAAAAAATTATGTCCTATTATAATAACACCAACTATAGTGACCCAACACTCTCATATATGGGTATTAAACCATTTCAGATTAATATTCATTACATTACTCAAAAACATGCGTGAGGACCAAAATACTTTAATGCCTTTGGATACTAGGTACACAATCATTATTGTTTTGAATAATATTGGACATATACCATAAAAATCTACCCTTTAGTAATATTCACAATCATACCCTAACTAGAACAATTATTGATAACCTAAAGAAAGGAAACACAATAAATGGTGAGCTCAATTGCTCAGTAAGGTTAAATTGTTTTGATTTGTAAGCATAACATAGAAATAGTTTATTGAGAAAATATGGGTAATATATTAAAACCAAACCATTAATGTTAATGAATAGAATCTTTATTTATTTAAAAAAAAATTGAATTTGATAAGATATTAATAATAAAAAAAATATCATGGTCCATTATGTAATAAGATTTTCATAAGTGATAAAATTCTAGAATACATAGAAGAATATAAAATCATATGTCAAATATACCCACCAAGGAACTTATGACATGTTAGGCTTGGGAAAACCACCCATGTACCTACTTTGGGAATGTCATGGCATCTACTGTACCCTCTATTGGTATTTTAATAACCATACATGTACCATTTAAGATCAAATATCATTACTAATTACCCAATTCATTTATGGGGGATATAAGTCCCACACATCTCATAATGAAAAAAATATCTAGACATGCCACATGGTCATAAAAATTCATAATTTCACAACCCATAAAATGAAATGGGTTTCATAAACAATTCATTATATCATAACCTATAGAAAATGGATAGTTTTCATATTCAATTAAAAATTTCATCATAGCATAACAGATGAAAAAGAATTGGGTTTCATAATAATTCAATTATTTTATAACCCATAGAATAGAAACATGTTTCATAAAAATAATACAATAATCAACACAAATAATTCAAAATGAGAAAAATAATGGAATCCTTGAATCAAATCCTTAGAAATGAATATGTAAAATCAAAAAAAGTCATCTTAGATGTAAAACTATTTTCAACGATCATTTAAAACATTATTTTAGGAAAACATCATTTCCCCTTTAAGAAACCCTTTTTAATACATAAAATTCCATGATGATGAATTTATTTTAATATAAACTTGTAAATTAAAAAATAATTCTTCAATGAAAATAATATTCACGCCGATGGGTATTTTTTTCATGTAATATATGTTAGAAAAATGAACTTTTCACATTTTCAGTAAATACCAAATGAGAATTGTTTGGAAAACATCATGAATATTAAATTAAAGAAAATATGCTGAAAGGAAAAAATGGGAAAAAATGTCTTTTAAAAATAATAGGATAAAAATTAATCAATTTGGAAAACAATTAAAAAAATGTGTATGGAATAAAATAGATTCCCGACTGAAGAGATATAAAATGTCATATTTTCTATAAAACAGTTTTTAAATTATATTTTAGAGACCCTAATCTTATCGTACATGGAAATTACATTACTTTTGCGGAATACTTAGTGCATAACAAAAACACACACACAAGGATCGTAATAGTTTAGTGTCTTTGGAAACTCGGAATAAAATCTTCTAATCGTGGTGAAAGATCTTCAACATCTCCTATAAAGATCTTCCTCTTTTTTTTTACCTAAAACCTTTCTTTATATCCTGGGGAAAAGAAAACATAAAAGGGTTAGCTCAAATGCTCAGTAAGGGTAAACAAAAGAAATATCAATCACATCGAATTCATAAGAACATAACATTTTGGAAATCATAACCTGCAAAAGAGAGAATAATTTCATAACATGGGATAAATCATGGTAGTGAAATTTAATCACAATAATCAAAACATAAAACATGAAACTTTGTGGCATTCACACATATTCATAGAGAATCATTTCTTGTTAGTCAAGACTCATTGCCAAGACTATCTTAGTGGACAAAGTCCCTTTCTGAATCGAGTAACCCTCATTTCAGTCCTGTTTCACTGAACCGGTATAACCTACCATTCCAGCCATGTCTATCTCATGAGATATAAAATCTTTACCCAATGCATTTGAGGGAGATATAGGTTCCACCCATCTTATAATGAATCCTTTCTTATGTGTGCCACATAATCATAAATCATACATCATTTCATAACCCATGTAATAAAAATGGAATTCTTAAACAACATGACATCATAAAACAATTCATATAAGATAAAGGAATTCATAAAAATATTTCCATCACAACATAATAAAATCCATGTAATAATAGGGATAAAAACAGAACCCTTTTATTATCTTAGATGGAAAATAATTTTGATAAAATACTTGAACTCCATTCTTGAGGAAAATATCCTTTCTATTTCAAAAACATTTTTCCTTTCATAACATGTCATATGACTTTAAAACAAAAGAAGATGATTAAAAATAAACTTGAAAACTTGTAAGGGAAGCTTCTTGGAAATAATGTTTTAAAAATCCATTCATGCCGTATATGTTAAAAAAAACATTCTTCTCGTACTTTTGTCGGAAAAGTCAAAAAAGTACCTCGTACGAAAAACGACAAAAGATTCCTTTCATATCTTTTACTAAAAACTCACCGAAGGGTAAAATAGGTTTTAAACAATTTTAGGTGAATGGAAATAATATTACATATTGAGGAAACATGGATGTGGATGATAAAATACACCCCAGTAAATTTCAAAGTATAAACAATCTCGGATAAAAATGAGATTGTGATATTTTCCCTTACCTTAGGTCCGACTTGCTTTGTAAGTGTCCAAACCTCCTGTATAATGATTTAAATCATGTTATTGACTTATTCCAGAATCATATTCATTGTTATTATATCATATATGGTCCACTTATGACTTTATATTACCCGTTCTTTTGTAAATTCATGTTAAAGTAGCGTTTTGGGTAAAATCGTCTCATTTGTCGTTCGTGTTTTTAACTTGTAATTATTCATATGATTACTTAGATCATGATTACTTAATTCCAGAATATAAAACATGATTTATATATATATATATATATATTCAGAATATACATATATAATAAATCAGTAAATGGAAAGAAATACACCGTTCATGGAGACGGTAGTCCGTACGTACGCATGAACGCTGTTTTCGTTTCCTTATCGAATTGAATGGAATTAAGTAGATGACATACATATAAATATAAATAATTCCAGTATCATTATTAGGTCATATATTTCATTAGTACTTATTATATATACTTTATAATCATTCATGAATGGATAATCATTGAGAATGAATCTCATCGCGTCGTGGAGACGGTAGTCCGTACGTACGCACGAGCGATGATATCGTTCCCATGGTCGTGGAATTGTGTTGAAGTGTATGTATACTATTTAAGTATCAATATCACTTTATAATAATCATATATAGTTACTCATTACACCTTTATACCCATCCTTGTAAGGTGATGGTGGAAAATAGATTACACCACGGCGTGGAGACGGTATTCCGTACGTACGCACGCGCGGTGATTTCTTTTTTTCCATAGGATGGATAGAAGGTTAATTAGAGTTGTTTCATATTTATAATAACATATCAGTATATAATAAATACTGATGTTATTACTTTATCATGAAACAACTAAAGAAGAAGAAGTTGAAGAAGAAAGAAATTGAAAAGATCGGTAATGGATATTACCTCTTCTTTGGAACGCTTCTTTGAATCCTCTACTTAGGGAACTAAGATTGGTCTTTGAAGAAGACCAGGACCTCTAGAATTATTCTAGGGAAGTGGAGAAGGGATTTTTTCAGGTTTTGGCCGAGCTTGAGTGCTCAAATTGGTGTGAGGAGGAGGGGGAGGATGTACCCTTTTATAAGGGAGGAGAGGGGCACCTTAGGAATATCTCAAAATATTATTTTACATTAAAGTAAAAATCAGTTTATAATGGTTCCAAAGGGTCTTATTTCTAAGCTAAAGTGGGGATGGGTCGCAATCCTATCAACCAATATGATTTAGACAAGTTTAGGGTATTATGTTAACCTTATCAATTAGATTTACCTCTAAGTTAAATAATTTAACTTTTACCGTGTCTTTTTGTTTTCTTTCACTATATGGTTAATACATTTACTATAACATGAAAAACGAACCCCAAATTGTATATTATTAATATATATATCTTTATCTAAGTCATTTGGCCGAACCGTAGATTTTTAGGAATAAAATAACAATTAATAATATAATATTTGATTTAAAAACTATTTTGTGTCAATTTTTACACTATTTGATATATGATTTTTGTGAAAGTCATAACAGAATTATATGTTCGAACCAAGTTGATTAAATCAACACTAATATATCATAGTAACCTAGAAAATTAGTGTAATTCATAAAAAGTCTCAAATTACATTCATTTGAGCATTTATAACATCAATTATGTTAATATTTTCTTAAAAGGGTAATTACTGCATCATCGTTGTGTCATAAATAAATTAATTTATTTAAAGTCTAAAAATTATAAATAAAATATCATTATTTAGGAAATATTTTTATCTTTCTAATGAATATTTATAGTCGAATTTAGCTTATCTATAACCCCATATTAAAAATGTTTTAGTTATTCAACTTTGATTTTAACTATTTTAACTATTCATTAAATAAAATAATATTAAATGTCATAATCTAATCCAAGTGGACCTAAATGGTCATATTATATTCATAAGGTTGTTTTTGGTCGAATTACACTTATCCAATAGAATTAGGACATGTGTTAGGGTAATAGTAATATCATATTTACCCTTAGTTACCCTATTTACTATTAACCGTGGTAAAAAAAAGTAAAAAGTTACTATTCACCAAAAATTATTTTCATCTCATTGAACCACATTTTAGTCCTTGATATTAACCGTGTCTGTCGGATTTTCGAAATTCCATTCACAGAAGCGGTAAAATTAAGTTTTATGCAAAATTTAGTTTTTAACCTACCACTTAGTGGTTTCACTATTCATCAAAAATTGAAAGTTTTCAGAAAAATGCCAAAATTTCATCCTAAGCTATATTTCATATTCCGAATTCAAAAATGAAGTCTATTTTACCAAATTCATAACATAGAAATTACATTAATTAATTTTATAATTAAATCCCGCTGTTAAAACAAATAGCGTGTTTTTAAGAAACAATATCTATCAAAAGATTGACACTTGATTATGTCTGGTTTAAATGTGAAATTACATCCAATGACCAACATTGTATTAAATTGTAAAAATATATTCTAAATATACTTTAAAACCACTCAAATTAATGATTTATCACTATTAATTATTTCGATTAAAAAAGTTGTTTTTAATTATAATTTAGTAATTTTCACTATTCATCAGAATATGAAAGTTATCCGAAAAGTACCAAAATTTCACCTTAGGCTAAATTCGATACTCCGAATCCAAAAATGAAGTCCATTTTGAGAGCTAAAATTTCTAAAATTTAAAAAGTGGTTATTATTATTCATAATGGCTAGTTTTAATAATATTTTAATAGCATATCGTTGTTTCGTGAAATTCAGTATTGCGTACTACACATGCTATCGAGGAAGGTTGCGATTGCGTGTAATGCAAGGCAAGTCAAGGATGCGTGTTGTGCAAGCTCTTTTTTGTGTTGCGAACAACACAAGACATTAGTGAAATTAAAAAGAATATTTTTCATAAAATCTTGGGCTGTTACATTCTACCCCCCTTAAAATGAATTTCGCCCTCGAAATTTGTCGGGGTTATAAATGGTTTACTATTCGAAAGTTTCTTTAATAGAAACCCACATCATAAAAAGGAATACCAAAACCAATATTTTAAAACAAAAGTATGAAACTTAACGGTTACCCAAATAAACTAATCACTGGGTTTCCACATAGGTGAAAATATGGATATGGAAGAAAAATCTAACCATCATGTTCTGATGGAGAGTGGTAGAGAACATGGCTATAGAAAAGCCAACAATCACAAATCCATAAATTTGTGACGATCTAAGGTACCATCCGATTAATCAGATATAAGATCACTAGGACAACATTTTTTTGGTTTTCAAGATCGTTTCCCTAAAGTTGAAGAATTTGAATTAGAATAAATACTTACTTTATTTTGGTACAATCGCACTATTGTTCGTGCCTTGAAAAATTTCCACTTCATCTCTTAAATAAATGAAGTTGAATTTGTTATTCGTGAAGTGTTAGCAGATCATGTGATAGAATGACGGGTCATTCCATCTGTCTCAAACAAAAGGTTAGCAAAAATTATATACATAAGTCGATCTATAGTGAGATTAATCATATATGGTTCCTAAAATGGACTTATACTTCATATATCATACTGCTTAATATAATAAAACTAGTTTCTATTAAACAGGGACTTCCTGTAGGCCAGTGGTAGGTGATAAAGGTCAGTCGCACTTCGGTTGTGGGTTCGATTCCCACAGCCTTGTCTGAAGCGATGGGCTGTCGCCCGTCCTGCAGGTTGTCCTTTTTCTAAAACTATAATACTATAACATCCCATCAATAATATCGAGAAAAAAAAACTTCTATCCTTAAACAATACTAACTTATGTCCAACATAATCCATTCCAATCTTTAGGCTTATCCATAATACTGCAGTCCACTCTCATAACATAGTGAAAACGATTACCAGAGATTTAACACCATCGTCGATCCACATATATCATAAGATATGTTTTGTTGGTCACATTCCAAACATTCAAAGTCCTTAATAATGTATTCTCTTGAATACCCATTGAACCATAGTGAAAACTTGAATGCAGTTAAAAGTTAACACTTTTCACATACCAAAATCCTCAAAATTCTATATACTCAAACCATGATATCACTTAGTCCTTATATCAATCATGAGCTCATGAATACTATCAAACATTTAATTTTCTCCTTATCCCTTCATTATGCTCATATCATCTACATTCCAAAAATATCTGAATAACCTTTCATGGATACTGGTAACATTAATCATACACTTTCAAAACACAAGGAAAGACAACGGTTTAACAATCCATAGATGTCTCTTTATTCCATAGTAGGATGAGATTACTTATACAAAATTACACATGATAAACATGTAATCATTCCACTACATTCTTAAACCATTGACCGAGCTTAAAAAATTCTTTCAACTCACATATCATTTGTAGTCTCTTCATCATCATCGACATAAATACTACCCATATGACCATACTGATTCTCTTCATGAGTCTTTCCCTTAGGGCATTTGTTTGCATAATGCCCATACATTCCACATTTAAAACACTTAACCATTTTTGATGTCGTAGCAATACCATTGTCCTCATCCATGGTGTTAACCGACCCTTTTCCTTTGCACTTACTTGCTTTGTTCCCTTCTTTTCCACACCCAAAGCATCTTCCAGTTCCCTTGAAACATTCTCCTTGATGCCTCTTCCCACATGATTTACATAGGGGAAATTGAACTTTCTTTCCTCTATGATCATCATGGAACTCCATCTTTCTCTTATTAGTCGAGTCAGGAAACTTACCAAATTTTACTTTATTGATCATATAATGAGATTGCTGATTCGGCATAATAATGATGTTTGGACATCCAAATCCCATTTCATTTGGTTGCTCATGAAGAATATCATTCCATTGTCCATCATATCCTCCATTATTGTGAATCATCTTGTTTCCAGACATTTTCTAAAACCCAAACAGAATAGTTTCAGAGGCAAAATAATGCTAGGGAAAACAACATGGTAAAGGGGGAGTACCCTTAATATCTAACATCTTAGGTTAAATTATAAGATCGTTATCGTAGTTCTAGGATTATATACTATACGTATACTTATCCTTAGGGACATCCCTAGACATACCTTAGAAATATCTCTAGGGATCTCACTAACGTTTTCGCATCCTAGTTTCCAAAGGTTGACTAAACCTTTCCTCTGATACCAACTGTAGAGACCTGAAGCTTATCGTACATGGACATTACATTACTTTTGCGGAATACTTAGTGCATAACAAAAACACACACACAAGGATCGTAATAGTTTAGTGTCTTTGGAAACTCGGAATAAAATCTTCTAATCGTGGTGAAAGATCTTCAACATCTCCCATAAAGATCTTCCTCTTTTTTTTTACCTAAAACCTTTCTTTATATCCTAGGGAAAAGAAAACATAAAAGGGTGAGCTCAAATGCTCAGTAAGGGTAAACAAAAGAAATATCAATCACATCGTATTCATAAGAACATAACATTTTGGAAATCATAACCTGCAAAAGAGAGCATAATTTCATAACATGGGATAAATCATGGTAGTGAAATGTAATCACAATAATCAAAACTTAAAACATGAAACTTTGTGGCATTCACACATATTCATAGAGAATCATTTCTTGTTAGTTAAGACTCATTGCCAAGACTATCTTAGTAGACAAAGTCCCTTTCTGAATCGAGTAACCCTCGTTTCAGTCCTGTTTCACTGAACCGGTATAACCTACCATTCCAGCCATGTCTATCTCATGAGATATAAAATCTTTACCCAATGCATTGGAGGGAGATATAGGTCCCACCCATCTTATAATGAATCCTTTCTTATGTGTGCCACATAATCATAAATCAAACATCATTTCATAACCCATGTAATAAAAATGGAATTCTTAAACAACATGACATCATAAAACAATTCATATAAGATAAATGAATTCATAAAAATATTTCCATCACAACATAATAAAATCCATGTAACAATAGGGATAAAAACAGAACCCTTTTATTATCTTAGATGGAAAATAATTTTGATAAAATACTTGAACTCCATTCTTGAGGAAAATATCCTTTCTATTTCAAAAACATTTTTCCTTTCATAACATGTCATATGAATTTAAAACAAAAGAAGATGATTAAAAATAAACTTGAAAACTTGTAAGGGAAGCTTCTTGTAAATAATGTTTTAAAAATCCATTCATGCCTTATATGTTAAAAAAACATTCTTCTCATACTTTTGTCGGAAAAGTCAAAAAAGTACCTCGTACGAAAAACGACAAAAGATTCCTTTCATATCTTTTACTAAAAACTCACCGAAGGGTAAAATAGGTTTTAAACAATTTTAGGTGAATGGAAATAATATTACATATTGAGGAAACATGGATGTGGATGATAAAATACACCCCAGTAAATTTCAAAGTATAAACAATCTCGGATAAAAATGAGATTGTGATATTTTCCCTTACCTTAGGTCCGACTTGCTTTGTAAGTGTCCAAACCTCCTGTATAATGATTTAAATAATGTTATTGACTTATTCCAGAATCATATTCATTGTTATTATATCATATATGGTCCACTTATGACTTTATATTACCCGTTCGTTTGTAAATTCATGTTAAAGTAGCGTTTTGGGTAAAATCGTCTCATTTGTCGTTCGTGTTTTTAACTTGTAATTATTCATATGATTACTTAGATCATGATTACTTAATTCCAGAATATAAAACATGATTTATATATATATATATATATATTCAGAATATACATATATAATAAATCAGTAAATGGAAATAAATACACCGTTCATGGAGACGGTAGTCCGTACGTACGCATGAACGCTGTTTTCGTTTCCTTATCGAATTGAATGGAATTAAGTAGATGACATACATATAAATATAAATAATTCCAGTATCATTATTAGGTCATATATTTCATTAGTACTTATTATATATACTTTATAATCATTCATGAATGGATAATCATTGAGAATGAATCTCATCGCGTCGTGGAGACGGTAGTCCGTACGTACGCACGAGCGATGATATCGTTCCCATGGTCGTGGAATTGTGTTGAAGTGTATGTATACTATTTAAGTATAAATATCACTTTATAATAATCATATATAGTTACTCATTACACCTTTATACCCATCCTTGTAAGGTGATGGTGGAAAATAGATTACACCACGGCGAGGAGACGGTATTCCGTACGTACGCACGCGCGGTGATTTCTTTTTTTCCGTAGGATGGATAGAAGGTTAATTAGAGTTGTTTCATATTTATAATAACATATCAGTATATAAGAAATACTGATGTTATTACTTTATCATGAAACAACTAAAGAAGAAGAAGTTGAAGAAGAAAGAAATTGAAAAGATCGGTAATGGATATTACCTCTTCTTTGGAACGCTTCTTTGAATCCTCTACTTAGGGAACTAAGATTGGTCTTTGAAGAAGACCAGGACCTCTAGGATTATTCTAGGGAAGTGGAGAAGGGATTTTGGCAGGGGTTGGCCGAGCTTGAGTGCTCAAATTGGTGTGAGGAGGAGGGGGAGGAGGTACCCTTTTATAAGGGAGGAGAGGGGCACCTTAGGAATATCTCAAAATATTATTTTACATTAAAGTAAAAATCAGTTTATAGTGGTTCCAAAGGGTCTTATTTCGAAGCTAAAGTGGGGATGGGTCGCAATCCTATCAACCAATAGGATTTAGACAAGTTTAGGGTATTAGTTTAACCTTATCAATTAGATTTAACTCTAAGTTAAATAATTTAACTTTTACCGTGTCTTTTTGTTTTCTTTCACTATATGGTTAATACACTTACTATAACATGCCAAACGAACCCCAAATTGTTTATTTTTAATATATATATCCTTTTCTAAGTCATTTGGCCGAACCATAGATTTTTAGGAATAAAATAACAATTAATAATATAATATTTGATTTAAAAACTATTTTGTGTCAATTTTGACAGTATTTGATATATGATTTTTTTGAAAGTCATAAAAGAATTATATGTTCGAACCAAGTTGATTAAATCAACACTAATATATCATAGTAACCTATAAAATTAGTTTAATTCATAAAAAGTCTCAAATTACATTCATTTGAGCATTTATAACATCAATTATGTTAATATTTCCTTAAAAGGGTAATTACTGCATCATCGTTGTGTCATAAATAAATTAATTTATTTAAAGTATAAAAATTATAAATAAATTATCATTATGTAGGAAATCTTTTTATATTTCTAATGAATATTTATAGTCTAATTTATCTTATGTATAACCCCATATTAAAAATGTTTTAGTTATTAAACTTTGATTTTAACTATTTTAACTATTCATTAAATAAAATAATATTAAATGTCATAATCTAATCCAAGTGGACCTAAATGGTCATATTATATTCATAAGGTTGTTTTTGGTCGAATTACACTTATCCAATAGAATTAGGACATGCGTTAGGGTAATAGTAATATCATATTTACCCTTAGTTACCCTATTTACTATTAACCGTGGTAAAAAAAAGTAAAAAGTTACTATTCAACAAAAATTATTTTCATCTCATTGAACCACATTTTAGTCCTTGATATTAACCGTGTCTGTCGGATTTTCGAAATTCCCTTCACAGAAGCGGTAAAATTAAGTTTTATGCAAAATTCAGTTTTTAACCTACCACTTAGTGGTTTCACTATTCATCAAAAATTGAAAGTTTTCAGAAAAATGCCAAAATTTCATCCTAAGCTATATTTCATATTCCGAATTCAAAAATGAAGTCTATTTTACCAAATTCATAACATAGAAATTACATTAATTAATTTTATAATTAAATCCCGCTGTTAAAACAAATAGCGTGTTTTTAAGAAACAATATCTATCAAAAGATTGGCACTTGATTATGTCTGGTTTAAATGTGAAATTACATCCAATGACCAACATTGTATTAAATTGTAAAAATATATTCTAAATATACTTTAAAACCACTCAAATTAATGATTTATCACTATTAATTATTTCGATTAAAAAAGTTGTTTTTAATTATAATTTAGTAATTTTCACTATTCATCAGAATATGAAAGTTATCCGAAAAGTACCAAAATTTCACCTTAGGATAAATTCGATACTCCGAATCCAAAAATGAAGTCCATTTTGAGAGCTAAAATTTCTAAAATTTAAAAAGTGGTTATTACTATTCATAATGGCTTGTTTTAATAATATTTTAATAGCATATCGTTGTTTCGTGAAATTCAGTATTACGTACTACACATGCTATCGAGGAAGGTTGTGATTGCGTGTAATGCAAGGCAAGTCAAGGATGTGTGTTGTGCAAGCTCCTTTTTGTGTTGCGTACAACACAAGACATTAGTGAAATTAAAAAGAATATTTTTCATAAAATCTTGGGCTGTTACATATATTCAGTACAATGGAGTGAAAAAATGGTAATATAATATTAATTATCATGAATTACTAGAGGATTATAATATTATTGAATTTATTTACTGATTTATTATTATATTTTATCTTGAGAAACATAATCTTAAATAATCCTGATAAACAATGATATTATAACATAAAATAATTTCCACTTTGGGAACTTTGTTTAATAATCCCCCTTTAATAAATTACATAAAATGGAACAAAAATTATCATTTGGATAAATAAATTCATTTTATTGAATGATAAATGGGTTTTATATATATATTTTGAAAAAATATAGTTTTATAATACAATTTTTGTCTCAAAGATGGAAAATTATGACAAAATCTATTAACACTTAAGTAATTTTTGAATTATAAAACCCCCATAAAATATTAATCATAAAATAGATATTAAAATAACCTATATTTTACTGATAATAATCATAAATAAAATTTATGGGTAGCCTATACACCACATAAAATAAATTAGTAAGGAATATGGAATGTGTTGCAATGAGGTAAAAAGTAATACGTAAATCCCTTATTGTAAGTCTTTTCATATTTCATACTCATAAAAACTCATTTATAATAAATTTAAGTTTATTTTAAATATATTATTAAATTAAAAATTTATATATCATAACATATAATATTTTCTTTTTTCTTTTTTTATTTTTTTATTAACAATTCTATGTTAAAGTCACATTTCAGGTAACAACTTCATTGTTTTCATATTTGTTTTGAGTTGTAATATTATATCACCATAAATTTTCATCATTAAATCATATAAATAATAATAATCAAAAAATTATTATCATATTTATAAATTAATTATACCTTTATGAACTATCTTAGATGATGGTTTGAGTAAATGTAGTATGTTGTGATCATAGAGATAGTAGGTCATACGTAAGCATGAGTAACATTTGGATTTTCCAATTATCATTTTATAAAGGAGGTAAGTAATATCTTATCTTAATATAAATATAATCATATCATAAACACAATATATTTTCATTTGATAGACTTATTCATATCTTCCATGGCAGTTCATACTGAAAAGAGAGTCAGATCACATTGTTATGAAGATAGTCTACAAATGCTTGTATTGTGTTATCATCTTTAAGTTAGTGAGATGGTAAGAAATAAATTTATATAATAACTATTAATAATATTTAATAAATAATTAATATCATTGTTATTAAATTTATTTCAAAAATATTCCTTAAATGTTCCCTTATTATTATCATATAAAGCATTAGTGAAAACAAATCACATTATGTCACGATGCGGTAGTACACCCTACACATGAACAGTGATTTAAAAAACTCTTTAATGGAAGTGGAGAATATTTTAAGACATTATCATAACTATAAATAATTTTATTATATATATAAGATTATATGGTTATTAAAACATAGTGGTTTAATTATAATAGAAGGATGTAGAGAAGTAAATAAAATAAAAAATCTCATCAAATAACATTACATTTTATTCTGGTATCCTTCTTAGCTTTACACCAAAAATCCTTCCTAGATATTAATTCGTACCAAAAATTTTGTTTTAAGATGATATGAGGTATTTTTATAAGGTACCTGGGTATGTATTTGTTGAATAAAAAGTTTTTTAAGGGGTAAAGTGGTGTGGAGAAGGGTGACTATTTATAAATGAGGAGAGGGGCACAAATGTATTTTTTGGAATGAAAAAGGTCTACACACTTTTCACAAACCAAAATGAATTAAAATGGGCCATTTACTATAATATAAAGGATGTGGATAGAATAATTTTTTTAAACGGGTTTCTGAAAAGTTGGTATGTTGCTTTAAACCCTTATCTACATAATTTAACCCCCAGTAAATCCTTTTTACCTAAAATGTAGTAATTATTTTTATATTGTTTTACTATTTAATATAATAAATACTAAAGATAAATTTATTAGATGAAATAAATTATTATACTTCCAAATATAGAATCCAATTTTTAAAATTTAATTCAATGAAGTTTTAAAATTTAATTTAATATTAATCTCACAGACCTGATGAGAAAGTACATTTTCAAACAGAAAATGTATAATAGTTTAAAATGTTTCTATATAATTATTATTTATTAAAATTATTATAATAACATAAATTGGTCAAATAAATATATAATTTATATTATTTTATTTTAAAACAAATTTAAAATATAATTTAACTATATAAATAATTAAAATGAAAAAGAAATTTTCAAGTAAATTTTTTTTCATGACTCAACAAAAAATAAAACATTTTAGGAAAATAAAATAAATTTACACTGATAATATTGAAATTTTGATATAAAAAATAAAATCTATTTTTTAAACTACTTTTCTAAATTTGTTAAAAAATAAATTTCAAATATTAATATTGAAATAGCAATAAAACAGTATTTTTTTAAAAAAATAATGCTTCAAAAAGTAAAATATGATTAATTATTATGTACTGTTTAGAAAAACTGAATAGTTAGTCATAATAATTGGATTGAGTATGTAATATATAAATTTAATTAATAAAATTTAAAAATAGTGAATTTTTAATTTATTTTTTGAAAATATATTGTTGTCCTTAAAAATAATTTTGATGAAATTGACATCAATTATTTTCAAATGGGTTTTATTTTCATTAATAATTAACTTGTCACAATATAATTAACTATATATATGTGTTTGTGTGTTATATATTTCATTATTCATATTCATACTCTTTTTTCCAATGGTTAGGTTATAACTGTCATATTTAATAATATTATTTTAATTGTGTGTCACATTCCATATAATTTTGTTGTTCTGCATATCAAAAGCTAATCTATGTATTTCATGTAACACAAGCCCATCTAGTGGTTGTGTGTAATTAATGATAAAATAAATGTTTCATAAAACACAATCCAAAAATAGTGTCAAGTTTAATGTAAAATATATAAAACATTAATGTTAACTATATAAAAAATTTCACAATATCATGAGGTGTTACAAATTGTACCATACTAATCCATGGAAACCACACTCTCAAATATGTTTATTGTTGTAGTCCATTCATTAAAATATTTTTTTTATTGAGTGATAAATTAATTATCAATCTATTAATAAATTCTCTCGATGAAGTGAAACATCATGATATAAAAAATTCACACTTACTAAATTTCACATTTAGCTCCATGCCATTGAATATTTTATTATTGACTGTAAAATAGATTTTATGATTGAAACAGATTTTTTATTGCACTAACATATCATTCATAAATATCATAATTATGTTATCAAAATAATAATGAAATATATTATACATTAGATCCCTATAAATAGTCGGTTCATTTGTCATTCAAAAAGGTATATAGTAAATTATTAAAGTCCAAACCTCATATGAAATTATGATTTTGGAGTATCTTCCTTTGTAGCTCAAATTTTTTGATATATATAATGGATATAAATACATGTAAAATATTGGTATCCTTGATGTTTATCAAACAAGTCATCAATATGAGACTAAATATAATTTTTTATAATTTTAATGAAATTTTTTCCCTATAAAAGATGCACTACATCATAGATTCATACATTATCATGAAAAAATACAGGGGCTCTCAAAGGTGAAACATAGGTGTAAATTAATAACTTATTATATAACTCTTATATCTAATTCATTCGGTCCACTAATTACACTATATTTATTCTTCATGTAGTCTAAGATATTGTTTTCTCATCTATAATGAGTTTATTATATATCTTGACATCATTATTTGGTATATTTCTAGGGAACTCTTCAGGAAAGACATTAATATATTCATTTAAAATACAAATATCTTTAGTGATATGGTCTCCATTCCCCTAACCTAGTTGAGTTTTATTATCTTATCCTAAACTCTTATTAATATCATCTAATAGAGTTTCATAGATATATTATTCATTTTATGAAATATGCCCAATAAATTCAAGGGTTTCTATATCTTATTTGAGATTCATAATATACTTCTATTCTAGAAACATTTGACAATAAAATTTTAATCATAATCTTTAAAATGGAGTTCATAAAAATGAACCATATGTATAAAAAACGTTTTCACATACGGTATATCTATGAATTATAGTTGGTAATAACTACTATATTGTTTTTGTAAGAATATTTCCACAAGGATTCATTATTTACAATTTTATACATAAGTTTCTAAAGAATTTTTAATGTTCTTTGAAATAATAGAAGATATTGAAGTTTGTGACTATATGGAATCAAATAATGAATTATCTAACTCTATGTTAATTATAAAACAACCTTCCACCACATATTTAGGGACATTATATTTAGTTTTATAAATCACATATATTTGGACTTCCCTATTTACCCTATTCTATGGTAGGTTTCCTAGATTACTGGGGAATTGGATCAAATAAAACTCCATCTCATTTCAATTTAAAATCTTGAAAACTTGAGTTTCTATATTTCCCTTGAATTACTAAGTTAGAAATCCATTTTCACCTCATTTGTTTAAAAAATATCATTCCATTTATTAATTTACAATGATATTTCATTCTTCAGTTATCATATTATTTATATCATATATTTTCATTATTAATCATTGATTAATCTCTTTTTCCTTGGACTCAATTGGCCTCTTTTTGTTGATTTACCATTAATATAAAGTCATAATAAATTTTTATATATTTTTATGGCATGTGATAATATATAATCATTTTTTGAAGACTTTTTAGTGACTAGTTTTCATCAAATATTACCTTAATCCAATAAAGGAAATGGTCAATCATGATTTCTAGATAACATATATTGTCTATTTAATGTCTTAATAATATGGTGATGATGGCCTAAAATTTCATAAACACTTTCCTTTTTCATAATTTTTATGTTGAGTAACATTCTCTCTATTTGATATCATTTCTCTTGATTAAAATATTCATCAATTAATATCGTAATAAAATTTTTATTTTCCATTATTTTTATTTCATCATCATATTTATTATTCTAAATTATTCAACACCATTTATATTTATCTCCCTTTAAATAATTTACAATAGGAACAACCATTTCCTTTTCATTACATTGGAAATATAGGAATATATTTTCATTGGACCAGATTCTTTTTTTAATTAGAAATATATTATTATTTATAATAAATAGTGGAAACCATTTCATTTTAACTAATCCAACATAGGATTATCATGTTGTTGAAAAACAAATCCCACATTGGAGACATAATTTTTCTTACCTTAGGTTCTTTTCTCTAATATATATAATAGTCTTCTCACCTACAACACTTTATTTGTGGACATTCTCATAAGGGAAATACCAATATTGATGATGTGTATGCATATTATTTCCCTCTCCCATTCTAAAACATGTCTTCAAATAATATAAACCACATAATTTAGTCATAGAATCCTGTAAATATATCTATAATATAAAAAATAATTAAACATTTATTAAAATTATAGGGTTTTATCAAAATTTTCATTTCAGTAATGTTCTTCAAAAATATAGTTCCTAATGATCTAACAAATATTTCATTGATACCGACAATAATCACCCAGACCCTAGAAACCTAGAGTTAGTGTAAATTTTATTACATAGGAATAATATATCAAGGATATCAAGACCAAGGATAAATTAGTATAATAGTTTTAGAAAACTTGATATATTCATTATTTGAATATTATAATGGGTAAATAAACCATAGAACAAAAATCAATCATGTCTCCTTAAAAATAATCTATTGATTACCTATACATATATATGGGACAGGAAAAAAGGAATGTTGATATAAGAAACTGAACATGAACCAAGTACAATAGATGGTACCATTATTACATAAACATAAAAAATTATGGCATAATGGATAATCAAAAAATAATCCATTTAATCAAAAACTTCATATTCAAAATGTATGAATGAAACATATCCACATAAAATCAAATGGGAAATAATAACTAAAATTATGATGAATTAAAATCATTATTATAGATACCATAATATTATCATATAGGCATCACACTAACATATAATGAACCTTATCATCTATCACATATGATAAGAAATTTGGAATACCCCAAAAAACCAAAAACAATTATAACCTATTTTTTATCACAATAGGATCTTTGATGAATTTGGGGGATATTAATAACTGATTCACACTCATATATTATACATTTCCAATACATACCTAATATTTATTCAATCAAAGATATGAAACCTAATAAAAATGCGTTATAAATATTTAAATATCCATATTGAATCAGGAATATGATCATTAATATTTCAATTATATATGAAACAAAATTATTATTAAGATACCTTAAACTAAAGACATATGTATAAATATCATACATTAAAGAATATTTTAAAATTCTATTTATTTAAATGATTTTAAAGAATATTGATATGTTTGGGGATAAATAATGTCCAATGAATAATTGCATGTCATGGAGAACAAGATCCTAACAAATCAAAATTTTGTAGAATATTTTTTTGATAATAAAGGTAAATATTTCCTCACATTTTGTAAAATATTTTTATTTATAAAATATTTTAGAATAGATAACTAATATGAAATTTTGGTGAAAATTATAGTTTTACCCTTTAAAAATCACTATAGAATTTTGGACATAAATATTTTGATATATATTATTTGAACTTAATATTTTTTATGTGTGTTCCAAACATAATTTTCTAATACTTTTATTTAGGACATTTGAGTTAAATCATGAATTTGGTCGGTGAAAATGGTCCATGAAATCAAATTTGGGTGGGACTCACCAGATTGGAAATTGGTTTGGTATTTGGGACATAACATCTTCATACTTTCTTTGATTAGGACCAATTTTTTAAAGGATAGTGAGGGATCATTTTATCACAAATAATCCATGTGGAATGACAATTGATTTTTAAAGACCCGGAAATTTCAAGGAAAATGTTTTCTTAAATTCTTTGGAATTTTACGAGTCTGTGGTTTCTGACGGCACTTGATTACGAGGCCCGGTGTGCCCAAAATCAATTTATGATGTTTTTTTTGGGTACATTCAGTAAACATATGTGCGGGTTTTTCTATATTTTGAACCGGTTCTCAGAATTGAAATCTGGGGACACTAATGAACTCGCATCACCTGTATTCTCTTAAGGGAACCATTACCACAGTTGCATTTTATGTGGGTTGAGAGTTAATATTTGGGGATTTAGAATAAAATAAATAAAATGTGTGGAACACAATTTTATTTTAAGGATGTTACTTATTTTCTACAATGGGGAGTTAGTGGCGGGGCCCACACCCACATAACCTCCCATGAGAGGAATTAGTGTGGTGGAGCCTACACGAGCCCCAACTTATCACCTCCCATCAACACCCTTGAAACCCCCCCCCCCCCCATTTAACTCCCATTGTATTTATTATGACAAATTCCCTTTTAAAAGTGGATCCCCTCCACATCCCAAACTTAATGAAGCCAAGTAATATAATTGATAACCTTATTAATTAATTTGGCACATATCTTTTGAATTATTTTTTAATTGCTTGTAGATTCATTAAAATTGGGAGAATTCTATCATAATATTTTCTTAGAAAATATTTTGGTGGGGAACCTTTGGAGAATTAGAGGAGAGAATTATTCTTCCACGAAGAATGCCATACTCTCTCGATGAAGAACGCTCCATGACTTCACCTTTATTCTTCTCCATGACAAGGAAGAAGACACCACTTGTGAGAAGCATCGTCTATGTCAAGGATTCTTCCTCCAATGTTTATGGGACAACATCGTTCTCTATGATTCCATCTACCGCGACGCTCGTCTTCCGCAGCTTGTCGATGTGCGACGTCATTTGTGAGGTAGGGGTTTGTACAATTTTTAAATGAATAATTTGTACCCCACTCTTTGTTGAATTTTCTGAATTGTCCATGGATGATTGTACCGCCTAACAAAGAGGGAACGGGCCAAACAAACACAGACCGATGACCCTCCATAGTTTCTTTTTTTATTAATTCTCAAAGGGAGGCGGGGGTGAATGGATGTGGTAGCGAGCGAAGGCAGCGGCCGCGTACGGAAGAACTGCGGCCCGCAGCCACGGGTCGCTTGGTCGACGAAGAACCGGATGGCTATAGCCGGCCAGACTGAAGAGATTGTGGCACCACAAGGGGTGTCGCGCTTCAGAGAACCGCGGCACGCACTCCGTAGGCCGCTCGGGGGAGAACCGGTCGGCTCATCAACCGGCAGGGATGAAGGAGCTGCAACGCCAGGAGGGCGCCTTGCGGAAGGGACCACGGCCCGCCCATGCGGGCCACTCACTCCGGGAAGGCCGGTTGGCTTCGGTTGGCCGGTAGGGAGGTCGGCGCTGCCGGTTCGGGAAAGCCCCCCCCCCCCCCCCCCCGCGGACCGCTCGGCCACCTGGGCCGAGCCGCAGCCCGTCGGGCCGCGCCCTACCGGGTTGGGTTGTGCCCCGCAGGGCCGTGACGCATTCCCTCAGGCAGGGTCAGGCCGTTCGACTCATCAGGCTGGTCCGACCCTCTTTCGGGTCGGACCCGCCAAGACCTGGTTGACTCGACCCACCAGCCCATTGGGCTTAAGGGGTCGGACCCGTTTTCACTTAAACGTAAATAACTATAAGACTGTGCGTCCGATCGATGTACAATCTACGGAAATGGGACCCTCACAATGAAGCGGACCTTTTTCAATACTATAAGTGAGTTTTGGACAACATTGGAAGATGGTCGGGTTTGGAAATAGCGTATTTCCAATCGGGCCCCCCGGATCAAATATGCTAATAACTCTCAGATCGTGCGTCCGATTGACGTGCCGTCTATCATGTTGGGTTTTTTTTGACAAGACGGAACTTCTGGATACATCAAATTAGGACTTAGTGATAGTTGATGTATTGAACCCACTTTCTCGAGTAGTGGACCCTCCCGGAATTGAGTGTGTTGTGTGCGGGAACCCTAGAGATAGTTGTGACTGCAACGACTACTGTACTGGAATCATCCGTAGGTTCGGTGATGACGACAATTGTACTGGAATCCTCTATGGGTTTGGTGACGATGACTACCATACTAGAATCCTCCATGGGTTTGACGGCGATTATTACTGTACTTGTATCCTACATGGGTCCGATAGTTTGACTTCTGTTCTAGTATCCTATGTGGGTCTGATAGAGTAGCTGGTATAGTATCTTACCTGGGTCCGACAGCTTAGCTAGTCTAGAATCCTACGTGGTTCTGACAACTTAGATGAATTAGTGACTACATCTGATCATTTTTATCACTTTATGAAAGATGTATACCTGTGTAAGCTGAGTTTTGACTTTCAATCATTATCATCGATGTGATTGACTTCTTTCCTGTATGGACTGGGTTATGCTTGGGCTCGAGAGTTGGAGTCGAAATGGGATTGATGACTTAGGTATATGTATGGGAATATACCTATGTAGAGTTGGTTGATACTTCGTAATTGTATCTTTTCTTTGTGGTTTATCCTTTATGGATTCTGGGAGACCTTCGGGGTCTCGGGGTCCGTACTGAGTACTGTTATACTCACTCCTGCATGGGCTATGCCCACACTACGTTGTGTTGGATGTAGACGATGGATAACACTAATCGTGGTAGAGACTTGTAGAGCTGGACGGTACCCAGAGGTGGACCACTTGGCGAGACGTACACGGAGAGGACGAACAGACCCGAGGTGTCGAGGAGACCATCTGTACCCACCCTTCAGGTGGGATTCCCAGAGGACAACTCAGTGGTTGATGATTTACTTTACTACTGTTGTACTAGACTTTCATTTGTACTGTACTTACTGTTGGGCTTGTATTTCCGACCCCTTTCATTCCAGAACTTACATTTGTATACAGTTTTATATTGTGCTTACTTCTGTTGCGTACTCTTATGTGTTTGTTTAATATATAAAGGCAATGCCTTATATTTTATCGGGATATACGTCTTTGGTGCTAGTCTCCAGCCCCTAGTCTAGGGAAGGCAGGCTTGGGGTAGTCACGACATGGGCCCCATGGACGGTTCTTGACAAATTGGTATCAGAGGAGTCGGTTCTACCGCAGAACTCAGGACTCTGATTATTACTTCTCTGTGAAGCAATAATGTTAAGAGTATTGAGTGTGGTTATCAGTCCATAGAGTCCAGTGTTGGTGTGGCAGCCAACGTATGCATACACCAGGATGTTGACCTCTGATTTCTGACTCAGTACAGGAAAACATTGATCGCGTGTTTGTTTCCTTTGAAAAGTTTTTTTTGTGATTACTTTGTGTCATCTCACCAGGTATATTGTTTTCACCGTGGCGCACCTATTTTTTTTTCAGGATGTCCCCATGATGGCAGCCAGCTAGGGTTCTGAGTTACATGCGAGATGGTAGCCCACCGAGCGACGAGGCCTCGATGCGGGGCCCCATGACAATGGAGACACCAGCGGTACCACTACCCGTAGAGTCATCGATACTTCTAGCATCAGCAGCAGAGAGTTCACGCCGCCTGAGTGCGTTGCACGAGTTTCAGCGATAGAGGCTGTCTAAGTTCCGTAGGGAGACGGACCCACAGGCATCTGATGATTGGCTGGAGGCTATCATCAGGGTTTTCATATTAGTAGGGACACCATATGATCTTATGGTGATGCTTACTGCGAGTCTCCTACACGCATCAGTAGGTAGATAGTGGAACGTGATGCTTCAGGTGCACGATGAGGCATCTCTACTTTGGACAGACTTCAAGAGTCTCTTCTGCTCTAAGTTTGTTCCAGCCACCCATCGTGCGGTGCATATTCAGGAGTTACTTCATATATGGTAGGGAATCATGACAGTAGCTCAGTACTCAGCGAGGTTTACCGACCTCTCGCACTACTCCATGGACATGGTACGAGAGCCATTCTTCCGGGCCTGGACGTTTGAGCAGGGACTCAGACATGAGATCCGGGTTTCGATGATCTCCCTCAGCATTCTGACGCAGGCAGGAGTGTTGGAGCGAGTCCTTATTGTGGAGAGCTCTCTCACTGATCCGACACCAGCAGTGAGACCCACCATAGGGTGACACGTAGCAGAGTCCTCTGCAGCCAGTAGTATACAGATATTGCAGAGGTCCAAGTGGACCAGGCCATCAAGAGGGTGACCTCAGGATACAGGTTCGGTTGTGCTGGGCACTCGAAAAAGAGCCAGGTATATGAGGAGTAGGAAGTGTTATGCATGCGGTGGGAAAGGTCACATGGCTCGAGACTGCCTGACCTGCCGTGCAGATGAGAAGAAGACAGTGTAGGGACATCCCAGGAAGAGGCAGAGGTTCGACTGTGGTGGTCCGTAGGGAGCAGATGGACGAGGCAGAGGAGCTGGCCAAGCAGCGGGTGGTGGGCTAAGTTTTGAGGATCTACCACCACCACCACAAGGAGGTCAACCTCGACCTCAGGGAGTTGGCGGACAGAGGTAGGCTCAGGTCCAGGAAATCGAGGCTTACGACCACGGTGCACCTGAGATGATTCAAGGTACTATCTGTGTCTACTCCACCCTTTCTGCAGTACATATAGACACAGGTGCGAGTCATTCTTTTATTGTCGCTGCCCTTGTTTAGAGCTCGAAGATTCTGACAGAGTCGTTGGCTCGATTCTTACGGCTAGAGACTCTTATGAGAGCATACTCGACGATTATGCACCGGTGCCGGCAGTGTGAGCTTACTCTAGGAGGTGAGAGCTTCTTCTGGGATCTTCTTGTAGTGGCGTCGAGGCCTTGCGAAATCATTTGGATATGGACTGGTTGTCAACAGTCCATTCTTAGATCGACTACATTAGGCGCAAGTTGCGGCATGTCAGCACGGATGGTACCAGGATCACCTTTACCGATGAGAAGGGAGCCTTTGCAGCATAGGATGGACTTACGCAGAGGAGAGGGTAGTCAATCACACATTAGTTGTCTAGTCTCATCCTTGGCGTGGTTGATGTGCGGAGTCCGACTTTTCCTGTTGTGGTGGATCAGTATGCAAACGTTTTTCATGATGATGTTCTAGGACTACCTCCTTGCCGAGAGGTAGACTTCTAAATTGACCTGTACCCCGGGACAGCACCAATATCTACTCCACAATATCGGATGGCTCCCGCTGAGCTTTGTGAGCTACGGGTACAGCTATAGGAATTGCATGGGAAGGGATTCATCTGACCCAGTGTTTCACCCTGGGATTCTACGATTCTGTTCGCCAAGAAGGCGGATGAGAGCATGCGACTGTGTGTTAACTACCGTCTCTTGAATCAGGTGACCGTGAAGAACAAGTACCCACTCCCAATGATTTAATACCTCTTTGATCAGCTCACGGGATCTCGATGGTTCTCGAAGATAGACATCAGGTCAGGATATCACCAGCTCAGATTTCGAGATGAGGATGTGCAGAAGACGGCCTTCTGGTGTTGGTATGGCCACTATGAGTTCTTGGATATTCCCTTTAGTGTAACCAACTCTCCAGCAGTGTTCATGAGTCTCATGAACAGGATCTTACAGCCTTACCTCGATCGATTTGTCATAGTCTTCATCGACTACATACTGATATACTTGACCACTAAGGAGGATCATGCCTACCACTTGCGCGTTGTATTGGAAACACTCCGAGAGCACCAACTTTATGGTAAGCTCTCAAAGTGCTAGTTTTGGATTCGAGATGTTCACTTTCTGGTACACGTCATCTCAGAGGTGGGAGTTTCAATGGATCCAGCAAATATCGAGTTGGTGTTTGCTTAAGATCTACCCAGGAGCTTGACGGAGGTGAGGAGATTCCTAGGTCTGGCTGGGTATTATTTAAGATTTGTGCCAGACTTCTCCAGAATTTCAGCACCGTTTTCAACCTTGAAGTAGAAGGGGAAACCCTTCGTGTGGTCAGATAGATGTCAGCAGAGTTTTCAGGAGCTGAGGAAGAGGTTGACCAGTGTGCCTGTCTTGAGGTTGCTGGAGGAGGGTGTTGGGTACATAGTTTACTGCGATGCATCAGGGACCGGACTCGGGTGTATCCTGATGCAGGAGCAAGTAGTGATCGCATATGTTTCATGGAAGTTGAGATAGAATGAGCAGAATTACACTACCCATGACCTAGAGTTAGCATCAGTGGTCTTCGCCTTGAAGATGTGGTGGAACTATCTGATGGGCGAGCGCTTTACAGTCTACACAGACCACCAGAGGCTCAGGTATATCTTCTCGCAGAAGGACCTGAACCTAAGACAGCAGCGATGGCTTGAGTTTCTATAGGACTATGACTTTGAGATAGTCTATACTCCTAGAAAGGGGAACGTTCTAGTTGATGTTCTTAGCAGTAGATCGGGCATTCACCTGCTAAGAGAGGCGATGGAGCAGCTAGTCACGTTGAAGAAATCCTTCGTGGATAGAGATGGAGAATCCTTTCTTCAGACACTCACAGTCACTCCTCCACTTCTTCAGTGAGTCAGATAGGCACAGCATGGGGACGTTGACTGTGAGACGTGACGTGCTCAGAAATCCACAGGGCAGGCGCCTGATGGATTTTTTGAAGGAGGGGAGCACGTCATCCTCTTCAGGGGGCGTACGATGGTACCATTTTCACTGCATGAGGAAGTGCAGAGGGAGTTTCGCAATTCCCCTTTATTGGTACATCAAAGAGTGCAAAATATGTACCAGGACCTTAAATGACAGCACTGGTGGACGGGTATGAAGAATGTTGTATCAGATTTCGTTTCACGATGCCTCACTTGTCAGCAAGTGAAGGTGAATCACCAGGTACCAGCAGGCTTGGTTCATCCCTTAGAGGTTCCGGAGTGGAAGTGGGAATGGATATCCATGGATTTTTTGATGGGGTTTTCTCGTACATCTAGAGGAAATGACTCTATCTGGGTGATCATAGACCGACTCGCCAGGTCGGCCCACTTCCTACCGATCATAGAGAATGGCTCAGTAGAGATCTTGGGACGCCTCTACATTCAGGAGATCATATGGCTTCACGGTGTGCCATAGACTATCGTTTCCGATTGGGATGCTTGATTCACTTCCTGGATTTGGAAGGGGTTACAGGAGCCCTTTGGGACACAGCTTCTCTTGAGCACCGCCTTCCATCCACAGATAGATAGTCACACTGAGAGGACTATTCAGACTCTCAAGGACATGTTCTGTGCATGTGTCCTTGATTTTGGTCGTCGTTGGGAGGATCACCTACCCTTTGTTTAGTTTTCGTACAACAATAGTTACCACTCCACCATCGGGATGGAACCTTACAAGGAACTATACAGCCGACCTTGCAGATCACCTCTGTGCTGGACTGACCTTGGGGAGTCAGCACTTGTAGGACCAGAGATGGTTAAGACTATAACGGAGAAGGTGCAGATCATCCAAGAGCATATGAAGACTGCACAGAGCAGATAGAAGTCCTATCCTAATAATTGATGGAGACCACTGGAGTTCGAGGATAGAAACCATGTCTTCTTACATGTCTCACCTCGATGAGGTCTACAGAGATTTGGACAGGGCGGCAAGTTATCTCTGCGTTTCATCATACCTTTCTAGGTCCTCATCAGAGTAGGAGAGGTGGCTTACCACTTGGCCCTTCCACTTCAGTTGCACCGGGTCCATGACGTCTTCTATATATCTTAGTTGAGGAGATACGTGCACGACCCGACCCACATCATCGATCATGCGGATCTAGACATCGATGAAGGGGAGAAATTTACAGAGGTCCCAGTGGAGATCGAGGATCAACAAGAGCGGGTCCTATGTGGATGGTCGATTCCTCAGGTGCGGATTTGTTGGTGGCACGAGAACCTCCAGGAGAGCACTTGGGAGCGGGAGGCTCAGATGTGAGCATATTACCCCCCATTTCTTTCCCTAGTGTGTGTTATAGCTTTACAGGGACGTAAGGCCCTGAGGTGGGAGTAATGTAAAGACCCAGAAATTTCAAGTAAATTTTTTACTTAAATTCTTTGGAGTTTTACATGTCTGTCGTTTTTTATGGCACTTGATTTCGAGGCCCAGTGTGCCCAGAATCAATTTCTGATGTTTTGTCTGGGTATGTTTAGTAAAGGTACGTGCGGGTTTTTCTATCTATTGAACCAGTGCTCAGAATTGAAATTTGAGGACACCAATGAACTCGCAACACCGGTATTCTCTTAAGGGTATTTTTACCACAGTTGTGTTTTATGTGGGTTGAGAGTAAATTTTGGGAGATTTGGAATAAAATAAATAAAATTTGTGGAACACAATTTTATTTTAAGGATGTTAGTTATTTCATACAATGGGGAGTTAGTGGTGGGGCCCACACCCACATAACCTCCCATGAGAGGAATTAGTGTGGTGGGGCTCACAGGAGCCCCAACTTATCACCTCCCCTCAACACCCTTGAAACCCCCCCCCCCATTTTACTCCCCTTGTATATATTATGACAACTTGCCTTTTTAAAGTGGATCCTCTCCACCTCCCAAACTTAATGAAGCCAACTAATGTAATTAATAACCTTGTTAATTAATTTGGCACATCTCTTTTGAATTATTTTTGAATTGCTTGGCGATTCATTAAAATTGGTAGAAGTCTATCATAATATTTTCTTAGAAAATATTTTGGTGGGGAACCTTTGGAGAATTAGAGGAGAGATTTATTCTTCCATGAAGAATGCCATACTCTCTCGGTGAAGAATGATCCACGACTTCACCATTCTTCTTCTCTACAACAAGGAAGAAGACACCGCTTGCGAGAAGCATCGTCTACGTCAAGGATTCTTCCTCTAGCGATGATGGGAGGACACCGTTCTCTGTGACGCCATCAACCGCCACGCTCGCCTTTCGCAGCTTGTCGACATGCGACATCATTTACGAGGTAGGGTTTTGTACAATTTTTAAATGAATAATTTGTACCCCGTTCTTGGTTGAATTTTCTGAATTTTCCATGGCCGATTGTTACCACCTAACGCGGAGGGCGCGGGCCGAACAAACACAGCCCGACGACCCTCCAGCGTTTCTTGTTTTATTAATTCAGAAAGGGAGGCGGTGACGAATGGATGTGGTAGCGAGCGAAGGCGGTAGCCACGTGCTAGCCGCGTGCGGAAGAACCACGGCCCGCAACCGCGGGCCGCTCGGCTGATGAAGAAACATCCGGCTAAAGCCGGATGGACCGAAGAGACAGTGGCGTCACGCTGTGGAGAACCGCATACTGCGCTCTGCGGGCCGCTCGGCGGCGAACCGGATGGCTCGTCAGCCAATCAGAATGAAGGAGCCACTGCGCCAGGAGGGAACCGCGCTGAAGGGACTGTGGCCTGCCCTTGAGGGCCGCTCGCACCAGGATGGCTGGCTGGTTGGGAGGGTGGCACTGCCGGTTCGGGAAACCCCCCCCCCCCCCAGACCGCTCGGCCACCCGGGCCGCACCCCATAGGGTCGGGCCGCGCCCCCTCGGGCAAGGCCACGTGACTCATTGGGCCATTCCAACCCTCTTCTGGGTCGTACCCTCCCAGACCAGGTTGACTCGACCCTCCACCCCATTAGGCTAACGGGTCGGGCCCGTTTTCTCTTAAACATGAATAACTATAAGACCATGTGTCCAATTGACTCGTCGTCTGCGGAAATGGTACCCTCATGACGAAGCATTCCTTTTGAGATACTCTAAGTGAGTTTTGGGAATCATTGGAAAATTTCCGGGTTTGGAACGAGCGTATTTCCAACCGGGCCCTTGGAGAAAAATGATAATAACTCTCAGACTGGGTGTCTTGTTAACGTGCCATCTGTCGTGTTGGGTTCCTTTTGACGAGACGGAACATCGGGATACCTCAACTCTAGACTTCATGACAGTTGATTTATCGACCCCATCTTCTTGAGGAGTAGACCCTCCCGGAATCGAGCGTGCTGTGTTCGGGAACCCTAGAGCTGGTTGTGACTACAACGACTACCGTACTGGAATCCTCCGTGGGTTTGGCGATGACGGCTACCGTACAGGAAACCTCTGTGGGTTCAATGGAGATAATTACTATTCTTGTATCCTACATGGGTCAAACTATTTGACTTCTGTTCTAGTATCCTACATGGGTCCAACAGAGTAGTTGTTCTAGTATCCTACGTGGGTCTGACAGCTTAGCTGGTCTAGTATCCTACGTGGGTCCAACAGCTTAGTTGAATCAGTGACTGCATCTAATCATCATTATCATTTTACGAAAGATGTATTCCTGTGTGAGCTAAGTCTTGACATTCAATCATTATCATCGATGTAATTAACTTCTTTCCAGTGTGGACGGGGTTGTGCTTGGGCTTGAGAGTTGGAGCCGAACTGGGATTGATGACTTAGGTATATGTATGAGCATATACCTATGTAGATTTGGTTGATACTTCGTGATTGTATCTTTTCATTGTGGTTTATCCTTCGTGGATTCTGGGAGACCTTCAAGGGTCTCGAGGTCCCTACTGAGTATTTTTATACTCACCCCTGCACGAGATATGCCCGTATTACGTTGTGTTGGATGCAAACGATGGACAACACTGATCGTGGTAGAGACTTGTAGATATGGATGATACCCGGAGGTGGATCACTTGGTGAGTGATACACGGATCGGACGGACGTACCCAAGGTGCCGAGGAGACCATATGTACCCACCCTTCGGGTGGGATTCCCAGAAGATGAATCAGTGGTTGCTGCTTTACTTTACTACTGTTGTACTAGACTTTCAGTTCAACTGTACTTACTGTTGGGCTTTTATTTCTGGCCCCTTTCTTTCCAGAACTTAATTTTGAATAAAGTTTTACATTGTGCTTACTCCTGTCACGTACTCTGATGTGTTTTTTAACTATAAAAAGGCAATGTCTTCCCTTTAATCGGGATTTACACCTTTGGTGCTAGTCGGCAGCCCCTGGCCTATGGAAGGCGGGATTGGGGTAGTCACGGCATGGGCCCCGTGGACGGGTTGTGACATGTTTCACGCGTTTTAGTGATCAAATGGGCGGTGAAATTTGGATTAAAATATCTGACTGAGATTCTCCATTCACACTTGAAACCACATTGTACCTAGCCTCCCCACCACTATATAAATTAGAGTTTTCACTCTTTAGGATAGTTGGTTGAGGTTTTGGGAAGGTTTGTAAGAATGGTTGGATCCAGGAAGAATTTCAATTCTCTATTAATAAGTAATGATTTATGTGTATATCTCTTCGAAGAAGGCTCTCCTCTCACACCTCAACTTTGTGTTTCAATGTTTGCAAGCTTTTAATTTGTATTTTTATTCAATAAATATTTTGTATAATTTTATTTTGTCTTCTTATTTTACTTATTTGGGATGGAATAAATAGTAGAAAAAATATTGGGTTATAACCTTTCTAAACCCTTGCACTTGCATAATGCTTCTATGATGACTACACCACCCATGGAAGAGTAGTTTTTTTAGTAATCGATCAACTTCTATCATTCTCCGTTCATTTATTTTGAATCAATGATATACTGTAATTCAAATAATATGATCTACTAATTGATTTTTTAATTTAATTTAATATATGCAAGAAATTGATCAATACAAACAAAACATGTGATGTCAGGAATTATGTGAGTTGTAAGAGTGCAACTTTAATCGGTAATAAAAAACCATACGAGATCAATTTTTAGTGATAAAATAAAATCTCTAAAATAAATTAATTCTAATTTACATATAGGAAATGTGCCTTAATTTACCACTGACCATAATCCAACCTCAGAACATCAATCAAAGCAGGTTGATGGATTGCATATTCTGAAGTTAGCCCAGGGTTAAATTTACTTCTTCATCATGTCAAAGTTAATTCTTGAAGGATTCGGGATTTAACAATTTAAAGGATCATAATTAAGTGAATATTGAATATAATTATAAAGATAAATAAGTCAATTAAGAGTTATAGTGAGATCTATTACACCTTTTTAAATATTTTCTAAAAAAACATCTTCTTTTTTTGTCATTTTAATCAAACTTCAATTCAAAATTAAAAAAAATCAATCATATTCCAAAAAACGTCAGATATATTTATAAACGATAAAAAAACCCATCCTTTTAATTAATGTTATTATTTACTTCTATTCTATTTTCAAAATACCTTTAATATGTTGTTAAATTTAATTCTTCCTTTGAGAGACGGCCTTGGTCTTCCACTTTACTGCACCTTTGTTCCAAACAATATAATATCATTTGAAAGAGCCCCTGACAATGCCTTTCAAATTGGAATTGTAGCGGAGTAGGAAAGAATTTATTCATCCAATTTGAGGTATTTATTTCATTTTTCATTTAATTATTCTCTTCCCATGTTTCATTATTCGGTCCCTTTTCTCATGTTTTTTAACATACTCTCATTTTTTATTGGACCAAATAAATCTTTTCCCATTTTATTATAGTACAAATTTATTCATTTATTTTTATATTTAATTTATTTATGAATATAACTAATCTCTAGGATAACTTATATCTTGACTGTGATATTGAATGCCACTTTAGGGCTCGAATTAGACATTCTCAGTCTGTGGGAAGTTTCAACATTCGACCTGTTGGAAACTTCTCAAATCCAAGAACAATGAAATTGGAATCACTTCTAAATCCAAAATAATGTAAGAAACAATATATGTGAATAATGAAAGTTAACTTAATATAACTATTATATAATTGGATGCACCTGATATTATTTATCATCCAAATTGTATTACATACCCAAATAACAAATCATACATTGAAATAAAATCTAGTTTTATTAACATTCTTTCAAAATTTCATTGCTTATCTAGTGAGGATCCAAAAAAACATTTAAAATAATTTTATGTGGCTTTCTCAATCTTAAAACAAAGATATTTTTCTAAATATCAAATCAAACTAATATCATTCCCATTTTCACTCGATGGAGCTGCTAAAGATTGGATATATTATTTACAACCCAAAGACGTAACTTTTTTGAATAATTTGAAATGTATTTTCTAGTAGAGATTTTTCCTAGCATCAAGGAACAAATCCATTCAAAAAGAGATATATACGATCATGATTGCACAATGGGAGTCAATGAATGAGTAATTGGAGTGATTGAATATGTTGTTCACTGGCTGTCTATATCGCCAAATCAGTGAGAAACTACTCATCCAATAATTCTTTGAAAGATTCACACCTGTTGGGAGGAGAATGGTGGATACCACAGCTAGAAGATTATTGGTGGAAAAGACTCCAGTATATGCATGGGAATTTATTGACATGATGACCCTAACCTCCCAACGATTTGGCGATCAAGGTACGTAACATGTTGGATGAGAACATCAGGTCCTTCTTCTCTTCAGTGTCATTTGATTGATACATAGTTTTAAGAATTGACCACTATGGTGTAGCAGGTTTCTTTGACTCAAAATACATCCATACCCCCCTTCTTAAAGTCTTTGTGGAGTTTTAAATGAGACAAGCCTCCAAACTGACTCAAGGTAAGGGAATTCATCACAATCTCCATTCATTGAATAATTAAATTGAAAACGGTTTTGAAGAGAAAGTATATATTATCGTATATTTATTATTCAGGTAGAATACGGAATATACGTGATGATTCAGACTCAAGGTATGGGACTTCATCACAATCTCCATTCATTGATGAGTATTT
Organism: Viscum album; assembly: GCA_963277665.1. Lineage (NCBI taxonomy): Eukaryota > Viridiplantae > Streptophyta > Magnoliopsida > Santalales > Viscaceae > Viscum > Viscum album. Next base: position 506,901,032 of record OY728150.1, read on the forward strand.
TGATAATATTAACCTCTTTATTATATATGGTGCTTAATAACACCCTTTGAATTTTAATTTCATTCAAAGGGAAACATTTTTTTATAAATTGTTTTACAAAATGGCCGATGGAATATTTCTAACACAATCAGTGACAATGACCTTTTATCCAATGTAATCGATATATCATACTTGGATTCCTCTATAAAACATATCGTTTTTAAAGGAAAAGAAATCCCCAATTCCCTTTTTCAATGTTTTGTTATTTAAAATGATTTTTGAAATGTATTGAGTTTTTCAATATCTTGAAATGATATCTTGTGATTACAAATGGAAATTTATTAGTGAAATGTTTATATTTTCAATATTTTATGTGTTGTGATTATATAATGGTGCATGTAAATTTGACAGGTGGATATATGAAAACCTAATGACGGGTGGTTACATGATAAAACAAATGAAGGGAGGTTCTGTTATAAATGTTGAACAAGTGGTTACTTTACAACCTTTAATGCATTGGGTATGTAAGTCAGCCGTATTGCTATTCCATTTTGTGAAATCTATTGAAGTCGACCATAAGGTTATTCTATTTATGTTTATGTACCAAGTTATAATTACATGTTTTATGTTTCATTCTATTGGCTTTATGGAAATAATTTTTTTACAAATGGGTAATAAATGATCTTATATTCAGGGAAGTGTTTTTTTTCTATTTCTTAATTTTGAAAAGTATTAAATTATTATAAATATTTCATGGTTTAAATGTTTTTGAATGACTAATAGTTTTCCTTTATTATGTATCCCTTACTGATATTTTTATGCTCATACCATGTTTTTAAATGTTTTTTAATGTACATAATGAATAATAGAGTCAAATATCATATCAAGGAAAAGTTATGTTGTTAAAACATGAAACGATGTTAGGTTTTTTTTTAATGAGAGTTTATTTTATAAAAAATGTATAGTGAGTAGAAGTGTCTATATTTAAAATTCAATTTATAATGTATAATTTATTACATAATTCTGTAATTATCTAAACTTAGAAATATCCTCGATTTGAATTAAATTTATATTATTTGCATATGTAATGATTAATTAATGATTAAGGATTTTTCCTTATAGTTAGTATTAGAGGAAAGGTTTAGAAAACATTGGAGTATGATGTTTTCTCAAGGTTTATGAATATGATCATGGGTTTATAATTTGATTTTATATTATAAGTTCAATGAATTAAAAACTCTTTTGGAGGCTTCTGTTATTTTAAGGTGATTAATGTTATTTTTGGAGACATTCACATTTATGGAAATTATGGGTTATTAGTTTTTAGATTCAAAATGTGAAGTATGAAATAACAAATTAGGTTAAAAAATGTTATGTTTATTTTTTTGGATTTTATCTATTTTTTTAATTAAATTTGAATTATGTTGTTTTTGAAAAAGGATAACACACAAATCATGTGAGAACCCATCACATCAAACAAAAATGCGGGAATCGAACCCAACACCGAAGTGCGACTCTGAGTTATCTCCTACCACTAGACTCTATGAAGTCCTTGTAAAGTATGACTTATTATTTTTAGTTAAATGTTTTTATGGTTCAAGAATAAGTTGATTTTGGGAACTTTTTATTAAATGGATATCCTTAGTATAGAAAAATATTTTGGTGATTAAATGATAAATTTTATTTTTGAAGATGTTCCCATTAGTAACATTATATGATTAAAGAAAATAGAATAATATGGGATTTAATTTTTGGAGTAACTGTTGAAATATTCTTTTGGAAGAATTTATGTTTTTATTGTGGACATGTGGTGATTTGGGTAATTTATGTATATGAGTAACCTATCCTAGATAATATGTGAATAAGTTAATTACCTTTCAGTAGGAGACTCTAATAGTAGTATATTGTATTGGGAGATAAATTTCAGGATTTATCATGGATGACTTTGTGATAAAATACTTCTAAATATTGGGTTTCAATCAGTGTTTGGATTATTTTGAAAAATTTTAAGGAAAATCTTTTATTGAATGGTCTTTGTTGAACTTTGGGTATTGTTTTTTGAAATTTGGAGATTAAGAGTAGAATTTGTTTTTATAAAGGATTATTCTTTTGGGGATTATATGATCTTATAATATACATTTTGGTTTTGGATTATGTCTAAATACATGGGAAATATATAGTTCATCTTTTGTAGATTATTTGATTCTCTATATTTTGATTCTAGCACTTCAGATATGACCAACTCATCTTTAGAACTCATATTTTGGAGGAAAGATGAGTATGTGGTAGAAATTTACTAAATGATGAATATCAATAAGAAAATTATTTATATTTTTTTATTTTATTAGTCAATATACTAAATAAATTTATTATATTTATGAAATTTAACTTAAATAAAAAATCTTGTTCATTTAATTTTCTTACTAGGGAATCAAAGACTATAAAAACAATCACATATTTTTGTTTTCATGTAGTTAACCTTCTCCTATTCATGTTTTCTATCAGTCTCCATAAGTAATGGATTGTTAGTTTTTCTTCCATATTACTTTTCTCATACTCGGAATCATATTATGTGTTATCTTGGATGACCTTATTTACTTGTCTTTCGTTCTTTTAGAGTGGTAGTTTTATTAACCCTTTTTCCAATGTAGGATTTTCAATGACGTTTCCAATCCCAATTTTAAAATTGTGAAAAAGCAATTTCCAAAAGGGGGAATGATGTGACGACACAAGTCTATATAGAATAAAACATTTTAAATTCTGTTAATATTAATGAATATGAATTTAATTTTACGTTAAAGGGGATTCTTTTTCTGTTAGTGTACTTGACCCACAACAATGGGTTTCTCTGAAATATTTCGTTGCACAAAACATTGATTTATACCAACTAATAATTTAATAATATTATTATACTTTTAAATGTTAGTTAATTATTAGCCATTAGAATGGCATGAATTAATTGTATAAACTAAATTTTGAATTATGGTTTTCACATGTTTAAATAATAATTAAATGGTTACCAGATTTATTAGAATTGAAAATAAAAACCAATTGAATATAAAAGATGTGTTTTTATGAAATCCTTTTTAAAATAGAATAATTGTGTTTATAAAATCATGTCAATCTTTATAGATTTTTATTTAATAAGAAATATATGATATATATTCAATGTAATGTTTTAAATTCATCTAATATGTTTTCTAGATATGATATAAGAAAATTTCAATTTTTTAAATAAAATAAGTATTTTTCTAGAAATAAATTTTCATTATATTTTGGTTGATAACCCTTTCTAAATTTATTTCTTTAAACCATATATGTTCTATTTGACAAAATAAACTCTTTTACAATCGAGATATGAAATTTTACTTTGGATGAAATTTTTATATTTTTCTGATAACTATAAATACGTGGTAAATTTTAATTGAAAAAATTTATTCCCGTCAAGATAATTTATATTGTTATATCATATTATTTCATGGTTTTAATGTAAAAAATAGAATATATTTATATCATTTATTTCAATTTTGGTCATTTTATGTACTTTCAATTTTAAATTGGATAGAAACATATGTCTATCTTTTGATATATTTTACTTCTTAAAATACTGCTCTTTGGTTTTGAAAATGGGATATGATTTTAAAATTAATTTGTTAAAATTATTTGTTTTGAATATGTAAAAATGTATTTAATATTTTGAATCATTAGTTATGTTTTTTTAATTTTAACCTTTTATTTTGGAACAATATTAATAGTAAATTCAGTAATTATTTTACTTACCGTGGTTAAAAGAAAAATCTGGTAAATAAGAGAAATCAAATAATATTATAATAATAATAAATTGTACTAACACATTTCATAATCTTATTTTATGATATATTTCTGAACATGTTAATCATTGGGTTGATTTTGGGACCTTATGGGGCCAACTAGATGTCATAATGGCATGTTAGAAGAGTTAATTTAAATTAAAGAGAAATATAACATACACATGTATCTTTTAGTAATAAAACATTTATATGGTGTTTTATAAATGATAACAACAACTATCAATATTAATTAGAAAGATAAAATTATTACCTACATCATTATGTTTTATTTATAATTTTTATATAGTAAATTAATAATTTTAATTATGACATAATGACGATACAGTGATAGATTCGTTAATAAAATATTCAAATAAATGATATTATAAATATTTTAATAAATATATTTTAATTATTTTGATGACATAAACGAATTTTATTAATTTTAATGACATACCAGATTAGATTTAATGCATTTGGTTCGAAGGAATCAAGTTTTTAGGGATTTATAAAAAAGTCATGTACGAATAGTGTCCAAAATTGACATTATTCATAAATTAAAATATAAAATAGTTTCTTAAATTATATTAGATTATTGAAAATTATTTATTTAGAAAAATGTTTAATATAAGTATAAATATTTTGTAAATAACTTTTTATGGGTCTTTTTACATGATGTGGTAATTACATTAACCCACAATGTGTAAATAATATGGTATCATGATATAATTAAAAAGGGTAAAATAAGGTTCTCCCAAAAAGATGAGGATAAAAAAATATAAAAAATTATTATACAAATTATTTGATGATTTTTATTTTAATAAAAATCATCCTAAATTATAGTTAAATTTATTTATGACCATTTGTAATAGAAATTTAATTTATAATAAATTAATATTTCAAGACATTCCTAAAGTGCCTCTCCACCATCTTATAAAAGGCCACCACCTCTTCCCTCATAGTGCACCTCTCAAGCCCATTTAATACTCCAAATTATAAAAAAGTTCCCAAAATTCATATATTTATCATATAATCCTTATCTTGGGAAGAAGAAAATTTAATAAAACCTTATGGCACAAATCAAAATAAGTTACTCGATTTAAAGTTAACGTCTTCTCTCAAGTTCCTTTCATTATTTTCCTTCCACACTTCCTATGATCATATTATTTTTTATTACATAATGAAAAAAATATCCTCAATATACTAGGATGTTGTTATGATATTTATTTGAACTAAAATTATTCACACCTCCATCTAATGGAAACAAACATATGGTTTCTGTGTACGACGAACTACTGTCTCCCAAAACGATGATAGTTAAATTTTCCTCTACCACCTCTCATGGTGGACGTTATAATTTCACAATATTTATATATTGTTTATTGTTTATTATATATATTCCCTATGGTTCAATAATTTTTATTTTAAAGTTACGAATATTCTTTCCATGATGTCTAAATATGATAATTTCATTTGAGGAAGTGTGGACTACCAGCCGCTCAAAGTGATATGACCCATTCATGCTATACATGAAATGTATAAAGGATGGTTTTATTAAACCTATAAGACATACATTTCATAAATATAATACTAGTATTATAATATATATTTATCTCATTGGATTATTATTCGTTTAATATGACAATGAAATGAATTTAGCATTCATGCGTACGTACGATCTACCGTCTCCATGAATGATGCATTTAATTTATTAACTCCTAATGTTATGAACTATTATAAATACACACACACACATATATATATACTGGATATATACGATATTTAAATTAGAAAATATTACCGATAATTTACCAGGAAGGCTCAGATCAGACAAACGTCTAATCTCCCAAAATATTATTAGAAAAAAGTAAAGTTCAAAGCAGAGAAAAGAAAGGTGACTACATCACATCAAACCCATTCCCATCTCCATACCCATAATCAGGTCCCTCATCATCCTGTGTAGCCGATTCCCATTCAGAGGACTCATATCTCTTGAAAATTTCAAGGTACTGGTTCCTACGAACAAGTTGCTCTTTGGTGGGCTGATCCTTGAAAGTTCGCTTTGCTTCATTACCTTTTTCTAAATCAGGTCCCTCTCCACCATCCTTATTGTAGGTAGAACTAGTCTCCATTGGTTTGGGGAGATCTTAATACTCCTTTTGCAGCCTTCTCCTGCCTTGTATTTTCTCTCTCATCTCCTTACCCATCATCTCTTTACTCCCATTCTTCACAATGTCACTATAGGATGATCTATTGTTTCCACATTCCTTCTCATTATCAGAATCATCTCCCCACTACCTATGTTGATCCACAAGGGGAGAGGCAGATTTACTTTTCGTCATGTTCATCTGCATGCTTCCCAGTTGGATTTCCTTGTAAGGATCACAATCATTTGGACTATTCCTTCCAAAAATATGACTGGTCGTCCTTGCTGCACCTTGTTGTCCAGCATCATGGCCATCTATCACTAAGCCATTATTTAGGGTGCTTTCATGAATTGCAGAGCAGAGAGTCCTCCCCTCTTCCAGCCCTTCATTTTCCTTTATCTCAACATCCTCCAGAGCTGCAAAACGATTTGATGAACAAGTTATCAAGTCATTAGAAACTACCTGTTCCATGATAAAATGTGTATTCTAATGTGGATCACTAGGTTCATAAGAGATCTATTTCTTCTCAAGACCCCTTCCCATAAACTGAAAATCTGAGCTTGCAACCTCAATGACCAAACCAGCAACCTGAATATTCAGATTATTCTCAAACTGATCCAAGCCCTCCTGTCCCTCTACTACCACTGGGCTCATGGAGGGTCCATTAACCTGCCGAACTTCCTCCACAACTGCATGGCCAATAGACCCCACTGTCATGGCATCTCCACTCAACATATCTCCTGGTGTCACCCCCCTCTCCAGAGTAGGAGACTTCACACTGTTAGTAGGGGTGACACCAGTCTGGACGGGACTGGTTTCATGTGCATCTGCAACTGGAGCCTGGTCATTCGCAGCAATACCAGGCGAAGCACCCGATTGGAAGACAACACCATCCCCTGTAGCACCTGATTGGCAGAAAACATCATTTGAATCTGTAGCTGGATCCTGGCCATTCACAGCAATACCATGAAAAACACCTGATTAGCATACAACACCAACCGTTGTAGCTGCGGCCACACCCAGCCTGTCATCCATGACACTCGTGCGACATCTCTCAGATTCATGTCCCTACTTATGACAATTGGAGCAATACGATGTCCAGGATTCATATAGAATTTTTTGAGCATACATGTACTCACCCTCAACGACGACCCAGAAAATCTCCGGTGGAATCCTTGAGAGGTCCATCTCAACGCAGATCCTCGTGGTGGCCAGATTTTTCAGATCATTCGTCCTCTGATAATATACAAATAATTAATTAACACGGTGTATCATAACAATTTCATTTTTTACTCAAGTACCGAATATCGACAAAACACCTGATTTTAACATAAATAATTATCCAATTTTTCAAAAATGGAAATAATTGACATAAAATTAATAATAAAATTTTAAAAAAAGGTTTTTCTACTAGTATAAATTAGCTAATGTTTATTATCCAGGAATAACAAGGAACATATGTGATGAGTTTGACTCTATTTAAGGGACATTCTCTCAATATCCTTTCATTGAGGCGTATTTTGATAATATACACCTAATTAATTAACACGGTGTATAATAAAACCATTTGACTATTAATTCCATTCAAAGGTAATAATTTTTTCCAATGAAGTGTTTTACTAAATTAAAAAAGGAATATTGTTGACCTATGTGGTGACAACGACCTTTCTTCCATTGTAATTATTTTTAGTTATTTGGATTCCTCTATAAGCCTTATTGTTTTTTAAAAAAGGAAAAAAAACTTTATTCCCCTTTTTGGGTGTTTTTGGTATTAAAAATTATTATTGAAATTTTTTGAGTATTTCAATATGTAGAAATGATTTCTGATGATTAAAATTGAAATTTTTTTAGTGAAATGTTAACATTTTCAACATTTTATGTGTTATGATTATATAATGGTATGTAGACATTTGATTGGTGGTTATGTGATAAATCAATAATGAGTGGTTACATTATAAACCAAATAATGGGTGGTTCCATGATAATCCCAGGACAGTTCGTTACGTTATAACCTCCAATGAATTGGGTATGGATGTGGAAAGTATGGATATTCCATTTATTGATATGTGTAGAAGTCGATTGTATGGTTATTCCATTTAAGTATTTTTATGTAACAAGTTACCTTTATATGTCTTATGTTTATTTCTATGTTCATTATGGAAATCATTTGGTTATATAGAATGGTATGCAATTAGCTTATATTAAGTGAATTTGTTTGCTACTACCTAAAGGTGAAAAGTATTGCTTTATGATAATGTATTCATGGTTTACATGTTTTCACAAGATTAAATTTTTCAATCATTATGTATCTATTACTGAGAATTTTATGCTTTTCCCATGTTTTTAAATGTTTTTTCACTAGACATAAAGGATAATGGAGCCATGGATTAGATCTAGAAATTATTATGTTATTATAACATGAAACAGTGGCGTGTTTATTTTTAATGAATTTTTGTTTTATAAAAAATCGATAGTGAGTAGAAGTGTATACTTGTAATATTATATTTGTTAGGAATATATTAAGAACTAATTATCTAAATCTATAAAACTGACAATATCCTTGATTTGAATTTAATTAAAATTATTGACTAATCTCAGTATTAAGTATTGTTTCATGTTTGTGCCTGATAACATTGATGGGTGGCTACCACAATTCCTGTTTTTCTTTTAAAAACAACCTTCATTAAAACCTATAATGAAAAAAATCCCCATATCCCATTTTATTTTAAATTAAAATCCAATAAATCTAAATATGACTGATCAACATCTCATTAACTCCCCCTTTCTTTCATCATGATGGAATCACATGTTTTACTACAATATTAAGATTTATGATAACTCAAATATCAGAAAAGCGTCATCAAATTTAATTTATCATAGTCATGAAAAATATAATTCTCCCCAAACAATAAAACCATATATATTAGATTCATTGTGAATCTGATGAACATTTCATTCTAGTGAGATTATTTCTCAAAACGATAGAAATTTTCACATAGTACTCTGTGTGAATCTAATGAGACATTTCTTCAAGCCATATTCACCCAAATAAGATGGTCATTTTAAAGAATTATGAGTCTTATTCTCTGACTATAAAGGTCAAAACAATTTTTACCAAATAAAATGCGAGGTGATTATACATTCTTCTAAAATATTCTTTATTTTTCCAAGAAATTTCTTGCTGACAAATCACAACATCTTAAAATGATCACCTTTATCAGCCTCTTATTCCTCACAATATCCCCATTTATATTTTTTTCAACCAAGATTCATAAGTCACTAAACATTGTATCCTTTGAAAATGGATCTCTTATCAACCATTTTATGACTATATGAGCAATCTCATAGTATTAAAAATAGTCATTCATATCAAAACCATGATCTTAAAAAGAATTGATTATGAAAACCATCATCAAAATTTCATCCCCATTATTTTATTCATTCATCAACATTCTTGGAATACTAAAAATACAAATTTCCGACAACCACTCCAATAAATAGTTTAAATAGTTCACACAAAATAAAATACTAAATTAATATCTTACCCACAACTCCTAATTTTACATTCATTTCAATGATTGAATTATGAAAAAATTTAACTCTCCCCATTGACAACCCAAACCAAATGAATTATGAGAGTGTGGAAAAACACATACCCCAACCTTGATGAGAATGTGGTTGAACGCCTATGGTCAAGAACAATTTATAAAAGGATTTATTTGGTAATGTTTTTTGAAAGTGTTGGTGACATGTTTTGATGTTGGAACATATTCCATCATCAATTCATCTTTATCAGCATTCTATTTGATGAGACAAATTTTGATATTAATATGTTTTCAATTATAACATTGAACTATATTCTGGGTGATATTGTTTGTACATTGATTATAAAAACCCAAGAGCAAGGGTAATTTCATTTCAATAATTAAATCTTATAATTAAGTTTCCATCAACATAAGTTGAGTAGTGGATTGAGTGGTATAATTATTCATAGATTTAACTATATTGAGAGTTAAAAAATTCTATTTATTTGTATTCCAACTAACAAAATTATTTCCCAAAAGGAATAACACACCATATTTGGATCATCTACCATCAACATTTCCTTTACAATCAGCGTATGAATACCCAAAAAATCAGTATCTATTAATCTTTCACACCTAATTACGAAAGTAGTTGTCCTTTTTTTGCATCTATAAATTCCACATCAATCCATTAGATGTGATTATTTAGGATCAATAATTAATCAGGAACATAAAGTAACAACAAAAACAATGTCAGGTCTTGAGGCAATCAAATACAATAAAATTCTAATCAACTTTTAAAATTGTTTCTAATAAACATCTTTTCATTCTATATCTTTTTTCAATTATGTTCCCACTAAAATCGGTTTGGAAACTAGTCTTGATATTTCTATGTGGAAACTCTTGAGAAGTTCTTTAGCATACCTTTCTTGAGAAGTAAATTTTTTTATTTGAATAATTTATAGCCCAATAAAGTATTTCATTTCCCCCATCATGGAAATTACAAATAACATTTCAAATCTTTATTAAATATTTTACAACTTCTTTAATCATTACCATAATAGATAATGTCGCCAACATAAAAAATTAAGATGAGGGAATACTCATGACCTTTAATGAAATAAATGTTATTATCCACTCTTCCCATATTGAAACTCATCTTCCTTAATCAAGCATCCAATTTTGAATTCCATGCTCATAGATCTTGTTTTATCTAATATGTTTTTTTCTACAATCTGCATACATAACTTTCATATTTTCCAATAACAATTCCATGAGGTTAGTCAATTTATCCTCATAATGAAAATTTTATTTTAAAAAAATTGATTCCATAGTATAAATATCTTGTTACCCCTTTGTTTAACAATAAAAATAAAAACTATAATTATTTATAATATTGAAATAGGAGAAAATGATTCATCAAAATAAATACATTTAATTTTGGAATAAACTTTACACACTAATATTTCTTTTTTTCTTATCACTTCACCTTCTTTATTCATTTTGTTCCAGATGACCCACTTTGTGCCAATAATGTTTTGTTTTCTAGATTGGGTGTGAGTTTCCATGTATAATTCATTTCAATCTGATCTAATTTTTTATTCATATACTTAACCAATTCTCGATACTCAGAAGCATTTTTCACATCATTCGGTTCTACTTTTGAATACCAAGAAGAATTTATAACAATAATTTCAATTCATGTTGTTTGAACTTTATTATGTTGATCCACAGTTATATTATGGCCTTCCACTTACTTCCTCTGCATAAAATGTGTTTTTTTATATCTTCATCGTCACTATAAATATATGAATTTGATTCTTCATCATATGGAGGATTATACTTGTCAATATCCTCATCAGAATTGATTTCAAAACATTCAATATCCTTCTCAACTACCTTATCTTCCAAAATAAACTTTTCTTCCACTTATTATTCAATTATATTCACATCAACTAAATAAAAAATTCTTCATGATTTAATGTTGATACATTTATATCCACTTCCTTATAAAGAATATCCATGAAAAAATATGTCTTCATATTTCTGTTCAAACATTCCATTGTTTCCAACTTTATTCAATGTCATGACTCCTATATTCCTGATTTTATTTTTCGAAAAGATTGTGGATAATTCTAAGACCAGACACTGAGAAAGTGCACAATTCTGAGGGATGGTGTGCCTGGAATGGATCTGCGAAAAATTTTTAGTTTTTAAAAGAGAACACAATATTTTCTTAAAACAGTTGAATAACTTGTAAATGGTTATCCAGATTAGAATTATTAGGGAACTATTGAGCTCAAAGCAGTGGCTTTACCCATGATTTGACATAACTCTAGTCGGTGGAGGTCTTTTGTAGAAAAACCCAATATGGAATAATAGTAAATAAATAAATTCTGTATGGTTGTTTTATTTTTAAAATCCAAATAAGTCTTAATTTGTAACTAATATACGAAATATGAGACCACCGTTGAGTTCATAAGGGGGTTTTTTCATTTGTAAAGTCTTATCCTCGGCTGTCGGATGACATTTCTGAATGATAATTTTTGGACGTTTTAATGGAGAATAAAATGAACTTAAAAATATTATTTTATTTCTCTTGATGTTTTTCAACATCATATTGAAGCTACAGGATCATGCCGAGGCAGTCCATTTTCATTCATAAATGTAATGTCATGGAGAAGATACCACACATCGATGCGACATCAATGAAACCTATTTCCATCATTTAAGAAATTGGAAGGGATACATGATTAGATTAACAATCCTGAACAAATTCCCTAGAAGCACTTCAAAAGAAAATATTAGTATAAATATCTCCTTGGATAACGATTATGAGATGGTGGATTAGGATCACTCATGGATGGATCACAGACAATAATGAATATTTTTCATCAATCGATCCAAAATCTTGGTAGGGCATGTGTTTTTAATTCCTTCATTTCTATGTTATGGGAGTTAAATGATGAATGCAGACCAATCCACAAATAGGATGACCCACGGTTTGATCATTCTTGTGTGAGGGATGATTTTCTATAATTATGATTGGGACAATTTATATTATGTTTTTTTATGTTGACCATTTTTATAAAATGGATCAACGCAAGAATGAATAAATATTTGAGGTTCATTCATCTGTTTTTTATTTGTGTATTTATCCCCAAATCATTTTATTAATTATTAATCTTCTTCATGGAAGTATGAATAGATGATCATTTCACAGTTGTTTCTTTTTTCCAAAATATCTAAAATCAAACATCATACTTCACAATGACATATCGGAGATGCGATGGTGACGATGACAGACAAATAAATGAAACATGAGAGATACCACATCTTAGGAATTTTCAGTTGAATAGATTGTCATGTGGATCCGAGCCCATGGAGATGAAGATCATGACCCAATATTCATAGATGTACATATGTTTCACATAAAATAGAGTACAGAAGGATTCTCGGTGGCCCTTGGATGAGGCCACCGGCATGGAGATGTCGGAAATGGCTCAGGACGACGGCTGTGTGCGGGCACGGCCGAGCTAGGCAGACCTAGTAGGAAGGCTGCCGGTTGGGAATCCAGAAGTAGCAGCATTCCATTGTCCAAGATAGACTACAGTGGTGGGATTACCCATGGAGAACATGCCATGTGCTACGATATGATAATACCACCATCATGGGGTCAACGGTAGGCTAGGGTAGATGTGGTCAAGTGGGACCGCATCGTAGGGAGAACTCATGACTCCAACGTGTGTGTGTGTGTGTGTGTGCCGATCCCAAGGATTGTCTACATTGATGGGGGAGATGCCTGGCATGTGGTCCACTGTCTGCGTGAGCTAGGGGCCAGCATGGCCAAGCGTGCCGCGTTCCATAGAGTCGGGCCATCCAACATGACAGGGGCCGAGTTGGAGTAACCAAGACACTTTGGCACCCTAGTGGGCTTGTTCACATGATCCATCTACCCAACAAGACAGGACTATCAGGTTGGACCAGTTTGGGCAGGCCCAGACCAATCAGGTCAGGTTGGGTTAGCCAAACTGAGTCGGGTAATATCAGCCATACCATGTCATGTTAGGTTGGACCCAGATCGATATGGACCTGTTAAACTAAAATGGCCATATCTTTCCAATGGTTGGTCTGTTTGATGAGATGCCTGCAGTTTTGGGACATTTGTGATGACACGGTACATATTTTGATTGATTGGTGGGTTTTATTATAGTCGAGTGCAGCTTTGATTTTTTTCGTAGTTCTTTCCTTGAGGTTTCATTAGGACATTACTTATACGTTATTGGATAATATTCCCATATAGAGTCCATGTCCTGGATAGAGTAGTGGAATCCCTCTATAGGACAGGAGTGTTCCTCTATCACCCCTATTGTAGTTTTTATGTAATGGACCTATCCTCCATGTTATGGTGTTAATCCTCCATCCTATGGGTCGTAACGATATATTTCTCATTATTCTCGATGCAGAATCCCCTATGTAATGAGCCACATCTTTACGGTTATTGGTATTCATTGAGAATAATCCCATATGTTGTGGAAGAATAGAGATTTCTTTGTCAGTATTATTTGGGAATAATCCATTATTTTTATATCATGATCTTGACTAGTGTATCTCAATTTATGTTTCCCAAATTAATGGGACCTCATAGTAAGTGTTCTCAAGGAAATCATGGCTTTGGGAGTGAGTTCTTCTAGAATGATCAGGACTCAAGTAGACTATTATGTCTGATGATTGGTTGTGATAATGAGACACCATGTTTCATAAATATCTGATGTCCCATGGGTACTTTGTGACATAAAAATACCAAATGTTCTCTTAGATACTTTTGGTACACCGATTTTACGCACTTACTATTAGATGGATCAAGGAGTGAGATCTCCCAAAATGATTCTTCTACAAGAAAAACCTTATGGCTAGTAGTGGATGAGACCTGGATTTGTTGAATCCAATACGACTATACTTGTGTGTTCATATTATATTTTTTGTTGACATATACATATGTTGTGATGAATTCATCATCATAGTGATGTTTCCTTCGTGGAATTTTACTTTGTGTTTCAAGGTGTCCAATGGAATATTGTTTTACTCACCCATGTACCGGATTTTCCCACATGTGTCATGTATTGGGAAGATAATTCACACTTAGAGGGAGTTCTTGGAGGACCGGGGCCAGGTGGATCCTAGATTTATCTGATAGATGATGTGTGCTTTTGTTGATTAAGACAACTATTTCTGTACCTACCATTCAGGTAGGGTTTTCTTCGGAGGAGTTTTTGAGATGTGTACGTTTTTACGTTTCCTTTTTACTGGGCTTGTATTATAACCCCATATAAATTCATTTTTCTATTTTTGTACTCTCTGTTGGTATCTTAGTGGTGTGTCTATATGTTTACTTAGTGTTTTCAGTTTTATCCCTTTTTCATGGATACATGGGTGTGTGTAGAGGTAAATATGAAAATGACTCCCTTTTGTGAGATATGCCTACTCAGAGCTATTTTACATCCCTTGGAATATGTATTTTGGGGTTGGGGTAGTAACAGTATCGGTCTATCTAGGACAGGTCATGAGATAATGGTATTAGAGGATGATAGTTCTATCATAAGGACTAGGAGTAATTTGTTTTGGTTTGGGTCAGTAGTGTAAAAAATTTCGAGTTCGTATTTTAGGCTAGGAAATATGGTGTTTTTGAACCAGCTGACATATTCATACACAAGGACCCTAGATTTATATTTTTGACTCGGTACATGAAAATAGTTGTTTCGTGGTAAAAATTATGGTTTGTGTATCATATTTGAATGGGTTGTGTTTTTAGGTCCTTCTTGAGTCATCTCATCGGGTATACTCTATTGACCATGGAACATCTTGTTTTGTCTCATGATGCTTCCACATAGACATCCAGCTAGGATTCCACCACATGATTATGGGGATCATCCATAAGGTAATAAGATATTAGTAAAAAAAATACCCATGAAAGAACCACTAGGTGGTGTACCAGCTATACGACAACGTGTAGAGTAGCACATGTTACCTGCTCTACCAGTTTATTAGATGCACTGGTGGAGCACACTTCACAATTTTCAGTGATAGATACCCATCATGTTCTGAGGTGAGCCTCACTCTCATAGAGATGTGTACTAGCTTGAGGTGTTGGTGGAGTTTTCTGTCTAGTCTGGGCACCATCAGATTATATGGTAGTCCTAGCAGCAATCCTTCTCCGTTTCTCAACACGGTGATGATGGGGTTTTTATTACCTGATCATATGATGAGGTGACTCTTCTAGGGATGGATTTTGTGAAAAATTATCAGGGAAGGAACAGTCCCAATAAAAGCTAAAGGAAATGCATTCCCAAGAGCATCTACAGCTCTGGTAGGATGAAATATCAGTAGCTGAGTATTCATCGAGGCATACCACCCTTTCCAGGTACTCAAGGAATACGAAACACTGCTACTGATTTAGAGCTCAAATCATAATGAATTTTGTTTTAGGGATAGTTTAACAAACTTTATTCCTCTATGTATTCATACTAATGAAAGGGTTCTAGAGAAAATCATTGAGTTATAATGTCTCTTGGTTGAGTGGATAAAACCAGTGAATGTTAGTAGTGGGAAATAATGGGAAGATACCCTGTAATTAGGAAGCCGATATCAGTCTCAAAAACTGGATGTGTGAGGCATTCTGAGAGGAGGTCTAAAGTAAAATGGTCTACAACTCAGGGATAATAGGGTGAGTCCAGTCATCCTGAAGAGAGGTAATTATTTCATGTGATGACTGGGGACATCTCACTAGAGATTGTCTAGCCCGTCGTACTGCTTGTTGAGAAATGGTGGATGGGCCACCAAGGAAGTTATAGTGACATGAACAAATGGATTTGCGGTGTGGATGACTTGGTAGATAACATGGGAGAGATTAATGAGGTGGTATACATTTTGACATGTTACCACCACCCCCATGTGGTCAACACCTGGATCAAGGAACCAGAGGATAAGGGAGGGGATAGCTACACACAGTTGAGGAATATGAACCAAGGGCACCATGAATGATTCATGGTAAGATACGTGTCTTCCCATTGTTGTCATATTAACAGACATAATTTTAATCATTTTTTCTTGCCACGAGTCTTGGTCAAGACCTATATTTTCAAGTTAAACTATTTACCTGACCCTTATGTCTGGAGATACCTACAAAAGGACACATGATGATCATACTTATGAAGATAGTGTGATTTTACCCATGAGGTGATATTTTTAGTTAGAACCTATTGGTGGAAGCATCATGTATTTATGAAATCATTCCTGGTATGGATTGGTTATCGACAGCCCATGATCAAATTGAATATTTTAGGAAAAGGATGTGGTATGCCTGTAGATATGGAACATGATTTTCATTGGTCGGTGAAAAATAAATCCTTGGTAGCTCAACATATACTTATTCATAGAAGGGTGCAGCTGATCACTCATGAGTTGGATTGTCATACCCTCATAGTAGTAGGTGTTTTGTGTTTTTATTTCCCAATAGTAGTGGAAGAGTAAGAGGATGTATTTATAAAAGATGTTTCCAAGATTATTGTTCTACTTGTTGAATGATTTCTACATTGTTTTACACCATGGGATGGCATCGATATCAGCATCAAAATTTTAGTTGTATTTCATAGATCTTCATGATACAGGGGTGAAGTTGGAGTAATTTTACAGGAAGGGCTTAGTAACACCCTTTGTATGAGGTTTGGTGTGTATTAATAGTTTTTTAACCAAGTGTCTATGGAGAATGAGTATCCAATAGAATAGGATGGGTGATCTCTTCGATCATTCGAGATAGAGTTTAACGAGCACCCCAATTTGGATATTTCTGTAGGATGGGTTCTAGTATGTTATTTTATGTCTTGTATTAGGGACCAAACATTATTGTTTCATGATGAAGAAGAAAATGGTTATTTCCAATAGTTTACTCCAGTTGATACCACATTACCAGAACTGTTAGACCCATGATCTTGAGATGGAAAGTGTAGTCTTCAAATTGAATATGTGGTGACATTGCCTGATGGGTGAGTATTTTATCTACTAACCTAACCACAAGAGTCTCAAGTACATATTATATTAGAAGAAAATGATTTTTTTATAGAGTAAATGGAAAGAGTTCCTCCAAGACTATGACATTGTGATAGTCTATACTCATAAGAAGTGGGATATAGTGGCTGATTCTCCCAGCAGGAGATCTAGTTCAAAGTAACTCAACAAGGCACCAGAGTAGTTTTCCACATTAATGTAATCCTTTGTGGATATTTATAAGGGATATTACCTCTAGTCAATAGTTTTTTCCCCTCCACTCTTACATCGAGTTAGGGAGGCATAGTTCAGAGTTATCAACTTTGACACTTTACGTGCTCAGACGTCAACAAGGCATACCACTAAAGAATATTCGAAATATGGGGAGAGCATTGTTCTTTTTAGAAGACACAAATTAGAACTAGTAATGTTGTTTTGATTTAGTCTTGAGGATGTTTTGTACACATTCCTTGTGTAGTACATCCCCCTTTTTATCCATGAGAGCTCATTGAGTGGGAAGGTTGAGTGCCTTTCTCTGGGGATGAAAGCCCGGGGTCTATGGTTGTTTCATGTTGCTTCTGATTTGATGGTGCTCTTAGGATGGCTAATCCTAGAAGTATATTAATATATGTGGAGAAGTGATTGATCATTTTTTTGGTAGTTCTAGAAAATTAGATTGGAAAGATGCAGCATGATATTCATGTGGGTGTTAGGGAGTACAATTGTGATGAAAGAATAGGTAGAATATCATATTACCTATTGATATGGTAGATGAGGGCTTGTTTGAATCAATTTATTAGTTTATTAAATCATCATGTTGATCCCCCTTTCCTTGAAAGGGGTTTCTCAATTTATATCAATGTGTTCCTTGAAGAATGTGGGAAATGATATTGGTGGGATTCGTGACGAGTTTATAGTGAACATTTAGGATACATGATACCATCTCAGTAATGATTGACTAACTCACCAAGTCGCACACTTCTAATATTTTCTAGAGAATATTTCAGTATAGATCATGGGATTCCTCTTTGTGAAGGAGATAGTTATACTCCATGGAATCCCATTAATGATAGTTTCCTATCGTGATGCTCATTTTTTCATCAGGGTTGTGGAGAACGAGGGTCGAATGGAGAGGATTATCCATGGGTAGTTGGTTCATTTCATGCATTCCTGGTGGTTTCAGGAGAATATCCCATAGAGGACATGGGATTGGGAGGCCCAGATTTGTTCTTGGCACACTCATCTATTTGGGTATCCTTTGGTTTGGATTTTTGGGAGGTAGAGCCTTAATGTGGGGAGAATGAAATGGAATGGATTTTCCTAAATTTATTTTTAAAAAATTTCTTTGAAAATTTCAAGACCATTCACTTAGACAACATGTGATTCTAAGGCCCATTGTTCTTGGAATGAATCAGTGAAAAATGTTTAGTTTTTAATAGCATTTTTGAGTGATTTCTCCCAAAAAGTGAAATAACATATAAATGGGTTCCCGGATCCGAACTCGGTGGCCACCATTGAGCTCAGAGTAGTGGCTTTACCCAAGACATGATTTAACTTTAGTCAGCACATGTATTATTTGGAAATACCTTAAAATATAATAACTATAAATAAAATAATTAAATAAAATTCATTTATTTTCAAAATAATAATAACTCATAAACATTTATCTGGATTGAAAATCAATGATAGCCATTGAGTTCTTAAGGGAGTGTTTTCTTTAGGAGAGGCCTAACCTCAGACGACGCATTCCAGTGATGAAAGAAAATTTTTGGACATATTAAATGAGAATAAAATGAACATAAAAAGTTTAATTTAATTATTTTGACGTTTTGAAGCATCACAACATTCTCCTAACACCACGATGGGTATCCCGTTTCCTTTCATTGATGAAACATCATGGTAACGATGCAACACAATGACATGGAAAAGATGAAATGTATTTTCTTCAGTTCACAGCTTGGTAGGGATACATGATTAGATTCACAATCGTAGAGAAATTTCCAGGAGGATCTGGGGAGGAAAATCATTGGAAAGACCTCTTATTAGTTAATTATGACGAGATAATGGATCAAGATAGCTCATGAATGCATCACCGATGATGAAAAATGTTTTTCACAGATGAATCCAAACACCAGGTGGTGATCATGTTGTAAATTTCTTCTTTTCCCCATACATGGAGTTAAATGATGAATACAGATCATCCCAAAAACATGCTAACCTACAATTTTCATGTTCATGCGGGGGGTGATTTGCGAGAATTATGTAGGGGGTGATTTTAATTATGTATTGTTTATAATGGTCATTATTAAATAATAGATAAAGGTTGTAATGAACTAATGGAAAAGATTCAATAATTGGGATTCTATTTGTGCATTTATCCCCCATTTGTTCTTTTCATTCATTAGTTCTTTGAGAGAGTATGAACATATGATCATTTCACAACTATTTATTGGAACAACAATCCTAAATTAGAGATTCATCATATTGACGACATATCCAAGGGGTGGTGGCGATGGCGACAGACAGATCGAAGTGACACAGGAGATACCACATTTATGGAATTTTCTGCAGATCTGATTGTGATGTTGGTCCAATCCCTGAATGATGGAAAACACAACCAGAGGATCAGCAAGGTACCTCCATTTTGAAAAATGGTGCACCATTAGATTCTCAGCAGCCCATGGAAGGGGACACCGGTGCGGTGATGCCTGCAGTGGCACACGGAGGAGACCGTATATGGGCGCAACTAGATAATTTCGACCCGATAGGAAGGCCGCTGATAGTGTGACCAACAGCGGTTGTATCATGCATATCTAGGAAAGAACATTGCGGTGGGATTTCCTGTAATTCACATGCTACAGATGGTGATCAGACAAAATCGTCGGTAGGGTGGGCGGCGGTGGGCTTCGACCGAAGGACTCTAGCGGGACTGCATCAGAGAGAGAACCCACAAACATTCTATTGTTATGTGCGGGTAATGCATACTTTCTGCATTGTATGGGAATCCTCTTAGTATACGGTCAGGCTACAGCGTGAGCCAGGGGCGGGTGAGTCTATGCGAGCCGAGCTGGTGCAACTTAGATGCTCTTGCAGCCAAGTGGGCGGGACTACAAGGCCTAACGGACCAACAGAATAGGACCATCAGGTTGGGGGATTTTTGGGCAAAACATGACTGATTGGGTTAGGTCATGTCAGCCAAACCGCGTCGAGTTAGGTCGGTCGGGCCATGTCGAGCCTTACCCAGGAAAATTCGGATCCGTTACACTAAAATTTCCATATCATTGAAAAGGGAGGTCCATTTTATGAACCATGTACAGTGTTGGGACACTTATGAGGATGAGGTCCATTTTGAGATGGTTTGGTGGGTATTTAGCAGGAACCTCTATAGGTGAAGAGATTCCCTTTGTTCTTTCCATGAGGGATCTGTATTATATTACTTCAAAACACATGATAGTAATCCCCTATAGAAGACTAGTCCTGAATAAAGTTAAGGAATCCATCCTCGTGACAAGAATGATCCACTATCTCACCTAATATAATTTTTTGTGAATTGGTAAGATGTATAAGTGAAGGGTGTTAATCACCCATACAGTGGGTCGTAACAATAGGGTTCACGATATTCTTATTGGAGAATCCCCTACATTACGAGTAGCATTAGTAGTGTTTTAGGTACTCATCAAGAAAAATCCACTGCATTGTAGATTAATATAGATTGGATTATCGGTATTCTATTGGAAGAATACCATATCTATATATCATGTCCTTGACTAGTGTATTTCAATTTCAACAGGGCCCAAATTTGTGGGACATCATTTTAAGTGTCACTGATGACATCATTACTCGAGGAGTGAGTTCTTCCAGAATGAAAATGCCTCAAAAAGAATCATGTGGATGACGATTGGTTGTGATATCGAGACTTGGTGCCTTAACAAGATTAGATGTCTTAGGGAAACATAATGTTGTATCGAGACGATGTGTTCTCTCATGTACTTTTGGTATACCTGTTCTACTAGATTACTATCAGATGCATTGAGTGGTTATATCTTATGGAATCTGCATGCTATGAGTAGAACCATAATCCTAGAAGTGGATGAGGCCTTGAATCTTGGAATTCATTAGGAGTAAACTGGGATGTTCTTGTTATATGTTTTATAGGCATATACCTATGTTGAGATAATTGTTTCTTTTTAGTGATGTTTCCATTGGGGTCTATTAGTTTGTGTTTTGGGGGGTCCTACTGAGTAATTTTTTACTCACCATTGTATGGTATTTTCCTTCACATGTCATTTCATGTGCAGACAATCGATGTGTTAGCAATGTCCTAGGTGGACTAGGGCCAGGGGGTGCATAGAGTGATCCAACAGACAAGGTGTAATTCTGTGGATTCAGAGGGCTATTTATGTTCCTAACCATCTGGTTGGTTATTATACAGTGGAGATCTAAGGAATTGTACCTTTTCACTTTCCCTTTTTGTGATTTTATTATGGACTCTCTTATATTTAGTTTTCTACTTGTTTACTCTATGTTGGTATCTTAGTGGTATGTCAATTTTTTTACATAGTGTTTCTAGTTTCATCCATTTTCATGTAGATGTGTGTGTGTGTGGATACATATTTAAATGAATCCCATTTCAGGGATATTTCTACTAGTTCTAGTTTCTATTACCTCGCATATAGGAGGTGATATTGGGGTATTCACGACCTAGGACCCACTAGGACAGGTCGCAACATTCTTCATAGTACACTGACTCTTGAAACCTGTAAAGTGTTTTGAGCATGATGTTTCCCATAAAACAATTAATATAGAGTTATTTGTGAATATGGTCAATAAAAATATTAGTTTTGAATATAAATAATTGTACTCATGTCTCGACTCCAAATGTAATGAGAAATATTATGTTCAAGTAACATAGTTCCCCCAATTTACACCAAACATATATTTCATATTTTAGCATCCCCATTTTGTTTGGGAGTATATGGAGAACTTTATTCATGAATAATTCCATGATTCTCAAGATTTCATTAAAATTATTCTCTTTTGTATTAACTATCATTATTAGTTTATTACTTCTTCACTGAATACACACATTCCTTCAAAGAATTCCATTTATAACTATTAATAATTTCCATAGAATCTCACTTATGCTTCATATAAATAACACATGTAATGAGAGTAATAACATAAATGAAATTAATGATGTAAATATCATCATTTTTATTTTCTCTTTGTCCCATAGATATCAGATTGAATATGCTCTAATGGTTGCTTTGAACAACTCTCGACATTCAAATGCACAACGTTTGTAATCATTTCTTTCTAAAAAATTGGGAAACACCAATTTCTTCTTCTTGGAAAATATTGAATGTCTCGAACACTATATTGGTTTGATAATTTTTTCATGTTTCTTTAAAACTTGTGTCCTAGCCATTTATTTGGAAATTTATTGTCACACACCATACTCAAGTAACAAGAGTTTTTTATTTCACCAACATGAAACAAATTCTATTTTGTATGTTGGCCTCTTGTAACTATTTTGAAATATTCTTCCACTTTCAATAAAAAATCCATATTTAAAAATGATAAAATTGTTACCCTCATCAAAAAATTGCGAGAAACATAGAAAAATCTATTTCATACCTTTAATATACACAACATTCTTGGATTTCATATTTTCTTTTCCAATGGTGACAAATCCAACACCATTTGTTTGCAG
The DNA here is from genome assembly GCA_963277665.1 of Viscum album. Classification (NCBI taxonomy): domain Eukaryota; kingdom Viridiplantae; phylum Streptophyta; class Magnoliopsida; order Santalales; family Viscaceae; genus Viscum; species Viscum album. The sequence continues at coordinate 506,924,247 of OY728150.1, forward strand.
GGAATCATCATTGCCAAATGTCACTTTTTATCATTAATGTATTTTATGTTCATTAAAAATTTAAAATATCCTATCAAATTATAAGAATGCCCACTATCAAGGATCCATTTTCATTCTATTTTTTTGATGCTTTCAAAGAAGTTGAAATAGTAAGATATTTTTTTTATATTTCATTTCATTCTTAACTTTTAACTTCTTAGAATTGTTAAGAATATTTTGTTTTGACGGTAACAATATAATACATATTTTTTAAAGGTCTATAGTTTTTTCACATCTTTCAAAAATAGTTTCCAAGGGTTGGAACATATTTCCAATCTTCACACGAAACTTATCAGCTTTATTGTTTTGAGGGAATTCACTCCCTCTAAACATTTTCCTTTCATAACCTATGGAGGAATATTAATTTTTTTGGTCAAACCAACACATATTTGGCACATGTATGAATCCACAAAAATAATGATAGTATCCATAGAATTATTAATTTCTATGAAAAAATCCATACATAATAGAATTATAAATATTATTCTAAACAACCTTATTGTATTTCATTTCTAAGCCACCAACTATTCCATCATCAATGAATGTAATTTTTTACTTTTCATCCAAAATAGAATCAGAATTTTTTGAAACATTTTTGGATAGAGATAAAACATTTTCTGTCTCAAGGTATTTTTAGACATCTAAATTCCCATCTTTTTTGGTTTTGGTCAAATACACAACTTTCCCAGTTCTCTTATGTTATGGACTATTCAATAATTTTTCTCTACCTTTGAGGGTAATTGTTTTTTATCCTTATTATGTTTATCAATATGATAACATTCCCCAAATTTTAAAAATTTTACTTTCCTCTTATGCTTTAGAATGATTTTTGATAAGTTCCAATTATTCATCTTTTTTCATTCAACTTCACTTCTAGATGCTCATTTTGATTATTTTTTTTGTCAATAGATTTAATAAAATCATAAATTTTATTTACCATATTCATATTCCTATCATCAAAACATTCTTGGATTATTGATTATGAAAATTTGTTTTACCACTTTCTATTTGAATTTCAAGCCTTATAATCTTTCTAAGACATTATTTCAACTTTTATTTCAACTAAAATTCATGTTGAGTTTTTCTTTGTCAGAACTGATAGTTCTGAATTCTCCAACATTCACTATTGTAATAAATATATTCTCAATAACATAGTCAACCATATTTTCAAATTCAGAATTACTATCTTCATCTTCATTTTTTTAGATAAGAAACTTGTTCATTTGTATTTGAATAATTTTCTACATTTTTATGTAGAATAAGATTTTCCTTAATCTCCAATTCTCTTCCAGGATCTTCTTTCCATTATTTCTTATTCATCACTTCCCTCTTATTTCTTCCTTTTTGTAAATTTAGACACAAAATGCATAATGGATCCACATTTAAAAAATTTCAAGGGAAGTTTCTATTTGTATTTCTTGGAACCACATTTTAAATTATTATAAAACAAGGATAATGTTTCATCAAAATTTTTACATACCACATTTTTAGAATCGAATTCACCTACATCATCTTAAATAATAATATCCTTTGAATGTTATTTTGTAGTATCCTTGAAATTAATTCATAAATCAACTTTTTTTTAATTCTCACAACCTTCTCCCTTATCATTTCATATGTTATTAGATTTCTATGAAAATCATCAAGAGATATTGTTTTAGGATATCTGTCATCTAGAGAAGAAACTTTTTTATCAACTTTTTAGGGAAATATTCTCAAAATATTTTCAAAATCAATAGAATCATCTATATTTTGAACAATACATCTGATTTTACTAACAATGTCATTCAACCTAGTAAATAATTCCTTGACATATTTATATTCACCCGCCTTCAAATCTTCATACTTAAATATCCATATTTTTAACTTTTCATTCTTCACTTTTTTATTACCTTATTATATGTTTTTTAATTTATACCATATACAATTGGATTTGGTAACATCTTTAACCCTTAAGAATTCAGTTTCAGAATGTGATGATAGTAAAGAATTCTTGTCCATTCTATCATTCTCAGGAAAATTATTATCAAATGATATAAGAGGAGCATTATAATCAATAGAAGGAAACCCATCTATTACATATTTATGAAAATAATATACAATAAACATAATATTCAACAACATTATATCTTTCTAGATATGATAGTTCATTCCATGAAAAACTAGATTACATTTATTATTCACGCAATTCAAATTCTCTATTAGATAAGAATAAGTTAAGGGAACCTTCCCTCTATATACCTATTCATATTATCCATTCAGGATAATTTTACTACTGAGAGGTGGGGGTGAATTAGTGATAATTTTTATTTTATATTTCTGTGAAACAACATTTTCCTCATTTTAATGATTTCATTCATTGATAAAAAAATTCTAACAGATATTTAGAAAAAAAAATATTTATAAGGTTCAATTTTCAATAAGAATATCTATATCCTTTGTATGGTTTAGAAATGATACTAAACCACACAATCCACTAGAAAACAAATAATTTTGATGGAATTAAATTAGTAGTATATACCCTTTCACTCGTTTATCACCCTGAAGACAATCCAAAATTATTTATGCACCCTATTATGACAAATAGGTAAAATAATGTTTGTGTAAGAACCCATCTAACCTCTGATTATTTTCAACATACAAAAATGTATTATTTGAAGAAAAAAATCATAAACTTCTTACCCAAAATATGGAAATAACATCAAGGACTTTAATATAGAATTAATGTCAGATTTCAAAGTCTTATCTACTCACTATGAATATCTAGATCTGATTTTCCAATCCAATATGCTCACTCTACCATCAAATATGATCTTTAAATTTGATTCCCCAATCCAATTAACAAGATTCTGCAAGAATACAATCAAGAAAATATGGAACACTACCTTCCACAGTCTAGAAATCCAAATATGTAAATCTTGACATTATTTTCTAGACTAATTATATGATTATCTGAATACAATGAAAATAAGAAAATGATAGAAATCAGAATATGATGATAAATTTAATAACATTGTGATCTTGTCTCTTCTACATTCACATAAATCCATCTAAACATCTTATACTTATCTCAATAGAGAGTATTATTTATCTCCCTAGAATGTTTGATATTCTCTATCTTCACATGAACAACACCTCCATGTCTGAGTACAAAAATAGTATGATGTTCATTTTTTCTTTTATAGGATACCCATGAAGGGGCTTGGGAACAATCCCTAAAACGTTCCCACTCAACAAAGTTTAACCAATTCACAATTTCCTTGAATTTAGGGTGCATTTATGAATTCTTCAAATATTCTCAATTCATCTCAAAACATCTTGTATATTCTTAAATCTTTTTTAAGAATTATCTCTTCATCCAAATTTCTTTTTAAATTACCAGTTTGGATCTGATTTCTTAATCCAATTTCAATTTTTTATTTTGATTGTCTCAATAATATATCTTTAATATGATTGTTCTTTACCATTCATTTATAATGTTATTCTCCCCCTTGACCACTCATCTATCTATTTTCTTCAGTTCTTCTCATGATTACCTAGAAATACACTGTCCCTTATTTATCTATTTTCATGATACACTAGATCATCAAAAAATTAAATTCAACCCCTTTTAAATTGTTGACTAATTTTATGATCATATCCTTTACTTTTCTTTTCATTCAGCAGTCTCCTGAAAATATTACCCTAGTTATTATGGATTTTGACTCAATTGATGAAACAAAACATGTTTCGAAGCTTTTCATGAATTTATGTTTCTGATGATCCCATTATAGTGGCTTCAAAAATAAATTCTTTAATGAACTTTCCTATGAAATCATTGATGATTATTAGCAAAAATAACCTCCATTATTTATAAAAAATCCTTCTTTACAACCCAACCTAAATATTATATATCTGAATATGATTACAATGACACTTTTCATTCAAAGTCACATCTGATCAATATGAACATGATTGATCTACATCTATATCACTCTCCATTTCATTAATCAATATAGCATCACAAGTTTCACCATAAGATAATGATTTTTGAGTACTCAATGATAAAAAAATCATCATATTTAATTTATTTTATTCATGAACATTGTGATTCTCCCATATCAGTAAAACCATTTCTATTAGAATTAATGTGAATCTGATGACCATTTACTACCATCAAGAATCATTCTCAAAATGATCGACCTTTTTACTTCGAATTGAATGTGAATTTGATGATAATTTTATTAATTAATACATCACATGAATACGATGGGAATTTTAATTGACTATGAGTATGATTCATTGAATATTAGGGTATTTATTTTCAGAATACAAAATTGAGATGATTATTTTTTTCTCATACTTTCATTCTTTTTTAAAACACTTTCTAAAAAAAATACAACATCTAAAAATGTTCACCTTCATCATTAGCCAGGACTAAAAAGTAATAAAATCTAATGATACTTCAGATAAAATGAGTTTAAATATATTAATTATATAACATATCAAAAGGGGATGTATATGAAACACACAAAAGAAATAAGCTGCGGATATAGTATATATATCAATGAATTAAACGTTAGATAAAAAACCCTTACCTCAGGTTCAATATAAATTGTATTTACTCGAACATCATATATAATACATATATTTTTATTATAAATATATCATATAAACATACTCATATATCTCTTAAAATATATTATATTTTTTACTCATTAATCACCCATTGTTTAATTTTTTTTAAAAAAAATCACTATTTCTTATTTAAATTAATTTGTTTTTCATGTGTGTTTTGCTTCTGTAATTTGGGTAAGATTAATTTTATGTTGGTTAAATAATATATAGAATTTTTATAAAGTATATATATATAGTATAGATTCAATATATTTGTATTTTTTTAGTCTATAAATTTTAGAGATAGAATATAGGTAACACCATTCATGTTGATGGAAAGTCGTTCAAAAGCATGAATTGTGTTTCCCTTCTTATTAAAATATGGAATAAAATGAAGATAAATATAAATTGAACATTAAAAAATAATTATTATTTCATATATATAATATATACTAAAAAAACCAATCCTTATTTCCATCCATGTAAAAATAAATTAAAAACCTTTACATATCGCTGTGTGGAGGTCATATTCCACACATACACAAGACCGACGTTATTTTATTCTAAAGGATATAAAATAATGAAATAAGATGTGATATTAAATTTATATAATTATGGTTTGGTAATAAATTTCATATATTTTTACTAATTTTTACCTTCCTAACATCCATGTAATGTTTAACTAAAAACGAATCAGATTGCTTCACGAGTTAGTTGTATATCACACCAAAGAGCGACATTATCATATCAATCATAGAATTTAAATTAAATTTTATGTGTAATATAATAATTCAAAAGTATAATAATTTAATAAATATATTATAAATATGTTAAATCCATCATTATATTCAAGGATGATATGTGTTGATGAAAAATGAATTACATCAATCTGCGAGGTGGTAGTCCTCCATACACACGATTGACTGTTTTGATTTCCCATTGATGGAAGTGAAGATGTATATAGGTCATTACATTAAAATAATGACATATAATTATATGTTATATAATTTTGTATTATATTATCATTATTTATTAAGGTTTTATGGATGTGTAAGAGCAAAAAAAAATAAAAATTTTTGTTTGAGAACATTACCACTTCATTGGTTGACCTCTTTAAGTATTCATTGAAATCCATAATTAGATGCCTTTATGATATAACCTAAGACTCTATCATTTTTTAGTTGATAATATAATTTATTTGATTGTTTATTTTTCTACCAGTTGGATTTTGATGTTGACCTAGACTGTCATTGAATCCATTCAACGATTAAAATTTATAATCCTTATAACTACAGTATATGTGGCATGTAGGGTCAAACCCACAGGGATGGAAATTCTGACCGCTATTCTTCTGAAATCCTTCTAAAACTCCAATGTTGTCAGCAGTGGAGTGAATTTTCTACTTTTCTACTTTTTTTATTTTGTTTACTATAAGGCACAAATTAAACATCACAATATTTTTGAGTTTTTGTTCTAAACTATATTGAAGCAAGAAACAGGATAAAATAGTAAGTATGAGAGAAATAATATACTGATAAGTGAACAATCTAGAGAAATATGTCCGGGGAAAATATCACCTATACTGGTTTTTAAAACACTCCTTCCCACAAAGGTGATTACATCTAATACCACTGAAAATGAGTGATTTATTTCCCTTGCCATAAGATAAATCAATAAAGTCGACAAGTCTTGGAGTTCACCACTCCTAGATTAATCAACATGAGAATTCTTCTTTGAAAAATATTATACATAAATCACGTCGTATGTTCTGTAGTCTTTCATTTCAATTTAAATGTATAAGAAAATTATTCCACAATCAAACTCACTGAATGAATGTGGAGTTTCGAGATTAATTGAAGGTGGTATGTTACAATTTAATGTAATCAGAACTGACCTCACTGATCAATGTCGACCACATTAAAAATGATAGAGAGAATGAAGGAAAAAAGATAACTAGTAGACTTGATTTTAACCCCGAATTGGAATATTTAACCTAACATTACCTCTATTATGAAAACTAAAATCATTCAATTACGGAGGAAGAGAACTGAATGAGAACAGGGAAACAAAACTCCCTCTACTAGCATGAATTTCTGCTGCTCCTGGACCTCGAATCTCCCGAGATTGGCTCTCCGAGAAGTACTATAGCATCCCGCCTTTTTATCACATAAACTTTCATTACATTTTACAAAACCGAGGATCTTTAAGGTTTAGTGTCTTGGAAACCAGGAACATAAAACATGAAAAGAACAAAAACACTCTTCTTAAACACTTGAAAGGCTTCTCCTTAAGTTCATCCTATGTTCATTACTGCATCTCATAACCTGGGGACATACATCAAAAGAAAGGGTGAGCAGAAAGCCCAGTAAGGGAAACAAGAGAAACATTTTACATGTGAACTTGAGATACTTCAATAAGGACATGAAAAGAAATTTAAGGCATGAGAAAGAAATAATGAGATACATCATAATAAAAATAACATTTTTCATAACTTGAAGATGTGGCTGCAACATTTAATATTGACAATCGTTTCGTTTCACCAAGGTCCATCCCCAAGGTGTCGTTAAAAATTACCAAGGTTATTCACCATGGCGTCGTTAAAAATGGTCATCTCTAGAGATTAAGTCTTTACCCAATGCATTGGAGCACTATCAGAGCACACCCTTAAATTTGCCTTTATTATCATGTGAGCCACATATATCATCATCAAACATTTCATAGATAACCCATATATCATAAAATAAATGGGTTTCATTTCATAATCATAACGTTTTAAAAACTGCTTTAAAGACATGATCTTTACGTCACTTTAAACCCACAGAAGGGGAGAGCGGGTATCATGTATGTAAATCCCAGAATTTAAAATAGAACATTTTGGTATATATATGAATACCCCTTTAGAATAAAGAGCTTTGAGTATTCACTTAATAATATAAAATAACTTTAGAAAAAGAGAGAGACATTTTGAGACGAAAATTCTACAGCACAACGGCTACATTACAGGGTTTTAGAAAATGTTTAAAAGAGAGGGTACATGGGTCAAACAATCATAAATGACCCATAAAACAGTATAGGGACATAATATAAGGGATTTAAGAACATGGTAATGAAATTTGAAAATATACCATCTGAAATGAAGAACCTAAAAGGAAGACAAAAATAAGATTTCTTTTATTAAAGTTCGGCAGCCTAACGGCGTTACTTAAACTTCAACAAAAATGATTTGAAAAGATCAAATAGGGTCTCTCATAATGTGAAAATAAGAGTTCAGTATGATAGATATAGAGATAATTCCACATCATAACAAAAATGAACTTGAAAGAATTCACATGAAAGTAGAACTTCAAAATGAGAAGGGTGAAGAACCACTTAAAAATTCGGCAGCCTAACGGCGCCACTTAAAACTTTAAAATACTGAATTAAAGAGATCAAATGGGGTCTCTCATCATATGAACATAAGAGTCCAGTATGATAGATATAGAGATCATACCCCAACATAACAAAAAGGAACTTGAAATAATTGACGTGAAAGTAGAACTTCAAAACGAGAAGGGTGAAGAACCACTTAAAAATCCGGCAGCCTAACGGCGCCACTTAAAACTTCAAAATACTGAATTGAAGAGATCAAATGGGGTCTCTCATCATATGAACATAATATTCCAGTATGATAGATATAGAGATCATACCCCAACATAACAAAAAGGAACTTGAAATAATTGACATGAAAGTAGAACTTCAAAACGAGAAGGGTGAAGAACTACTTAAAAATTCGGCAGCCTAACGGCGCCACTTAAAACATCAAAATACTGAATTGAAGCAATAAAATGGGGTATATAATCATATTATCATAAAAGATCAGTATGATAAATTTAGAGATCATACCCCAACATAATAAAAAGTAACTTGAAATACTTTACATGAAAATAGATCTTGAAAAATGAGAAGGGAGAAAGAATATGTTACAAAAAATTTCGGCAGCCTAACGGCGCCACTTAAAACTTCAAAAAACTAAATAATGAGAGTAAGAGGGGATATCTCATTATATGAACATGAAAAGGGCAGTAAGAGGAGTATAAAATAACACCCTTTAACATTTGAACATGGAGCATAAAAGAAATTACATAAAAGAGATTTCTCGAAAAGAAAGAGAAAGATCGGATCCCTTACCTTAAAATGTAACTCTTAAACCTAAAAGGTTGGGACCTTGAGGGCTTGGGGGTACCTTGGGAGGACTCCTTGGGAGCTAATGAGACCATAAATTCGTTGTGAATGAGTGGGGAGTCGAATGGATGAGAGGAGGGCTTGGTATTTATAGGGAAAGTGAGGGGACAAGGCATTAATGGCCAAGGGACACCTCACATGTGCTTTTCTCAAACCCATGTGCTCTCCCTTGGCATTTAGCATGGAGTTAGGCCACATGGGGCCCCCAAAACAATAATTCATCACCCTTGGCTGGCCAACCCTTAAAATATCTCATGACATCATCATGACACAATTATGATGTCATTAAACATACTGAAACCCTAAAACTGCATTTTTACTATTCACTGAAAAATTCATCTTTCTCAGAAAAATCCCAAACTTTCACCTTAACTAAATATCGATTCCCTAATTACATTTATGAAATCCATTTTATAAAAATAATTTTCTAAATATTTTTAATTCAATTTTTAAATAAATTCACTATTCACCGAAAATTCATTTTTTTCAGAAAAATCCCCAAAAATTACCTTAACATAATATCGATGCTCTGAGTTCAAAAATGAAATTCATTTTCTAAAAATAATTTTCTAAATATTTTTAATTAATTTTTTAATTAAAAAACACTATTCATCCGAAAAAACTAATACTTGAATAATAATTAATGAAACCGTTATTTAACCATTTTATTGAATCACATTACTTAATCAAGGTGCCTAGATTATTTTAAAACTTTCTTTAAGTGAGATTACTAATCCATTTGGTCACATTACTAATCCTAAGCGTAAAATCACTATTCACAATTTACTATTCATCAAAAATCAAGTTGATCTTATTAGACTCTAAATTTCGTACTGGACATAATTGTAGAAGACCATTTTTTAAAAATCATTACACATTTTTAATTATTTAAGGTTTACACAACCATTTTTAAAATATCCTTTTTCTAAAATTAATCAAAAATATGCATACTATATTTATCCGGTCATTTCAAAATTCATAAACTTCATCATAAGAAGAAATCCCAATTTTTATTTAAAACAAGGATTACACAAGGCAGTTACGGTCTCGTTACATAGCCCCTTATAATACCAGCATAGGACCTAAGAGTAAGGTGTGCTAGGGTGATAGAATCTTGGGGCGGCTCAGTCAACATTGCCCGAGTAGTAATTTCTATCAGTTTGAACTTCTCACGAAGGCGATTCCGTTCTAGCTTCAATGATGAAGTTTGGCTTGGATTTGATCCAGAGCAAAGCCCAATGGTGCTACCTCCTTCCCAAGCTCTGTTAGATGGGCTTCGATCGGTCCAAGACTACTAGGTGAGGCCATCGAATCTTCTTTCTATAATAATTAACCAAGATTACTTGTATTTAGAGACAATAATCAAAACATTTTGTTCACAGTGGTCATATTGACCGATGGTCATATAACAATCAAAACCCAATGGTCTCATTTTAATTATAATCATGTTTATCAAATAAAACATTTTTGTTGAGTATAAAAATAAAATAAAATAACACATGAAATTAGGAAACAAGATTTATTCAAAATTTCGGGCCGTTACAAGTACTCTAAGGATCGCCTCCAGTTTCTCGCTTTACTCCCTTTTGAATGATCAAACGAATCCCCCGCTCGAATTCGGTGTGTTCGTGGAATGGATGAGTGTCCCAGAAATTCTGCTGCTACTTTGCCTTTAAAACCCCACTGTCATCTACGGCATGTCACCACTCAATTTTCACTCACTTGAACTCTTCTTTCTATGTTTCACCGCACACGTGCATTTTTTCGCGATAGGAACATCACACTATTTTTTCCCAAGTAACTAACACCCTTTGAGTTAGTTGTGTGAATTTTGACATATACACATCTCTTGAATGAACCTGAAAAATTAAAAACAAAATAAAAATAATTAAAACATGAAGAAAGTTAATTAATATTTTATTTTTTAAAAGATGAAAGTTATAATACATATTGAAAATTAACTAAAATTAATTAATAAAAATTGTATTGATAATTATTATTAAATATTTTTATTATGATTAATTTATTGTTAAATCTTATAATAAGTAAAATTAGTAAGTATATAATTTATTATTGTTAATTAAATTATTAAATTAGTGTGAGTACTATTAAAATTTATTTGAAATAACAAAATTATATTCTTAAATTAAATTAACTAAATTAATTTAATTATTATATTTATTAAGTTTCAATTTAGTTTAATTATCTAATATAATTTGTTTAATATTTTATTTAATTTATTATTAATCATTAATTTATTATAATAAATTTTTATTAATTTGTTTGTTTGTTAATTAGGATGGTTCTACAGTTCCTTCTCCAGGAAGATAGGAGCGTGGCTCCGTCATTCTCCCGAAGAATCAGCGCTGGCTAGCGGGGTATTCTAACTCCTCTCTCCGGCTGTGTGTGGTGCAGACTCCTCCTCTGAAAACCGCGATGGCTTCAGCAGTGCAAGCAGCCCTTGTAGTCCAGCTCTCAAAAAAGATCTGCAAAAGGAACCAAGGTATGTTCTTCTTCATGTGCCTTGGCTCCTGGCTGAACTCCTCCTCACATAGCATCCCCCTCTGGTGGCGAACATCAGATAAGATACAGGCGGTACAGACTCCCTCATGTGGTGGTGGAAAATAGGTTTCTTCAAGCAGTGGCGAGGCTTCAATCAGTGTTGATCGGCCTCATCATATTCTTGAAGGATTGATGGCTTCGATGGCTTGACACAATGAATCCTCTTATTTTTGTAACTCCAACGGAACTCCCTTCAAGAAACCACAATGAGTTGCATCCTACATCAATTTCTAGATCGGGCGATAGAGGTTCGGTGTGGCTGTGAGTCCGTGAGAAAGAGGAGACGGTGGAAAAACTAAGACACCATAACCTATCGGTGAGACAATAAAGGTAAGAAATCACACGGTGCAACTGTAAAACAGTGAGACCGTGAAAGAATGGGGAAGCGGTGCGTGGAGGCACCGTGACAGGAAACGATTGATGTGACACTGTAACACTGCAAAACAAACAAACAAACTAAATAAAATGAAACTTTAATAAAACTGAATAGAATAATTAATAACAACTAAAAATTAATTAAAACAAGTGAAAAATTAAGTAACTGTAAACATAAATAAAATTTATGAAACAAATAAAACATAAATTAAATTATTGTTAACATCAAATTATAAAGCTTAAATTGTGACAATAATAAAACTAAAATTAGAAAGAAATTAAATTATTAAAAGTAAATATAAAATTTAAACATTTAAATTAGAAAGTTAAATTATTTATAATAGTTACTTTAATAAGTTAAATTAATTAAGGTAAAAAGATGGTTAATTTGTAATAATATACATCTGTTAATTAATGAAATTAAATTAACGAGATTAGAACAAGAGTAGAAACTTTTAAAACATAAATTTATATTTAATAAATTATTATATGGCAGCTAATAATTAAATTATGTTACTTTAATACAATGATATTTAATTAATAAGATGTTAGATTAAGACTACAATAATTATGTGCACAAGCTGAATCAATTAATTAAATAATAAATGTTAAATCATTATATATGCATAAAATGATACCAAACTAAATAGAAAGTAATTATACTATAAAATTAAAGTAAGAAATAAATCAACTATTTTAAAGCTTATAATACATGATTAATTTTAAAAATTGATTAATTATTAAAATTAATAATAAAAATACAAAAGAGCGATTATTTATTAAAAATAGTTAAAATAAATAATTAAATTGATAAAAATTAATTAAAAAGATGTAGAAAAACATGTGTTTTTAAGGCCACATCAAATTCCCCCACACATAATTATTGTTTGTCCTCATACAATCCCATGTTTTATTATCACTGAGAAATAGAATTATGATATTCATGATTTTTCTCAAAATGTAACATGTCCAGAACATTCAGTAGTGGACTTCAAAAACATGTCAATAGGCTTTTAGAAAATAAACTACTCATATGAATCTTACATAGAACAAAAACTCCAAGGTAATCAAGAGATCAATGAATAAACATGAAATGAAAGTGTCATGCCTCATATGTGATACTGCTAGGTGATTATCTTCAATCCAGGCATCTGTTCTAATCTCAAGAGTGTCAAGAGGATAAATATATTTGTAATTAAGAACTTAACCAAAAGAAATTTGTACTTTGATTTTTCCCCTAGGTTGCAAAAATAAATAATTTTTTCATGAATCACCTCAATGATACAATATAAATGACTCACATATAAACGAATTGACCCCTTATTAATTTGACATTCATCATTCCCCTCACCTTAATGAACTCATTTTGACCAGAGACACTTTAATGTATTTTTTCCTAGCCATGTATCATGTGCTAAGCACAGTTAAATGCACTTATTCAATGTGTATAGAGGGATTATAGTAAACAGAAATGCACCCAACATCTAGGGTCTTAGAGACTCAAAGTGGGATCCCAGATGCCCAAATTACTCGAGTTTCAAAATATTTCTATGAAAATCATTTACATTGGCTCATTATGATGATTTATTTAAATAAATAACAAAGAAGTGTGTCCCCTATGATCAATTCAAACTTCCAATTCTAAGGATTATGTACATAATTACACTAGAAAGTAACACATATCACTCTTAGAAGTAGTCCTAACCCAAGATCTTATTATACCACTAAGCAATACCACTCAAAAATCATCCATTATCAATAATTTTAGATTCAAAGTAATTATTAACATCCAGAAAGGTACTTATCCTAAGGAAAACACATTTTAGTACAGAGTAAAGCCTAAAATTATGCAAGAATTTTGAAAAAAATTAACCATTTTTTGACAAAAAATTTAAATTGCAGTGGGAATTGATGGGCTCACAATTAAGCATTGTTAATACCGGTCAATAATTGAACCCCTCCCCCACATATAAAACCCAAATTTTTCCCCAACGTTGACTTCCAAAGTAAAGAAGAACAATTAAATAGTTTAAGTTCAAAACAGATTTTCAATTAAGAAGATTAATGACATGTAAAAAGGGTCACATTAAAGTTTGAAAATCTTGTTTGCCACAATAATTAACTTAAAAGCAGGTTCCTTTGAAAATACATGCATTAACGTTTATGTCTAGTGAAAATGATTTTCAATATATCTCAGAAGTAGAATATAAGGTGTATGTGCACTATTAATTGGAGTGAAAGTCATTCTAGCAGAATTAAATTAGTTGGATATTCCACAGAGCAGAAAAATTTTAGGCTATACACCCAAACCCAAAGCAAATTCAATACAAAATATTCCCAGCTTACATGTAACCCCCCACACTTAGTTTCATATAGTGAGAAGATTTTAATAATAGTGAAATTCATTTTCCAACAGTGAATTACGTGCAGATTTTTTATTTACATAGTAACATACAGTAGAATTCCATTCCAATTCAAGTACAATTTTAAACATATGAAGAATTTTTATTTCTGTAGCAATGAAAGCAGTAGAATTTTAAAGTTCAAGCATAATTTTAGACAAATGAAGAATTTATAAAAATAGTAAAAAATAGAGCATAATGTTTTCATGCAAAACATGCAACAGATTTTTTTAAAAGTAATAAAGAGCATATTATGAAAGAGAAATTTAATAGTAAGATACTTCCATGATTTGTTTTTCATTTTTCTTTCAACATGGTAATTCCACTCCATTAAATGACTCAGCAGCATCTTCTAGATAACTCTGAAACATAACAAGAGAAAATGAACAAAAAGTAACAAGGACTTCCCAAAAAAAGAGCACAGAAGACACACTTTATTTAGTGTTTAAATGAAGAAAAGTAAAGACAAAAAGTACCATGGGTTGCTTCCCTTGTAGCACTATGTTTTAATGTCTTCATCCATACATTATTCTAGATCAATTTTCAAGCACTGTGAAGGCATCCAAGCCCTTCATTTGTCCCTCAAAATATAGTTTCACTCTCTTCCCATTAACTAACATGGGTTTATTCTCTTCGCATGCAATTTCAATATATCCATTCTTCAACACCCTCAAAATTGTTAAAGGTCCAGACCAATTGGACTTAAGTTTTTGAGTAAAAAGTTTAAGTCTAGAGTTAAAGAGGAGGACCATCTGCCCAGTTTTGAATTCATTGGTTTGAATGATAGAATCATAAAATATTTTAGTCCTCTATTTATAAATTCTTGAATTATCATAACTATTTCTCCTAATCTCATAAAGTTCACTCAGCTCAAGTAATCTCCTCCCAACAACACTCTTAAAATCAATTTTTAGATGCTTAACTGCCCAATAAGACTTGTATTGCAACACCACAGGTAAATGTCAGCATTTATAAAACAACATCCTATAAGGAGTCATACTTATTGGGGTCTTGAAAGCAGTTCTATATGCCCATAAAGCTTCATCAAATTTAAGAGACCAGTATTTCCTACAATTTGACAAAGTTTTCTCGAGTATATGTTTATGTTATCTGTTTAAAATTTCCACCTATCCATGAGACTTTGGATGATAATGAGTACCAATTTTATGAACACAACTATATTTCTCCATCAAATATTTAAACTTATAGTTCTTAATGTGTGTTCTATTATCAGTGATAAAAGATTTTGGGACTCCAAATCATATAAAGATATTCTTTTTCAGAAATTTTATTATAGAGTTTTCTTGGTTGTTGTGCAGTTCCATTGCCTCAACCCATTTGGAAACATAGTCTACAGAAATAGGAATATACTCATTCCCATGAGATTATGGAAATGGAGAAATAAAATCTAAACCCCAATCATCAAAAATTTCAACTTCCAGAATTCCTTTTTTGGGTAACTCTTTCTTCCTACCCACATTACCCAGCCTTTGAAATCTATCATACCCAACCACCAAGCTCCTAGTATCCTTAAAAAGAGAAGGCCAATACAAACTATATTGTTAGACTTTTTGAGCAGTTATTTCTCCACCATGGTGACCTCCCCAATGTGAAGAAAGACAATTTTCTAATATAGGCAACATCTCTTCCTCAAGAACACACCACCTAAGGATACCATCAGCACATCTCTTAAACAGCAAAGGATCATCCCAAAGATAATATTTAAGTTCAGAAAGGAATTTCTTTAATTGGTTATTGGATAGATTTTTGGGATAGACACATGCTGCAAGAAAGTTGAAAAAATCAGAAAACCAAGCAGATTGTCTGATTGACACAGTGAGTAGCTTCTCATCAAGAAAAGAAGAGTTTATCTCCCTAGGATCATCAGAATGAGGAAGAGGAAGTCTAGATATTGGTAAGAAACTAAATTTTCATCTCCTTATTTATCCCTAATCACTAATTCAAATTATTGAAGCAATAGAATCCATCTAATCAGTCTGGGTTTAGTTTCCTACTTAGACAGAAAATACATTAAAGCAGAATGATCAGTGAAAATGATAAATTTGGAACCTAACAAGTACTGCATAAACTTTTATAAATAAAACACAGAAGCTAAAAATTCTTTTTCATTGGTGGTATAATTTGTTTGGGCATCATATAGAAGTCTACTAGCATAATACACCACATGTAACTTCCTATCTTTCCTCTATCCAAGTAAAACACCTACAACCAAGTCACTTGAATCACACATAAGTTCAAAAGTTATTTTCCAGTTAGGTGCAGTGATGATGGATGATGTAGTGAGTTCTCTTTAATCCGATCAAATGATTTCAAATAGTTTTAATCAAAATTGAAAGGTGCATCCTTGACCATTAATGAACACAAGGGCCTAGTTATTTTGGAAAAATCATTTATGAATCTCCGGTAGAAACTAGTATTCCCTAGGAAACTTCAAACACCTTTAACATTTATAGAAGGAGGCAATTTTTGACTAACATCAATCTTAGAAGAATCAACTTCTAAACCACTCTTCAACACATTATGACCAAGAACAATACCTTCTGTAACCCTGAATTTACATTTCACCCAATTAAGAACAAGTTTGGTTTCAATGCATCTCTCTAATACTAACTCTAAATTTCCAAGACAAGTATCAAAAGTGCTACCCACATTGGAGAAATCATCCATGAAAAATTCAATGATTAATTAAATCATACCCGAAAAGATATACATCATACATCGTTGAAACGGTGTTGCTGCTCCACACAACCCAAAGGGCATCCGCCTGTAAGCAAATGTTCCAAAGGGGATTGTGAAATTGGTATTTTCTTGATCCTATGGATCAACATGAATCTGGTTGTAACTAGAATACCCATCCAGAAAATAGAAAAACTCATTGCCAGCAAGCCTCTCAAGAATTTTATCATAGAAGGTCATTGGAAAATGGTCCTTCCTAGTGACTGCATTAAGATTCCTATAATCTATACAGACTCTCTATTTTGTTCGCTTTTGTAACTTCGACTTCTTTATTTTTTTAATTTTTAATAACAGTGAATCCTCCATTCTTGGGTACAACCTGGACAGGGATGTCCCATGAACTATCAGAAATGGGATATATCATTCCAGTGTCCAGAAATTTGATCACTTCTTCTCTCCTAACTTCTTTCATGTTTGGATTCAATTTTCTTTGACTTTATATCCTAGGCTTATGGTCAGGATCCATAGTTATTTTATGCATACAAAATGAGGGACTAATACCCTGGATATCTTATATTATCTAGCCTATGAAATATTTAAACTTCTTCAAAACATTCAACAATCTTTCCACTTGATTTTCATTAAGTTCATCAGAAATTATTACAGGAAAATTGGATTTCTCACCCAGAAATGAATATTTAAGATGAGTAGGGATTGGTTTTAGCTCAAGAGTGGGTGGTTCTACAATATAAAGAAGGATCTTATTTATGGTAGGTCCAATATCTTCAACATATATTTTTTATAGAGTATTAAAATATGAAATATTTTCAATTTCATGCTCAGATTCATAAGTAACAGTACTATTGTCCAAAGTGGGAAATACACCATCTAGATTTTCTAGATCAAATTTCAACAAGTTAATCATATCAGAATCATATAGTTTCCTTATAAGTTCTCCCTCAATATCATCAAATTTTTTATAAAGTTTGGTGTTACAGATACACCTTCAAATTCACTCAAAAAGCTCCTAATATCAGAAATAGAGGAATCTTCCACAGCAGAAACTGGACAGCTATCCAGTTGTGGAAAATTTTCCAAATTTTGTGTTTGAAAAATATTTTCAATTTCTAAGACAGATTCAACAGGATTTTCAGCTTCACTATTATTTTCTTCAGTAAGGAATTGATTTTCAGATTCTTTAGAGTTTCTAATTGAGTTCTCATCTTCTAAGGACTCTACCATTGAACAGTTTTCAGAAAAATTTGATCATTTATCATTTTTAAACACATTGAACTATTCTTGTTGTTCGCCAATTTAAAAAATTAATTGACCCCTAGAAACATCAATAGCAGCACCACTTGTATCCAAGAAGGTCCTACCCAAGATGATGGGAACCTCTTGATCAAACTCCATAACTAAAACAAAAAAGATTGTAGGTAAAAATAGCTTCCCTAACCCAACTAGAAAATTATATACCCTAACCACAGGATGAGTGAATGATCTATCAGCTGACTGTAATATGACTGTGGTGGGTGGAAGATCACCCAACCATAACTGTTGAAACAATGAGTATGGGACAGGTTAGTGATAGCATATAAATCACACAAATAGTTAATCTGATCATAGTTTTCTACTGTGCAAGGTATGAAAAAAATACCTAGGTCTTTCATTTTAGGTGGGATTTTCTTTTGGAGTACAACAATGAACTCTTCAGTGAGGCTGAAAGTAGAAAATTCTTCCAAGGTCTTTTTGTTCGAAACAATTTTATTAAGAGATTCCTAGTAATATGGGATTTGAATTAAAGCTTCAATGAATGGAATGTTCTCTTGAAGTATACAAAGGAAATAAAGGAACTAAATAAGTTTAGCCTTGGTGTTACATTGTTGTTTCAGCTTCTCAGGGAAAGTGATGGGTGGGGAAATTTTTTCCAAAATAGTAGGTATATCGCTCACCTCTTAATCATCCTTTTCTTTTCCTTTATGATTTTGATTTTTAAATGAGGTTTTAGCTTGAGATTCAAATGAAAAATTTTGATTTAGATCATTTACATTACATTTCTATGAATTTCCTTCATGTGTGAAAAGAAGATTATTATTTCCAGATTGAAGTAGATTATCATTTTGTGTATTTTGATGATCATTTTAGGCAACAACTTGAGTATTATTCCCACTTATAATGAAAACCATCCATGGAATTCTCCCTAGGTTTATGTTCAGTGGTACTTGGAAGTCTAACTTTTTCCCTAGATGAAAAATCTCTAGCATGTTGATCAAGTTGTGTTTCTAGGTTTTTCATTCTAACATCAGTTTTTATATTATCATACTCATATTGATTTTGATGTTTGGATAGTTGAGTCATGTATCTTTGCACTTAAGATTTGATTTTATTCAAAATTAGATCAAGCATAGAAGAAATGTGATTATCATTGTTTCCTTATACATTTTAAGACTCACCCCTCTGTTGATTCTGAAAATATGGCCTTGATTGGTTAGAGTAATTTAGGGTAGTGGATAGTTTAATTATGCCTTGATCATTCCAGGATAGATTTGGATAGTTCTTATAGCCTTGGTTGTAATTATTTGTAAATGTAACTTCTTTAGGAGGAAGTATAGGACCATAGTTAACAAAATTTTAATTTTCTTGTTGTTGGGCCGACATATCAAAATTAGGGAAAAAAAATCATTATGCCCAAACATACCACACTAGACACACTATTCCCTTAAATATTGGTTGGTATTTTGACATCCTAGTTGATTAATAGTTTTTTTTTGAATTGTGGTTCATTATATATTGAAGTTGGTTAGTGATTTTAACAAGTTCAACTTGATTTTCATTCATTGAACTAGTGTTTGGGTTAACATTTTTATTGACTCATTTCTTTCTTGAATTTATGTTTTGTGAATTTAGTGAAATATTATTATAAATTTGCATATATTATTCATCGGTTTTATCATTGTAATTACCCCCGACAGCTTGGTCAACTAGATTCTATCCAGATGAGGAAAACCCTTGATAGAATGTATCCATGAGAAGGTGAGATGGGAGTTGATGATGGGGACACTGCCTAAAAAGATACCTAAATCTATCCCAAGCTTCATGAAAATCTTCTCCATTCTCTTGATAAAAACTAGTGATCTTAGTTCTAATTTCACCTTTTAATCTTTGAGGATAAAATTTCATAATGAAATAGTTATACACTTGATCCCAGTTTTCGAAAATGTTATCATCTAGACTCCGAAACCAACTCCTAGCATTCATATTAAGGCTGAAGAGAAAGACTCTCATTCTAAGTTCATTCTATGTGAGTCCTAGAAGAGGTAATTATTGCACAGTGTTATAGATGTCTCTAATGAAGGCAAGGGATTCCTCATTAAGGAGTCCATTAAAAGAAGGAAACAGATAAATATGTGATTGTTTAAGTTCATAATTTATTTCCCTAGGACTAAGTCTGATGGATTGTTGATTGCTTGAAAAATGAGGAAGTTGGAACTTCCTCATCCTAGGCCTTTCATTTTAACCTACGAGTTATGGTTGATTTGGATAGTTGTTAGGTGTTGGAACTCTATTATCTAAGTTTTCCATTTCGGTTTTGTTCTTCTTTCTTAGAGTAGTGAGATGTTTGTCTATTTCTATGTTCAGTGGCTCTAATATAAAAGTAGGGTGTCTTGTGCTCATACAAAAAGCAACAGACAGTACTCAGTAGTAACAATTCTGGAAGAAGTGAAACAAGTTTTTTTTTAATAATTTTTAAATTTTTCATTTTTTTAGAATTTTTATATATGTATTTTTTTAGTTTTCTTAAGAGTAATGGCTCATTACCTCCCAAGAAACGGCAAGAAAAACATGACCTAGATCTTTATTGAATCCAGTCAATGATTAAGATTTATAATCCTACTGACTACAGTATATGTGGCAAGTAGGGTCGATCCTATAGGTAATGCTATTCTGGCCACTATTCTTTTAAAATCCATATAAAACTCCACTGTTGTCTACAGCGGAGTGAATTTTATACTTTTATTCCTTTTTTATTTTTTTACTATATGGCATAAATGAAACATCACAATATTTTTGAGTTTTTGTTCTAAACTAGTTTGTAGCAAAAAAAAAGGATAAAAACAGTAAGTAATAGAGAAATAATATGCTGATAATTGAACAGCCTTGAGAAATATGTCCAGGGAAAATATCAACTCTAGTGGTATTGAAAACACTCCTAAAAAAAGTGATTACAACTAATACAAATGAAAATGAGTGATTTACTTCCCACGCCAAAAGATAAATCACTCAAGTCGACAAGTCATGGAGTTCACCACTCCTAGATTAATCAACTTGAGAATTCTAGTTTGAAAAAGATTACAGAACAAACTCGTTGTATGTTCTGTAGTCTTTCATTTCAATTTAAATGTAAAAGAATATTATTCCACAATCAGACTCACGGAATGAATGTAGTGTTTCTAGATTAAGTGTAGGTGGTATGTTGCAAATTTATGTAATCGGAACTAACATCACCGATCAATGTCCACCACATTAAAAATGATAGATATAAGGAAAGAAAAAGATAGCAATTAGAGTTGATTTTAACCCCGAACCGGAATACTTACCCTAACATTACCTCTATTACGAATACTAAAATAATTAAATTTTAGAAGAAGATAACTAAAAGAAAAAAGAGGAATAAAACCCCTTCTTCTAGAATGAATTGCCACTGCTCCTGGCCCTCGAATCTCCGGAGACTGCCTCTCCAAGAAGTACTCCAAGGATCGCCTCTAGGTTCTCTCTCTACTCTCGAGTCAATGATCGATTGAATCCCCCGCTCGAATATGGTGTGTTCGTGGAATGAATGAGAGTATCTGAAATACTGCTGTTACATTACCTTTAAAACCCCACTATCATATACTACATGTCACCACTCAATTTTCACCGACTTGAACTTGTCTTTCTCTATTTCATCACACATGTGCATTTTTTCGTGACAGGCACGTCGCACTATTTTTTCCCATGTAATTAATTCCCGCTAAGTGAGTTGTGTGAATATGGACGTATACATGTCTCTTTAATGAACCTGTAAAATTAAAAAAAAATTGAAACACGAAGAAAGTTAATTAATATTTTATTTCATAAAGACTATTGTTTTTATACTTATTGAAAATTAACTAACGTTAATTAATAAAAATCATAATTGATAATTATTATTAAATTTTATTATTATGATTAATTTATAAATAAATCATATAATATAAAAAAATTCTTTAATTTATTATTATTAATTTAATTATTAAATTAGTGGTAGTACTATTAAAATTTAGTTTAAATAACGAAATAATATTCTAAAATTAAATTAACTAAATTTATTTAATTATTATAATCATTAAGTTAAATTTTAGATTAATTATTTAATTTAATTAGTTTAATTTTTTAGTTAATTTTTTATTAATCATTAATTTATTATTATTAATTTTTATTAATTTATTTTTTATAAATTTGTTTGTTTCTTAATTATTTTAATTTTTTTAAATCAATCTTATCACTCCCACCCCCCCAATTTTGGCGCACAGAAGGGGGAAGGTTCTACAGTTTCTTTTCCACGAAGACAGGAGTGTGGCACTGTCTTTCTCTCGAAGAACCGGTGCTGGCCAGCAGGGCAGTCCAGCTCATCTCTCCAGCTGTGCACAGTGCAGACTCCTCCTCTAAAAACTGCGACGGCTTCGGTAGTGCAAGTAGCCCTTGCATTCTGGCTCTCAAAACAGATCTGTTAAAGGAGAAAAGGTATGTTATTCTTCATGTGCCATGGAACCCGGCCGAGCATTTCCTCAAAGAGCACCCCCTCTAGTGGAAGACTTCAGATAAGCTACAGTCGGTATAGACTCCCTCATGCTGGGGTGGAAAAGTGGTTTCTTTGAGCGGTGGCGAGACTTCAATCAGTGTTAATCGGCCTCCTCATATTCCTGAAGGATTCAAGGTCCTGGTGGCTTGACATAATGAATCCTCCAATTGATGTAACTCCAATTAATCTCCCTTTAAGCAACCACAAATAGTGGTAGCCTTCTTCAGTTTCTAAATCAGGCGAAAGAGGTTCGATGTTTGACAACTGGTGTAACGACCCGAAATTTTAAATAAATCTTGTTTCTAATTTTATGTGTTATTTTATTTTATTTTTATACTCAACAAAAATGTTTCATTTGATAACATGAGTATAATTAAAATGAGACTGTTGGGTTTTGATTATTATTTGACCATTGGTCAATATGACCACTGGAAACTAAACGTTTTGACTATTGTCTCTAAATACAAGCAATCTTGGTTAAATAATATAGAAAGAAGATTCTATGGCCTCACCCAGTAGTCTTGGACCGATCGAATCCCATCTAACAGAACTTGGGAAGGAGGTAGCACCACTGGGCTTTGCTCTGGACCAAACCCAAGCTGAACTTCATCGTGTGAAGCTAGAACGGGATCTCCTTCGCGAGAATTTCAAACTGATAGAAATCACTACTCGTGCGATGTTGGCCGATCCTCCCTCGGATTCTCTCACCTTACCACACCTTACACTTAGGTCATATGCTGGTGTGATAAGGGGCTATGTAAGGAGACCATAACTGCCTTGTGTAATCCTTTGTTTTAAATAAAAATCGGGATTTCTTCTTATGATGAAGTTTATGAATTTTCAAATGACCGGATAAATATAATATGCATATTTTTGATGAATTTTAGAAAAATGATATTTTAAAAATGGTTGTGTAAACCTTAAATAATTAAAAATGTGTAACGATTTTCGAAAAATGGTCTTCTACAATTATGTTCAGTATGAAATTTAGAGACTAATAAGATCAACTTAATTTTTGATGAATAGTAAATTATGAATAGTGATTTTATGATTAGGATTAGTAATGTGTCCAAATGGATTAGTAATCTCACTTAAAGAAAGTATTAATATAATCTAGGCACCTTGATTAAGTAATGTGATTCAATAAAATGGTTCAATAACGGTTTCATAAATTATTATTCAAGTATTAGTTTTTTCGGGTGAATAGTGTTTTTTAATTAAAAATTAAATTAAAAATATTTAGAAAATTATTTTTATAAAATGGATTTCATTTTTGTACTCAGAGCACCGATATTATGTTATGGTAATTTTTGGGGTTTTTTTCTGAAAAAATGAATTTTCGGTGAATAGTGTATTTATTTAAAAATAAATTTAAAAATATTTAGAAAATTATTTTTATAAAATGGAGTTCATTTTTGAAATCAGAGCATTGATATTTGGTTAGTGTGAAATTTTGGGATTTTTCTGAGAAAGTTGAATTTTTAGTGAATAGTAAAAATGCAGTTTTAGGGTTTCGGTATGTTTAATGACATCATAGTTGTGTCATGATGATGTCATGAGATATTTTAAGGGTTGGCCGGCCAAGGGTGATTAGTTATTGTTTTGGGGGCCCCATGTGGCCTAACTCCGTGGTAAATTCCAAGGGAGAGCACATGGGTTTGAGAAAAGCACATGTGAGGTGTCCCTTGGCCATTAATGCCTTGTCCCCTCACTTTCCCTATAAATACCAAGCCCTCATCTCATCCATTCGACTCCCCACTCTTCCCCAACGAATTTCTGGTCTCATTACCTCCCAAGAAGTCCTCCCAAGGTGCCCCCAAGCCCTCAAGGTCCAAACCTTTGAGTTTCAAGAGTCACGTTTTAAGCTAAGGGATCCGATCTCTCTCTTTCTTTTCAAGAAATCTCTTTTATGTAATTTCTTTTATGCTCCATGTTCTTATGTTAAAGGGTGTTCTTTTATACTCCTCTTACTGCCCTTTTCATGTTCACATAATGAGAGATCCCCTCTTACTCTCATTATTTCGTTTTATGATGTTTTAAGTGGCGCCGTTAGGCTGCCGAAATTTTTGTAACAGATTCTTTCTCCCTTCTCATTTTTCAAGATCTATTTTCATGTAAAGTATTTCAAGTTCCTTTTTATTATGTTGGGGTATGATCTCTAAATTTATCATACTGATATTTTATGATCATATGATGAGAGACCCCATTTGATCTCTTCAATTCAGTATTTTGAAGTTTTAAGTGGCGCCGTTAGGCTGCCAAATTTTTAAGTGGTTCTTCACCCTTCTCGTTTTGAAGTTCTACTTTCATGTCAATTATTTCAAGTTCCTTTTTGTTATGTTGGGGTATGATCTCTATATCTATCATACTGAACTTTTATGTTCTTATTATGAGAGACCCTATTTGATCTCATCAATTCATCTTGTTGAAGTTTAAGTGACGCCGTTAGGCTACCGAATTTTTAAGTGGTTCTTCACCCTTCTCGTTTTGAAGTTCCACTTTCATGTCAATTCTTTCAAGTTCCTTTATATTATGTTGGGGTATGATCTCTATATCTATTATACTAGACTCTTATGTTCATATGATGAGAGACCCTATTTGACCTTGTCAATTCAATTTTGTTGAAGTTTAAGTGACGCCGTTAGGCTGCTAAATTTTTAAGTGGTTCTTCACCCTTCTCGTTTTGAAGTTCTACTTTCATGTCAATTCTTTCAAGTTCCTTTCTATTATGTTGGGGTATGATCTCTATATCTATCATACTGGAATCTTATGTTCATATGATGAGAGACCCTATTTGACCTTGTCAATTCAATTTTGTTGAAGTTTAAGTGACGTCGTTAGGCTGCCGAATTCTCACAAGAGAAATCGTATTTTTTCTTCCTTTCATGTTCTTCATTTCATATGGTATATTTTAAAATTTCATTACCATGTTCTTAAATCCCTTATATTTTGTCCCTCTACTGTTTTATGGGTCATTTATGAATGTTTGACCCATGTCCCCTCTCTTCTCAATGTTTTCTAAAACCCCAAAACATAGTTGTTATGCTGCAGAATTTTCGTCTCAAAGTGCCTCTCTCTCTTTTATAAAAATTATTTTATGTTATAAAGTGAATACTCAAAGCTCTTATTTCTACAGGGGTATTCACATATATATAAAAATGTTCTATTTTAAATTATGGGATTTACATACATGAAACCCGCTTTCCCTTTCCGTGGGTTTAAAGTGACATAAAGATCATGTCTTTAAAGCAGTTTTTAAAACGTTATGATTATGAAATGAAACCCATTTATTTTATGCTATATGAGTTATTTATTAAATATTTGATGATGATATATGTGGCTCACATTATAATAAAGGAAAATTTAAGGGTGCACCCTGATAGCGCTCCAATGCATTGGGTAATGATGTAACCACTAGAGATTACAATTTTCACGATACCTTGGTGAATAACCTTGGTAATTTTCAAATGACACCTTGGGGATGGACCTTGGTGATATGTTCATGATTGTCTATGTTAAATGATGTAGCCACATCTTCAAGTTATGAAAATTTTATTTTTATTATGATATGCCACATGAATTTTTTATCATGCCTTAAAGTTCTTGTTCATGACATAGTTGATGTATCTCAAGTTCACATGTTAAATGTCTCCCTTGTTTCCCTTACTGGGCCTTCTGCTCACCCTTTCTTTTGATGTATGCTCCCAGGTTATGTGATGCAGTAATGAACCTAGGATGAACATGAGGAGAAGCCTTTCAAGTGTTTTAGAAGAATGTTTTATGTTTTCATGTTTTATGTTCCTGGTTTCCAAGACACTAAACCTTAAAGATCCTCAGTTTTGTATAATGTAATGAAATTTTATGTGATAAAAAGGCGGGATGCTATAGTTGGTATCAAAGGATGGTTTAGTTATTTGTGGAAATTAGGATATGAAAAATCTAGGAAGAACCCTATAGAAAAGTTTAAATATAGGAAATCTTCCTGGTATTTTGGTGAGTATTGAGTAAGGGGTTTCCAAGCAAATACATCCATGTCTGGATACGAGCAGGTAGAGGTGGCTCTGGCACAGATGTACATAGGGGTAAAACCCGAAAACACCGCTTTGAGCTAGACTCGAACGGGAACTAGTACACGACAACAGGCCTTGCTGCACTCTTGGTTATGACACTCCTGGGGGATATGCTTTGGTAAATTCATAAGCTTAGTATGAACCATTATTAAAGGAACAAGGATAAAACAAAATAAGGATTCACATAAGAATACATGATCATGGATAACCTAGATTGGAACCTAGGGGATCACAAGTTAGGATATACTTTTATTCTACATGTTTATCCTTTTATGCTTAAAGTTTCCTTTTCATGATTATTAGCTAAGTAAATAAGCCCCTAATTATAGTTTCTTTTCTTAGTTAATGGCGGGAAATGGAAGAACATGTCCCAAAAACCAATGTGATAGGAAATGCGACGATTGTCGTATTAATATGACAGAGGTGATTAGGGGATTAAAAGATGATTATTATTTTGGAATATGTTCACTATTTTAGGGACCCTATATGATCGAGGTAAATATATTACTATGGTATTTTCATTGAGGAGTAAGGTTGACTTATATTTTGAATAATCGATAAATTTATGGTGGACTTATAGTAATTTAGGCTACTTATGGGAATGATTAACCTATCTTGGGTAAAATATGTTTAGTTTAGATGTTAGGAGTGGTTGATGTTGTTTGGATATGAACAATGAAGTTTATTTTGGAAGACTATGTTATCAAATCCTTCTTGTATTTGGGTTTCAATCTTAGTTTGTTTTATTTTGAGGAATTTTAAGGATCGTTATTTATGGGATGGTCTATGATGAACTTTGGGTAGTACCATGGAACTTTAAAGATTTAAAAGTAGTTTCCATTCCTATGGGATTCTTCCTTTTTGAAGAGTTGTTTAACCTTACCCTTTCTATTTTTGATAATGTTTAAAGATAGAAGAAATATATAGTTAATCTTTTGGGGATTATGTGATTCTCTAGAAGATGATTCTTGTGTTTTGATGAGACAAAGTAGTTTTGAGTGCTCATCGTTTGGGAGAAAAGATTAGTTTTGGTAGAAACTTATTAAAAGGTGAAACTCTACATGAAGGTAGATATATTTCCTTATGTTCTTGTTCTATGTTGTAAATGAATTCCTCAAAATTATGAAAAGGAACGTAAAACAAAAACTTTGTTGGTTTACGTTTCCTACTAGGTAATCAAATATCGTTTACACACATCATAAGTTTGGGATTTTCTTATGGTTAACTTTCTCCTAATCATGTTCTCTGTCACTCTCCCTCAGAACATGACCCTTTGTTTTCTCCTCCATGTCCATATTTTCCTACATGGAATCCTAGTGTGGGCTAACTCGGGTGACCTTTATACTTCCCTTTCTTTCTTTTAAAGTAATAGTTTTACTGACTCCTTTTCCGATGTGGGACTTTCAATGAAATTTCAAAACCTAATTTTTTTAAAAAAAATTGCGAGGACGCAATTTCTTAAGGGGGGAAGATTGTAACGACCCGAAATTTTAAATAAATCTTGTTTCTAATTTTATGTGTTATTTTATTTTATTTTTATACTCAAAAAAAATGTTTCATTTGATAACATGAGTATAATTAAAATGAGACTGTTGGGTTTTGATTGTTATTTGACCATTGGTCAATATGACCACTGGAAACTAAACGTTTTGACTATTGTCTCTAAATACAAGCAATCTTGGTTAATTAATATAGAAAGAAGATTCTATGGCCTCACCCAGTAGTCTTGGACCGATCGAAGCCCATCTAACAGAACTTGGGAAGGAGGTAGCACCACTGGGCTTTGCTCTGGATCAAACCCAAGCTGAACTTCATCGTGTGAAGCTAGAACGGGATCGCCTTCGCGAGAAGTTCAAACTGATAGAAATTACTACTCGTGTGATGTTGGCCGAGCCTCCCTCGGATTCTCTCACCTTAGCACACCTTACACTTAGGTCCAATGCTGGTGTGATAAGGGGATATGTAAGGAGACCGTAACTGCCTTGTGTAATCCTTTGTTTTAAATAAAAATCAGGATTTCTTCTTATGATGAAGTTTATGAATTTTCAAATGACCGGATAAATATAATATGCATATTTTTGATGAATTTTAGAAAAATGATATTTTAAAAATGGTTGTGTAAACCTTAAATAATTAAAAATGTGTAACGATTTTCGAAAAATGGTCTTCTACAATTATGTTCAGTACGAAATTTAGAGACTAATAAGATCAACTTAATTTTTGATGAATAGTAAATTATGAATAGTGATTTTATGATTAGGATTAGTAATGTGTCCAAATGGATTAGTAATCTCACTTAAAGAAAGTATTAATATAATCTAGGCACCTTGATTAAGTAATGTGATTCAATAAAATGGTTCAATAACGGTTTCATAAATTATTATTCAAGTATTAGTTTTTTCGGGTGAATAGTGTTTTTTAATTAAAAATTAAATTAAAAATATTTTGAAAATTATTTTTATAAAATGGATTTAATTTTTGAACTCAGAGCATCGATATTATGTTATGGTAATTTTTGGGGTTTTTTTCTGAAAAAATGAATTTTCGGTGAATAGTGTATTTATTTAAAAATAAATTTAAAAATATTCAGAAAATTATTTTTATAAAATGGAGTTCATTTTTGAAATCAGAGCATTGATATTTGGTTAGTGTGAAATTTTGGGATTTTTCTGAGAAAGTTGAATTTTCTGTGAATAGTAAAAATGCAGTTTTAGGGTTTCGGTATGTTTAATGACATCATAGTTGTGTCATGATGATGTAATGAGATATTTTAAGGGTTGTCCGGCCAAGGGTGATGAATTATTGTTTTGGGGGCCCCATGTGGCCTAACTCCGTGGTAAATGCCAAGGGAGAGCACATGGGTTTGAGAAAAGCACATGTGAGGTGTCCCTTGGCCATTAATGCCTTGTCCCCTCACTTTCCCTGTAAATACCAAGCCCTCATCTCATCCATTCGACTCCCCACTCTTCCCCCAACGAATTTTTGGTCTCATTACCTCCCAAGAAGTCCTCCCAAGGTGCCCCCAAGCCCTCAAGGTCCAAACCTTTGAGTTTCAAGAGTCACATTTTAAGGTAAGGGATCCGATCTCTCTCTTTCTTTTCAAGAAATCTCTTTTATGTAATTTCTTTTATGCTCCATGTTCTTATGTTAAAGGGTGTTATTTTATACTCCTCTTACTTCCCTTTTCATGTTCACATAATGAGAGATCCCCTCTTACTCTCATTATTTCGTTTTATGATGTTTTAAGTGGCGCCGTTAGGCTGCCGAAATTTTTGTAACGGATTCTTTCTCCCTTCTCATTTTTCAAGATCTATTTTCCTGTAAAGTATTTCAAGTTCCTTTTTATTATGTTGGGGTATGATCTCTAAATTTATCATAATGATCTTTTATGATCATATGATGAGATACCCCATTTGATCTCTTCAATTCAGTATTTTGAAGTTTTAAGTGGCACCGTTAGGCTGCCGAATTTTTAAGTGGTTCTTCACCCTTCTCGTTTTGAAGTTCTACTTTCATGTCAATTATTTCAAGTTCCTTTATGTTATGTTGGGGTATGATCTCTATATCTATCATACTGAACTTTTATGTTCTTATGATGAGAGACCCTATTTTATCTCATCAATTCATCTTGTTGAAGTTTAAGTGACGTCGTTAGGCTGCCGAATTTTTAAGTGGTTCTTCACCCTTCTCGTTTTGAAGTTCCACTTTCATGTCAATTCTTTCAAGTTCCTTTATATTATGTTGGGGTATGATCTCTATATCTATTATACTATACTCTTATGTTCATATGATGAGAGACCCTATTTGACCT
The DNA here is from genome assembly GCA_963277665.1 of Viscum album. Classification (NCBI taxonomy): domain Eukaryota; kingdom Viridiplantae; phylum Streptophyta; class Magnoliopsida; order Santalales; family Viscaceae; genus Viscum; species Viscum album. Next base: position 506,954,841 of record OY728150.1, read on the forward strand.
TTTCAATTCAATTTTGTTGAAGTTTAAGTGACGTCGTTAGGCTGCCAAATTTTTAAGTGGTTCTTCACCCTTCTCGTTTTGAAGTTCTACTTTCATGTCAATTCTTTCAAGTTCCTTTATATTATGTTGTGGTATGATCTCTATATCTATCATACTGGAATCTTATGTTCATATGATGAGAGACCCTATTGGACCTTGTCAATTCAATTTTGTTGAAGTTTAAGTGACGCTGTTAGGCTGCCGAATTCTCACAAGAGAAATCGTATTTTTTCTTCCTTTCATGTTCTTCATTTCATATGGTATATTTTAAAATTTCATTACCATGTTCTTAAATCCCTTATATTTTGTCCCTCTACTGTTTTATGGGTCATTTATGAATGTTTGACCCATGTCCCCTCTCTTCTCAATGTTTTCTAAAACCCCGAAACATAGTCGTTATGCTGCAGAATTTTCGTCTCAAAGTGCCTCTCTCTCTTTTCTAAAAATTATTTTATGTTATAAAGTGAATACTCAAAGCTCTTATTTCTACAGGGGTATTCACATATATATCAAAATGTTCTATTTTAAATTCTGGGATTTACATACATGAAACCCTCTTTCCCTTTCCGTGGGTTTAAAGTGACATAAAGATCATGTCTTTAAAGCAGTTTTTAAAACGTTATGATTATGAAATGAAACCCATTTATTTTATGCTATATGAGTTATTTATGAAATGTTTGATGATGATATATGTGGATCACATGATAATAAAGTCAAATTTAAGGGTGCGCCCTGATAGCACTCCAATGCATTGGGTAATGATGTAACCACTAGAGATTACAATTTTCACGATACCTTGGTGAATAACCTTGGTAATTTTCAAATGACACCTTGGGGATGGACCTTGGTGATATGTTCATGATTGTCTATGTTAAATGATGTAGCCACATCTTCAAGTTATGAAAATGTTATTTTTATTATGATATGCCACATGATTTTTTTTCATGCCTTAAAGTTCTTGTTCATGACATAGTTGATGTATCTCAAGTTCACATGTTAAATGTTTCCCTTGTTTCCCTTACTGGGCCTTCTACTCACCCTTTCTTTTGATGTATGATCCCAGGTTATGTGATGCAGTAATGAACCTAGGATGAACATGAGGAGAAGCCTTTAAAGTGTTTTAGAAGAATGTTTTATGTTTTCATGTTTTAAGTTCCTGGTTTCCAAGACACTAAACCTTAAAGATCCTCAGTTTTGTATAATGTAATGAAATTTTATGTGATAAAAAGGCGGGATGCTATAACTGGTCCTTCAAAAAACATTGGTGAATCAGGGCAGCATATCCATACTTGTGGTGTGAAACATAGTCCCTTCTAATGTCACGACAAATCCAATTTCTCCTGAAGGTGAAATGAGGTTTTAATTCTAGATATAGATCTAGAACAGCTCATATTCTGGCTTTTCTGCATACCTGGATTTTGAGATCTTTGTTAAAGGGTTGGGTTTTTTTGGCACTTTTCTAAATTTATGTTTTGAATCTGTTATGTTGGGATTGAAATCGGTTGCAGGTTGCAGAATATTTAGGCTCTATGCATTATTATGGTGGAACTGGTGTTGAATACAAATAAGTTACGGTGTAGGATGATATGGTGGAAGAGGAGGATATGGTGCGATAGAGATAAAAATGGGAAACAATGCCAAAAGAAACAGCGAGACCATATGGAGAGGTTACGGTGGCTGTCAATCCATGAGAAAGAAGAGACGGTGGCAAAAATGAGACACTGTAACCAATCGGTGAGACAAAAAAAGTATGAAATGACATGGTGCCACCTTAAAACGGTGAGACCGTGAAAGAATGGGGAAGCGGTGCATGGAGGCACCATGACAAGAAACAGTTGATGTGGCCCTATAAAACTTCAAAACAAACAGACAAACAAAATAAATTTATACTTAAATAAAACTAAATAGAATAATTAATACCAACTAAATATTAATTGAAACAAATGAAAAATTGAGTAACTGATAAACATAAATAAAATTTATGGAACAAATAAAACCTAAATTAAATTATTATTAACTTCCATTAATAAAACATAAATTGCTACTATACTAAAACTAAAATTATAATGCAGTAAAATTATTAAAAGTAAATATACAATTTAAAAATATAAATTAAAATGTTAAATTATTTATAATCGATACTTTAACAAATTAAATTAATTAAGGTTAAAAGTTAGTTAATTTGTAATTAAATACTTATGTTAATTAGTGAAATTAAATTAGATATTAAAAAAAGAGTAGCAACTTTTAAAATTCAAATTTATATTTAAGAAATTATTATAAGAAATCGAATAATTAAATTATGTTACTTTAATTCAATGATATTTAAAACTTGAGACGTCAGATTATGACTACATTAATTATGTGCACAATAAGACTTAAATAATTAAATAATTAATGTTAAATCATTAAATATGTAGAAAATGATACCAAACTAAATAGAAAGTAATTATACTATAAAATTAATGTAATAAATAAATAAATTATATTAATGATTATAATACACCATTAATTTTAAAAACTGATTAATTGTTAAAATTAATTATAAAAAAAGACCCATTATTTATTAAAAAAAATTAAAATGGTAATTAAATTGAAAAAAATGAATTAAAAATACGTGGCAAAACATGTGTTTTTAAGGCCACATCCGAAGTGTTTACAAGAGAGGATAGGGGTAGCCCTTTATATGTAGGGGAGAGCAAAGACTTGGAATTATAGAAAATATAAGGTGATACCCTTATCTGGGTCACGCCAAAAGCCTCAAAATATTGTTCAATATAGAGAATTATAGGATATAATTGAAACACATGACCAGAAAATTGGGTTTCATAGAATTTAATATCCTTATTAACCATTATCATCATTTTTTACCATCCAACAAACCCATTTTTCACCAAAACACTATAATTAATTTTTATTATATTCACTATTAATTAATGTAAAAATTTATATTGACCTATTAGATAATATATATTATAATTATTCAATATATGGAATGATTTTTTAAAAAATCATCCTACATAATTGAAAAAATTCAACTTAAAATTAAACCCTTAGATGCGTCGAAAAAATGATTTTCCCATAGAAAAGAATTTAACTTTTTTAAAAGTGTTTATATCATACTTCAACATGAAATTTATTCATATAAACAATATGAGATAAAATTTAATGTTATTTATAAAATGTTTCATTATCAATAATTTCAAATATAATGTACCTTTATAAATTATATAAATGAAAATACAGTTTTGAATAAAAATCATTATTTTTTACTATTCATAAAATAAATTATCCTTTTTGATAAAATTCTAAAAAATTCTAAAAAAAACTTAAAATTTTCATTCAAAAATGTTGCATAAATTTTCAAATTATATTTAAAAAGTGGTGAAAAATAATTTTAAAACTTGTTTAAAAATTGGGATGTGGCCTCCATTCAGAAAAAAACTATTTTCCTAAATCATTTCTTTTTCCTTAGAATGTTTTTTATTTTCATTTTTGATCTATTGAAAATAAATGTGTATATTTTATATATGTGTAAAACAAATATGTTTCATAATTTAGTTATAAGTATACATAACAACCGGTTTAATGGCTAGGTTATAATTATATACTATATTATAATTCATTTTGACTAAGGGTTGCATCTTCTTTAAGCTATGAAAGAGATTGAATTTATATAAAAATAATTATTTCATAAATTATTTTTGTGTTATATTATCTTATAATCTTGGTGTATGTTTACATATAGTCTATCAAACATTTTGTTATTTTAAAATCTTGTTGTTTTAAATTTTATCCACCTTAAATAAATTTCCACCTAACAATATAATATTGACCTTAATAATTAGGGGTTGGAGAATTGAAAACAACATTATTGAAATCCCAAATTTTGAAAATATTTATTAAAAAATCCTATTTATAAGCTATAAAGGGATGTAATAAGGACATATATAATATCACATTATCGGGTTTCTATATAGGAAAACATTATGGGGATGTGATGATATGGACATAGAAGAAAATAATAAATAGTTATAGAGAGTAGTAAAGATAATTGTTGAGAATAAAGAATGTGATTAATAGAAAGTTAAAAATCTAAAATATATAAATCATTTATGTGTTACAAGGCCATTTTATTTATAAGATATTAATATAGTTGGATACAATTTTGGATTCATGGTTATTTTCATAATATTGAGGAATTATTTTATAATCATGATAGAGAACATCATAAAAGTTACATAACATATTTTATATCATAATTTCATATGTTTGTTGTGTTTCAATCAATTTACACTTTATCTCATACTCTAATAAATTTATATCCCAAAATAAATTGTTTTATTCATCATGAACTAAAATTAACCTTTCACGATTATTAGGATCCATAAAATAGTGTACACTCCTTCTTATGATATTTTCCAATACCAAAATGGTTAGTATAAGTTTTAAAATAATCACCCAACAATCAACTCCATCCATTCCAAAAAATTGTAACATCAATCCCATTCCAAAATATGGATGAAAAAATTCTTATTCGAAAAGATTACAATTAAGATCACTTAACATACATTATATACCCCCAAACAATATAAAATTTCTCCCAATGTGATATTCCAAATTTCTGATTAACATGTTAATCATAAAACAATATAAAAATTAATTATTTAAAAAATATAGGGATTTCAAATATATTACTTAAATCATAACATGAAGAAAACTCTAATAATGAAAAAAAATCCATTAAATGACTCACTAATTTCAATGTTACCAATACTATCCTATAAATATAATGCTCTGATCCCACTCTTCAGGACTCAGATCCTAAAATGCTATGTAAATTTTTTTTTGTAATAAGAATATGAAAAATTACACAACATATTACAGAAATGAAGAAATTTTTCTGGTATGGGTTTTGGAGGATTAGATAAAACCTTATATTTATCAGAGTTGAAAAAAATAAAGCAATTGCCTACTATGCTTCCATGCACGCTAACACCAAAAATTATGACATCCAAATTCGATCTTCTATGAGACCTATGAAAAATCTTTTTAAAATAAATGGTAAGCATTCAATTTCCCAATAAGGGGTTTTAAAAACCACTGACAGACTTTTAAAAATTCATTCCATGAAAATATCTTACAAAATATTCTTTGTATTATAACATAATATACTCTTCAAAATAATCTCTATAAAACATGATTTAATTTACTTACATTAAAAATAATATACCACTTTTAAAATTACTTATGTATTAAAATTTCTTTAAAAGTAATTAAGTGATTTTTCTGGGAACACTGTGAATTCTTTTAAAAATAAAATACTATGGATTGTGGAAATAAGAAACATTTTAAGATATCATGGGCCTAACCATATGTTTAGGGATTGGGTTCACTTTCTATGTCCCTAAAATATTTACAACGTCCATGTGTCAGATTTTATAAAAATATATTAAAGTGTGATTTACTTTTATATACATTTCTCACTAAATTTTATTTATTTCAACTGATAACATTATATAAAAGAATTTATTAATGAATTTAATTCTAATAAGGAAACAATTAACATTCATGAAATATTAATTCTTTTCTTAATCTTATGAAACCATTTATATATATGTTGAATACATACACTGATCATATATATATATAATCACACATGAAATAGATATGTTCAATTTTATTTATATAATTATATAAATACTAATCATCTTTGGAAAATAAATGTTTGATTCGATAAAATATTATGCTAATGAACCCTTGCATAACATGGATGATTTATTATTATTCACGTACATAATATTCCTTCCTTAATACCCTAAAAATCCATTTATGTAATGTTTATTCAATAATCATGAATATATCTATATACATATATATACATGAATAAATTACATAATAACACAATCATCTATGTATATCCATAACTTTGATTTTTATAAAATAGGTATATAACTTTATAAAATTATTATATAATTATCTTATATTATAATTTATTTTTAAATAGTTATTAACATGAAAATTATACAAGTAAATAAATATGATTCTCATAATAATTGAATGAATTCACTTTTGAATAATGCTTCGATAAATATAATCATCACTTAACATGTCTAACATTAAATAAAATTAAAAAATTGATACATATATAGATATATCCCTCTCATGTAATTAAAATGATTCAAAAAATAATAATAATTTTTGAACACAAAACTAAATAATAATAAAAACATTTGCAGAAATAATTTTCCCTTTCTTAAAGTTTTTCTTTCACATAGATAAATAAATAATCTCTCTAACTCAAGAATTAAGGGACAAAATTTGAAATCATGGAATAAAAACTTATTCAATACACAAAAAAATTAAAATCATAATTTTAAAACAAATAAACTAACTATCACATACTGATTTTTTTGAAATAGATAAATTTGAAAATAAAATAAAATTGTCCCTTCCTAAAATAATAATGGAAATTCAATGAATGTATAAATAAATCCCTTACCAAAATATAAAAATATAAAATTCTTAATGATAATTACAATTCATGTATAAATAAATGAAAAATAATTTCAATACAATAAACTGGTAAATATTAGAAAAATAGATAGTATGAAATAAAAAGTCCCATTAAAATTTCTTGTATAGGCGACCCTTTTTAACTTATACTTATAATATCTTAATCTCTCCCTCTAACTCCCCCAGTCTAAGGCTTCTAAGATAAATTATATGAGAAATCGTAAGGATGGATTATATAGAACATGTATTTTAATATTCACATATAAAATTTTTTCTATTTAAATATGTGTTAATAAAATAGCTCAACATTCCCATGATAGATAAACTATAAATACTGCAACAACCTGTCAAAAACGACGATCCATGTAAATTAATTAATTATTCATCCAAATAGTGAAAGTGGAATTTTTATATTGTATAATTCAGTTACATCAGAGCTTCTTCATGAATATTCAATATATGGAAACACAAAAAGATCAGAAAATCGATGAAAAATTAATATTATCGCAACTGTTAAACAAGGACCGGAAAAATTTATTTAATATATTGAATATGATGGAAAAGTAGTATGTGATAACCCTATAACAACTAATAATGATCTAAATAGACATCAGAAAGGGATATATTCATGAATATGACAACAAGGGAATGCAATACATTGCATCCGAACAAATAGATGTGATTTTTTGGGTTGATTTAGATAATAATGAATTTAATATTCAGAAATCAGTTCAACAGTTATGGATTCAGATGATTAAATATAGAAACCTACCTTGTTATAGATTGAAACCCTAACTACACCGCACACCTCGATCTCATCGTCTGGTGGCCTACGTAGAAACTCTAATCTAAAGCTAATCTTGAATTTGTCCTTGATTCACGCACACCTCATGACTCCATAGCTTCAAAGAAGATACAATCTTAGTCTTAAAAAACATCAACTAACTCCTCTGTTCACGAAGACACCGTGCCTTTGACCTGTGCTTGGTCATGATTCTCAATGAATAATGGCGTTCGACATCACCCATGAATCCCCCAATTCAAAAACACAAAACCCTTAATACTCAATTTCTAATTTATTTTATCCATTTGTTTGAATTCATTCTTTTTTTAATCTTTTATCGCCATTTTATATCTATATACATATATAAAACCCATTTTTATATATATAATTAATAATATGATATATATAAATTTTAAAATATCATAATATTACATTGATTTTTTAATTTAACAGAATACAAATATATTTATAATTATATTATGTATTATAATAATACATTTTCTTAATAACTTAATTATATTTTCATAACAATAATTTAATTAATTTATAATTTCATAGTCAAAATTAATATATATATACATGAAATTATTTTTCTAAATTAATTTGTTAAAAAATTTATAAAAGTAAATTAATATCATGGTTAATTAATTGTAATTATTAAGAAAATTTTTTTATCAATGTTCAATGTATTAAAAGTGACATGATGAAATAAAAATTAATATTATAAAATTAAATTTTAATTATATGAAATCACTTAGTTTAATTTCATATCATTACGAAATAAATAACTTGTATTTAAATAAAATTATATAAATAAATTAAAATTAAAATACATTTAAATAGTTTTACCTAAAATAATATATTCAAAATTATAATAATAATAATAATAATAAATCTTTTGATAAAAATTGGTTTTATTTTTCATATTTTTATTATTTTTATATACAAATGAAACTGAGTGATTATTTTTATTAAAATAATCTTATAAATAATACTATATTATGTAATAATTTATTATTATACATATTATAGTTAAAAAACAGAATTTAAATTAGTTTTCGGGCTGTTACATTTTCCGCCCTTCAAATGAATTGAGCCCTCTCAATTACTTCTATCAGACTAAAAAAAGTTCTGAATTTTATTCGTAAGAATTATGAAAAAATACTTTGACTGATTGAATTATAAACTATACTACATATACGACAACATCTAATCTCCAATGTTTTCTAGACTGTTCCTCTCATACAAAATTTTACACCCCGAGCCCACTCTTCCGAACTCATTGCTTGAAATGATGTGTAATTATTTTTATATAAAAATAATCTCATAAATTACACAATATATTATAAATACTAGGACCTTTTACTAGTCTAGGTTTTGGAGGATTAGGAAAAACATTACATTTAGCAGATTTGAAAAAAACTAAAACAATTGGCTACTACGCTTCCGCGGGTGATAACATTTAAAGCGATGACATCTAAATCTAAAATTTTGCGATACCGGTGAAAAATCATATTAAAACCATGGGGGAGAATTCAATTTCCCAGTAAGGGGATTGAAAAATCATTGACATACATTTTGGAATTCATTCCTTTAATATTTCATTCAATAACTTCTTTAGATAATAACATAAAATTCTCTTCAAAATACCATTTCAAAAACATAATTCAAATTACATGCGTTGAAAATAATATACAACATTTATATTTAATTAAGAAAAAAATCATTAAAAGTAATCCTATGATTTTTTTCTGAAAACACCATGCATGATTTTGAAAAAAAAATATTGTTGCCACTTCTGTAAATATGACATTCATCAGGGCTATAAGTGGGAATTAACAGTGCTAGAAATGCTATGTTAATCGTGGAAAAGATAGGGGGTCCCTTTTATCACCTCTGATAAAGACTCCATTTATGAGGGCTAAAAATGTGCTGATAAAGAGGGCATTTATCAGTTCTTTTTTTCCTTGATAAAATAAACCATTTATAAGCAATTTTTTAGCACTGATAAAACACAAAAAAAAATTAAAAAATATAAAAAGAAAAAAAATTCTCGAGGGCTTTGAACATCGCTTAGCCCCTATTTTATTAGCAATATCAGGACCCCAACCCAATCTCCCGCGAGCTAAACTTTCCCGCCCATCACACACTTTCCCACGCGCCCCTGCAGTTTCTTATGTATCCTGCACTTGCTCATGCACCCCTATTTCCACCCGAACTCAAACCCGAGACCTCCCCCCTTGCGCGCCGGCACCATTACCACTAATATAATTAGTTTTTTCTCTATTTAATTATATATCTATTTATTTTTATATATTAATCATTATATTTATTCATATATTAATATAGATTCATATTTATATAAATATATTTAGTTATATTAGTAAATATATATTTACCCATATATTACTATATATATAGATATATTTATTTGTATATTAATATAGATTCAATTTAATATAAATATATTTAGAAATATTAACACATGTATATTTATTCATATATTAGTATATATATATTCGTATATTAATATATTTTTATATTTATTTATTTTTATATATATAGTTATATTGATTCGTATATTAATATATATTCATATCAATATAAATATATTTAGTTATATTAAAACATATATATTTATTAATATAGTAGTATATATATATTTATTATTATGTTAATATAAAATTATATTTATTTATATATTTTTAGTTATAATATTTTAACAGTATATTTATTTGTATATTAATATATATTTAAAAGATTAGTTTTAAATACATTTATAAAAAAATAATGTGTGTTAATAAATAAATAAATACATACATACATATATATATATATACAAAACACACACAAAGATATATATATATATATATGTGTGTGTGTGTGTGTGTGTGTGTGTGTGTGTGTGTGTATATATATATGAATAAATACATATATGTGTGTATTTGAAAAGCCATAGAATGTTAAAACGACCATAACTTATAATCCAGAAGTCTGTTTCAAATATACAACTAATTAAATTAAAGAAAATGAAAAAATATTTGATATGATATGTGGTACAGGCCTAGAGGACATCTAGATCCCATGTTATACCAATTTTAATGTTAAAAAATCGGGATATCCGGACTAAAAACACAGTTGTTGAGGCTTCCTGAGCCTTTTTGGGCCTCACAAAATGTGACCAAAGGATTACATCGGTCACTAGTGTGTAGAACTCATTGCAAGCTTTGATTTTATATACTGTAGAGATCAAACATACACTTGGATCAAATGTTATGGCCATTTGAATATTGAGTTATTGTTTCCACTTATTTTAGATATTTTTTTTTATTTTTTGTGTCTTCAAATTGTTATTAAATGATTATTAATTGATGATAATTAGATGATTACAAATTAAGAATATTTTTTAAATTATTTTAAAGCCATTTTCCCATAAATTTCTTATATATTAAATGTAATAGTTTATTTATACTTATCTGAAACATATTAAAAATATATATTATAATTATATCAATATAAATACACTTATATAAAAATATATTATTTTTCATGAATTCTGTTTTGAAATATACACTTTATTAGTTCTAGGAAAAATCACTAATAAAGCCCCCCTTTTTCAGCGTAATTAAAAAAAAGTAATGATAAATGGTGGCATTGCGGAAGCTCGTTTTTGTGGTAGTGATGCTTGTGGAAACATGAAACATTGAAAGATATCTTGGGATTACCCACTTGTTGCGAGGTTGGGTTCAGTTTCCTAGTCCCTACCATATTTACAACATCTATGTGCCGGATTTCTTAAAAAAACCTTTAAGCTTGCTTTAATTTTATATAAATTTTTTGCTGGGTTTTATGGTTTGAAACTCATTAAAATATATATAAGAATTTTTTAATACATAAAATTCTAATAAAACAACATTTCACATTCATGAAATATTAATTCATTTCCAAATATCAATAAATAATATATATATATATATATCATAGAAACACAGATATATATATATAACCTCGCATGAAATATTTAGGATTAATATTATTTATTAAATTATTTAAATACTAATATTCATTGGAAAATCATTGTTTTATATGACTAAATCTCATGCTACAAAAAAATTGCATAACAAGGATGATTAATTATTATTCACGTACTTAAAACTTATTCCTCAATACCATAAAAATTCATTTATATAATGTTTATTCAATACTCATGCATATATCTATATACATATATATATATACATATAAATATATATTCATCAATAAATTCGATGATAACACAACCATCGATGTATATCCATAACCTTGATTTTCATATAACAAGTATATAACATGATAAAATTATGATATTCTTAACTTATTTAATAATTTATTTTAAATTACTTATTAACATGAAAATTATACATGTAAATAAAAATGTGTCTCATAATAATTGAATTCATTCATGTTTGAATAATGTTTCAGTAAATTGATTCTTACATTACCAAGTTTAACATGAAATCAAATTAAAACATTGATACATATATAGATATATCCCTTTGTTGTAATTTAAATGATTCTAAAAATAATAATAAACTTTTAACACAAAACTAACCAAAAATAAAAACTTCTGCAGAAATAACTTTCCCTTACATCAAATTTATCTTGCACATAGATAAAGAAATAATCTCACTACATCAATAATTAAGGATCAAAATTCATAGTCATAGAATAAAAATATTTTCATTATGAAAAACCAGAAAATTAAAATCATAATTTTTAAATAAATAAACTAAGAATCACTTATTAATAATTCCGAGATAGATAAATTTGAAAATCAAATAAAACAATCCATTCCAAATATAATAATGGAATTACAATGAAAGTATAAATAAATACCATAACAAATTTTGAATATAATACTTTTTAATGATCATTCAAATACATATTGAAATCAAGGAAAAAAAATTCAATACAATAAATTGTTGAGAATCACAATAATAGATAATATGACATAGCGAATCCCTTACAAATTTTTTATATAGGTGGCCCTTTTCAAAATCTTCTTCCTATCTCATAATATCTCCTTCTAACTCCCCCACTCTATGGCTTATAAATCACATTCTATGAAAACTATGAAATATGGATTATATAGAGCCAGTATTTTACTGTTCATCTATAAAATTACTACAATTTAAATGTGCGTTAATCAAATAGCTCATCTTGTGCATGAAATAGAAAATATAAAATTTTCAACAGCGAGTAAGAAAGTGACTATCCATGTAAATTAATAATTTTTTCATCTGAATATAGATAATTGCATAATTATATACTATAATATAGTTATATCAGTGCATCTTCTTGAAGTGTCAATATGAAATCAAAAAAAAAGATCAGAAAATCATTGAAAAAAATAAAATTATAGAAACTATTAAGTAAGGATAGATAACATGTATTTAATATACTAAAAAATATGGAAAATAAGTATGTAAAAACCCTAAAACAAAAAATATTGATCTAAATCGACATCAGAAGGGGATATATTGAATAATATGAAAACATGGGTAATCAATATACTACATTCATTCCAATAAATATGATTATTTTTTTAGAGAAGATTTAGATAACAAGGAATTTAATATTCCAAAATTGGATCAATATATAAGGATTCAGATGATTAAATATAGAAACCCGCCTTTCCATAGATCAAAACCTAAACCACACCGCACACCTTGATCTCATCTTCTGGTGGCCTGCGTCAAAACCCTCATCCGAGGCTAATCTATACATAGGCCATGATTTCTGCTCTCCTCATGACTCAATGGATTCAAATAAGATACGATCTCAGCCTCGACGAACCTCGACCGACTCATCAGCTCACGAGGACACAATGCATTCATCCTGTGCTCAGTACTGATCATCAAAGAAAAATGATGCTCGAATTTACCCACAAATCTCCCAATTTAAAAATCTGAAACCCTTAATACAAGATTTTTAATTTCTTTTACCCATTTGTTTTAGTTATTTCTTATTCTTTTTGTAATATTTTATCATCGTTTGATATCTATAAACCTATATATAATCCATTTTTATATATTATATTAAAAAAATGATAATTAATTATTTTAAAATATTATAATACTACATTGATTTTATAATTTAAAAGAATACTCATATTTTTATAATTATATTATGTTTTATAATAATACATTTTCATAATAACTTAATTATATTTTCATTACTATAATTTTATTAATTTAAAATTACAAAATCAAAATTAAAATATATATTCATGAACTTATTATGCAAATATCATTAGTTAAAAAATTTATAAAAGTAAATTAATATAATATTTAATTATATTTACTTATTTAAAAAATGATATTTTATCAATTTTGAATGAATTAAAAGTGACATGATAAAATACAAGTAAATGTAATACAGTTTCATTTTAATTAAATGAAATCATGTAGTCTTATTACATATCTTCAAAAAGTAAATATTTTTTTTAAAATAAAATTAAATATTTTAATTCAAATTATAATAATTTTAAACAGTTTTTCTGAAAATAATATATTCAATAATAATAACAATAATATCCATTTGATAAAAATATACCTTTTTATTCAAATTATCATTATTTATTTAAAATTAAAATGAATATTTATTTTTATTAAAATAATAATTTAAATAATACTATATTATGTATTAAATTAATATTGTAAGTATTATAGTTAAATCACATAATATCAATTAGTTTCTAGGCTGTTACAATAAATATTTAATTAACATTTATATCTCAACATAGATAACAAAAGAAGGGTTATCTTCCATTAAACATTTTTTTCTAAAAAGATTAACTATCCATAGGATCACTTTTCAAGGTACTATTCAACATGTATCTTATGATCATTATAGTGAAACCACTGTAGTAAAATCCTTATATATTTTCTGATTCTTATAATTAGAATATATGGGATACAATTCATCTATAATAAAATTATTGAATCAAAATAAATAAATTTTTTTGACATTAAAAATCATTCATAAACCATTAACTCAATATCATCATCTTATTCCTTAATTACTCTTTTATTTATATGTAATTTGTAGTCAATTCATCATTATTTATATAACCATTACTCATAAAACAATGCTGATTCACCTCATCATATTTACACCTCTAGAAATTATTTTAAAAATTCTTATACATTAAAATTTATAACATTAAACCATTGATGATAATTTATGGAAACAATTATTCTCATCCATTACAGTAACAAATCATTTCAGTTTTCCTCAACAATTACATTCTATATGTCCTTTTTTTCATGACCCAAAACATGTTCCCAATCATCTAATACATTAGCATTGTTTTTTCATCAAAATTTCATCAAATATTGGAAACATAATTTTCTTTCATCCATGGCCTCTACCACCCAAGGTCATAGAAAACTCTATGGTTAACTTTATTGGGAGTTCTAGGTTAGTTAGGTTGATATTTGTTATACATATAACATCATAACTAATTAGAAATAATCATAATATCCTTCACTGTCGTAATCATTCCATTTAGTTTCTAATCAATACATTATCGATGTAATTCAATTTTAACCAAGATGCATCAAGTTACCGAGAATCCCTAAAAAAATTATTGTGTTTGAAAAAATAATCATAGTGGGAAACCACATAACCATTAAAAATAATTTATCATATATATATGTCATGACACCTTATTTTCAAACTGAGAAGCAGTATGTATAATCTCATTTCATTCATGGTCATTATCAATTAAAATTATTAAAAATCATTAATAATGAATATATTTATTAAGGAATAAATATCCCCCATAGTGAGTCAAAATAGGTGTGATGTTTAACCTATTTCCATATAATATGTAAGTAAATGGTCAAGATCGATGAGACTTTCTAAATTTCTTACCCATTGGTGCATATATTCTAAATCCTTTTATAGATGTAGTATCTATAAAATAATATATTCCATGTATAACAAAGAATTTTATACTTGATCAATACATTAGTATATTATCCTACACATAGATATATCGTTAAAATAATCTATATTTCTTATCCCCAAATTTAAGTTTTCTTAAATCTAGTTCCCAATGATTCATTGAAATTTCCTATGAAACCAACTATAAATACCCCAAACCTAATATACCATTACATTATTAAATTGGGATTGGATCAAACAAATCACTTTACAAAATACAGAATACTTTAGTACTCTTCGTAAAATAGATAAAAACATTAATCCAACATTAAAATTTAAATATATCAATACATAATGTTTTTTAATATTGAAATCAATTATTCCCCTTACCATATCCATATACAACAATCCTAAAACATTTCCTTGTATCATAGGGGTAATAAAATTTAAGTAATGGGTGATTTTGGATGATCAATAATGGTATGTGTTCAATATAATCTATCATAAATAAATAAGTATAATTAATATGGATAGTTAAATAAACAAATCACATTCCAACAAAATAATAAATTGAATATAATATCAAAGGAATAAAAAATGATAAAATATTTCCATATTCATGATCAAATAATCTTGAAAATTTTTAATTGAAATTATAATTAATAGCATAATCACATTTATATCAATAACCAGTTTCATAAAGGTGGAATTAATAATGTTGGTCATCTAAAATTTTCCAACATGTAAATATTCTATGACATCTATACGATTAATTACTAATTCCAAGACCTATTAATAATTGTGAAAGACCTCAGCCAAAAACCCAATATACTTTGTCTCAGGAGACCAACTAATGCATCAATGGGATATTTAATTCCACTTTACATCCATCATATAAAAATTCAAATTCATTTCTTGTATTACAGTGTTGAAACACAATCAACCTAAATAATCATATAGAAAAACAAACATATGAGATGTTAATACTTACCTAGTAAAAAATAATAATAATCATCATTTTAGAGTATTATGGTGAATGATAATAAAATATCATATACCAATTCAAATTTATCATAAAACATTCAGGTAATTAATTAGGATGGTGTAGTAACACAATATCCCAATTGTAGCATAATTATAACATGGTTTTTTATTGATGAAAAATTGAAATTTCATGAAAAGATACTTTAAAACATTCTTAAATAAGATAAACATTTAAATTTGATAATACACAATAAATTAATATAGAAAAAAAATATTCAGAAAATAATTTTATATGAAAATACAATTTGAAACTAATAAAATAATATATAATAAATTTATGGATAATCATGGAAAGAAAACCCATACAGTCCTTTCATGTCAAAACAATTATTCAATTCAAATTTTTAGTAAATTAAAAATAGGCCATGTTTCGAAAATGACAAGAAGATTTATTTAAAATAATTAAAAATTAAAACAAGGTAAAACAATTCATCCAAATAATTTTTAGAATGTTAATAACTATTTTTAATCATTTCTTGAAAGCATCGTTATAGAGGAAAAATGATTCTGAATAGAAGAAATAAATAATGCAGCATTTTTGTAAAAAATATTTATAATAAATATTATAGATCAATGAGTTGAAAAATAGTACTATTAAATAAAAAAACATTGATATCCACAGTAGAATAATAAATATTTAATATAAGTTATAAATATCTAATAATTCTCTCAAGGGATGCATAAACATAAACAAGACCAAATACTGATGAGATTGTAAAATAAATCCTTCCCCCATAAGCAATATTTGAATCTTAATCCCCATGAATGAAGTAAAATCAAATGAAACATTAATTAACATGATGGTAAATATCTTCATGACGTAAAATATCAATGGGTTAATGTGTGTATCACCCAAAAGAAATAGTAGGGGGATGTGGAATATGTCTCACAGAAGAAAAAGTGAGATGAGAAACACTTACCATAGGTTAAACTCTAAATATATGTCCAAAAATCCTATATATTAGATATTTTTATATTAATAATTTATTAAATATCTATAATCATATATATAATACCATATATTATTTTACAATTCTCTTTTATCCCCAATTTATATAGAATACTTTATTGAAATCACAGTTTTAGGCCATAATTATTTCATTGATCATCTTTGCTTCAGTTCGTAAAGTTCAATAAAACTAAATTGGTCGTAGATTAAAAATATTTGTATTTTTAATTATTTATTAATACTATATATAATTATTATATATTTATTTATCTAAATCCATTAAATCTAGATAATGAAGATGGATTATGTTATTCATTGGGATGGATACTTGTATGTATGCATGAATGCTCTATCCATTTTTATCGATGTATGGAACAAAAGGAAAATAAAAATAATTAATATTTAAAGAATAAGTTTTATTTAATATATATAATTTAAATTTATATAGTTCATTATTATTTATATCAAGGTAAAAATAAAATGGAATACATTTTACATCGTAACATGGAGGTGGTAGTATAGACATACCCATAAGTGATGTTTTTATTTTACAACGAAATAGAAGGTAAGAAGTTAATAGTGATATTTTATTTCATAAGTATTTTCCGGTCATTTATATAAGTCATATTTATTATTTTAACTTTAATAAAATAAATTTTTTCTTTAAAATAAAATGAAATCAGATCACTTCATGATGCAGTAGTCATCGCACACAAGAGCGACATTATCATATCCCACACATGATGGAAATTTAAAAAGTATATTTCATATTAAAATTAAATAATTATAATAATTTCATAAATATAATATAAATATCTCAAATAAATCCCTATGTTTATCCTTTAAGAGAGGTTACAGATAACAAATTAAATTGGTTTACATGATGGTAGTCTTCCCTAGACATGATCAACTGTTTTGTTTCATGATGATGGAAGTCAAGATAAATAATAGTTATTAAATTAACATAGTGAAAATAATTTATGATAGATAGTGGTGTAGTTATATTATAATTACTAAATATTGTTTTATAATGTTTTAAGAAAAAGATAAAAAATCTCATTTAAAAATGTTAACTCTTCTTCTGATGACCTCTGTAGATTGTATCAAAAGCCTTCTTGGATGGATTTATGATAAAAAATGAATCTAAGAATTTTTTATATTATTATCAATGGTATTTTTGTGGTTATTTTTTTGATAAAAATGGTTCTATAAGTGTCAATTGGATAAGATATGGGAGATTTATAAAAGTGGGGTAGATAAAAAACAACCAATTTTTTAAAAGATAATGTGATACACATGTTTTTATCATGACAATATCCTCTATAATGAAACATTTTCAAACTTAACAGTTTATAATGTCTCCAAATTTACCTAAAATGGGGTTTGGACATGTATTATGTCATTATTAGTCATTTTTTTTTAGTTTAACCCTTAGTAAACTCGATTATACCTTGACCGCTATAATTAATTATAAGTACTGTCACTATAGTAATGGTCACACATTAATTTAAATATATTATATAATATAAATTATTATTATTCCAAATAAGGAATCAATGTCTCCAAATTTAATTCATATAATGTTCATAATTTATTTTATAATTAAACTAATAGACATGTTATAATTTGGTATTCCAAAGAAAACCATTCAAAAGATTTATAAATATTAATATAGAATTTCAATATAAAATTGTTTCCATTGACCAAAATTAAATATAATTTTATATAATTTAAAATAATTTAGTTTAAAAATATTGAAAAATATATTTTAACATTCATATAATTTAATCCAAATGGGAATTTTGATGAAAAAAATTGATAGTTTTAACTATTCAAAAAATAAATTACCCGTTTCATTAAATTCTAAAAAAAACATAATATTATTTTTCTATGTAGATAAAATAATTTATGTTTATTTACTCAAATAAATTTTATAAATGTGGTGAAACATAATTTTAAAATATTTTCAAAACCACAGCGATACTTTCTCGAAGAAAAATAGAGTTTTTCATGAAAAATGTCTTTTTCATTGAAATGATTTTTATTTTCATTTATAAGAAATTGATAACCAATGTGTTTAACTAATATATGGTTAAACCATATAATATTAATAAATTATTTATTTATATTCATTCCTAAAATTTAATATATTGGTTAAAATGGTATACCATATCACGATTCATTTAGACTCCAGAATGTATCTTATGCAAGCTAACGAAGAGAATTAATTTTTATTTAAAATGGAATATATCATTAATTATGTTTGATTAATATTCTCTTATAATATCTATGTTTTATGTCATATACACTATCAAACCTGATTTTTCACTTTTCAAATCATGATATGATACAGCACACGCATATGCTAACTTATGATCAAATAATATTATCTACCAATTTTACCCATATAAATAATTTGAGCTCCCATTTCTTATATTCCAATTTAACCAAGTTGAAAATAATTCTATTAATAATTATAAATATAAAATGGAGAAATTTCATAATAATGAAATTTGAAAAGGTTAACATTTTTTAATAAAAATGTTTTTTACGTAAATAGTCTCAAAAAAACTAAACAATTATGGTTCTAAGGAATACCTTATTATTATATCAATAGATTATTATAAATAAAAGTTCAAAATATTTATATATTTCATGATCCAATCACCTCATATGTTATCCATTTATGGTATATTTATTTTTATGTATTATTTTATGAATAATAATAGGATAGATCATAAATTATCCTATGGTGAAAGTGACATAAGATTAACATAGAATGTAATGGTTTGATTTAAGGAGTTATAATTTATGAAATATTATGATTGATTTGAATATTAATAATATTTTTTAATCTAATTATGGTTAACTGATAGTCACACTTCCTACTTCGGTTCATATTAATGGTTATAAACCATAAGAATTATTTAAATTAAAAATTTGATGGATAATGAAATGACCATCCACATGTGTTATAAAATGGGATGTGAGATGGGATGATAACTCTTGTGACTATGATCACAAATAATTCCCATCCTATAAACTTTTTTTTGAATGATATCAATCTTATGAAAAAATATAGGAAAGAACAACTTACCAATGAGTCTTTTATTTGCAACTGTACACCTTTCTTTAGTGGGTCCTTTGATCCCACAATTATCGTTTTATGTATAAATAGAATAGAAAATATAGCTTAAATTCATGAGTGATAAAGAAATTAGGATGATGTTCTACTATTTATCATTGGGATGGTTTATTTTATTATTGTTAGACATTTATCAATAATATAAGTCCAATAAGAAAAAATTGACTCTATGACATGGGGAGAGTTTAAGGAAATAATTTTCAGTAATTATTTTCATCAAACTCATCACACAAAATTATGTAAAGAATTATAATAATTGGAATTAATAAATGATAAATGTATTTTTTACTATGTTTCTGTTTTTAAAATATCATCAAGGTATGTATCTGGTATTACCATTGACCCTAAAATAAAAATTAATCAATTCCTTAGTGTCTTGAAACCATGTCTTTAGAAGGAATTACATATGATATACATTGATAGATATTAAGAAGCAATTTTATTTTCTATTAAGTATAATTATATAGTGGAGACTCTAATTTATATCATTATCTTGTGGAAATGAATATCAAAATAGAGTGGCAATGGAATCTATATATAAAACCCATGTAAGAATTAATATTATTCTTCATTTATGCAAAAAAGTATGGAAATGAATGGGGAAATTTTTTCTAGGGGATTTGAAAATGAATTATGTTTGGGATATATTTTCACTGATAACCTACATTCCAAGTAGATATGGGTGAAATGAAAACTCATTAAAATTAACAACTCACACTCCAATGAATCAATTTTCATTATTATGGGCATTATGATGACAATTACACTAAACCAAAGATAAATGGAAAAAATCAATATTATCCAATGCCTTAAGAAATTGGAAATGGGAAGTATTATTGTCTCACAACTGCATATGAATGTCTTGATAATTATTTGTTGAAATATACACTTATCATCAACTATAGAACTAAAAATTTCTTTTTTTAATTTTTGTTATATAATATTTTATAACTAGATAATTTTATAATAGTGTCCAAAAAGCACAAAAAACTTATATTAACCTATCAGTGAAAACGTCTAATAGTGTGGTGTATAAATCTCAAGTATACATCTCATGTCTGATATAAATTTTTGATAATTTTCACCCTAGTGGAATTTTTATATCTCTTTACTTTGTTTTTTGTTATTTATGGGAATTGAATTTGATATATGCAAATTGTTTTGAAATTATTTTTTAAAATTTTAAATTTTTATTTAAATATATACTTATATTGAATGATAAAAAATATATAAAATGTTAAAATATTTATTTCATTTCAATTAATTTAAATAATGGTAATTTAATTTAAGAGGTATTAGTTTAATGACTATTGGATATAAAAAAATTACAATCATTGTTTTGTTTATATATGTTTTTATTAAAAAATGTATCATATTTTGTATATAAAATTTTTGAAATATTTTTTTTTATACAATAATAAAAATTATTTAACATTCATAAATTGATTATGAGTTTTATTAAAAACAATGATAATTTCATTTGAATATAAACTGAGATATTTATATGAAAATAATTTTTAAGCATGTAATGTATTTTTACCTTAATAAATTTCATTAATAAGTATGTATGAATAATATTAATGATATGTGTAGATAATATATTAAATAAAATAATTTAATATTATATTAATTGTTTGAAATATGAAAATATGAGAAAACAAATCATTTTAATAGTTAAAAAATTAGTTTTTGTATAAACAGTTCTTTATGCATTTTTTTATGAATATTAGATTAAATTTCATCCATTATTTTACATTTAATATGGTATAATTTTTCATTATTTTTAACAATCATTTTCTTATTATTTTATAATTTCAATTTCATGGCTGGTCAAAAAAATTGTAACCTATGTGAACATATAATCCTCATAGTTATGGATAAATATATTAAACGTTTCAACTATGATATTGTAGGGTCCTGAAAAATACGAAAAGGAGATTCTACCCAAATCCCCAAAAGAATTGGGGAAAATAATGGAGAAAATTCAAAGAAGGGACTAGCATGACCGGTCCGCAGAATGGTCCCATGAAAACACAACGTGGCCAGGCCCTGCGAAGCACCCCCTCCACAAACTGTCGTCGTTCGCAAAATGGAGGCGGAGATCCTCCGCGGTTGTGAGGCAGGATGGGCGTTGATCTGGTTCACCATCATGAACCGGCCCAACTGCGGACCGCGCCGACCGGTTCAAGCCGCATCTACTGTCGTTCGCGAAATGAAGGCAGAACCCTTCACGGTCGCGAAGCAATCCCTGAGTTCGGTTCGTCGGGGTGGGGGGAACGTTCAAATACCCACTACGAATTACGAATTGACCAAGTCAGCTGTAAACCGGGTATTCGGTTATGGGCCTCCGCAAAAGGTGCCACGTGACCGCAGATACACCTCGTTCCCCACTCTATAAAAGGAGACTGAGGGGGAAAGGAGAGGGGATTCAGATATCGGGATTCGTATTCAGAGGAATTAGAGATTCGAAAGGAGATCGATCAAAGGAAGGCTTAGGATTTCGCAAACAGAGAAGTTCCCATTCGTGAACCACAGTAGGTATAAACCTGGGAATGAACTAATAAGGAACCATAAAATGCATAATAATTTGGTGAGCCGTGAAATTAAAAGTACATAAAAAGAGAATACCGCGAACCATATCCCCTCCAAGAATGCACTTCCTGTGGACCAGGGTGTTTATGCCTCTTTTCCGATCTGCCGCACCACGTAGCACTCTCCTACGCGGGTGAAGCCTCGACCGAAAAACCCTCGATCGGCGCTTCCCTTGGCCACCGCTACTTGTGTAGACCCCTCCGCTTACCCCCCGGTACACGGGCCGAACCCGAAGCTGCGAACCACCCTGGTTCACGGATGGTCCCTCGATCTGTGGACCCTCTTGGTTCGCAGACGGCCTCTCAGTCCGTAGAACACCCTGGTTCACGGACGGCTTCTCCAGCCGCGTAGCTCCTTCCTACGTGAAGGAAGCCACCACTCCTTTATACGTGTGGCCCATCAGAACCTTCAGAGTTCTCATTCACAAAGCTAGATAAAATCCTTCCAATCCTTCCCGGTCCTCCGTGACTCCCCCATTGTCCTATTCATCAACCCCGAGCTGAGGCCTCCACCAGAGTCACTGGATCCGCATGTTGTAACTTTCGGGTGCATCAGCACGCCATTTAGAGGTCACATACCCATGGTAAATAGAGGTGAAGAGGTTGCCCCGGACCTTGAGCTGATTCCTGAAGCATTCTTGCGTTCACATTCCCCCGGTAATGTGGAGTCTGAGCTCGGGAATCCCCTTTCTGCCCCTCCAATTGTTAAGGGCTTCCTGGGGATAGTAAAATATCCATCATAAGGAATCCCTCATGCACTGCAAGAGGGGAGATGGTCACAGAAGCACCCCCTTTCCCTCTCCCGCTGCGCTTTGTCGCCCATGGGCCTCCTCAGAGTGTAAGCCCCAATCCATCGCCCTGGGCCTCCTCAGAGTGTAATCCCCAATTCATCACCCTGGGCCGCCCTCATGCGTAAGCCCCACTACATTCCTCATGGACGCACCTCTCCTGACGTGATCCTCTGGTCCCTGCTGCCTCTTGTTTCTCACACCAATCATGACTCACGTGGGCTTAGAGTAAGCATCGACCATGAAATCCTCTTATAGGCCTCCTCAGAGTGTAAGCCCCAATACATTCAATGGGCCTCCTCAGAGTTTAATCCCCAATCCATCGTTCCGGGATGCCTCATAGCATAAGTCCCAAGCCTATGCGAACTACATGGACTTTGATCCCTGCCTCCTAGGCAGGGTACGTAGGAAGCCTTCAAGAGGTTCAAGCCCACCACCCAGTTGTTCTGAAAACTTTCACATTGGTTCGCCTTTGTCCCACATGACGATAAACTGTGCATGTGAACTACGTGTACTTTGATCCCTACCTCCGAAGAAAGGTACGTAGGAATCCTTCCTGAGGTTCAAGACCAACAACTGGTCGATCCGATTATCTTCACATCAGTTCACCACGCCACTCCTAGTGCCACCTCAAGCGAGTTCCGACTCTTCGTGGTCATTAATCCAACGAGGGATGGTAAAACTCGAGCATAAATGATTTTGAACCCTTGCGTCTAGCTGAACATTGCCCACCAAGGTTAAATCCGTGGATACTATGTTTGGGTATAAACCAAAGATTCGTGATCATATGAATACGTCTTAAATCTATGAGAGTCCCGGAACATGCAATAATTTCCCCCCAAAAAGGGTGCGATGAGCCCGACTTCCCATCCTCTTGACCAATGTGAGTTCTTAAGAGTCGCTAGTCAGACCATCCGGCGAACGCCTGCCTATGGAAAGCAGGTCCATCATTCATTGGATACGGAGCCGTTGGGTGTTTCGAGGCTGAAAACCAAAATAAACCACGAAACAAAAATGGTGAACCCGACGTGAATATTTAACCAATCATGACAGATTCAACTTAATCCCACCATGTGCCCCATTTTACTCACAAGGAGGGCCAAGCAAGGTCATTAATTATGCATGGGATCATGCGATGCTTCTTTGACAGGTTTGATGCATGTACTTTCTAAAATGTTTTGCAGGTACTACCTTCAAAACTCCCTTCGATCCAATGGCATCGCAAAGGAACTCACAAGCATGTGCTTCCAACAACGCAAGGACTGTACATCCTCACCAACATAGGACCCCATCACCCACCCAGCGTCTTCAGCACTGGGTCTCGAAAGCGCTGATCTGAGAGTACCACTTGAACGGTACTCTCCCAATGGTGGAGGCGGCCATGCACGCCCTCCAATCCGCTAGAACTAGCTGGTCGCCTGCCCAGCAGCAGCCGCAAAGGCAGATCCAGACAGCCCTTGTTGTTGTCTCCAACCGTTTTGGGATTCTATCCCCAGAATGGGACAATGCCTACCTCCCTTATCTTAGGGAGGCGGATGAGGTCGACATTGAGGACTTCATCCCCACCAAACGGGGGTTCCGCTCCAAATCCACCACCGGCAGCCGTCATCGTGGTCACACCGCGACTCGACTTCCACGCGCTGAGGAGGATGTTTCCCTGAGGATTCAGGCCCATGCTCCCTGAGCTCCGGCCCCTCGGACCGCCCGACGAGGGCGGTAGACGTACAATCAGGGACCGGTCATCACCCTGGTCCTTGAGGAGGAGCTCCGCTGCCCAACCAAGGAGACATACAATGAACAGGAACCTACACCTATTCGCTCCTCCTGAGCCCGCCATCCAGACATGGCAGCGTCATACAATCTAGCACGCATCCCCACCGAGCCCCACCAAGCTCGTCACTCACACAGGACGGCACTAACTCGGTTTGCACCTCTCCCTACCCAGGGTCGTGAAGCCCACCATCTTGACGTGTTGGCGACCCGGCACCTACAGGACCATCTCTTAGTAGTTTCTTCTGACACCCTCCATCCTAATATGGTAGTGATCAACAAAGCCTGCCACCCAGATGTGGCGGAAACTCATAGGCGGGCACGTCTCCCCGCCGACAAAGGCTACTGACTCGATATGGTGGGAAACCAATATATGCAGGGCCAGCTCCCTATGGATGCAAGTAAAGTCTGCCATCCTGATGTGGCGGCAAACGGAGAGATAAATTGGCGTATCCCGGTACAGGGGCAGATTCGTTCACCTGCCCCGACATAGAAAAATTGTCAGTACCCACTGACTATCGGAGGACCAGAGCAGGATATTCCTACACCGATACCGGAATGGGCCTTCATACCCATTCCAGCCAAAGATGTCTCTCTACATATCCTGGAAATGATGGAGGAGCAAGTATTGATCCCAGATCATATCTTGTAGACTTTCCAGAATGCAATTGCATCAGCGGCAACAGCAAGGACTCGGGCATGTGAGCCCGTCTCCCCAATTGAGGCAACTCATATAAGAGATGAGATAGCCTCCTAGAAGCATATCGGCATCCCTGCTTCTTCCCAGGAGGGTCTCCGGCCATATTCTGCGACGCAAGGGAAACCTGATTGAGCAGCTTTACTCATTCCAACTGGGGGACACCCATCCATCACGGTGGATGCTTCAGAGCAAGCATATATCCTTGATAAAAGTCAAGATGTTCGTCGGCATATCCCGACAACATCACGGGACCCAATTAGACAGGTACCCAAAGGTGAAGGCCATTATCAACAGTAGATGGTCCCGGCTACCCACAAGAAAGCACCCCGAACACACCGAAGGCATTCAAAAAATAAAGAGCGGGTTCATGACTCCGCTCTGCTGGAAGCTAGGGTTCCCAACACAGCTAATCACACATCGCATGCTCAGAACCTTTCCCACCCATTACCATATTATGGGAGTGGCAGTAGCACTTGCGAAGGTCCTCCCCATAATGTTGCTACCCGCAGCTCTGAAGGTCCTCCCCAGAGCACCCGTAGGGGCCACCCCCGCGGGCATATTACAACAGATCACGAGAGCCCCTCTTTTGATGCGAGTCACGGAAACCCTCCACGTGACTAGAAGATCGAGAAGCAAGAAGGAACTCCACTTGTTGCGGTCCACCCTGAAGGTCCTCCCCTGGGTATACACTGCAATCACTCTCCATGCAGTGAGACCATAGATTATGATAGTAGTCCTCACTATCATAGTCGTAACTGCAGAGGCCCTCCCCGCAGTGACGTCTCATCACGACAAGAAGGTCGTCCCCTTGTCGTCGCCTGCCCTGAAGGTCCTCCCCAGGGGTTATGCTGCAACGACACTCTGTGCAGCCGGGCATCAGATCACGACGGTATTCCTCAACACCCTGATAACGGAGGTCCTCCTCGTAGAGACGTCAAGCAACGAGAAGGCCCTCCCCTCGTTGCGTTACATTCTAGAGGCCCTCCCCAGGGTGTATCCCATAGATATTCTCCCTGCAGCAGCTGTAATGGTAGTCCTCACCATTACCGCAGTTGTGATGGTAGTCCTCGCCACCACAACCGCCATTGCGAAGGTCCTCCCCGCATTGGCCCCAAGTGACAAGAAGGTCCTCCCCTTATCGCAGTGTGTCCTAAAGGTCCTACCCAGGATACGCATCAAACTTCAATCCATGATGGTCATCCTCACCATGATGGTGGTCGTTGCGAAGGTCCTCCCTATAATGATGCTACGCAGCCAAGAGGTCCTCCCCTTGCTGCGACACGCCTTGGAGGTCCTCCCCAGGGTGTGCACTACAAAAGTCCTCTATGAATTGGAGCATAAAACAGTAATGTTAGTCCTCACCATTACAAATGCCATTGCGAAGGTCCTCCCCGCGATGGCATATCATATCGACAGGAAGGTCCTCCTTCTGCTAAATCAAGCACCGGAAGGCCCTCGTATGCCGAGGAACATAGAAGGACGGGATCAAGCATGTCAGATTCCCAGTTAGTCTCCTACAAAATCCTTCTACAATCAGGAGATGGTCTAGGGTCACGTTTATCCTCTGAACCACCTCGGAATCACCCACATAATGACTCAGCACCTACCGGTCCCACTGCCTCCGACCACATTGGCAGCGAGCGTCTCAGTTGGTCCGACCAGGAAGAGGAGTCACTAGCGGAGGGGTATGCCGATATGCTGAACCTGAAGAAACGACTGGCCATGGATGATATACCAGTTATGTTTTGGCCTACGGCAACCTCTCAGTTCGATATACCCAGAGAGTTATCGGAAGAATGCATGCACGGTATCCGCCATAATATATGGAAAACCCTCCACCGACTGAAATCAAGATTCATGCCCTACAATGGGTATGTAGACCACGTCAAGACAATAGGATACCACCTACGTCACATAGACCTGGAAGCTCTTCTTTCAGCACGACAACAGCGACCCGAGAGGCATAAAGGAAACATGGAGATATCCTACCTCCGTGCGCTGCACCAGCTGCGCCGCCTCATCGGTGACGCTCCAACAGAAGTCCATAACAGGGGGTGGGGGGAACACGGAGTTCTTCATTTCACTCTGTTCCCCACCCAGAAAAACCCGTTCGGCATGGTGTCTTGCAACATCATCACGTCAAGACAGCAATCGATTGGTCTTGCTATTCAGGAAAGGCAACATGCCCAATAGAGTCAGGCCTTGAGTAAGTCCCAGAAGCGCTAGGCCCAACGTGAACAAGTCATTCAAGAAATCCTAAATCAGGCCACTGAGAGCATACAATAGGCCTCTCACCTAAGAGAGGCCAATCAGAAATCTTTTTCTGCCTCCCCAGAAGGGATTGATCCACGGGTGAATTCGGCACCATATATGGTTCACCCCCGAATAGGGGCACGCAAGATCAGGCAGGTAGTGATAGCTGCAGCAACTGCTGCAATCCAGGGTCAACCCCATCCTGTAGGGATGGGGAAATTTTTAACAACAAATAACCCCGTAAGACTAATAAAACTGGGAAGAGACTCAATGTCCAAGGAACGGAGCCAACCCCAGCCCTCAGGGCTGGGGGCATTATTACCCCCTCAACAACAACCTCCCCCACGAGAATCAGTGTTCTCTTGTCTGGGGAGGGCAATCAGAAGAGGAGGTTCTCATCCTATCCCGTCATTTGAATCATCATCCCCTCCGAGAGGAAGGTGCACCGTAAGTTCGCATCAAAGAACTCTCCACATCACCCCCTCATCAAGAAGTCCGAAGGCAATCCTAGGACACAAAAGGGAAGGCCATCAGAAGACGCGGGAGATCCTCTTCCCATTTGGAAGATGACATCTTCTCCGCCCCATGATATGCATCTATCAACATCATAGAGGTTAACCCCGTGGGTGACACCAGAGATACTGCAAATCCGGATGGATTGGGAGATGATAGTTCCAGTCAGGCTCTGACTCACAACGAACCACCAGGTGTGCACACCCGGAACCATAGGGCCGACCTAAATATGGCCTTCCTTTCAGCCAACCCTCCTCCGCCTACCCAGCAAGCTTCCAACAGGGATAAGAATAAAGGACTGGTTACCCTTAACCTGCCTCCTTCTCTCGACAAAAATGAGCCACTCACGCTCGAAGAGATATTTGCTCGACAGGAAGAGGAGATGAAATAATTGAGGCGGCTTAACACCGAGCTCCTCCAGAGGAACCGCCTTATTAAAAATGTGTCCCAGGAGGAGCCACATCATGCACTCCCAGCAAGTGTACCTCAAAGACTAAGGTTTGACCTGGCAAACGAAATACGGTCAGGGCTCCCATCCAACGAGGCGCCCGGCCCATCCAACTATTTAAACATAGATTTGGATGAATACCAAGACTTCTTTCCACTCAGGAAGCAGCCGGAGCGAGTACGCCTGAACCCTCTGAAGGTACCACAAACGGCACATGCACCCTGGTGCTGGCCAATCCGGATCTTCAGGCAATGCCTCGGGCTACGCCTGCCCAGGACCGGGCCCAACAAGATGTAAACCAGGTTCTCACCAACACCATCGAGGCATTAACATCTCGATTGGAAGCGATGGAAGGTTGACGCACTCTGATTCAACTAGAGAGGAAACTCTACCTGGATTGGGTGAGCAACACACCACCTCCACCCAATTTTGGGAGCCCTGTATTACCCATCTTCAATGGATCAGGCGATCTAGAGCAGCATTTGATGCACTACGCATCCTATTGCGACCCTATGATGGGGACTCCGGAATAGAAAGAAGCAGTGAAACTCAGATGCTTCGTATGGACCTTGCAAGGATCCGCCTTCGTCTGGTACATGAGTCTGCCAGCCCAGTCAATAAAGAGCTAGGAGGACCTTTAGCAGCAGTTCATGTTCCACTTCAGCTCGACATTGCCTAAGACAACAGTCAGCGACCTCATGAACTGCAAGCAGAGGGAGAACAAGAGGGTCTCAGATTTCATCGCCAGATGGAAAGTTCTGACCTATTCTTTGAACATAACAATGCCTCAAGATGATATTCTATCAATATGCATCGATAATCATTGAGATGAGTTGCGAACACCACTCATACCAGTGGAGTGCACCCCTAGCTTCCGCCATCTCTCAGCCATTGCCCAGAGAATTGAGGACTCCCTGCAGCGGACTAATTCGAAGTCCTGAATAGCCTCAAAGGATCCTGTGAAAAGAGCCCCTAGAGCTGAATCGTCCGTTGTCACACTCAAGCTGGCCCCTGTGCCCACTCCACCAATCAGGCCTCTGCCAAATCGTCAAGGGCCCCCTGCATATCAGCGGTCGCCTCCGCCTAAATGGGATGATCAGCAAGGACTGAAGCAGAACCCGTTTGAGGAACGAAGACAAAAATTATACTCGTTCTGAGATGATCAAGTCCATGGTTACTTCATTTCCGCCATGAACTGCAACTTGCTCTGCCTCCCAGAGCCGAGGAAACCCGAAGAGGTCGGCCGCGATGACATGCCAGATTACTGCCCCTACCATCGGATGTTGGGACACAGTATCCGAGAATGCTTCATCATCAAAGACCTCCTGCAGAGGATGTTAGACTATGGACAGGTCGAGCTGGTACCACCCCCATCACATGTGTCATGTATCTCTACCACCGACTCCTAAAAAGAGGAGGGGTGGTAGAAAGTCACCAGCAAGTAGGGGCAGAAATTTGACAACTGGATGACTCGGAAGACTATCAACCGAGCCCCGGGCATACTCCGAGCTCAACTATAGCAGCTGGTGTTGCCACTAACAGCCTTTGAAACTGTAGAGCCGATAGTATCGACCTCACAACCCTCCACAAGCCGTCCATCCAATCGTAATCAAAGAAAGAGGAAACAATCACTAAAGGAGCAATCCGCGGCGGGGCCAAAGTTAGTGTCGACCCTGGCAGATTTCATTCCCTCGAATTTGGCACCATGGGCACCGACCCACCAAACAGCACCATCAGGGGCAACCAACCAGGTTGACCTGTAAAAGGATGAATAGCCAATCTTTGGTTCTATTAACGTCATACACCTTATAGAATCATTCCATGACGAAGGGTATGGTTATGAACCCGAGTTCCTTACACGAGGAGCCGGAAGGAGGAATCGTAGTGGTAGGGGATACCAAGGGAGGCTCATCCACGGCCGAAACCAACCCTACGGTTGGACCCCGGCCCAAACCATTAGTATCACGGAAACCCGTGGGAGAGCCCTTCAACGGACTCAGCAGGAGAAAGAATACCCCTCCACCGCCACAAGCAGCCACCCTGGCCCTATTGTTTTGTGATACCCACTAGAGGAGGAGCAAGTGTCTGGCCGCCTAGTGCGCACAAACAGACCGGCCAGTCCAAGCCCTCAAAATGTGGGAGCGCCATCGATATCCGACCCCGCAGTCGTTCCCTCCTCATCAAATGCTCCAGCCCATAAAGCACCCGCTAAGACTCTCCCGCCAACGGAGAAGCGTCGGCCGCTGGAGTAGAAATATGATATCCTCAAGCAGCTGGCAACGGTACTAGCCAAGCATTAAATCCTCGATTCCCAAAGTCTATCAACAGACCTCAGGGAGGTGCTTATAGAATCTTTGATCATCCCCGAGGAGTTTCAAGCCAAGGTAGCTGCCGCCGAAATTTACCGGACAGAGACTGATTCGGCTGAATGAAATGAGGTGATTTCCTTCACTTATCAGGATGAATATTCCATCATGAAAGGACACATCAAACCACTATATGTGTCTGGAACATTGAATGGTATTGAGATCCGGAAAGTCTTTATAGACAATGGCTCGGGAGTTAACCTCCTTCCCATACGGACACTCCGTATGTTGGGCTACAGTGAGGACGACCTAATTCCCTCAACCAAAACTCTGTTGGGTTACGACAAGAGTGAACAGAAGCCAATGGGACAAATCAAGCTAAAGACCCATTTTGGTGACCTGGTAGCTTACACATAATTCCTGGTGGTTCGGCAGAGCATAGTATTCAATTCCCTGCTGGGAAGGTCATGGCTCCATAAGCACATGGTCGTTCCTTCATCCTATCACCAGTGTATCAAGTATTGCGTCAATGGACAAAGTGGAACATTGCATGCCGACCAGGGCCCTTTCGAGCTCTCCGAGTCACATTACATTGACGCCAGGTTCTATGAGAAAAAGAAAAAGAATCCTTTGGTCGATGGTGTTGACTAGATCCCCGCTCCAAATGGCCTAGAAATGGTTCCTGATGACCCCCTCAGGCAGCTTGGCAGAGATTATTTCATGCCCATCAACCATGTTGAGTGTAGGGGTTCAAGTACAGACATGCATTCGGATGTCCTCATGACTTCAGCCATGATGGATGAGCACAAAAATGCGGGAACGTCCACCAACACTCGATTCGGGGATGAATACTCAAGCGGGGATGCCCACGATGCCTCTCCCTCAAACCCCTAAAAGCTCAGACTGGAATCTCTCTCCTCGTTGGATCAAGAAGATGATGACTTGGGAGAAGAAGAGGGGGAAGATCTCAGGGATGCACCTCCTTTATTTGAGGAAGGTATCTCCACCACGGTGGATGAGCTCAAGGAAATAAACATGGGTACCAAAGAAGCCCCAAGGCCTACTCTAATTAGTGCATCCATGTCTCCCAAAGAAAATGAGGTATATACCTCTTTCCTAAGGCAACATCGAGATGTTTTCACCTGGAATTACACGTAAATTCTGGGACTCGATCCTGAAGTGGAAACGCATCACTTGGGTCTTCCAGAAGACCACCGAGGCTATAAATAGGCCGCCAGAAGGACGCATCCCTCACATGCCTCCAAAATTGATGCTGAAGTCGATAAGCTCATTAAATTAGGCTTCATTCGAGAGGACTAGTACCCCATTTGGTTGGCCAACATCGTCCCTGTCAAGAAAAATAACAAACAAATCCGTGTCTGTATCGATTTCAGAGATCTCAATCGGCATTGCCCGAAAGATGACTTCCCGGTTCCAATCACCGAGTTGTTAATCGATGCAACAGCTGGGTATGAGGATCTATCCTTCATGGAAGGCTATCCTGGATATAATCAAATCAGGATGGCCCAAGAAGACGAAGAAGCCACAGCCTTCAGGGCCCCTCAAGTTGTATTTTGTTACAGGGTCAGGCCCTTTGGTCTCAAGAATACTGGAGCCACATATCAGCCTTCCATGCATCAGATCTTTAAACCGTTCTTGGGGAAATTCATTGAATGTTACATGGACGACCTAGTGGTCAAGTCCAGACAGCGCTCGGATCACCTGTCGTACCTTGAGACCGTCTTCAACAAGATCTGATTGCAAAGCTTGAAGATGAACCCCTTGAAATGTGCCTTTGGGGTTACCTCAGGGAAATTCCTTGGCTTCGTTGTACGCCATCGTGGCATCGAAGTCGACCCTGAGAAGACAAAGGCTATCCTTGGCCTACCACCTCCCCGAAATCTCACTGAGTTAAGGGGATTCCAAGGACACCTATCCTATATTAGGCGGTTCATAGAAAACCTGGCAGGAAAATGTTTTCCTTTCACCAGGTTAATGAAGAAAGGGGTCACGTACCAATGGATGGATGACTGCCAAGAGGCATTTGACAACTTGAAGAAATACCTCTTAAGCCCACCGGTGCTCATGCCCCCAGTTGAAGGAAGACCTCTTGTCCTATACGTGACGGCCTTAGAGCGATCACTGGGAGCCTTCCTCACACAAAATAATGACGCCGACAGTGAAAACAGTCTCTATTACCTTAGTCGAACCATGATTTATGCTGAGACTTGATACTCAAATATCAAGAAGAACTGTTTGGCCTTGGTCTTAGTAGTTCAAAAGTTGCGACATTATCTACAGCATCATGAAGTTTATTTGATCTCACAGAGTAACCCACTCAAGTACATCCTCAGCCGCCCGATACTAACCAGACACCTATCCCAATGGGCAGTCATCTTGCAACAGTTTGACATCCGGTTTGTTCCTCAGAAATCCATCAAGGGTCAGGCATTAGCAGACTATATTTCAGAGCACCCTTCGATAGATACCACTGCACCAGACGCTGATCTACCTGATGAAGACATCTTCTCGGTTCAAAAAGAGTTCCCGGCATGGGAAATGTGCTTCGACGGCGCATCTCGAAGCCCAACCAGGAGAAGGATGGAGGACCCCAGATTCAACAAAGTGGGTTTGGGGATAATACTCGTGTCCCCAGAAAAGGCAGTCTTTCCATATTCTTTCCTCCTATCATAGGGATGTACGAACAATGAAGCGGAATACCAAGCCCTCATTGCAGGCATGGAACTCTCACTCCAGGCACAAGTACAACACCTTGAGGTAAAAGGTGACTCGGAGCTGGTCATCAAGCAAGTCAATGGTGACTATGATATTAAAAAGGAGGAGTTGATCCCCCTATTTGACCATGTCCGAGGGTTAATGGCTGAGTTCTCCACAGAACCAACATTGACCTATGTTCCCCAGTCTCAGAACGCCCAGGATTATGCATTAGCCAACGCGGCCACAGCCCTAGTTGACCCAGGCCGGGATGAAACGGTTATCAGTATTGCTCATCGTCGAATGGTATTGCCATTTGTTCAGACCAAGATGGAAGAAATCCATGAAGTCAGTCCTGTCCCCGAGCCATATGCTCTTTCCACCGGCTAGATGACCCCCATTGCAAACTACCTTTAACGGGGAGAACTTCCATCAGACAGGGCTGAACGAGAGAAAGTACCGATAAGGGAAATTAACTTTTTCCTATATAGCGGCGTGGTTCAGTAAGAGGTCCTCTAGAAATGAGGCCTCGATGGAGTGCTCCTCAGATGCATTCACGGAGAGGAAACTGCTGCCGTCATGACTAAAGTACATGTCGTAGCATGTGGAGCACATCAATCAGGGACCAAGCTTTCCCATTAGGTTCGAAGTCTTGGGTACTACTGTCCCATAATGGCACGAGACTGCGAGCGTTTTACCGCAAAATGCCACTCATTCCAAATTCATTCCAACTTCATACACCAACCCCCAGAGTTACTCCATCAATCCAAGTACTCATGGCCATTTTTCGTCTGGGGAATGGACGTCGTGGGACCATATCCTCCCGCCACGACCAAACAGATGAAGTATATCCTCACGGCAACCGACTTCTTTTCCAAATGGGCAGAAGCCATACCCCTCAAGGAAGTCGGGGAAAGAAATATTGTCAGCTTTGTGAAGACCAATATCATCACCAGATTTGGCATCCCTTATACCATACTGACAAACAACGGCACCAACTTCTGCTCTGCTGAATTGGAGAAACTATACTACAAGTATGGTATCAAGGCTAACCACTTATCTCGCTACCACGCAATGGACAACGGATAGATAGAGGCTTTCAATAAGACATTTTCCAACATTCTCCAGAAAATGGTGGAAAAAGACAGGAAGTTATGGCCGAATAAACTCCTCCATGCATTGTGGGATTATCGAACCACAATCCGCACCGCTACTCAGGCTACCCCGTACTCATTGGTGTACGACACAGAGGCGGTCCTGCCCATTGAACTCCAACTCCCCTCACTCTGTGTTGCCATCTGTGATCAATTATCTAATGATGAGCAGTCATAAAAACAGCTAGGAGAATTGGAACAGCTAGACGAGAAGCGGTTGCACACTTTTCACCATCTAGAGTTATACCAGAATCGGATCGCACGAGCCTTCAACAAAAAGGTTCGTCTTCGGTCTTTCTTGTAAGGAGAATTAGTGTTCGTCCTCTGGACCCCAATGATACCCGACAAGAAGCCTCCAAAGTTGGAGCCCAAATGGGAGGGACCATACGTTGTACACAAGGTCTACTCCAATAGAGAATATAACCTGATCTCTATGGACGGACAATTTACAACCGCTCCTACAAATGTGAGATTTTTAAAGAAGTATTTCACATAGAAACCGAAAATACTGTACGTCTTTACTGCACAACGTTAAACTGCACAGAAGTCATCCTCACCACACGATGCTAAACTGCGCAGACCCCCCCACCCCCCCCCCCCCTTTTCCTTTCACGTCGGGTCACCTACGTCTATACCGAACGATGTTAAACTGCACCAAATTCGTCCGACCTGCTTGACATTAAACTGTCGAGCACCCAACGGTCCAAACTCTATGACCTTAAACTAGGAGTATCAATTCCTCACTGCATGACATTAAACTGCATGGAATCTAATAATACCCCTCTTCCTAATGACTATATGGACCTCATCCTCACTGCATGACGTTAAACTGCATGGATGTACAGCTTGATTCCTGCTCTTGCAGGATACGTAGCGACGCAAGGATCCCCTATCCTGGCCCATCCCCCTGAATAAAAGTTAAAAATGTCTTCTTCCCTCCATGTACAGACCAGACTTGCATGGTATGTATCAATCATCCTCACCACACGAAGTTAAACTGTACAGACAAGAAGTTTTAACAATGCCCCTCTCCCCCCGTGTATGGACCAGACCTGCACGGGGTGTACTTCTTCCAGAGAACTACGTGCGGCTTGATTCCTTCCCTCGTAGGATACATAGTGACACCAGGGCTCCCAGTCCTAGCCCAGCCCCCTGAATAAAAGAGAAAAAATTCCCTTTCCCCCCGTGTATGAACTAGATCGGCATGGGGTGTACATTGTCCTTACCACATGACGTTAAACTGCACGGACTCGTCCTTACCGCATGACTTTAAACTGCACGGAATTTGTCCTTACCGCATGTCATTAAAATGCACGGACTTAGTCGTAACCAACCCAAGACACATGGCGATACGAGATAGAGATACTCCTTGCACATTTGGATGCATCCTCTCCATACATCAGACTCCACGACCCGGACAATTATGGATCTTCATAACCACTCATGGCCATCAGGAGTGGAAAGTCATCAACCCATGGACACCTTTGCATGACTATGCATACCATGCCCTCAGTGGCTCTTCATATTTATATCCCCTGGCCCATCTACCAAAGGCATGATTTCCTCGGGTGACGCTCTTCCTATCTCCGTACGCCTACCGGCCTCATAGCCCCCATATCACATCTCCCGATTCAAAAATTTATGGAGCAGTGGTTTACAAGTTCATTCCCTTTTTCACATCCAAGTGTTTCCAGGGTATCCCTACCTGGCTAGCCTATGTGTCCGCCGGTGGATCACATAGAGACCTGCATCAACGAACATCAAGCTAGCACTAGGCTACTTTGGCTCAACGGACAACTGTAGTGAAGATGTTTCTTATATGCTCAGACACCATTATCCCCACATACCGAACTCTGTAAAATGAGCAATCTCATATTTTCATAATCATTTAGGGCCATCAGAAGCAGAAAGTCATTGACCTGGGGACACCTTTGCATGACTATGCATACCATTACCTCAGCGGCTCTGCATATTAATAGCCCCTGGCCCATCTTCCAAAGGAAAGATTTCCTCGGGCGACACTCTTCCTAGCTCCGTACGCTTACCGGACTCAGAGCCCCCACACCACATCTCCTGATCTGGGAAAACTCAATGTTGCAGTTTACAACCTCCATCCCCTACCTTGTTCCAAGTATATCAGAGCATGTTGACACAGTTATCCTTCGAGTGACTGCAGCAATAGTCACCCAATGGTCCGAGCTCTATGACCAATAAACAAGGAGTACTTCATCCTTCCCGAATGACATTAAATTGCATGGAGTGAAGGCACGTCCCCGTGAGAAAGATAAATTAGCTCAAGGAGCTCTCTAATATTTAATAGCAACCAGGGTCGAGTATGCCCAACATGTTCAGACATTTCCTTCCCCGATGACAGACTTCGTGGCCTAGATAATTGAGGATCTTCAGAACCATTCATGGCCATCGGAAGTGGAAAGTCATCGACCCGAGGAATCCTTTGTATGACTATGAAAACCATTCCCTCAGCGGCTCTTCAAAATGATATCCCCTGGCTCGTCCACCAAAGGCAAGACTTCCTCAGGAGACACTCTTCATAGCTCCATACGCTTACCAGCCTCAGAGCCTCCGTGACATCTCTCCTGATCCAAGAATCCCTGAAACCTTGATTTACACCATCAACCCCCCTCCACATCTTGGACATTACAGAATAATCGGGCCCAGTTACATTCTAGTCAAGAGCGGCCTTTGTAACCACATCCTCGCTGCATGACAATAAACTACACAGAATCCTTTAATAATAC
The DNA here is from genome assembly GCA_963277665.1 of Viscum album. Taxonomy (NCBI): domain Eukaryota; kingdom Viridiplantae; phylum Streptophyta; class Magnoliopsida; order Santalales; family Viscaceae; genus Viscum; species Viscum album. The sequence continues at coordinate 506,993,244 of OY728150.1, forward strand.
TCTTTGTCTTTGACGCATGACGCTAAACTGCATAGTCAAACCCACCACGGGTTCAGTAAGGAACGGAGGATTTTCTTTATCCTTCAGTGCACGGGTCGGACTGGAACATGCCACCATATCACACCCGCGTGAGAGGGGATTACTTTACCCATTCTCGAGAAGTTTGGTCTAGATGTTTCCCCCATATCCAGGAACCCTCTCATCATAAACCATACTTTTCACTCAGAAAAAGTCGAACTCTCATGAGCCACCCCTGGTGGTCCCAAATCTCAACTTCCCTGAAGTTGCTTGGCTATCGGGGGAATACAACCATTGACCTAAGGATGCCTTTGCATGACTATGAATACCATGCCCTCAGTGGCTCTGCATATTGATCACCCCTAGCCCATCTACCAAAGGAAATATTTCCTTAAGCGATGATTCTCTCTGTACGCCTCTTGGCCCCTGAGCCCCCATGTCTATCCCGGGATTCGGAAACCCTCTGAGCTACAGTTTACCAACCTCTTTCACAACCCTACCTGAATTTGGAGGAATGTTTTTGACAAGATTACTGAGAACCAGGAGAATCCGTTCCATTTTAAATGATGTCCCAGCTGCATGTCTTTAAACTATGCCAAGCCTCAACCATCCCTTATGAAAATGTTCCTGATTAGTACGGATGTTCCCAAAACCCTTTCAAGATGTCACACTCCCCTTCTGATCCACCCCTGGTGGTTTTCATAATTTTCCAAGCCACCCATCATGGTTTCCATGAGCCGAACTTCCATGAATTCCCCTGGACATCAGAAATGGATAGTCATTGACTTAAGGACACCTTTTCACGACTATGCATACCATGCCCTCAGCGGCTCTGCATATTTATTGTCCTTGGCCCATCTACCAAAGTCAAGTTTTCCTTAGACAATGCTATTCCTACCTCTTTACGTCGACGCGGCTCCCATGCCTTGAGGCATGCCCTGCATTACATTCAAATTTAAACATGTTCCCCCCACGTGCATCTGAAGAGTATTGAGACATCTTTTAATCAGCTGAATCCCATTGGGGCCCTTTCCCCACCATTTTTGGTCAAAGCTGTTCGACCTAAAACATTAGTAATGATAGTCTTGTCGGTGGGACTTTAAACCGCTCACAAAAAGAGGCACAAAGCCTGTTAGGCCGAAAACCCGAAAAGGGATACCTAAGAAAAAATGGGGTCATACCCGCTGGGTCCACACCAGATGGGCCCAGGTAAAATCAGGGCATTAAAAAAGAAAAGACAAAAAGTTTATGGGGCTTCTCTACAAACCCCAGTAATAGTCAAACTATACTCGCTGGACCCCATGGTCTAGGAAAAAGTTAGAGTTTGTTTTCCTGAGTTATGATTAATTCTGATTTAATTAATTTTTATTTACACAACAATTATTCTAAGTAACAATCAAATTTCACAAAAACAAGTGATTGATAGAGACTGTACTTCGTTCGAAAAATAAAAGGTAGGATGTCCACAAGCTGGGGTCTCTCCCTCAAAAAAAGAAAGAGGGGAGAGGGGTAAGTAAAACAGAGTATACAAGTAGGGATCTGATTGCCACAAGGGAGTCTGGCTTGCTCTTTTCACCAGATCAGCGACCGTGCGGCGGAGGTCATCGTAAGACCATTCCAACACGGCCTTCTCCCTGGTTTCAACCTCAGCCACCGGATTATTATGATCCACTGTTGTTTGGAGATCTTTGATCCCTTTTCTGGTGGCTTCAAGATGACCAATCATGGCTAATAACTGATCCCTCAGCATCGCTTCCCGTTCTTCACATTCATGCAACTCGGAGGATAGGATGGCTGCCTGATCTCGAGAGGTCGCCTCCTGTGCCATCAGTTGATGGAGCTGTATCGTGGCTTCCTCCAGGGATCAAGTCCCGCATTGAGCGGCAGTAAATTGAGAAAGTTTGTGTTCACTAGTGGCAGCTTCCTCACGATCCATGATAACTTGGCAATCAAGAGAATGAAATTTCCAGTAGTCGAAGCCACCCGACCCCAAGCCCAAAAAGAGATGTCGAAGAGCTTCGGTCTTAGTTGTTATCTCAGCTAGAGTATTTTCGGCAATGATCTCTCAAATCCGAGGCCAGGCCCACCTGTGCACTTCCCAGTGGTCCGCCATGACATGGGGATCTTTGGTATCCTCGCTGGATGGCACAAGAACAAAATCTGGCATTGCAACCAGCGCAGGCATGTGCTCGCTAGAATTTGGTTCCGAAAATGGAAAGTCTGGAGCCTCTAACCCTGGTTCAGGCTTGGGGATCAAGTTTCTAAGCCCAGTGTCAGGTGGAAAAACTTTCGGGATTGTATCATTGAGAGCCGGAACCACAAGGTCTTCCTCATACACATCCAAGAAGGATGAACCCGCCTGAAATTCGGCCACCGCAGGACTGGGAGAGGGAAATCCCCTGAGCCGCTTTGATCGACGAGCCATCAGTCGGTCCTCCCTTAGAGCTGATGGGGAAGGTGTGGTAGACGCAACAGCCGCAGTACCTCCTAGTTTGGGAACTTTTCGAATGGACTTCCCTAGGATCCCATTGGGATAGTATTTTTCCCATGCCTGTTCACACTCCATGGAAAGGTCGGCGGCCGCCCCCACGACGGGCAAAGGAATGCTCGTGTCAGATCCCTCCCACATCAGCATCAACCACCATTGACGAAGAGTGACCAGGTGCAGTCCTCGAGCCTGAGGAAGGGGAAGGTAAACTTGGACTTGCATGCACCCAAACTGGCGAGAAAAGCAATATGAGACATACAACTATTATAGACAACCTCATCGATCCGCGAGGACAGAAATCCATCCCGCAGAGAGATCATGTAAGAGCACTCCTCCAAGCTCCCCCGGCAGTTTTCAACTAAGACGCCAAAAGGGGTGGGGTAGGGAGTGAAATAAAACTGGGAGAAGTCACTCAGAAGTCCGAGGACTTCACCAGGGATGAGGTATCTTAGGCGAACTCCAGCCATATCAAGAAGGGTAGGCCGAAAAGTAGGAAGTGGGATGACCGTGTTGTGATGGTACTCATAACAACAACAATGATCCGCTACCCAGCCATAAAAAATTGAAATGGCCCACTCAGATGGAAGGGTGAACCGCCCTTCTGCATGTGACCCAGCAGTTCATAAATACGATCCAATGTGGGCACAGCCAAATTCACCAGGCGGCCCTCTGCCAGCTCAACTGCCATCATTAGAGTGCAAGCCCTGACGCCAGGATTAATATCCCGAGAAGGGAATAGCCACCCACTCAGGAACATAGAAAACAAACCCACCATCCGGAGCATGGGCGGCACATCGGGGCGCACCTCGTAACCACATGAAAGGTAGTCGCCCGCCTCTAGAACAGCCCAGTAAGAACCTGGGGAGGTTCGTGACTGCTAAGAAGGATGAGTCCTGGGGTGCTTGATATTTGGAACAGGACCAGTGGTGTTCAGAAATAACCCTATCCAGGTACTATAGGGAATAAGAGAGCAGGCACACAACGCCTGACCCAATAACTGCTCTACCATAACCAACAGCTCCTTCGCCAATAAAGGCACTTGTTCGACATCGTCCCATGCGTCAGGAGCAGGCAGAAATTCTTCATACATTTCACCAATAATCGGGAGTCCTCCCAATTGATAGATATCCCACAGACAAATACCAAATTCACCATGGGAAATGTGGAAAGTATTAGTGCTTGAACACCAGCGACTGGGTAGGTCTGGTAGGACCAAGGATGGTGGGTAAATGGAAAATTAGGAGGCCCACACTGCGGAGTGTAAATTGACTGCTTCCAGTGATTCGGGAGACTCTCGGCAGTGATGATGGACCCAGAAATCCCAGGCCCAGTCATTCGAGAAGATCCCTCCAGATCGAAGATCCCACTTAGGAATCCACCCCGCATCGGGATCTACTCGAGCAAGGTTGATAATAGAAGGGTAAATCTTGAAGACAGCTTCTTGAGAAAAGTTTCGAGCGTGCTAATCACTTTGGGTCCAAACAGATCCCCTCAAAATAAAGGCGTCTTTCTGGTAAGAGTCGGAAACCATCTCCCCCGATTGGGTAAGGTTCGCCTGAATACCCTTGGACGATGATTCCAATAAAGTAGAAGAAAGACCTGAGAAATTGGGGGGAATAGGGAGATCGTATTGAAGACCGAATCCATGAAGTGGAAGTCGATTTGATATTGGATAATCTAGGAGCTCATGAGGGAGAAAATATTTCAAGGCATCATCTTCAGGAGTGATGGACCGATTAGGGTCCTCTTGGATGTTCTCCGCTCTACGAATCATAGCTAAACCTCTCCCTGAACCAATTGGGAGAGGCTCTGCAGCAGGCCTCAGTGCAGAACGAGGGGGAACCATATTTTCTCCCTGCATGACAAGAGCCAACAAGTGGTTAGTCCGGAATAAAAATCTGGGCAAAAATACCAGATATATGGTTAAGGATCAGTTGAGGAGCCCTCAAAAGAAAAGTCTGCAAGGAGGCCTCGGAGGATGGTTCGCGATGACAGCATCCCGTGAACTAGCTCCTCCGTGAAAGTAGTCTGCGAAACCCTGGCCCGTGGAGCGTTGTCCAGGAAACCGCGAGCCAAGTTTCTCTATGGAATTTCAATCCTGAATTTAAGTGGTTATGTTCGGAAGACTTAGAAACTTTTAAAGTTCAAGAGATTTTAGTCCGCGGAGCATCAAAAATGGGGAGCACCAAAACCACGGAGCAAGTCCCTCCGCAACCCATCATGGCTTACTTTTTAATTAATTAAGAGTAACAATTTTCGGTTGATGAATTGGTTCGCGGGTGAAGGCGACCGTGAAGGAGGAATGGTTCACAGACGAAGCACTTCGCGAAGGAATGAGCGCGCGGAGGCAAGGGAGTTCTGGTTTCGCGAAGAATTCAGTAAAGTACAAATGAAGCCCCCCCCCCTGTATTTATAGTTTTGGTCCCTTACTGGGTCCACTTCCCTACCGCAAACCATCTCATTTTTAGGACCACTCTACATAGGAATGGCCTCCTCTTCGTTCTGATTAGACCCCATTCCGATGGGGGGCATTTGTAGTGTCCTGAAAAATCCGAAAAGTAGATTCTACCCAAATCCCCCAAATAATTGGGGAAAATAATGGAGAAAATTCAAAGAAGGGACTAGCAAGACCGGTCCACGGAACGGTCCCATGAAAACGTAACGTGGCCAGGCCTTGCGAAGCGCCCCCTCTGCGAACTGTCGTCGTTCGTGAAATAGAGGCGGAGATCCTCCACGGTCGTGAGGTAGGATGGACGACGATCTGGTTCACTATCATGAACATCCCCAACCACGGACCGCGTTGACCGATTCAATCCACATCCGCTGTCGTTCAGGGAATGAAGGCGGAACCCTTCGCGGCCGCGAAGAACTCCCTGATTTCGGTTCGCTGGGGGGGAGAGAAGCGTTCAAATACCCACTACGAATTACGGATTGACCAAGTCAGCTGTAAACTGGGTATTCTGTTATGGGCCTCTGAAAAAGGTGTCGTGTGACCGCAGATACACCTTGTTCCCCACTCTATAAAAGGAGACCGATGGGGAAAGGATAGGGGATTCGAAGATCGGGATTCAGATTCATAGGAATTAGAGATTCCGAAGGAGATCGATCGAAAGAAGGCTTAGGATTTTGCAAACAGTGAAGTTCCAGTTCGCGAACCACAGCAGGTATAAACCTGGGAACGAACTAATAAGGAACCGGAAAATGCATAATAATTTGGTGAACTGCGAACTTAAAAGAACATAAAAAGAGTAGACTGCAAACCATATCCCCTATGCGGATTCACTTCCCGTGGACCAGGGTGTTTATGCCTCTTTTCCGATCTGTCGCACCGCGTAGCACCCTCCTACGCGGGCGAAGCCTCGACCGACAAACCCCCGATCAGGGCCACCGTTGGCCACCGATGCTCGCGTGGACACCTCCACATACACCCCTGGTAAGCGGGCCAAACCCGAAGCCACGAACCACCCTGTTTCACGAGATGCTCACCAGACCGCGAACCACCCTGGTTCACAGATAGCCCCTCGATCCACGGACCCTCCTGGTTCGCGGACGGCCTCTCAGCCTGTGGACCACCCTGGTTCGCGGACAGCTTCTCCAGCCACGTAGCTTCTTCCTACGCGAAGGGCACCACCACTCCTTCATACGTGTGGCCCATCAGAGCCTTCAGAGTTCCCATTCCCCGAGCCAGATAAAATCCTTCCAATCTGGCCCGATCCTCCATGACTCCCTCATTGGCCTATTCAAAAGCTTCGAGCCGAGGCCTCCACCAGAGCCACCGGATCCGTGTGGTGTAACTTTTGGGCGCATCAGCGCACCGTTTAGAGTTTGCATACCCATGGTAAATAGAGGCGAAGAGGTTTCCCAGACCCTTGAGCAGATTCTTGAAGCATTCCTGGGTTCACATTCCCATATTAATGTGGATTCTGAGCTCGGGAATCCCCTTTCTGCCCCTCCGCTTGTTAAGGGCTTCTCGGGGATAGTAAAATATCCATCAGAAGGAAGCCCTCATGCACTGAAAGAGAGGAGATGGGCATAGAAGCACCCCCTTTACCTCTCCCATTGGGATTTGTCGCCCATGGTCCTCATCAGAGTGTAAGCCCCAATCCATCTCCCTAGGCCTCCTCAGAGTGTAAGACCCAATTCATCACCCTGGGCCGCCCTCATGCGTAAGCCCCACTCTATTCCTCACGGACACACCTCTCGCGACGTGATCATCTAGTCCCTAATGCCTCTTGTTTCTCACACTGAGCATGAATCACGTGGGCTTAGAGTAAGCATTGACCATGACATCCTCTTATGGGCCTCCTCAGAGAGTAAGCCCCAATCCATACTATGGGCCTCCTCAGAGTGTAATCCCCAATCCATCGTTCCGGACTGCCTCAGATCGTAAGTCCCAAGCCAATGCGAACTACGTGGACTTTGATCCCTGCCTCCTAGGCAGGGTACGTAGGAAGCCTCCAAGAGGTTCAAGCCCACCACCCAGTTGTTCCAATAACTTTCACATCGGTTCGCCTTTGTACCACATGACGATAAACTGTGCATGTGAACTACGTGGAATTTGATCCATGCCTCCTAAGTAGGGTACGTATGAAGCCTCCCTAAGGTTCAAGCCCAACAACTGGTCGATCCGATTATCTTCACATCGGTTCACCGTGCCACTCCTAGTGCCGCCTCAAGCGAGTTCCGACTCTTCGGAGTAATTAATCCAACGAGGGATGGTAAACCTCGGGCATAAATGATTCTGAACCCTTGCGTCCAGCTGACCATTTCCCACCAAGGTTAAATCTGTGGATACTATGTTTGGGTATAAACCAAAGATTCGCGAACATATGAATACGTCTTAAATCTATGAGAGGTTCTCGAAACAGGAAATAATTTCCCCCAAAAAATGGTACGATGAGCCCGACTTCCCATCCTCTCGACCAATGTGAGTTCTTAAGAGTCGCTGGTCTGACCATCCGGCGAACGCCTGCCTTTGGAAAGCAGGTCCATCAATCATTGGATACGGAGCTGTTGGGCGTTTTGAGGCCGAAAACCAAAAGAAACAACGAAACAAATATAAATCCCAATATATAACTAAAAAATTTATCAATTTATTTTTATATTATATTTCAACACTAATTTATCTTCTCTTATAAAATATTTAATTCTTTCTACATTCCTTAGAGAATGAAAGAAATCATATTAAATTTTCTTAATATTTATAAAGGTTCCACCAATCCTATCACTTATAATAGGAAACCTGTAACACCCAAAGTGTCCACAGTACATTTCCCTTTGAATAATGCATTAGCTTGCATTGTACGCAACATTGAGTTTTAACACCCCATGACTAATGAAAATAGCCCTTATGAATAGTAATATCATCTTTTTGAAATTTTATAAATTTTAATTTTTAAAATGGGCTTCATTTTTGTATTTGGAATATCAAAATTAGCTTTGGGAGAATTTTTGGTATTTTTCTGAGAACATTCAATTTTTGTTAAATAGTGAAAAACACTGTGTTATTGTTTAAAAATGACTTTTTATTTAAATAATTAGTAATTTTATTTTTATATATTTTAGTTAAAAATATATACATAATACCTATATATTTTCAATGTAATTCAATGGAGTCATTTTATAAAAAGTTTATTTATATAAATTTTTATTGAACTTTTTACCGTCTTTTACCCACCATCTAGGAGCATTTGAAAATTTGTGTAAAACATAATTGTATAGATTTTGTGATTTGAATTTCAAAAATCCAAGACAGGGTTGACATCAGTAAGTAAAATTTGGTTCAATTAGATGAAAATAATTTTTTTGAATAGTAACTTTTGACTTTTATTTACCACAGTTAAATGTAAATAGGGTAATTAAGGATAAAAATGATATTATAATTACCTTAAAACATGTACTAATTGGGTAAGTGTAATTTTTACAAAAAAAAAACCTTATTAATAAAATATGATCATTTTGGTCCACTGGTATTTGATTAGGACATTTATTATTATTTTATTTAAATAAGAGTAATAAGTGTTAAATTCAATATTTAATAACTAATCCACTTTTAATATAGGGTTATACATAAGATAAAATAGACTATAAATATTCATTAGAAAGATAAAAATATTTCCTACATCATTTTATTTTATTTATAATTCTTAGACATTAAATAATTTATTTTATTTATGACACAATAATGATGCAGTAATTATCTTATTAATGAAATATTAAAATATTTGATATTATAAATATCCAAATAAAAGTAATTTGAGAGTTTTGAAGAATTAAACTAATTTTCTCAATTAATATCACATGTTGGGGTTGATTAAATAATATTTTTCTAAGTAATCATGTTTTTATGATTTTCCGAAAAACCAAATACATAATAGTGTCAAAATTAACATAATAGAGTTTTTAAAAAAATACTATATTATTAATTGATATAATGTTCCTAAAAAACTATGGTTCATCCAAAGGACTTATATAAGGTTATATATATTAATAATGAACGACTTGGGGTTTTTTTCTTGTTATAGTAAGATTACTAAACATATAATAAAAAAATACAAAGAGACATGGTAAATGTCAAACTATTTAACAAAGAGATAATTCTAAATGATATGGTTAATATGGTGACATAGACCTGTATAAAACATATTGGTTGAGCTTTTTTCAACCCATACCTATCTTACCCTAGAAATAAATCATTTTGGAGCCATTAGAAACCAAAAATAATTTTATTATAAAATAATATTTCAAGTTTTTTCTAAAGTGACCCTCTCCTATCTTATAAAAGGGTACTTCCACTTATCTTAATTTTACACCTCCAATGCCATTTGGCTCGGCCAAACCCTGCCCAAATATCCTCCCAATATACCTCACATCATCCTAGAGTCCATACTTTGATTAAAAACCCAACCTAAGGAGCTCTTTTGATCAACTCAAAAGGAAACACCAGAAGAAGATGTAATAATTTAACCACCATTTTTCAAGTTCTTTTCTTCTTCCACTTCTTCTTTCTTTTTTGTTTCCATTATAAAATACTAACTCCAATACCTTCTATATACTGTGATTTTATTATTAAAATGGTACATCCCAATTCATTATTCTATCCATCATATGAATGACAAAGTCACCATACGTGCATATGTACGGATTACCAACTCCATGAACGCGATGAGATTCATTCCCCATCATTATCATTCAAAAATAAAATTAATTTTATGATTAAAAATAATTTTTAAGAACATAATATCATTATGGATATGAATAAAATACATCCTATCCATACCAAACATGGCTTACGTAACTGAGAATATAATGGAAATCAGATTAGTTAACACCCAAAAATGAAGATACTACTAAAATAATATTAAAAAAGAAATATTATAGGATCATATATGATATCATATTAATGTATATAGTTATTTTATAATTTAATAAAAATTATTTAACTATTATAAAAGAGGTTAATATACCCTCGACCAAGGAAAATTACAAGGTAATGGTTAATTTCACAATCTCTTTATTATATGAGATTGTTTTTACGTAAGTATCTACTGGGACATATTTATCATCTTCATCCATGTTTCTTAAAAATTTATTAAAAAAAATTTTTTCAATTTACTAGACTATGGGTTAATGTCATTTATACTCTTGTCTGAATTTTTATAAAATGGTTTGAAATGAATCTTTCCCTTGTTTTCCAAACAAGGTACTTTATGACCTTTTTGACAAAATTATGGTACGAATGTTTATTTTAACTTATACGGAAGGTGTGGCTATTTTCTATCGATATATCATCATCCAAGCTTCCCATACAAGCTTATTAGAATATTTTCAAAATAATTTTTTTCTTTTAAAATTGTTTCACTTTTAAATTATTTCCAAATAGAAGGAGGTATTTATTTCAAATAGTTTTCATTTCATCTATGTCAACATCCATTGATGGATTTTAAACTTGTTTGAAGATGACTTGTTGTGATACAAATATTCAAAATTGTGTTGAATATTTTGTGATATTTTTGACTATGGATGTGTTATTTTTACAACATTCATGGTTTGTGGATAAATTATTGACATTTCGTATGCTAGTTTTAATAGGAATATTTATGTTATGTTTAAACCTTTTCATATGAGGAATTAATTAGACATTGTAAGTGATGGGTGGAGCCTTCTATATCTCCTCGATGAACCAGTAGGTCTCATGATACAAACTAGTTTCTTTTCACAAGTCCTTGACAAAATATTATTTTTAGTCTTGGAACAAGGCCATGACTCTATGGTTATAATGGCTGGCATTATGCATTCCATCATTATGAAAGTGGATATTGATATTGCATGTTATTATTCAACTAGTATAATATCCAAGTGAATAACTAAATGGAATTATTTGATTTTATCTTTTCCATAATATACATATGGTTATGTTTAATAGGCTTCAATTTTATTCTTATATATTGCCTTAAATGTTTGTACTTATTTATGAAAGTTTCCTCTATATTGTTATCCTAACTGAGTATCTGATCTCACCCCTTTCTATATTTTATTTATCCCATGATGTGATGAAGTATTTAATGTATGACCTATAGGGATAGGTTAAAGATATAAGTGTGTTCAAAAGGGGATAAAATGTTTTTGATGTTTTCATTTCATGATGTAATGTAAAACTTATGAATGTATCATGTACTTCTAAGTCCACTAAACTGATCGGTTTTTCGGGACATGATTCCTTGTATCATGACAATGATATTTAATAATGCACCAAATCTGGGTAACTAGGGTTGGGGTGTTATAGTTGGTATCAGAGGAAGTTTAGTACAAACCATGGAAACTAGATTTAGAAAAAATAGGATTAGAGAACACTACCCTAATATATACATTGAGGATTAGTATAGAAGACCATCGTAGAATTTTGGTACTGTAGAGATTTTGTGAGTTTTCCAAGAAATACATCTCTATCTGGATATGAGCAGGTAGAGGTGGCTCTAGCACAGATGTATCTAGGGATAAAACTTGAAAACACCACTTTGAGATAGACTCGAATGGGAACTGGTGCATGACAACGGGCCTTGCGGCATTCATTATTATGACACTCATGATAGATATGCTTAGGATTATTCACATTTTAATTACAAACCATTATGATGTGTTTATGAGTATATAAATCCTCAAAGAAATTTTTTTTATGATTATGGATTATATCCATAAACTGTTCAATTTATGATAACTATTTAACAAGTTTGGAATTATGTATTACAATTCATAAACTAATTTACTATATGTAATTGTTTAGTAATGGCGCCTAGCGGAATGGAATGGGAGTTTGTTACAAGTATGGTGAAAAAGAACACCATGCTCATATTTTCAAGGGGAAGAAAGAGTCTATTAATGTTGAATTCTAAAATTGTAGAGAAAAGGGTAATTATCCAAATTAATGTCCTAAGCGCCATGGGAATATACCTCAGAAAAGGAAAAGGGTGTGAGGCCAAGCATATGTGATCACTACTACTTATTTTGATGCTCCAAAAGACATGGTGGCTGGTAATTTAATGGTTTCCTCAAGTTTAGCCAATGATAAATTTGATTCTGGATCATCACATTATTTCATATCTTCCCAATGTTCTAAGAAAATAAGATATTTTTAATTTGACTTAACAAGGGAGTTGTCAGTCAAAACACCTAAGGGAAGTATAATTGCAACAACGTTTTGTGAATAAGTTCCCATTTGGGAATATAAACGTTATTTATATGATTATATCATCTTCATACCCATTATTATGTTTTATATATTCCTTGGAATGGATAGGTTTTGGACCATGATGAAAAAATTTATTGTAAGAAAAAATAGGATACAATTATCAATGATGATAAAAATTACCTTGTCATTAGAGAAAAAATGTCACCACCTTGTTCTTATCTAGATCCACCCCCAGTAGCTCTAATAAATACAATTATTGGGGAAGAAGATAATGAAATAACTATATCTGAGGAAAATAATGTTTGGATAGAGGATATACCTATTGTGAAAGAATATGTCGATGTGTTTCTAGAGGATTTACCTAGACATCCACCAAAATGTGAAATTCAGTGTTCCATTGATTTAATTCCTAGTTCAAGGACTATATCGAAGACCCCATATAGAATGGCCACTGTTTAATTAGTGGATCTAAAGAATCAACTAGAGGAATTGAGTAATAAGGGATTTATTTTCCCAAGTGTTTCTCCCTGGGGAGCACCGATCCATTTTGTAAAGAATAAAGATAGATCTATGAGGTTTTGCATTGACTACAGGGAGATCAATGCTATAATTGTAAGGTAAAAGTATATCTTACCTCAAATTGATGATTTATTAGACCAACTTCATGCATATCAATATTTATCAAAGATTAACCTTTGATCTGGATAACAATAGTGGTGTGTGAAGAAGGAATACATTCCAAAAATAGCATTTCGAACCAGGTATGAGTATTACGAGTTTACAGTAATGGATTTTGGATTGGATAATGCACCCTTAGTATTTATTGATCTAATTAACAGAGTTTTCAAAGAATATATTGATGACTTTATAGTGGTATTTATTGATGATATCGTGGTATACTTTAAAATCAATGAAGATCCTGAAAATCACAAGATCACTATTCTGAGAACCCTTAGAAGAAATGAATTATATGGGACGTTTACCAAGTGTGAATTCTAGCTTCAAGAGATTTCTTTTCTTGGACATATTATTTATAAGGATGGAATCTCTTTTTGTCCTTCAAAGATCTAGGCAATCCACGAATGGACAACATTGATGAGTATAACTGAGTTACACAATTTTATTGGTTTAGCAGGTTATTATCATTGTTTCATCCATAATTTTTCCCGGTTGGATAACTCTTTAACCAATATCACATGTAAAGGGGTTAAATTTTTTTAGAAAAAAGAGTGTCAAGAGTGTTTTGTTGAACTGAAGAGAAGATTAGTCAATGCTCTTATCATGAATCTTCCACCAGGAAACGATGGGTTTGTTATTTATAGTGATTCTTCAAAAAAGGACTTGGTTGTGTCCTTATCTAGAATGATAGAGTTATTTACTATGCATAATGATAGATAAAAATTCATGAGAAAAACTATCGTACACATGATCTTGAGTTAGTAGCTGTAATCTTTGCTCGGAAAACATGGATTCGCTATCTCTATGGTGAAAAATGTGACATTTATAATGCTTACATGAGATTAAAATATATTTTCTCACAAAAATAACTTGACATTAGGAAAATAATATTGCTTTAACTACTCAAGTATTATGATTGCACTATACACTACCACCCGGGGAAGGCAAATGTGGTGGTAGATGCTTTGAGAAGAAAGGATCTTTGAGTTTTGAACAAGATGAGAGTTGAAAAGGATCCTATATACATGGATATAGTAAAGATGGATATGGGAATAACCATTGATGGTGAAGCATCAATGCTTTTTCTATTGTTTTCCAAACCATATTTTCTAGAAAGGATAAAAATTTCTCATACTGATGATGAGGAATTTTAAATTTAAATTAAAACTCTGAATGATGAGAGATTGAGTGAATTCATATATGAAGATGGAAATTTGAAATTTGGGAAGAGACTTTGTGTTCCTATAATAAATGATCTAAAAACGAATTTTTTGGATGATTCTCATAGTAGTAATTTCTCTATACACCATGTGAGCAATAAGATGTATAGATTTTTGAAAGAACATTTTTTGTGGGACCACATGATGGGGGGGATTGCTGATTTTGTGTCAAGATGTATGTTTTTCCAACAAGTGAAACCCGAAAGGAAACAACCCGATGGATTTATGAAACCTCTTCCCATACCTAAGTGTAAATGGGATAATATTATTATTTACTTTTTCATAGGGCTCTCAAAGATTCCTAGAAGGAATGATGCAATATGGGTCTTTGTAGATTGTCTTACCAAGTCGAAACATTTTAATGCTAAAAGAGAAGATTTACCACTTGAATGTCTAGTAATACTATATATTAATGAATTTTTAAGTCTCCATGGTGTACCCCTATCAATTATTTCTGACCGTGATCCTCATTTTACATCAAGATTTTGGAAAAGTCTTCTAAAGGCCCAGGATACTGAACATCGTTTGAGTATTTCCTACCACCCTGAATCCGATGGACAATCAGAACAGAATATTCAAACATTATAAGACATGTTGAGATCTTGATCACTTGACTTTCAAGATACGTGGGATCAATATTAACCTCTGGTATAATTTTCCTATAACAATATCTTCCATTCAAGTATTCAGATGGCACCATATGAAGCATTATATGAAAAGAGATATCACACACCAACTTGTTGGGATGATGTTGGTGAAAGAAAACTCATAGTCCTAGAACTTATTGAGGAAACAATAGAAAAGTTGAAGGTTATCCAAACCCACATCAAGGCATCCCAAAGTAGGAAAAAGAGCATTTCCGTTAACCAAAGGAAGTATTTGGAATTTCATGTAAGAGAATATGTTTTTTTGAATGTATCACCATGTTAGTGTGGTATATGTTATGGTAAGAAGGGTAAATTGAGTCCCAGGTACATTGGATATTTTTAAATTCTCTAATGAATTGGAGTTGTAGCTTATAGTTTAGAAATGGGTCCAAGTCTCTCCAAAGTTCATGATGTGTTCCATATAACACTGTTGAGAAAATACATGTCGGACCCAATACATGTACTCACCTATAAAGAAATTGAACTGTAACATGATCTATATCATTGTGAAGAGCCTATGAATATTCTTGATACCAGAGAACAAGTTTTTAGAAACCGGGAGACTAGCCTGGTAAAAGTTCTATGGAGAAACCATAAGATGGAAGAGGCAACGTGGGAACCCGAGAAAATTATAATAAAGAACCACCCGAATATTTTTATGCAATAATATTTTAGAAATATCGAGGTAGAAATTATTTTAAGGAGGGAAGAATGTAACACCTCAAGCTTCCACGGTACGTTTCCCTTTGAATAATGCAGAAGCTTGCATTATACACAACATAGAGTTTTAACACACCACGACCCAATGAAACTAGCAGTTATGAGTAGTAATAACCATTATTTTAAATTTTATAAATTTTAATTATCAAAATGGACTTCATTTTTAGATTCATAATATCAAAATTATCTTATGGTGAATTTTTGGTATTTTTCGGTGAACATTCAATTTTTGATGAATAGAGAAAAACAATACATTATTGTTTTAAACTGACTTTTTATTTAAATAATTAGTTATTTTATTTTAATTTATTTTAGGAAAAAAATAGATACATAATACCTATATATGTTCAATTTAATTCATTGGAGTCATTTTATAATAAGTTTAGATATATAAAATTTTATTGAACATTATATCGTCTTTTACCCACCTTCTATGAGCATTTAAAATTTTGCATAAAACATAATTTTACCGCTTCTGTGAGTTGTATTTCAAAACTCCAAGTGACATGGTTGACATCATTAAGTAAAATTTTGTTCAATAATATGAAAATAATTTTTGGGGAATAGTCACTATTGACTTTTATTTAACACGGTTAAAAGTAAATAGGGTAATTAAGGACAAAAATGATATTATAATAGTCCTAACACATTTCGTAATTCTATTGGATAAGTGTAATTAGGAAAAAACATCATTAAGAATAAAATATGATCTTTTTGGTCCACTTGGATTAGATTAGGATGTTAATTATTATTTTATTTAAAGAAGAGTTAAAAGTGTTAAATTCAAAGTTCAATAACAAAACCATTTTTAATATAGGGTTATACATAAGATAAATTCAACAATAAATATTCATTATAAATCTAAAAATATTTCCTACATAATTTTATTCAATTTAAAATTATTATACATTAAATAATTTAATTTAAATTTGACACAATGATGATGTAGTAATTACATTATTAATGAAATATTAAAATATTTGATGTTATAAATATCCAAATAAATGTAATTTGATACTTTTGATGAATTAATATAATTTTATAGGTTAATATGACATTTTAGGGTTGATTAAATATTTTTTTGAAGTAGTCATGCTGTTATGATTTTCACAAAACCCAAATACTAAATAGTGTCAAAATTGACATAATTGACTTTTTAAAACAAATACTATATTATTAAATGATATAATATTCTTAAAAATATAAGGATCATCCAAAAGACATAGATATAGTTATATATAATAATAATGAACCACTTGGGGTTCTTTTTTCTTATTATAGTATATTTATTAACCATATAATATAAAAATACAAAGAGACATGGTAAATGTCAAACTATTTAACTAAGAGTTAAATCTAAATGATAAGGTTAATATGGTGACCTAAACCAGTCTAAAACATATTGTTTGAGATGTTTTAGACCCATCCCCACCTTTTCCTATAAATAAATCATTTTGGAGCCAATATAAAACGAAAATTATTTTATTATAAAATAATATTTCAATCTTTTCCTAAAGTGACCCTCACCTCTCTTATAAAAGGGTATTTCCCCTTCTCTTAATTTCACTCCTCCAAATCCATTTGACTTGGCCATCCCCTGACCAAATATACTCCCAAAATCCCTCACATAATCTTAGAGTCCTTACATTTATCAGAAAGCCAACCTAAAGATCCATTTGGATGAACTCCAAAGGAAACACCTGAAGAAGAGGTAATAATTTCACCACCCTCTTTCAAGTTCTTTTCTTCTTCAACTTCCCCTTTCATGGTTGTTTCCATTATTAAATAATAACTTCAACATATTCTATATAATTTGATGTTATGATAAAAATGGTACAACCATATTCATTATTCTATCCATCCTATTAATGAAAACGTCACCATACGTGCGTAAGTACGGATTACCGTCTCCACGAACGCGATGAGATTCATTCCTCATTGTAATTATTCAAAAATAATTTTCATTTTATGATTAAAAATAATTCTTAAGAACTATATATCATTATTTATATGAATGAAATACATCCTATACATAACAAACATGGCTTACATAACCGAGCGTAAAAAGGAAAACAGATAACTTAGCACCCGAAACGATGATACTACTAAAATATTATTAACAAAGCAATATTAGAGGATCGTATATGATATCATATTTATGTATACTGTTATTATATAATTTAATAACAATTATTTAAATCTTATTGCAAGAGGTTAATTTACCCTCAACCATGGAAAATTACAAGGTAAGGGTTAATTTCAAAATCTCTTTATTATCTGAGGTTGTTTTTACGTAAGTATCTACTAGGACCTCTTTGTCATCCAAATCCATGTTTCTTAAATATTTATTTCAAAAGATTTTTACTATTTAATAGACTATGGTTTATTTTCATTTATACCCTTATTTTAATTTTTATTAATTTTTTTTAAAGGAATCTTTCTATAGTTTTCCAAACAAGGTACTTTATGACCTTTTCGACAAAATTAAGCTAAGAATGTTTTTTTAACTTATACGGCAGGTGTGGCTTTTTTCCACCGTTAAATCATCGTCCAAGCTTCCCATACTGGCTTATAATAATATTTTCAAATTAAATGTTTTCTTTTATAATTATGAGACTTTTAAATGACATCAAAATAGTAGGAGGTATTTATTTCAAATAGTTTTCATTTCATCTATTTCAACATCCTTTGATAAATTTTAAAAATGTTTTTGGTTGATTTATTATGATTCAAATCTTCCAAATTGTACTGATGTTTTTGTGATATGTTTGACTATGGATGTGTTATATTTACACAATTCATGGTTTATGGATAATTTATTGACATTTCATATGATTTTTTTAATACGAATGTTTATGTAATGTTTAAACCTTTTCATATAAGGAATGCATTGGACTTAGTAAGTGACAGGTGGATCCCACTATAGCTCCTCGATGCATCGGTAGGTCTCATGAGACAAACTAGTGTCTTGGAATAAGGCATTGAAAAAATCTTATTTTTAGTCTTGGAACAAGGCCTTGAATATGTGGTTATGAAGTCTTGCATTATGCATTCCATCATTATGAAGGTGTCTATTGATATTGCATGTGACTATTTGACTAGTAGAATATCTATGTAAATAATTGAATGAAATTATTTGATTTTATCCTTTCCATATTATGATGCAGTTTATGTTTAAATGGTTTGTGTTTTAGTCTTATACATTTCCTTAAATGTTTATGCTTATTTATGAATGTTTCCTCTATATTGTTATCCTTACTGAACATCTGATCTGACCCCTTTCTATGTATTATTTTTTCCAAGATGTGAAGAAGTATTTTATGGCTGACCTGCTGGGATAGGCAAAGGATACAAGTGTGTTCAAAAAGGGACAAAATTTTGTGGATGTTTTTATTTCATGATGTAATGTAATACTTATGAATGTATCTAGTACCTCCAAGGATACTAAACTGATAGATCTTTCAAGACATGATTCCTTGTATCATGCCAATGTTATATAATAATGCACCGACTCTGGGTAACTGGGGTCAGGGCATTACAAAACCTACTTCCCTCAATTCTTCACACACATTTATCACCTTAAATAATTCTATATATTACCAAATTTCACAACAAAATCCATATATATTCCCAATAGAACCTTTTCTAAAAAAAGTCTAACCCAATAAGGGTTAAAGAGAGATCAAAAAGGAGGGAACCAAATGAAGATGTAATTGACCTAACTGAGTAATTTTTATAATAATGTTTCTTAAAAATTCACTAAATATTCTATAAATACTTAAAAATATTGATATATGTATAATTAATATGGTAAAAGGTTATTAGTTTCTTGAAACAATCAATGTGTACATAATTTATATCTAGTGGAAAATGGAAACATCAGTAATGTTTACGTGTGGACTATCACCTTCCTGAAGCGATTTATATCATTTTTAATCAACACCTTTGTTGATGTATATCAATATAAATATATTGAATATAAATTATATTATTGATATAGTTATGATTTTATAGATATAAAATATTATTTAATTACCTTCCATATCATCTATTGTAAAACAAAAAATGATGCTCTAGCATATATGTGTTCTATAACCTCTATATGGAGATCTATTTAATTTCTCATAGATGAATTATATATATAAGTGTAAAATTATATATAGCAAATATTTATTTTGGAAACTAAATTATTAGTACTATTTATACATGACCACAGTTCAAGGACTAAAGCCACTCAACAAAAACATGTACAGAAAATGGAATTGTTAACACCGAAATTATGACTTCTGAAATAAAATTATTAATAATATATTAATAAAAATTTGTAGGTGAATTTTATATAATAATTTAATGATAAATATTACACTTAAATGGATTTATAATAAATTAATATTTCTTATATCAGAATTCAGATAATTTTCAACAAATCATATGGTCCTAGAAAGTGTTTATTTTAAAATATCACTTTTAATCATGATTATTCATATTTAAATTTCCATTGGTGAAATTTTATTTTCTATATTTATCATATAAAAAATAAAATGTACTATAATATTTTTATTATTGGGGTTTACATGTAATCCTATCGTTTTATTACCGTTTTGATAAAAAAAATATACCAAAAATAATTCTTTATTTGAATCCAAACTTATCTCTTATTTTAATTCAATAAAAAAATTCTACCACAACCATATTCTTTATCTTTTTACCAATAATTTATTTCCTATAATTATATTAATTTTTCTGTCATTTTCATATATTATTGAGTTTTTAAAATAGATAAAAAAATATAATATTTTAAATTTTTTATGTAAGTTTTAGTTTTTACATTCTTTATGAAAGAAGGAAAACTATTTTTTAAAGATAACTATATAACTGTGTTATTACAAAGTCATGATTATTATTCATTATAAATAATCCTATACATATTTCCATTGTTTTTCAAATAATACCCTATTACAATTTTTCATGGGAGATTTATTTTTTATGTACCAAAAAAATTATTTCTTCTTATTTTAAATGAATAGTTCCAAGAAAATAATAAAAGTGACTTTAATATATATATATCAATATACCATAATGACAATCGCAACTCATTGGATATATTAAATAATTATACAATAATTTTTTTTATTTTTACATATTATGATGCATTTTTTTCATATCATCTTGATACCCATTTCATTCTAATGGGTTAAAGAAGAATTGATAGACAAAATAATTATCTCATGTTCTTATGGAATACACTTGATTATTATGTGATTATGTGTTTGGTGGGTCAATTATAGATCTAAAAATTATTTGGTACTGTTTCATATCTAATGACATCAATATTTTCTGAGGTAGTTTGTTTGGACCAATGAGGGTACACATGTTGTTTTCCATGAAAAAAGGTACTAGGGTTATTAGCCTAGTCAAACTATGTGATGAATGTATTTGTGGGTAACGTTGACATAAATTTCCAAGGGTAATATAATTTCAAACTCAAATAACATATTTATATTTCTATTTTTTACTCCCATGTATCATGATTTTTTGGGGTTTCACACTATTATAAATCATTTCATATAATATATTGATGTTTAATGTTATTACTCATGATTTGAGATATATGTATTTGGTATTAATCATTATGTTATCATAACCTCACAATGATATTATTCTCACATATGATATTCTAATATGATCTCCCATATTTAAAATGGATGATAATATCATCTCAACCATTATTATACATCCATTACCCGTTGTATGATATGTTGATAAAGCATTATTTGTAAAAGACTGTCGATGGAAAATGATAAAAATTATTAATTAAAATGTTTTTTAGGTATCTAGTCTCTAATTAATCTAAACCATTATGACTCTAATCCGGGTATAATTCTAATATATATTGAAAATTATACTAAAATTTTGTGACATTTATTTATTTTAGGCTTAGTTCAGCTTAAAAGACATGTTTTTGAATTGAGAATTACTGTTCAAGAGATGCATCAGATAACTAATAGTTTTGGATGAATTTATTTTTCCCAACATTCAAGGATAATGTAATAATGGGCATAAAAATAATTACTAAATTATATTAAAAAGATATGATTTAGTCCTTGAAGGTTCTTATCATCATTGGTCCTTTGATCCAAATATTATTAGATTCAAACCATCTACACTATTATATAAAAAATGTGTGCATGTGGGGTGGGGGTGGGGGGTTAAATCAACCCGGTCATTATATGTGTGTTTTTATTTATAATTTATTTTTAAATACTCACAAAAATTAGTTGTTATTATTATTAATAAAAAAATTAAAAAAAATTCCCTCATTGTTAATATTTAATTCTCTAATTTCCTCCCATCTGAGTGGTTATCTTGTTATTGGTATCAATGTTTTAGAATTATAATCCTAATCCCAGCAAATTAAATATAATTTATTAAGGGTTTTAATGTTTTTGATATTACATACAATGAAATATAAATTGTGACCGACTAGAATACAGAAGAAATGATGAATTTATGAATGCTAATATATTATTAATCATTGTTTTTAGAATCTGAAATTATTATTTGTAGATGCATGTTCTATGTCTAGATTTGGATTGTGCGTGAATCTTGGTGTGTAACCCAAAGATATAGGCATAATGTGGACTAATACGAAGAATAAAAAATACTCATTTATAAGTGTGTGTTTATGTTGTGTGGGGTGGGACAAGGAAGTTGAATAAGTCTTACAAGGAACACATTTTTTGGGTAACAGATGATGTTGGGATATCATGATCGGTATATTGATTTCTATTCATCTTTAGTGAATGAATAGGGTGATCAGTCTCACCGATAGAGTGAAAATTTTAGAATGAGAATAAATGTTTTACTAAAAGTGTTGTTCACAAACATTGGATAAGTGTTTTCTAGAATCATACCATGTAACATATCATAGGAAGAAAAACTATTCACCCCATATCAATAAGAAAATTTAAAATCGATTATATTGAATATACAATAATTTATTTCCCAATAGTGTAGAGTTCATACATGAAAAAATTGTGTAAACTCTTATGAATGATACTAGGAGGGATTCAATATGTTCTTTTTATATTTAACTAATTATGTAAACCAATGAGTTATCAGGATTGGAAACATGGATTATGCCTCAACTAATATTGATGAAATTTTTGAAAGGTGAAATATTGTACATTTTCAATTATGGCATGTATATCATTATAATTGTGGGGAAACAAGATATTAGATGAATTTTCTAAATGGATTTCGTTCCAATTTTTTTTCTAGAAGATAATTTGAATTTTTTGGGGGGTTGTTTCTTGTGATCATTCCTATTTAACACCATATGCATTGGGCTTAAGGATTCATCTCAATTATACTCAACCTTTATCTTCATCAAATTTTAGAGTAAGATTATGAATATGAACCCTTAATATTAAACTACTACTTTTCATAGAAATGGGTGAGGATATTTAGATAGATTTTGATATGTTGTCTCCCTCATATAGTTATAAATATTTCCATTAAAATGGGAACTCAAATTCCCACAGTTAAAGAATTAGGATAGAGTAGTTTGGATATTTTGGTCCATTTTTTTTGTAATTTTATCACTCAAATTCCCTATATGAAAATTTTTTCCCTCAAAAAGTTATGAAAATATCATTTTGAGGGATTAAATTGAAATAAATCCCTATTTACACAAACTCCAAAATAATTTTTCAATATTCGTAGAATTACATTAGAGTTTCTACATCGAAAATGACCTAGGAAGGACTTGTTTAAATGAAAAAAATAAAAATGAATTTGATATAAAGAATAGAAATAAAACACAAGTACTATTTTTCACATGTTTAGGATTATGGAAAACCCATTTTCTATATTTAAAGTGTATATAGTTATAATTGAAATATAAATAGTGGTAAGCCTTTAGATAAGGGTCATAAGCATCAGTATTCCAAAGAATATGTTTCTAATTGATGTAATAATTTTGTGAATTAAGATCATGAAAATAAAGTCACGTCCAATGGTGAGGTATTGAGTGATGATGAAATATTGAGGTATCATGTATATTTCATATATAATGACTATATAGAAAAATAGTTATAAATTTATAGGATAAAAAATCAATAAATAATCTATCACTAATGAGAAGCATCATGTCCTCTAGGACTATGGTGCAGAAGAATTGTCACCTAAGTCAAATAAGAATGTTAGTTATTGTATTTTTGACTTATATATTTTGAATAATGGTATTTAAAAGGATAACACCAATAGAGAAGAATAATTATAATGAAGAAATGATGACTATAAGGAAATGTAATGACATACCATTAGTTCAACTACCATGAAATTCATAAATCAAGGTCAATATATTGGATGATCCTAAACCATATAGAAAATGTAATCCTGATACTTTAATGATTACACATATTATAAGAATATATTGGTTTCATGATCTACTAATGTAAGATATAAATTTTACTCAAATATTGATAAAAGGATAAAATATTATAAATGAGCTTTTCAAGATCATGTAGAGTGTACTGACAAACTTTTTTACATTATTGTGAATGAAAAAAAATTGTATTCCATATATATGAGGATAGATAGATTAATATTAATAACCATCATGTGAATATTAATTGGATTATTTAAAAAATTAATGATAATTTCAAGAGTAATTTGAAAATATATTACAATAATCTCACCTGGTGTTTACGACTCTTTTTGGTAAAAGATTATTTTTTCTGATGGTGAATCGATATCTTCCATTATAAAACTAACTATAGTTTCTAAACACTATAAATTATATATTATTTTAATCATAAATTCATTATGGATTTGGTTTTTATTTGGGATTGGAATTTTTCAATATTTTTTTATATATGTTTATTTTTTGATTCTGACTATTTTTTGCGTATCTTTTTTGAAAATGTTTATTTTTTCTTATGGTGTATGGATATTTTAAATTATAAAACTAACTGTAGTTAGTTATGATTAGTTTGGATTATTTTTATGGGTATATTGTTCATACAATATGAATATATCATATATACTTGTGACTGTAGGATAATATATGGGACTTCATGGTTTTCTATTTATGTATAAGGTAATATAGAGAAAATATGATATATGATAAATATGTGAAGTCTGATGTGGATACTGTTTCATTATAGATATTTCATTTTTTTTCATATTTGAATGTTGTGTATGTTTTGTTTTTATTTTAATTATGATAGTTGGGTTCATGTGTGATTTGAATTTTTATTAGGTTTTGATTTTTTCATGTCCTTTGTCATAATGATGGGTATTTCAAGTGTTAAATAGTTATTTTCACATATATTCTGATTCCAGCATATTGATGTTTGAAGACTAAAGTATCAATGGAAGCGATGGTCTACATACTAGACCATAGTGTCTATTAGTATATTTGAATTTAATATTTTGTGTATATTTCTTGTTCATATTGTATTTTGTGTTGTAGTAAATTAATTATTAAAAATTATTCTATAGTTTTGTATCATATCATTTAGAACTATATTCCATGTAATTCAGGTCATTTTAGTTATGTGTGAGTGCTTTTAAATAATAATTTATATTTCCATGTATTTGGATTTCCAAATCCATCGATCATAGTGTTTATAATTGATGTTTTTGTTGTTGTTGTTATTATTATTATTATATAATCCTCATCAAAATATTTTCTGAAATTTTGTTTTGGTAGAATCTAGTGTACAAAAACCTCCATTATTATTTCTCATTCTATTTGAAATCTAGTCACCCTCCTTTTTTCAATTTTTAAAAATTAAAGGAATTTAAATATTTTAGTAGAACTAAAGTCAGATAAAAATATATTTACATTGAAAAATGGAAAAAATAATTAACAGTATAGGCCCTTCAACTACAAAAACAAAACATTTCAAAAAAAATTTAGTTAAGGATTCCTATAAAATTTAATTTTAGGGAGAGTTAGAAAGATTTATGGAATGTATGTTGAGGATAATTTTGAATAAACATTGGTAAGGTAAAGGATTTTGGTGATCTTTCCAGAGAGTTTCATGATGAAAATATTATATATATTTTTATCTTGTTACATAATAAATTCATATATTTATCTCTAAAAAATGGAACAATAAATTATATAACTCATAGAGATTCACTACCATGTATCCAAGGATAATATGATACTGATGTGAATATAGAAACATGGGTAGAAAAATATTTTATAGACCTTATGTGATACATATTGGGTAGAAATGTAACATTGAGAATAAAAATGATATTTTTACTAAAACGTTTATTGGTGTTTCATAACCATTAATTTAGTACAATGAGGATGGGGATGATGATTAAAAAATAAAATCTTTACATTTTGATGAAAATATTCACTATATAAATATATTCATTGATTAATTATCAATACATGATAATTTTTTATATATATAATGTTAATTGAATCATTTAATATATATAAATATATATTGAAATAATTTAATAAATTATTTCTACAATCAAGAGGGAAATTAGTCATGACACTAAGGATGAATTTCACAACATTCCCTCAAATTAAGCCTTTTATTTTTGAAATTAACTACATGGGACTTGATTTTATATTTTCATATTATTTAATTATACTTTTTATGTTATTGATTTATTGTTTTATGATCCGATTTCTAATAATAGATAAATAACTATAGAATCTAAAAATTGTGATGGTAAGGATTCTAAATAAAAGATTAGTCCTGAAAGAAATAAGTTATTTTTCATGAATTATCCTAAATCATCTGCTAATTTTCCATTAAATCACATAGATAATTACTATTATAATTCATAACATTGTATTATTTTTTGTAGGAATTTATGAGAGTATTTACATTTCATCCATATATATGGATTTATGATTTGGTTTTCTTATTAAACCATCATACTTTGTTTTATTGGAAATATTATAATCTATGAGGATTGGACTATGAAAATTCCATGAATAATAGAATTTTTTATACAAATTCAATAAATATTGATCAATGGAATAAAATGTTGATTCCATAAAAACCTAGATATGCAAGAATTGAGATTAGTTTAATTTTACATACATATAATGATTTTTATTTTCTATAGATTTGATTAGTTGTATATGATTTTGTTCTATCATTTAAGGAGTGTTCTTGTTGGTGAGATTTTGTTTTTTGGAAAAAATATTTATATGATGTTATTTTTTTATTTTTATTATTCATAATAAATCATGCTTATTCTAATATTCACTATGGGGATATCATGTATAGTTTTTTGATGTGTATTAATAATTTTGAAATAATAAAATTAGATATACAATGATGTATAATCACTCAAATTGACTATTAAATCATGGTAGAGGAGGATAAATTCCATGGAGTCAAGAACATATTTATTACATCTCTAAAGCTTATTACAAAAATTAAATATTTCTAAAATGTATAAATAAATCAAATAAAAATTATAAAGAGGTAAATTGATATATCTAGGTCCTACATTTTTATAATAATGATTCAACATCAATGAGGATGATGTTAATATAACATGTTGATATTGGTGATCAAAAACTACAATTTTGTTTAAACTTTTTTATCAGTGAGGTCACTTTGTAACCATTTTATATCTTTTTTAATCTAAAATTTTTCATGATTACATTTTATGTAACATATATTACATCTATTCAATGAAAAAATAGATAGGATTTTATGGGAAAATTATACATCTCAACATGATCCTTACCTTATCAATAAGGATATTCAATTGGAAGTAAAGTGTCAATATAGGTTTATAAATAACTATATTAGTGACATTGTTATTACAAAATACTGTAGAAAAATTGGTTTTCCAAGGATTCTACCTAACCACTCAAATGTTAAATAGATCCATAATTTTAAAAAATATATAAAAGAATAAAATAATAGGGCTACATTGGGCTATAATTAAATAGTTGGTTGTGGCAGTAATTTCAAAAATAACAATAGATTCAAAGAAATGTTCATTAATACAATTTTGTGGTTACTATTTAGTTATGATGTGACTCTATAAGAAATTATTTTTTTCATCAAAATTACCATTTAGAATGTTTTCGATTATAGTTGGATTGAATGTGATTTTCTATCAGCAATTAATTTTATAGAAATCCAATTAAAAATTATCATAGAAAAAACATACTCTAAGTGGTTTTAATGAATAATATCTTTACAAAGTATAATATTTAAAATAAAATACATATATAGCGAAGGAAAATTTTAATATGATGTATTATTGATGAAATATTTAAATAATATCTATTCTATTTGATATTTTAATATTTATGAATAATTCAATTACTTACCACACTTTAATTTTATAGGTGACATTTATACACACCTTTATCACTCTTATTTATATCCCCTTATATTCATTAATTAGTTTACATGGGTATGTTCAAAATTATGCACCAACAATATCATTTTATTTCATTATTATTTATATCATTGAAGCGTGTGTTTTAATTTTTTTAAAGATGGTGCTTCTAGAGATATGGTGAAAAGAGAAATCATTTTTGGTCAAGGATAATTATTTTCCAATTATGTTACAAAGAGGATGATATGGAAATTTAAATGTTCACTTATCTATAGAAAAAAAATGAATAAATAATCAATGTTTTTTTGAATGAATTATTCATGAGATATTTATAGTGAAGGATGAAGAAATGAGTCGAATTTTAAATCCATTAAAAACTTATTTCATGACTAATTTTTTATTGTATTTAATGGATCCATTTGAGTAAATTTATATTATATATTTATATGTAATTTTTAATATGTGATGATTATAATAGAAATTTATATGTAGATATAATAATGGTTAATATGGTCAAATATAGTAAATTAAGGTGTTGATAATCATGAGAATATTGAGGAGGATATTGGGAGGAATAATTTTCATTGAATTGAATAAATTTCTTAATAAATATTTGCATTCCCATAAAGGAATGATATTTAACTAATTATAGATGTTGATAATGTTAAAATCAGGTATGGGTTCCTTATCCTTAGTGATATAATGTTATTTGTTATATTAGATTACTATTATTTGATTTATAATTATTTGATGCCTTCTATATTGGTTTTCAGGGTGGAATATGATGGTTAAATATATGTTTTATTGAGTCAACATTAGAGAGTTATATAGTATGTGATAATATTTAAAATATTATTTTAAATAATAAAATCATTTAATTTATAATCTAATAAATTTAATTTAAATTAGAAAAGTTACACATGAACTATGGGACAACATATATTGTTAAAGGGTGAAAAAATACCCCAAAGGTTTGTCAAATAATCGAGTTTTCATAATAATATCCATATGGATGTTTTTTTATTTTTGGCTTCCATAAATCTGCACAATAATCATTATTTGGGATTGATTTGGGATGATCGTGAAGTTGTGGAGGATGAAATATTCATTTTAAACTTATATAAATTTAATATAATTTTTATAATTTTTTCTAAGGGTATATGTTTTCTAATGTACAAAAATTATAAAAGTATAGTGGTTTAGAGGAAGATAAATATAATAGTGAGCTATATATGAGTGTTAAATATCCTAGGATTGTTTGATCCTTATTTATTAAAGAAATAATAAAACTTTTGTTTATTAATTTGAGTACTATTTTGAAATTATTTAACTGAAATTATATTTTTGATCTTTTTAAGGATTTAAGTCATTTGATAGTTATTTAACCATTAGTTTTTTTCTTTTTTTGTTTTTATAATTATTCTTTATAAAGTAATATGTTTTAAATTTTCAAGAATAAATATCATTTGAGAGGAATCTTATAAGATGTTTATTATTATTTTGATATGATTATATAATGACTAATATTTTAAGATTTAGTAATTTGGAAAAAATAATTTAATAAATATTTAATATAGATTCCTATAATAGTTTTTATATATCTTATGAGTTTCATTTGTATTAGAGATGGAAGGGAATGATAAATATATTAATTTTTAAATATATTATATAAAAAAAAGCAAAAATATGTATTGGGAAGGTAACACACCATGATTATTTTTAAAAGGTAATACTTATAGTATTGGATTATGGATTATGAGAGATATAGACTAATGTGGTTGGTTTCTAACTAGAGTTTAGAAAATATTAAATGGGTGATATAGTTTTTCATAGTTTATCTGGAATCATCATGATTATTAGGAGTTTTTTTACCTGAATTTTGGTACAATTATTTATAATCATTGTTGGATAAATATGTTCCAATTCATTGAAAATGGTTTCACATTGTCTTTGTTAGAGTATATTGGTCATCAATTAGTTATGTAGGTTAGTGTAAACTTTGATGCCTCTGTAAAATAACCCAAGTAATCTAATATAGGGGTAGTGAATTTGGGTCTAAAATTAGATAAAAATTCTCTAACAACAACACATGAGATATTATTAGAATTATGAATTTATGATCAAGCGATATATTTTGGTATCAAAGATTAAAATTTGTTAAACCTTAAACTATTTTAATATAAAAATGTTCACAAAATAAAATAGAAAATTGGAAATAATGATGATGACATAATTGGAAATAAATTCAAGTAAAATTGAATAACAATTTGATTACTCTTAAATAGGGTATTAATTACAACACATTACAATTGAGGAATTCATTTTATTTTATCCTATATTGTAGTAGAATCAAAAACCAAATAAAGCTATCTCAATTCTATCATAGAAGCCACTAAACTATAAAATTATATAAAGTAATTAATTTTATATCATTGGATATAATGTCTTACTAACCCCAGAATCCCTCTACTTACATGTTTTTGAAGGAAATGTATCTTCCACGCATAGATATCCTTAGTCAAACCGATCTTCACAAACTATTTCTACCTCCACTTAATCCAAAAATACAATGAATATAATAATATCAATAATCCTCATTGAAATCCATTAAGATATGTGATCTAAAATAATTCAAATAATAGATGATTCTAAGATAATTATAATAAAATCCTTATTAAATGGAAAACAAATAAAAAAATGAGAAGGAAATATTTGACTGATTTATAGTACATAGAGTAACAGGAATTTACATAACATTAAAACGATCCATGAAATTCATTTTCTAGAGTAAACGTAGTTCTTTCTTCTAGTCCTCAAGGCTTTGTTAATATTTCCATATGATGTCAAGATACTACACTATTTGAATTCTACATACTAAACGATTTGTTTTGATGGCATTGGATTCTCCTTTATCATCTTCACATGAATAATGCATAGCTCTTCATCTTCTGAAGAATTCACTCTATTATAACTATAATTATCCAACATCCAGTACATCTAATATATTATTTATTCACAATTATATATATTTTTATTCATTCAATACCATTTAATACTATGGAATCAATGTTATTAGAACTTCATCCTATACAAAAAAAATCAATGAAAAATATAAATCTAAATCAATATCTAATTAATTATAATGTGACATTAAAAAATAATTAAATGAATATAATGAATCAAAAATATCATGAATGTATAAATTCATAATTAATATAAAAAATTATATGATTTATGAGATTATATTCAAATACACTAATTTTTTTTATAGAATTGATTTCTCTATAATATATATTAATTAAAATATCTCCCCTTCATAATAAATATATATTTTTGATTATAATGAATTTCAATCTTCTAAAATGTAACCACTAGTAAAATCAAAATGTTTTAAACAATTAATTATACCAATTTATTAAATAAAACAATAATACCAACCAATCCTCACACATTTTGATGAAAAAAATATGGAAATTTTTTCCAAAATTCTCTCACATGGTTATTTTAAAAAAAATGATTTATAAAAATTATATAAATAAAAAAAATTCCCTCACTGAAAATTTATTTTAATTGAGTTCCTTCTCTACCTTTATATTTCAATATGACCTCCTCAAAAATTATCATAGCCCTTTCTTTTCATATTTGGACCTTAAAAATTATTCATAATTTTAAATTAATTAGAATAAAAAATATAAATAATGAAAGATAAATTAAACATATAAAAATAATTTGATCAATAAAAAGTGAATATTGAATAACAACCATCAATATATAAAATTTTTGAAATAAAAAATTTTGAAATTTTAATTTTTTCTATAATTTTATACTCATTTAAATTAGATTATTAATCAATTTTTATTGATCTACTAGATTTCCATAATGAGTTATATATTTTTATTATTCACTTCCACACATTAATTATTACATATACCCAACATCTTAAAATTCAAATTGGATTCACACTATTGGATGACCTTATTACCATGATCTTTAGAGAGTTCAACATGATCTTCTAATAAATTTCATAACACTTCATGATTATCATATAAAAACCTTTTTAATAAATGTAATCAATGTCCTTCCCATGATATTTAAGATACTTTCAGTAGTAAATCATATTAAAATAATAAATTATTGATTCTTATATGAAATTTTACTAATATTATTATTTTTCAGTTATAGAATCAATACATTTAATTTAAATTTTTTAAATTCTAAATAGTTATATTTTTTATTTTATTAAATTTACCATTACATTCAACTCATGAATGGTTACAGAAAGTTAATAAAACTAAAACATCATTTTGTTTTTAAAATATTATATTAACTCAATTCACGCTAATTTAATGCTATCTATAGAGTATGATGAAGTAACAAATCAATATTCTATAACCACATTATATTTTGGTTGGCCATGCCTAATTTTTTCTTTCACTTGTGTAACATCAAAAAAAAATTAAATGATCATTTTTGAACATTGATTTTTTTTCAATAATCACCTTCTAATGAAAAAAACATTCTTATATTTATTTAAAATGTATGTATATTAACATGATACATATTTTTATTACCACATTAAAACATTTTTTAATTGAATTTGATGTTGGAAATGATGTCACAGTAGTAGAATTAAATAAAAAATTATTACTTCATTGAATTGTTCTCTTCTTGTTCTATATCAAATTCATTTTAAACTCATTTATCAGATTATTTAATTTGAAATTATTCTCCTATAAATGTATTTTCTTTAGAGAAAACTTTTTATGTATAAAAATATGATGAAATTTGTTTTTCAACTCCGTCAAGTGGAATTAAATGCTTTGAAATATTAACAGCCTTAATATACATGCCAACATCATGCCTTTATAAATGGAGGAATGCATATATTTATACTTATCCTATCCATATTATTTATTTATTTATTGTGTTAAATCAATATTTTTATATTTTATTTTATTCAATAGTGCTAAATTTAAATTATATCAGGGGAAAGATAGCTATTATAGCTTGAGACTCCTTCAACATTAGGGATTCCATCTTGTTCTTCTATGTTTCCTCATGTAACTTCTTAATTAACATATCCTATAAATTGCATCACCTCCACCTAATAAAATATATAATAATGTCTTCTAGAGTCCATTTCTACCTCTTTCATGTTATGTTCTTAATATCTTTATATCCACGATTTTGTAGGCCTTTATAAAAATTTCAAAAATTAATCCTCTAATGATATCCATATCATTGAAATTTCAATTATTGAAATTCACCCTCTATACTTTTATACTACTCTGATGGTGGTGACTTCATAATAAAAGATTCATAATATGATTTTATATTTTTCAAAAAATGTGTTATTCTTGTATTTTTTGATTCTATTAAAATTAAACTATGTGAAATTTTTAAAAATGTCTTCACATTAATTTTAAAGACTAGTATAATTCTAGATATGGTATCAACATTTAAAAGATTTAACATAATTATTTCAACATGAACTTTTTTAATAATTCCTTCGATTTCTAAATATATTTCATTAATTCTTTTTCAGATCTAGGAATATAAAAAAATTATCTTTACCATTCCATTAAAAAAATTAATATAAATCTAATGAATTTTACTAGATTTAACTTACTCATGTTCACTAAGAAATCCATAATATAAACATATTTGATTTTCATTGTATCTATATAGACATTTCGAAGTAGAAAAATGATAGATCCCACTATAAAATAATCCATGATTTTGTGGAAACATTAATAGTTTTGAGTGTTTTTTTCTGTAATAATAAATAGTATTTACTATACTTTACCTCTAAAAAAATAACTAGATACCTCTGATAATTTTTGTAAATTTTATGAAAATAAAATTATTATCATAGTTTTATAGAATCGTCAAATATTAGGATCAAATTGGTTTATGAGCTATGCAATCCCATTCTTAATTTTTATAATTATAAATTGAAAAAAAATTAGGGAAAGGGGGTTTAAAAATATGATAGTACGAAAAACCATCTCAATCCATATCAATAAGATGTGAACAAAAATTTGTTGCAACAAAAGAATAAATTTATGAAGCCTCTGTAATATCTCTATTGGATAGAGAGAAATTGTATAGTTTTACTCTCTCTAAATGTAAGTAACATCCAAATGAAGATCCTTATTTAGAATATGGAATTCAATCTAGGATGGAATCATTCTCAATAGCACATTTCTTGAGAAAGTCTTCAAAATATCAACCGTAGTTTTAGAGTAATATTCCTTTAAAATGAAATCATATTTATAATAAAACATAGGATCAATGAGCCTCACATAAATGATTTCTCTAGTTGTAATTTTCAATGATGAATCCATTGATAAAAATAAATTATACAGTAAACTGAAAATTAAGAAATTTCATTTATAAATATTTCATAAAAATATTCCTAGTATATCAATGTCAACATTTATATAAATAGGAAACCAATGAATATTTTTAAACCATTGATATCCTTTCAATATAACTCTCCAAATTATTTCTGGGAAAAATATATTTTGTAATAAACTCATAAAATAATTTTATTTTAAATTCCATGTGATTATTCATTGTCTGAACTCCAAAAAACTATAATATTAAAATGCCTTAAATACAATAAAATTGATAAATATTAATATTTTAAAATATCATGTAATTGAAAAAGACACATCCTTGTAGTTAATTTCTATAAACATGAATTTATATTCCCATTTCAAATACAGTTATGGTGTATTTAGAGATTCCATTTCAAACTTCCATTTAATAAAATAAATTATATCAACATGAAAAAATGGGTTAAAAAACTAATACAATAAAATGAATGTGAATAATTTAATTTATTATGTAAGACATTATAAATTAAACATATACTAAAAATTAATAATAATAGAATATGTATATTAAAACAAATTAAAAATAACTCTTTGGTGCTTGATATATAAATATGGCTTCCAGTACATACAGAATTTGAATCTTCATAATTAAATTTAAAAAATATATACCACATTAGTTTCATATGTATGCCTGAATGAATATTGTTTCCCATATTTCATTAAAATTAAGATGATCTAATAATATAAGTTCATTAGAAATAAATTCTAATGCATTTCCGAATGATTGTACACTATTTGAGAATAAATTATTCCTCTTCTATCCTCCTTGATTAATCGTATTATAAAAGGTTATTCACAGTGAACAGTATAATTAGACTAATAATGACCATTTATTTAAGTATTTTTTTCAATTCTATATTACGTTTTTTTGGGCTGGAGATGACTAAACATCATCTCGAATTCCTTTCCTCTCGTAATAAAGCAAGTTAAAACTTTTAGAGACATTAAATATAATATTTCAGTCTAACAACATCACATTATTATTATGTTGAAGTAAAAAAAGAATATTTCATTTTATATCTCAAGTAGAAGCATGATTTTTATTATAAATTGAGTACAGAATATCATTTGATGAAATACAAATAATTTTCACCCTTTGTGAGTACTTTTCTTAGGAAAATTAAGAATTATCTCTTTAAATTAAAAATTCATTTTCCCCCTTATTCATAACCTTATATATATATATATCATATTGAGTTTTAGAAACATGATCCTTCATTAAAATAATTTTGATTTAGGTTCCTGGTATATTTGTATGCTTTTTGAGATCATCCTTAATCATACCAAATTATTTTTCATTATCTTATCACTTTTTTCATGAATTCTTATATAAAAATAAATTCCCTCAATACTAGGGGAATCCAATTCATCTAATGATTCTACTTTTTATAAAAATGGATAAATTGAATCAAGAGATCAATTTTTATATGACTCAACAGTCATAATACAGAAGAAATATTTTTTCATTTTTTTATCATTGGAATGGAAATCCATATTTTTTATATTATCAACAATATCTTCAAGGAATACAATATGAAGTTGTATCACAAACACTAGAATTCTAAGCGAATATCACTTTTTATATTTTCATACCTTTTGCCTCTATATATCTCATTGAATAATTTGAATCTCTTATTTTTGGCTTAAGATAGTCTGGAAATATATTTCCATGTGTTTTATTATTATGAAAAATAGTTTTAGATGAAGCCTTATTTTCATAATTCTACCTTAAATCATTCTCAATATCTCTAAAGAAATTATTTTAATCTATATATTTTTCATTATGTTGGTGAATTGATAAATCTTTTAATATATCAACACCAAACCATTATCTTGGGCATGGCCATGATCCACTAAACCTAGGTGCATCCCCTGGACACCAACATATAAAAATAAATTTCATGGGTAGAAAATATTGATGGTGTATGATTGACCCTTACAGATAATATAGCCTAAAACATAAAATCCAAAATAATATATTAAGAAAATATGGTAAATGGGAAAAATATGTCATGTTTGACTATAAAATAACTAGACATTAACCAATGTCAAGATAGTCAATAAATCAATATAGAAGTTATAAAAACCAAAAAAATAAAATAAAAGCGACACTGAATTTTAGTTACAAAACCTAGACCAATTAAATTACATGACTATATCCATGATTTACCTCCACCAAACATGACTACAACATCAATATTCTCTTCCAAAATATTGTGAGATATTCTATTTAACTATTTTATGATAAAAATTATTTTTGTATCCACCAAGGTACATTTTTCGGTGTTGAGTATATAACCTATTATGAAATCTATAGGAATTCCCGCAGAAACCCCTAGAACTAGAGAAATATTAATCATATAAATAAATATATATTAAACTATGGATTGTATTAAAATTGATAAAGGAGAGATAAATTTTGGATTATAAAATGCAACTCATAAAATATATTCTATTCATATCATGAACACACACACACATGAAATTTCCAAACCTATGAATTCAACATGGAAAATTTCAACTATATTGTGCATACTAATGAGAATATCCCTTCAACCTTGAAAAAAGGTCATCAAATGGAGGTACAATCCATAGTTCCCCCTATATGGGAATGTAATCTATTCTCAAAAAAATAAATCCCTTATATTCATCATTCGCATATTACACCCATTCCCATGAAATTTTTACTTACTGAAATCATTCACCAATACCAAGGAACACAATTTATATAAGTTATCAACCAAGTTGCAGGAATATACCTCAAAATATATATTAGAATACAACACCCCTAATGAGTCTCAAGAAAATAATAATACCATATATTTTCCATGAAAAATACAATCTATAAACTATTAAAAATAATTCCCTCCAATACTAGATAAATGAAGAGTGTTAGAGAATCTACCAACCTCTAATGGTTTTATCTTGATGAATCACTCTACAAATTCAAAGGTCAAGGCTCTCATCACCTTACCTTTAATGAATAAAAATATTTTTTCACTATAAACCATAAAATTCCATATAATTTGGAATCAAATCCTCTTTATTGGGTTCATCTCAAGATAAAAGGACAATATAAATAAGTGGAAATGGAATCGGGACTCGAACGTTCAATTATGTCAGTACAATGCTCCATGGTTTAGTGAAATCATCCTTAATAGGTGGGGAAATATATAATATCATAAAAAAGATTATAATGTTTTGACATCTATATGCAATATATAAAAAAATTAGATTTTATGGGGAAAACTGGGTAAATAGTATTATTTTTTGAACTCTTTTATTTCATGAATAGTTTGAATGGGTAGTTTTGAAAATATTGTGCAAACTATGTGTGTTTCTATTAGTAGATTTCCCCTTGAGAATGATGGCTCTATACCATGGTTTCAAAAACCCTCTACTAATAATGAGAGTTTTGACTCTCTATATGTTTATGAGGCCACACTGTTTCCATATCGTTTCATTAAACAAAGAACCAAATATGTATTAATACCGAATCCCCCCAAAAATACCACAGGATTACAAGGGACTTTTATATGTTTTACCTATCTGTATATAAACCCTGAATCCTATAGAAACATACAAGAAATAAAAAAATTATAATACATCATGCGACTATCCAAACACATTTAATGTGTCTTCCCATCATAGTAATCTATATGTAATTATCATTATGTAAAATAAAATTCTATTTTTATAGATAAAGTCTTTTTTATTACCATGTATCCTTATGATCATAATAATATTTCAAACACTACATTTTTACCCCTAGTTTTTGTTATGTAACCATTACATGAAGCTTTTTATGGTTCATAATGTGTAAGTCCAGTAGTAGGGAGATTTGGGAAAACATTGGCAATGTTTTTTGGAGCTAAAGGGAAGTCGCATGGGCATCCATAGTTTGTCTAACCATGCGGAAAAATAATGTGAAATGGAACATTTGAGGTAAAGAGCTTAGTAATGGTGCGCACATAGTTATGAAAAATATGTGAGGTTCAACCTATGTAGTAGCTAATGCACTGTTACCGCAGGGTTTTTCTAATTGTGTGAACTAACCATGCTAATGGTTTAATTGAGATCCTAAAAAAGAGTATATCACATGTTTTTGTATTTAAGAGGGTCATTTTTGCTACTAACTATCCATAAAGTGGGATTTTTATTTTTCTAAGGCCAGGGAAGGTTCTCCCATCAGCCCGAAGGTGATCTGAAGGCTTCCCTTGGTGAATCGAAGATAGATTCTTGAGGTATGTGAATCTTCTTCACCGTTCTGGATCGGTTTCGTAGATATAAAAAGATATACTTATACTATTCTATTGGTTTCTTATATCTACACCCATTATGGGTAGATCTATGTGTGTGTATGCCAAATATAATGTGATTTGGTTTTTCTATTGGTAGGAGAAGATATCTAAGGTCGATTCTTGGAGAATCGACCCAATTTTCTTGGGTGTTCTTTGTTCGTTGGGGTTTTTTGTCAAAACCATGGAGGTAGGAGGCTTGTCTCTCGAATCATCTTTATTTAATTTATTGTATTAGATTTAAATTTTATTATTATAATGAAATTTATTGTGAAATTCTTGTAATAAATCTTCACTTATGGTGATTTTATGGTTTTAGTGAAATAGTGTGATCTTTGTCAATTGTTGTGCAAAGGGGCTTAGTTTCTCAAATTAAAAAGAATATTTTAAATTATAGATTTTTGAAAATTGTTAAATGGTAGATGAAAAAAGGGATTTTTAATAAAAATTTTGTTTTATTAAAATGGTTTTTCATTGAAATGGTTTAGCATTGAAATGGTTTTGATAGAAATAATATTCAATAAAATGTGTTTTTATTGAATCTGTGGTTTTGGAATGATTTTTGGGAATATATGGTGTGTGTTAATGTTTCATATACAAGTATTGGTTTAAATATGACATTGTTCTTAGTGCCAAAGATGTTAATGAAACATTGAAAACAATTACACTGTGAAGACTAGGTAGATTGATGAAAAACCACCCTTGACTATGGAACTGTCATAACGTAGCATGCATGGTTGATTGTGTGGATATCTGGAATGGATTTTTTATGCCAAAGGTACATTGATAAATAGTTTTATGGTTTTGTTTAGTTGTTTTTTCTGAAAAAATTACTTGTTGGAAAAAATTTGTTTCAATTTAACTTGTATGATTTTGGTTGTAAATGATTTTGGAAACTTCTCTATATTTTGTTAAAAACTGTTTTGAGGAAATGTTTGGTATAAACTATTTTATGTAAATGTTTCTAACACTTAAATCCTAGTAGTCTAAGTATGTAATTCATTGGAGAAAACCTACTGATTTTTGTACTCACCCCTACTTTGGCACTTTAATTATTTTTCAGATGCTATATTTCAGGAGAGGGTACTATGTAATTTTTCACACATTTTTAACACCACCTTGTGACACATGGTCTATTCGATGAATTTGGACCTTGGATAATGCATAGAATAGAGTCTCATGGTCTCTAGAGAGTTTTTCATTGATTATCCAATATTAGCATTGATTATTTTTTTCTCTTCCATTGTTGCACACAATGATATGGTTTTGAGATACATGAAGTTGTTTGGTTGTCTTTCTTTTGTTCATGCATAATTTAGTGAATGGTTTAATTGTTGGTTTTTTGGTTTTTTTCTAAGGCTAAATCAACCCCCACTTTTTTTAAACCCTTATGCATTAATTACCAGCCATTGGCATCTTGGGGATGTCACATAAGGCTATTTAATGACTCGTTGGATGCTCATGCCATTGAGAATTTGCAGGTCATTACAAATGGTATTAGTCTTGTCTTTCCTTGGTGGTACAAATGATATCATCTTGTTTAGCCATTTCCTAACAAGTAATTTTCAGTCTTCTTGGTTCTGGAGTTTAAATTCCATATTTTCTATCCATTGGGATGAAATTGTAGAAATGAGTAGGACAATAGGAACATGAAATTTATAGCATAAATGGATGTAACAAAACCTTTTACACTGAACTCCACATAACCAGGTAATTGGGTACATAAGTGTTTGGAGACACTTCCAGGATTTAGTAATATCATTGTCAT
This sequence comes from Viscum album, assembly GCA_963277665.1. Classification (NCBI taxonomy): domain Eukaryota; kingdom Viridiplantae; phylum Streptophyta; class Magnoliopsida; order Santalales; family Viscaceae; genus Viscum; species Viscum album. The sequence goes on from OY728150.1 coordinate 507,033,521, forward strand.
TGGTTTATTTAATGATACGAGCATAAAATTCATTGTAGATGAATGAAATCACACTATGAGTACATACATCATTTCGAGGAATGATTCATGTTGTAAAAAAGTGATGATTTTTGAAAAAGTATTAAAAATGTTTTTCAAATGAATGATTTTGAATAAGGTAATGCTTATTGTATTTTGAAAATGGTTTATTTTTCAAAATAATGTTGAATGTTTTAAAAAATGGTTTATCATGGATAAAGGGTTGTTTTGGAAAACAATGTTGTGATAGTAGATGTTAAAAAATTTCAAATGATATGCCATCAATTACTAGAGAGTGATATTGGTGGAGTTTGTTGTTGGTTTAGAAAATGTCACCTAGTAGGAATTGTCAAAACCAAACTGATGAAGCGGCGAAGAATGTGTTTGTACCTGAACCATGGGTGAACCAATAGCTGGTTCTAAGTATTGTACAATCTTTTCAAGATGTGGACCCATGGAACCGGAGGAATGAGCCCTGACATGTGGATCATACCATCCAGTTCATGAAGCAGAATCCACCTAACTTCTGGGGTGATTTTGAACTCGAGAAAGTGGAGGTGTAGCTGAGTAAGATGAATTGTATCATCAAAATCATTGGTAAACCAATAAAGATAATGGCCAGGTTAGTGACTTATATGCTCAAGGATCTTTCAGACTAGTGGTGGGATTTAGCAGTGAAGGCTAAGTTGGATGAAGAACTTACATGAGGGGATTTTGAAGAATTATTCAACAAAAAATTCTATCCTCATCTGTTTAAGATCCAGAAAATGATAGATTTCTTCAGCATGAAACTGGAGAGTCTGTCTATCATAGAGTATGTCACTAATTTCATGAATGTGGTCCATTTTTCACTAGAGGTTGCGACATGTGTTTCTTTGAAAACACAAATCATTCAATTTGGGATACGGTTAGAGATTCAATCGAAGCTACATTACGGATTATACATAGATGGTGAACAAAAGAACTATGGTTGCACGTGATATCTTTGGATCTATGGGAGGATTTATGATGATACCTACATGAAAAAGTGGGAACTCAACCACATGGAATAAGAAGAAAAGGGATACTTATTTCCAAGGTGGAAGCGGAAATCCAAACCAGACGGCTTGATCAGTGAACCTTCCTCCACAACCCCATTGCAAAGAAGGTTGTTTTCAATGTGGTTCTCTTGACCACATAAATCTAATGTGTACGACACAACCTAGAGAATTTCATAATTGTAAAAATATGGGACATCTTCAGCGCTATTGTCATAATCTCCATGGTTGGGTGTTTGGGACACTTCTCAGGCGTCGCAAGCATCGTATGATTCGACAGGGTGGGGGAAATAGAATCATTCTCATCCATAGAGAAGACCTAGCCATGATGATTCTAGAAATCCCATGACTCCTAAACTAGGGAAATATCAGAAAGGAAACAAGGAGAGCAGTACAGCAACAATGTAATTGTATGGATGTGTGTAGATGATGGTCAATGATCGGGCTAGACCATCTACGGTGAGAGGTATAATTCTTTTGAATTATACCCTTGTGCAAGTAATCTTTGATAATGGTTCATCACATTCCTTCATTTCTTCACGTGATGTTGATTTTATATGTATAAATTATGAAATAATTCCTTCTGTTTTAAAACTAAAAACTCCACATGCTGAAATGGAATTTCAAGCATTTGTGTGTCGAGAATGTGTTATAATTGTTGATGGTTCTGAGCTGAAATGGGACTTCTCGAGGCTGTAAATTGATTTTTATGATTTAATATTGGGTATGGATTGGTTGAAAACATTCGGTTCTCACATCGACTATTATAGGATAATAGTTAGTTTCATGAATGTGGATGACATCGAACATCTCTTCAGAGGAGAGAAGATGGTAATGAAAGATGAAGTGGGATTGTAGGCACCAACAATGGGAAGTATCTCTTATCAGTTGGTGGTGATGACTATGGAATTAAAGTAAGAGTTTTAGGAAACTAGTTTACCAAAAAATATGAATCAATTTCAAGATGTATTTCCCATGAACATCATAGGGTTACCAACTATAAGGGAAGTGGAGATTAGAATTGATCTCATTCCAGGGATCAGTCTTATTTCCCTTACATCTTATAGGATGGCTCCAATAGTGTTATGGTAATTGAAAGTGAAGTTGGTGGAGCTAGAATGTAATGGTTTCATTCAACCAATTACTTCTCCCTGGGATCACCAGTTTTGTTCATGAAGAAAGCAGATGGAACTCATCCGTTGTTTGATGATTATCGTAAGATTAACCAAGTTACGATAAAGACTAGATATCCACTTCCATGCATTGATGATCTATTCAATCAATTAATGGGAGAATGGTGTTTCACTAATATTGGTATGTGATCAAGATATCACTATTTTCGATTTTGGAAGGAGGAAATTCCAATGAAAACTTTCAGATGTAGATATAGAAACTATGAATATGTAGTCATGCCTTTTAGTCTAAAGAATGCAGTAAAAGTACTCATGGATTTGATGAATCAGATATTTTATAAATATATGGATTCCTTTGTTGTGTTGTTTGTGGATTAAATTTTGGTGTATTCAAAGACAAGGGCTTACCATGAAGAGCACCTAGAAACAGTGTTACAATTTTTGAGAGATCACCATTTGTATTCCATATTTTCAAAGAGTGATTTTTGGATAAAGGAAATACGTTTTCTTGGGAATTTCATTTCTGAGAAAGGAATTTTTGATGATCCTAAAATGATAAAATCCATTATCTCATGGCAACAACTAATGAATGTTTTCATGATACGTAGTTTTCTTGGTATATCAGGTTACTACCGATGCATTGTGAGTGATTTCTCACAACCAGCTTCACCCATGACAGCTCCAAAAATGAATAATGCTTTATTCCAATTGGTGGAGGATTTCCAAAAATCCTTCAAGGAACATAATGTTTTTCTTACATCGGCACCTATCTTGATATTTCTAGATTCAGGATAGGGGTATGTGGCATACTGGGATGCTTTAGGATCAGATTTGGGTTGTATTCTAATGCTAGGAGACCTTGTGTTTTTTTATGGTTCCCGATAGTTGAGGGTGCTTGAGAATAATTACCCAAAACACGGTTTGGAGTTATCTGCAATCATCCATGATTTGAAAACAGGGAGACATTATCTCTTTTGTGGGAAATTTACTTTGTTTACAGATCACAAAAGTATGAAACACATTTTCTCACAGTGATATTTGAATCTGAGGTAATGGGAAACGATGGAGTATCTCCAGAGGTTTGACTTTGACATGATGTACACACTAGGGAATTGAAATTTTGTGGTAGATTCATTGAGTTGAAAGTCATTTGTTATGTTGGAGAAAGAAGATTCAGATGAATGAAAGTTGATGTCGGTCCAAGTAGACATTTACATGGAATGTGAAGACTGAGGGGATGTTGTGGTTTTATTTTTAGCTACGCTTGATCCTGATATAATGAAAATGGTAAAATATGCAAAAAATATGAGGAAGAATGTCTGGTTGTGAGTTCAAAACATAATAGTGGGAGACCATTGAGGGATGGGAACGTTATGGGAGTTTAGTTTTGTGTTTTATAGATCGAATAGTTGTACCTATGGATTGTTGGAAATAACACCTTAATTATTACCACTATTCAAGATGGGATATATGTACATGTACACCGAATATATATAAGGAATTAAGGGTGCATGTTTGGTTCAACAACATGAAACGTAAGGTGGTCAAGTTCTTCTTGTGGTGCTTAACTTGACAGCAAGTTAATAAAGAGCATCAGAGACCATATGGTATGTTTGAGTCTTTACCAATCCCTATGTGAAATGGGAGAAGATAGAGATATATTTTGTTACAGGTCTTCCAAGAATGATCTGGAAACATGATGCCATTTTTGTGATAGTAGATCTACTTACCAAGTTGAGACATTTCATTCCAATTTGTCAAATTCATATGGTGGAGGATCTGTCAAAAATCTATATCATATATGTGGTAAAAAAGCATGGCATACTACTGTCAATAGTCTTAGATAGAGGTTCAAGTTTCACGTATTGTTTCTGTAAATCCTTACCAAAATCCCTTGATACTTAGATAACTATGAGCAAAACATACAATCCCTAGACTGATGGGCAAGTCGAGGGGATGATACAAACATTTGAAGACTTGTTGCGGGCTTGCGTTATGGATTTTTATGGCTCATGGGGGGATCATATACACTTAGTAGAGTTATAATATAATAACTACTATCAGGCCTTGATACACATGGCTTTGTTTAATGCATTGTATGGGATTACTTGTCATTCTCCACTATTTGGGATGGAAACTGCTGAAACGTCGCTATTTGGGTCGAGCCATGTCCAAAAAACAATGGAGAATATCCAGTTGATCAGAAATAAGATGGAGACTGCTCAGAGTCATCCGAAATCTTATGTGGATCATGGTCGAAGGACGTTGTCATTTTCTATGAGTGATTATGTGTTCTTGAGGATCTATCTAAGACTTGGACATTTTCATTTTTGGAAACATGGAATGTTATCTACTAGATATATTTTCCCTTTCAAGATTCTTTAATGGGTTTTATAGGTGGAATATCGGTTGTAATTACCACCATGGTTTAGTTCGCTGGATAATGTGTTTCATGCATCTCATTTGAAAATGTATCAGCCTGATCCTGACCATGTGATCAAATGGTATCACATTGACCTAGTTTTAGATACTTTATTGATACATATCCTGGTATGGATTCTAGATAGGAAAGATAATGTCTTGCGTGGAAATATCATTGGTATAGTGTGGGTATTATCCCACCACGGTCGGAATCAATTAGTGACTTGGGAATACCATAAAGAGATGAAAGATAAATTTCCATAACTCTTTCAGATATGTGAGAGTTCTCTACTTTTCAAGGATGAAAAGACCAATTGTGGGGAGAATTTAGTTCCCCTGGTTTCTGGTATGTCAACCTTACTTGATGCTTTTTATAGATTATAATGTGTAAGGGTGATAGTTTGGATATTTGGGTGAACTATGGAAATGTTTTTTTTTTTTGAGAAAATGGGATGTCACACAGGTGGCACATGATTCGTGTAACCGTGCAGCCAAACTATGTGAAATGGAATGTTTGAGGTAGAGATCTTCGGCATGATATGCGCACAATTATGTAAACCGTGCAAGGAGGTTAAGCGAGTGTCTTGTTAGGAAGTAGCTAATGAATGGTAAGCACACGGTTTTTCTAACCATATAAACTAACCCCATGGATGGTTTAAGTGATATCCTAAAAAAGTGTATCTCACACGTTTTTTCTTTTAAGTTGGAATTTTTTCTCTTAATAGTCCGCAACTCGGTATTTTTATTCTTCTAAGGCTAGAGAAAGTTCTCTCATCAGTCCAAAGGTGATCCAAATGCTTCCCTAGTTGAATCGAAGTCAGATTCCTGAGGTATGTGATTATTCTTTACAGTTCTTGATAGGTTTTATAGATCTACTTCTCCTCTTCTCTTCGATTTTTATATCTACACCCTTTATGGGTAGTTATCAGCTTTTGGATGCCAAATATAATGAGATTTGGCTTTGTTCTTGGTAGGATAAGGGATTTCAGATGGGTTCTGGGAGAATTGACCCGGTTTTCTTGTCTGTTCTTCTTTCGTTGGGGTTTTTGTCGAAACCATCGAGGTAGGATGCTTCTCTCTTGACTCCTCTGGCTTAAATTTATTGGCATAGGTTTAGTGAATTATTGTTCAATGTGGGTTATTTTCTTGATTTTAAAATGAAAATTTTAAATTATGTATTTTCTTGGATTTCAAAATGGTTGATGAAAAAATAAATTTTCTATAAAAATGGTGTTTTATTTATATGGTTTGATATGGAAATGGTTTGGAATTGAAATGGTTTTGACAGAAATGGTTTTTAATAAAATGGTGTTTTATTGAATGTGTGATTTTTGAATGATTATTGGGCATATATGGTGTGTGTTAATGATTCATATATGTGGCTTGGTTTAAATATGACCTTGTGCTCGGTGCCAATGGGGTTAATGGAACATTGGAAATAATTACCTTATGATGGCATGGTAGAATGTGGAGAAACCTTTAATAAGTATGGAATTGTCATAACGTAGCATGCATGGTTGATTGTTTGGATGTCTTCAATGGATTTAGTATGATAAATGAACATTGATAAATGTTTTTAAGGTTTTGTTTATTTATTTTTCATGAAGAGAAACTTGTTGTAAAAAATTGGTTTCAATTGCACTTGTATGATTTTGGTTATAAATGGTTTTGGGAACTTGTTTATATATTTTTTAAACTGTTTTGAGATAATGATTGGTATAAACATTTTTATCTACATGTTGATAAATCTTCTATCCTAGTGGCATGAGTAGGGTATTAATTGGGTAAAACTAACTAAGTTTTATACTCAACCATTCTTTTTCACATTGGTGATTTTTCAGATGCTATATTTTAGGATAGGGGAAAAGGTATTATTTCACACGTGTTTAGCACTACCTCATGATATGTGGTATATTCAGAGATTGTAGAGCTTGTAGATTGTAGTGCATGGACTCTCATGGTCTCTTGAATGTTTTTAGTTGATTATATGATATTTACTTTGATACTTGTTTGGTATTCTGGTGTTTCACACTATTATGTGGTTCTGAGATAAATGAATTTGTTTAGTTTCAATTATATTGTTCATCCATCATTTTTTGAATGGTTTGGCTGTTGGATTATAGGTTTATTTTGTGAAGGGTAAATTGTAACCCAGTCATTTTTGAAACCCTTCGGTATTTATTTCCATCCTTTGGCGTATTGGGGATTTTTCTTAAGGCTATGTAATTAATATTTGGACTCTCAAGTAAATGATAATTTGAGTTCATTACAAGTACCCACCCATGGAATATATGTATGTCATGAGATAACTTTTCTAGTCTACAAAAAATACGAATAATTGTATAAATAAAATTATTATGATGCCCAAGATTCTAATGATATGAATTAATGACATGTGTGAGGTATGGTTAGTAATTTTATAATTCCTAGAAGTGGAGAAAATGATTAATATAATATAATATTTGTGGTATATCCAACTGATATGAAACTTCAATACTATACACCCAAAAATCAAATGTTCTAACATACAGAGGATCAAATTTCCCCTTTTTATCGAAATAATTATTCCCAAACCATGAAGAAACATATAAGAATAAATAATCACCCTCTATAAAAGATAATAGGATAAAATGATGATCCACATAAATTTTTAATGTCTCTAGAATATTCCTATCATTTTACTAATCTTCAATACATTTTCCACGATCTCATTTAGAAGGATCTGGCCAATCAGTGACGTTTAACCATTTTTAGCCAAATAAACTATAGTGTAGCATATAATCATATATATTTCCAAATTTTCATCCATTTGTATCATTGAATAGGAATTATTGACATATAAAAACTCCACTAATAGAAATTGGTATTCCCATGAAACAAAAAGCCCTATCATGTAATAATAAAGAGTTCATTCCGATTTATAAATCATATATTCCATCATGAAATATATTTTAGGACCATATAATGTTACCATGGTCGATATGGTTCCAAGGGGATGTTAAAAGGACTTCGAAAATAGTGAAGTTAATCTGAGGTCATAGTTGGGGATAATAGAAACTAGGACCCCATGAAATTTCATAAATACAATAAAATATAGATTTACCAAAACATCTGCAATATTATTTTTCAATACTAGAATAATTTGATCTATATTGGGTAGTTAGTTCATGATAACCCATGTTTTTGAAATCTACTATCTTTTTCTCTATATAGTCAATATGAATTTTGAAATAGATTTTATTTGACATCCATATTAGGGTTGGGGAGTCACTTAAACAATATATATGGTCATTTATGTTTGGGATTCACTTATCAAAATGTGAGCATCTCATTACAAACTAATCCCCATTTCACATTATTCTAAATATTTGTATGTATTTTTTATTACATTTAATATTTTATGGGTACTATGGTGGATACCCCACTATGAAGTCTGAAAGACACAAAAGATTATCATTTGGGATGATATATAATTTACATTATGAAGAAAAATGTAAAAATTTGAATTTGAACATCATTTCAAAAAATAAATTATCTCCCATCCATCGAGGATTGAGCTAGTCATAATTAAATCAGGGACATATTATTCATCCTCCACGACCTATTTGATCAAGTCAAGGCTAAGGGTGACATTAAAGAAAAACATCACATCATTCTTATCAGTATATTCCATGTGAATATTATAAATATACATCATTTAATACCATTGGACTTTGTCTTATCAAACCCCCGGGATACAAGACTTTTAACATAATATATTTTCCACTGAATTTCTATTCAAGGGAGTATAAACCATGTATAATTAAAAGATCTTTAAATATTCTACCCAACATCATTGTCTCTATATCACATCCCATTGTGAATATATTCATTTAATTCGTTTTTTATCTTCGAATAATGTGAACATTTCACCATACATATATTGGTTTCATGATTTTAATATATAAACCATAGTAGATAAATATAGTTCATTTTTTGGGTAATTCATTTCATGTATCCTCAATTTTTCTGATTAATAAGCTACATAATGATCTCCATGAATATTAACAAGCACCAATCCATATTGATTCATATGAAAAAATAAAATGTATCCCTCACATGGATATGGAAATATATTGATTGTTTTGGTATTTATTCAAGACTTATGTTCCATGAAATATTTTTAATAATCACTGATCAAACTGAATGGGATACTTAACTCCATTTTTCATGAAATGTTTTTACATTTTAATAATTAATTTAAATTATTTTAAATTGTTTTATCCATATAATTAATTTTTTAATTATTAATTTTATTTATTTAAATAATAATTTATAGAAAAATAAATGAAAATTTTTATTTTTCATGTTTGATTACAAAAATGGCATTTTTTGGGGATTGTTTACCCTTACACAAGCCTAAGGGATGCATAAAGGTAAAATAAATTTTAATTATTTTTGATAAATAATGTTGAACTTTAGAACTATATTATATTGGTAAAATCAACATCAAAAGCATTTCATAAGTGAATTTGTTTCAGAAAATAAGGATAAATAGTGATTTGTAAGGTTAACATCAGATTTGAATAGGTTGTTGAAACTAAATATCATAGCTACATAAGTGTAACAAATTTGATACCAATTATTTTTAATAGTAGATAGATCTACAAAATGGTTTGAAGGAAGATGTTTAATAGGAACCTAGGGTTTTTAAAGGATTCATTAGAGAAACATTATTTTTCATAAAGATACATAAGGTTATAATATACTCTATTAAGGTAACTTAATGTTAATAAAAGATATATAAGGCTCAAAAAACACCAATTATATTTAATTAAATCCACCTCTATGTCACATATATCACAATGGTATGTAAATGGATTTCTTAAATCCATAATATAATTGAAACATTCTATGTCACTAGCTCCTCCAATTCTTCATAGTAATCATGTAGGCTGGACCAATATAAGAAACCACTTCATAGGGTTTTCATCAAATAGTAGTGGTTATCAATTGGGATTTTTTTTAATAAATGGATGTTGTTCTATGGGAATGTTTACTATGTCAAAATCATCCAGAGGTATGAGTTATTGAATGGGTTCTACATAGTATGTTTTATCTCCTTATCACAGAAGGCTTGGAATTGGAATATTTAAAATCCTATATCCCCAAGATATTTGTGCAGTTTTATAATAACTCAGATGATAAATAAAGAATCTTTAAAGATAAAAATTTGGAAATATATAAAGAATCAGCCCAAATAATAATTTTTCCAAGGTTAATATTATATTTTTTATTTAATTTTCATCATTATTTATTATTTAACACATATAGTTATTCTAATCGAAGTGGTCCTTCATTATATTTTTTTCTAATTACATCTCTCTAATGTCAAGTATTATCTTCTACACTTTCAATTTTGAGTGACGTCCCTTTGTCTTGTCCTTTGGGGAGGTTTTTATAGTGTTCCTAAATTATGGGACATAAATATTTTATTTTTATATTAAATTTCTAAGGGAAATATGATTTCTAAATATGGATACTAAACTCATCCACTAATATTTTTCGAGTATCTTAAACAAATTATATTCATCAATTTACATAATTTCCCACCCATATCATTGAGAAATCTCTTTATAAGATGGAGGATAGTTAATTCAAGGGATGAAATTTCATAAGATAGGTACATGGATTTTAAGGTTCTATAATCTTGATTAAGGTGCTTCGTTAACCATGATTATTGATGGAGGATATATTTTGTGTTCCAAATAAGTATCGTATCCATGTATAAAATAACAATTAATAAATTTAAGGATTCTAATTATTGAATGTGTTGTCAAATTAAATTTAACTAAATTAATGAATAATAAAAGTCCACGAATAATTGACAATAAGTCCAAGAACATTCATTCTATCTTAAATCATTATGATTCGTCTACATATATATTTTATGTTTATGTTTGTAATTTTCATTAAATTTTCAATTTTTCTTTATTTTTCATTAAATATGAAAAACCCAAAAATATATGTGAATTTGAATTATTGGTTGATTAACTATAAATGTCCCCATATAAGATAAAACTTGTCAGCCACTCTATTTTAGCAGAAAACAAATAGTATATTTTTTCACTACTCTATGAGAGGAGTGTCAACAAATGGTTTAATTTATAGGGTTCAAATTGGTTTTTTCTAATTAGATATTTTTAATATATTATAAATAATTTTATTAAATTTGTTTAACTCACCTAGATATATATACGATACTATTATTATTTTATTTAAGAGTGGTGGGGGGATTTTGGAAACCAAATTTTGGATAGAATGTATTGAAATAATTTGTTACATTTCAGAGAGTGTATATAAAGGAAAATGTATTTTATTCTAGGGCCATAGAACAGATTGAGTTCTCCAAATTCATTCTGGAATAATCTCAAAAAGAACATAAGGAACACAAATATTCTCTATTACTCTCCATAAAGTATTACGAATATATTTAAGAGGATCAGGCTTTTTGTTATGAATTTCCATAACCAAACCTTCTCAAGATCATGATCTGAACCCACCATGAAGTGATGGAGAGGATTTTTAAAGAATAAAATTTTCATACTGATATATTTATATTAGATCAATATGATTAGGATGAAAACTATAATGAGTATAATGTGAAATATTCTCTCAACACCTTTAACAAAAGAGTACGATTTGAACCACTATACCAATCCCTATATTTGGAAGAAGAAGGAACCACCCATGTGTAAAATTTTAATGAAAAATGGATGATCATGACTAAAAATATCTTTCCAATGAAATTAAATTCCACATGGAACTTTCCAATGAAAAATAAATCAAAGCTAAACTAACTCTGGGAGTTTAATTTATCATAAATTAATTCTCATATATTTTAGTTGATACATAATAGTGTTTCACCTATAAATATTTTTTAAATTTCATATTTAGTTATTTCTATGTTTACCTTAGACGATGTTTGGTAAAAATAAGATGAACCTGTAATAGAATATATTGAGGTCCCTAAACTGTTTCATCACATAATAGATGATTTACATGATGGAACCATGTTTATTTTTTAATAATATAGAGATCGATGATTCTTTCATCAAAAGGGTATGATTTTGATATCAAATATCCATTCAATGGATTTTATCAAAAAAAATACATTCATAATTACCATTGAAATATATCATTGATACTGAATATCACATAAATGAATTAGAAAGTGAGGAATTTGTTTTTTCATCTAAAAATTGAAATAGATTAAGACTCATAATTTATCCTACCCCCACAATGAACATAGTACCTCATTTCTATAGGTGTGCATTTTTTATACTATGTCTATAGATTTATCTTTAAAAATTAGTAATAATTTCATATTGGATGGAACAATATTTGATTCTTTAAATCAAAGAAACCCTACTCGCCATCTGATATTGGAGAAAAAGTGGTTATACCATTATAGAGAAATAAATTCATTGGTCCTACATGGGGTATCATACTAAGAATTACCCTTATTTTATTTTCATTAATGAACATTATAATTTAATATATTTCATAGGAATTAATTTATGAATATATTAGGATGTTTCATTATCCTCTTATTCTTTTGTAGCTTTACTTTGACATGCCATTGGTGATTTGGATGAGTATAATTTTATATTTCAATTATGATTGAAAAAGAAACCCACCAACAAGGTTATAAATATGTAATAATACTTGAATTTCATTTTAAATTTTAGTTGAATTTCAAATCATTATATAATATCACCAGATTTTTTTTTAAAATCATTTCTATAAATAGGAGATAATTTTTATCTACACAATTACAGTCTATGTTCTACTTAACTTATCTAGGAGATAAGAATTTCTAAAAAATCACATAATTTCATTTTTTGGATTTCAAAATAAATGAGTTTGAATGAGTAATATAGACAATTTAATGTTTATAATAATGTATAGTTGTTAATTAATTGAATCCTAATTTGAGTTAATTGGTTGATACGTGTAAATGAAATTTCCCTAACATTTAATATGGCTTGATTTTTTAAAATTTATGTGGATTGGTTACTAATATATAGCCATACCATGAGTGATTTACTAATTCCGCGTGCTTCGTTACAATGAATATTTTTATAAATATTACGATACATTTCATTCATAAGAATATTTCTTGAGTGAACTTGGGGAATTCCACCTACTAGAACAATAATTGGAACTTTCTATGGCTATTTTTATGAAAGGTAACATTTAACATATTTAAAGATGTTTTATTAATTTATACCTTATCCATGAGAACACCTATTACATTAATCCATTTTTTGGATCATCGAAATATAAGATAGGATTATTTGGAACAAGTCACATTAAATGGAAATATTATATATTTGAACCAAAACCTATTTATATTTTATGATATTATAATGATTATGTGTAGAGATGATGAATGTCAGGACCAAAGGAATGCACTAAATTTACTGGAAAAATTATGGGGTGATTCTTTTGGGGTATTAGGAATGGTTATATTTTCAAAAAATAATCATTAAGGTTTTCCCTTCTTGATAACATTGGAAAAGTGAAAAAAAATAATGAAAAAATGGGTTATGACTTGAGAAGATAAGAATAAACATTATCAGGAAAACAATTGTATTGTATATGGATAGGTGGTGGACATGAAATTTATTACAAAAAAAATTTTACAAAAATAATATAATAATCAGTTAGACTAAAAATGATAAAACTGAAGTGAAAATTCATGAAATTGTAAATAATTCCTTAATATTACATTATTTGGGACCTTAAATAGAAATTGTGAAGTTATTGTTTTCACTTTTTGAAGGACCGAATCTCATTACACATTTTTTTATTTACATGCATGATGATTTAGGGAGAAATCTAATATTAGATAATTAATGTTTTTAAAATAAATCCCTACAAAACATAATCCTCAAACTCATCATAACCTTGATTTAAATTCATCAAGATTTCATGTGATTTTTTCCTTTTTGAAGTGGAGAAGTTAGATCCTTTCAATAATATTGAAAGAATCACATACTCATGGTATGATCGTAACATTACCAGAACATGTACCATGAGTTATGAGAGATGAAAAGAATTCAGTGTGAGATGGTTCATATCTCCTCCCGTTTAATAATAATAAAATATGAATATTGAATATAAGAAAGGAGATAACCCATAATATTCAATGAGGAAACATGATATACAAGTGTTTGTTTTTTCATTGAATAAGATGATCTTAAATTTATACTTTTATTTTGGAAAATTAATTATTTGTTTTCCATTGATAAATTTTTTTTACTTTTCCGTTGATGAATATTTTATTATTTCATTGAAATTTAATTATATCTATCATTATTTACCTATGTTATTTTTTAATGGGATTCAATTCTTGAGGAAACACAATGTCTATGTGTGAGGTTATTTCATTAGATTTTTTCTCATGAAAATACTATAAATTATTATTTATGAATTTCAGTTATTATTAATTTTTTTCTCGATGTGATTAATTTTTTTAAAAAAATTAGTGATTTTTATAGATATATAATTTGGAGTTAAGAGGTAAAAATATTTATTATGAATGTTTTATTTTGAAAATGGAAAATGATTGTTTATTTTTTTTACCGAAAAAAAATTCATAGGGGATTTTTAAGGGTAAAATAGGTTTTATATTTATGAAAGAGTGTATCATCAATACGAGAGGTTCAACATAATGGTAACATCATATTTGAAGGAAATTTATAAATTTAAGGTTGGGTTAATGTTATGTAAGGGTATGAAAATCTAAATATGATTAGCTAATTATTTTTACAGGCTACATGGAGCTTAATACCAACATCGTTTAAGAGTAAAAAATTGATTGAAAACATTAGGTAACAATATATAGAACTTTATAATGGTATATAATCTTATGCATAATCATACAATAGATTTTTTCATGAGTAGCATAAAGGTTTGATTATTTTTATTGAATATGTGTAATTTTATGTCATGGGTCATCTAATGGTCAAATGGATGAAATGTATGGGTATGTAAATTTCAATAAAGGAAATGTAATGGTTGTGAAGTTCCAAAGATACATTGTTTTTATCAATACTATGCTATAGGAATTTCTATGTAGGCTAATAGTAGAGATTTATGGAATTGGGAAATTCAAACATGTTACACCGTAGGATTCACCATTACATTATACATATCCTTGATGATGAACCGAGATAGGAAGCTAGATCATAGGGTTTTTATGACACTATGGCGGTTCTCAATTTGGTATTAGTTGGTTTTTTTATATTGAGACTTTTTCAAGGGAACATTGTCTACATTTTATCCATAAAGGTAAATGTATAAAGGTATTTAAGTTGTGTTACAATCTGTCTCTCTATATAGTATAATATTTTGTGATGTAAGATTAAAAAACATGATGTCATCGGGATATCGATGTGGATACAAGCTGAATCATTAAATAAAAAAGTGAAATTTGACTAAAGAGATAAAAATTTATAATATTAAGGATTATTTGACAATTCTATTTGATATAAATATATCGGTTTTGAGAAAAATTAATGGTAATTGGGTGATAGACTAAAAAATGTTTTCTGAAACTTTTATATTTTTTATAATATATTTTACATTTCTTTCTTCAATAACAGATTTTCATTTTATAATTGAATTTTTATTCCTTACATTTTCTTTCATTATTTATCTCTCTCTCTCCCTTTCATTCAGGACAATATATTACACTTTAAATGATGAGTGACAAACTGAGTCTTGGAATTGGTGTTGATTTACATGGTGTTCTTGAACTCTAGTATGTCAATGTTTTATGGTTATATTATATTGGAAGTGAGTGAACTATAAGTTCTTAAAATGGGTGGAGTCATCTCCCACAACTCATTTAGGAGTATCTAGAACTCCTTATGTCATTTAATTCAAAATATTTACCCACATAAATTGGAAAAAACGTTCTATGTTATATATTTCATTATATTCCAATGATGAAATGGCATACGGTGGACCCAGGTTTTACAGTGTGTAACACTTTTGATTGATGTGTGTCATTATCTTTCATTATTGGTGGAGGTGAGTTTTAGTGTGGAAATTATGTCCTATTCCTGAAAAACATCACATTCAGTAAATAAAATATAGTTATTCATAAACTGAATATGAAATTTAATTTTAAAAAATTAATAAATAATTATGGAAATTGATTAACCAACCCAAATACCATGATGTTTCATTCTAACATCAATAATTATTTTTCGTCTACATATGTATGATTCATTTCTATTCTATATTTTCATTATTAATTATATTTTTTGTTTTGAGTATATAATAAATTACCTGAAATTCAAAATGTATATAATATTTAGTGTTTGATTTATTATGAAGCTCCAATTTTTAGATGAATGTTTTCATCCATTATGCCACACTAAGAATAATATAGTTTATTTTTCAACCCCATATTGTAGGAATTTCAATACTATTCCCTAAAAATATAGTACTGGGTGAATGAAGACCTAAGAAATCATGAGAAATTTAAAATTATAGACTACTATTACTATAAATATTCACATATAAAATAAATTGTAATAATGTTTGAAATAAATAATGTTCTTGATTTTATCAGGGTCAAGTGTTATGATTTTTTAAAAAAATACATTCATAATGAAGAGAAATTATTGTATCCAAGATATACACATTTTTAATTTCACATTAAATCTATAGTGTGATAATGTACTCAATTAAATGTCCATGATCCATTCAATGAAATTTTTCATGTGAGAGTCCTAAATGACCACCAAATCGAAATAATATTAGTGTATATGAATGATTGGATTCATCAATTATAAGAATTATTAAGGTAAATTTGTAATACCAATGAGCATGAAAAAGTATTCCAAATGTTCAAAACAACTTCCAAATTATGTTTTACAAATATCCTCCTCCCAAAATAGGATTTGGTGAGCCCTAATTACTGATCGGTTTTATTGAACCACTGACCTGCATTAAAATTATTCAATATATATTCAATTAAGTGAAGAGGGTAATGATTATTAATCATAACATTATTTAATATATGACAATCAATCCAATCTTAGATTGCACCATATGCTTCCTTAATAAATAAGACTAGAGCTGCTCAATGTGATTTACATGGTCTAATAAAACCATTACTTTATAGTTATTCCTATTGGAGAATCAATCATCATAATTCTATTGGTTTTGTTTTATATTATGTGATTGAGATAAGATTAATTATTAAGGTTATTTCAATTTAAAATTATACCTCTAGCGATGGTGGTATAAAAAACATACATCTTGAAAAATGAGTGGGTGTTGATATTGTATAAAATAAATTTTTGTATACATAGTTTCATCAATAATCACCAAGGTTATAGTATCCAATTGATCGGAGATGTTCCTAGTCACCATCACCAAAGAAAAACACTTCTATAAATCACATCACATTCTACATTTATGGATAGAAAACTTCTTGATGGTATGTATAATTCTATCATTGAGTGTAGAAGATAATATAGGATTAAAAAGCTACTAGATAATAAATCCACATGATTTTATTGATTTTATCATATTCTCAAGATGGTGAACTCCAATGAAAAACAAATAGAGACATTGGTGATTGTAAATTTTGATCATTGAAATCCCTTACACACTCATTGACCGAGTGGTTTCATGATGATCATCATATGAGGTAAATTTTTAATTGGTAATCATAGTTGTTTTTTCTCTTGGTAAGCCATAATAGTAATTGATTCATTGGTGTTAATAATATTAATTATGTAAGATTAAATGAAAATATTACATTATAATTTTAAATAAACTAATTATTAGTTTGAAATATTGTTTTATTTTGACAAATTTTCGATCCACTCTACCTAAATTATTCCATCCCCCATGTTAAGGGATTTAATTTTATTGTGTATTAATATTTATAGAATCAATATGAAAACCATTTCTATGATTTAATGAACTAATCTAACCATGTTTCATATTATACCCTGTGGATCCTGTGAAATATTACAACTATCACCAATAATTTTCTACATGGGATTTTTAATCTGACACATAAGATATATCTTCTAATAATTATTATGAAATGGTCGAGGTACTTCTTTGTATTCCCTCATGTGATCCAACTAAGAATATTAAAAGAAATCATGGGACTTATTACCACCCATAGTGAATAGAAACTGATCTTTTGTATTGGTTCAACAAATATATTTTTCCCAAAAATCCTCTCTCCTATCTAAACAAATATGAAACACATGAGATCCCACCTGTATCATTGGGTAAAAAGGTTTTCCCTCCACTATATTCTAAGATATTTCTTCTTCCACCATTATATATTTGTTCACCATGTTCAAATAAAAGTCATTATAAATCATAACCACTCTAGAATTATTGTGTGATCCTAAAGATTCAATTTTACATTCTAACCCTAATTGATTAAATAGTTGCCAAATCAAATGAATAATGTGCAGAATATATAAATAAATCTTAATATTCCATTAATGATAGGTTTACTTGCTTTAGGTAAAATATGTTTGTTTATCAAAATCATCAAAAGTCACAAAGATAGAATTTTCGGTTAAAAATTTCCATGATTCTATTCCATATAGGTCATTGATTGACCAATTCAATTGAATCTTGGTCTCAACATTATCATTCCAGATCCTCGTGAATATTCAATTCCATTTTTACATTAACAACTACTAAAATTATCATGAACCGAACAATCCCATTAATTTGTATATTCCATGAATCTAAATTATTGTTCCCAAGCCACCAAAAAATCAATGGATTTATCCATTGGAATTATAGTAAACTATTCACATTACAAATTTCCTCATGTTGATTTTATTTTTTACATATAATATAATTATTATATAATGCTTCATATGAGATGTTTATTCACCTGTATTTTAGGTGGAACCTTGTTTTTAGTGGCACCCTCGGATTGATATCTAGGTCTCATAACATGTTGCATTTTTCTATTATAATATCAAATTCATTACTGAATCACAACCCAAAATTTTAATCCAATAAATTTTCCCATATAAAAAATAATAACAAGATATATCATAAAATATCATATGAATGTTTAATATATAGTTGGAATAATTCAAAAAAATGCAATATTCTAATCTCCCACCAACTAAAACCATGATTATGAGACAACTACAATGTAATATATTTGTAAAACCCCTTTCCATACTCAACCCCTCATAAAAACATGAATTTTGGTATAAAGAGGTAAGATATTACTTATTATACTCTATAATTCATGTCCTAACACATCATATCTCCAAACCTACCATACTAATAGGCAGCCCCTACCAAACCAATTGTATTTGTAATATACTGATCATGATCCAATGACTTGATTATGGCCAATAATTTCACTAACCATATGTGAATCACTTAGATATTAATGGTTAGAAATAAATTCTTATGGTATAAAATATCATTTTTAATTATTTAAAATCATGCACAATGAATTATACAGTTGAAAAACCACAATAATTCATTGAATAAATATGGTTCATGGTAAGAGACCATTCAATTACAATAGAATATAATAATATAATATTCATATTTAGAGTAGTCAATAAAATAACAAATAATTCTATAATACCTAGAGATTAAGACACTATGGTACTTTTGTGGCACCCTATATAACTCCACTCAATGACTATATCGAAGATTCACATCCACCAAACATGACTTCAACATCAAGAGAATTTTCTAAAAAATAATTAGAATGTGCCCGTAGTTTTATAATGGTAAAAAAACATCTACAAACACACAAAGGTGTATATAAAGTGGTTTGTATATAGCTTAATGAGAAATTCCCACAACCTTCCACCAACATAAATATTAATAGAATAAGTAATCTCATAGTAATAAATATATATAAAACCAGTGAGAGTATCACGAATGATAAAATGAGATATAAATACATGGGAATTGAAAGAAAATGAAATTTTAAGGGCCACCCATGGCATAGGAACATACATATGATAGTGTCAAACCAATGTATTCCCCATCGCATATGTCCATCGAATGGTCCCATTTCATAGGTGGATTCCATCCTACTACACACACATTGTCACTTTTTTGTAGAATCTAGACTACCACAGAATTAGTAATGTAGAAATATTTGAATAAAAACTATTTCATATGCAACATTAAAACTAACCACCCATCTATATTACATGTTTACAAACGCATATTATACTATGAAACAAAAAATAATATTTATGAAGGTTATCTGAAACATTGACTATATATCCAAAAAAAACTTATATTCAAAATGAACAAACAAGACTAATTAATGAAAATATAATTATCAAATATTTTACATGAAATGGTAAATAATTAATCCAT
Organism: Viscum album; assembly: GCA_963277665.1. Lineage (NCBI taxonomy): Eukaryota > Viridiplantae > Streptophyta > Magnoliopsida > Santalales > Viscaceae > Viscum > Viscum album. The sequence continues at coordinate 507,053,541 of OY728150.1, forward strand.
TAAAAACTCATTACATCTTGTTCATTGTAAAACTTGAGTGACTTTGGATCCCTTTACCTTCAATGGGTTTATCTCAAAAAATCACTCTGTGAACTCATAGATCCAGTCTCTTTTTTCATTACCTTTAATAGATCTCATGAAATTTTCATTTGATCTCGTCATAGGCCTTAAATGGAAGAATTTAATCCCAGTTATATGGTTCCTCACTATAAAAAATGTTAAAAATATGTAGGATAAAGAGAATCAATAATAATACCAAAAATCCTCTTAGTATAAAACTTGATGCCTGGATGACATATTCCCCAGGAGAGAAGAAATCATAAAAACCACCTAATTATTGTTATTGGTATGATATCACTACACAATAGGTTAGAAATATGGATTTAGAGGGAAAATGAGTTAAAAATATATATTTTTTAACTCCTAATTATTTTCCATAGTTTGGGTATATGGTTTTTTAAAAAGAGTACCAACCATAAGAGTGATAGATAATGAAAGTCATGAATGCGTGAATTGATAGAAATTTTTTGAATCATATACTCAAACCATAAGCATCTATATTATCCAAAAAACAAAGAGTATTCAATATTAATGCATTGTTTCCCTAAACAATTCATCAAATATGCCCCATTTATGACTCCCATAAATAAACGCTCACAATGAACTTGGACATATATATTGTTTTAAATAACCCTACACAACCCATGAAATATCCAAAAAACACCCAAAAATATGAATTACCTTTTAATGATACCTTATACCAGGGGTGTTATAATTTATACTTACTAAACTGAACACATTGATTTCCATTGGATGTACATGATATCAAATTAAATGAATTATAATTTAATTATCTGAATTTTTTTATGAAATATAATCTTTTTTTATTTATTAATATCTCAATAAAAAAAATCATATAGTACATTAGATGTCTTTAAATATCATCATGATTTATTTTTATGATCTTATTAGACTCATGAATCTCATTGCTTTGGATTCCCATTCATTAGGTAAAATATAAATTACCTTTTCAAAAAACTCATTGTCCATAACTTCTTCACTTCATGTTACTACAAGATATTAAAAATATTCCAAAATATAGAATATGTAAATGAAATAGATTCATTATGTAGAAAGAAAAATAATATTGTACTCAAATCTTAAAAAATATTGCTCAGTATCTAAAAAAATTCTAGTTTTAAATTGTGTAACTTCATTTTTTCATTTTCCATATGTTTTTTACAAGAAGAAACTTGAGTATTTCTATTCAATTGAATTTATCAAAACAAGGTATTCATTACACAAAATTCAACACAAATTATTCTCTTTTATATCTAATAAACTCATCATCTTGTTTGACTAGAATCTTATTACTTATGACGATTATAAAATAATTTTAAAAATACATTTTACTAAAATATATTTTCATCATGTATTATATATATATATATATATTCATTTATATTCATTAAATGAGGTCTATTTAGACTGAATTTATCTAAACATCCAATATGTATAAATCATTTTGTTTAAAAACATATTTTCTCTACAACATATTTATAATAAGGAAACATAGAAACTCATTATAAAATAATGAATAAACAAGAATAATATTTGTCTTAGTCTCAAATTTAGAAATCTTCTCTAATTAAATAATATATGTTAGTAAACAATACATGTAAACTACAATAGAGGGTGAATTATAGTAAAAAACAACTATTATTTTCCCACAACCATAAGTAAAATATGATCAGATTTAGGAATTTATTAGAAACCCATATATTAGAGTATCAGATTTTAAATAAATTATAACCCTAAATATTATAATATAATTGTATTTTGATAAATACAATAACACAATAGATATAATGAACCCAATAGTATTTAAAAATATCTAACCATGTATTGACTTACAATTAAAATACTCTTTTAATGGATATTAATCCTAACAACTTCAAATAAATTGATGTATTTAATTTTATCCTATGATGTGGGTGGATTTCATACATGTTTGAGGTATCTTACATCCATCCTGGAATCCCCTTTACTATAAAATAATTAGAAGGTATCAATATCCAATCACTAGATACTCTGTCTTCAAATCCCTATAGTCCCTCAACTATAAATAAATTGGAAGGTTCCCTATATTCAACACATGAAATCCCTCATTCACACTAATCAATAGCATGTACATTTCCATCCTCAAAATCCGAAAAAAAGTTGGAATGTTACTTTTGAACCTCTATAGATTCCATCAAACATACATGATCTGATTTAATGAATATAATGAATAATTATAAGAACATTACAATGAAGTCCTAACAATATTGATTTGTTTGAAAAACACTCATAAAGATAAATTACATAGATCAATTAATCATATAAATATAATAAATGTCACATCTTCGAAATGATCATTGGTATATCATTCTTTACAGTAAAAATTAATTAAACATATGTTCCATGTGGCTATGGTCCAATTTATTGTTAATATTTTCAATGACTCCAATATTTAAATTCTATATTACATGGGATTTGTATAAACATAACTAGACGCTCCGTAATAATTTATTTATGAATTTATTGTGGATCCAAATTTTCAAATGATGTTAATACATCACCACTACAGTACCTCCAACAACTAGTAAATTTAATCTTCATTAGATTTTAAATTTTCAATATTTTAATAACCTATAATAATGTTTATTTCTATACATTTATTGATAATCAAAAAATTCATCATACAATTCAAAAAACAAAATGTTAAATCACATTGATATTGATTGGATTATTATTTAAAAAATGGAATATAAGAAGATAATAAATTGGAAATACTTTATAGTTTTATCTTAAATTTTATAATAGATATGTAAATGATGTCATTATTTATAAAGAAATTTCATTCCAATTGTTACATATATGTGTTTTTATTTGGAAAAAGTGATTAATATATGGTGGGGATATAAAAAATAGTTTTTAGATTGATAATTGAAAGGTAAAAATATATCACGTTTGAGGGAAACACATCTTGGTTTTTTATAAACTAGAAAAAAAAAATTGAATCCAAATAAAACATACAATATTTTTCATACAACTTCCTTATGACCATAGGAAAAACCAAAGGGTAACATAGAGAAATTTTATAATTACATTAAGAATCAATGGATATATTTATTAATTAGAGTTATTGTATTAAATAATATATTAATAGTAAATGAGATTCTTTTTTTGTGTTGTCATGGATAACCCCACCTTTTAGTAATTTATCTTAAATATAGAACATGTGTATGTATAGATCATGGATATTATTTATTATTCGTAAGAATTATGGATTCTTCTAATGTGACTAATGGGAGTTGATTAAATGTATTAATTATTAATGTTTTATGAGTTTCCACATTAGCTTCATTATGTTTTAATTAAATTTTCAAAATTTAGTTGATGTTGTTGTATTTAATTCAATTGGTTATATTGAAATGATAATAAATAAAAGTAATTGAAGGGATGTGGGGAAATAGGGAATTCAATCAGTTCATAAAAATAGGTTATTGAAAACATGAGTACTATGATTTATTTTTATTAATATATAACCATAACTTAATAATAATATTACTAATAAAAAATTGTTGTCGATTAAATATAGAACTATTGGGATTGATTAGTTTTATTATTATGTATGATGTTATATTACTTAAAGTGAGATTATGGTTATTTTTAACTGATATTTGTATGGACAATAAATATTAATTAATAATGTGTATAATTGGTTCTATTGTCGAGGTTTTGTTATAATATTGTGTTGGAAAATTATAGGGATATTGTAATCCTCAATGAAATTCTTCAATCCATTATATGATTGATTTTCTCTCAGGTCCAATCATGAGGATGAATAAAAAGAATCCCCAATTCATAATACATATGTGTATCCATGTTGATCCCAAAAAATCCTCAATGGTCACCTCCACAATAGTGAGAGATAATTATATTTCCCAACCCATTAGTGGGTTGTGATGTCCTTATGGTATTCATTAAGGATGATGGATTGGGTATCTCATTGTGTACATCCTCAAACATGACATCTTTGGAGCCAAACATTTAACTGTAGTCTTCCAAATGTGATGATCATAGGATTCCTTGGGCGGAAAAAAATATTTCTTATGTAAGAATCATAGGATGACATATATGATGTGCATAATATACCTAATCTGTCAAGCATGAGACGAATCCAGTATTTTAGGTGATAGAATCACTTAATCCCCACTCACAACACCACCATCCCATAGAAACACATGAGAAGCATAGTTTCATAATCAATGCACATGTCCACTGATACCAGAAAAAAAGTATCTATCAATCTCCGATACATATTCCCAAATAAAACCCATGGGTTTTCATCTTCCATGTCATAATCTTCCAGACCACATGATGTTGAACAACATGGGTTCTCCAACCATACAACATTAAATAATGCACCTAAAACTATGCATTTCGATACATTTCATTCAATAGAGTGTTTTTGGAACCTTTCAGGGGTTCAATCATAGCATTACCATGAATAAATGTTCCCCTCAAGAGGCGGTCATTCTGAATCCTTAGCATCCTTATATAGTACAGAAATCCTAGGAATATACAAACTAAAATTTACCCATTACATTTTTTATTCACCAATTTGATATTATAATGTGCATTCCCATAGGTGAAGAGGATAAATGGATCAACATCATTCAAATTTGACTTAAAAAAATATTGTACCTATACATAATGTGAATATGTGGACTCATAAACATGCGATGATAACATGTGTCGGTTCTAGTATGTGATGAGCATATATGTTAACCACCCCTATACTAAAAATTAAATCATTGATAGCCCCCAGTAGACTATAAACCATAAGTGTCCCCACCATATTTTCAACTATATAAATCCACAATATATTATAAACAATGAGATTCCCCATAGTTTTTTAAATTCTACCAAGACCAGTACATGATGAGAGTATATGTGAAGTGTTTTAAAACTATACTATATATTCTTTTGACATATTACTCAACCATAAAAAAATTATTTACCCATAATTTTCTAATAATATGGGACTATATTTATTAAAATCAATATATATGAAACTATCTCACTCACCCTTTAAATTTTTACCCCACTTGATATATCAGAAACAAATCCATCTTTGATAAGCCTTGGGATCCATAGGGGATGTGCCTGTAAATTCTATGTGACAAACATATTACCTCATATCCCTATTCACATTTGATGATCCTAATATTATTCCTTATTTAATGGGAATTATATTCAATATGTGATATAAATATGAAGAATAAGTATTGGTCATATGACATATTCATCCCTTTCTATAGGTGATGAACCCAGGGTTCTTACCTCATGTGTCGAGAATATGATTACTTATGTAATTAGCCTAGGAATATTTATGTGATAATCATCATATCCCTATTGTGATGATAATTTTATCCCCAACAAATACATTTTCTTGTGTGATGAGAACAACATTCAAGTTTTATTGAGATGTGGATTTCTTATGAAATGAGTTTAAGTTTCATCGTGAAGATCACATGATTCCTCATGTTTTGTAACTAAAATTCCATATATCATGTGAAATTTTTCACATCACAACTTCATCTAATGAAGTTATTTAAAAATTCACAACATGATCAACATCGTCATGAAATCCAATTACATGTGTATACCTCGTATTGGTAATAATATTATATTTAACTAGTGTCCACTAGAAGATTTAACTTTGAATGAGATTCACTAATCATTCTTGGATGTTTGATCATATATGTACTTTGGGTTCTCTAGTCCATGAAGAATGTTCCCAACACTATGTTATGGTCACCAATCATACTCAGTAATGTACTTATTTCATAGGACCTCTTGTATATTCTGAAACATCACCCTATTTCAACAGGTAAATTATCTTTATAGGTAATGGATGAACTCACCTATTCCAATAAGGGAGACTGACATCCACTACTCAATTTCACACTCACCCAGTACATTAAGAGAAATCACATACCATGGGGTCTATGTTCCCTCTCCATATCCAACTAATTATATAGTATTTTTTTGTTCTCTTCCTAATATCCACATCTATCTATCAACATAGGCAACTATAACTCCATTGTGACATTTCTATATCCATCAATCTATATCATCTTATATAAATCCTTATTTTCCATTCCTTTTCTTTCTCATGAGATAGTCATCCATAAATATAATGTGTGGTCAGCATATCAATCTAGAAAATGAGAATTACATGGAGCCTAGTTGGAATTTCCCTACCTATCCAATTGCACAGGTATCTACAAATCCTATAATCCCTCACCACTTCCATCCAGAGATATATGATTCCATAACTCCTATGGACACTATCACTATCCATCAATTAAGATAATCATTCATAGAACATGGGTTCCCTAACTCCATTCCACGGGAGAGTTCATCCTTCACAGCTTTTGGGTATTCTCACCATGTTTCATTGATGGATATTCTGATCCACCACTACATGTGTGAAGGCTTATGTATATCCTTGTAAATATCATAGGAGGAAATTGATCCAATGTAATATTATGGAAGTCTCTAATAGTATATATTCCATTAGGTCCATTCCATAAAGAAACCTATTTTGGGAACCTCCCCTACACTGAGGGAAATTTTATATCCCTACATTATGAAAATATTATCCTATGGTTATTTACTACATAAAAAATCACACACATGGGGTATCCAACCATCACTAATTGAGAATATTTCATTCTAGTAACACATTCAGTCCCTTTAATCAATGATTTACCTACTTAAATATTCATAAATACACATATGTAATATATTTTACATGAGATGAATAATGTTTTCCCCCATGGAAGATGGGAAAATTGACAGAGCTGCAGAGAGAGGGTGAGGGCGGCGAACTGTGATGCCCTAAACCATTAGATTCTCATAGATTCGTGGATGTGGTTGTAGGGAACACTAATGGAAAATCTGTTGAACCTATTGTCTCCCCGACAATGGCTGAATCTGTTCATCCGAAGAAGTTTCATCATAGAGGTCACGTGGCCATTACATTTTCAAATGAAGAGGATCAATTTATATCTTCTGATCTCATATTTTTTCTCATTGGTAAATTCTTTAAGCATCACCCCTCATTATGTTTCCTATGGAAATGTTTCAAATCCATTGGGTTTGTTGATTTCGATATTGGTCTGCTCAACATGTTGAATGTTGCAATACGTCATGCCTCTAAGATTGACTATTACTGACTTTGGTCTAGGGGCTCTTGGACCATTGGTGGATGCTAAATAAAAGTTCTAAAATGGTACTTTGTCTTTAATTTTAACACAGAATCCCCTATTTCCCTCATTTGGATAGGCGTCCCTGGTCTGCTGATACACTTCTACAAAAAAAATTCCCTCTTCCCTATTAAAAAATTAATATGGAACCACATCAAAATGGACTCTTCCACTAAGAATCTAACAAGACCATCCATTGTGGGTATGTGTGAGTGTTGATGTTGACCTTATGTAACACCTACCTTCATTAATTTGGATCCAAAATGGGGACACTATTATTATTCATGAATTTTTCTATGAAGATATACCTAGATACTTATCTAAATTCCAAAATCATTGACACTCCCTTGGGAATTTTTCCTCTAGGAAATCCTCCATAAGCAATCGTCACAATGAGAAATTTTTGATGAATAAAGGTAAATTTATTCGGATTGAGAAAGAGAGACAGCTTCCAAATGAACAAGGTGTACCCATAAATTCGAATGTCCCAGTGATTTCTCCCTCAGTCCCAGATTGCTGTCCAGCACAACCTCGGTGCACCCAAGGTGATGTTTTCTCTAGATTTGTGGATGTGGTCAATGTAACGACCCAAAGTTTCATTAATGGAAAATACCTCTTGATCCAGTTAATTGTCTCTTTATAAAAAAATGTTTTTATAAGATGTCAACTTCTTTGGTTTTATGTTAAGAATTTTGACCGTTGTTAATATAGACGTTTAACAGTGATCACATGATTAGTATAAATATAAGGCTTTAACGAACCCAATTTTTACTCAGACAAAGGAAGTGATGGCCTCATCCAGTAGAATTTCCCCATACGAAGCCCATTTGTCGGAGCTCGGAAAAGAGGTGGTGTCTTTGGGCTTCGCCCTTGACCAAGCCCAAGCTGAGCTTCATTATGTCAAGCTCGAACGTGACTGTCTACGGTAAAAGTGGAAGTTGATTGAAATTACCACTCGAGCGATGTTATCCGAGCCACCCCAAGAGTCTGTCACCATCGCACACCTTACCCTTAGGTCTTATGCGGCTGTTTTAAGGGGTTATGTAACAAATAATTAGTACTATGTTCATGTACATTATTTTTTTTTATAATAATGAATATAATTTCTAGTCATTTTTGATACATTGTAAATATTTTTTTAAGTAAAAATGGTGTTTTTAGTTATTATTTAATTAAGAATTCAATTTTATTAAATTAAGGGATTTTTTAATTAAATAAAATTTTAATAAAATGTTATTATTAATATTAAATTAATTTTTATTAAATATAAATGATCTTATAATTTTATTAATGCAATTAAAATTTTTGTTAAGGTTTGAAGGCCATTTCTGTCAAAACCCGTGAATTTTCGATAAATGTTGGTTTTTATTTTAAAAGTGAAAATTAACATATTTAGAAATTTTTTTAGATAAAATAAATATCATTTCTGGAATCTGGACGTCGAAATTATCCAACGGTGAATTTTTCATAATTTTCTGAGACAGTCAATTTTTTGGGTAAAAATTAAATACCATTTAAAGATATAATGTGTTTTATGACATCATAATGACCCAATGGTGATGTAATAAAATACCATAATCGTTATGTTCGGCCAATATATGTTTTATCATTAAAATAATGAGGTTTTGGGTTTGTTTGACTTAATTTTCAAAGCATTAATGAACCCCTCAAGACTTATTCAACACTTTTCCTTTTAAATTAATTTCCTTGGGAGTGTGACTCACCTCCACATAAGCATCCTTATTATTTTAATAAGTTCGGACCTTGGCCTTGTAAAATATTTTTTTCATCTTTCCTTTTCCAGAAACCATTTTCAAAAACCATGGGATGGTTTGTGGTTTGGATTAGTTTAATATAAGGGGTCCCAAACCTAAATAATAAAGAATTCTATCACCTTTCATATATAAACCCACCCAAGATCCCACTTCCTCCTCACTAAAATCCCTTGGAGTTCGTCCAACCTCTTCCCTAATCTCTCTATAATCCTTCCAAGGTGCCCCAAGCTCCCAATAATCCTCTCACAAGCCTCTCTCTAACCTTTGGAAGCACACTTCCAAGTAAGGGTTTTTTTCTTCCTTTCTCATTTTTGTCAATTTTCTTTAAGTTGTATTGCCCTTTTAATTTCAATTATGAATGTTGGGGTATGGTTTTTCACCTCCCCCATACTTCCCCCTTATTTTTTTAATGATGGGAGACCCCTTTCTCTCTCATTAAATGCCTCCCATGTACACCCGTTACTATGCCGAAATTCCGAAAGGAACTTCTCTCTCTTCTTTTACATTCAAGCAATACTTTTGTATCATGAATCTAAATTCCTTTTAAATTGTTGGGACATGAATATATATGACCTACTTACTGTACATTACATGTAAATATGATTAGTAACCCCTTTCTCTCTCATCAACCTTTTTTTATGAATTCTTATGTCACGCCGTTACGCTGCCGAAATCGCATCGATTTTCTAAGCCAATGTCATTATGTAGTGAATACTATGCCCATTTCTCCATCAAGGGTATTCATCTTTATGAACATTTACTTATTGATTTTAAAGTTTCATGTTTGAATTCCACATTCCTTTATCGTGGAATAAATTATTATGTTTTATGACTCCATGTTTTATGATCCATGTGGCACACTTATGCATGAAATGAAATGTTTAAGAAGGGTGAGCCCTTATAGCGCTCCAATGCATTGGGTAAAGTATAGTATCATGATATGTCATGTGCAATGAGTTTTGACTCATGCTAATTCAAGTGAACGAGGGTTTACTCATGCTTCATGTGCAATGAGGGTTTACTCATGCTCCATGTGCAATGAGCCTTGGCTCATGCTAATTCAATGTTAAGTGTTGTTGCCACATTTCCATGTTATGATTATCATGCTTTATCATGCCTTTATGTTCATGTTTCTTTTATGATCTATTGATATGCCTATTGTCTAACATGTATTCTACTCCTCATGTTATTCCATGTGTACTCCCTTACTGGGCTTTATAGCTCACCCTTTTCTTATGCATGTCCTCAGGTTATCCCATGCAATGCTAAGTACGAGGGAATGTAGTGGTCATGTAAAGGAAGTTTTCAATAAAGATGTTGTATTTCATGTTTTAAGTTTTTATGTAATGATCCTAAGCCCCAAATACACTAAACCTCTCAATCTTCTTTGTTGTATCAAGTAAGTTTTATGTAATAAAGCATGTTTAAGTTGTAATAAAAAGCAGGGTTGTCATAGTTGGTATCAGAGGATAGGTTTAGTTATTTTTGGGATTAGGAAATCATAGTGAAGCCTTAGATACAAGACTAAGTATAATAAAAACATCCCTAAGTTTTGGTAAATACTAAGTAAGTGGTTTATCAAACAAATACATCCCTGTCTGGATACGAGCAGGTAGAGGCGGCTCTGGCACAGATGTATCCTAGGGGTAAAACCCGAAAACACCGCTTTGAGCTAGACTCGAACGGGAACTGGTGCACGACAACGGGCCTTGCTGCACTCTTGGTTACGACACTCCCAGGGGATATGTTTTGATAAATTCACAATCTTGGTATGAACCCTTATTAAGGGAAAAATGCCCCTAAGAATATATGTTAGAAAGTAGATCATGAAAAGCCTAGATTGAATCCTATAGACTCATGAGTTGAAGAAATTAAAGTTTATTTATAAGTCATAAACTTTTTTCTTTGGATTACCCTTTATGTGTTACCCCTAACTTTCCTTTTTCCAGCCAATGGCCGGTAATAGGAGGACTCGGGCTAACAATCGTTGTGAAGATCAGTGTGATGATTGTACTAATGAGATGCCCAATCCAATGGGAGCGGGAATTGCGAACTTTGTCACGCTTCTCTCTCAGCTAAATCAAGTTTTGAATATAAACACAGGTCAAGAGGAACGTTCAACCCCCCATAAGAAAGAACAAGTCGCTATTGAAAGCTTCATGAGACAAAGGCCTCCTACTTTTAGTGGATCATCCGATCCCACGATCGCTGAACAATGGATCAACTCCATTGAAAATATCTTCTACATCCTTCAATGTTCTGAACAAGAGAAGGTTCTCCTGGCGGCTTATCGTATGGAGGGAGAAGCTGATCAATGGTGGACGTTGATCAAAAATACGAAGCCTGAGGAGGAGATTGAGGCTTTGGAATGGAAGGAATTCTGGAAGATGTTTTTCGATAAATATTTTCCGTGCACCCTCCGTCTTAAGATGGAAAGGAACTTCCTTTCCCTCAAGCAAAAAGATGAAGAATCTGTGAGAGAGTACGAGGAAAACTTCATAAGGCTTGCACGATACGCTTCTGGCTTCGTTGTGACCCCCAAATGCAAGGTTGAACGCTTCTTTGGTGGGCTGAAGCCTAGCTTGCGGAAAGCATTAGCGATCCGTGACTTCGACAGTTATGAGGAAATTTTCCGATGTGTCCTCAAGGTCGAAATGGAGATCGGGGAATCACAGGGGTATCATGGGGACAAGAAGCGTAAGGTGGAATTCAATTCTGGTGGTCCGATGGATAAATCCAACGGTGCTAAGAAGTTCCAGCACCCCACTTGCCAAAAGTGCGGAAAGAAGCACCCTGGAAATTGCCTTAAGGGGACGAGAAAATGCTTTAGGTGTGGAAGAGAAGGGCACCTAGCTTTTAACTGTCGGCAAGAAGGACCCGCGGCTGCGACAGAGAAGAGGAACTCTTCGTTCGAACCTCAACATGTTGTTCAATGCTATAAATGAAAAGAACCGGGTCATTTTGAAAATCAGTGCCCTAATCCAAGGGTTATCGGAGGCAACCAACAACCTCCAAGATAGCAAGGAAGAGATTTTGCCATCACTTCTGCCAAAGTGAACCCCGACAACGAAGTGGTGACAGGTACGCTAGTTATTCATTCAAGAATAGCGAACGTACTTTTTGATTCAGGTTCTACGCATTCTTTTATATCTCGAAAGTTTAGTAGAATAATCCAAGCACCACCACAAATCATGGAAGTAAAGATGTCAGTGAGTACGAAAAATGGGGAAATCATTGCATCCCATGAATATAAGTCCTCCACTGTTATAATCTATGGATTGAATTTCCTGGTGAACCTCATCATACTCCCTTTGGAGGGATTTGATGCAATTCTTGGCATGGATTGGATTTCCTTGTATAGAGCCAACATAAATTGTCGGGAGAGGGAAATCACACTCCATATGGAGAATTGACCCCCGATTGTTTACAAGTGTCAGGAGGAAGATAAATCTCCTTTAGCTTCATCATCTCAAGCATGGATATTACTGCCCTATGAGCACACGTATCTGGCTCAGATGATTGAGTCCAAAGAAGAAACTATCCTTGAAGAAATTCCTATTGTGAGGGAATTTGTGAAAGTGTTTCCCGAGGAACTGCCTGGTCTTCCTCTAAGAAGAGATGTTGAGTTCTCAATTGAACTTATACCTGGGGTGCTACTAATATCCAAGACTCCATATAGAATGGCGGTTTTTGAGCTTGAAGAGCTGAAGAAACAACTACAGGAGAATCTGGATAAAGGGTTTATATGCCCAAGTGCTTCACCATGGGGTGCACCAGTCCTCTTTGTCAAGAAGAAGGATGGGTCAATGCGGCTCTGCATTGATTATCGTGAACTTAACAAAATCATGATAAAGAACAAGTATCCTCTCCCAAGAATCAATGACTTGTTTGATCAGCTGCGTGGAGCACAATACTTCTCCAAGGTGGACTTGCGGTCAGGATATTATCAAGTAAGGGTGAAAAAGGAAGATGTCCCCAAGACTGCTTTTCGTACAAGGTACGGGCACTATGAATTCATAGTAATGCCTTTCGGACTCACCAATGCTCTAGCAATATTCATGGACTTGATGAATAGAGTCTTTAGAGATTACCATGACAAATTTGTGGTAGTCTTTATAGATGATATTCTAATATACTCCAAAACCAAGGAGGATCATGGGGAGCATTTAAGAACTGTACTAGAGACTTTGCGCAAGGAGAATCTCTATGAAAAGTACAGAAAGTGTGAGTTCTGGTTGAAGGAGGTCTCATTCTTGGGTCATATCATCACAAGCAATGGGATATCTGTGGACCCCTCCAAAACAGATGCAATTGAGGGATGGTCGAGGACAACATCGGTAACTGATATCCATAGCTTCTTGGGGTTAGATGGATATTATCGACGATTTGTGAGAAATTTCTCACGATTTTCCAACCCTCTTACCAAGCTAACTCTAAAGGGAGTAAAGTTTGATTGGAGTGATGAATGCGAAGAAAGTTTCAAGGAGTTGAAAAGGAGGCTTATCACTGCACCCGTGCTCACTTTACCCACAAGTGGGGAGCTTTTTGTGGTATTCAGTGATGCTTCGAAGAAGGGCTTAGGATGTGTGTTGATGCAGAATGATAAAGTGATATCCTATGCCTCAAGGCAGTTGAAAATCCATGAGCGAAACTATCCAACACTTGATCTGGAGTTGGCGGCTGTGATCTTTGCCTTGAAAATCTGGCCACATTATCTCTATGGAGAGAAATGTGAGATATATACTGACCACAAGAGTCTTAAATATATATTCACACAGAAAGAGCTTAATATGCGCCAGAGAAGATGGATAGAGCTCATCAAGGATTATGACTGTTCAATACATTACCACCCTGGGAAAGCAAACAAGGTGGCAGATGACCTAAGTAGAAAGGATCTAGCGATTCTATCAATGATGAGAATTGAGAAGGATCCAATCTTCTTAGACTTGATGAATATGGATGTGGGAATCATAAATAAGGGAACATCATCAATACTTTCACAAATGATTGCTCAACCATCTCTTTTGGAAAGGTTAAAGGATGATCAAAAGGATGATGTGGGAATTCAAGAAAAAGTGGAAGCTATCAAAAAGGGGAAATCCTTGGAGTTTAATGTTAATGAAGAAGGAATTGTGCGGTTTGGGAAAAGACTATGTGTTTCATCAAGTCCGGAGATGAAGAAGGAACTTTTGGATGATGCACATAGTTCAAATTTCTCTATTCACCCAGGGAGCACAAAGATGTATCGAGATCTCCGAGAAAACTTTTGGTGGGATAATATGAAGAAGGAGATCATCTAATATACATCAAAGTGCCTGGTGTTTCAACAGGTGAAGGCAGAGAGGCAGAAGTTTAAGGGGATGATGCAACCATTGCCCATACCAGAATGGAAATGGGAAAACATCACCATAGACTTTGTCACCGGACTTCCAAGGACATCCAAAGGCAAAAATGCAATCTGGGTTGTTGTGGATCATCTTACAAAGACTGCACACTTCATTGCTATTCGAGAGGATTTCTCTTTGGATCAACTGGCACGGATATATATCAGGGAAGTGGTAAGGTTGCATGGAGTACCACTATCTATTGTGTCTGACCGAGATCCAAGATTCACCTCTACGTTTTGGAAGAGTCTTCAACATGCTCTGAATACTGAACTGAACTTCAGTACGGCCTATCATCCTCAAACTGATGGCCAATCAGAGAGGACTATCCAAACACTTGAGGATATGTTGAGACCATGCTCAATGGACTTTAAAGGAGGATGGGATCAACATCTTCCTCTGGTTGAGTTCTCTTATAATAACAGTTTCCACTCGAGCATACAAATGGCACCATATGAAGCCCTTTATGGGAAAAGGTACAGAACACTGGCATGTTGGGATGAGTTCGGTGAACGTAAGATGCTTGGACTAGAAATGGTCGAAGAAATGGTGGAGAAGGTGAAAACCATTCAGCAGCATATCAAGGCATCCCAGAGTCGACAGAAGAGTTATGCAGATAATCGTCGACGAGACCTTGAGTTTAAAGTTGGAGACATGGTGTTTTTACACATATCTCCATGGAAGAAGGTCATGAGGTTTGGAAATAAAGGGAAGTTAAGTCCAAGGTACATCGGCCCCTTTGAGATTCTTGATCGTGTTGGGGCTGTGGCCTATCGACTAGCACTTCCACCTACTATGGCCAAGGTGCATGATGTCTTTCATGTATACCTCTTAAGGAAGTACATACCGTACCCTTCACATGTACTCTCTTCCGAGGTGGTACAATTGTAAGATGATCTTTCTTATGAGGAGAAACCAGTGAAGATCTTAGATCGTAGAGAAAAAGTTCTACGAAATAAGACAATGCCCCTCGTCAAGGTGTTTTGGAGAAACCACAAGTTTGAAGAAGCGACTTGGGAGTCGGTGGATATGATGAAGCTGAGTTACCCACATTTTTTTTAGTGTGGGAAAAGGAAAATTTTGAGGGTGAAATTTCTTAAGGGGGGAATATTGTAACGACCCAAAGTTTCATTAATGGAAAATCCCTCTTGATCCAGTTAATTGTCTCTTTATAAAAAAAATGTTTCTATAAGATGTCAACTTCTTTGGTTTTATGTTAAGAATTTTGACCATTTTTAATATAGCCGTTGAACAGTGATCACATGATTAGTATAAATATAAGGCTTTAACGAACCCATTTTTTACTCAGACAAAGGAAGCGATGGCCTCATCCAGTAGAATTGCCCCATACGAAGCCCATTTGTCGGAGTTCAGAAAAGAGGTGGCATCTTTGGGCTTCACCCTTGACCAAGCCCAAGCTGAGCTTCATTATTTCAAGATCGAACGTGACCTTCTACGGGAAAAGTGGAAGTTGATTGAAATTACCACTCGAGCGATGCTATCCGAGCCACCCCAAGAGTCTGTCACCATCGCACACCTTACCCTTAGGTCTTATGCGGCTGTTTTAAGGGGTTATGTAACAAATAAGTAGTACTATGTTCATGTACATTATTTTTTTTGCATATAATAATGAATATAATTTCTAGTCATTTTTGATACATTATAAATAGTTTTTAAAGTAAAAAATGGTGTTTTTAGTTATTATTTAATTAAGAATTCAATTTTATTAAATTAAGGGATTTTTGAATTAAATAATATTTTAATAAAATATTATTATTATTATTAAATTAATTTTTATTAAATATAAATGATATTATAATTTTATTAATGCAATTAAAATTTTTGTTAAGGTTTGAAGTCCATTTCTGTCAAAACCCGTGAATTTTCGATAAATGTTGGTTTTTATTTTAAAATTGAAGATTAACATATTTAGAAATTTTTTTAGATAAAATAAATATCATTTCTGGAATCAGGACGTCGAAATTATCCAACGGTGAATTTTTCATAATTTTCTGAGACAGTCAATTTTTTGGGTAAAAATTAAATATCATTTAAAGATATAATGTGTTTTATGACATCATAATGACCCAATGGTGATGTAATAAAATACCATAATCCTTATTTTAGGCCAATATATGTTTTATCATTAAAATAATGAGGTTTTGGGTTTGTTTTACTTAATTTTCAAAGCATTAATGAACCCCTCAAGACTTATTCAACACTTTGCCTTTTAAATTAATTTCCTTGGGAGTGTGACTCACCTCCACATAAGCATCCTTATTATTTTAATAAGTTCATAACTTGGACTTGTAAAATATTGTTTTCCTCTTTCCTTTTCCAGAAACCATGGTCAAAAACCATGGTATGGTTTGGTGTTTGGATTAGTTTAATATAAGGGGTCCCAAACCTAAATAATAAAGAATTCCCTCACCTTTCCTATATAAACCCACCCAAGCTCCCACTTCCTCCTCACTAAAATCCCTTTTAGTTCGTCCAACCTATGCCCTACTCTCTATAGAATCCTCCCAAGGTTCCCCAATCCCCAAGAAGCCTCTCACAAGCCTCTCTCTAGCCTTTGGAATCACACTTCCAAGTAAGGGTGTTTTTCTTCCTTTCTCATTTTTGTCAATTTTCTTTAAGTTGTATTACCCTTTTAATTTCAATTATGAATGTTGGGGTATGGTTTCGCACCTCCCCCATACTGCCCTATTATTGTTTTAATGATGGGATACCCCTTTCTCTCTCATTAAATGCCTCCCATGTACACCCGTTACTATGCCAAAATTCCGAAAGGAACTTCTCTCTCTTCTTTTACATTCAAGCAATACTTTTGTATCATGAATCTAAATTCCTTTTCAATTATTGGGACATGAATCTATATGACCTCCTTATTGTCCATTACATATAAATATGACGAGGAACCCCTTTCTCTCTCATCAACCTTTTTTTATGAATTCTTATGTCACACCATTATGCTGCCGAAATCGCACCGATTTTCTAAGCCAATGTCATTGTGTAGTGAATACCATGCTCATTTCTCCATCAAGGGTATTCACCTTTATGAACATTTACTTATTGATTGTAAAGTTTCATTTTTGAATTCCACATTCCTTTATCATGGAATAAATGATTATATTTTATGAATCCATGTTTTATGATCCATGTGGCACACTTATGCATGAAATGAAATGTTTAAGAAGGGTGTGCCCTTATAGCGCTCCAATGCATTGGGTAAAGTATAGTATCATGATACGTCATGTGGAATGAGTGTTGAATCATGCTAATTCAATTGAAACAATGGTTTACTCATGCTTCATGTGCAATGAGGGTTTACTCATGCTCCATGTGCAATAAGCCTTGGCTCATGCTAATTCAATGTTAAGTGTTGTTGCCACATTTCCATGTTATGATTATCATGCTTTATCATGCCTTTATGTTCATGTTTCTTTTATGCTCTATTGATATGCCTATTGTCTAACATGTATTGTACTCCTCATGTTATTCCATGTGTACTCCCTTACTGGGCTTTATAGCTCACCCTTTTCTTATGCATGTCCTCAGGTTATCCCATGCAATGCTAAGTACGAGGGAATGTAGTGGTCATGTAAAGGAAGTTTTCAATAAATATGTTGTATTTCATGTTTTAAGTTTTTATATAATGATCCTAAGCCCCCAAATACACTAAACCTCTCGATCTTCTTTATTTTATCAAGTGAAGTTTTATGTAATAAAACATGTTTAAGTTGTAATAAAAAGCAGGGTTGTCATAGTCAATAATGATAAACCTAATTTAGACATTTCAAGAGTTATTCTAACTGCTCATGAGGTGGCACAAAAGACTCATTCTATTTATGGTAATTATAATAATGATTATAATGACTGAATCCATCATATTCAGAATGAATATATATACTTGAGTACCAAAGAAGGTAAGAATCCTATTACTAAATCTGATGAATTAATCATTCCCCGTACTATGAAGACTCAAAAATAAATTGATTACTCTATGTTGGATAGAACCATTTTCACTAGTTCCTCAGGGATTTTTTTGTAGCAAGCCAGCATTCCACCATAGCCTTTAGTTAATGAAAATACCTATGCACCTATATCCTCTGATGAAGAGGGTTCCTCCACATCCTCATATGAAGGGTACTCCTCCTCAGGTGGAGAGGAGGAGGAGGCTAGAATTAAACATAAAAATTGTACTCATGTTATTATGGAAGGTTACAATGAGGGAATTTATCATTGGATTGAGGAACAATAAATGTTTTCTTTTAGAAGATATCATAACAAAAAGATAACTGATGATGAGTATTTGAGTATCAGAGAACATATGTTTGATAGAGTGAAATATGATCTTGATCAAAATCCTGATATTGATTATTTTTAACTTTAGTGGGAATAACTCTTTTGTGTAGAATTTGAGTATTTTGTTTTATCATATTTGATTCTTTCATAATATGGATTCAGGAGAAGTCATCAGTGTGAGTGGTCTTCGCGGTGTATAGATGTTTGGACGCCTCATGGAGGGATCTTATCCATGGGAAATGTTGATTTGTAAAATCATGTTTTTATTGAGAGTTCATGTTGTTCTGTATGAATGTTTTCTTTGTGATGCTGGGACATTTTATTATCCGATGATCCATTGATACCCTATGGGATGTGATCTTTATTAGTGGAACATGAAGTTTGGTGATGCATGTTGATGATGAGGTGGAAGAATTTGTGTTCTAGGGCTTCTATTCTCAAGTATTATCAGCATACACATACTATTTTCAGTAAAGACCTGGGCATTGGAGGCTGCTGCACTGATCATCCATACATGATTTCGTATCATAACATAGCTTTAAATATTGTTATAGTTGGTTTCTTACAAGATATGGTGAATATTTATTACTACATAAAGCAGAAACCATCTAACAAAATTATGAGTATGAACAACAAGGATCCAGGATAGCTCAGTAAGATAGAAACATCTTGGAGGAATTAGAGATGTATATTATATCCATGGGAAATTTAAAATGATTACTGATATGATGCAGCACTGGGAGAATTGTAGACTAGTGTATTTTACATGATGATTTTTGTAAAGATATGGGAATTTGGGAAGATGCATTAATGAGATCATTTCATGATTTGATTTATCATTTCATTATAGGATTTGTTTATTGGTTCTTCTTGTCACACTCTATCATATTCAATTATTCTTGTGCCAAAAAAAACTCATTGTATCTCGTGTAATCACATAACCATTATATTTTTGTATAAAATTTTTGGGATTATGGGTTTCACTCATGCTCTAAGCCATTCTAGATATATTTTACATGAGGGAGTTGAGACCCCAACTACCAACCCATAGCGCTAGGTCAACTCTCCCATCTGTTTTCCCTATCCATATCCATCATAGCTTCCTTATCAATGGTGAAGAAATATATCTAGGTATTATTCCATATAATACCAACTATCAGAAATTTCCTCACCATGATACACAAAACCATTGAGGTCCACCCCAAGATACCAGAAACCAAGAGGGGCTACAATTGAAACTATTACCAATGATATTGAAAAGTTCATTTTCATGAAGAATGTCACACTGTCAGAGAACATCATCAAGAATGATTGGGAAATTATTATGGGAATATATGGTAGGATCCCGCTAGTCCTCATGAATAATAAAACCTTTGGGATTTGGAAGAAATGACCATGCCTTTTCCACCACAACACATGGGTGAAGAAACCCATACATTGAATGGTAACTCATTTCAAATGTTCCATTATACTAATTTTATTGAGGCCTTTTCTTTCCTAGTATGATATCTCCCCTTCATGAGAACTATTTTAGGAATAATTATCCATTGTTCCCTAGACACACCATATAAAACCATCTGAATAAACTCCTCCAAATATGACAAAAACATTATCTGATCATCCTTATTTTACAATGTTAAACTATGTTTCATATATAGTCCTACATTCAAGAACATAAAAAAAAATCCATTTTCCATGATGAATGAAATTAATTTAGGAAACCCACATTTTCTTATATGTATGAACATAAAATAATCATCTCCCAGTATCCAATAAACATGACAATAACCAATTTAGTATATCATATCAATGTATGATGTTAAACTATTTAATACACATCTTCTATGTAAGATATTGAACTATAGGGAATATTCCCCATCATGTGACATAAATATAACTTATTCTCTAGCCATCACTTGAGAGGAAATTATCCTTAAATGTAGGTCGTCATCCAAAAAACCTTATAGAACTAAGCATGTCTTGATTCACATATCTTATGATGCATAGTGATTCTTGTATCCCATATCATGGGATCTCTTATTCATATCCCCCTATCACCTAATTTTTCTTCTAATCATTATACATTTTTTTTATTTTCACCCACTACATGGATAAATGATACCCAAAAAATATGGAAGTTGTGTAAACAATATTTGAATAAATTTAAACAAAAATTCAGTCCAAAAATAATTATTGTTAAGCTATATGCACACATATGTTCTCCATGAAAAATGGAAATAAACTATAAAGAAAATGGGACTCACCTGGTTCTCTTCAAAGAATGGTAATCCATTTCTTATTCCCCTTATGAATTTTAATATACAATGATTCCTAGTATACTCAATCTATATTACTAATTAATTATACTATATTACTAGGATTTTTGATTCCCTATTTTTATCATCTTAATCTATTTCATCAGAACACCTTATCAACAAGGTTTGATTTTATATAATGTATCTTTAAATGGGCTCCCCTATAGAGATGGGAAATGAAATCAATTATATTTACTCCCATCCATGGAACATGCCTGGGAGGAACCATAATAATATCTAAATAGTCCCATCTCTAGGGATGAAAATGGGAATTATACACTCACATAAAATGAAAGGTATGAATCTGTGGTGGTATATAGGTGGAGCCTATGTTTCAAGATTTTTTAATGGTTATCATCACCAAATATTTCCCATACTTCTTAAACTTAGACTCCATGAACCAATATAATCATCTTTAACTTCATTATGATCTTATACAATTCTAACACCCTCAATGTTATAATTTTTTACATTTCTATACATTAGAGGGGTGAATCATCTCATGGATCACACCAAACTAATTTCCAAATTCCAAATGAGTTTATTAGTTATCGATGAATAATTCGGGTCCAAGACCATATATTCTCTTCCTGATCACTCATTAAATGTGGAAAATAATCCATGTTCCTTTTTTTATCTCCATGATTTTGACACATATGATATTAAGAACATTGATATATCATTTTAATTAAAATGATTGGGATGCGTCACACCTCCCATTGAAGTAAGGTTTCTTGGGATTTATTTATTATAACCTTAAAATATTTCCATATATCCATGGTATACAATATTAATATATATATATATCTTCATAGTCATGGTTGTCTTAATTTAGCATGATGATCATTTCTTCCACACTATAAGATTTTAAAAATATAATTCAATGTCCATGAATTGTGATGATAAAATTAAGGAAATATAGTTATCACAATATGAAGTTAAATTAAATAGTAGAAATCTTTATCTCATTATGTTAAAATATATGAAATATCATACTCAACATATATTTTTAGACTTCATTTCCAATATTCTTTCCCCATAAAACTAAAAAAATGACATATCATCATCCATGTTGGTCACTAAACTTTATATGTAACATCCAAATCATGTGATGTTAAACAATATAATATATAATCCCAAATGTATGATCAAAAACTACATGAATTACTGCATGTTATCATGTAATTAAATTGTAATATATATTTCCTCATTTTAAAATGTTAATATATGTGTTCAATGTCCATACCACAAGTTATTAAAATTCATGAAACTCATTCTCACCAAACATCATAAAACTACTTGTCCAATACCTTTGTTGCATCAGTATATGCATTGTGAAATTAATACTAGCTACATGGAATTATGTTATATATATATATTAAATTTATATATTATGTATAGAATATAATTTTTGGGTTTTCTCAATTACTATGGAATTAAATCCATCCTTCGTACCTAGTCTCATAATTCACCTCCTTCAAGAACTACATATGCACTGATTCCCATCATGGGACACATCAAAAAACCAGTTTTTATTCTGTTATACCCAACCCACATTGCCTTTTGGTGTCCTTTTTGGAATATGTTCATAACTACCTCACTGATTGACCATATTTATTTTCTTGAATGAATGATGGAATACTACCAAGTGTGTTTATTTCTATTTAAACACCCATTCAGGCCACATCAACAATATGGATCTTCCACATTTGAATCCCTACAATTCACTGTGTCATAATAGGCCCACATAAATTGATTCTACATGGATTAAATTTTATTTAATCCCATAAATGAAAAATCTATTAGAATTATTTTCAAAAATTAATGGTTCCCATATGATTAATATTTTCAACGGTCTATTTGAAATTTCATTGCTTGATTCGTGAAAATGTGACATTGAACATTTCCGGAATAAAAAATTTCAGCTGAAAAACTCAATTCATTTTTCATTACATCGTGATTTAGATCCTAAATGTAATTATAAACATTCATTCCACCATCCTATGTTAAATTGGAATTTCAATTCTTTTTTCATTATCCCAACATAAATCCACATTCACTAATAATGGAATTCAATCTACCAAGGACATGCTCGAGTCGACATCTAATTTATTCTTACAATGTGATCTCATGATACATGTGAAGTCTTTAAAAACCTGATTTTTAGAAATAGATCTTCATTATTATATTCATAGGAGGATTTTTGGGTTTCCCCATCATTATTAAGACATGAAAATTCTCAAATATGGGACTCCCTCTTGATCTATGTTGTGTGACAATAAACAATTTCATTTCTCCGATGGTCCATGAATCATTACCCTTAAGTGTTTCGACCTACTTTTTATGGGATAAAATATCATATAAATGAGAATGATATTCAACATGTGTCCCTCCATTGATATAATGTTATCTATTATATAGCTAGACATATCATCTCAATTTTTACAGGTCTAAGTATCTTGACTATAAATCGTGTGCACTCCATTCTGAGAATGCTTGTGTGGAACTAATCCCCTATAATCCTATATTCATGTAGATTTCATTCTATCCTTCATGATATATAAAGATTCTCAAAACACTATTGTATCATTAATTATAACCATAAAATATGTTCACCGTGTTTCTATGGGATGGCCTATCCTATAAATGATCCAATTGGGTATCCTTTTGACCTCACGTCATGTTTGGTTCTCCCTACTCTAACTGGATAAATCAAATCAGCATACATTTTTCAAATCATCATAACCTTAATCTATGTGCATTAAATAATAAGAGATTTTGTGGAGAACTAGACCTATTTCTCCTCTAATTATTTTGGGTTTTCAATATAAACCTTGATATATAAACGTATCTCGAATTACCTCATTTTGGAATCCATGCCCTTAAAATTATAGAGTATATTGGTTTATGAATTATGACATGAAACTGTGTTCTATTTTACAATGTACATCACCATAAAATTTCCCCAATTATGGGTCTAATTACTATTCTAGTAGAATTCTATTTGGTAGAAATTTTTTGACAATAATCCATATCCCAAATAGTCTAAATGGTATGACCTTAAATTTATTTACTCACACTATAAAAAAGTCATAATGAAATCCCACAATGGTGAATTGAGAAAAAATCATAACTATGATTGCAAAATCACCCTCAACAACATCCAAAATTACTATTATGTGAAAGTAAATGAATTAATTCTCATAGAAATTATTGTTGATGACTATATAAAATTATTTTTCTAACTGAATGATCTATTTCATTAAATTCAAAGAGCATATATTTGTCCCATTTGCTCTATAGAGGTCCTTTAGGTGGCATTTGAATTTCAAATTCACATCATGATCTATTTTATCCATTAAACCATGTGTGGTAATTTAAACAATTGTCAAATTTATAAGCACATAAACATAATAAACCCACAATCACATCCTTCTCTTATTAGTCTAAATTATAAAGTCACATTGGATGTGTTGTGACCTTAAATTCTGTGTACCAACACTTTTATGGAAATTTATATAATATCCATGAGCTTGTTGGTTCCCTTGTCCCTCTAATCATTTCAGGTTTTCTATGGTCAAGCTAGCTAGATCATACCATATACATTCCATGATACAAAACTATAAACTGATAAACACCCCAATGTTCTAATATTCACGTCCATAAAATATGTTAATAACCCACTAGAGAGTGTTTTTGTGGAATGTGGTCCCTCTATCCATCACCCACACACCTGTGATGTTATATTTATTTTATTCACATATCATATAAATCCACAAAATTGGTCAATGATGATGACCATAATGCCTTAGTTGTTTCCATTGATTCATCCATACCATATGTTCTTAAAAATATGCACAATTTCATAGTCACCAGATGATAAACTAAAACGAATTACTTCTAGATGGATGAAACTGAAACAAAAAAGATAACAGATTTCCACAACACATCATAATGTATAGAATTTAATTATCATCCATTCCAGATAGGATTTCTCCCTCTTCTTAGTGACCGGTCTCCCACTTCAACACCTACTAGAGCAATGAGTGGCATGGTTTACATAATAAAGTTTATATATTGATTCCTGAATCTGATATCATATTCAAAGATACATCATCACCATTTTTTTTGATAATCTCATCCTCATTGACTAATATTAGTGACCAATACCCTCCCAAATGGGTTTTTTATCTCATACAGAATCAAGATGGTTCTCATCTCAAATGAAGAGTTTATTCTTCCCCTGTGATGATATGCCCTATAAATGTTCCCAGGAACATGGATTAGAAACACAATGTGTTTTAAAATCTTCCAAAACATCCCTTTTATTTTCCATTACTCATTTATTCACCATATATTCGGATTCTAATTACCTTTTTCCTCATAATGGGATCCCCCAGAGTGATGGCATGAGAACTAAATTGCCTCTGTTACTTTATTTGACACATGACCTAAATGAATACTAGTGAGAAGTAATTGTTCTCATATGAGAAAGGGTAAATGTTTGAACAATATTTTGTTAGCCCCAACCACAATGATGTGGTATTAGAAACATCCAGATAGAAAATTTTCATTTGTCATCCTCAACTCACTTAAAACAACCATTTATGACTTAGATAATATATGTTATAATTTATTTAAAATATTTCCCCATTAGTTTATATTGAATCATATTCCCTAGTGTTACCCCTATAATACACTCACACACTTCAGTAAAACAAGAATGGCCTATAGAGTATTTCACCATCTAGATCCTCTTTATTTTTTACACAAAAATTCTCAGAGTATAATACCTTCCCCACCACTTATCTGTATATTTTGTGACCTCACATGAAAAGGGTAGTACAATTCTTCTTATTATTTTCCACCCCGAGCATGGATCATGTGGGCTCCAGTTTTTCAATACAATATCCCCACATGACTCAGTTGACCATTATATAGGAGAAGGGGTCCCTTAAATGTCCTAGTATCATGACTATAAACTAAAACCCACCCTTTTGAGACACTCAATGTAGTCTTATCCTTATTCTCATTCTACATTGTGCCACCATCAAGTGATACATATATTGTTTCAGTTAGAGTTTTTCCAGCATGTTATGAAACTACATAATACCCACAGGTCTATGAATGTGATATTAATCTATGTTCTGATGCTTCTATGACAAAAAAATCGAATAAAAATCTTTCATTGTCCCCATGGACCTCCATTCACATCATGTTTTCTGTAAATTAACGGAATATACCACCACATCTCCATTATCCATACTATAGTACCACAAAACGATTACACCCTAGGTTAATAAATTATAATCATATCCCATTTTTATTATTATTAGAGTTTTATATGGTGGTTTTGATCCTGGTTTTACCTCCATTGAGATCAGGTTTGTATAAAATTTCATTCCACAAGAACTCCCTATCAAGACCCTTTTGTCAATTCACTAAGACTGTAAAATATGTGAATACCTTATAAATTTTTATTTTATAATGAAAGGGTTTTCTTTTAAAACATTATTAGATTTTACATATAAAATACATAGAGAAAATACCATGATGGTCTATGTTCCATGACCTTACACTACTAGAAACTCCATTAGTTTATGAATCATGTGCTTAAATTATATGCACTTTTCCCATGGGATATTTTTTATGGCTTTAAGTATATGAAAATTACCTCTTAACATTATCTTTACATACCACAAGACGTTAAACTACACAACACGATACCTATAAAATAGTGTTATGTTGTAAGATACATAGGATCATTAGCTGATTGGATGCCCCATTGTTTTTCTACTATCTGAATATGCTTCCTTCCGACACTACATTTGGAATAATTCTTATTCCATTGGATATTTATTGGATCATAGACTCCCCATTCTAGCACCAACGATGGAAATTGTATTTTTACAGTCATACTCTATAGTGATAATAGTTCCAATATCTTTTATTAGGATTTAATGAATCTTTTCACCGATAACCCATGCACTTTGGGACCCCCATTTTCACATTAGACATATATTCATGTTAGTCATGTGCCCCTTTTCAGCATTGGTCTACTACAACATCACCCCATAGAAAAACATGTCTCTTGATTCTAATTTCATGGGATATGATGTGATTCCCTAACCACAAATTATAGGCCCACATACAAGTTCTCCATGTTCTATACCTTATTTTTTCACCTAGATATCGACTTCGGAAATCTGTCAGCTTCTTGTAAACTATAGTGACGGCATATCCGGATAAATGTGGTGTTATATGTATGAACCAAAAAACTAGTTCCACTATAGTCCATACAAAATTACCATAAAAATTATTTCCTTGAAAATTATGGTATTCTATATGGTCATCAGGATCCCCACGTCACATCAGGTTATTTATTTAACCTACACCATACAGTCCATCAATCCTATTTTTTAATATTGAATTCCATAAACTCTACCACATTGGGGACCAATTCACATTCCTCAAAAACATAAGAAAAATTCAACAATATCCTCTAGTATCAATAGAATATAATCCTATTGAACCACACCAATATGCATTAATTCATGATAGCTTAGCACCAAGGTGCTCAAATATCTCTTGAGAACCTCATTTATCCTGTATACATCATGAACTAAAAGTTTTGTTAAATTTAAAATTATTTCATTTTTAAACAAGATCCCCTATGGGGATGGAACATTATTATAAATATATCATACCCTATCTAGGATATATAACTTTGAGGATTTTGAAAATAAGTGATGGTTCCTGAAAACAAAAAAAATTCAATGGTCAGTTCAATACATTATTCATCCCCATTCTACACGATTTGGTGGTAAACACCATGTGACAAATATGAGTAACCATCATCACCATCATAATGATCTTATCCCAGTAAATAATGATTATATATGGCACAATATGAATTTTAAAACATCTCTTTTCTCAAGGATTATTTTTTACACCCCTTATGAATACTTTTCATACCCTTTGGTAAGTTTTTAGTAATAATTTTCCATGTAGAGTCATTACTATATCATGTCTTTATGTTTATGGGATATCATTATGGTTTATTCATCATTATGTCATGGAAAATTCATATAATGTATTTTGGTGTAATACTAGTTACCTTCTATTTTATTATGTTTATCACACCAAGAACAGATCATGTGGTATTTATGGATTTTGGATCAATTAACTCATTATAAAAATTATGAAGACCTAATTTTTATTCTTACCTTCCATTTGAAATTAAACTACATGTGTCACAACCCATCCCCAGGGGCCTGTGCCACGACATCCCCCAATCCCGACTCTCGAAGGAAAGGGGTTGGAAACTTGTGTCGAAGGCGTAAACCTACAATTGGGAGGATTAATCCTGAGTACCTGTATACACGTACACACAACCACACCCAAAATCTGGAAAGGTAAACATACATTCCCCTAAACAAGCACTAAGTAAATGTAAAAACCGTAGGTAAAATGAGATAGAATACCAACCTGACAAAAGTTGAATTGAAAATAAGAAATTAAAAGGAAACTCTGAATGTCATCCATTGAAAACCCACCTGATGGGTAAGTACAGAGTAGCTACCATAAACCATAGAAGCATGTCCTATCTACCTGATCTCACTGGGCACCACCGAGTCCTGGGCCACCAAGTCCTTTTCCAGGTCATCGGTCATCTTCACCAGACACACCACGTGCGGGAAAATCGCATGCATGGGTATGTAACTAAATACTCAGTAAGGACACCAAACCAATAAGGAAAGAGCACAATGAAATACAAATATAATACCATGAAGAAATATATCTCATACAATGTATAATCTATAGTAATAAAGTAAGAACATTAGTCATATCATCGAACACCTTGGGTTGTTAGAGATATCCTACTCAATGAGTATAGTTGGACTTCTCGGTCACACCGATCCTCCTCCCACTATCCTTGAACTGTTGCGCTACTCATTCCTATTGAGTACCATGGGTATACTGGGTCAAACAGTGCTACTCCTCACTATGGGCATTCCAGATCACACAGATCCCCTTTCCACCTTGGCCACACTGAGGCACTCCTTTTGTTGAGTACTGTGGGTATGCTGGATCACACAAAACCACTCCCCATCATGGGACTACTGGGTCACATATATATGATTCCCAATAGGAAATCATATCTGATACACATAGGGTGGATTATCAACAGTCTTCAGGTATCTACAAACCATAGGGTGTTTGTACATAGTGCACTTGATTTCGAGAGACCGAACCTCAAGCTAGTCATTGTTTTAAAATTTCCATGAATGACACCATATAGTATTTCAAAATATCCTCCTTTTCCTGGGGGTTAAATGCTGTAAACAGCTTGTCAATTGTACTACATGTTTGTATGCTATTAGCGTTTTAGTGAACAGGGGTCGGTTGCATCGGGGCCTGGACCCACCCGATCGGACTGACCCGACTAACCGGGCCTAGGGACCCCACATGCCTAGTTTAGTTCAACTGACCCGACCCGACCAGGTTCAACCCTGAGTTGGCCAGTTCTATCCTAGCTAGTGGGATTAAGCCCATTTGGGTTTCACTGGACCCGGCCTTGTATGGTTGAGGGTCTAGCCCATCGGGTCTCCGGGCAACCCAGTATCATCCAACCGGGCCCGTTGGGCATAGGTCATGCACTGCCCGATCCACCTCTGGTTTACTGACTATATTTAGCCTAGATATGTAGCGTGTCTATGGAACTATCACATGGTCAGTTGAGATCTACTGCCTGAGTTCCACACGTGGTTAGGGGACCGCATGCCACTCGAAGATGTGGCCCCTACTTCTTCAACGTCACCCAATCTGGCCCCAGCGCTCACTCCACCACACCATCTTGGAGCGTCGCTGCCTTCCCGTGGAAACCACCTCAACACACCACTGGAGGGTTATTCATCAGACCACCAGGTCTGCTCCAGATGTCTTTTTTTCATGCTGCTTGCACCTATAGCTTCTAGGGTATGCCATCTTTCTTATGGTGGCCTTGAACCTTCCCTATAGCCATATCCAAGATACAGTCCTGAAGAATTCACAAAACACACAAGGAAGAAGGGCTCAGGCCTTGTTTTTTTTGGCTTGAACCCTCCATGTTAAAGGTTTAGAAACATGGGATATATAATTTAATTTCTATCACAATTAATCAAATAATCTAGGTGCAAAACCCCCAAAAAAGTGACCTCCCATAAGAATGATCCATCTGTGGATAAACCTGTTTGGGGGATAATTTGCATTCATCATTTATAATAAATAACAGGAAAACCTGAAACAAAACAATCCCCCTAACTCAATGGTGATCATCATTGAAGCATCCCATCTCTGGGGGTTCAAGTTCCATTGAAGTTCGTCGCCTTCCATTTCCATTCATTGAGCTGCATCGATGTCATTGGAAAAGTTTCCAGTATTCTTCATTCATCATTGGAGAGAATCCATGCCATAGGTTCATCAAAGGAATCCCACCAATTGATATTCCTTTATCTATCAGGTTATCCCATTAAAATAAAACACATCACATCGTTTCTGTTACATTGTGTCATCGTGTCATTATGCTATATCAATTATGAAACAAAATATCTATTACGTCTCATGTAATGAATCATTACACTACACATTTACAAGACATTAATGAGATTCAATTAATTTGATCTTCATCACATTGTCTCTTCACCACATCGTCATCATGCCACCTCCCAACGGTTGGAAAAAACAAATATAATAATGTTTTATATTATTTTATTTTTTTCTGAATATTCTAGAAACTCTCTTCTCTGGTCGACCCTCATTGATTTAATTTATGTCCATTCTAGGTGAATACCTCTATTCTATGTTCAACTATTCCCCTCATATTTTTATTCTAGGACCAGTTTAAATGTTACAAAAAACACACTTGCATGTTTACTTAAATGAACTTATGAAAAGTTTAAAATTGGTGAATAGGCTCATCGGCCCTTAGAATGCGGTGTTGTCAGAGCATCTAGTATCTAAATAATAACATATAATTTTCAAAAAAAATACATGAAATTTCCAGGACATTACATTACTTCTCTTATTTGGGATTAAATCCCTCCTAATCCAAAGAAGGATAAACAAACAAATGGGGGTTTCAAACTGGAACTTGAGCCTCCCACTCCCATGTGATCTCTTAAATATTCTCATGGTGCTACTGAATGTCCACTTGTGGAACCAACCATTTATGAAGGAATCACTCTTTTCAATCCTTTATCTCCACCAAGAACCCCACAAACATGTCTGCATCATCAATTTCTATCTCTCCCTAGTCGATGATGTGTGATGGATCATGTACGTACCTCTTGATCTATGACATGTGAAAAACATCGTGCACCCTATGCATATGTAGGATAAGAGAAAGGCAGTACACCACCACACCAACTGTAATTTGAATCTAAAATGTTTTTATGAACCTCAGAGATAACATTCCAGCCTGGCAAAATATCCACAAACTTTTTCAGGTTGATACCTGAAGGAACACATGGTCTCCATCCTCAAACTACAAGGGTATCTATCTCCTACCCTCATACGATTTATACATGCTCGATACAGTCATCATCTGCTCCTAGATGATCTGAACCTTCTCAGTGGTATCCCATACTAACATTGGACCCATTAGTACTCACTCCCTTGGGTCAATCGAGCCTATAGGTGATATTCACAACTGCTCATAAAAGGCCTCAAATGGTTTCATTATAATGGCAGAGTGATTGCTTTTTTTGTATGCAAACTCCACTAGTGAAAGGTGGTCTCCCAACTGCAACCAAAATCAACGATGCAAGCACTAAGAATTTCCTCCAAGGTTTGTATACTCCGCTACATATGACCATCCATATGGGGTTCAAAGGCTGTTCTCAAGCACAGTTGAGTCCCAAAAACCTCCTTCAATCCCTTCCATAACTGGTATGAAAATAAAGCATCACATTAAGATATGATCATCGACAGCACCCCATGTATCAGCACTATCTATTGGATGTAGATGTGTCCCAATCCCTCTACTAATCCCTCCTTCTATATTGGTAGGAAGTGAGCTGAATTGGTGAGTCAGTTGACGATCACCAAGATTGAATCATTGCCATTTCATGTACATGGTAATCCTCTCACAAAATCTATCGAAATACCATCTAATTTCCTCTCTGGTACCTCAAGTGGCTGTGCCAAGACAGGTGGAACCTAATGCTCAGCCTTCACTTTCAGACAAGTGAGGCATCATGAAACAAAATATTCCACATCTTTCTTCATTCTTGGCCACCAGTACTAACATAAGACGTAAGGGTACTTCTTATCCACATCAGGATGTACATACAATGTGGATATATGGAACTCCCTCAACACCTCCTCCTGAAATGTAACTAGTACTATGGTGCATCCAAGTAAAATTATGTCATTCTCACCAGCTATCGAAAATCCATCAAGAGAATATCCTATGAAAAAATGATCATGTAGGTCCTCTCAGTCAACATCCACAAGTTGTGCCTCCTATACTCACTGTAATAGTGAAGTAGTGATATTCCTTGACTGATTATAAGTTGCTCCAGCATCATCCATGATGGATATCTACATTTCTACTAACATCTCCATAACCTCACTATGCAGCTGTAGACTAGATCTCATACTAAGAAAGTCTACCACCATGTTCCCCATCCTAATAGAATACATTATGTCAAAGTCATAGTCCAATAAGAACGTTATCCATTTCCACTATCTCAAATGCAGGTCCTTCTATGATAATATATACCTAATATTCTTGCGGTCGGGGTTGATAGTAAACTGTCCACCCATCCAGTAATGCCGCCAAATCTTCAAAGAAAAGACCAATGATGCTAACTCCATGTCACGGGTCACATAGTTCTATTCATGTTTCCTCAACCTTTGTGAACCATAGACGATCACAACTCTCTCTTGCATTAAGACACAGCCCAGTCCGGTCCTTGATGCATCACAGAATATATCATACCTAACGCCCTCTTCTTTAGTCTCAATATAGGGTCACTCGTCAGTCTCTTCCTCATCTCCTAGAATATCTTCTGGAACATCTTTTTCCAGAAGAAGGATTTTTACATCCATGTTAATGATTATTAAGGTATTTCTACTTAGGAAAGGTCAGGTACAAACCTCCAACAGTAACCTGATAACCCCTGGAAACTCTCCAATTTAGACATGCTCCTGGTTGGCTCCCAAGAAAGTACTACCTCGATCTTCTCCAGATCCACTGCAACTCCAGCCTCCGAGATGATGTGTCCTAGAATGTAGACCTATAGAATATATAACTATCACTTAAAGATAATATTATAAAGATGATTATATCAGAGTGTATCCATGAATATCTATTGGTGTGTAGTGTGCTCCTCTTCTAATGTCTAGTACACTAGGATGTCATCAATGAAGACTATGACGAACCAGTCATGGTTGAAGGATCCAAGAGTGCAGGAGAAGCCCCTAAAGGTGAATTTTTAGTAAAAAATCATTGATGTTCGACATGAACATGTTGACGAAAGTGAATATCTACCTAGTTTAAGCCAAGAATCATGCGTGAAGAGTGTTAAGAATAAAAAATAAATAGTAAAATACATGGATTAATCGGAAGTCGCGAACGATGATTGATCATTGTTTGTGATTGCTGCTAGAAGAATCTAAAGAAAAATTCTACAAGATCATCCACATGTCATTCAAGGAATATGTGAGACCCCTGATCATCATAATCTTCATGCTAGAGTGGAGCTATGATGACTCCTTCAACACTCTGATGATCACCGTATCACTTCGCTTTTGATGCTTGAGAGAGATCTCTATATGAGCTCCGTGGATCCATAGTCTCCCTCTCTAGGATGTGGGTTAGAGAAGAGAAGATAAAGAGAGTGGGAGAGAGTAGTATCTAGGAAACTCCTCTCCTACTCTATTAATAGAGTAAAATGAAGTTACCTAGATATGCCAGACCACCCCCGAACAATTAATCACACTATAAATAATATTTCAACTAGTATACTAATTCAGAAATATTATTCAACGTTATCATAACATTATTGTGATATATACTAAATATATTAAAGGATAATAATTAATAAATTAACTCAGAAGTAACTCCTAAAAATAATAATTGAACCATGAATATATTAAAATTCGTTCAAAAATATTTTTTTCATGTATTTACAGAAAACATGCTAATACAACTTATAAATAAATTCAACACCCATTATTCATTACCTGAAAAATATGAATTTATTTATTGAATTGGTGATCGTCTACCCGTGGAAAAATCCCAGACTATAGTTATGGGTCCCACATTTTCCAAATCTCTTATTCAACTGAATAGGTAAGATTCTCGAATTCTCTATTGTGTTTGACCCTCTAGGACCTTATACCGATGGCAGTGAATATTATTTACAGACCAAGATCTTGATCTAGTGACCCATCATAGACCCTAATGAGGTAAGAATTTCCACAACAGTGACAACCAACCTACGAACATGCACTGTGTAATATAATCTCATTGTCTGTAATATCTTATAAAGAATGACGCACTCACATGTCATCGACCTTTCCTTGCTTTATTGTTTTTTGATATAACTAGACATATTTACCCATGACTTCCATTACCAGGGTCATATGAAGTTACCTCTATCCTTATCAACAGGGCATTAGTTATATTACTTCAATAACTCACAAGAGACAAATCCTTTCTTGACCATTCAACTGATTTCATGCCAACAATGACACACCCAACATAAAATACCTTTCCATGACATCATTTCCATGGTTTTGTCTTGCTTCAATGTATGAAATCAAATGACATACATTGGTAATGATCTCAAGTAAGGAGACCATTACACATGATCACGGATAGGAACATCCAATGACACCCGAAACATGTGGCGTTCTTATTGTCCGGTCAGTTCTCATGACCTCACTACTACAGATCACCAAGTGTGAACACCATGATAAGTGGTCTAAATTCTTATGATACCCAAGAACCTAATAGTAAAACATCAACTATGTTAGATTTGTAAGATGTAT
Source organism: Viscum album (assembly GCA_963277665.1). Taxonomy (NCBI): domain Eukaryota; kingdom Viridiplantae; phylum Streptophyta; class Magnoliopsida; order Santalales; family Viscaceae; genus Viscum; species Viscum album. The sequence continues at coordinate 507,088,685 of OY728150.1, forward strand.
CTAGACCATAAAACTAATATTTATTATTAATGTCATAGTATCCATAGGTTCTCATTATAGCATTGTAACTGTTATAACATTTATATATGAGAATTAATCATTGAAAAATAACCTTTTCAGTAGTGCATGCAAAACATTCTACACTATAATGGTAAGATGTCATCATTTATAGCTAATTGTATTCACGATATGGTAATCCAAAGCACTGAATAGTTGTGTTAAGGGAACCCACTATTTCAACACTCCCACATTCACAAGAGACAACTTTCTAACAATACATGTTAGCTACTCCTATGATAAACATCATGTTTCTAATGAGTAATGGATTTTTCTACTGGGTCTTCCATAGTTCCACTGCATGGATATTCTACTATATTGACTTAATCTCTAAGAGTAAAAATTTTTGTGAGATAGTATCACGAGTATATCCCACTTGTTAAATGTCAAAACATGACATCTTGGCTAGTAATAATATCATAATTTACATTATGATAATACTTTTGTCACTAGGTGTGATTCCAAAAACTGGAAAATTCGTAGCATTTAATAACTACTTCTTAGCTACCTCAGAAGTGGTAACGTACTTGGTATTTTTAGGTATGGATACCACAGATTGATATGGGATTTAATTTCTCATCGTCTTTATCCAAACAAAAATAGTAGATCACATTGATCTATGGAATACTAGTTTGAATCCACGAAAACGAGTATACTTTATTCTCCACTTATAGGGTACATATCTTTTGTACATTCTGAAGTACAATTAAATGGTTCTTACTACATCCCTTGCGGTGCACCTGGACATAACTAACATTTTCTTACTGTAAAATATACCTTGGAAACATCGGTTCTTGTACATATCATGGAATACATGATTAATCCATTTCTTAGCCATATATATTGTAACTCACCACGTGAATCTCTTCCCTTGTCCTGGACATGTCAAAATTGAGAGATTATGTCACGATACAATAGAAACAATTCATCTCTTTAATTGTTCCAATTAATATTTTTCAATAAAATTTCATAATATGTACTATTTACTAGGACCAAGAAACATATATATCTATCATATTATATTATGTTCCCTAGACCATAGGTTTCTAATTTAAGTCAATCATAAGAGAATTAGTTTTTTCTTTGTATTATCTAACTGTAAGACCATTGTCTGTTTTCCATATTTCGCCAAATGCACATTCCTTGGAAAACCATGATTCTCCTACTAACCACTATTAGACACATGGGAAACATTTGTTTCAAATGTATATTCTATGATCACATTTATTACATTTATCCTAAACCAGATTTCAGTAACATTAAACCTTTATTATCATTTTGTGACATTACCATTATTTTCTGGTTGCATCAGATAGACACCGTCCACGATTGGTGGTCATGGAATACAATGCTAAAGAATTTAATCCTAGATATTAGCTATAATAAGTAAAATTATAACGGATTTATGAATAATGAATTGGTGAATCCAATCGAAATTTATTGGTACTATGCTTCTACAACTTTTGTGTCAACTCACTAGAATACCCACCACAGTATTCAAGATAATTAGCCACTTTTCACCTTGATACATAGAATCCATTAATTGAATTTTAATTAGTATTATCAATTTTATCTAATTTCCATACACTACTTACTTGTCAGAAATATTATTCACATTCAATAATAGATCACTGAACGCATTGAATTTAAAAAAAAATCACCACGGTTTTATCCTTCCTACACATTATGTGTCTCCAGAATATACTATTTTCCACATGCGTTTGTGGAAGTAGTTCATATGAAAACTATTGGTGAATTTTTATCATTAACTAAACACAAGTCAATATAGCCCCAAATATCTCAAAAGGAGATGTGGACCCTTATATTGAAGTGTTGTATATTACTAGATTACCTAATTTTCTATCTTATGGATTTGTGTAACATCCTAATAAATTTTAAGGAAAATTTACAACAGATTCACAATGTGTATGTCTTGATGCATGTTTGTTTATGACCTAAAAAAATCTTTGCATCCAAATACATGTCCTTATGACATAATGTATTTACATCATACTATGACTTGTATGATATTAATTTTTTGTTATAGTTGACATATAGTTATGGTATAATGTCGTTATTTTCAAAGCATGTCATAAACTATAATGGAAGTTTCTACAAGTTGCAACATTGATACTCTTGACATCCAGACTATGATGTATAAAACATGAATTTAGGAATTACTCCACACAAATTCTGTTAATATATGTTGAAATGTAAGACTTAATCATCGATTATCCTCATTAGCATCAATTTCGTGATGTGGATAAGGTAATGTTCATTTTGGACTTAATCCACACTATATTATCATGATCTATGATTGCACAGTCAAGATATTCTTCATCATACCGGCTCAAAGATTCTCACATCTTCTAACAATTCCCTTATATAATTTGTAAGAACCCGAGTCTTCTTTTCAGGTACACCTTTCCTTTTTCTGGTGTTTTTGAGAAAAAAATGGAGTTTCTGGAAATTTTCAAAGTACACGTTGTGTACTTTATGAGTACACGCAGTGTACTCTCTTCCCGCTCGAAGCCGTGTGATGGTTGTGTCCGGGCCACACACACGGTGTGTAGAGATGATGTGGAGGCCGATTTTAACGGAGTACGGAAAAACCAAGTACACGTCGTGTACTCTGAAAGTACACACTGTGTACTCTGAAATTACACGCCATATACTCTGAAAGTACACGCCGTGTACTCTCAAAGTACACACCGTGTACTCTGAAAGTACATTTCGTGTACTCTAAAAGTACATGCCGTGTACTTTCTTTTTTTCATTAAACGGACCGGGGTCGCGCCTGATGCACAGAAAGGTCTTCTTCTAGGTTCTGTTCGTCTGAGAGCACCGAGGATCTGCAAATCTTCAACGAGCCCCTACCACTCCGTTCGTTCTCCGATTCGATCACCGTTGATTGCATTGGAATCGCAGTGGTGTGTTCTCCCTTCTGCTTGAGCCTTGTTTTCCAATTCCTCAACTTTCTCAAGTTATCGTGGTTTTTGTGTTTCGGACGTTTTCTCAGATCTACGACATTCTAAGGAGAATCTGTCATCATGGTTCACATATATCGATCTCCTAGGATCGAGGTAGGTGGTTTATTCCTTTCTGTAGGAAGTCCTTGCATATTTTGTGCAATTTCTCCAATTCCCTTGAATGAGAATTGTGTGTTTTCCTGTTTTTCCCTGATTGATTTCCTGCTTGGTTGATTGCTATAGTAGAGGTTTACCTTTGTGAATAGAGTAGTTTTTTCTATACTCTGTATGTTTTTCGTACTTTCCTTGCATGTTGGGCGTTATACCATTTGCCATGCCTAGTTGTAGGATAGTGTAACTGTTGTGCTATTTTGCTGCTGAGCCTTAGAATGATAGCCAAGTTGTTCTTGAGGTTTAATTGGGCGATACACGCGCGCTATTCATGTTTATATTACACAAGGTTGAGAGAACCTAGGGTATGGACCAAAGGGAGAATGGACATAAGGGCTTCTCCAGAGTGTCGTTAATTTATATTGCGAGACCACAGGGGGGAATTGACGTTGAGTGCTTCCTCAGAGAGTCTATAGTTCCTCGATGTGGGCCACAGGGGGAATTAACGTTGAGTGCTTCCCCAGAGAGCCTTTAGTACGATACGAGACTATAGGGGGAATTGATGGTGAGTTCTTCCCCAGAGAGTCTACTCGTTAGTCGAACCAGAGGGGTGAGACTGTGTGTGCCTCCCAGGGGGGTGGCTAGTACTTATAGGTTGAACCATAAGGGTTAGGCTGTGAGAACTACCTAGGGGGGTTACCTTTGTTTTACTTGTTGATTGTTTTATACTTGTGTAGTTTATATGCTAGATTGCAAATTGTAGCTACAGTGTATTTCATGTTTACTATTCATGTACTTTACTTTCCATGTATTCTCTGACTGTTGGGTATAGATCTTTGGGTGGTTGCCTACTGGGACTTTGTCTCACACCCTATTTGGGACATGCTTTTGGGACCAAGAAGACTATGTTGTTTCAGGTATAGATAAGGGAAAGCGCCCTTCTACTTCAGGTGGTTGACTTGCTGTGAAGCTGGAGAGCATGGGACCAAGCTATGGCTTGCGATGCTGCTGGAGTTTCTATTGCTTTAGTACTTTGTGTTCAGTTTTATTTCAGCACGTTGTTGTGTTTTCTGCTTTCCTTATATATTTGTACTTGCTACATCATTATCATCATTTCTATATATTTATTCTTCCGCTATTTGGTTACAGTTAAGTATGTTGTTACTGCTTCCGCTATTGACTGTTGTTTTACTTACCTTGTATACCTTACCAAATGAGGGCATAGTTGTAGAGACCCGAAGATTGACGTACATGGACATTACATTACTTTAGAGGAATACTTAATACATAACAAACATAGACACACAAGGACCATAATAGTTTAGTGTCTTTGGAAACTCGGAATTTAATCTTCTAATCATGGAGAAAGATCTTCAACATCTCCCATAAAGATCTTTCCCTTTTTGTTTTCTTACCTAAAACATTTCTTTATATCCTGGGGAAAAAAACATTAAAAGGGTGAGATCAAATGATCAGTAAGGGTAATCATAGAGAACATAAATCAATCCATAAACATTTGAATGCAAAAACATGAACATAAAATCTAAACATCAAAATCATGAGCAATGACATAAATCTTGGAAGTACGTAAGGCATATATCATAAAGGAACATCAATATTGATAAAATAGCATGGGAATAAATTATGTAATTGTGGAAACCATTCAGCACTTGTTATGATTTCCATAATAGCCAAGGCATTTCTGTCAAGACTATCTTAGTGGACAAAGTCCCTTTCTAAATCGAGTTCACTCCTCGTTCCAGTCCTGTATCACTGAACTCGGATTAACTTACCGTTTCATCCATGTCTATATCCTGAGATATAAATCTTTACCCAATGCATTGGAGGGAGATATAGGTCCCACCCATCTCATAATGAAATTATTCTTACTTGTGCAACAAAATAAACATACATCATTCATAATAACCCAACGAATAAAACGGGTTTCATAAACATCATTCCATCATCACACAATCCATATAAAAGAAATGGATATCATTTCATAATAAGAAAAGTTAAACCATGTAAATAATAGAGACATTATACTTGAAACATACACATGTGAAATAATGTCATCTTAGATGGAAAATGGTTTTGATAAAACACTTGAAATGAATTCTTGAGGAAAATATCCTTTCTTCTTTAAAATCATTTTCTTTTCAAAAAAAATGTCATGAATTTTTAAAAGAAAAGGATTTTGTTGAAAATAGTCATGAAATATTTTGGAGGAAGCTTCATGAAAATAAGTCTTTATAAAACTGTAAAAATCCTTTCATGACGTATAAGTTAAAAAAACATTCTTCTCATACTTTTTCCAGAAAAGTCAAAAAGTACCTCGTAAAAGAAAGATTCCTTACACACCATGTATTAATAGTCAAAAATGGGTAAAAAGGACTTTAAACATACATGAAACCATTTTTATAAATCAGGGACATAGATGGTAAATATAACCCCAGTAAATACTTACGAATAAACAATCTCGGATAAGAATGAGATTGGAATAATTATCCCTTACCTTAGGTCTGATATGTTTCGTATGTTTCCGAACCTCCTGTATAATGATTTAAATAATGTCATTGACTTATTACAGAATCATATTAATTGTTATGATATCATATATGGTTCACTTTTGACTTTATATTACCCGTTATTTTGTAAATTTAATGTTAAAGAGAATTTTGGGTAAAATCGTATCATTTGTCGTCCGTGTTTTGACTTGTAATTATTCATATGATTACTTAGATCATGATTACTTAATTCCAAAATATAAAACATGATTTATATATAATAAATATTCAGAATATACATATATATAATAGATCGATAAATGGAAAGAAATACACCGTTCATGGAGACGGTAGGCCGTACGTATGCATGAACGTTGTTTTTGTTTCCTTATTGAATTGAATGGAATTAAGTATATGAAATACATATATATATACATAAATCCAGTAGCATTATTATGTTATATATTTCATTATTACTTATTATATATACTTTATAATCATTTATGAATGGTTAACATGGAGAATGAATCTCATCGCATCGTGGAGACGGTAGTCCGTACGTACGCACGAGCGATGATATCATTCTCATGATCATGGAATTGTATTGAAGTGTATGTATAATATTTCAGAATCAATATCACTTTACAATAATCATATATAGTTATTTATTTACACCATTATACCCATCCAAGTAAGGTGGTGGTGGAAAATAGATTACACCACGGCGTGGAGACGGTATTCCGTACGTACGCACGCGCGGTGATTTCGTTTTCCGTAGGATGGATAGATGGTGAAATAGGGTTGTTTCATAATTATAATAACATATCAGTATATGAGTCATACTGATGTTATTACTTCATAATGAAACAACTAAATAAGAAGAAGTCGAAGAAGAAATAAAGTTGAAAAAATCGGTAACGGACATTACCTCTTCTTTGAAGCGCCTCTTTGAGACCTCCTCTTAGGGCACTAAAATTGGTCTTTGAAGAAGAACATGACCTCTAGGATGTTTCTAGGAAAGTGGAGAAGATAATTTTACAGGATTTGTCTGATCTTGAAGGCTCAAAGTGGTGTGAGGAAGAGAGGGAGGAGGTGCCCTTTTATAAGGGAGGAGAGGGGCACCTTTGGAATAACTAAAAATATTATTTTATTATAAAGTCATATTCAGTTTTTAATAGCTCCAAATTGATTTATTTAGAAGCTAAGGTGGGTATGGGTCTAAATTCTCTCATAAAATATAATTTAGACAAGTTTAGGTTTCTATTTTAACCTTATCATTTAGATTTAACTTTAAGTTAAATAATTTTACTTTTACCGTGTCTTCTTGTTTTCTTACACTATAAGGTTAATAAACTTACTATAACAAGACAAACGAACCCCAAGTTGTTTATTATTAATATATATAACCTTATCTAAGTCATTTGGCAGAACCTTAGATTTTTAAGAATAAAATAACAATTAATAATATAATATTTTTTTTAAAAACTATTTTATGTCAATTTTGACACTATTTGGTAATTGGTTTTTGTGAAAAATTATAACAGAATTATTAGTTATAAAAAATTTAATTAAATAAATACTAACATGTCATATTAACCTAGAAAATTAGTTTAATTCATAAAAAGTCTCAAATTACATTTATTTGGGTATTTATAACATCAGTTATGTCAATATTTCATTAATAAGATAATTACTGCATCATCATTGTGTCATAAATAAATTAAATTATTTAATGTATAAAAATTATAAATAAAATACAATTATGTAGGAAATATTCTTAGCTTTCTAATTAATATTTATAGTCAAATTTATCTTATATATAACCCTATATTAAAAATTATTTACTTATTAAACTTTGATTTTAACTATTTTAACCCTTCTTTAAATAAATTAATATTAAATGTCCTAATCTAATCCAAGTGGGCCTAAATGGTCATATTTTATTCCTAAGGTTGTTTTTGGTCAAATTACACTTGTCCAATAGAATTAGGACATGTGTTACGGTAATAATAATATCATTTTTACCCTTAATTACCCTATTTACTTTTAACCGTAGTAAATAAAAGTAAAAAGTTACTATTCACCAAAAAAATATTTTCATCTCATTGAACCACATTTTAGTCCTTGATATTAACTGTGTCTCTCGGATTTTCGAAATTCAATTCACAGAAGAGGTAAATTTTCATTTAAATGAAAAAGTCAGTTTTTTTATCTACCACTAAGTGGTTTCACTATTCATCGAAAATTGAAGTTTTTCAGAAAAATACCAAAAATTCAGCCTAAGAATTATTTGATATTATGAATTCAAAATTGATGTCTATTTTTCCAAATTCAAAACATATAAGTGGCATTAATTAATTTTAAAATTAATTCCCGTTATCTAAACAAATTGCGTGTTTTTAAGAAACAATAACTATCAAAAGATTGATACTTGTTTATATACAATTTCAAAGTGAAATTAATTCCAATGACCAACATTAGATTAAATGGTAAAAATATATTCTAATTACACTTTAAAACCAATTAAAAAGATAATCTAACCATATAAATTATTGCGATGAAAAAAGTTGTTTTAAATTAAAATATAGCGTGTTTTTACTATTCATTAAAATATGAAAGTAATCAGAATAATATGAAAGATTTATCCAAAGTAAATTTTTCTATCCTGATTCCAAAGAATAATTTTATTTTTTTCAAATTGAACTTATAGACATGTCAAAAACAAGATTTAAAGTGGGTGTGCCATCAAAAGGCGGAAAAACTACATTTTTTGAAAAATACTTATTTTACTCGAAAAATTGATTTTGTTCTCATACCATGTTCTAGAAAATGTGTAAGATGAATAATAATGTTATAAAATTCAAAATGTAGTTGATACTATTCATAACAGCTAGTTTATAATAATATTATAACCATATATCATTGTTTAGTGAAACCTGGTATTGCGTACAACACAGGTTATCGAGGAAGGTCGTGATTGCGTGTAATGCAAGCCAAGTCAGGGTTGTGTGTTGTCCAAGACTCCTCCATTGTTTCGTATAACAGAATCCTACCATATTTCATTTATACATTGAATATATATATATATATGTACACTCAATGTTTCATAGAATAACTACTATCAAAATTATGTGTAACATGATCCAAGAATAGTGTTGTGTATACTGTAAGCTCATACGGTGTTACGTATAGTGTAAGGTAACCTTGTTGTAGCTTACAACACAAGACATCAATGAAATTAAAAGAATATTTTTCATAAAATCTCAGGGTGTTACAATAGTTTCCAGTAACTCACCCAAGCACTCACTGCTAGTCGGCAGCCTCTGGCGTTTGGGGAAATGCGCTTGAGGTCATATGGTGAACCGGGTACGGGGCACCAGTGGCGGGGCTCCAGATTCGGGTCATTACAAAGTGGTATCAAGGGGTTTATTTTCTCTTGATTTACTATTTGGAGTCTTTATCCAGGGATAGAACGGATTCGGTACTTGGTTTTAAGTTGTTCTCGAGGGTAGCTAACCCGTGTATAGGGAAAATCCATACTACCTCGTTAATTGCAGTTTGCTGGTTTGAGATTTTACGGTTGATATGATTTCACCTAGAGTGATCCACATGCCTTATGTTGTTATTGTCTTGACTATTACAATTCTATTTCTGTCGCAACCCAATGAGATGAGGGTATGACACCTCATGCATCATATAGGCACTTGTAGGAATCACATGCCATGCATTCTTTCTATGCCATCTAGGGTGCATTAGCGATTTCATTCTGTTGTGATAGACCTTGTGTAGATTATGCATGTTATTGTGATAGATGCTTGATAGAATCTATGCTGCCTTGTTAGAGGATTGTTTGTATTCTACTTTTCTTAAATGAACGACAAGTTTTGATTCGCGGGGAGTATGGGGCCTCACGAATCCGAATTTGGAACCTCCTTGCCTTGTTTTCTGTGTTTTATGGGCTTCTGTGCAGTTTCTGAGATACTTCCCAGAAAAACCCAGAATACACGGCGTGTACTTTTGGACTACACGCCGTGTAGTTTTTAGACCGTGTCACTGACTGTGTGAGCAGGGACACACTGTTGTAAAATTAACTTCAGGAACACGCCCTGTAGTTCGGAGCCGTGTACCCGACCGTGTCACTAACAACATGGGTCGGGGAAGCTTGAGTAGAACACGCCGTGTTGTAAAGAAACACGTTGTGTAGTCCTGTCCAGGTACCCGACTGTGTCACGAACAACACGGGTCAGCGTTACCTTCTCTTAGACATGCCGTGTTGTTTTCGGAACACGCCGTGTAGTCTTGTTCAGGTACCCGGCCATGTCACGAACAACACGGGACGGTGTCACCTTCACCTATACACGCCATTATTGTTCGGAAAACGCCGTGTAAGTTTAAACTGTGTAGACGGCCGTGTATTCAACAACACGGGCCGCCGAAGCCTTGTCTAGTACACGCTGTGTTTGCTCAGAACACGCCGTGTAGTCTCGGGTTAAGTCAGACCGTGTGGGTTAGTCGTGTAAAGAGACTCGGGCAGGGGAATAGTATTCAAGAACACACTGTGTGTGGGGTCAACACACCGTGTAGTTGGAGGTGTTACACGACCTGTTGGGCAGGGGTACACTCCCATGTCAGTGGCTTAAGAAGACATGTCGTGTAGTTTTTATACACACTGTGTAGTCGTGTTTTGTAAACTTGTGTGTTTTCCTTCCCCTGTTCCCATTTTGTACTCTTGTGTTCTCTATCTTTGTTAACTATGATCTAAGGTGTTCTTTTGATCTTTTAGAGCAATGCCTCTAAGACATCCTCCAGTTGTACGTCAGTCGTCAGGAAGTGATCAGATGCCAAATATGGCTGATCAGGGACTTCCTGCCGATCCTCTAGTCGGTCCAGCCTTGGCACCGGCTGTCATACCAGTTGTAGGCGCTGATGCGCAGTTCAGGTAAGGATTTATGATGATGATATAGACCTTTCAGGGAGCACCGCCTCCTGCCACGAACATGGAAGACTTGACGCGGGTTTTCCAGCAGCAGCATCCTCCCACTTTCTCAGGGGAAGGAGGACCTCAGGCTGCGGAGTCATGGATGGAAGCCATGTTGACAATCTTTGAGAATCTGGAGACGCCTCCAGAGAGGTGGTTCAATCTCGCTACCTATATTCTATGATAATCCTCCAAGAGGTGGTGGGGCGTGATCTCACAGACGGGTCATAAGAAAGTTATGGCTTGGTAGGAGTTCCAGCACGTGTTCTACGACTACTTCTACCCAGAGACCCTGGGGGCCGATCGATCCCGGGAGTTCATGAGTCTAGAGCAGGGTACTCTTTCTGTCATGGAGTATTCCTCTCTTTTCACCGAGCTGCAGTGCTTCACAACCCTCCAGGATGGAAGCGGGTTGTTCTTAGAAAGGAAGTTTGAGGATGGTCTCAGGCGGTAGATCCGCTCGCAGGTGAATATCTTCCAGTTGACTTCCATCACTTCCATCGTCAACCAGGCACTAATTGCGGAGCGCAATCTGAGAGACTCTAGAACTACGATCCATGGCGGTTCTACTTCCAGAACTAGTTCTCCTCCAATTGATAGCAGGAAACGCCGTAGGGAGTCTTCGCGCGGTGACCCAAGGAGGTGAGATACATATTCTAACAGCCAGGTTGTATGCTACCAGTGCGGTAGGAGTGGGCATACGAGGCCGCAGTGCCAGAGGGACCCAGTGGAGTGTCGATCCTGCGGCAAGATGGGTCACCTACAGCGATTCTTCCAGGTTTTCTCACCTGTTGGAAGTGACGGGGGTTCTACCATGACTCCTCGTTCAGGAGCAGCACCACCAGTTTCACACCAGTCGGGGAACTGGAGTTCTTTCGGTCGTTCGGGCTGAGGTGAAGGTCGAGGTCGTGGCAGTCAGTCACCGGTCCTTCAACGCCAATAGGGAGGTTCGTCTTAGAGTGGTCACGCAGGGTCACAGGGTCGTGGGGCAGGCCAAACTTTTGTGGTGGAGAAAACCTATCAGAAGCAGGATCCCGGACCTTCTACAGTTCAAGGTACGATTTTAGTAGCCTTAGTTTTATCTTCAGCTCTTTTCGATACTGGTGTTATGCATAGCATTATCTCTGTTTCTATTGTGGAGAGCCTTGGGCTCTATGTCTTTTCTTATGCCGACTCGTTGACACTAGACACACCTTTGGGGACGAGGACATATATTGTACGCCAGTGTAGAGAGTGCCCTCTTGAGGTTGTAGGGTATCGTTTCTTATGGGATCTCTATGTCCTAGAGATGACAGGCTATGATGTCATCCTCGGGACGGACTGGTTGGTTCCCTTCCAGGCAGTCGTCGACTGTTATCGCCACAGAGTGAGTTTCATTTCACCAGAGGGTGAATCTTTTCTTCATAGAGGCGAATGGGATGTTCAGGCGAGTCGAGCAGGACTCGATCATCATGGGCTAGGAAGGGTGATAGCCCAGATAGCTAGTCTTCATCTGGATGATCAGGGGACTTTGCAGTTGTACTTTCTTCCAGTGGTGGATCGTTTCAGGGACATCTTTCCAGAGGAATTTTTGGGTTTTCCTCCAGAGCGTGAGGTAGAATTTTCTATTGAGCTCGTTTCAGGAGCAGCACCGGTGTCCATTCTTCCTTATAGGATGGCTACGCCTGAGTTGCAGGAGCTCAAGAAGCAGTTGGAGGAGTTGTAGGCAAAGGGTTTCATCTAACCCAGTACTTCTCCTTGGGGTTCTCCTGTCCAGTTTTTGAAGAAGGAAGACGGTACCCTTCGGCTTTATGTGGATTATCGGAACCTGAACCAGTTTACAGTCAAGAACTGATATCCCTTAACAAGGATGGATGACCTCTTTGATCAGCTTTGAGTAGCCCAGGTGTTCTCGAAGATCGACTTGAGGTCTGGTTATCATCAGTTGCGCATTAAACCATCAGATATACCTCTGACAGCCTTCAGAAGCATGTATGGTCTATACGAGTATACAGTCATGTCGTTCGGTCTCATGAACGCGCCTACAGTTTTCATGGCATTGATGAACCGAGTGTTCCATCCTTACATGGAATCTTTTGTCGTGGTCTTTGTGGACGATATCTTGGTGTACTCTCACACTCGACACAACCATGCCACACATCTTGAGATTGTTCTAAGTACACTGAGAGAGCATAAGCTCTATACTAAACTCTTGAAGTGCCACTTTTGGATGGAACAGATTCATTTCTTGGGTCACGTCATCTCAGAGGCAGGAGTATCTGTGGACCCAGAGAAGGTGAGAGTTGTAGTATCTTTGGAGTATTCGAAGAATTTTTTTGAGGTACAGAGTTTCCTAGGGCAGGCTGGATAATACAGATGCTTCATTCAGGACTTCTCTCACCTAGCAGCACCATTTACAAGTCTGACCAAGAAGGGAGCGAAGTTCTTATAGTCAGATCCTTGTGAGTCAGAATTTCAGGAGCTGAAGGGAATATTGACGTCGACACTGATGCTAGTCTTGCCAGAGCCAGGCAAGAGCTATAATGTCTATTATGATGCTTCAGGTATCGGACTAGGCGATGTGCTTATGTAGGGAGATGGAGTTGTTTCATACGGGTCTCGGCAGTTGAGGCCACATGAGAGGAACTACCCTACACATGATCTGGAGTTGGCAGATGTTGTTCATGCCTTACGCTGTTGGAGACACTATCTTATGGGAAAGAACTTTGTGGTCTTCACCGACCACAAGAGTCTCAAGTATATATTCACTCAGTGTGATCTGAATCTGAGGCAGTGTAGGTGGGTCGAGTATCTTCAGTCTTTCGATTTCGAGCTTTCCTATACACTGGGAAAGGGCAACGCAGTGGCAGATGAGTTGTGCAGAAGAACTTAGATTCAGGCAGTTCAGGAGGCCAGTAGTGAGTGGAAGCTTATGGCTCTATTCTCTGAGATGCATTTGGAGGTGCACGACAGACGGGGATAGACCTTTCTATCTTTTGTAGCTATTACCTCTACACTACTTGATCGGGTACGGATGAGGCAGCTATCAGACTCAGAAGGCTTAGTCCTGCGGGAGAGTGTATTAGGAGAGGACTCTCTTCATGGCTGGACAGTGGGTGAGGATGACATCTTGCGTTTCTAGGGACGCGTATGGGTTCCAGTACACATACGCGACGAGCTGATGCGGGACTTTCATTCCTCAATTTGGGTAGTTCATCCTAGCCTCACCAAGATGTATCGGGATCTTCATTGCCAGTACTGGTGGCCTGGTATGAAGAGGGATGTTGTTGGTTTCTTCTTGAGGTGTTCTACTTGTCAGTAGGTGAATGTGGAGAATCAGCGACCAGAAAACCTTCTACAGTAGTGACCCATTCCGGAGTGGAAATGGAACGATGTCACGATGGACTTCGTGATCAGATTGCTGAGGTCACCTCAAGGGAACGATGATTTTTGGGTTGTCTTTGACAGGCTTACGAAGGTTTCTCACTTCTTGCTGATCAAGGAGACCTTCAGTGTTGATGATATAGGACGACTATACATCTGAGAGATCATACATCTGCATGGAGTTCCACACTCCATTGTTTCATACAGGGATGCGCACTTTACTTCTCGGTTCTGGCAGGGACTTCAGAAGGATTTGGGTACCTAGGTACTTCTGAGTACGGCATACCATCCCTAGACGGATGGCCAGTCCGAGCGAATGATCCAAGTGCTTGAGGATATACTCTGAGCTTTCATTCTATAGTTTGGCGGTTCTTGGGAGAAGCATATTCCTCTAGTGGAGTTCGCCTACAACAATAGTTTTCAGAAAAATATACAGATGAAACCTTATGAGGCTTTGTACGGTAGACCATTCCGATCACCCTTATATTGGATGGAGGCAGGAGAGGCATCTTTATTAGGACCTCGTCTTGTTCAGGAGACTTCAGAGAAGATAGAGTTGATTTGGAAGAGGATGGCTACAGCAAAGTCTCGACAGAAGTCTTATGCTGATCAGCGGAGACGACCTTTGGAGTTTGAGGTCGGGGATCATGTTTTCCTGCTTGTCACACTGAGGTTGGGACACAAGAGGATTCAGAGACAGTGTCAGCTTTCATTACGGTACGTCGGGCCGTTTGAGGTTTTGGAGAGAGTTGGGTCGGTCACCTATCGGTTGAAGCTACCCTAGAGGTATTGGGCCATGTATGAAGTCTTCCACGTCTCTCAACTCCGACATTACTTTTCAGACCCGTCTCATGTCTTTCAGCCCGAGGAGGTTGAGCTCAAAGCAGATGCATCTTTTGAGGAGCATCCCATCCGGATTGTCGATCGCAATACGAAGGTTCTCCGTGGGCGGTCTGTCCCTCTTTTAAGGGTGTTATGGAAGCATGGACGAGTATAGGACGAGACCTGGGAGAGGGAGGCCGATGTACGATCGCAGTGGCCGGAGCTGTTTGGGGTTTCTTCTTCTATGCCTCACTAGGGAAATTCAGGGACAAATTTCTTTAAGGGGGAAAGTTTGTAAGAACCCGGATGTTCTTTTCAGGTACGTCTTTCCTTTTTCTGGTGTTTTTGAGAAAAAATGGAGTTTCTGGAAATTTTTGAAGTACACGCCGTGTACTCTCTTCCCGCTTGAAGTTGTGTGCTGGCCATTTCTGGGCCACATACACGGTGTGTAGGGATGATGTGGAGGCCAATTTTAACGGAGTATGGAAAAACCGTGTACACATCGTGTACTCTAAAAGTACACGCTGTGTACTTTTTTTTCATTAAACGGACCAGGGTCGCGCATGACGCACAGAAAGGTCTTCTTCTAGGTTCCATTCATCCGAGAGTGTCGAGGATCTGTAAATCTTCGACAAGCCCCCGCATCTCCGTCCGTTCTCTGATTCGAGCATCGTTGATTGCGTTGGAATCGCAGCGGTGAGTTCTCCCTTTTTCTTGAGCCTTGTTTTCCAATTCCTCCTATTTCTCAAGTTATTGTGGTTTTTTTGTTTCAGACGTTTTCTAAGATCTACGACATTATAAGGAGAATCTGTTGTAGTGGTTCACATATATTGATCTCCTGGTATCTAGGTAGGTGTTTTGTGCCTTTCTGTAAGAAGTCCTTGAATATCTTGTGCAATTTCGCCAATTCCCTTGAATGAGAATTGTGTGTTTTCCTGTTTTTCCCCTAATTGATTTCCTGCTTGCTTGATTGCTATAGTATAGGTTTACGTGTATGAATAGAGTAGTTTTTGTTGTACTCTGGATGTTTTCTGTACTTGCCTTGCATGTTGGGCGTTATACCAGTTGCCATGCCTAGTTGTAGGACAGTGTAACTGTTGTGTTGTTTTTCTTCTGAGCCTTAGAATGATAGCCAAGTTGTTCTTGAGGTTTAATTGGGTGATACACACGTGCTATTCATGTTTATATTACACAAGGCTGAGAGAACCTAGTGTATGGACCAAAGGGAGAATGGACGTAAGGGCTTCTCCAGACTGTCTTTAATTTACATTGCGAGACCACAGGGGGGAATTGACGTTGAGTTCTTCCTCAAAGAGTCTATATTTCCTCGATGTGGGCCACATGGGGAATTGATGTTGAGTGCCTCCCCAGAGATCCTTTAGTACGATACGAGACTATAGGGGGAATTGATGGTGAGTGCTTCCTCAGAGAGTCTACTCTTTATCCGAACCAGAGGGGTGAGACTGTGTGCGCCTCCCAGGGGGGTGGCTAGTACTTATAGGTTGAACCATAAGTGTTAGGCTATGATAACTACCCAGGGGGTTACCTTTGTTTTACTTTTTGATTGTTTTATACTTTTGTAGTTTATATGCTAGATTGTAAATTGTATCTATTGTGTATTTCATGTTTACCGTTCATGTACTTTACTTGCCATGTATTCTCTGACTGTTAGGCATAGATCTTTGGGTGGTTTGCTACTGGGAATTTGTCTCACACCCTGTTTGGGCCATGTTTTTGGGCCCAAGAAGACTATGTTGTTGCAGGTATAGATAAGGGCAAGCGCCCTTCTAATTCAGGTGGTTGACTTGTTGTGAAGCTGGAGAGCATGGGACCAAGCTACGGCTTGTGATGCTGCTGGAGTTGTTGTTGCTTTAGTACTTTGTGTTCAGTTGTATTTCAGCACGTTGTTGTGTTTTCTGATTTCCTTAGATATTTGTACTTGCTGCATCATTATCATCATTGCTATATATTTATTCTTCTGCTATTTGGTTATAGTTAAGTATGTTGTTACTGCTTCCGCTATTGACTGTTGTTTTCCTTACCTTGTATACCTTACCAAATGAGGGTATAGTTTCCCAGTAACTCACCCAAGCACTCACTGCCAGCCTCTGGCATTTGGGGAAATGCGCTTGAGGTCATGTGGTGAACCGGGTACGGGGCACCAGTGGAGGGGCTCCAGATTCGGGTCGTTACAAAGTGGTATCAAAGGGTTTCTTTTCTCTTGATTTACTGTTTGGAGTCTTTAGCCAGGGATAGAACGGATTCGGTACTTGGTTTTAAGCTGTGCTCGGGAGTAGCTAACCCATGTACAGGGAAAATCCATACTACCTCGTTAATTACAGTTTGCTTGTTTGAGATTTTACGGTTGATATGATTTTACCTAGAGTGATCCACATGCCTTATGGTGTTATTGTCTTTAATATTAAAATTCTATTTCTGTCGCAACCCAATGAGATGAGGGTATGACATCTCATGCATCATATAGGCACTTGTAGGAATCACATGCCATGCATTCTTTCCATGCCATCTAGGGTGCATTAGCGATTACATGCTGTTGTGATAGAACTTGTGTAGATTATGCATGTTGTTGTGATAGATGCTTGATAGAATCTATGCTGCCTTGTTAGAGGATTTTTTGTGTTCTACTTTGCTTAAATGAACACCAAGTTTTGATTTGCGGGGAGTATGGGGCCTCACGAATCGGAATTTGGAACCTCCTTGCCTTGTTTTCTGTGTTTTCTGGGCTTCTGTGTAGTTTCTGAGATACTGCCCAGAAAAACCCAGAATACACGGCGTGTACTTTTTGACTACATGTCGTGTAGTTTTTAGACTGTGTCACTAACCGTGTGAGCAGGGACACACTGTTGTAAAATTAACTTTAGGAACACGTCGTGTACGGTAAGTACACGCCTTGTAGTTCGGAGCCGTGTACCCGACCATGTCACTAACAACACGGGTCAGGGAACCTCGAGTAGAACATGTCGTGTTGTAAAGAAACACGTTGTGTAGTCCTGTCCAGGTACCCGGCTATGTCATGAAAAACACAGGTCGGCGTTGCCTTCTCTTAGACACGCCATGTTGTTTTCGGAACACGCCGTGTAGTCTTGTTTAGGTACCCAGCCGTATCACAAACAACATGGGACGGTGTCACCTTCACCTATACACGCCATGATTGTTCGTAACACGCCGTGTAAGGTTAAACCATGTAGACGGTCGTGTATTCAACAACACGGGCAGTCGAAGCCTTGTCTAGTACACGCCGTGTTTGCTCAGAACACGCCGTGTAGTCTCGAGTTAAGTCGGACCATGTGGGTTAGCCGTGTAAAGAGACTCGGGCAGGGGAATATTATTCAAGAACACGCCGTGTGTGGGGTCAACACGCCGTGTATTTGGAGGTGTTACACGACCTCTTGGGAAGGGGTACACGCCCATGTCAGTGGCTTAACAAGACACGTCGTGTAGTTTTTATACACGCCGTGTAGTCGTGTTTTGTAAACTTGTGTTTTTTCCTTCCCATGTTCCCATTTTTTACTCTTGTGTTCTCTATCTTTGTTAAATCTGATCTAAGGTGTGCTTTTGATCTTTTAGAGATATGCCTCTGAGACGCCCTTTGGTTGTACGTCAGTCATCAGGTAGTGATCAGATGCTAGATATGGCTGATCAGGGACTTCCTGCCGATCCTCCAGTCAGGCCAGCCTTGGCACCGGCTGTCATACCAGTTGCAGGCACTGATGCGCAGTTCAGGAGAGGATTTATGATGATGATATAGACCTTTCAGGGAGCACCGCCTCCTTCCATGACCATGGAAGACTTGACGCGGGTTTTCCAGCAGCAGCATCCTCCCACTTTCTCAGGGGAAGAAGGACCCCAGGCTGTGGAGTCATGGATGGAAGCCATGTTGACAATCTTTGAGCATCTGGAGATGCCTCCAGAGAGGCGAGTCAAGCTTGCTACCTATATTCTATGAGACTCCTCCAAGAGGTGGTGGGACGTGATCTCACAGGCGGGTCATCAGCAGGTTATGGCTTGGGAGGAGTTCCAGCGTGTTTTCTACGACTACTTCTACTCAGAGACCCTGGGGGCCGATCGATCCCCAGAGTTCATGAGTCTAGATCAGGGTACTCTTTCTGTCATGGAGTATTCCTCTCATTTCACCGAGCTGCAGCACTTCACAATCCTCCGGGATGGAAGTGGGGTGTTCTTAGCAAGGAATTTTGAGGATGGTCTCAGGAGGGAGATCCGCTCGCAGGTGAATATCTTCTAGTTGACTTCCATCACTTACATCGTCAACCAGGAACTGATTGTGGAGCGCAATCTGAGAGACTCTGGAACTACGAGCCAGGGAGGTTCTGCTTCCAAAGCTAGTTCTCCTCCAATTGAAAGCAGGAAACGCCGTAGGGATTCTTCGCACGGTGACCCAAGGAGGTGAGATATATATTCTGGCAGCCAGGTGGTATGCTACCAGTGCGGTAGGAGTGGGAATACGAGGCCGCAGTGCCAGAGGGACCTAGTGGAGTGCAGATCCTGTGGCAAGATGGGTCACCTACAGCGATTCTTCCAGGTTTTCTCACCTGTTGGTAGTGACGGGGGTTCTTCCATGACTCCTCGTTCAGGAGCAGCACCACCAGTTTCACACGAGTCAGGGAACTGGAGTTCTTCCGGTCGTTCGGGTTGAGGTGGAGGTCGAGGTCGTGGCAGTCAGTCACCGGTCCTTCAGCTCCAATAGGGAGGTTCAGCTCAGAGTGGTCACGTAGGGTCACAAGGCCATGGGGCAGGCCAAACTTTTGCGGTGGAGCAAACCTATCAGGAGCAGGATCCCGGACCTTCTACAGTTCAAGGTACGATTTTAGTAGCCTTAGTTTTATCTTCATCTCTTTTCGATACTGGTGCTATGCATAGCTTTATCTATGTTTCTGTTGTGGAGAGCCTTGGGCTCTATGTCTTTTCTTCTGCCAACTCGTTGACACTAGACACACCTTTGGGGACGAGGAAATATAGTGTACGCCAGTGTATAGAGTGCCCTCTTGAGGTTGCAGGGTATTGTTTCTTATGGTATATCTATATCCTAGAGATGACATGCTATGATGTCATCCTCGGGATGGACTGGTTGGTTCCCTTCCAGGCAGCCGTCGACTGTTATCGCCACAGAGTGAGTTTCGTTTCACCAGAGGGTGAATCTTTTCTTCATAGAGGTGAATGGGATGTTCAGGCGAGTCGAACAGGACTCGAGCATCATGGGCTAGGAAGGGTGACAGCCCAGATAGCTAGTCTTTATCTGGATGATCATGGGACTTTGCAGTTGGACTTTCCTCCAGTGGTGGATCGTTTTAGGGACATCTTTCCAGAGGACTTTTTGGGTTTTCCTCCAGAGTGTGAGGTAGAATTTTCTATTGAGCTCCTGCCAGGAGCAGCACCAGTGTCCATTCCTCCTTATAGGATGGCTATACCTGAGTTCAGGAGATCAAGAAGCAGTTGGAGGAGTTGTAGGAAAAGGGTTTCATCCAACCCAGTACTTCTCCTTGGGGTTCGCCTATCCAGTTTGTGAAGAAGGCAGACGGTACCCTTTGGCTTTATGTGGATTATCAGAACCTGAACCAGTTGATAGTCAAGAACCGATATCCCTTAACAAGGATCGATGACCTATTTGATCAGCTTCGAGGAGCCCCGTTGTTCTTGAAGATCGACTTGAGGTCCAGTTATCATGAGTTGCGCATTAGACCATCAGATATACCTATGACACCCTTCAGAAGCATGTATGGTCTATACGAGTATACAGTCATGTTGTTCGGTCTCACGAACGCACCTGCAGTTTTCATGGCACTGATGAACCGAGTGTTCTATCCTTACATGTACTCTTTTGTCGTGGTCTTTATGGACGATATCTTGGTGTACTCTCACACTCGACATGACCATGCCACACATCGTGAGATTGTTCTGAGTACACTGATAGAGCATCAGCTCTATGCTAAACTCTCGAAGTGCCACTTTTGGATGGAACAGATTCATTTCTTGGGTCACGTCATCTTAGAGGCAGGAGTATCTTTGGACCCAAAGAAGGTGAGAGATGTAGTTTCTTGGGAGTAGCCGAAGAACGTTTTTGAGGTACGGAGTTTATAGGGTAGGTTGGATACTACAGACGCTTCATTCAGGACTTCTCTCGCCTAGAAGCACCATTGACAGGTCTGAACAAGAAGGGGGAGAAGTTCTTATAGTCATATTCTTGTGAGTCAGCCTTTCATGAGCTGAAGGGAAGATTGACGTCAACACCGATGCTAGTCTTGCCAGAGCCAGGCAAGAGCTATACTATCTATTGTGATGCTTCAGGTATCAGACTAGGCGATGTGATTATGTAGGGAGATGGAGTTGTTGCATACAGGTCTCGGCAATTGAGGCCACATGAGAGGAACTACCCTACACATGATCTGGAGTTGGCATATGTTGTTCATGCCTTACGCTGTTGGAGACACTATCTTATGGGAGAGAACTTTGTGGTCTTCACCGACCACAAGAGTCTCAAGTATATATTCACTCAGCGTGATCTGAATCTGAGGCAGTGCAGGTGGGTCGAGTATCTTCGGTCTTTCGATTTCGAGCTTGCCTATATGCTGGGAAAGGGCAACGCGGTGGCAGATGCGTTGAGCAGAAGAACTCAGATTCAGGTAGTTCAGGAGGCCAGCAGTGAGTGGAAGCTTATGGCTCTATTCTCTGAGATGCATTTGGAGGTGCACGACAGACGGGGGTAGACCTTTCTATCTTCTGTAGATGTTACCTCTACACTACTTGACCGAGTACGGATGAGGCAGTTATCAGACTCGGAAGGCTTAGTACTGCGGGAGAGTGTATCAGGAGAGGACTCTCTTCCTGGATGGACAGTGGGTGAGGATGAGATCTTGGGTTTCTAGGGACTTGTATGGGTGCCAATAGACATACACGAGGAGCTGATGTGGGACTTTCATTCCTCAGTTTGGGTAGTTCATCCTGGCCTCACCAAGATGTATCGGGATCTTCATTTCCAGTACTGGTGGCCAGGTATGAAGATGGATGTTGTTGGTTTCATCTTGAGGTGTTCTACTTGTCAGCAGGTGAATGTGGAGCATCAGCGACCAGCAAGCCTTCTACAGCAGTGACCCATTCTGGAGTGGAAATGGAACGATGTCATGATGGACTTCGTGATCGGATTGATGAGGTCACCTCAAGGGAACGATGATGTTTGGGTTGTCTTCGACAGGCTTATGAAAGTTTCTCACTTCTTGCTGATCAAGGAGACCTTCAGTGTTGATGATCTGGGACGACTATACATCTGAGATATCGTACGTCTGCATGGAGTCCCACACTCCATTGTTTGAGACAGGGATGCGCACTTTACTTCTCGGTTCTGGCAGGGACTTCAGAAGGATTTGGGTACCCAGGTACTTCTGAGTACGGCATACCATCCCCAGACGGATGGTCAGTCCGAGCGTACGATCCAAGTGCTTGAGGATATACTCCGAGATTGCATTCTAGACTTTGGCGGTTCTTGGGAGAAGCATATTCTTCTGGTGGAGTTCGCCTACAACAACAGTTTTCAGGCGACTATACAGATGGAACCTTACGAGGCTTTGTACGGTAGACCATGCCGATCACCCTTATGCTGGCTGGAGGCAGGAGAGGCATCTTTATTAGGACCTCGTCTTGTTCAGGACACTTCAGAGCAGATAAAGTTGATTTGGAAGAGGATGGTTACAACACAGTCTCGACAGAAGTCTTATGCTGATCAGCGGAGACGACCTCTGGAGTTCGAGGTCGGGGATCAGGTTTTCCTGCTTGTCGCACCGAGGTTGGGACACAAGAGGATTCAGAGACAGGGTAAGCTTTCACCGCGGTACGTCGGGCCTTTTGAGGTTTTGGAGAGAGTTGAGTCGGTCGCCTATCGGTTGCAGCTACCCCAGAGGTATTGGGCCATGCACGACATCTTCCACGTCTCTCAGCTCCGATGTTACTTTTCAGATCTGTCTCATGTATTTTAGCCCGAGGAGGTTGAGCTCGAAGCGGATGCATCTTTTGAGGAGCATCCTATCCGGATTATCGATCGCAATACGAAGGTTCTCTGTGGTCGGTCTGTCCCTCTTGTACGGGTGCTATGGAAGCATGGACGAGTACATGACAAGACTTGGGAGAGGGAGGCCGGTGTACAATCACAGTGGCTGGAGCTGTTCGGGGTTTCTTCTTCTACGCCTCACTAGGGAAATTCAGGGACAAATTTCTTTAAGGGGGAAAGATTTTAAGAACCCGGATCTTCTTTTCAGGTACGCCTTTCCTTTTTCTGGTGTTTTTGAGAAAAAATGGAGTTTCTGGAAATTTTCGAAGTACACGCCGTGTACTCTCTTCCCGCTCGAAGTCGTGTGCTGGCCATTTCCGGGCCACACACACGGTGTGTAGGGATGATGTGGAGGCCAATTTTAACGGAGTACGGAAAAACCTTGTACACGTCGTGTACTCTAAAAGTACACGCCGTGTAGTTTTTTTTCATTAAACGGATCGGGGTCGCGCCTGATGCATAGAAAGGTCTTCTTCTAGGTTCCGTTCATCTGAGAGCGCCGAGGATCCGTGATTCTTTGACGAGCCCCCGCCTCTCCGTCCGTTCTCCGATTCGAGCATCGTTGATTGTGTTGGAATCGCAGCGGTGAGTTCTCTCTTCTGCTTGAGCCTTGTTTTCCAATTCCTCTTCTTTCTCAAGTTATCGTGGTTTTTGTGTTTCAGACGTTTTCTCAGATCTACGACATTCTAAGGAGAATCTGTCGTAGTGGTTCACATATATCGATCTCCTAGTATCGAGGTAGGTGGTTTGTGCCTTTCTGTAGGAAGTCCTTGAATATCTTGTGAAATTTCTCCAATTCCCTTGAACGAGAATTGTGTGTTTTCCTGTTTTGTCCCTAATTGATTGCCTGCTTGCTTCATTGCTATAGTAGAGGTTTACCTTTGTGAATAGAGTAGTTTTTGCTATACTCTGGATGTTTTCCGTACTTGCCTTGCCTGTTAGGCGTTATGCCAATTTTCATGCCTAGTTGTAGGATAGTGGAACTGTTGTGTTGTTTTGCTGTTGAGCCTTAGAATGACAGCCAAGTAGTTCTTGAGGTTTACTTGGGCGATACACGCATGCTATGCTTGTTTATATTACACAGGGCTGAGAGAACCTAGTGTATGGACCAAAGGGAGAATGGACGTAAGGGCTTCTCCAGAGTATCTTTAATTTACGTTGCAAAACCACAGGGGGAATTGACGTTGAGTGCTTCCTTAGAGAGTCTGTAGTTCCTTGACGCGGGCCACAGGGGGAATTGACGTTGACTGCTTCTCGAGAGAGCCTTTAGTACAATACGAGACTATAGGGGGAATTGACGGTGAGTGCTTCCCCAGAGAGTCTACTCTTTAGCTGAACCAGAGGGGTGAGACTGTGTGTGCCTCCCAGGGGGGTTGCTAGTACTTATAGGTTGAACCATAAGGGTTAGGCTGTGAGAACTACCCAGGGGGGTTACCATTGTTTTACTTGTTGATTGTTTTATACTTTTGTAGTTTATATGCTAGATTGTAAATTATAGCTGCTGTGTATTTCCTGTTTACTGTTCCTGTACTTTATTTTCCTTGTATTCTCTGACTGTTAGGCACAAATCTTTGGGTGGTTGCCTTCTGGGACTTTGTCTCACACCCTGTTTGGGCCATGCTTTTGGGCCCAAGTAGACTATGTTGTTGCAGGTATAGATAAGGGCAAGCGCCCTTCTACTTCAGGTGGTTGACTTGCTGTGGAGCTGGAGAGCATGGGACCAAGCTACAGCTTGCGATGCTGTTGGAGTTGTTGTTGCTTTAGTACTTTGTTTTCAGTTGTATTTCAGCACGTTGTTGTGTTTTCTGCTTTCCTTAGATATTTGTACTTGCTGCATCATTATCATCATTGCTATATATTTATTCTTTCGCTATTTAGTTACAGTTAAGTATGTTGTTACTACTTCAGCTATTGACTGTTGTTTTCCTTACCTTGTATACCTTACCAAATGAGGGCATAGTTTCCCCCAATAACTCATCCAAGCCCTCGCTGCTAGTCGGCAGCCTTTGGCATTTGGGGAAATGCCCTTGAGATCATGTAGTGAACTGGGTACGGGGCACCAGTGGAGGGGCTCCGGATTCGGGTCGTTACATAATTTTACCATTCCCCAATAACATAAAGGAATATTATGAAGTATATATACCTTTATCTTATGAATGGAATAGTTCACGTTCACTTGTCGAACTATTTCCATAAGATATTTGACATACCATTATTTTAAAGGATCCTTTTTCCAAGCTAAATATGTCAATATTACCAAAAATATTTAGTTTTACCGAGCCTAAATACAATATTGGGTATTTTTCAGGACATTCACTTTTAGTTTTAGTGCAAAAAGAATTATAATTCCTCAGGGGTATAATTCTTACATTTTATATTCATCACTCATTACCTCTGATTCATGTATTACTGAACTTAGTGATTGAGTTTAAAATACCAAAAAAAAAGTTCATTCCAGAACCTAGAAGAATGCCCCTTTGCATCCAAGAACACATGAGATTAATGTTTGTGGTTATACTCTATAATTGTTCACATGAGTCTTTCACTTAGCAATTAAATAAGACATGTACTTCTCACCACTGGCCTTGTTATCACCCTTTCATAACCACATAGAGAATACACCTAAAACAGAACTCGACGACCTCTTTAACTTGTGTTTCCATGATCTGTTGACTGATGTCCTAGCCTCTAAAATCAGAACTTGATTTAGTCAATGATTGACACTAAAATGAGAGCATGTTATCTATGGATAATCCTTACAAGAACCTTAGTTATGTCGACCCATAATTCTTATAAGGACTCCATAGTAGTAAGAGGCACCATCATCTATGGCATAACCAACAACTCAAAGAGACGGTTTTCCCAAATTTGAATGATGGAAGGCTGTTATAAATTATTATACAATTAATAGTTTTATTATTTATAATGTGATGATGGAAACTTCATCGCGTCCCATGTTCATTTTATCTTGCATGCTTTTTTTATTAATCGATGTGATAGAACTTTAACTACACATTCAAAAAAATAATAAACCATGAAAAAAATGAACACCTGATCATGAGTCGGTTCTAATGGTTGATATGTTTAGTGAATAACAGACCAATCAAGACCCTAGGGATAATACCTTTAGTCACGTGGATTGCATCTTGATTAAAGATGTCTGCTCATACAATGTATCTAACCTATGTCCGGTGCGACTCTGTCTCTTGTCTCGTACCTCATCGCATTATTATACAACAATACTTGCATGTAGGCGAGTGGGTCTCAGGGTATAAAAATACAACTATGAGAATGAGCACACGTATGCCCTTATATATATAACGACACTTGAAACGACACGAAGATCATCTTTTTATTTAATGAAACAAATTAATACAAACCGACAGACAATAATTAATTAATTAAATAAATAATAAATAAAATAAAATGCACCAAACATGAATTGGTCGGTCTCCAACTCATGATCAGCATAAGCATTAAACTTGCATATATGAATAAAATGAAAAATAAAAATTAAACATCAATTAAAATTGTACCCATGGGCAATTGATTGAATTAAAAATTTCACTCTTATTTTTAATTCAATAATTACGCCATTCTGTACCAATTAATTAATTTAATTTTAAAAAAAATAAGTAATAAATAATTTACCTATTCACCGATGGAAACTTATTTACACCGCATCAATTTTTGGATCCAAAAAA
Organism: Viscum album; assembly: GCA_963277665.1. Lineage (NCBI taxonomy): Eukaryota > Viridiplantae > Streptophyta > Magnoliopsida > Santalales > Viscaceae > Viscum > Viscum album. The sequence continues at coordinate 507,115,273 of OY728150.1, forward strand.
ATAATACGTAATTAATTTAAATATCAAATGAAATTTAATTAATTAATTAAATCAATTTTTTTAAATTATAATATCCAGGCCCCTTGAAAACAGGGAAGGGCCTACAATGACACGAACTGAGATAAACCCGGGGCGACATAGGCTATCCCGTGAAATGCTTGCCTAAAAGGTGCCGGTGCTGTAAAATGAAGTTCACGAGATGCTGGCAAGGATGAAGGGGCTCCGACAAGGAAGCCCGGTCCAGGTGATATGGACAATTGATGGATGGAGACCGAGATGGGTAGCATTTGGGAGAGGTGGTCGGCGCCACTGGGCACCGCATTGGGAAGGGAGGGGGCGGCCTGTGGGGCCGCCGCGTGCTGCACCAGAATAGTGGGGAACTCAGCCCCAACCCTGTTCCTCATTTATTATTTTTTCATTAGAGACCTGCAACGAGGACCTCCCAAAAGTGTTTTTTAGTGTTTGCAAGGCCTTCTTTTGTAGGTCATCCCATGCCACCCTTTTTTTAATAAACCTAACCCACAAACGTGGGGTATCTACCCTTTATAAATTTTTCCAAAACCTATATACTAGGCTTTCAAAAACTAATAATATTATAATAATATTATTATTATTATTATAATAAAATAGATATTATTAATATAATAAAAATCATATAAAATTTATTATTTTCATAATAATATAATAAATTTTATGAAATAAATTTCAACACTATACTATTTTTCTGGTGAGTATTTCCAGTCGAAATATGAAACACCACAGTAATTTAATCCCAAATCTGAATTCAAAACATCGGATGACCACCGACTTGTCATCTGATATCCGATTTTGACTCTGTCAGTGGTGTTGGAACTGTAACGATGCCCTATTTTAATATTAACGAAAATTTAATTTATTTTTTCTTAAAATCAACACACATCACTCTGATACAACATGAAAGAACTGAGCATACCCCAAAAGCCGCAAACAGGTCGGTTTTGCAAAAAAAATCACTGAAAGACAACGTGAACTCATCGATGTCAGTGAACAACTGCCCAATTTAAGCCAAGGATCACGTTTGAAGAGTTTTATGCACAATAATTAAACCATAAGGTACCAGGTTTAATCTGAAGCTGCACACGACGTATTCTCATAGTTGGAAATCGCTTCTTGAAGAACCCAAATCTGAATTCCTCTAGATCATCCATATACACGTCATGGAATCTCGGGGAGCACTAATCATTGAAATCTGGGTGATAGAGAAGAGCTACGACGACTCTGTCAACACACCGACGATCACTGTCTCGCTTCGCTTGTGATGCCTGAATGAGAGCTCCATATATGCTCCTTGGTTCTAGAGCCTCACCCTCTAGGATATGGGAGAGAGAAGAGGAGAGAGAGAGGCAGTGAATGGAATCTGGGAAACTCCTCTCCTCTATTTATAGAGTGAAATAAAATTTCCTAGAAATGTCGAACAAGTCCCCGAACAATTAATCACACTGTTAATTTATTTCTACTACTATACAAATTCAGAAATATTATTCAAAATTCTTATCTATTTATTTTGATATATATTAATTATAATATGTGATAATAATTAAGCTATTAACTCAACTCTTACTCCTACAAATATTAATTAATCCTTGAATATAATAATATTTGTTCAAATAATATTTTTTAGGTAGTTACATAAAACTTGTAAATATAATTAATAAATAAATCCAATGCCCATTATTCATAACTTCAATAATATGAATTTATTTATTATAGTGGAGATCGTTTAACCTTGGATAAATCTCGGGCCCTTGGGTTGGGGCCCACGATGTTCAAATCTCATATTCAACTGGATAGGGATGATTCTCAGATAAATTGTTATGTGTGACCCTCTAGGCCCTTATCATGGAAGCAGTGAATATTATTCACAAACCAATAGTAGGATATAGAAACCCATCATGACCCCTAAAGAGATATGGATTGTCACAGCAGCGACAACAAACATAAAAACATGAATTGTATAATATAATCTCTTTGACTAATATATCATAAAGTAGGACGCACTCACGTGTCATCACCCTTGGCATGCTTTATTGTTTTTTATCTAACTGAACGGATTTACCCTAAATTTCCATGGCCATTGTCTTATGAAGGTACTTCCATCCTTATCAACATGGCTTGAGATATATTACTTCCATATCCTAGAAGTGGAAAATAATTTCATGTCCATTCAACCAATGCCATTCCTCCAATGAATCACCCAACACAAACTTCCACACCATGACATCACTGCCATGGTTTTCGTCTTGCATCAATGTTTGCAATGAAATGAAATACATAGTAAATGATCTCATGTTAAGAGACAATTAAAAATGATCGTAGATAGGAACATCCATTGACACCCCAAACATGTGGTGTTTCTATTGGCGTGTCATTTCTCATGATCTCACAACTAGAGATCACCAAGTGAGAACTTCATGAGAATAAGTGTCAATGATTATGATCCCTCAACACCTGATAGTAAAACATCTACTATGTCTATTCATTAAGATGTACATAGACCATGTGACTTATATTTATGATTAATGTCATAGTATCTAGTGGTTATCATTAAATCCTAGGAACTGCTATGACCTTATGTTACAACAATTAATCTTGGAAAATTATCATTTCAATAGTGGATGTAGAAAAATATACACTATAATGGTAAGATGACATCATGTATAGATATCTGAATTCATGATATGGTAATCAGAATCACTGAATAGTTGTGTCTAGGGAACCCACTATTTCAACAATGGTTAGGATGGAAGATCCTATTCATGATCCCATGAACACTGCAGGGGCATTGGTAATGCTAAAAGGCATCACCAACAATTCACAGTGGTCATACCATCATCTGAATGATGTCTTCAGTACGTCCTCATCCCGTACCCGAAGCTGGTGATATCCTAGCATGAGTTCTATCATCAAGAACCATCTCACTCTCTTTAACTAGTCGAAGAGGCCATAAATCCTCGGCAGTCAATACATGTTCTCCACGGTCACCTGGTTCAGGCGTCGAAAGTCCACACCCAACCTAAAACTCCAATCTGAATTCTTGGAAAAAATACCGGGGCTTCCCATGGTGAAATAATGGGCCTCACCAAGCCCTTCTCCTAAAAGTCCTCCAACAGTACCACCAATTCACAAAGCTCCACAGAAGCTATATGATATTCTGGTGTGGATATCATTGTTGTCTTGGGGTATAGGTCGATGTCAATGTCTACCACCCAGTGAGGGGGTAGTTCTGGAACAACCCCAGTAAAGACATCCTCATACTCGACCCCCACTACAGGAATGCTTGGAATCCCCTCGTCCACCACACCGAGGGTGAGGCTATCCAATTAGTGAGTAATAATCAACACCCTCCTTCAAGAATGTCTGTCATATGTTGTAATTGTTCGCTTCACACTAGTGAAGGACAACCCATTCACATCCTTGCAGATCCACTACACTTTGCACCAAATACATTTGATCTAAGCATGGACTATAGATAACTATTCCATACCCAAGACGACATCTCAAGGCCTCGACGCCGCTAATTGGAGATCCAAACTGAACATCTTTCCTCCTACCGTAAGCTCACTATGCTGACAAAAATGTCTAATTTTCAAATCCCCTCTCATATGAGTATCTAATTGTAAGTATTTATCACACATCTTCACTGAAATCTACATTCCATGGACAAGGTCTATGGGAAGGAATGAGTAATTAGAACATCTTCCTATAAGACCTGTAGCTAAGTTGGAGAAGACCCAAATCACACCTCTAATAATATATAAAGCACCGTGTTCATAGCCCTCTAATATAAGAAGTTGAGCTCACCCATGTACACCTTCTCCCTCAGGACGTGGTGCACCACCTCGGCATGGTGGAGGTAGTACCTCGAATAGTCACCCACCACCTGCTACTCGACCTTCTCCCATACCACGTTTGATGCCCTGCAGAACTCCTCTCTTAAACCTCTATCTCTACCTCAGTGGTCCCTCAACCCACTTTGGATCGTATGTGTGGTGGGATGAGCATTCTTGATCCATGGGTCCCTACCTGCTACATGTGAAACATATCTTAGTTCCCTACGGACAGCCTATGCTCTAGGAGCCCCACACTACTGACCTCGTGTCCTCGCGCCGTCCCTTGAAAGATCTGACCCGCTTGGTCCCCTGCACCTACTACCTGCTTCTCAGTACTGAAGAATCTACCTCTTGATGTCTTATGGTGGCTCTGAATATCGGTGCCTACTCAACTAGGAATCTCACCACAATAAGGGCTCACTTTAGCACCCTAGCCTAAGTGGGGATGTAGAGAGACAACATGGATTTCCTGATCTCTCATTTGAGTCCCTGTTCAAAGGATTGGCCCCATAAGAAAGGGTCCCTCAACATGTTTGTAGATTAGAGAGAGAGTTCTGGAAACCTCTCAGAGTACTCAACCACTGACTCAGTTCCCTAATATAGGAGAATAATCTGTAATATGTGTACTGAGCGCAATGTTGCAGAGAAGAACTCCTCCTGGAAAAGCCGCTGGAAGTTAGCCCAAGAGAGGGTCACCTCATGATGAGTCTGAAATCATAAGGATTCACCATCTCTCTATTGTGCCCTGAGGGAGGCCCCCAGCTAAGATCCCCATCTAGTCATGTGGTATACTCACTAAGTTGAAGACCCGTGTCACCGCCTCCAACCAGTCCTTAGTGGCATGAGGATTTGTCTCTCCCCTGAACCTGGGTTGTCTCTATCTCTTAAACTCATGCTGGGTGCTAAGCCTACTTACATCTTCTAATGGTAATACTAGTAGTAGATGGTGATATATTTGTGGTGGAAACACTTGTACACCACCCAGTGGGGCCATATCAACCACCAGTCCCCGAATCGACACCTCATCACTCGGCGGACTGTCCTCACGGTCACACATCAGAATCCTAGCTAGCTGTCTACATGGTGAAATCCTGAAACATATCTAGATGTTCCACATCCAATCGATTATATCTTGTGAGATGACTCTAATTCAAGAGGAAAATGAGAAAACACTCATTTTTTATATAATTCATGCAACCAGTGTTTTTATGTATTGAGACGAAAATCAGAATTCAATGTTATAGTGTATGGATACATCATCCACCTCCCCAACACTGGACTCCCTGAATCTAAAAGTCAAAATTGAAACATTTAATATTGTTACCCAAAATCAAAACAACATACTCCTGGTCTTTAAGGAAGAACTGACCCCTATGATACCACATTTTCACGACCCATCACCTAGGGCCCATGTCGTGGCATCCCCTAAGACGACCTCCCAAAAGCCAGGGTTTGGTGACTAGTGCTCCTGGAAACAACATGCAAGTGAGAACCATTTTCCTGAATACCTATATGTGCAGACACACAACCATACCTCAAATAAGGAATGGTAAACTTGCATGCTATTAAACAATATCTGATTAAAAGTACATAATGTAGGCCAAATGGGACAAAATACAAACCCGACAAAAGATGAACTGAAAAAAAGGAATGCATAAGGAATATCTGAAAGCCATCCGCTGAAAACCCCACCTGATGGGTAAGTATATAGTATCTACCAGAAGCCATTGAAGCAATTCATGCATACCAGATCTCTATGGTAACCCTCTAGCCTAGGGATAGAAAGTCCTTTTCCAAGTTGTCGGTCATCTGTACTAGACACAACACATTCGAGCAAAGAATGTGTAGGTGTGAATAGCTATAATCTCAGTAGGGTACCCAAACTAAAAATGAAATTCCACAATTCAATCCAAATTAAAAACTAGGAAGAATGGTATATCAGACCAAGTATAATCTAGAGTAGGAAAGTAAGACAATTGGTCATATCATCGAAAACCGTGGGATTCTGAGGAACTCCTATTTTATGAGTATAGTGGTCTTGATGGGTCACACATATCTACTTCCCACTAACCTTGAACTGTTGTGGTACTCATCCCTTATGAGTGTCGTGGGTATGTTGGGTCACATAGAGCTGTTACCCACCATGGGCCTGCCGATTCACACAGAGCCGCTTCGCACTTTGGCCATACTGAGGTACTCCTCCTATTGAGTATCGTGGGTCTGTCTGGTCACACAGAGTCACTCCCCCCAATGGTCCAGCCATGACACATAGAGATGCTTCAGACTAGGCATTTGAATCTAATCTACATAGGGTCTCTTGTTTTCAGTCTTCAGGTCCCATTCAACTGCATGGTTTCTGCATGTAGTGCAATTGATTCGAGTAGAACCGCTCCTCAAGCCATTAATTGTATTTAAACTTCCATGAAATCCTCTATATATTATTCCAGAAGATTTGTCTCATCGTGAGGCTTAAAACTCCACAAAGGGATCATAAACTGGACGCCCAATATGTATGTTATTGGAGTTATTGTAAAAATTAGATGGTTGAATCCGGGCCCGCTCCCACTTGGTCGGACCGACCCGGCCAACCCTGCCTGGGGTTCCCACAAGCCTTGGTTTAGTTCAAATGACCCAACTCGACCCAGTTTGGGCCTGGTTCGTTCATGTTCGGCATGTCCAGTGGGTTTAAGACCATTTGGTCCTTGGTGGACCTGACCCAGTTTGGCTGGGGGTCCATCCCGATTCAAATTAGGGTCCATCCCGTCAGGTTTCCCAGTGACCCGGTCTCATCCGGCCCAGCCTGCTGAGTGTGTGTTGCACACTGCCAAGTCCACCATAGGTGGACCACCTCTCTTCAGTTCGAACAAGTAGTGCATTTGAGGCACTTTCACACGGCTGCATGGTGCTCCATCGATGCGTCCGAGGGGTCGTGTCCCTCCACCAGCAGCCGGCTTAGCCGGCGTCCCCTGCTGCATTTCCATATCACGTCATGTACACAACGCTCCCTCTGGCACACCGTTGTGGCGTTCCACCACACACCCATGACTGCCACCATGATCCAGCATCGATGGGTTTTCCCGGGGACCACTGGGTCTGTTCTGGTAGACTGTTCTTCACAGAACTTGTGCCTACAGCCTCCACCGGATTCCATCTTTTTGGCGATGGCCTCTAATCCTCCTTATCGCCAATTTAAAGATGCAGTCAGGAATAATGAACTAAATTCAAAAATCGGAGTGGATTGTGCCAACAGCATCCACAGAATTCCATCATTTTGGCGATGGCCTCTAATCCTCCTGGTCGCCACTTTAAAGATGCAGTCAAGAATAATGAACTAAATTCAAAAATCGGAGTGGATTGTGCCTTATTCGTGTTGTCCCTCACCCTCTACGTTCGAGGTTTAGAAACAATGGATATTGAATTTAAGACTTATCATAATTAATAAAATAATTTTGGTGAAAAAACTTTTAAAAAATTTCCCTTCTACAAGAAAAACTGATCCGTTTATCAACCTATTCGTTGTTTGATCCATGTTCATCATTTAGAATAATAAATAGTGAAACATAAAACATAAATAAACCCCAAACATAAAGGTGTTCATCGTTGAAGTGTCCCGTCCATGGGGGTTCAAGTTCTATTGGAATTTTTCACCTTCTGGTAACATTCTTCGAGGTGCATTGGTGTCTTTGACGATTCATCAGCATTCTTCATTCGCCGTCAGCAAGATTTCTCTCCCTAGGTTCATCAGAGAAATTCTGAATATTGATCATACTTTCTCTAATGCGTTAACCATTTAAAAGAAAACTTATCATAGATTTTCTATTACTTTGAGTTGTCGGGTAATTGTGCTATTTCATTTATAAAACAATGTATTTGTTACGCCTTATTTAATGCATCATTACACAGCATGTTTATGACCCATTAATAAACTTCATTTAATGAAAATATTTTTCACTTTGTTGCTTCACCATAGAGCTGCCATGCCACCACCAAATAGTTGGGAAACACAAGTAAAATTACTTTTTATGTAATTTTATTTTTCCCTGAAATGTCTAAAAACTAAATTTTTCAGTTGACCCTGTCCAGTCATAGTTAAGTCCATTCTAGGTGAATCCTTCAATTCAGAGTTCAACGATGTCCTCTTATTTTTAATTTGAATACTATTTTAAAAGTTATAAAATCCCACTCACATGTTTACTTATATGATCTTATGAAAAGTTCAAAATTCTAGTATGGGATCACTGAGCCTCGAAATCAGTTTCCATCAGAGCATCTGGTCAGGAAATAATTCAATATAATTTTAAAAATAATACATGGAATTTTCTAGACAATACAATATGGTGTTATCTGAATCTCATGACTTATTTCATACATATACTAATAATTTTTACATAATAAAATATATTGAGTTTTCTTGTTTTGTTAAATAATTATAATTGATTTACTCTTTTTTGTATTTATAAATTAAATAACAATCGTGGATGAATAAAAAATTTCACATGTTTTAAATGGAATTATTTATTAACAAAATATGTTTTTAATATTATAGTATATTAATTTAATTTTTTTCTATATAGTTAATTAAAAATGGGGCCTTTTTCAACTAGGCCTAATGAACTAGGTAAAATGCATGAAATATCCTTCATAGACAAACCAGTATACAAGGAAACCTTTTTAGATAGGGTCATACACCGATAACATGGAGGGATGGTGAAGGCTTCATTGGCTCAGGCATATTGGAACATGCCTGCGTGGTTTGACTAAAATGTATCTAAAAACAGTACCCATAATAATATTTTTGAGATGCATATCATGCATCGAATTTGATAATGAATCATCCATCAAGATGAAATTTCTATGAGGAAAATAGATGATTGGGATACCGTTGCCACTTAAATTGGATGAAATCATTTGATTTTTCATTGAACGCCCTATGATTGGAATGAAATAATGTTATGATGTTTAGGGGTATTTTAATAGTTCTATAAATCCATATTTAATTTCAAAATTTGTAAATATTAATAATATTTATATAAATAAATTTTAAAGAACTATCTTACTCACCCTGGTATTTTAATGACTGTGTTTATTTCTTTTCTAAAAGGATTAGGGGATATTAAAAAAATATATTCAAATAAGATGCATTTATTGAAATAATCTTGGACCATAAATAAACCCTTGAATAAAAATTATAGGAATGATTGTCTTGTGAATTAACTGAACTCTAGGTTTACTTTCTCTATTTTTATGAAAAAATAACTAATGAAAAAAGCATATTCATTAATTCCATTTAGTTTTTTGATATAATTATTCATGTCAAATAAATACATGAATAACCTATTATATATGAATCCCAGTATCAAATAAGTATTGAATAAATAAAAAACATTTTTCAAATTAAGGAATGGTTAAATGAAAATATCCTTGTATCTAAATATTCATTAATAGAAATAGAATGTGAGAAAATGGTGGAAGATACTTCTACACCCATTTTTTCAATTAAAATAAATGTATGAGTTAAATGAATAATTACATTAATAGGAACTCGTCTAGCTATGTCTAGAGTTTATTCTTGAATAATATTTTTCTTACAAATGTACATGTAATATATCAATAGCATTTGGATAAATTTTTATAGTCAATATGAAAAATTGTAAGTTCAACAAAATCTCCACATCATTGATGTATATGAGTTAGAACAATAATATAAATTTATATCTATAAAAGAATAAGACACCCAAGTTCTAATTTTTAATGAATTATTAGAGGATCGTGACTACATACCTCGATCAACTACAAATCCACTCTAAAACAATTTTTAAATGATGATTAAAATCAAGTCGAGCTAATACTGGGATACAATATTTTCATGATATTATTCTCATGTACAGTTATTGAAAATAATTTTAGTATCACCTCACATTTTTTTTAATTTTTATTCTCATACAACTATTTTTTAACCTTATATGATGATTTATAAAAAATTGTATGCACCATATTAGTAACACATGAAGTTACTTAAATATATTCTATATTTATTAAGGGAATTCCCTAAGGATATCTAAGTTTATTTTTTAGAAGAAACTAAGATTGTTACTATCTATATTAAAGTGGAATAATTTGATATTGATTCTTTATTCTTTATTTTTTATTTGTAATTGAAATACAATATGATAATAAAATTTATTATTTCATTATTTAAAATATATGTAAATAAATAATAGGATAATGATGTTGATGTGGTGAAAGTGTCAACTAAGAAGGAGGATGGACAATTATTTGTCCTACCACACCATGGAATATTTGTATTATTTCCAACGGGATGGATTCTATTTACACAATCCCTAGATTACATAGTAACAAAAAGGATGGACAGAAGGTCAGAAGGATGGTGTTAGTTGATCAAATCAATGAAACTCCTCCCATCATCAAGACATCGATAAATTTTGGTACATCCATTCCAGAGGTAGTAAAAACCTAGGACCCATATGAAAGGTTAAAACTATGAATCATCTTTATTTACATTTTTTTATTTTCATTATTGGGATTTAGTATTAAAGTAATTATAAATATCTATTTCAGGAATATGTTAGGATCTTGCCTCCAATTCCCCTAACATTAAAATATATAATTATTTCATTCTTACACATTCATCAGTGGTCTACTTTTTCATTTCCTTGATGATGATAACCCTAGGTCGCCACCCCAGAAAGCATGATGAAGAAATAAGGAATGAACTTCATGTACAGAATTGAGTACAATTATACAAACAATTACTTTTAACTCCATAAATTTTTGTATTAAATATTTGTTAATTATATTTATAATATAATATTCAAGCACCCACTTTGCCTTTTTTACTTCAATAAAATATGATGGAAATAATATATTTCTTAGTAATCTAATTATTCATTGTTTTATATTTATATGTTTATGTAATTGAATTACTTATTTGAAAAATTGAATGATAATAGGTAAAAATATCATTATTTAAGAATCGTTATTTAAAGGAATTGGTGAATAATTTAAATAATGTTTTACAAAAAGTTTAATAATTTGAATATATTATGTTCTTATGGGAATATTTCTTAGTTATATTTCATGCCCAAATTAATTAAACAATTTCATATATTACACATTCTTGAGAGGACATATAGACCAAATAGTTTCTAAAAAATATCTTTCTCATATTTATTCAGAAATCCTAGGACATTCCATATTCAAGAACATGTATTTTAAATTTTCAAAACATTGATTGAACACAGTCACATTTAACATGATTGAAGAATTTTGACTAAATTTTAACTTCTTGTTGAGATTAAATTTTACATTAATCCTTATTTATATCGATGAATTGATGATTTAATTTGATATAAATGAGCCATATTACATGTAGAAATTCCCCATTTTAACCCCACTCTTTATTTTTATCATGATATTTTAATTTTAATGTGTGTTTTTATGGAATTTGTCATTCAATGGATGAACTAAATTTAAATGAATAAGTGTGTGAGGTTGAAATATTTTATTGACAAAGGATAATAAGCATTAAATTATTGTTATTAATTTTTACCCCTCTTGAAAACCAATAAAATGATAATTAATTAAAAAATTGGATTGTGACATGGGAGATTCAAAAACCACCATTACCAAAATGATAATTTTTAATTAAAGAGTTAGGTGTTTTATGTGAGAATATATCCAATAATTAATTTTTAAAACGTAGAAAATAATTATTTTTCGAAAAAAAATAAAAATTTAATAGTAAAAAAATTCAATAGGGTGTAGATATTTTATTTTTCATTCATTTTTCATGACCATTTCAACGATCATGAATTAATGGTATATTCAATTTGTGAATATATATTTTTAATTCAATTTTATATTTGAATATCGCAAATTATATTTTAGAGATAAAATCTATTTTGGGTCTTAATATTTTAAATATAATTACTTATAAACCGGAATCCACATATTCATTAAAATCATAAATTTTTTTTACTCATGATATAATGTGATTTTTATTTTAAAAAATTATAAAATTTTGGTTATTTCAAGATTATGGACAGGTTCTTAGATTTAGGAATATTCATAACTCTATGTGAATTTTTACCATTATTGATTGGAGAAAATCATTGTAAGGTTGATCATCACTTGAAATTCTTAATAATAAAATATTATGGAATATGATTGAATAAAATAAAAATATTCAATGATTTAAAATGGGAAAATATAAATACATGAGTAGATTTTTTCTTTGAAATTAGAACAATTGAATTAATATTCTATGAGGAAGTCCAAAAAATTATTCTCTATTTGATAACAGTTTGATTTTATTTCATTTAAATATGAACCGTGGTAGAATATGTGACCTTAAAATTTCGTATAGAGATTCATTTTGTGAAGGAAAACATGAGTTCCAATGTCACGGTATTTAATGATCATAATTTTTAAATGAAAAAAAATATATTTTTAACTCTTATTCCAAAATTTTTAATTTATTTTATCTTTCATGGGTATTAATATTTTAAATAACATATTTGGAAAAGGAAAATAAATTATATATTTTAAATTGATTTTTTTAAATGTATGTTTAATATTGTGGGATTTTAATGGGAAATATTTGTATATATAAGAGTCTATATGGTTCCATTTTTGGTGGTGAAAATAACATTGTGGCATGAATAAGGGAGAGAATATAGGATAATCATGACACAAGGATGCATAGAAAGAGTAATCCATCTATGGAGCATGCGTATGGTGGACCACAACTTGTTTGATAGATTCATGTGTGTATGGAAACATTAGGTGATAGTGATGTTTATACGGGAGCATGTCATCACAGCTGGTGATATATGAATTTTACCACACATAAAAGATTGTAAGGATGAGGGAATTCAATAGAAACTCAAATATTAGAAAATAAATGAGTGTGAAACTATTTTAAGTAAGGTGGAAAGACATTGTTTGATTCTTCATTGTATACAATTTTATAGGTGTGTTAGATACATCGTTACTCATCTAAAATGACAGACCTATAGAGTGGTTAACATCTACCATGATACCTAAAAGAGCTTTATCTATCATGATGCTCACTTTATGTGATACATATTGACAACTAAGAACAATTTCAAGAACCCTTCCACAAAAACCATATTTCTCAATTTCCTAACATTTGGGATCCTAAACAGACATAAGGTTGAATACATACCAAACCCCGCTTTGGGATGGTATCCCATTCACTATAGATAAAAATTTTATACATGAAATAAACACCTTATTATGTGATAATAATGAGTTCATGCACTAATTCATATCAGGTCTCATTTTTCAACTTGTGTATTTTCATTTCCAACACATATGATTAGTTACTATAAAATGGATATTGAGGTGTTTGGATCAGGACATTAAACTATATACCACATTATAGATGATTCATGTTGGCATAAGACCTCAATGGTTCCATTCATCAATGTAATTTTTTTAACTTAAGAAACAAAATTTCATTATCTTCTCGTGGTTGAAACTATTTTAACATAAACACCAGTGCCCAATGGTCTAAATCCTATGATATTAATTTAAGAAACACAATTATAGATTAAATTACATAAAACTAATGAAACTATGGTTCAAAATACAAGATATTAAATGGAAAAAACCTTGTTCCTATAAGTATGACATTAAATGAAAAAACCAATGATCCTGAATGGACCACTCTAAAAGTAAAAATACATGGTTCTCAATATATAATATTAAAAGGGATAACTAATAGTCCAATATATTTTACCTTAACTCATTAAACCATGTTGGAAAATGATGTGTGACATTAATATAATTACCATTAGACATTGTTAATCTTCTATATGTAATTTGGTCCCCATTTTTTCAATGTTAACCTAATTTGTTTGAAATTTTTGTTTGGCCCACCAACCATGTTGCATTTTATATGTTTATTATCTCCCATAGATATTCTCGAAACATGATGGATTGAGACAAAGAGAACGATATATCTCTCTATTAATCTCGATCCTCCGTTTATACAGTTTTTATAAAATGTAATTGGATTGATATCATCCATTGACTTCCCGACATGATCATCCATAGTGATGGTGCATATCCTGAATTGGATCCACTCCCATTTAGGAAACATGAACCTGATGATCCATAATCATTTTTGGACAAAAACCCCTATTTTGATGATTCAATACCTAAATTGTATTTTCTCACATATATAGAACACATCCCAGCAAGAACATTATCAGTAGTGCAGTGGTGGAACATATTTTTTTGAATAGATTTAGTAGTCATCCTCAAACTATCTACCACTTCCAGTTATCAATCATGAATCAAGGATCAATAACATACAATTCTAAAATTTTAATTTCCAGATGAGGATTTCTATATCATATTGTGAAACAAATAGATATATCCTACATTTTTTAAGGGAACCAATCTTTGGTAAATGCTTTAGCACTTTAACCATATATTTATTGGTTTCTGAAACCAATCAATCCAAAATTATTATATTGAACCACCCAAATCATTCCACAACTATTGTGTAAGAGGATGGTTTTATATTATCTCATATTTCTCATATCGAGTGTTACTAATTTGGGCCAAGATATCAATAGAGGATGGATTCAACAAAGTTATTTAGAGGTAGTAAACTTCATGATAGATTATTTTTCTATTAATTCCACAAACTCTGGTCCACCATTATCTCCCCATCCTCATTGGAGCCCATTTTGATGGTAGAATTGGTAATGTGGAAACATTTATTTAGAAAAGGAAAATGATGAAAACATATTTTCATGGTTGTTCAAGGGTACACATTTCCTCAAAAAAAATTGGGATACCCCTTCACCTATGGAAGAGTTCATTTTGTAGTATTTGAATTGACATTATAGGGAGCCAAAAAATATTTACAAATTAGATATTTGGTTTATCATAGTTAAACTTCGTAAATGTACATAAATGTTATTTTAGAGTATAATCCAGATTATTTAGGAATCTTTTAGGAAGATCCCAAAACTCTAAAAATATAAATAAACAAAGTTTCATGAAAAAAAATTCATTAATCATAGATGTTAAATGCATGATAACACTATACAAAATAATTGAAAGTCAAGAATATCATACAAATCACTGTTTTGTGACATAGCCATGTTGTATGACATAATTCATTCAGAGTCAAAAAATCCAAAAAAATGGTCACTAAAACCAATATTTTTTAGGATATAGATATTTCCTATGTCTACACGCTCAGCTCACCAAATTTTGGATTGCATAATCTATTCCACCACAATATCCATATGATTTTTAAAACATTCTCACAATTCCCAACTAGGATGAGCTAATAATGGATATTTTTTCATCATCCTTTCTCAATTAGGAAATTAATTTCACTCAATATCCAAATTTTAATGAAATGTATTTTTTTCAGAACATTAATATTGTGAAACATAGTTCAATGTTGAGTTAAAAAGTTCACAAATTTTAATTGATTAAAAAACCATTTTAAAAAATATAGGTCATTCCTCATGTATTATTATTATCAAGAAATTGTGTATAGATGTAAAAAATTGTGTCATAAAAACCATTGTCAATGTTCTTTTATCCCAACATAGTTTGAAAATGTTGAGAATCATGAAAACCCATTATTTTTAGAAAACCCCTATTTCATGTCACATACTTTTGTTTATTCTATTCCATATCGAAGGGGATATAGGCCCACACTCATTATCTAGTTATGCGTTGAGTTTATGTTTTGGGCTAAAGGCATAGTTCCTTTGTTTCCATTGTGAACCCCAATAAAAATTGAGAGTCCCACCCTTAGTTTTTTCAGAAAGGATTATGCATTTTTTTCATTGTAACATATAAACCCAACCTCCAACACAAATTGTACCATTTAAGGATACTCCTATAATATCCCTAAATCAACATCAATTAAGATATTCCACTTCATCAATTTATTATTTTGTGATTGAATAAACCCAAAATATATTCCTGGAATATCTTAAATCGATATAATTATGAATGTATTTAAAAATTACACACACATTTCATAGAGTCCATGTTGAACTAGAAAGGTCCCATTAGTTTAAGTCCCACACCATTCATTTTTAAGAATAGAATACCTAATAGTCCCCTACAAAAGGCTTTAAAATGTATAATACATAGGTCAAGGATTTATGGACATAAAAGTCACTTGATAAAAACATGGATACAATACCTTAAAAGACACTTCATCAAGCACTAGATCCACCACCTTAAAAGAAACATCATTTGTTCATTGTTTCAATACCTTCTAATGAACCAATTTTTTCCTTTTCACATGATCTTAAAGGGTACGACATGTCCCATTAAGTGGTAAAATAATACATGGGTTCTATTTTCCTTTGTACTGATTCATAGAAACACCCTATTATGAATCAGATCCCAGTCCTATGACACCATTTATATCCCTCAATGGTGATACACTATCGAGTTATTTCCCCTATGGGACTCCCCCTTAGGAGAAATAACCAATCATATGTTTTGAACTATTAGTTGGTTGATATGTAATCATATCCCAACATGTGGAACAAATAATGGGTATCCCCACTACTTAATACCCATGTATTATTCTACTTCTGCCAAGTAGCCACTTTGAGCCTCTTTCATAGGTGTAAAAAACAAATCACATTCACAGAACCTTGAGTAGGTCTAGATTCCCTTATGGTCTCACATTAGGATGAATGAATGGGTATCTCAATTTGTTTGTACCCACACATGAAAATCTCAGTACTTGATATTAAATAATTTTTCAACCAATTTGATGTGAAACTGATTCATTTAGTGGAAAACCCATTATTACCTATGTGATTAAGATCGGATACCTTATGTGATGAAAAAAATATGATTTATCCAATGATCATGAGATAAATCCCATATTTTTGGTGGAAGACATGAATAATCTCTTACGAAACCTTCTTCAACCATTAGAAAATTCCATGAATCAGACTTGTATAAGCCCAACAGACATCCTTCACTACCTACAGTAGAATATGGGAGGATCCATTCTATATTCCCAACAGTATCCATTTATATTTTTATTTCTATGATAAAAATGTCATCACTACATAATATCAAATATTAAGATATTCTGATATCAAATTAATTTAAACTATCCCATTAAAATTAATTTTTAGATCATGTTATTCCAATATAGTATGTATGATTTCTATTGGGAGTTCAATACCATTGTTATAATCATTTTATCTTCCCATTGGTATGAGGTAACTCCTTCACCTGATCATATTTCTGGAGTACACAGAGCCTCTCACAAAACATACCTAATATCATTAAAGGATCATCAAAGAACAAAAATACCTTATCTTCTTCATAAACCTAGGTGATGAGTGTATATAGATCAATTGACTAACTATCAGTCCATAGACCTAGAAACTTCTTATATGTGATGAGAATTTATGTATTTTCACCATAAGACATAAATATGTGTCTAAATCACAATGTTACAAATGTACATGGGAAACATCCCCCATTATAATTTAAATTTGTTATCATACCCACTACATTATAAACCATTATAATCACCACTAGAGTATACACTATGAGATTCATCAATAGACTATAAACTATGAGAATCCTAATAGAATGTTAACTTTTCTCTGGCTCACAACATTATTAATATATATGGGACGAATCCCCCCACTAGAAATTCAATCTATGAGTTACATCACTCATTATTAAACCTGTTATCAGATCATATATGATGAATGAATGTGGGACATTCCATACTATATTCTAAACATATGGAATTCCCTAACATGGATTTAAACTGATGACCCCTATTGATGCATCAGAAACCAATAGCTAAGTGATGATACAAGGGAACCTTGGGTGATGATCCTAAAAAACCAATTCGACATGAATATGATCTACTCTTTCACTACATAGGTAATGGTCCTATGATTTTTCTTCAGTTGATTAGCATGAGATACCATATTTAATAAGCATAAAAGGTTTATGTGATGAGAACATGCCCTTATATCCCTTTTCCATTGGTAAAAATTATAATATTTTTACATTTTTTTACAATCATAGAATATATTATGTGGAAGTGCTATGATTTTTTTATAACACAAATATGTTTCATTTTATGATGCACAATGGTTTTGTAACATAACTAATCTAATCCACCTAATATAATGAGGAAATTATGACTGAGGTGAAAAGTAGTGGATTCCAAACAGAATGGGTGTTTGTTTCATTATTATGGACATATGAAACCTATAGTGTTTTTCGGGAGATTCTGGATGTCCAAAGTATATGATTCCCTGGAGACCTCAAAGGAAGATGATACTTATAGATTCGACACACACATAACAATATCACTTGCTATAACAATAGTTAGCCTCCCATTCAGAAAATCATGAGGTGTCGCTAAATAGTATCCACATGAATATGGTGTTGGGAATGAGATTAATGAGAATAATTTAGATCAGTAAAGTATAACTGAACAAAGAGAAAAACTAAATGGGGGAATCTATGAATGGTGGATTTGAAATACCATCATTTCTTTCTGATCAAGGAGTTGACATCATTATCCATGGTGATGAAGGCCATTTTCCATTGCAAATAAAAATATTATGGTGATAGACTTGTGGTAAGTCCATTGATATAGAATTCTAGATGATATCAGACCCTGAAGGAACCATAAAAAAATAATTTCAAAATGAATATTTTTTTTGCAGATTACACTATGTTAATAATTCACAATTTTATTTAATTTTAAATTTTCATTTCTATTTTTGATAATATTTTCATTCCTTTATATATATATATATATTCAAATTATTATTGGAGTAATTTTTGAAAATAATTGTTTTTATAAATATTTTTTCATATTGAATAAAATATATGTTTAAAATTTCAATTGATTTATGAAGATTATTTTTATATTACTAAAAATATAATAAGAAAAAATCATTAATGTCCCTATTAACAATACTTTTTTCATTATATTTATTAAAAATTATAAAATATATAATAAAAATTAAATATTTTTTAATACTATATATATATATTTTTATAAATAATATATAGGAAAAAATATATTTTATTTTATAATATATATTACTAATATATATATATATATATATATATAAATATAATATCAGAACAGTATATATGGGTTTTTTATGTGTATTTTAATTTATAATATCATTTTAACAAAAAAATATTTTATGAAATACATATAAAAATTCATACATAATAAATTGCATGAAAAGATAAAAATTTTGTACATTAATTATTGTTATTGTATTAATTATTATCATTACTAGGTTTTTATTACTAAAACTCTTTTTATTTTTTTAAAAAAATGGAATAATTTTTATAATGATTTTTCAATGTAAAAATGAATTTATATTTTAATTTTTTTACAGCTTATATTTCTTATATGATTGTTTTTAAACCTCATAATGAATCATTGTTGGATTAATTAATGTTGAAAACCTAATTAATATGAGAAATGATTAATGATATCATATAATATTCTAATAATAATTATATAACTAATGAGTTATTTTCTTCCCCAAACACTAAGTGTTTAGATATGTAATGGCTATGTTCTATTAAAATCAAAACTGCATAGTTTTCAATGGTATTAATTTTATATACCATCTTTCGATATGGTTTGGTTTAAAATAATTGAATTTATTATCCAATTTCAATAGTGATTTTAAATGTTATAAGTCCAATAAAATATTGGAAATTATTCATAATATTAATGTAAATAGATTAATAAAACAAAAATGACTGGGCAAATATATAGTTATTCGAATAAACCATTGTATCTAGGTCGTATAATTTTTCTGAGTTTATCTATGGTGTTAATATTTGTTAAGATAAAATCCATAAATGGATGGAAGGATATGAGTTTTATAAATTTATATTATATTTTTAAATACATAAATCAATAATACAATAGTATGTCAATTCAAAACTATAATAAAATTTTTTTTAGATGGGATTAGATTATAATAACATAAAGGAAATATCTAATGTTTTTTATATAGACTAGAATATGAATGTTTCCCAATGTTTTCTAAATTTACCAAATCATGTTATAAAATAAATTAAGGATCACATATTGAATGTTCTATTATTAGGTTCTAGACCTCCAACTAAATAATTTTTTTTATATTTCTATAAATCCTTATTCCAATCATCTTTTGGGAAATTCATATGATTAAAAAAATATTATGATGTTTTTAAGAAGAGAAAATATCATAAGGAATGATACATTATCTATAATATTCATCTTTAGGAATAGTAATGATCAATAATTTCCCATATTTTTATGTTTGAAATCTCAGTTTTGGAAAATACATATTTGGAATAAATCCATACGAGTTCTTCAACATAAGACATAACTCATGGTCTATTTTTTGAAAATTAAAATATATCCTCATAAGTTTTTATGAATTGGAAATATATTATATTTATTTCAATGAAATTTACATTAAAATAAACCCAGAATGATATTTATTTTTACTTTTTACCCATTAGTTTATGACACGAATAAACATTCGATTGATGTTATCGAATTATTTTATTCTCATAAAATTTACTTTTCACAATTTCATTCCAAGATTCTTTTTATTATAAAAAATATACATATAAGAAAATTTTAATAATAAGAGATACAAATGATTTTTAATTTACTGTGTGGACTATAAAACATTAACAAAATAATGTTAATAAAAAAATTCTTATCGATTATTGAATGTTTTTTTGTACGGATCACATATATAAAATATTTATAAAATATTTAGTAACTCAAAAAAATTAATTTACTCCAAATAAGTTTTCAATTGATAATTATATTTTGTGAGTGAAAAACATTAATGTAACTTTTTACAAGATAGACCTATCTAGTAATGATATAAATATTGGCAATAAATTCTCAATATTTTTTTAGATTCCTTACTGTAGATATCATAATGTAAACCATAATATTGAGATTATTCTTGTTTATATGAATATTTATGATAATTCTATTCTAATATTTCTAAATATTGAAGGCAATAAATAAGAGGGGTTTAATTCATTATTGGACTTACTATCTATGTGAATACATTTGGAGTTTTCTCCCGAAACTTACAGAATAATTATAATTGGCTCTATATTTCCATGCATTATGAAAGAGGGATAAAATTAGTCCTTTTTCAATGTCTACATGGTATTAATGTGCATTAAGGTTTATCATTAGATGATATAATTTTATATCATTAAATGATCTGAAGATTTTTGGCATGAAATGACATTATTTTAATGATTTTATGCAACAAAATAACCATTTTTCTATTTGGAATTCTATTGGTATGTGTTAAAATAACAATAATAATGTTGTGTAACATTTTTAATTATTTGTATTGAAATGTGTAAAATACAAAAAATTTTAGCATTTTGGAAAATAATGAATTAAATATACATTTTGAAGTAGAAAATTATTATCCAACAATTTTTTTATTGATCATTTGTTGTGAGAAATATGTTTCTATGGAACTATATAATTTTATTGGATATATCCTTTAGAATGGTATATTAAGATGTAAATGGGGAAATTTATAAATCTATATATTCTTATGGAATATTTGGAATGGTACACATAGGATATGGTCATTAAGTTCTATTTGAACTATTTATATGATGTATATAATGTTGTTCTATAGATCATTCGTGATGTTGGTGTGGTTATTCTTGGAAAGGTGATCCATGGAATAAAAATATAGTTTATAAAAAATGAAAAAATAATTAAGTTCCATTTATATATCATGAGAAATATGGATGAGGTTCAATCATTTATTAAATCATATTTTAATTCCCTAATATAATTTTATCTAAGGAATATATATATATATATTATGTTAACTTAGGAGAGTGTAACTTGTGATTTCACTAAGTTGTAAACTATTAACATTTTGGTGGGTGGACAAAGTTTTAAGGTACTAATAAGATATAGGTAGAGTATAAATTGATATATGAATTATATTAAATTACTTAAAGGAATATTTCGTTCATAATTAGGGAGTAATAATTTTTTCAGAACTAATATATTTTTCAAGTGAAATGGGAAAACCATTATATATATCACCTTCATATTCTGATTTAATTGATGACATATAGGTCCTTCTATTCATGAAATTTTTAATACTTGTATTAAATTAAAATTGGGATTAGGAGAGAAATATTATTAAACATGATGAATTGCGAGTTATACAAGTAGAACTAAATGAATTTGGATAAAAAGATGGACCCTTTATCATTCAAACACTTGGAAAGAATTTTTTTTGTACTGTTGACCATTCATATAATTGGTGGAAAATATTTTTTCAAGGGAATGATATAATACTTTTGATGAAATGTTTCATAATGTCGAAAAAATATGTGATATTGCATCAATCATGATGTGATTATTCAAGGATACTAATGGAAGATGATATAGGAATTGTTCATAAAACATGGAGAAACCACAATGAAGAAACATGTTGTAAAAAGAATTATTAACATGAAATATATTACGCACTACATACATATTTTAGTTTTTAATTTTGAAATTAACAACAATTTTAACTATGATATTTTCTATAGTATTTTTATTTATGATAATTATTTTATGAAATATGAGATTTTAATGTATATTATTTATAATTTTATTATATAGAGTGATTAATTTTATGTCAATTTGAAAAAAAGTATTTTTATTATCATCTCTTTGTACCATTTAATTTCATATATACATTTCAAAAAACTCCACTTTTAATTTTTAGATTATGGAAAATGTTAAGTATAATATTTTTTTTCGTAAAATTATTTACCTTATATATTTTAATAACTAATCTATATTTATTATATAATACGCATAATTGAGATGACATTTATTCTATTTCTATATAAAATTTTATATCACATTTTTTTAGTTTTCTTCTTTATGTACCATTTTTTGCTTACAAATATTTTTATCTTCTTCTATTTTATTAATATGAAAAAATATTAAATTTATATAAAATTTAATTTTAGTTACTATAAATTTTCAATTTTTTGTAAATTGTTTTACGTGTATTTTTTATTTTAATTCATTTAATATTATTTTATAAATTTTTTAAAATTTTATTTTTAAGAACATGTGTTCTCAAACTATAGATTAAATGCATTCTTTATCATAGGAGAATCCTTATTCTTCAATTTATGTGCCTCATAAACCTATAAGGTAGGATAATACAACTGTATTTAATAAATGTGTTAGTTTTTTTATAATTATTTTTTTAAATTATATTTATATGGAAAAAAAGAAAACAATTTATATTAATAGTGACTGTAATGCATCTATCTAAATGCCAACAATTTTTGATTTTTGGGTTATTACAATCACTGGAAAAATTATTTTTATAATTTTTGAATGGAGGGGTGTGAACCCGAAAAACAGAGATAAGTGATAAGAGAACAACCTGAAAAAAATACATTAATATTTTACTAATCATAATAATTATTTACTAATTTATAATTTTAGTTTGATTTTATCTCTCTCTATCATATATCATTTTACTTACCAGATTCAAAAGAAATGAGGTTATGAATCCTTTATCTTTATACAGTGATATGGAGAGAATATAATTCAATATTAATTATATATATGATTTTTGGGAGAGAGAAAATGAAAATCAAAACCATGTTTATTGAGATCTAAATGAATATATATATAATAATATTTTTGAAAGACGATAGAAAAAAACATTTTTTGTATGTGTAATAGCATCTGTTGAATTTTTATTCATATATAATTATTAAATAATATTCACAATATATTTATTTCCCTTAATTAATAACCAATTAATGGATCTCTCTTGGAAAATTAAGTGAGTAATTTATACCCTCATACATTATATTTAAAAGGATATGCATTATTGTATGAAAAAATTATTACCAAAAAGTTTAATGAATTTTTATTTAGGTTGTTAATACCTGTAGAGAATTACCCCATCCCATCTATAATTACATCTTGAACAAAATTGTA
Source organism: Viscum album (assembly GCA_963277665.1). Classification (NCBI taxonomy): domain Eukaryota; kingdom Viridiplantae; phylum Streptophyta; class Magnoliopsida; order Santalales; family Viscaceae; genus Viscum; species Viscum album. The sequence continues at coordinate 507,139,222 of OY728150.1, forward strand.
TGTCATTTATTAAAATGGGAAATATTTTATTGAATAGTCAATAACGGTAGTTGATAATATTGTGATAATAAATTTTTATGTTTTATTGACTATTTAATAATTTTCTTGAACAAGTATAATTTTAGAAAATACATTATATATGGTAGGATGTACATTTTGGTGACTTTATGTGGATGGAATGAATGTATGTTTCATATATGAGTATACAATGAGGGTGTATCTCTTAGAAAAGTGTTACTTAATCCTAATAATTCATAGATTGAGGAAGTATATGGAAAATAAATAGAATTATTACATACAAAACATTGGGATTTTGTGAGTCTATAGAAGAAATTATTAGATCACCAGTTCCATCAATTCTTGGATACATTATGAGATTGTATCAATATACATACCAACTCTTCCACCCTAACCACAGTCAACCATTTACTATTAGAATTTTTTTGAATATATTTAGTATCATATTATTGTATATGGGATCAGGAATTATATTGGAGATACCATATATAATTATGAAATGGATTAATATATATTATAGTTTATGTTATGAGATATTTTAGATCAATGAACTATAGTCCCCAACTAATGAGGTAGAAACTATTTTATTGTGTTTCAAAACTTTTTACTTTGTTTATCTAAATTTTATATAAAAAGTCCACAAGGGAATTAATTTAGTAATTTTTTATAAATTATTATTTTTCAATTCATTTGAATATTTTAATATGTATATATAGGTATATTTAACATTTAAATGTTAAAATAAATTTACAGAAAGAATCATATCACATATCTTTTTGGTGATACATTTCATGTATCCAATGATCTAATTGAATTTTTTAAATATGATTCTATAATATGTTATTATTATTAAATAATAATATTTTTTTTATCATTTTTATGTCATTATTAGCTAGAAATAATGTGTAATGATATCATGACTCATGTTTTTACTAATGTTTTCTTCATTGGAGTTGTGAAGTTATTTTCTATGTATATAAATTAAAATAATTATTTATATTAAATATATTAAATAAGATTTAAAAAGAATTCATTTTCATGATTAAATTGGTATATCAATACCCTTTACCTTCAATAAGACATAACAATTGTGAATGGATTAATGGTCCAAAATTTCATTTGTCGAGCAGTGATGACTGTAAAAAATAAAGTCATAATTTAATATTTTTTTTGTTATTTTAGAATAAATAAGTAAATATTTCTATGTTTTTATATCATGAGATGTTTAAAAAGAAAATTCATTAAACTAACACAATATAAAACACTCTCAATTATATTATCTTTCACATTGATCTATTTTTTATTTTAGTTACCAATAAATGTTGTCTATTTTTTTATCCCTAAGGAAAAAACACGTATTGCTTACACTTTGTAATAAGTGATGTTAATGGTTGATTGATAAATGTATTTTACAAATAACTTATATTGTTTTAACCATATTCTTTTATTATATCTTTTTATGTTAATTTTTGTCATTAATATAAATTTTAAATGGGTGTTGAAAGCATTTTCACATGTGATAATATTTTATAAGTAGTTTTGTTTAGAAACTATAATTTTTTTAAAATTTAAAATATGATTAAAAAATATGATTTAATTTTCAATAATGAGGTATGTATTATGGGTATTATGTTTTATAATATATGTATGTAAATATTAAAGTACAACAACAATATCATTAATAATGTGATATTTACTTAATATTTTCCTTCTATATATCATGTTATTTTGACATTAAATATAACAATATTCATTATATTGTTAATATATTTTGTGAAATTATATAATATTATAAAATTAATTTCGATCACTTATATGTAATATTGATTAATTATATTACAAAGAGTAGAATAATTCTAGTTTGTAATATGATTATTGAATAATTTATATAATATATTTGAATTTTGAAAATTTAATACTCTAATATTTATAGAAATATAAAATAATCATAATTTTGTTGTTGAATAAAAAATAAATACTTGAAATTATATTTATTTATGTTTCAATAAATTATCACATTAGATTTTAAAATAATTGACATGAAGTGTAAATAAAAAATATTCCACAAAATTTATCAAAAACTGACATTAAATTTAATATGCGAATAATTGTTTTATAAAATAATAAATATGAGTTTTATATAAATTTATTTAAAACCAAAATAAAATGGCCTAAGATGTTGGAATTAAATTTTTTTTCCATTTTTATTTAAAAAAACAATGAGTAATAAAAAATATCAGTTTTTTAAATGAATAAAATAATAATAAGAATTATATTTTAAAATTTATTCCTGTAAAAACAATTTAATCTCAATCTTTTTGAAAATTGATATTTTTATTAAATTGTTTATTTCTGTTATAAAAATGACTCAACATTTTAATTTTCTACAACACACACAATGGTTGGAAATTATGACCAAAATAAAAAAAATACTATAAAAACGCAATTATATATAAGTGTATCAGATGTGTTGGATGATGTGGTGTGGTTATGGGATACATAAGTAGAGGTGTAGTAGTAGTTAGATAAATATGGGAATGTTATCGGAGATAAGTATGGCATGTGTGGAGGGTGATTTCTTTTGTTGTTTCTTCTCTTGATTATTGTTTATAATTTATTTAAATTTGTTTATGAAATTCATCGGGAATTTATTATACTTATTTACAAGACACGTGTGAGTTTAGAGGAGGAAACAAGATGTTATAATTTTATACTCAATCTATTTTTTTATTTTATTATATTTAAAGGATTATGATGACGAAATAGGCATGCCATTTTATTTTAGGCAAAGAACATAGAATTGTTTTAATTGTGCATAAAAATCAAGATATTTGGAGGTCGAATCATCATGTGAAGGATATTTCTATTAAAGTTAAAGACAATATTATAGATTTTTAAATATATTACAGACATCATTTCTAATTAAAATACTATTTATTATTTTCATCATGGTGATGAACTGTTTTAATTCCTCTATGTGAACATTTATACGTGTTAAAGGTCCTATATCTTCACCCACAATGGATAATTATTCTCTAGTTTAATTCCATACTTATAGGAACACTAGATTTAACCTCTATATAGAAAGGGGTATTCATTTTTGTGTTTTGATTTCACCAATGAATAGGTGTTCTTATATATCTTTATGAAGGGAATCATAACCGATATAGTGCGGCTCCATTTAATATGGGACGTTATACAATTAAAGTATTATGAAAGTTAATAATGATGTGACACTTCTGTTCAAGAACCCTATGATAATGAAGTAACATTTATCCTCATATTTCCATGACCAAAATATCATAATGCTAAAGTTCATATGATAAGGATTTTTTTGGGATATACAAATATATTATTAAAGAATTGTTAGGATGTGGTGCCTAGAAATTTCTTGATATGAGACATATAATTTTGTTTCCCATTCTATTTTTACTTTAATGATGAGTCAAGTGATGTACTTTTTGGGATGACACTAGATTTTATGTTTAAATGTTTTTCTCAAGCCTATTGGTGATTAGATATGCTAGGATGACAAGAAACATGGGTGATGTGATCATATAAATAAAATTTTGGAATTTCACTTTATTAGAAACATATTTGGTTATTAATTACTCACTGATTGGACTAGTGAGGATGAATAAAAACAGAATATTTATGGGTTCATATTTAGAGAAATCATGTTTAATATCTTGGAAATGTTTATGGTTTATCAATTTTATAGAGATAAAGGCCTCTTTATTAAGAAAATTAATAATTGATTGCATTAATATGATTTTACCAGTTAGGGATAAAAAAAATGTTGTTACCTATTTTTAGTGGAATATATTATCAAAATGATAAAAAAAATATTATATTAGAATGTTTTTTTTAAATTGGGTGGTTTGGAGGAGGTATTGATTGATTAAGCTTCTCTGGGTATTGATTTGGATGATAGTGTTCTAGTAATGGACTTGGAGTTATCTAGTTGAAGAGAATGAGTTTAACTAATGAAAATATTTATGGTATACAATGTATCTTGGTGTAATTTGTATGGATTTACATAGATCAACAAAGATAATATTTTAATTCAATTATTTTAATTACACGAATGAATATTTTTATATAATTAATAACCCTTTAGTTAAATTTTTTATTATGGTGGACCACATTAAATAGGTAAACATATATTATGATAATCCTAAGAACATATAATATTATATTTCTTTATAAGGGTGTGGTCTAAATGTGAATGTATGTATCTATGTCTTACCACTATGCATGTTACGAGTAGTTGGAAGCCCTCCAAAAAAAGTTATCTAGAGAAATAATATTCCATAAAATAATTATGTAGTGTGCTACAAAGTATTCATATTTTATAGTTTATAATGGTCATGTGTCTAGAGGTATTTTATATTTCTAAATTGGCTTGACATTCCTAAATGATTTTTATGAAATTATTTTTTATACTCATCATATATATATATATACATTCTACATATAGTAATTTGTTTCAAAGGAATATATTGTCAATGTCTCTCTAATTAACAAAAATATTTTATATAATATCGATGTTTAGGTATCTCTATGTGTGTCCCTTGTAAAATGTCATTGTTTGGAAATGTATATTGGTGATATTATTTATTGGTAAAACCATATAATCTCTTTTCTCAAAAATTCTTGAGCATCCACTACATAAGATTTCCTAGGAGATCATATAATCACACCTCTGATGAAGCAATGGCAGGATGAAGAAAAAATCTCAAGTATATGAAACAATATTGAATCACCACCCTTCCATAAAAGAAACAATCCTACTAAATGATGATAGCAGTTTGAATGGATATCCAATTTTCTGTGTAAAATAATTATCCTATATCAAATTTATATATGATATGCATAATATTTATATATTTGATCACTTTTTATATATAATTGTTTTCATTAATAATGTTACCTTCTTTTCTCTATGTAAAAGTTATTTTCTATCATTTTGAAGTATCAAAAAACACCTCTACCCCCCACCATAACATGATCTATTTTGATGAATAATTGGATTATCTAAATATGTTCTATAAGGTCTATATAAAATATAGGATAAAATGTAACCTCAACTGCTATGTCATGGATGGTATGCCATTAATTATATTCCATGTTATTTGAAATAAAATTAATTTAATTTTACCCTATCATATAAATATATACTTATAATACAATATAACTATTCTATAAAAGAACATTACTGGGACTTATTGGTATGAACATAGAAATTAAATGGACCTTATTTTAAGAATAATTTTATTTCAATTATCTGATTGTATAATGATTTTTATTATTTCTTATGAGTATTTTTCTATATATATTATTTACATTTTAAAAAAATACATGGTATTATTTCACTAAAATACATTTTTAAACTTACTAGGACAACATGTTTTTTTATTTTCTCTTTTATAGAAATACGCTAATAAATTGTTGATAGTTTTCCTACTATAATGTAGATGATGAATAATAATATAATTTATGGTATTTGGTTCTTCTTTATTATTATAATGCATTGTTTTTTCTCTCATATCTGATTAGAACAAAAATTTGGAATTTTATTGATTTAAAAATGCTTCAAAATTACACATTATTATTACTCATTGTTTCACCAATTCATAAAATTTATCCAAGTCATAACCAACTAGTGCATTGAACCAACCATCAATGTAAATTGGCATGAGCCAATGTATTTGTGATAGGGAACTTGGTCAATGTGGTCATACATAGATATGGGCATATCATTCGGTGTAACCAACTAAATATTGAGTAGGTTCCTCATGTAAACAATAATAGATTTATTTCTATTCATAAATTTTATGGATTTATTTCTAAAATAGTAAATTGGGGTATAATTCAATCATAGAAATATACCTTTTGGATGTATTTGAGATGGATTGGGGGTGTCTACACTAGTTCGAACAAAGATGTTCTTGTTTTGGGAGGGAGATGAAAGAGGTTTGTATCTTCAAGTTGGTTTTGGTATCACAATATTTTTCCCACAAAAATGATTATATCATTCAATTAATGATATATTATTTTATAATAAAAATCAACAAATTTTATCACAGTTCTTAGGATGACATAGAGATGAGTCCACCACTTGAAAGGTTACTTCAATTATTGGTGATGGAACTCAATGATAAGACCATTACATACATATTGAAATTTTAATTATTTCCAAATATGGACTATTCAACAAGATGAATAATTATTGAATGAAGACAAGGATTCTATTTAGAAACCAACTCCAATAAAATCACGGGAATATAGGTGGGTGTTTCCCAAATTTGGATGATGGTTGATATAGCAAGGGGGTTGGGGACACATCCCCATAGTAAACCCATGATTTCTCTTAGAACCATTTCCTATGATTTTTTATGTGGATACCTCCTTTAAATGTGTGAGTTATAGAATAGTGTATGAAACAATACATTTTTGGTGATGGTGGAAAAAGAGAGTAGAAAAATTAATAACTGGGTCAAGAATATATTAGCTATGATATATTGACACAATAATCATATCAATAGGAGTTTTCCATGTTCTTGATTTTTGGCCCCATTCAAGTGATATGAGATTGGGTCAAATAACAATTTAAGGTTTATGATTCTATTTATAAAATGAATATTCCAAAAAAAATTAAATCCTTATATTAAAGGAATTTAATGATTATAGATTCTAAAAAATATTGGAAAATATATAGCCAATATTTTCAGTTTATATAGCTCATTCATAATTATATAGTACTAGGATCCAATTGGACCAATCACTAATAAGATCATCAGAATTCACTGGTAGTGATATGTTCTCAAATAAATATAAAAGGGAATTCACTAAGAAATGTTAGATAGACTGATAATAAATCATGTCTATATAACTTAATGATTTAGCTATCAATAACATTTTATATGAATGATATTTAACACTCATTCTTATTGTATCTATATTGAAGGGAATACTATGGTAATAAACTAGTTCAATTTAATACTTATGTCAGTGTATATAGTTTTTTTTCTTGTTTTTACTAAATGAGTCTATTATTGTGTTTCCACCAACTATGCCGAATCAAGGATTAGAGATTATCTCGATAGAGTTCATGTAGAGTTGGATACTCATGTTAATTTATGACTTGAAACTGATGCTAAAAATGGATACTTAAGTAGATAAATGTTCATATAAGATTCATCTTCCAGGAAATTGTACAAAAAATCAGATAATTGGATTAAAATTATGGAATTTTGATCCATATCCCTTTACAATGGCTGTTAAACCTCCAACAATAATCCCTCCTTACACTTAGTTTCCAAAATCCTGGAGTGAATTATATTCCTTTAGCAGTATCTCAATCATAAATAAAATCTAGGATACACTGCATGTTGAGGATTTTTTTTGACATACCATTCCCAATTCAATAAACTATTCAGCATTACATACATCGACCATCATGATGAGGTCAGGGACTATATCATGATGATTTATGACTTAATTCACAACTTCAGTACTCAATACAATTATTAAAATTCAGTACATGAATTAATCATCCTTCAATATACAAGTGATTATATAGATTTTAATGATAGTCATAATGATGAGGTTTATGAATAAAATGATGATGATTACAAGGGAAGTGATTATAAAAGTTCACTATTAGTAATGTAATTCACTTATGGAGAAGATAATAACAAATTTCTTCTAATTCATTTGTAACATCGAACTCATTCATGATTCATATGTTTATATCAGCACTATTTATGACCCATCCTTTCAAATTCTATAAGAATTAAATTGATACCACTCACCCATTAGGTCCTTATAGTTTTCTCTAGGTTGTAACTATGATTATGTATATTACTGAAATGAGTGATAAGGTTAATTAAATCCTTTCACATACTAAAATAATGTAGAGTAGGGATAAGTATTATGACCATTTAGAGGTATTTTTTATAGTATCCCCAGTTTATCAATAACATAGCCTTTAATATAAATATTTTTTAATGGGACTGAGGAATGAAGAAAGAACTCTTCTAGTATTTTGTGACGTCAATTTGAGTCTTGGGATTCTCTAACCAATTAAATTGTATTTAATTTTTATGAAAATATTACAATTTTCAAAGATGGAAAGGAATTTCATATGGGGTTGTTATCACCAACCATTACAGTAGTAGAATATCATGCACTATGGAAGTTGTAATCAAGTATGATTCTTATTGTTGAGGTATAGTGAAGGCATGAATCAGGACTATATTAAAATGTATAATCTAATATGAAAATAAAACTATAACTAGTGGATTTATTTTTGGCGGATGTTGATGATATTTTGAACATATTACTTTATTTATCACTAAACAAATTCATGTTTTCAGTGTATTTCATTAAATATATAAATTGTTTCAATCTGTACCGTCCACCAATCACATTAATCAATATCAATTTCATTTTACGTGATAAAAACTACTCAACACTAACAAAAATATACTAGTGAAAACAATGGAACCTTGGTTAATAATTCCATTGGATTGTTTTATGATTCAATTGGTAGATTATTCTATTGAATCTCTCCATTATGAATCACTTCAATATGACCATTCACACACAATGATTAAAATAATGGTAATTTAGATGAAATAAGAAAAAAAATCCATATATTTGGGTATGTAGGGTTAGTTACTACTCATTTTTAATCCATTTTAGTGGTGTTAAAGAGTATATATCTCAATGTTATTTAGTCATGGAAAACATCCTAGTTCCTATTATGTAATTGGAATCAATATTTATGCAATTTAAAGTCTATATGGTGTTATAACAGTCTCTACTATGGATAATTTTGAGGTTATTCATTAAAACACCTATAAATGGTCTTTGGGATTATGTACACAATGTGTGACACATTTTTACCACCTTAGGATGTGTACGATTTGACAAATATAAAATATATTTGGGTTTTTAGAATATATTCAATATATAATGTTTATTATAATCCTTTTAGCCAATTTTGTTCACAATGGATTTGATAAGGCACTCTTAAAAATTGAGGATTTTGGTGCACTAATAAACTTCACACAAAGATGTAGTCGTAATTAACTAATAGTTCTATCATGTGGATATAAAATAGTAATGTTTCATTTTCATCAAAAATATTCCCACATTATCTAGGTAACAATTTTGTTGTGGTGATAAATTCTTGAAGAAAAAACATTAATAGGTAATCTACATCCTAATCCAACCTAAACTAAGGATGGAGTGATAATGAAAAAAAAAGTTTACTAGGGTAATAAGCCAAGGGACGATATTATTAAAAGTGAAGAGGAAGAAAGAATCTATAAAGGGATTTAGGCCAAAAAATCGATACATAATCAATTAGATTCTTATTTAGATAAGATAATTTCTTATTATTGGAAAATTTTGATGAAATCCAAATAGAATATTTACAATTTATTGTAACACATCCACCCCCCATATATACATATTATTGTGTCGTATGAGAGGCTGTATAATCTGTATCATCCACCTTTATTGAAATTTTTTTAATTGAATATTTCACTCAAAAGAGATTCAATATTTTACAAAATATAGATACAAAAATAACATGAAGAATAATTAAAAAATTAATATTAAATGAATTGAATATATCTAAACATTTAATGAACATGGATTCAGAAAATCATAATCATAAAATAATTGAATGAATAATGAAATATAATAAAACATTTATTATACATAATAATTTTTTTTTCAGAAATGGATATAGAAAAGATTGATATGTATCATGCATACTGTAAATATAAACAAAATTTAACCTATTAGATAATAATTCACATGGCTTGATTTCATACTATACATAATATCATAGATGGATATTGGTGGGTTTTATATGAAGTGAATCTATTATAACCATAATCCAATGTTACACTCTTCGTATATGTGTGAGTTAATGAAATAGCATAGGTGAAATTTTGAAAATGAATTTTAATGTGGGAGTTCATGTTCATGATGGATTAAAATACCCAACAACAAAAGAATTGAGTTCCATGTATAAAAAAACTAAAAAATTGTTTCAGGTATAAAAGGATTATCTAGTTATTTTTGAGACCATTAGGCCTTGTTTAAATTTTTTTAAACATTAATACTGAAAAATATGGGCCTTATGAAACTTTTCTATTACATAATTTTAACCCAAACAATATCAAAATATATGAAATAGAAAATCACAATGGATAGAAACTATGGTATTTCTTAGGTCACCATACACAGCTTTTAAAAATATCCAAAATTATTCACCTTTCTATTTAAAATACTATATATTTTTTCATATACTTTTATGGAATATGACTATAAATTTGAGACTATATATTTTACCAATATTTCATTTTGTGGGTATTCAATCTAGAATTTATCATTTCTCATTCTTTTGGATGTTTATGGGAATGAATGTCAGACCAAACAAGATTTTTGATTATGTTCATATAATTTTTAAAAAAATTATTCTATTGTTTATGGTCAAGAAATAATGAAAATATTATGGCTCATATTTGAGGTCATACAGATTTTAATAGTAATGAGTGCACTGTTTAAAAATATATTTTTTTTAAAAATATATTTGGTAATCATTATAGTGATTGGGTAAAGGTAAAATCATCATGAATTGAATGTATTATACTATTATAAATGACCTCTAAAGGAATGATTCTTGTGATTTATGGTCATAGTTCTTGGAACATTGAGGGAAAAGTAACAATTATTATACATAGTATAAGGAAAATATGCATTGTAATGCAATTTAATAGAGGAATTTTGTGGTCTATTTTTTTATTTTATTTTCATCAATTAAGAAAATATGAGACAAAAATAGATTCTCACAGATCACCATTCTATATATTTGAATGAAAAATATAATACAATAATACAAAATATGTATACTGAGGATTTTTTTTTATCATAATTTATTGATGAGTTCAATAGTAATGTTATTAAATGATTATGAAATACGAATGTAATATTTATATTATGGAAACATGTTATTTATTAACTATAGTTATATAGGATATACATTTAATAAATATTCATACATAATTTATGAACATTATGATTATACTTACTTTTTATAAGTAAAAATGAATGTGTAATTATGATAAAAAAAGTCTTCAAATCATAGTGGTATGAACATCATTACATATCATGTCATAACAGGAATCTATCCCCACATAATTCTTAGAGAAAAATATTTCATTATAGTATAGATTCAAAATTATAAACTCTCAACCGAAATGACGGGACAATACAAATGGTGGCAGTATTGATAAATAATAAATAATACTTTTTTCTTATAAAACTAATTTCAAGTGTCACTACATACCTAATGAAATCAATAATAAAGTGACACATAGTTCTTGAAAGAAAATATGTCTATATACATTTCACTCATGTTCAATGTATAGATAATGAAATATTTATATCCATGCATATGACCATTGAGGTACACATAATGTAAATTAGAAAAGTATCAAAACATTAATAGAATTATTAATTAAAATTGATGAATTAATATGAGAGATATGGGTTGAAAACCTATGGTTTGGTCTTAGATAACTAACTAATACATAATTATGTATCTTATAAGAAATAGGAATGCATAGACACATTATTTTGGGAAGAGTTCTCTACATATATCGAACTCTTATTGATGAATGAGGTGGAGAATTTTATGGTTGTTAATTATCTTATCACTAATATGGATGATGGTATTGATGGGGTAAAAGTTATTTCTAGTGAATATTGAGAAAACCCCATAATCACTGTGTGTCATGAGAAATTAACAATACAAAAACATTTATATCCTAGAAAAGATAATCTATATAGATATATATTATACATAAGTGAAATGAAATGAAATAATATATGTTCCATGATATTAAGGGTCAATAAAATTGAATTTTTAAAGTCTCAATCACTACAATAATGAGGGTAATTTGAGTCAATAAATACACTATTGGACATGAATAAGAGGTTTGGGAGTCACAATGTCTCTTGTAAGAAAATAAAATCCACACATAGTTCTTGGACATTTTGGAATATTTAAAATGACATAGTATTATGAATATTGTAATTCATAAGTATATACTCTTAAATATATCATACTCTCACTTAATGAAATATTCTCATATGAAATGTGCCGCTCTAAGTAGTTTATAGGTCATACGAGAGATACCATTAATTCAGGCTGTATAAATTTATTATCAAAAGGAAAATGTGTTATATAATTTTAGTTAATTCAATGAGGTAAATCTAATATTGGATCCCTTTTTTACATATAATAATTTGAAATTAATTAAGGAATATTTTCAAATGTAAGCACTAAGATGGTTCGAGAATCTAAGACCCAGTGAGCCTGAAAATATTATAACAAAAATATTAAATATATTAATATCATGCAGACATAATTTTCATTCAATGGTGTAATAACTCCCAAAAAGAGTCTCAGATCATAAATATGAGACCATAGTTGAGTCTATGATGTGGGGTTTACCCAAGGACCATCCTATGGTTGCTCATCATTAGATGTTGAGTTGAGGTAGTCGTTCATGGTGCATTTTTTTAAAATAAAAATTTAATTTAATCTATTTTATATTAAAGTCAAATAATCGAATTTACTATTTATATTGAATATTATGTAAATTGTCCATGGTTTTCCACATTAGACCTCAAGGAATTGACATGATCTCAAAATATACTTATTTAGTGAACCATGTCGGAAGAAGAAATGAGATCAGATCAAAGTTGATCAAGAGGTATAAAATATAGTGAACTATATTCATCTCTAGAAAAAATTTTATTCACCAATGAATGATCCAAATTAATATAGGAATCTTCAATTTTTTTCAACCTTTTGATTAAAATATTGAGGAATGATTTTATATCTTTTATTGATTCTACGATCACACGTTGAGTATATGAGCCCCATAGATGGAGTGTTTCATTTAATTCCTTTATTTATTTATTTACCAAGTTCTCAACATTTTTTACCAATGTATTATCATTGTAAAAGAAATGTTGATCATAAAACGTTTCACATTTTTATTGTTCCATTTCAATATCTATTCTCAGTGTTTTTCTCCATTATCCCACATGATCGTTGTTTGAAATATTGGAGGAGTATTCAACCATGAATGAACCCCCAAATTCATGGTTTCTTGCTGAATGATTAATGGGTAGGTGTTTTATAGATGGATAATAATTGATTAATTGTGATAATTTATGGATCTAAAATCAAAAAATGATGTTGGGTGACAAAATAGAGACTTAACATATGGTGGTTCCTTGATTGGGAAATCGAGATCTGATTTCTATCCATTAGAGGAAAGCATCACGACCCACACCTAAATGAGGATGAAGAAAAAAAATACCCCTTTCCCTCCTCTATAGAATATGGGTGGTGACTAGTGATGAATGAATAAATAACATGGGGAGGAAGTTTCCTAAATACCTGTATGCACACACATACCAATCCTGATTCAGAAGTAGAGGGGAAGTATATTAAAATAAGAACCATTATAAGGGAACAAAAACTCATGAAAAACCTCTATAATTTATGAGTGTATTGTAGTATAATGTAACAAAGTAAATGGATAAAATACATTCTGAACCAGAAAATTTTCCCATCCTGACAAAATTGGAAATGTAAAATGCTGAGAGTGCCTATCTCTTGATCATAATGATGCTACCATCATATGTGGTCCAAAGTACCAAATATCATAATACTTTGTGAAGTTACCATCAAACTATCCATCACATACCCAAGATATCACATGTGTGGGAAATTCCAGGAATCTGTGAGTATATATATACATATTAGGAAATCCAGAAAGCAAAAGGGGAAGTTTTAATCGATACAATAGTAAAAGAAATAAAGCAGGTCATACACAGAATGTAGTGAAAGATAATAGATCAAATCAAGTAAGAGTCTAAGTAAACTAATCAAAATACAAGAGGCTTACCACAGTGTATAGATGAAGTACACATCGAGTTTTTTCCACCTATTTTATGAGGGTAAATGATCATACCATGAGAATATAAACATAGAAAGCATGTGAAAGAACCAATTCATCTTCACATCTCATGGAAAGAGGGTAAAAACTACAACCATTTTTATTTAGAATGTTTATATTTATATTTTCAGTCAAATAATCCCAAACAAGTGAGTAAGGGGATTTCCATCTCCTAGCTCAGCCGAGGAAGAAGAGATTCTAACAGTTCCCAAAGACCATCAACAATGCCTATAATTTCATGCTTCTTCATAGAAGTAACTATTCAAATCAACCCACACATCATCACAATGTCACATAGTATGCAACAATTTCCATGTAGCAGACTCATTCCCTAGATTACCATGGGGTCCCACCCTATATGTAGAGGACCCATGCCCATGATGATGGGGGGTTCCACTCTAGTCATCGAGGAACCAGGCCTTATGTGAAAGCAGATTCCACTCAGAAAGGTAGATGAATTGAGCCCAATATGATAGTGGGTTACACTATAAAGGTTATATACCCAATCCCTGGTGTGTCAGGGGGTTCCACCCATTTCATCAAGGACCCAATCCCTATCTTATAGAGGGGTTCTTATTCAAAATTTAGATGCCTACACTATAGTTGATGGGGGTTCCAATCTAATGGTCGAGGACCCATGATTGGTGTGATAGAGGTTCCACTCGGGTCATAGAGGACACGCTCCCCATAGTATTGGTGAATTCGACTCAAAACATTAGAGGACTAATTCCCAAGATGATGGGGTCCCACTTTGATGGATGATAACCTATGGCCTATTGTGACAGGAGTTACACTCTGGTCACTGATGACCCAGACCATATATGATAAGGGGATCCACTAAAAAAGGTAGATGACCTGTGACAAAGCTAATGGGGGTTTCAATCTATAGGAATCCTCCAATGATCCCACATAATCTAAGTCATCATTGATAATTTCCTAACAAAGCCCCATGCACAAACCATTCCCCAACATATCTCAAAATCCATATCCGAGTACAACATCACATTCAATGCGAAAAAACACTCAGGATAGGCCAAGATTGGTCCAATATCCGAGCCTAAATGAATATCGTATTGAACATTAATGCTTTATAAAAATGATATAGGGGACATATGACATGTGATGGGATACACGCAGTGTGTGATCCTACTCGTTTTCATTGTTGTGTCCCTAGAGGTACATATCTCCCAACCCTTGTAGATGTATACTCAGTGCAGGAGGACTACATTGTGTGTCTAAACTATTCGGGATAGGGCTAGGTCTTTATGGAAGTGTCTACGTACATTGGTACATATTTATGTGATTATATATATTCTCCCACACAGGGACCCACCCTTGTGACCCATCACACAACTCATCGTCCTAGGTTCTAGGTGTATAGAGTATAAGAGGACTACATGTTTGGACATCCTTAAAAATTTTGGAAACCCTAGACAACAAAGCTTGGGGATACATATCTTCTATTCATCATGATACACGTCATGAAGTTGGGATTTTCAATGTTCTTATAGCTATTATTTATATAACAAATCCATCCTCACATCATTGAATCCTTCCCAATCAGAATGAGAAAAGATAGGATCATGTTGTGGAATGTAGTATTTGTCTATTATAGACTGGAAATAGGATTTTTTAATGTCATGGGGGTTCTTCATATGAATCTCCTAATTTATATCCTTCTGTATTCAATTATTCGGTATAATTTCATTGAAACGATCATCCAAAACTTTACAAAATTCCATATTTCTCCCATTTCATGGATTTTTTCCGCATTCATAATCTTTCATGATTCCAGGTGTCCGATCAGGCTCGGTTTCACCTGGAAACATTGAATCAGGACAATGGGATACTACTAGTGAATAATGTAATGTAATTCAGGGTAAACACATAATAACAAAAGGTACATCAATCATTTTCCATGTTTCATTTTCCAATGATCAAGAATACAGATAATACCGGTGATAAAAAACAAAATAAATAAATTTACTTGTTATAAGGGCTCAAGAAATGGTTAAAAAATTACTGCTGATCATAAATTAGATGGTTTCTACCCATCAATTTAAATAAAAGGGAATAAAATATTGATGACACCAACCTAGATATTGGATATTTCATCACCAAATAATGTTTTTAGGATTTTTGGAATCCGTTGTATTCACTCTGTCTCGATCTTCACTGTTCCATTGTATCATCATCGTCCAATTCCATTCTACAATGATTATAGGATATATAAACTATTATTATATCCTAGGATTTTGAGTTTATCCTTGGAAAATACCAAGGTATGTATACTTATAGAAGTTTTATTTAGGTAAAATGAATGAATGAATTAAATAAATAAACACATAATCCAATGAACATACCACCAATGGGTGAGATTTTTGAACACCCTGTTCCAACCCATTTTAGGTCCCTCTTAATGTCAACATCCCATTACAGAATCATCATTGGCCACAAATTTTGATTTGAGCAGCCGTCTAAGATTCATCACATTTATATTATGAAACATTGCACGCATGGAATAAAATATACTAATTTATTTTAAAAAATTAATTCTAGCCACACTGGCCGTCTGAATAATACGTTTTCTCATCTCCAAGCTCTAGAAATATATATATGAATATTTCATGGTCTTCCAAAGTAAAAACTATGTCTCTACATCATTCACACATTTATGATTTTTCTCCCTGAAAGAGAAAGTGATATAATCCTATAAGGATATTGAGCATGCATCTAGATCTCATAAACCAGGTTGATCCCCTGTACATTCCCATTACGCCACAAAAAATAAACCAAAGGTTTAGTCTATTGATGTATGTTACCCTCTTATTTATCTTATATCACCATCAGGTGCTCTGCAAATGTGTCTCCATCCTTACTGTCCATCTCTCCTAGTCTGTTATATTCTTGGGTTTGAGAACATATATCCTCATCAAACAAATGTGGATGAATTCAAGATCTATATCAAACTATGGGGGTAGGGTATCGTAGTAACCATCATCGACATCCCTCTATATGATCTCGAATAGCTCAATGAACCTCAGGGATAGATTCCCACAATGGATGAAGGTATAAAATCATCATCATGGGGAGACTCTCAGGGAAATGTGGTCACACTGATCAAACTTCAAGGTTCTACAATGATGATCTTACAAAGATATATGCCAACTTGGGGCCATCATAATCATCTCACAGATGACCTTGACCTTATCCATCATGACCTGCACTATCTCTTAGCCCACAAGAGATTTCTCCTTGATCTCTATCCAAGATACGGTTAAACTACAAGATCTCTCATATTGTCCCTCAAAGGGTTCTATTCTGATGTTAGTCTTCCAAATGATGTTTTACCCAAAATCTACCAAATTCTTGTGATCCTCCTAGCTCCGACTGAAGTCCAATACACAAACCATTTTTATATCCTCGAACTCATTGATAGTTCACTTGTTCTGCCCAACAATCTTGGGAAAAAGGTTTTAATCATCTGTATTTGGGTTTCAAATGATTCATGTTGTCCTCTCCACCACTATGATGTAAAACACTTGTCATGATCAGAGACAATCATCGAGGGAAACCCCTGGAAGTGAATGATCTCATTTACATATAATTGCTCCAAACTCTCAAATGAACTCTATTATATAATATAAAGAATGTATCCCAATGTCAGGAGTAGATTACAATCTCCTAGATAAATTCACGGCCTTTCCTTTTGCACAAAAAGATTATCAAAAAATTAATTGATATACAATCCCACATCAGCTCCAAGATATCAATGGGTTTCCAAAAACCCACTATAACATTGTTCTCAACTAGAACTTACTGACAGGTGAGGAATAGAGAGATAAAATCACATATTCTTTGTATCATGTTGGACCACCAAAAATAATTATGAAGGCCTATGTAAAAATACTCTACACAGTGATGTACAGATAGGGGAGAAGTGTGGAATGCTCCCAATACCTCTTCCTGCATCCTGACTAGAACCTCAATACTACAATGGAAAAAAATATTACCTGATTCTCTCCTTCATAATATACATCTAGTGATTTTCATATGAATATCTAGTACCAGAAGTAATTGTAGTTGATATATACCAACTAGCACTCTCTCTAACACTTGACATGTGTAAGAGTCAACACAATCAACTAAATGAATGTTGTACCCTCCTACTCCACCATGGTATGGTGTAGGTAGTACAACTATTCAGATGTCTCTTTCACCAAGTATTATTTTGGATTCCTACTAAGGTAATACTCTACCACGATTACCATACCCAAGGTTTATACTTTCTTGAACTCAAAGTCATGCATGAACTTCATTCAGTGCTGATGTCTTAGGTTCAAGTCTCACAGTGTAAAGACATTCTTAATACTTTTATTGTCTCAGTAAACTAGAATTCTCTCTACCAGATGGTAGTGCTTCAAAATCCTCTACCTGAAAACTATTGCTACTTGATCTAGGTCATGAGTCACATAGTTCTAATCATGAGGTCTCAGTTGCCTCAACACATATGTGATAACTACCTGTTGTTGAATCAACAAGAAGTTGAGACTACCACATAAGGAATCACAATACAGAATGTTCTCCAAATACTCCTCTGGTATTAGAATCACTATTTAACACTTATTCTTCAACATAAAAAACTCTAAGGACCTATATAGATTCTTATACCAAGTAAACAAATTCGCTATCAATGTCAATGCATCCAATAGAGGTGAAATTCTATAGATGTGTACCAAAATCATCTTTTATTACCCCAACAAGCACAGAATGGTCCACACATATGACATGCTATTACATGAATCCCTAGAATGCATTGCATCAGTCTTAATGGGCCCATGTCTAAACCATTCTAATAAATGACATTCCTTTGAATGTAATCCACATAAATCAAAATTTTACACTTAGATATTATCCAATAAAGCTGGTGCTCTCAATGAAAATAATAAAAAAATCCTCAAGTTCTCTTCATTATCCTCATATAATGTAGAGAATATGAGTATTGATTGATCTAGAAAACTAAAAATTATTCAATGTATAGCTGGAAGACATGGATCATAAAATCCATATACATGGAGGGAACATTCATTACACTATAGGGCATCAAAAATAACTCATACTGTCTGTTTCTGATGCTTTTTCTAGGGCGCACACATCCGCCTGTAGAGGATGTGCAGTTGTTGCCCCGCATTCCCGCTTTCCAAAGGCGGGTGACATCCGTTCCTTATTTAGGGACGTTTGCTCCTTGATAGAAATGGGATGATGGGATGTTAGTTCTAACATTCGTGGATTCCTCCTCTGAACTTGTTACCTAGTCCAGGTCTCCCTTATAGATTATGTCGTGGTTCATGAATCTCATTACCAGAGCCATATCTTCATGGATGCCGGTTAATTACACTACTTCTGTCAGGACATTCCATGGGGTCTGGACATGGTAGCAACCTTCGTTTAGAGTATATGACAATATCAGTCATGTCGTGGAATCTCTTGGTGTGTGGACATAGGAGAACCTATATTCTTCCTCATAAGAGGGCATCTCAAGAGTTCAGAACCCGAGGCATCCCACACCAAATGTGAAGAATCACATGCCATAGGCATGTATCTGAGTTTTTCCTTAGCTTCCCATGTTTGACATGGGTTATACTACAAGTTTAACCTCTAGAGGAGACGATTACGACATAGCCGTGTCTTCCGAGGTTTTTCTCAGGCATCTCATGTTTATCACGAGCTAGGCCGCGAGTTTAACATCTTAAAGAGGTGGAATGAGGGTGATCAGAATGTCCCATAGAGATGAATCAGATTAGTACATCCTAAGGAGGACATACCTGGAATATGGATAGATCAGAATGCCCAATGATGATGGATCCGAGGTGCTGCGCCCCATGTAGGGGAGATGTCACACCATAATGGCTGATCTGAACACCAATGGGGGCGGATCAGGGAGAGTTTGTTGTACCCCACACTCTTTGATTTTCATGATCACAATCAATTTCATATTTATCTAACTTTGTGTTTTAAGTGTTGTGGATGATAGGCACAAGGTTTCCAAGAAGTTGGCCCAAGAATGGACGAGAATTGGACTGAAATCCAGACCACCGGTCAGCCGGTGGATTGACCACCGGCCAGCCGGTGGCACCTGCACTCAAGAGGGAGCCACTGCCTCCCCACCGGCCAGCCGGTGGCCTCAGCACCGGCCAGCCGGTGGCACCCAGCAGAATAGTGCCAGCTACTGCCTCACCACCGGCCAGCCGGTGGCTCTGGCACCGGTCAGCCGGTGGCCCCTGGACAGGAATCCTATGCCATTTTGCAAACACCGGCCAACCGGTGGACTTGTACCGGCCAGCCGGTAGCCCAGTCAAACTAGCCGTTGGGTTTGACCAGTCAACCATCTTTTGGCCTCCAACGGCTCCGAGGACTTCTCCAACGGCTCCGAAGGCCCCCAATTGGTTCTATGCCTATAAATAAAGGCCAAGGAAGCCCCGGAACCAAATCGGATCACATAAAAAGCGCCCGGACATATTGTTGCACATTTGGCGAACCTCCGGCGCTCCACCTTCAAGGATCCACAAGTGCTCCAACCATTTTCCAATCCAAGGAGCACCTCAAGAAGCTTGGGAGAGCACGCTACATCAACTCCATCATCCAATTGGCGCCCAAGTCTTCCTCCTATACGGTTTTTATTGTTTATTTTATTTTGAGCTTAAAATTGGGTTTGTGACTACAAACCCCAAACTCTTTTCTTATCCCCCTTTCTTTTGGGTTTCACGCCACCATTAAGGTGTGAAGAGGTTTCTTCAAGCCTTTCCTTTTAAAAGGCTTGTGTTTCGGTGAGCTAGCCTTCACCCGTTAAAAAGGCTAGTGGGTTCTTGCTAAACCATTAAAAGCAAGTGGGTTCTTGCTAAACCACAAAAAGCAAGCTGTAATAGGTCCTAGTGCTACCTCAAAGCCTAGTGGGTTTCTTGCTAAAACCATTGAAAAGCAAGCGGTAGGAATCTCTCAACGGTTGAGTTGGGAGCGGAGACGTAGGCCGGGTTTTGGCCGAACTCCGTTATCAATTTCTTGTGTGATTGCCTCTTTATTTCCGCTGCATTCTTTACTTTGATTTTAATTTGTTTATCTTTTTTTAAAAGGCAATTCACCCCCCCTCTTGCCATCATTCCCCGTTTTTCCGACCCAACAATTGGTATCAGAGGGATAATTTGAGTAATACCTTAAAAGGTTTCAAATTCAAAGATCCTATTTTTTTAGATGGCATCAACCTCTTTCGCCCCCGAGGGCTACTCTTTGGGTCGAGCTCCATTTTTTGATGGGTCCGACTATAATTATTGGAAAACTCGCATGACCACTTTTCTTAGAAGTATAGGATATCCCATATATAAAATTGTCATGCAAGGTTACACTTTGTCTACCCCCGACGAATCCAAATGGACCCCCGCCGATATTAGAAACTTTGAGCTTGATGGCAAAGCCATGAATGCTCTACATTGAGGCCTTGATAGAAATGAGTTCAACCGAGTTTCCACTTGCACCACTTCACATGAGATTTGGAAACTATTGGAAGTGACCCATGAGGGCACTAATAAAGTGAAGGATACTCGGTTAGATATGTATAGACAAGACTTTGAATCTTTTTCTATGCATCCTTCCGAATCTATTACCGATATGTTTACACGCTTCACTGACATTTGCAATGGAAGGAAATCTCTTGGTGATGATGTTTCAGCCGAGACGATGGTCAAGAAGATCTTATGGGTCCTTCCGAGCTCATGGGCACCAAAGGTGACGGCGATCCAAGAAGCTAAGGACGTCAAAAATATGCCGGTAGAGGAGCTCATCGGATCTCTCATGACATATGAGATCACAATGAGGAGGCAAGCTCAAAAGGAGGGCACACCAATCAAGACACCAAAGAATATTGCCCTCAAGGTACAAAAGGAAGTAAGCTCCTCCTCATCTTCTTCCTCATCTCCTTCCTCATCTACTTCATCATCAAGCGGCGACTCGGAAATGGAGAATCTCGCCCGCCAAATGCACAAGTTTATGAAGAAGCACAAGAAGAAGAAGAAATCCCGCAAGCATCGAAAGCAAGAACCCACCGCAAGATCCGAGCCCAAGGTAAAATGCTACGGGTGCGGCGAAAAGGGCCATTACAAGCCCGATTGCCCACTCAACAAGAAACGGGCCATGCCAAAGGAAAAAGGAAAGAAAAAAGTCCTCAAGGCGACATGGAGTGACACCTCCTCTTCATCATCCTCCTCCTCCTCCTCAAGCGACAACGGTAACAAATGCCTAATGGCATTCCATGAGGTAACATCTTCCGACTCCTCATCCTCTTGCTCTTCAAATTCCAATTCTTTAAATCATCTTTCTTATGAAGAACTCTCACATGCTAGAGACCAACTTGAAAAAGGTTTTCATACTTTATCGTCAAAATTTGTTGCTTTAAAAAAGAATTTCAAAAAACTTTCCTCCGAAAAAGACCAACTTCTCAAAGAGAAGGAGGAACTCTCCCTAAAAATCCAAAATTTTCCAAATGTTGATTCTATGGAATCAACCATCAAAGACCTTAGAGAATCCCTAGCCAAGTTCACCCAAGGTGAACAAAATTTGTCCAAACTTTTAGGCTCTCAAAGAGTTTCTAGAACCACCAATGGACTTGGCTACACCAACCAAGCCTCCTCCTCCCGTGCACCCACTGTTTTTGTAAGGGGGAGCTCTTGTTTTAAATTTTGTAATTATTGTAAAAATCCCGGGCACCTTATTTATGAATGTAATTGTAAAAATGCCCGGTATGGCCAACCCAAGTCTTTTTTCTTTTCGGACGAATTCTATAGGAGAAGACCCGCTATGAGACAAATTTGGATTGAAAAATCCCTATTAGCGAGTCTCTCCGGCCCAAAGTTTATTTCGGTTTCAAACACCTCTCCCCGGTGATTCATTGTCTTTATTTAGGGGGAGTTAGGTTCTTTTAAGCCTTTTTGTGAATTAAAAATTTTCCTTCAAAATTCTCATTTCAAATTTTCAATTCAAAAACTTTCTATTCACACTTTCAATTTCAACTCTTGGTTTCAAAATTTTCAATTCAAAATTTTCTATTCAATTGGTTTTTGATTCAAAACTTTCAATTCAAACTGTTATTCAATTTTCATTTCAAAATTTTCAACAATTGATATCATTTTCAATTGATTTAAAATCTCGTTTTTCATCGCCTCCCTCAATCAAGTTTTATGCCCCACGCTATTTTGATAATCACAAAGGGGGAGAAATTTCTTGATTGATTGGGGGAGAATCTTTTCTCTCATGCTTAGTATTTATTTTCAATTTATCATTTAAAGCATGCCTTCATTTAAGTTTTTACATTGCTTAGATAAGTGATTGTGATCATCAAAATAGGGGGAGATTGTTGTACCCCACACTCTTTGATTTTCATGATCACAATCACTTTCATATTTATCTAACTTTGTGTTTTAAGTGTTGTGGATGATAGGCACAAGGTTGCCAAGAAGTTGGCCCAAGAATGGACGAGAATTGGACTGAAATCCAGACCACCGGTCAGCCGGTGGATTGACCACCGGCCAGCCGGTGGCACCTGCACTCAAGAGGGAGCCACTGCCTCCCCACCGGCCAGCCGGTGGCCTCAGCACCGGCCAGCCGGTGGCACCCAGCAGAATAGTGCCAGCTACTGCCTCACCACCGGCCAGCCGGTGGCTCTGGCACCGGTCAGCCGGTGGCCCCTGGACAGGAATCCTATGCCATTTTGCAAACACCGGCCAACCGGTGGACTTGTACCGGCCAGCCGGTAGCCCAGTCAAACTAGCCGTTGGGTTTGACCAGTCAGCCATATTTTGGCCTCCAACGGCTCCGAGGACTTCTCCAACGGCTCCGAAGGCCCCCAATGGGTTCTATGCCTATAAATAAAGGCCAAGGAAGCCCCGGAACCAAATCGGATCACATAAAAAGCGCCCGGACATATTGTTGCACATTTGGCGAACCTCCGGCGCTCCACCTTCAAGGATCCACAAGTGCTCCAACCATTTTCCAATCCAAGGAGCACCTCAAGAAGCTTGGGAGAGCACGCTACATCAACTCCATCATCCAATTGGCGCCCAAGTCTTCCTCCTATACGGTTTTTATTGTTTATTTTATTTTGAGCTTAAAATTGGGTTTGTGCCTACAAACCCCAAACTCTTTTCTTATCCCCCTTTTTTTGGGTTTCACGCCACCATTAAGGTGTGAAGAGGTTTCTTCAAGCCTTTCCTTTTAAAAGGCTTGTGTTTCGGTGAGCTAGCCTTCACCCGTTAAAAAGGCTAGTGGGTTCTTGCTAAACCATTAAAAGCAAGTGGGTTCTTGCTAAACCACAAAAAGCAAGCTGTAATAGGTCCTAGTGCTACCTCAAAGCCTAGTGGGTTTTTTGCTAAAACCATTGAAAAGCAAGCGGTAGGAATCTCTCAACGGTTGAGTTGGGAGCGGAGACGTAGGCCGGGTTTTGGCTGAACTCCGTTATCAATTTCTTGTGTGATTGCCTCTTTATTTCCGCTGCATTCTTTACTTTGATTTTAATTTGTTTATCTTTTTTTAAAAGGAAATTCACCCCCCCTCTTGCCATCATTCCCCGTTTTTCCGACCCATCAGAGTTCACCCCAGAATGGGGGACAACAAGGTTTACTATTGGCTGGGATTGAAACTCATGGATATTTCCAACATACCATGTGTTGAGGACAGTGATCAAAACCCACGTAGTTCGAAGGGGTGATGAATCAGTGTGTACGAAGAGGGAAACAACCTGAATACATGCTGGGGCTTACGCATGGATAGCATCCCAAGTACTGCTAAGAGCAGCAAGGGGGTGGAAGACATGATCCCCCTGAGATGTGGTGGCCTGGGTAAGAATCAGTATGGTTGATGTATAGTTGAATTAATTGGAGGGGTAATGAGATGGGATCGTTGTGAAGGTGATAGTAGTGTTGGGATTGAGCCTTAAATAGACTTCCTACGTATCCCTGTCATAGGGAATCAAAGTCTGCATAGTTCGGTGGGATGATGGGACACCTGATGAGGTGACCCGTGAGAATGTATGCATTGATGGGACCCAGAGGAATTGGAACCTCTGGGTTGGGGTATTACCTTCCCGAGACACATATGCACGATGGAGAGATCATGGTGAGACATGAGTGATGGGATCGAACGTCAGGGAGGCTTCCTACGTATCTCTGTGGCAGGGAATCAAAGTCCACATAGTTAAGGAGGGGGTGGGAACCAGCGTGAAGGAGGACCTGGGGCCCAGATAGATGGAGGGTTTGAACCTTGTGGGGGATTCCTACGTACCATGCCTTGGAAAGGATCAAAGACCACATTGTTCAGGTGGTGGTGGGATATGGGGGTTATTCTCTTAGGAGGCCCAAGTTGTCGGTGAACCAATGTGAAGGAGGACCCGGGGTCCAATGGTTGTTTGGCTTGATCATCATGGAGTCTTCCTACGTACCATGAATTGGCAAGGATCAAAGACCACGTAGTTTAGGTGTTGGTGATATTTGGGTCTTATGCTCTCAGGAGGCCCAAGGTGTTGGTGAACCGACCTGAGGGAGGACCTGGGGTCCAATGGTTTTTGGTCTTGAACCTTGGGGAGGCTTCCAACATACCCTGCCTTGGCAAGGATCAATGACCATGTAGTTCAAGTGGCGTTGGTGAACCGACGTGAAGGAGGATCTGGGGTCCCATTGGGTGGTGGGATTGAACCTCAGGGAGGCTTCCTATGTACCTCTCCTTGGCAAGGATCATACACCACGTAGTTCAGGTGGCGTTGGCAAACCGACATGAAGGAGGACCTGGGGTCCCATTGGGGTGTTGGGCTTGAACCTCGGGGAGGCTTCCTACGTACCTCACCTTGGAAAGGATCAAAGACCACGTAGTTCTGGTGGGTGTGGGCATTTGGGGATTACGCTCTGAGGTGGCCCAAGGTGTCGGAGAACTGACATGAAGGAGGATATGGGGTCCAATGGTTGTTGGGATTCAACCTCGTGGTGGATTCCTATGTACCCTACCTTGGCAAGGATCATAGACCACATAGTTCAGGTGGGTGTGGGGGTTTACACTCTAGGTTGCCCAGAGTGTTGGTCAACCGTCATGAATGGGGTCGGAACGACCAATGGGTGGTTGGATTGAACCTCAGGGATTTTTCCTACGTACCCCACCTTGGAAAGGATCAAAGACTATATAGTTTAGATGGAGTCAACGAACTGACATGAAGGAGGCCCTGGGGTCCCATTGGGTAGTGGGAATGAACCTCAAGGAGGCTTCCTACTTACCTTGACTTGGAAAGGATCAATGACCACGTAGTTCAGGTGGAGTCAGTGAACCGACGTGAAGGATGACCTGGGGTCCCATTGTGTAGTGGGATTGAACATCAGAGAGGCTTCCTAGGTACTTCACCTTGGAAAGGATCATAGACCACGTAGTTCAGGTGGTTTTAGCTAATCGATGTGAAGGAGGACCTCGGGTCCCATTGGGTTGTTGGGCTTGAACGTAAGGGAGGCTTCCTACGTACATGGCCTTAGAAAGGATCAAATACCATGTAGTTCAGGTGGGTGTGGGAATTTGGGGCTTATGCTCTGAGGCGGCCCAAGGCATCTTTGAACCGACGTGAAGGAGGACCTGGGGTCCAATGGTTGTTGGGATTGAACCTCGTGGAGGATTCTTACGTACCCTGCCTTGGAAAGGATCAAAGACCACGTAGTTCATGTGGGTGTGGGGGATTACACTCTAGGCTGCCCAGAGTGTTGGTGAACCATTTTGAATGGGGTTGAAGCGACTAATGGATGGGGGGCTTGAACCTCAGGGAGGTTTCCTATATACCCCGCATTGGCAAGGATCAAAGAACACATAGTTCAGGTGGCGTCGGCGAACCGACATGAAGAATGGCCTAGGGTCCCATTGGGAGGTGGGCTTGAACCTCAGGGAGGCTTCCTACTTACCTCTCCTTGGCAAAGATCAAAGACCACGTAGTTCAGGTGGTGTTAGAGAACTGACGTGAAGGATGACCAGGGGTCCCATTTGGTGGCGAGATTGAACCTCAGAGGGGATTCCTACGTACCTTGCCTTGGCAATGATCAAATACCATTTAGTTCAGGTGGAATTTGGGGCTTACGCACTGAGGTGGACTAGGGTATTGTTTAACAGATGAAAAGGGTTCGGTGTTACCAATGGGTGGTGGGCTTGAACCTTGCAGAGGCTTCCTACATACCTTTCCTTAGCAAGGATCAAAGAACTCATTGTTCAGGTTGGGTGTTTGGGGCTTATGCTATGAGTTATCCCATGGTGTTACTATAGAAAAACAATAGTGGATGGGGCTTATGCAAGGAAGCTTCCCGGGTGCCTCTACTAAGAAGAAATGGTGGATGGGGCTTACGCAAGGAAGCTACCTAGGTGCCGCTATGAAGCGGCCATGATGGATGGGGCTTACGCAAGGAAGCTGCCCTGGTGCCGCTATGGAGCGACAACGGTGGATGGGGATTATGCAATAAAGCTGCCTGGATGTTGTAATAGAGCGGCAATGGTGAATTGGGCATACTCAAGGAAGCTACCTAGATTCCGCTATAGAGCGGCAATGGTGAAAGGTGCTTATGCTAGGAAGCTACCCAGGTGCCTCTATTGGGCGGTATTAGTGAATGGGGCTTACTTAAGGAAACTGCCTGTGTGCTGCTATATAGTGGAAATAGTGAATGGGGTTTACGCAAGGATTCTTCCTGGGTGCCTCAATAGTGTGGCAATGGTGCATGGGGCTTAAGAAAGGAAGCTGCTCGGGTGCCTCTATAAAGTGACAATTATGGATGGGGCTTATGCAAGGAAGTTTCCCATGTGTCTTCCTCATGTCTATCCATGAGGGCATCCCAACCCACAGGTGGGTTGAGGCCTTCACCTATATGCTAGTGCACAAGAGGGATAATTCCAAGGGTGTTGGAATCAGTCTGAACAAAGGGAGATTAAACGTGTGAATTAAATGCTTGACATTAGGAATTCAATGAGGGTGGCGTGGCCATAGAGGATAACTGTTGTTCGTGTTCAAAACATAGCATCCATATCGCGTTAGCCCAAAATGGGGACAAACAAATGAGGGTCGACTGCTGACTGTGTTCAAAACACAGGACCTGACTCGATGTGTTTTCCATAGTCTTATGGGGCGTTGGCCAAGGATGATAGGTGAGCCGATGCGGCATGGGACTAGGCCATTAGAAGGTCCCTTCAGACATGGAATAGGATGAAGATCCGAATTAAGGACACACATAGTGTGAGGTGGAGTGATGGAATGTTTGAACAGATTCTAATGCTCTTGAAATTAGGACACTTCCATCATGGGATGAGGCATCATATGCTTTTCAAATAAGTAATCTCTTATTTGGAACAAGACACATCCTATTATTGAATGATAAGTATTACTACAGATTATAGTAACATAGAGAGGACTGTTAGTATCTTATGCTTGAAACAAAAGGCTTATCTCGTATAGAGCAAGATGCATCCTATGTAAGGCACATAAGTTGTACTACAATTTATAGTCATGTAGATAAGACTGTTGTTATATCATGATTGGCGCATAAGCCATCTCTTGTTTGGAGTAAGAGGCATCGTATATTTGGAACATAGGGAACACTACAGTTTAGAGTCATGTAGATAGGACTGTTGGAATCTTATGCTTGGAGCATAAGGCATCTCTTGTTTGGAGCAAGAGACATCCTATGTTTGGAACATAGGGAGTACTATAGCTTTAAGTCATATAGATAGGACTATTGGCATCTCATGAAAGGATCATAAGGCTTCTCTTGTTTGGAGCAAGAGGCATCCTATATTTGTAACACAGAGAATACTACAGTTTAGTGTCATGTAGATAGGACTGTTGACATCTTATACTTGGAGCATAATGTATCTCTTGTTTGGAGCAAGAGGAATCCTATGTTTGGAACATAGGGTGTACTACAGTTTAAAGTCATATAGATAGGACTGTTGGCATCTCATGCTTCAAGCATAAGGCTTCACTTGTTTGGAGCAAGTGGAATCCTATGTTTGGAACATAGGGAAAGTAATAGTTTATAGTCATGTAGATGGGACTATTGACATATCATTCTTGGATCATGAGGCATCTGTTATATTGAGTAAGAGGCATCCTATGTTTGGAACATAGGGAGCACTACAGTTTATAGTCAGATAGAGAGGATTGTTGGTCATAAGGTTCCTAGCAATGGTTGGTGTTGGGTCTTACGTAGGGGCGGCACTTTCTGGTTCGACCTGGCATATGATCCAAGTGATAGGATTTTGATTAATTGCTTGAGGAATGGTTTGACTCAAGGTACTCGGGTAATTGATGAGAATAATCTCAACTCATGACATGTGAAATGAACCAAGAGGAATATGTTGACTCAAGGAGTTTCATGGTGTGCGGAGGAGTATCTCAAATCATTGTATTCAGTAGGTGGAAGGCAGGAGCACAGAAGGGCGCAATGGAAATTTCCGACGTCCCAGCCTGAAAATTTCACGGTGCGACTCTAAATATTTCATGGGGGTCAGAGCCAGGAATCGGTCCCAAAAAGCGTCGCAAATGATAGGTCTTCGTGAAGTAGCTTCGCGGAGTAAAGGGGATCATGGAACATGGGGTCTCGTGAAGCATGGACTCACAGAGCATGGACTCGTGGAGCAGATTCATGAAGCATGGACTCAAAGATTATCATCGCAAAGTATGGACTCGAGGAGCATGGGCTCATGGAGTAACAATGCGGAGGACACTGCTCACGGAGCATGGTATCGCAGAGCATCAACACAAAGTATGCTTCTCGCGGAGCATGGGCTCACGGAGCTGCTTCGCAAAGGAAAGCGGGGCTCTGCGAACAGGGGGATCGACCACCCATGGAGTAGAGTTTCCCTCCACATAAATGGGATGATATGGGTATTTATAGGCAAGAGGTGTCGCGATGTAGAGATCACTCGACTTGCTCCGCGGCGGATCGTGAAAGTCAAATGGGTTCACGGATCCATCCCACCTCCTTGCTTCACGGCAGGCCTTCGTGGTGGGTCACTAATGTCAAAGGGGATCATGGAGCTGTCCCGACTCCTTACTTCATGGCAGGTCACGAATGTCAAAGGGTTTCTTGGAGCATATCGCCTCCTTGATTCATGGTGGCGGGCTTCACGAAGCCACTTTGCAAACCAGTTTTCCAGCCCGACTTTAAATGTCCATAACTCCTAATACGTAACTCCGTTCAGGCCCTACGACCTAAAAAATTGAAACTTGAGAAATGTTCTAGGATCTTTGATCATGTATGGAAGAATTTGGAAAATTTTGGGGACACATTTTCCAATTCCAACAATGTTTATAGAGATATAAAAATTCTATATTTATAACATCATCCTCATGAATCCTCAATTGGGTATAGGTAGACCTAATACTTATCTTCGAGAACTATCTTGAACCACATAAATAGTCGATTATGTCATCCGACCTCGACAATGGGTATTTTTTTTTATTCTGGACCAATTAATGTGATGATAATTGACATTAAGTCACAATATTGTGTCTTCCTTTTTCATGAAAAACACTAGAGCTTCCCCGGGGGGCACATTGGTTCTAATGAAAATATTCCTTCAAAGGTCCTAAATCTACAACTATAGATCCTTGATCTTGGTAAGGGACATTTGATATTCTAATTATGATCAGTAAATCAATGATAATTTTTTATTATAAAGAAAAACAAATAGAAAAACAAACATACATACAAACATATGAAACAAGCAACCTATGGAGGTCTGAAATAGGGAAATCCAAGGGCATCCCCTCTAATCAAATTGATAACTTCGGGCATAAATGGGGAAGGATCATGCAAACAGATCGAGTTAGGACCAAGGACATCCAAATAACCAAGATGATATGCTATTTGGTTACCCTCACTCCTGGAGTGACTGATTTTGGTTCTGTTAGAGAGCATATCTTTGCACTTTCAAATAATGTAGAAAATGGAATTAGGAGGATATCATATATCATTCAGGGAATCATGGTGAATTTTTGAATCTATTTCATCTTAAGTAAGATCAAGACCCTTCTGATGACAAAGGGTAACCCCTATGATCATGGCCTTAGCTTCAGCCTGGAGAGAGGAACCATGGCCTTACTGGGAGGAGAAGGCCAAAAGGAACAAACCCCACTAGTCCCCAACCACCCCACCCCAGCGCAACACACCCATTGAATAGGTCCCATAAGTATTGAGATTAAGACCCCAATGGGTGGGAGACCATAAAACCTAAATACTGTTGTTGATATTCTCTCTCGGCTGGGCTCCATGAGGACTATAAACTATCCAACTGAAGGAGGGTGCACCCCCCAAATACTTAGGAGACGTGCTAGATTAGTAAGGTTTTTTTTCATCCTGAAGATAAAGGACATACCAGAAGCGCGAGTCCCTTCATATCTGATCTTATTTCTGGCTTCCTAAATTGACCATCACCCAACATGAAGATTCAAAGAGTGAGTCGTATTCTCCAGTCCTCTAACTCACGATCTATGGAACCATTTGTCCAAGATTGTGAGGCCCCCCCAGAGAAGAATCTCGATACCATATAAAATCACTGAAGAAGCACCAGACTGCATTTTCCCAATCACCCGAGAAGAAGAGGTGACCAATTGTTTCTTCCTTATAGGCTATACATCAAGAGCAGTGAGAGGGAAACATGATACTGCATCACTTAATATAATCATCAGTGGGAATAGATTGTTACCTTTTCCTTTATAAGATGAAGATTTATTTTGAGGGCATAGATTTGTTCCATAGAACACATTCCAGTCATCCGGAGCTTCTGAGATGCTTCTAATGCATCAAATATCCCAAGTAGAAAAACCCCCAAGGAGGGAGGAGTGAAAACACACCGATCAGGGTCTTGAGATATGGAAATGAGATTGAAGATGTCCTTCTACTCCTCATCCAGTACTGTGTTGATAAGTCCCTTGTACAAGATGGATTCCCAGAAGGAAATGGTAGGAGCATGGCATCCATGTAAACTCAACAATCTCCCCACCTAGTTATGATACCAGAAGGAGATTTCACCCCTCCCTATAAACCATTGAGAGTGGTAGAGAAGCTCTGAGATTGTTTATGGAAGGATATTCCGTAAAGGAGAACACCTTACTTCCACTGAGGACTAGCGGTGAAATAGATTACACATAGTTTTCCCCCACAATGTACTATACTATGCAATTTCCCAATCCAGTTTAGCCTGAATACTATTGAGAGTGTCAGCCAAACTACGCACATTAAATACACCTTCCCTAGCATGCCTAGTCACATAAGTCCAAGAGGTCCAGTGTTTTTGCCTTCTGCAAGAGAATCCCAGATGAAATCTTCCAGAAGTTTGACAATTCTAGAGATAACACCCTATAGATCCATAATCGTAGATAGAGCATGAACTGTAGTGGCCATAAGCACATTGTTAATAAGGAAATACGTCCACCAAAGGAAAAATACCTATTTTTCGAGTTGTGGATGTGATCCTCTATATTTTTGGTATGGAAATAAAAGTCCCAAATCCAATGTCTTGCAAGGTAAACTAGAGCCCCGCCGTAGTGCATAGGAAAACAACCTCTTTGCATGGCAAGGTTTGTTTGAATATCTGAAATCTGACAACGAGAGCATTTGTTTGATATGAATAAGAAACATTTCTCTTTGTTGATAAGTTGACCACTCCAGTAGCAATACTCCTCCAGAATCATGTTCAAACCACAAATAGACATTTTCAAGCATTAATAAACACCTGAGTATCATTAACAAACATAAGATGGGAAATGGTCATATCTCTCATACTCCATAGGTATGCCAGAATATCACCATTATTGATGCTTCTAACAATGATCCTACCCAGGACATCCTATGTGAGGATGAGGATTCTTGGAGACAAAGAATCACCTTGGCAGAGGCCTCATATGGCCTTAAGGAAACCATAGTATTTATCTAGAAAAGATACTGTCGTCCACGAAGAGATGAAACATCTAAAAATAAGGTCAATATTCTAGGAAGAAAATACCATACTATCCAACACCTCATTGATGAATCCCCACTCCATACAGTCATACAATTTGTTCATATCCAACTTGAGAGCTATATTTTATCTTTGGGTTATAATGTTAATAACCATTATAAGTTAATGTGCATGGGCAATGTCCCCTTGGATAGATCGACCCCTCACAAAACAATGATGCTCCATAGAGATACACTGAGGTAGATAAAAAGATAATATAGCATTAATCACACTATCATGGACGTTTTATGGGAAGTTTCACATGCTCATAGGTCTATACTACATGATAGGGGAGGGGATCCAGTTTTTAGGAATAGGAACCATGGTGGTATCACAAGAAACACTTGGTAGGATACCACCCCTGAAGAAGTCCTGAATCCCTACGATGATATTCACCTTCACCACCTATAATGAGCCTCTAAAGAAGGAACCCGAGAAGCCATCAGGTCCTTGAGCATTGTTTGGATTGAGGTTTATCATGGTTTTGATGATTTCATTTTCATCCGATATAAAAGTCAGCCTCCCATTTATCTGAGTAGAGTCAAATTTTGGAATACCATCAAAGAACCCATTGTCTCTTCTTGGGTACCCACTAGGCATACAAACATTAGGACCAACCAATATATCCTTGAAATATGACGGGGCCATACCTCCCAAAACATCCCAGTCTTCCTTGATTGATCCATATTCCAAAAGAATATTAGGAATGGTAGGTCTCTTTCTTTATTTAATGCTTGCATGAAAAAAATTCTGAATTTATATCCCCTTCTCCGAACCATTTTATCCTTGATGCTTCCCTAACCTACTATTTCTGAGCAAGAAGAAATTCAATAAGAGATTAATTTCTGTTAGAAAGATCCTCAAATGATTGGTCATCCCAAATTTCATCCAACCTCGCTTCAAGACTTTCAACAGCCAGAAGGGATCCATCATTCTCACTATCAATCAGAGGGATATCTTTTTCCCACAAAAGTGACGAATCTTAAGGTGTGTTAGTTTATCATGATGGGAAATCCTATAGTTAAAATGTCTTAGAGAATTCCAAATAACACTAACAATCTCTTGATAACCCAGCTAGGTCTCCCACTATTGCAAAACAAGAACCTCTCTTGATGGTCCTACCAAGATGAAATCAAAACAAATAGGGGGAATGGTCAGAGATGCCTCAAAACAGGTGGAACAATTTTGAGGTAGAAAACGTAGATATGAATTCCATTTGGACAAACATATATCTATACGGAACCATGAGCAGTGAGATCCCCTTCAGTTTTTGCACCAGGTAAAATCACCACCTGAGTATCCTAGATTAGACAATCCTTTCCCATCCATGAACTAATTAAACTCTCTACTTGAGTTCCTCTGAAAAGGACCCCAAACATTCCTTTCCTATGGGGATGCATCAAAATTAATGTACCTTCCAACAAACCATGGTAACATTCCCGAGAGAAAACTGTTTAAATCACTCCATAGCTTGAACCTTTGATGAGCATCACAGCTCCCATAAACATAGGTCTTGAAGAAGCAACTGACTCCTGAAGTCACCTTGGTATTAATAAATTGATCCAAAGATTGAACCATGCCCACATAAGTACTCTTATTCCAAAAGATCCAAATTTGAATTTTATTTGGAGCATCATCCATGGATCCATGCATCTTGATCTTCCACATAAAATCCTAGATCATGGAAGGGATTTTCTTGTGTTCAATAATGGCCACAACCACTACCTTATGTTCCCTTATTATAGAGGAAATGAAATATTTCTTCACCCAGGAACCGAGTCAATGGGCATTCCATATAAATATTGGAATGATTGGAAAGAAAGTGATCTTGATTTATCCCCAGAACTAACATCCCATTGGAAATGGGAGAAGGATCTCTCCTTCAGTAACCTATCTTGCTAATGAGTAAAAAATATCTAACTGGTAAACTTACTCACACAAATTGGGTATGTAGATCCAGCAGGTTTGGATTTTGACACACAATTGGGCTTGTAACCAAGTAAGGGAGCCATCTCTAAAGATGAAGGGGGACTTGGAATGGCTTCCGACTGCAGATCCTGAACTATACCTTGTGGAAGGGACTCATGGAAAGAACAACATACAGGCTAAACTACATCAGAGGCATCCACTAGAAACTCCGGGAGGACCCCTAGAGAACCAGAGAACATGGGATCCATTTCCAGAAGAACTAAAGTAGAGGGTCATGACCAATATAGACATGCCTCCGAGAACATCCATTTTAGGAAAAAAGATACAAGGCCAGGGAAAACAGATAACTTACCCAATAAAAAGGAGATCCAAATTTTTGGAACACTAAGAGATAAGACTCCAAAGCATATAGTTGTAAATTTCAATAACCACCATCTCCCTTAGCCTAACATTGTCCACCTGGTGGGGTGGTGGAAACATCTCATAGCATTATACGACTTCCACAACTCCTATTTATTTTTCAGATCCACCTCCTTGGGGACTACCCAACCCTCTCCTAGGATATCCCTGATCTCAACACTTCCTCAATTAGGGCATTCCATTGGCTATCTGTTTGTACTACTTGGTACAACTGGTTAAAAAGACTTATTCCATGTGACCTTTACTATAACATACAAAACACCAAATATATATAGGATAATATTACCCTCTCTATTGCCCCTAACCACATTTCTATTTCTGGTCATGAAGTGGTCTGCTGCATCGAGATCATGTCGTCTGGTGCCTGCTAGCAAGTGTATATAATGCAGCCTTGTGATACCCCACTATCAGCTCTATATTCATGGAATCCCTCTAATGGAAATATCTCTATCACCAGTTCGCACTCCAAAACCATAGAAAATGGGGGTATGCATAATGGAACAATAGTTGTACAAATCTCTTTGTAGAGTCCCTTCTCAATCATCTTTTCTCATAAGTTTCCTTCCCTAATCAAGTCAAGAGAGTATTGGGAAAGCTCTGTGAACCTCACAATGTACTTTACCTCTATAATAACTTCATGATGCACCCTATATGATCTTAAATCCTAACCTATCACAAAGAAAATGGGTATTAATATTCTTGGAAAAACTGCTAGAAGTCTGGTCATGTGAGAATTGACTCATCGTGCATCTAGGTAACTAGACTCCTCTAGTGTAAAAATACCCCATGGAAAGTTCTAACTGCTAGTGAAACTGTCTGATCCATCAATGTACAAATGATACTAACGACACATACCATTTTTCTATAGCTAATCATTAGCTTCCTGGTGATCTAGATCATTCTATAAAATTAATGTCCTTTAGTGTAAGAAAACATGGATCACACATCCACATCCAGATCTAGTAGGACTATCTACTACTTGACATGTGGAGGTGTTACTACCCACCCACAAAGATGGATAATCTCATGGGATGGAACCAGAACTAAGGCTTTATCACTCACCGGCTTGGCATCACGATCCAAAACATGTATCATGACCAGTTGTCATCATGGATGCATTCAAAATGTTATCAATACATACCATGAGAATATGTTCATATATATATTTATATAATGCGGTGGTCACTAGAAAAGTATAGTAAAAGAATCATTACTATATGATGTATATACTATTGATCCCTAAAAGTAATTTCTATGTATCCTGATTAAACAAAAAGGGTAGTCAAGGTCATGGAGAATATTAGGAATGGTGGGTCTCTTTCTTTATTTAATGCATGCATGAAAAAATGCTGAATTTATATCCCCTTCTTCATCCGATTTTATCCTTGATGCTTCCCCATCCTACTATTCCTGAGAAATAAGAAATTCAACAAGAGATTCATTTCTGTTAGAAAGCTCCTAAAAATATTGGTCATCTCAAATTTCATCCAACCTCACTTCAAGACTTTCAATAGCCCGAAGGGATCCATCATTCTCACTATCAATCCGAGGGATATCTTTTTCCCAGAAAAGGTGATGAAGCTTAAGGTTTCTTAGTTTATCATGATGGGAAATCCTATAGTTATCATGTCTTAGAGAATTCCAAATAACACTAACCATCTCTTGATAACCCAGCTAGGTCTCCCACTATTGCAAAACAAGAACCTCTCTTGATGGTTTTACCTAGATGAAATAAAAAAATAGGGGGGAATGGTCAGAGATGCCTCAAACCAAGTGGCACAATTTTGAGGTAGAAAACATAGAGATTAATTCCATTTGGACAAACATCTATCTATACGACACCACGAGCGGTGAGATCCCCTTAATTTTTTTCACCAGGTAAAATCGCCACCAGAGTATCCTAGATTATAAAATCCTTTCCCATCCATGAACTGATTAAACTCTATACTTGAGTTCCTTAGAAAAGGACCCCAAACATTCCTTTCCTATGGGGATGCATCAAAATTAATGTCCCTTCCAACAAACCAAGGTAACTTTCCTGGGAGAAAACCGTTTAAATCACTCCAGAGCTTGGACCTTTGAAGAGCATCACATCTCCCATAAACACAGGTCATGAAGAAGCATCTGGCTCCTAAAGTCACCTTGGTATTAATAAATTGATCCATAGATTGAACAATCTCCACATAAGTATTCTTATTCCAAAAGATCCAAATTTGAATTTTATTTGGAGCATCATCCAGGGATCCATGCATCTTGATCTTCCACATAAAATCCTGGATCATGGAAGGGATTTTCTTGTGTTCAATAATGGCCACAACCGCTACCTTATGTTCCCTTATTACAGAGGAAATGAAATCTTTCTTCACCTAGGAACCGAGTCGATGGGCATTCCATATAAATATTCGAATGATTGGAAAGAAAGTGATCTTGATTTGTCCCCAGAACTAACATCCCATTGGAAATTGGAGAAGGATCTCTCCTTCAGTAACCTATCTCGCGAATGAGTAAAAACTCTCTAACTGGTAAAATTCCTCACACAAATTGGGTATGCAGATCCAACAGGTTTGGATTTTGACACACAATTGGGCATGTAACCACGTAAGGGAGGCATCTCTAAAGATGAAGGGGGACTTGGATTGACTTCCAACTACAGATCCTGAACTATACCTTGTGGAAGGGACTCATTGCAAGCCCAAAATACAGGCTAAACTACATCAGAGGCCTCCACTAGAAACTCTGGGAGGACTATTAGAGAACCAGAGAACATGAGAGCCATTTCCAGAAGAACTAAAGTAGAGGGTTGTGACCCATATAGACATGCCTTTGAGAACATCCTTTTTATGAAAAAAGAAACAAGGCCAGGGAAAACATATAACTTACCCAACAAAAAGGAGATACCACTTTTTGGAACACTAGGAACTAAGACTCCAAAGCATATAGTTGTAAATTTCACTAACCACCAGCTCCCTTACCCTAACATTGTCCACCTGGTGGGGTGGTGGAAACATCACATAGCATTATACGACTTCCAAAACTCCTATTTTTTTTCCAGATCCACCTCCTTGGGGACTACCGAACCCTCTCCTAGGATATCCCTGATCTCAACGCTTCCTTAATTAGGGAATTCCATTGGCTATCTAGTTGTAATACTTGGTACACCTTGTAAGGAAGTCTTATTCCATGTGACCTTTAATATAACATACAGAAAAACAAATATATATAGGATAATATTACCCTATTGGTTGCCCCTAACCACATTTTTTTATTTTTGGTCATGAAGAGGTCTGCTGCATCGAGATCCTGTCATCTGGTGCCTGCTAGCAAGTGTATATAATGTAGCCTTGTGATACCCCACTATCAGCTCTATATTCATGGAATACATCTATTGGAAATATCTCTATCACCAGTTCTCACTCCAAAACCATATAAAATGGGGGTATGCATAATAGAACAATAGTTGTACATATCTCTTTGTAGAGTCCCTTCTTAATCATCGTTTATCATAAGTCTTCTTCTCTAATCAAGTGAAGAGAGTATTGGGAAAGCTATGTGAACCTCACAATGCACTTGAACTCTATAATACCTTCATAATGCACCCTATATGCTCTTAAATCCTAACCTATCACAAAGAAAATGGGTATTAATCTTCTTGGAAAAACTGTTAGAAGTCTGGTCATGTGAGAATTGACTCATCATGCATCTAGGTAACTAGACTCCACTGGTGTACAACTTCCCCATGGAAAGTGCTAACTGCTAGTGAAACTGTCTGATCCATAAATGTACAAATGAGACTAATGACACAGACCATTTTTCTATAGCTAATCATTAGCTTCTTGGTGATCTAGATCATTCTATAAAATTAATGTCCTTTAGTGTAAGAAAACATGGATCACACATCCACATCTAGATCTAGTAGAACTATCTACTTCTTGACAGGTGGAGGTGTTACTACCCACCCACATAGATGGATAATCTCATGGGATGGAACCATAACTAAGGCTTCATCACTCACCATCTTGTCATCATGATCCAAAACATGTATCCTGACCATATTTCATCATGGAGGCATAAAAAATGTTATCAATACATAACATGAGAGGATGTTTATATATATATATATAATGGGGAGGTCACTAGAAAATTATAGTAAAATAATCAATACTATATGATGTATATACTATTGATCCCTACAACTAATTTATATGTATCCTGATTAAAAAAAAAGGTAGTCAAGGTCATAGAGAATGGTTATGTCAACCTCACATACCATAAATGGATTCACTAGAATAAGATCCGCACTTGAGAAACTCTAACACTATTGAATTAACCCCAACCAAATCCTCATAAGGGGACTAATCCAAAAAAATTACCAATGATTGAACTGCTCTCATGAAAATCAATCATAAATCAACCATAACCAAAGCTCAAGCTAAAACTACCATAATTTCATCTCTATAAGCCATGGGCGGTGATAGTATATAAGGAATAACATACATAGATATTCATTTTCTTATGTATCCATATGAAAAAACACAACCATATAAATGTATAAGTGGAGAGGAAGAATAAAATATTATGAAAATTTATAAAGAAGAAAAAAATTCAAAAAAACCTCTAGATTGTGTGAGAGTATAGTAATGTAAAATGAAAACTAAATGGGAAAAAAATACACACCCAACTAAGAATATGTCCCGACATGATAAAAATAGAATATAAAAGATTATGAGATCCAACCTCTTAGTATCCAAGTTTTTCCCACCACAAATGGTCCAATGTACCAATTATCCCTATGCTCAACTGAAGTCACAACCAACCTATCCATCATCTATATAAGACATGCCACATGCAAGCAAAGCCCATATTGGGCTATATATATACTTACCTAGTAAAACACCATAAAAGAAGATGGGTAGAATTAAGAGATACAAATATATATATATATAGTAGAATGTAAAATGGATGCAGTGAAAAATAAAAGCTCAACCCAAACCAAGAGTGGATGTAACATCATCTAAACACAGTGGTCTCAACACGGTTTGTAGATAATCTACATGTATTGACTTTATCACCAACAAAAGGGTAGTAAATCATCAAACCATGAGAATATAAAAATGGAAATAATATGGAATACATCATGTTTATTTTCATCTCATGGAAAGAGAGTAAAAAAATCCAATGGTATGGATATAGAAGTTCTATATATATGTTCTGTCAATGTACCCAAAAATTTTGATAAGGGAACTCTATCTCACTAAACATACTTAGAAGAAGAATATCCAATAGTTCCAAAAGTCCATCAATGATTCCCAACATCTCATATGTCTACGTAGAAGTAAATGACAAAGTATAACCATGCCTCATCAATCTGACACATTTTCAAGGGCCACACTCTCCATATAGCGGAACTGTGTAATAGTTCGTCAAGGGGGATCCGATCTATAACTAAACGCCCCACACCCAAGTTGTTGGGTGTTCCACTATAGTTATTGAGGACCTGAACCCTATCCAGTTGGGGTTTCCACTCATAATATAAGAGAACCCATTTCCATGATGATGGGGGTTAGCTTATAATGGCTTGGGAATTATGTCCTGATGTGACAGGGTGTTCCACTCTAGTAATTGATGAACTATACACTATAGGTAGTGGTTCCACAGGAAAAGGTATAAGACACATGACCATGTTGATGGGAATTTCCACACTAAAGGTCAAGGACCTATGCCCTCGTGTGATAGGGGGTTCCATTATGGTCATCAAAGACCAACACCATATCTGATAAGGGGTTCCTCATAGAATGTTAGAGGACCCACACTATTGTTTATGGGGGGTTCCACTCAAAATGTTGAGGACCCAAAATCTAGTTAACATCGGGGTTCCACAATTGTCATCTAGGTCTGTCTCCCTAACTGATAGGTGGTTCCACATATAATTGTAGAGGACATATTCCCTAGCTAATGGGGCTATTCACTCTATAGGAATCATATGGTGATATTTGCTGATCACTATCTTAATTGTGCATCGCCTAACGAAATTCAATTATTGGAACAATCCACATCATGTACTAAAATCCAAAATTAAGGGAACCATCTCTATCTACATGAAAAAACACACATGATAGGCTACGTACGAGCCAGAATATGAGGAAAATAAAGGGGATATAGAATCATAATGTTTAGTAAAAATTATGATAAGGGCACAAAACATCTGACGGGTCCCACATGATGTGTGGAACTGATATTTAGCATAGACATTTCCCTAGTGGAACATGGATCCCAACCCATCTAGAGGTACATGACGTGCTTGTGGATTGCAAGATGATCCCAATCTATCCAGGACTGGGCCGTGTCTTTCTGGTAATGTCTGCATACTTGGGTACACAACCACGTTTACGACCAGGTACTACCTCATAGTGTCCTATAGGTGCAATACATCACACCTATCATCAGCCTA
The DNA here is from genome assembly GCA_963277665.1 of Viscum album. Taxonomy (NCBI): domain Eukaryota; kingdom Viridiplantae; phylum Streptophyta; class Magnoliopsida; order Santalales; family Viscaceae; genus Viscum; species Viscum album. The sequence continues at coordinate 507,181,147 of OY728150.1, forward strand.
GGTATGATTTACATAACATGTAGGAATACAGAACACTATTCAATCATTATAAACATCTGAAACCCTATCTACCATGTCCATAGAGCTACACACCGTGTGCTCTTCATGATATATGGAGTGTATTCATGATTATAATATTTATTATATCCACAATTGAAAACTCATATATGGCCTCACAACTTTAATTTTGGCCCTATATACACCACATAATTGGGAATCTAGCCATGAATCATAGTTTTGGGTTGTTGTTCTTGTGAAATCCAATCATCCAATGTCGTCCCAGTGCACCACACAAACTGCTCACCACAAATACATTTGAATTTGATTTTTTGATCTTGGACTATTATGATAATAATCCAAAATACACAACCATCCTAGATATATCCCCAATTCATCTATTCATGCATTAGTGGTCATTTCATCGCAATTTGGGGGTCTAATCGAACCACATATTGCCCAGCAATGTTAAAATGGGATATTGGTGTCCTACATATGACGAATGAAAAAAATTGAGGGATAAATACACATGAATAATGGTTGAACCATCACCATCCATGCGTTTAGGGATAAATATCTAGAACATGGATAATAAGGAGAGAAAAATATAATAAATCAATTAAATTATTATGTGGGCACATGAAATAGTCCAATAGTTGGTACAGATCCGAAATGGGATTATTTATCATAATAAATTTATTAAAAAAAGGTTTTAAACCATGAATTGATGAGTCCTACATAGATATTGTATCATTATTCATCAAATAATATGGTCACCAATGATCTATGGAAGTCTTCACATATGATGTGTCTTGATTTTATCCATTCTAGAGTTTTTCCATCGTCAGATGTGATTCCCCGACTGAAGGAGGAAGGATAATCTCTCAGAAGATCTGAATATTATGAGGATAACCAAGAAAAAATCACCATGGATGTATACTAATAGATGTTTCTTTTAGGATGAATTAATTAATGAGTTAAGGAATTATTTAATTAATCCAATGAATATACATCCAATAGGAGAGATGTCCAAATACCCCATGCCAAGACATTTAGGTCACTCTTATGGTAAAAAACATTTTCTTCACTGAACTGCGGACATGTATTTATTGATATGGGATTTCTTTTAAGTATTCTTCCATTTTTTAATGAAACCATGTGCGTGTTATTTAAAATATATTTAATATTTTAAAAAAAAATATTTTTGGTCACACTAGGACTTAGAATCAACCATCATCTCAGAGCCTAGCTCTGAAAATATATATAGAAATACTTCAATGAATGAAAAGGTAAAAACTACGTACCTATAGATAGGGAACAAGGGTTATAGTAATTCCTCCTTCATTTTACCTTATTAATAAGAGCGATATTTGGAGGAATCATTAGAACAAAATTATGGATCAACAACTATGTTTTTTACATAAAACATATCTACAAGGTGTGTACTATTCTGAAAACACAATGTGTATCCCCTATATTTGAAGATAGTTTTTCAAAAATGTTATGTATCACTTGCCATGTGACCAAACCCACTGGTTGTGTGGTGCTACCCGGGTGGCCAATCCTTGTGTTATATTTTACACATGTTGGATCCCATGTGGTAGGAAACGTCATTTACATTGGGAGTAAATGGGAAAAGTTTTCTACCATGAAAAATATAGTTACATGAGCACAGATGGAGGTAAAAATTAATGACTACATATATATATAGGGGTCATGAGGTGTAGATACACGCAATGTACCAACTATACACACCACGTAATCAAACATGGATTCTAGGAAACATCTAGAGGATAACACATATAGGATTAAAGGTGGGATCACACATCATTTGGACCACCTAACATGTTGAATATTCCCTCCTTCAACTTCCTTCTATGGTATATTCGTTGTTTGGACTTGAATTTTGGACCCCTAAGTAGCCTATCATGTGTGTTTTCCAACATAGAACACAATGGTTTCTATTATTGTGGAATATGAGATAAAATGTATGATCTCTCGAGAATGATGCTTGATTAGGATAAGGTTTATGACGAATGTGGCAGGGAATGATCATCATTGAGATACGTGGGTAGTACTCCCTTGTCGCACTTGGTTGTGGGTTCCATATACTCTTTAGAGAGATAGAGATTGAACTCTCATCTACAATGGGTGTGGGTACTCTGTATATAGAGGTATAATATCCCCTATTCAATCTCTATAGTCAAGTAGTTCATCAATTATTATTGTGGTCCCCTCAACTCTAGTGCACTATTGTGAGGGATGTGATCCACTTTACCGATTTTTTAGGATGTCTTGTATTTTTGGACATTGAAGATAGAAATTTTGGAGGTGTAGTTTAGATCATCGACACAGATGGGTTTTTATATAGAAATACACCTTCACACTCATTTGGGATTCTTTATGAATATATATATATATATGTGTGTGTGTGTGTGTGGGTATCAACAATGATTTGTTTCCATATTTATTTTGGTAGAGGTTACAACTTTTTTCGTATATCTATATCTCTTATGTTCATTTTTTATGTGTCTTACTGGGTATTTATATACTCTCCCCTACATGGGATTTTCCCTAACATATCATTTTTTATATAGAAGATGAACAAAATTATGTATTCCTTTCAATAGATTAACGATACTTAGGGTAATTGATAGTGTATAGTGGTTGAGTCATAGTTATTACAAGATGGGCTCTCTCATCATTCGTATTTAAAAAAAAATAGTTTGAGATTTCTTTTCTCGATGGGAATTTATTTTTCTATAATACACATTTGTTGTCTACTATCATCCTCATTTGTTTTTTCAACAGGTTATTGCATGGATGGTTTCACTCTAGATTTTACTGTATTTTTTTACGCTTCACATCGTGAGAAGATGGTTTGGTGCATCCATATACGTAAATTAAGAAAATTTATCCAATTTCATTATCACTTTTTGGAAGTTTTTTCCAACCCCTAAACTATTGGAGATAGGCTTGAGGTTGTGGAGACACAAACTTCCAATTGATAGTTTAGCCCCATTAGGTCAGGGGTTCATATAATGGTATTAGAAGTTTTCATAATGTCGGAAGATGATTGGAGTTTTCCTCTTATAAGGATTTTTTTAAGTCATAGTGAAAATGTGTCATAATTTCTGAATTTCATATTTTGGGATATCGAATATGGTTTTGTAGTGGAAGATGACTTATATAAGCACCAAAAATGTGACTACATGATTTTTCACTCATCAAACGGAGGCATTGGTAGCCTGAAAAAATGGTACATTCATCCTATATGATTGATTAAAATTAAAATCCTTATTCTGTCAGTAATAAATATATATATTTTAATCACACTATAGAATATAATTATCACTATGAGGATTAATCTATTAATATTTCCAAGCCGGATACCAATTCATGATTGTGATAATTATCTAATAAGCAATGAGAATTCAGTCAAGGGAAAAATAATGATGTTTTTCTCCTGTTGTGTAGGTATAATCAACAACACCTATCAATATGTAGATATTTAGAGATGTTATGGTTAAGGATGCATACAAGATGAGCTCTCTATGTGAGTTTTGGGATTAAATACCTTTGAAGTTACCTAGAGAGATAGATCCTCATTAAATTGAGGACTATCTTGAGTATGCTGGTCAAGTATTTAAACTAGTTCCAACCCCAATAGTCCATATGGCTGAACTAGAACCTATAATTTTCTATGGTAATGTTTGGTTCTAGTTGATTCTAGTCACATAGAATCTATAGGAGACTATGATCTAATGGTTTTCTTCTAGAAAATATTTAAGTAGGGGTTTCAAACATCGTTATAATGCGTAGTATTGATTAGAGAGATTCCTAAGTTGCATTCTAGTGATAGGATTTTTACTGAGCATGATTATAGATTCCCTATACTCATATGGTACTCCCATTATATAGTGTGATATGGATTCTTCTGGGTGAGGAATATAGATCAAGGGATCTTTAGAGTCATTAAGGCTAATGTTGTTTCCTTATCACTAGTTAAAAATGTATTTTCCACGTCGGAATTTATTATGTCGATTATAAATAACCGACATGTAAAGTGGAAAAAAATGATTTATCACGTTGGTTATATTATAACAGACCTAATAAATACATTATATTGATTTATGACATTGGTTATATAATAAATGATGTGAAAAATCAAGTATATCAATTTATTATGATGATTATTTTATAAATGATTTGGTAAATCCTATTTTTATGACAATTATATAATAAACGATGTGATAAAGAAAACACCATTGCATTATCACATCGGTAAAAAATGTAAAAAAGGGGTTCATCACATCTATTATAGAATAACCGACATGATAAATTTAATAAAAAAACACTTTATCATGCCATTTCATAAATAATCTATGTGATAAATCATTTAAAAATTTTAAGAAGTCTTTCCACTATATTTCATTTTGGTGACCACAACTTAGTCTCTCTGACATTGAATACCTACATTTGATTCGTTAATAATGTGGCCTCCAAACTCATTTTGACCCATTTATTAATCTTGTTTTCCATCAATACATCTATCTACTTGACTTGAAACTCTCAAGTATGCTTTGGACGCTTCTATTTCAATCATTCGATATTGCCCTAAATCTTGTTTTGTGATTTCGTTCATCGTATATTTCACTATTTGTTATGTCCATTATTATTAATTGATATAATATAGCATGTTATTAATCATGTGATGTATTTATTGATACCAAGGATGAAACATGATTTTTCTCACTTTGGAACCTGTGTAAAACCCAAGGCAATGTATTATATATACTACTATCATTTAATGTCTTTTAATTATGATCATATTATACTCTATATGCACCTATGTTAAATGGTATTGTCTATGGGATCCATTTTATTATCTCATTTGTTTTTAACTAACAAATTTCATAAATAATATAATATCTAATTGTACAAAAATATTATAGGAACTTTTTATGTGAAATAGAACTACATTGTACTATTTATATGGGGAGATTGACATAATCTAGGAGATGGTACTGAGAAATTTCTTGAAATTAGTTTAGTAGATTATATTATTTTATTTGTTAATTAAATATATATGTGACATTCTTCTATGTGGTATTGGACTTTTATATCTGAATATATCATATTTATGATAATCATTTTGGTAACGTCCTAGTTTCGGGTACTGCCCAGAGGTTCCCCGTACTCGGTTTGTCACATGGCCTCAAGGGAATTTCTGAAAACACCAGAGGCCACCAACTAGTAGTGAGATCAATGGGTGTAATAGTGGAGAAATTGTGCCCTCATTGGGAGAGTATTGTAGTATAAATAATCATATAACAATAGCAGAAGAAGTAATATCATGCAATAAGTAAACAGAAGAAGACTGTAAGTAATAACCAACTAGAGATCATATATATAAATGATTCATGATATGTATGTCTATGAAAATAGTCATAAAAGTCACAATGATGGAATAATGTACTAAAAAAAGTACAAGAAAATAAATAAACACTAGCAGCATCACAAGCCTCAACTTGGTCCCATGCTCTCCACCTCCAAACAGTCAAGTACTTGAAGTAGATGGGACCTTGCCATTATCTATACCTATATAAATATAATCTATTTGGGCACAAAAGAATGTCCCAAACAGGTTGTCAGACGAATCCTAGTAAGAAACCACCCAAATTTATTTTCCTAACAGTGAGTGAATATATATGGAAGGCAATAAAAAAATGAGGCAGTAAACAATGATGTTCTCAAAGGTAAACAATAATATAGTTTCAATTGCATTCATTTTCATATATCAAGTAAGCAGAACGTCAAAAACAAGTAACCCTCTAGGTAGTTCTCATAGACTAACCAATATAATTCTACCAATCACTCACAAGAAACCCTTTGGGATGTATTCATAGTCTATCCCCTCTGGTTTAACTTTAGCAAAGAATCTCTGAGGAAGCACTCACCATTAATTCCCCCTATGTTATCAAATTGATAACAATAAACACTCCAAGGAAGAACTCAATGTCAAATTCCCCCTGTGGTATCGTAATGTTGAACTAATGACACTCTAAGGGAGCACAATGTCCACCCCCCTATGGTTTCACAATGTAAAAGTAAACGGACACTATGTGGAATCCCTCAATATCTATTCCCCCTATTGTCTACTTCACTAGGTTCCCATATCCCTTTCTAGGTCAGTCATTCACAATGATGTTAAATAGCCAAATTAAACCATAGTAACTACTTGGCTAACAGCTTTCAAGAACTACAAGGCTAAAAAACTACAAGCATGCAACATCATCAGATTATAACACTCTATCCTATCATCACTCGGCATGGAAAACAAGCAGCCTAACTAGGAAATCTAGAAAAAAATAGTCAATATAAAAAATAACATGGGTAACACATCCATAGCATGAAACGTAACCCTGTTCACAATCAAACTACCTCTACATAGGCACACAAACTATAACAGGATATAACAGGGATAAAATCCCTAAACACGCAATACCCATTTCAAGGGTATTGACCACGTTTGCACATAAAATTTAAAGACAAACTACTTAAAGTCACAAACCACCTACCTCAGCATTGTACAATCAATATACTATAGCGTTTGCCCTTGAATCATCCTAGAATGTTGTTGATCTACAAAAATGTCAAAAATTCCCATCCAAGGATATCTCACCAAAGAGGATAAATCAAGAGGTAAATCTATAGAAGAAGCAAGAAATCACCGATTTAATTCCAAAAAAACTGAAAGAGTTAAATTCGGAGAACAAAAGAAGAATTAGAGGTCCGGAAAATATTCATCGGTATTCGTCGCTCCTGAATAAGATGAACCTATACGAAGAGGTTTCTGTCAATTAGACGTGACCTTGGTCCGACATAAAAATTAAAAAGGAAAGTACACAACGTGCTCTTTAAAATTACATGACCTGTAATTTCCTTATGAATCCTCCGCATTAGATGGTCTCCATGTCACTCCACAAGACCATGTACTCAGTCGTTACACAGAAAGTACACTGTCACCCACGACAACCGAGTGCACGACGTGTACTCCAATGTACACGACGTGTACTCTTTAAATTTCCAAAAACACCATTTTTTCATAAAAAAACCAGAAATCAAGATCCAAACCAAAGATGATGATTCGAGTTCTTACAAACTTCCCCCGTTAAAGAAACTTGTCCCCAAATTTCCCTAGTAAGGTGGCTTGGAAGAATAATCCTCGATAAACTCCGGCTACAATGATCATACATCGATATTCCTCTCCTAAGTATCATCCTATAATTCCTCATGCTGCTATAGCACTCATAGTAGAGGAACATTCCATCCATGAAGAACATTTTCAATGCGATCAAAAATCCGGATAGGATGCTCCTCGAATGATGCGTCCACCTCCAACTCAACCCCCTCAGGTTGAAAAACAAGAGATGGGCCTGAGATGTAACATCGTAGCTGAGAAACATGGAAGATGTCTTGCATATCCCAATACCTATGAGGTAACTAGAATCTATAGAAAACTGAACCAACTCTCTCCAAAACCTCAAATGGTCCAACATATCTTGGTGAAATCATTTCATATCTCATAATCCTCCTATGTCCCAACCTCGGTGTGACACATAGAAAAACCTGATCTCCAACCTCAAACTCCAGAGTTCCTCTCCATTGACCAGGAAGAGAATTCTTTTGGGATTGTGTAGTATCCGTCCTCTTCTGAATAAACTTTATTTTATTTGTGGTCTCCTAGAAAAGACGAGGACCCAACATAGTTTCCTCTCCTACCTCCAGCCAACATAAGGTGATTGGTATGGCCTACCGTACAAAGATTCATATGGTTCCATATGAATAGTTTTTTTAAATCTATTATTGTAGGAAAACTCCACATGATGTATGTGCTTCTCCCAAAAATCTCCAAAATCTAGGACACATGCTTGAATAATGTCTTCTAGAACCTGAATCATACACTCGGACAGACCATTTTTCTGGGGTTAGTAAGCTATACTCAGATGTACATTTGTGCACAAATCCCTCTATAGTCCCTATAAGACCTGACAAGTAAAACGAGTTTCTCTGTCCGAAGTTATGGAGTTCGGAACTACATGTAAATATACAATCTCTCGGTTGTACAACCTTCCCATATCTTCAATACTAATGGTCTACTTAATCAGAAATAAGTGAGAAACCTTCATGAGTCTATCAATGACTACCCATACTGCATCATTCTACTAAGGAGACCTCAGCAACCCTATCATGATGTCCATCGTGACATTGTTCCACTTCCACATGGGAATTGAAAACTGTTACAAATACCCTGCTAGTTGCTGATGCTCTGCCTTCACCAACTGACAGGTGGAACACCTCATCACAAAACCAGCAACATCAAACTTCATACCCGACCACCAATACTAACGTTGCAGATCTCAATACATCTTGGAGACACAAAGATGAACTACCCAAATAGAGGAATAAAAGACCCACATTATCTCCTCATGTATGTCTACAGGCACCCATACGCACCCATGGAAAATCAAGATCTCATCCCTACCTACATTCCATCTATGAAAATTGAACACTCCTGCCAAACTCTCCCGTAGGACTAGGACTTCATAATCTGTTAGATGCCTCATGCGCTCTCGATCGTGTAGAGTAGAGGTAACAGCTATAGAAGAAAGAAATGTCTTCCCATGTCTGTTGTGCACTTCCATATTCATATTAAAGAACAGATCCATATGTTTCCAGTCACTTCTAGGCTCCTGAACTATATGTATCTGACTCATCCTGCTCAACAAATCAGCCAATTCCTTACCTTGCCCAGGCATGTAGGCAAGCTCAAAATCAAAGAACTGTAGGTAATCGACCCTCCTTCACCATCTCAAATTTATATCGCATTGAGTGAAGATAAACTTGACACTTTTATTGTTGGTAAAAATGAAAAAATGATCTCCCAACACATATTGTCTCCAATAGCGTAGACAGGAACAACTACAACCAACATGAGATTCTATGTCGGATAATTCCTCTCATGTGGCCTCAAATGTCAAGACCCATATGCAAGAACTCCTCCCCCCTGCATAAGAACAACTCCAAGACCGATACATGATGTATCACAGTGCATGGTATATCTCATTATTGACTCTAGAAATACTAATATCAGTGATGAAGTCAACCTCCCTTTCAGCATCTTAATGACTGACTCACAAGAATCTGACTACAAGTACTTCACGCCCTTCTTATTTTGGCCTATCAATGGCACTACTTAGTGTGAAAGTCTTGTATGAATTGTTGGTAGTAACAATTCGGACCTAGAAAACTCTTTTCCTCAAACACTTTCTTCAAATTATCCCAGGAATCTATTGAAATCACTTTATCTAGGTATACTGATACTCTTGTCTCCAAGATAACATGACCCAAACAGGGTGTGAGATGAATCCCAGTACTATGCAACCTTCTTAGTCAGGCCCATCAGTGACACTGCTATGCATGAATATTCTTGTATAAAATGTCTGTTGTAACAAACCAACCCTAGAAAACTTTTTACCTCAAAGATTTTCTTCAGATTCTCCAAGGAAACTACTACTATCACATTTTATGGGTCTACTAAAACTCCTGTATCTGAGATAAGATTACCCATGAAGTGAATCTAGTCCATCAAAAAGTGTCATTTTGAGAGAATAACATATTATTTATGCTCTCTTAGAGTACTCAAAATGATCCCAAGATCTGTGAAAAGGACGTGTTGAGTGAAATTGTACAACATGATATCATCCAGGAAGACTACAACAAAAGAATCCAAGTATGGATAGAACACTCGGTTCATCAGTTCCATGAAAACTGCAGACGCGTTCATAAGACCAAACGACATAACCACATACTCTTATAGACCATACCTGCTCTGAAAGGCTGTATGATGTATATCTAATGGTCTAACAAGAAAATGATGGTAACTTGATATCATGTCAATATTCTAGAACACTCATGCTCCATGAAGATAATCAATGTGATCATCAGTCCTCAGCATGGGATATCAGTTCTTAACCATCAACTAGTTAAAATTTTGATAATCCACATAAAGTCAGAGGGTACCATCCTCCTTCTTCACAAACAGGACATGAGAACCCCAAGGAGATGTTCTAGGTTGGATAAAACCCTTTGCATGAAAATACTCCAAATGCTTCTTGAGCTCCTGTAACTTTGGTGTAGCCATCCTATAAGGAGGAATAGACATTGGTGCAATACTTGGAGAAAGCTGAATAGAATAGTCCACCTCCCACTCTGGAGGCAACCCGAAAAAGTCCTCTGGAAAGACATACCTGAAACAATTGACCACTTAAGGAAAGTCCAATTGTGATGTCCCATGGTCTTCCAGACATAAACAAGTAATCTGGGATACAAATCCTCCCAACCCATGATGCTTGGGTCCTGCTCTGCTCGCCTGGACATCCTATTCGGCCTTTTGAAGAATGAATCTTCTTTCTGGTGATGTGAAACTCTCCCTACATCAATAGAAATTGTCAATTTCCTAAAAGGAAACTAACCAGTTCATTATGGGAATGAAATCATAGCTTCTCATCTCTAAGACATAAGAGTACCATAAGAAGTGACACCTACCAACCTCAAGAGGGAACTCCTCACACTAACGTACAATAGTTGTTCTTGTCCCCAACGGAGTGTCCAATGTCCATACATCAGCAGAAGAAAATATTCAAAGCCCAAGGCACTCCAAAATGGAAATAGATATGAAACTATAGGAATTCCCTATATTGAAAAGTTCAAGAGCTAAAACTGAGGCAACTAGAATCGTACCTCAAACAGTTGAGGGTTCAAGATCCTACTCTTGCACGGTCTACTCCACTACAAATGGCTGGCCTCTATCATGACCCTATGACCCTGCATAACCTCTCCGAGATAATCCACTCTATTGTCACTTAAATCCATCCGACTGGCTACCATGATCATGACCTACACCTTAGCTTGAATAGTCGGAGTTAATCTAGTTACCAGACTCCTGAGAAACTGGTGTTTCTTCTCTTGAATGATTAGTCATTGATGAACCCCTATCACTAGCTACCTATGAGAAAACTAACATATTCTTTGAATATGACCCATCTTTCCGCGTGATCGGCACTCCACTGGGTCTTTTGGAAAATGTGGCCTCGTATGCCCTCTTTTACTACACTGGTATCACACAACCTAGCTACCAGAAGAAGTATCTTGCTTCCTCGGATCCCCGCGCATCGAATCTCTGTGGTTCTTCCGAAGATAAGTAGGATGGATTCCAACTCCAGATGTCAAGACGCCCTATCTCACAACTCCAGAATCCCTTAGATTGTGCTCTGTGATCAACCCCGGTTTGACTATATGTGTAATGGAATGAAACCTAAAGATGTTCACCTGATATCAGATGTCTTCCTGATACCATCCTCAATCATCCTTGCCTGGAATAACTCATCAACAATTGGGATGGATGTGAAGCAATAAATCTATATGAAGTGAGAAGAATACACCATGAATGAAAGAGTACCCTCTTCCAGACTCATGAACACTCAGGCTCGATCAGCCCTCAAGGTATCTAGGTTGAAGTAATCGTAGAAGGTACGCTGAAATTCATCTGAAGCCATAACCATATGGTGTAATGCATGTGAAATCACATCACACTATCTCTTAGAGAAATCATGTATCATGTATATAGTGAGATTCAACCGATTCTATTGAGGCCACTCCAAATGATCGATGATAGATAGCGTGGATTCTAATAATGAATTAGCAGCCTGAGGTCCCCCATCACCCGAGAAAGTGGGATGATGATGCTGCTGAATGGCCCGTGTCAACTCTACCATGGACGGGGTAGGATGCGGTTCTCCGTAGAAGGTATTCATAAACCTCGTGATTTTTTTCTCGAAACAATGCCTCAACACCTATATCTGAAATAACAGATGGTTCCAAGACAGGCACAACTAGGGGATTTTCCGGTAGTTCTTGAACTCCCACGTCTAGTGTCTCATCACATCCTTGTATCTAGTTTACAATAGGAGGAAGTCTTAGTGGCATGACTCTGCAAGGTCAATTTCCCTCCTTATATCAATATTAACAAGGACTAAAATTTATATGTGAAATAATGGAATATGATAAAGAAATCATTCATGATTTCTAAAAGGTGGGTACACGACGTGTATGTACCCTACACGATGTGTTACTTCTTGACGTTACATGGGCGTGTAATCCTACCAAACCTAGTTGTGTAACACCCCAAACACATGACATGTTCTCCTAACACACATCATGTACTTGAATTGTGCTCCCCTTCCTGAATTATTTTACACGACCAACCCACACGGTTATCCTAGAGCAAGACAACACAACGTGTTTGAGCTAGACACGGTGTGTAATAGAAAGAACTTCACTGACCCATTTTTTTTGTCACAAGGCTGGTTACATAGATGTATCTACACAATGTATTTGTGCTTTACAAGACGTGTACTAACTGAACATAATCCACCTGTGTCGTTGGTTACATGGCTGGACACATGGTTTTTAGACAGGGTGTGTACAACTGGTAGACAACATGATCAACCAAATATTTCCCATCCTCGTGTCTTGGACCACATATCCATTGAAACAGTTAGTGAATGCACTACGTGTACAAATAGTACATTGTGTGTAGTATGGAAAATAGTTCATTCCTGAACAGAAGGATACATGGTGTGTATTCAGCAATACACACCGTGTATTTAGGGTTTTTATGGAGAGTAAGCCTCTAAAACAACTCTGGAACCCATATAACACTGAAATGAACATTAAAGATCAAAATTATGATCCATGAGGGCCCATAATCCCCTAAAATAAATTTTTGGAATACCATACATGTCATAAAAACCCATAAAAATGCAATGATACAATAAATACTAATCCATGAGGGCCCATAACACCTCAGGAACTAACGTTTGGCATTCATTCAAACTAAAACATACACATTAGAAATACCCTATCAAACATCATGTATTCTATCCAGGAATCTATAACAACATCATCCATATCTAGAGCAACATCAATCACAACAACATTCAATCAGTAATGCATCCTAAATGGCATGAAAAAAATGCATGACATGTGATCTCAAGTAAGTGCTTATATGATTCATGAGATCGCATACCTTCATCTCATTGGGTTGCAACATAAATAGAACCGCAAGGATATCAACAATAATAGCACAAAACATGTGAATCACCCAACAGTGAAATCAAATCCACCATAATAATTGAAAAACAATAAAATTTATATAATTGAGGTATAATTAGCTTTTCCATGTACATGGGTTAGCTACTCCCGGTAACAACTTATTACCAACTACCAATTCCATCATATCCCCGACTATAGGCTCAAAATATTAAGTCTATAAGAAAATAATTCCATTGATACCACGTGGTAACATCCTAGTTCCTAGTGCTTCCCAGAGGCGCCCTGTACTCGGTTGGTCACATGGCCTCAAGCTCATTTCCCCAAATGCCAGAGGCTACTAACTAGCAGTGAGGGCCTTGGGTTTGATAGTGGGGAAACTATGCCCTCATTGGCAGATTAATTTAGATGAAATAAATAGTTAGCAATAGCAACAATAATAATAACATGAAATAAGTAAACATTAGAACACTATAAGTAATAAAAAAATAGAGCACATATATATAAAAGGATGCATGATACATATGTCTAGGAAAGAATCCAAACAAGTCACAATGCTTGAATACAGTACTAAACCAAAGTACAAGAAAATAATTAAACTCCTGCAGCATCAAAATCCTCAGTATGGTCCCATTATCTCCAGCTCTATAGTAGTGAAGTACCTAAAGTAGAAGGGCGCTTTCCCTTATCTATACTTGCATCAATGTAATCTGTTTTAGGCCAAAAGAATGACCCAAAAAGTGTGTGTGATGAATCCCAGTAGGAATCCACCCAATGATATGTTACTAATAGTAAATGAACATATATGGTTGGAAATAAGAAAAATGAAGTAGTAAACAAGGAAGTAATCAAAGGTAAACAATCCAACAATTTCAATTGCATTCATTTTCATATATCAAGTATGCATCTAATAAAAAACAAGTAACCCTCTGGGATGTACTCACAGACTAACCCCTATGGTTCAATCAATCAATCACAAGAAACCCTTTGTGATGTACTCACAGTCTAACCCCTCTCTTTTACATTTATAAAAGACTCTCTAAGGAAGAAATCACATTCAATTCCCCATGTGGTCTCGTATCGGTAACATTAGACACTCTAAGGAAGCACTCAACATCCAATTCCCCTTATGGTCTAGCAGTATGGAACTAAAGAAACTCTAAGGGGGCACAAAGTCCATCCCCTAATGTTATTTCAATGTAAATGTAAACAGACACTTTGGGGAAGCCCTTAGCATCCATTCCACCTATGGTCTACTACACCAGGTTCCCACAACCATGTGTATGTTAATTGTTCACGAAGATGTTAAACAACCAAATTAAACCTTAATAAATACTTGATAAAACCTTTCAAGAACTACATGTATAAATATCTACAAGCATATAACAACACTAGTCATGGAAAACAAACAGCCTAACCAACAAAGCTAAACCAAACAGTCAATATCAAAACCCACATGAGAAACACATACATAGCACAAAAAATAACCCTATTCAAAATCAAACACTATCTACTTTAGAATACAAGGTATAATAGGCATTAACAGGGAAAAAATATCTAAATACCCAATACCCCATTCCAGGGTATTGGACACTTTTGCACATAACATTCAATGACTAACTATGGAAAGGAACAAACCACCTACCTTGGCATTGTATGATCTATATACTCCGGTTTTGGCTCATAAATCAACCTAGAATGAGGAAAATCAACAGAAACATCAATAATGATCCACCAATGATATGTCACAATAGAGGAGAAATCAAGAGAAGAAGCTCTTGAAGAATGATGAAATCACTGATGCGATTCTAACACAACCGATGGAGTTCGATTTGGAGAACAGACGTTGAGTCAGAGGTCTGGAGAAGATTCTCCAGCATCTGTCGCTCCCAGATGAGACATACATAGAAGAATAGGTTTATGTTGATTATATGTGACCCCAGTCCGACATAACAATTAAAAAGATAAGTACATGACTTGTTCTTTAAAATTACATGGCATGTACTTGCCTTGACCGACCTCTAATTTAGGCGGTCTCCAGGTCACTTCACATGGCCATGTACTCGGACGTTACATGGCCAGTACATGGTCACCCAAGGCAACTAGGTACATAGTGTGTACTGCAAAGTACATGGATTTTACTCCTTAAATTTTTTAAAACTGTTATTTTTCATAAAAACACATGAAATCAAGATCCAAACATGAGATGAAGATATGGGTTCTTAAAATTTTATTTCATTATATGTGTCATTACATATATAATAATGGAATTTATACGGTATTTTATGGATATCTATTACTATATTTGTATTTTCTTAAAACATTATAAAATTTTACTCCTAATGGGATGCATCCTCTCTTATATATAAAGATAAATTCAAGTAGTTTATGGAACCCAGTTTACACACGGTGGAAGTAATAATGGCTATCATAACTGCATATCATTTAGACTATGGTAAAAGTTTAACTATTTTGGAATTTTCAAATAAATTTATATTAAATATTTTTTATATATATCTATCAACACTTGATATAGATACATTTTATTACATATCCCACTAGATAAACTAGTAAAAACTCATATATTCTTTTTTGGAATGTCATATTCAAATATTATAAACGACAAAAATGTTATATTTTTTATTTATGTAACATGAAAAATAATATGGAAAATATTAATTTAATTTATAGGTTTTCTATTTTATTTCTCAAAAACAATATCATTATTATTTTCATATAAGCATATATCTGTTATATATTAGAAAAATGTGTTACTTTCAAATTATGGAATATTACATATAAATAAAATAAATTCTTATCTAAATATAAATTCATTTTAAAATTATTTTCATGATATCATTTTATTACTTATCATTAATATTTAAACATATTTTAAATTATTGAATAGGATTTTTAATTATTTTTTTCAATTATGTGTATATTTATTTTATATTTCATAATTGTATTACATTAAAATTATGACATATATTGTATAAATATAAAATTGTCTTATCAGAACAAGATGTATAAATTTGATATTTGTTATAGTTATTAATGAGTCAATGTTGGATTACAACACATCAAATGAGTGATAAATTTGTGGAAGGTGTTTTTTCTTTTTTGGAATTTTCTAAACAAGAAGTCCCAAACAGTGACACATATTTTTTACATGCCTAAAATATTTAAATATGAAGATTGTGAAAGGTATAGTTTTCAAAGATCATTTAATTGATCTTAGTTTTAATCCGTGTTACATCCCTTAGACTTGGAATTGTAAAAATATACATAATTTTAGATCTATAGATGATGATACTTTGATAGATGATAACTGTGATGAAATTGAATAAATGATTTCTGATATTGAAGGAGAATAAATTGATAAAAAACTAAAAATTGAGAGTCTATATGGTGATTCTGAAGAATGATTGTATCCTGGTTGTACAAATTTTGCGGTATTATCCTTGGTTTTATGATTTATTGACCTGAAGGAGAAGCATGTATTTAGTGATAAAGGTTTTATAGAGCTTCTACAATTGTTGGAAGACATTATTCTTGAAGACAACAATCTTCTAGATTCACATTACTAGGATAAAAAAATATTTTGCCTTATGGGATTAGGATACATGAAAATACATGCATGTCTGAACGAATGTGTGTTATTTAGAAAGGAATATGGATTTATCTTAGAGTGAAATAAATGTGGGACATCATGGTATAAGGTGAATTAAAAATCACAGGCTGATATGGAGATTAAAGAGATTCCTGCCAAGGTATTATTGTATCTTCCTATAATTCGTCATTTTAAATGTTTATTTTCTAATTCACAAGGTAAAAAAAAGGTTAATATGGAATACTGAGTGGAGGACATGTGATGGAAAAATACATCATCCAGAAGATTTTCTATAGTGGATAAAAATTATTGAGTAGTATCCTACATTTGGAAATGATGTATGAAACCTTAGTCTTGGGTTGTGCACATATGGAATGAATCCATATTGAAGCCTCAGTAGCACACATAGTTAATGACCTTTTTTGTTAGAAATTTACAACCTATCACCTAAATTGTGTATAAAGAATAAATATGTGATTTTAATTTTAATGATATCTAGACCAAGGAAACCTGTAAATGATATTGATGTTTTCTTGTTACCATTAATTAATGATTTGAAACTCTTATGGGAAGATGGTAGTAGAGTGTATGATTCTTATAAAATGGAAAATTCTCAACTCCATGTAATGATTGTGTTAAATATAAATGACTTACCATCATATGGAAATTTTTCTAGATATAGTCTTAAGGGGCATAAAGTGTGTCCAATTTTTGAACAGGAGACTTCATATTTTCAATTACATCATTGGAGGAAAACAATATACATGGGTCATAGAATGTTTTTTCCTATGGATCACTCTTATAGAAGATTAAAAAAGGAATTCAATTGATCACATGAATTTTATATTACTCTAAAACATTTATCAATTTATGATTATTTATATTGGGTTCAAAACCTTGATGTGACATTAGGAATGAAAAATAAATTGGGTAAATATAGTCTTATTTGGAAGAAATGATCTATTTTTTTTGAGATACCATAGTGGAGATATCATAAAGTGACACATAACATTGATTTCATGCATTTAGAGATGAATACAGGGGGAATTTTTTTGGAACATTGTTTAATATTTAAGTAATGACTAATGTTTCATTTAATTCTTGATTAGAATTACTATCAATGGGAATATGTTTGGAGTTAGCTCTCATACCTGATGGAAGATGAACATTTCCATCCCCATTTTGTCATAAATTATCCAAGATGGATAAAATTAGCTTTTTCAGGGTCTTCATGCTGTCATAGTGCCTCAAGGATATTCATAAAATGTAAATTTTATGACTTTTTGAAGAATTTGATGTTAACAGGTATGAAATATCATGATTTTCATGTCAATATGAAACAACATATAACTGTTTCATTTTGTGGAATATTTTATATTCTTGTTAGAAAGACTGTCTTGTAGGTGGATTATTTTTCAATTCAATTTGTAATAATGTGATTGATCTGGATTCTTTGACCATTTTTGAAAATGAAATTTTTTGGTACTTTGTTAATAATAAATGTATTTTCCTCAATCATTTGGTGATATAATGGGGCATTTAATGGTTCATCTTGTTCTATAAATAAAGCATTGTGGACTTGTAATTATATTTTGGATGTATCTTTTTGAAAGTTATATGTGGACATTGAAGGGGTATGTTAAGAATCCTTATCATTATGAATCTTCCATTGTTGAAAAGTATATTTCTGGGGAGGATGTAGAGTTCATTATGAGATACTTTTCTGAAGCAGAGAACATTGGTTTGCATCCATCTCACTGAGAATGAGCTAATAAAGAGTGTATGGTTATTTTTGGCTTGAAAGTAAAATATTTGTCATTAGAACAAATGAATAATGTGCATTTATACATCTTGAATAACATATATGATTATCAACCCCATATAACATTTTGTTTTAATGATTTGAAACAATGTCATCCAAATAATTCAAAAATTCTGATTTTTAAAGGGAAAATAAAAACAGTTTCCATTATTTAAAAAGACCATACATGGTTGATAAAATGAATTAGATACATTAGGATGGTTAGTGGGTGGTCCAAGATTAAATTTGATAACATGGTTTAGGTATGACATTAATGTCTATTGATTTTATGCACAATAATAGTAAAATAGAACTAAAGTTCAGAATAGGGGTGTATTGGTGTTCGCAGAAGCAACACATTTTTTTTTATTTCTAAAGAAAAAAAATCCAATTTCTTCATCATGTGAATATTAATGAGTCATTCAAGAAATATTAGAGGTTGATGAAATTAAAATTTATGTTCACATGTTTAACTGTAAATGGTTTTTCAGTAAAAACAATGTCAGACCCGATGAATTTGGAATGCAACTTGTTAATATGAATATATTGCATGACGCATGTGATTCTATTATAATGGAAACACATGCAAAAAAATTATTTGTTCCTGATCAATCTGATATGCAGTGGTCTTTTGTTTTACAAGGAAAAAACAATATGTTGCTGATCCTCAACTTGATGAAGATGCAGATTTATGTGAGATCCCTACTTCCATGGAATGATTATTATATAAAAATGATGAGAATGTTCTAGGTATGATTTTTTCCAAAAATTGTGATCACAATGAAGGAATTTTGAAAAGAAATCCATTAGTACATTCATAATACTACATGTAACATATGTTTATTTCTCATTTACTTTTATTAATCTCATAAAATGTTATATTGTGTTTTTTCTTTATTAATACACATATTAAAATGAATCAATAGAAATATTTGTTTATTTTAGTTTTTTTTAGTTTACCATGTTTACCATTATTTAACTCATATATTTAATTATTTAGTTTCATCAAAAATATTTTATATCTATATTTTAAAAAATATTATTTATTTGTAAATATTGATTTATTTGGTTCGACATTTGTTAATATTCTAATACAAATTTTGGATTTGTTTTCATTCATTTACATGAGACTTCATATATAATTACTGTTCCTAGAATTTTAGTTTACTATAAAAAATAAGAATAATAATCTGTTATGTTTCTGTTTACATTTGTGTTTCATAATTATTCCAATTTTAGTTTAAATTAGTATTATAATATGTGAATTTCTATATTTTTTGTACTAAATGTTCGTTTCCTTGATATGAACAGAACTGATAAATCAATCAGATAATAAAAAACGAACATCTGGAGATGGGGGTTGTGATCATACCCATTGGGAGAAACATTCACGTGTTTCTCTTGATGTTCCTCAATCTTCTTCATGTGCTCCCATAATAGAAATGAAGAGCTTGAGTGTTGGTAAATGTGGCAGGACACGTTTACCAAAATTATCAGTTTCTCCTATCCAGGACCAAAAGATTATTTTAGACATTTATGAGAATGATGTTCCAAGATGTCCTAATAAAAAATAGTTTTTGCGTTTTGTATAAAATTTGGGTAAAATAAAAGTCAGTATTTTGTATAATAATAGGATAAGTGTTCACAAAACAACACTGGGTAAGTTGTGGTAAACCATTTTGGTAAGCTCGTTTTCATTTGATTGACTAATATTGAAATGTATATCGTATAATATGTTTTCCCACTTCTTTATTAGATGAAATTCGATATACCTAACACATTAGAAGTCATGAAGAAATGATTATCAATGGCTGTTTGGAGATGGAGGGATTTTAAATTTCCCCTCACATCTGATTTCATTTTTGAGGATAGGAAACATGACATTCTATTTCATATATATCCGTTTATATATGAAGACACAGGGAAACAATTTTTTAAGATTAGAAAACAAGAATAATATTTAGTATGTTCACTATAATCTATTAGATTATTACTAATATTAATGATATTATTAATTAATTATTAATGATTTCTTATTATTAATTTATAATAATAATGGAGATATCATCAAAAGATCAAATATAGAAACATATACCCTTATAGTTATCTCATGGAGGGAATAAATTATTGAAAGAAAAAATGATAGATGAAAATTTACAAAAGTTTAGAGATGATTCTTCCATCACTGGAGAGTTTTCCCCTCTATCCCCACCATCTAGACATGAAAAATGGAAGAGGTTTAAGATGAGAAAAAATGGGAAATATATTATAGAAGAGTCGAGGGTCGTAGCAGAGAGTATTTTTATTTTTTTGTTTTATTAATTTAAGTCAATTCAATTCATTATATACATTGAATCATTAAATAATTTTTCAAATAATCCATACAGGATTATATTGAGGATAAGAGCACATAGAGGGTATTTAAATTTGATGGGAGGAATCATTTTTTATCTACTATGTTAGAAAATCCCGAACACATGGCTTGTGTATGACGATTCCTAAAGGTCATATCAATAACTAAAGTGTTACCATGTTCGTAGGCTTCATCCATGGATGGTATACATATGAAAAATACAATCTTTGGAGGCTGAATATCACAATATTAATGTGAAGATGGAAGAAAATATCAGAGCGTTGTTACTGTCAATGTTTTCAGCCATGCAACGACGATTTGAGACCATATCTCCTGATAAACCTCCACCAGTAGCTCCCACTCCCCCACCTCCACCAACACACCCAATTATTTATATTACTCCTATGAGTACAGAACCCATTATTTATCCCCCACCTCCGCCTACAAACCAAAATTTTTATCCTACTCCCATATCCCCTCCTCCACAACATTCAAGTTATTGTGAGTTGTATGTTGATGATCCTCAGTATCATATAGTTTCATATGGGATGATATATTATATAGAAGATATAATATATCATCAAAGTTTAGTGGTAGAGATGTATAGGGTCATCGTACATGATATTATAGATATATCAACTAGTGTACCATTACCTACAGATGATGTGAGGACAGTTGGATAAAGATTTGGCTACATCTTAGTTCAACATTCTAGACAACTATGAACCATTACCATAGAGTTGTGTGTATTTTAGATCTATTTATTTATATTTCTGTTAATGTTTTTAACATTTTAATTTTAATATATTTTTATATTTATTGACATGAATACTTTAAAGTTAAAAAATATTGTATATCCAAAAACAATGAGAAAGGGGTATGACATTATATTAAGATTCTACAAGTCTTGACAGATTTTCAGGATATTCTTTTTTTTGTCTGTCATTATACTTTTTCAATTAAATATAATTTTTGTGTAAGTGTAATAGATGAGGGGATTCTAAAAAATGATATCATGGATCTTGTTATTGGAGATAAGTTTGGCATCAACATGGTGAAAGTTTTTCCCTTGTACGCCTTAGCACAAATCATTCCCTGTATTAAATTTATTTAGAATTTACACCTATATGTTTAATATTAGGAATATTTATTAAATGTTAGAGATGAATTATAAGGTAGGTATATATGGTTTGATGGAGCTGAATTTTATTTCACCAGCAGGGCATGAGTTTTATAAGGAACAAAAAGTAGTTTATATTACAGAAATATTTCAACATAATATAATTACGCAGTGTTGGATGATTCCTTTTATTGAGAGGTATGAAACATATGCAGCACAAATTTTTACCCTTCCTTTAACATAATAATTACTAACATTATATTTTTTTATATCAATGACATTTGGAGTAATGTGTTTTTTGTCTAAGGGAGAAAACACTTTTTTCGACATGTATTTTCCATGGCGATGTGCGAGAAAATTTAAAAACATGTTTGGAATATAGGATTAAATATTTTCATAGTGATTTATATTATAATGAATTTTAAATTTATTTCATTCATATTATTTTTTAATAGGGGATGGTATTTATTTTGAATACCTACCATGGAAAAAGTGCCATGATCAAATATATAAATGTAAAGGTGAATATCCGTTTAAAATTAGTACATTTTTGGATTACATAAAAATGATATTTTTAATTGAAGAACTCATTTAAACAGAATTTTTATAAACAAAAATGCGTCATCGAATGTGAGTATTATATGATAATATTTAAGTATGGAATAATTACAACTACAATGGTTACAATGTTCGGCCAGGTTTGATTTTATTATAAACTATTCATTAATATAACATTTTTTTATTCATTATACATGTTAAATACATTATTTTTTTAATTTGTAGTTATTTTAAGACCCTCAACCTTATAGTGAAGAAAAGTACGAACATGTATAAGTGGAATCGGCACGTTCTTTTACTGGTTTTATTAGATTTTAGTTTTTTTAGTGAATATTGTAATTTTGAATGATTTAATTATAAATGTGAATTTGGTAGTTTTTTTGGATTTAGGTTTTTTTATATAATATTGGAATTTTTTATTGTGGTAAATGTGAATGTGTACATTTTCAACATTTGTTTCTTATTTTTTGTGCTTGTTTGTGGTCTAGTTTGTGGTTTGGTTTTTGTTTTTTAAGGTCTGGTTCTGTAGAGGAGAGGAATGGTTTCATAATGTAACTCCCTGACCCCAGTTACCCAGATTCAGTGCATTATTACATAACAATGGCATGATCACAAGGAAATCATGTCCCGAAAGACCGATACGTTTAGTATTATTGGAAACGAGATTCATACATAAGTTCAACTTTACAACTTGATAAGAAATAAAACACTAATTTATTCCATTAGAAACATCCAAGCCTCCTATATTAAGCTTGAAAGTCACTCATAATTAACACCTACATATCCTGGGAAAATGAAACATAAGAAAGGGGTGAGATAAAATGCGCAGTATGTGTAATAAATACATTAGAAGATAACATAAATATTAATCATGGTGAATAATTGAAAACACATGCCTTTACTAGTAATAAACATGAACACTTTTATGGTAGGAATATGAGTTTTGTAAATAATACCATAATAAAACATAATCATGGGTATTATACTAGTCAAATGACCACATGAACCATCAATATTATATTCATAATGAGGGAATGTATAATGCTGGACATTCTGAACCATTAATTCAAGGCCTCAGCCAAGACCTCTAAAAATTATTAAGGCCTCGACCAAAACCATATATCTAATTGGGAAAGGCCTCAGCCAGTTCCACGTCTATTTGTCTTATGAGACCTAGCGATGAATCGAGGAGCTATAGTGGGCTCCACCTATCACATACTAAGACCAATACATTCCTAATATGAAAAGGTTGAAATATAACATAATCATTCGTATTAAAACTAGCATACGAAATGTCAAAACTTTAACAATAATCCATGAATGGTATAAAAATAACACATCCACAATCAAAAATATCAAAAAACCTTCAATAAAAAATTGAATATTTGGATCGTAATGAATCGAATTCAAACAAGTATAAAATCCATCAAAGGATGTTGACATATATGAAATCAAAACTATTTGAGAGAAATATCCCACTCATTTTTTGAAATCATATACAGTTACATAATTATAAAATAAATCATTTATCTTAAAAATATTCTTATAAGCACGTACGAGAAGCATAGACGATGTTATAATGGCAGAGAATAACCGCTCCCGCTGTATAAGTTAAAAAATTACATTCTTACCTTAATTTTGTCAAAAAAGTCATAAAGTACCTTGTTTGGAAAAAGAATGAAAGTTTCCTTTAAAAACATATAAGTTCAAATAAGGGTATAAATGAATTTAACCCATTGTTTAGTAAATAGTAAAAATGTTTTGAAATACATTTTTAAGAAACATGTATGTGGATGATAAAGAGGTCCCAGTAGATACTAATGTAAAAACAACCTTGGATAATAAAGATATTATAGAATTAACCCTTACATTGTACTTTTAATTGGACTAGGGTGGGTTTAAATCCTATATAATGGTGAAATAATTGTTATTAAATTCTTCAATAACTATATAAATGAATATGATATCATATATGATATTCTAATACTGCTTTGTTAATAATATTTTAGTATTATCGTCGTTTCGGGTGTTAACTGATTTGTTTTCCTTTATATGCATTGTTACATAAGTAATGTTTGTTATGTATAGGATGTATCTTATTCATATTCAGAATGATATTATGTCTTTAAACATTATATTTAATTATCAAATGAAAATTATTCTTTAATGGATACGATGGGTAGTGAATCTCATCGTGTTCGTGGAGACGTGAATCCGTACATACGTATGAGTGACAATATCATTCATTTGATTTTAAAATAATATATAATTGGATGTTATATAATATATAAAGAATAATTATTATGTTATATTTATTATTTACATCAATTATACATCATTATTATACCCATCCAAATGATAATGTATCGAATAACAACTACACCACAACATGGAGACGGTAAGCCATACGTTCGCATGTATGGTGACATGTCATTCAAAGGATGGATAGAGTAATAAATATGATTGTAACATATTTATAATAACATTAAAGTATATAGAATATAATGGAGTTATTATTTTATAATGGAAACAACAAAGAAAGAGGAAGTGGAATAACAAAAGAACTTGAAAGAGGTGATGAAATATTTACCTCTTCTTTGGGATCTTCCTTTTGATTTGATCAAAAGGGCTCTGTAGGTTGGATTTCTGACTAAATTAAGGCCTCTAGGATGAAGGAAGTAAAGTTGGGAGGATATTTGGGAAAATTTTGGCTGACCCAAATGGCATTGAAGGTGTGAATTTGAGAGAAGGGGAAGTTCCCTTTTATAAGAGGGGTGAGGGGTACCTTAGGAAATGATTGAAATATTATTTTATAATAAAACCATTTCGGTTTATAATGTCTCAAACTTCAATTATTTAAAGGATAAGTTAGGGATGGCTCGAAATCCAATCAACCAATAGGTTTTAGACAGGTTTGAGTCATGATATTAACCTTATCTTCTAGATTTAACTCCTAGTTTAATAGTTTGACATTTACCATGTCTCTTTGTATTTTTATATTATATGGTTAATAAACATAATATAAGCTTATAATAGAAACCCAAGTGGTTCATTAATGAAATATATAATAGTATTTAATCCCTTTTTCCGATCCATAGATTTTTAAAAATATAATATCAATTAATAATATAATATTTTTTTGAAAAAAATCTTTTATGTCAATTTTGACACTATTTGGCATTTTGTTTTTTCTAAATTCATTACATAATTATTACATTAAAAAAATTCATTTAATCCCCAATAACATGTCATATTAAGCTATAAAATTAGTTTAATTCATAAAAAGTCTCACATTACATTGATTTGGGTATTTATAATATCAATTAAATTAATAATTCATTAATAAGGTAATTACTGCATCATAATTATCTCATAAATTAATTATATTATATAATGAATAAAAATTATAAATTAAATACCATTATTTAAGAAATATTATTATATTTATAATGAATATTTATAGTCAAAGGGATAACATATATAACCCTATGTAAAAATTGTTTTACTAAAAGATATATTCTTATGTCATTTTTGTATTTACTTTAACTTAATTAATATAAAGTGTCATTATCACCTACAAGAGGCTATATGGGGTCCCAAAATCGACCAAAGGATGCCCATCGTTAGATATGTATCATCAAATAGAGTTATTACATTTTTTAGGATAATTTAACATTATTATAATATTATTTTTTACCCTTTTTTACCGGATTTACCTTTTAACCATGGTAAATAAAATATTTATCGAAGAAATTATTCAAAATGTCTAAAAATAAAAGTTACCTATTCAAACAATTTGGACCTCCTGATTCTAAATATGGAATTCATTTTTCTAAATTCAAAACACAGAAGTGGCAGAAATTGATTTAAAATTAATTCCCGTTGTCGAAACAAAAAGTGTGTTTTTAAGAAATAATAACTATCAAAAGATTGACATTTTCTTATGTCTAGTTTAAATGTGAAATTACATATAATTACCAAAATTGGATTAAGTGGTAAAACTATAATCTAATTATACTTAAAAACCACTCAATAGTGTAATTTATCACAATAAATTATTTTGATTAAAAATGTTGTTTTTAATTAAAATTTAGTATTTTTCCCAATTCATCAAAAACTGAATGTCTTCAGAAAATTACCAAAAATTCACCCTAAGGTAATTTTGATATTCCTAACCCAAAAAATAATTCCATTTTGAAAGATAAAATTGATAAAATTTCAAAAAGTGGGTATTACTATTCATAACGACTAGTTTGATTGGTCGATATGTGTTAAAATTTCAAAGTTGCGTAGAATGAAAGCTATTGCATTATTCAAAGGGAATCATACCATGGAAGATTGGGGTGTTACATTCTCCCTAGTTTGAAATATTTTCATCCACAAAATTTCTATAATATTACTATATAAAATGATTCGGGTGGTTATTTCGCACATGTTCCTCGGGTTCCCATGTTGCCTCTTCTACTTTATTGTTTCTCCATAGAAATTTTACCAGACGAGTCATCTTGTTTCTCAACACTTGTTCTCTTGTATCAAGAATATTGACAGGATCTTCCTAATAAGACAGACCAGGTTTCAGTTCTAATTCCTCAGAGGTGAGTACATGCGCTGGGTCAGGAAAGAATTTTCTAAACAGTGATACATGGAACACATCAGGAACTTTGTAGAGACATGGTGGAATTTCCAAACGGTAAGCTACAACCCCAATTCGTTCTAGAATTTCAAAAGGTCCGATGTACCTGGGAGTCAATTTACCCTTCTTACTGAGTATTATAATTTCTTTCCATGGATATACCTTCATGAAAACAAAATCTATTACCTGAAATTATAAATCCTTCCTTCGGTTATCAGTATAGCTCTTCTACCTACTTTGAGCTGATTTGATGTGGGTTTGTATTACCTTTACCTTTTCCATCGTTTCATCAACAAGTTCTGGGCCAATGGGTTTTCTTTCACCAACATCATCCCAACAAAGTTAGTGTACGACATCACTTTCCGTATAACGCTTCATATGGTGCCATCTGAATACTTGAATGAAAGATATTGTTATAAGAAAATTTTACTAGTGGTATATATTGATCCCACATACCTTGAAAGTCATGTGAGAAATATATCAACATGCCTTATAAGGTTTGAACAGTCCATTCTGATTGTTCATCTATTTGAGGGTGGTAGGCAGTGCTCAAACGAAGTTCATTATCCAGGGCATTCTGAAGACTTTTGTAGAATATTGATGTAAAACATGGATCACAATCAGAAACAATCGATAGGGGTACTCCATGAAGTCTTAAAACTTCCTTAATATACAGTCTTGTTAAACGTTCAAGTGGTACATCTTTTCTTACAATAAGAAAATGTGATGACTTGGTAAGATGATCCACAATGACCCATATTGCATCGTTCCTTCTAGGAGTCTTTGGTAGTCCTATGAAAATGTCCATCGTAATATTATCCCATTTCCACTAAGTTATGGTAAGAGGTTTCATGACTCCTTCAGGCTGTTACGTTCCAGCTTTCACTTGTTGAAAAACCATACATCTTGACACAAAATCAGCAATCCCCCTCTTCATGCTGTCCCACCAAAAATGTTCCTTAAAATCTCTATACATCTTGGTGCCCCCAAGGTGTATAGAGAAATTGGATCTATGAGCATCATCTAAGAATTCCCTTTTCAGATCAGGTATATTGGGAACACAATGTCTTTTCCCAAATTTCAAAATCCCATCTTCATATACAAAGTCGATCAATCTCCCATCGTTCATAGATTTAATCTTCTTTTGAAATTCCTCATCATCATCTTGAGAAAATTTTATCCTTTCTAGTAAAGATGGTTTTGCAACCTTTTTAAAAAGCATTGATGTTTCACCATCCATGGTTATTCCCATATCTATATTTACTAGATCTATTAAAATAGTATCCCTTTCAACTCTCATCTTGTTCAAAACTCCATGATACTTTCTTCTCAAAGCATATGTCACCTTATTTTCCTTCCCCGGGCGGTACTGTATCGGGAAATC
Source organism: Viscum album (assembly GCA_963277665.1). Lineage (NCBI taxonomy): Eukaryota > Viridiplantae > Streptophyta > Magnoliopsida > Santalales > Viscaceae > Viscum > Viscum album. Next base: position 507,209,779 of record OY728150.1, read on the forward strand.
ATAATCCTTGAGTAGTTCAAGCCATCTCTATTGCCTCATGTTGAGTTCCTTCAGAGAGAAAATATACTTCAAACTCTTGTGATCAGTATAAATCTCACATTTTCACCATAAAGATAGTGTCTCCAAATATTCAAAGAAAAGATTACAGCTGCAAACTCAAGATCATGAGTAGGGTAGTTTTGCTCATGATTTTTCTGCTATCGTGATTCATAGGCAATAAATCTATCATTCTGCATAAGTACCCAACCAAGTACATTCTTTGAGGAATCACTATAAATACCAAACCCATCATTCCCTGATGGTAGAGTCATGATAGGATCATTTTCAGAAATTCTCTTCATTTCTTAGAAACATTCTTCACACTCTTTTTTCCAAACAAATTAAACCCCTTTACGTGTGAGTTTTGTTAATGGGTTATCCAATCGGGAAAAATTATGGACAAAATGTCAATACTAACCTGCTAATCCAATAAAAATGCATACCTCAGTTATACTTTTCGGTGCTGGCCATTCCTGGATTCCCATTGTCTTAGAAGGGTCAACATAGATTCCATCCATATAGACAATATGGCCAAGAAAAGAAATATCCTGATGCCAAAATTCACACTTTCTAAACTTCCCATATAATTCATTTCATCTGAGGGTTTTCAGAATTGTGCCATGTAATTTTCATGATCTTCATAGATTTTGGAGTATACTATGATATCATCAATAAATACCTCTACAAAATCAACATGATATTCCTTGAAAACATTAGATCAATGGAAAAATTGGGTGCATTAGTCAGCCCAAAAGGCATTACTATAAACTCATAATGTCCATACCTGGTTCGAAATATGGTTTTTAGAATGTCTTCCTTCTTCACATACAACTGATGATATCTAGATTGAAGGTCAATCTTTGAAAAATATTGAGCTCCATGAAGTTGGTCGAAAAAATAATCAATGCGAGGTAGGGGATAACTGTTCTATATTGTTATAGCATTGATCTCCCTGTAGTCAATGCACAACCTAATAGATCCATCCTCCTTCTCAACAAAAAGAACTGGGGCTCCCCATGGAGAATCACTAGGGAGAATAAATCTCTTATTACTCAATTCCTCTAGTTTTTTCTTTATTTACACTTTTTTCACAGTGGCCATTCTATAAGGGGTCTTCGATATGGGCCTTGAACGAGTAATTAAATCAAAGGAAAACTTAATTTCTCGTTCTAGAGGATGTCTAAGTAAATCATCTAGAAACACATCAACATATTCTTTCACAATAGGTACATCCTCTATTTGAACATTTTTTTCCTCACTAACAGATATTTTATTCTCTTCCTCTCCGATAATTTAATTTAGTTGATCTACTGGTGGTGGATCTAGATAATAATGATGTGGTGACGTTTCTGCATTGAAGATAAGGTTTTCTTTATCATCATCATCAAAAATCATAACCTCCTTCTTCTTACAATACATTTTTACATCATGGTTCGAAAGCCAATTCATACCAAGGATTATATCAAATTCAATCATGGGTATTATGATGAGATCGGCAGATAAAGAACATTATTATACCCTAATGGGAACTGATTCACAAAACATTGTTGCAATGATACTTCCCTTAGAAGTTTTGACTGCCAACTCCCTTATTAAATCAAATTTGAAATATCTAATTTTCTTAGAAAACTATGAAGATATGAAACAATGCGATGATCCAGAATCAAATAAGGCATTGGAAAAACTTGAGGAAACCATTAAATTACCTACCACCACGTCTTTCGGAGTTTCAAAATTAGCAGTACTGATCGCATAAGCTTGGCCTTGATCCCTTGTCCTTTTTTGAGGTATGTTTCCCTAACACTTAAGACATTCATTTTCATAAAGTCCCATCTCCCTGTAATTGTAGCATTGAACATCGGTAGCGTCTTTCTTTCCATTACAATCACCAACAAGATGGCCTTTCTATCGACATTTGTATCATACTCCTTTTCATTTTAGACAGGCACTAGGGTGCTTCCTTCCAAAATTATCACAGGGTGGATATTCAATTCTTCATTTCTTCCCTGTTTCCGTATTTCCTTTCCTAGAGTGTTCAAAAAATATCTTCTTCTCTTTCTTTACTTTATAGTCATAAGACATAGATAATTCCTTTTCTGTATTGATAGCACACGAGACAATATCTTCGTAAGATGAGAAGGATTGTGATACCAACGCTCGATAGAGAAATGGTTTTAACCCATCCAAGAAATGGTCAATATTACTTCTTGGGTTACATATATAATCTGCAGCATGCCTTGATAACATTGTAAAGTTTTCTTCATAATTTGCGACATTATCATCCTCTAGTGAGGTGATAAACAACCATGTCAACTTTTTATTTTTCGCTACTCCTCAAAGCTTGAAATATTTTCTCTGAGAAATTTATCAATTGCTCAGGAACTAATGGATTTTAACTCCCTTTGAATGTTTATGGTTGATGCCTCATGAAGTGGTCTAACATTGATCCTCCATGTTGTGGATCTGGGTGCTCTATACGGTTAAGGTTATTATTCATAACCTGTGTGAGTTTTCCTTATATGGTGATAAGATGATCAGCACCAGTTGCATCAACAACTGCACTATAATTATCTTGAGTAGGAGGTAAATCCCTATAAGGATTACATGCATTGATAAGGTTTCAATTCCTTCCTCTAGGTGCCATTTCTAAACAATGGAATAAACTAGATTAGTTTCTGAATCGAAAAACAAAATTCCAAACTTGTAAAACAATTAAAATAAACTGAATAGTTTATGGATATAATACATAATCAAAAAAATGTTTTCTTTGAGGAAGTATATACTCATAAACCCTTCATAATGGTTTGTAAAGAAAATAAGAATTATCCAAAGCATATCCCCTGAGAGTGTCGTAACCAAGAGTGCAGCAAGGCCCGTTGTCGTGCACCACTTCCCATTTGAGTCTAGATCAAAGCAGTGTTTTTGGGTTTTACCACTAGGTATGTCTATACCAGTGTCACATCTACCTGCTCGTATCTAGATAGGGATTTATAGCTTAGAAAACTCACAAAATTTCTATAGTACCAAAATTCTAGAAAGATCTTTTATACTAATCCTCAATGCCTATCTTAGGACTATGTGATATAATCAGAGTTTATCTAAATATAGTTTCCTTGATTTTTACTAAACTTCCTATGATACCAACTGTATCGCCCCGACCCTAGTTACCCAGAGTCAGTGCATTATCACATAACATTGGTATGATCACATGGAAATCATTTCCCAAAATACCGATCAGTTTAGCATTATTGGAAACAAGATTCATACATAAGTTCAACTATACAACTTGAAAAGAAATACATCACTAATTTATTCCATTAGAAATAGCCAAGCCTCGTAGATTAAGCATATAAGTCACTCATAATTAACATCTTCATATCCGGGGAAAATAAAACATAAGAAAGGGGTGAGATCAAACTCTTAGTAAGGGTAAGAAATACAGCGGAAGATAACATAAATATTAATCATGGTGAATAATTGAAAACACATGCCTTTACCAGTAATAAACATGAACACTTTTATGGAAGGAATATGATTTTAGTAAATAATGCCATAATAAAACATAATCATGGGTATTCTACTAGTCGAATGACTACACGAACCATCAATATTATTTTCATAATAAGGAAATGTATAATTTCGGACATTCTGAAACATTTTGTCAAGGCCTCAACCAAGACGTCTAAAAATGATGAAGTCCTCGGCCAAAACCATAAATCAAATTGGGAAAGTCCTCGGCCAATTCCATGTCTAGTTGTCTCATGATACCTACCAATGCATCGAGGAGCTATAGCGGGCTGCACCCGTCACTTACTAAGTCCAATACATTCCTCATATGAAAAGGTTGAAATATAACATAAACATTCGTATTAAAATTATCATACTAAATGCCAATTAGTTAACCATAAACCATGAATGTTAAAAAAATAACACATCCACATTCAGACATATCAAAAAACCTTCAATACAATATGAAAGATTGGTATCATAATGAATTTACTTCAAACAATTATAAAATATGTCAAAGGATATTGACATAGATGAAATCAAAACTATTTGAGCGAAATATATCTTTATTTTTTTGAAATCATATAAAGTTACATAATTATAAAGGAAAAAATTTATTTTAAAAATATTCTAATAATATTGTAAGGGTAGATTTGATGATGTTATAGTGGTGGAGAATAACCACAGCTACCGTATAAGTTAAAAAAGGCATTCTTACCTTAATTTTGTCGAAAATGTAATAAAGTACATTGTTTAGAAAATGACTGAAAGATTCCTTTCAAAATATATAAGTTCAAATAAGGGTATAAATTAAATTAACCCATTGTATTGTAAATAGTAAAAATGTTTTGATATAATTTTTTAAGAAACATGGATGGGGATGATAAAGACATCCCAATAGATACTTACATAAAAACAACCTCGAATAATAAAGAGATTGTAGAATTTACCATTACCTAGTAATTTTCTTTGATCGAGGGTAGGTTAACCTCCTGTATAATCATGAAATAATTGTTATTAAATTATTCAAGAAATTTATACATTAATATGATATCATATATGATATTCTATTATTTATTTGTTAATAATATTTTAGTATTATCTCAGTTTCGGGTGTTAACTAATTCATTTTACTTAGTATGCTTTGTTATGTAAGTAATGTTTGTTAGGGATAGGATGTATCTTATTCATATTCAGAATTATAATAAGTATTTAAAAATTATTTTTAATCATTAAATGAAAATTAGTCTTGAATGGATATGATGGGGAATGAATCTCATCATGTTCGTGGAGACAAGTAATCTATACGTACGCACGAGCGACCATATCATTCTTTTGATTTTAAAATAATTTATAATTGGATGTTATATCATATATAAATAATCACTATAATGGTATATTTATTATTTACATCAATTATACATCATTATTATACCCATCAAAATATTAATGTGTTGAATAACAACTACACCACAACGTGGAGACGGAAAGCCGTACGTACACACATATGGTGACATGTCATTCAAGGTATTGGTAAAATAATGAATTTGATTGTGCCATATATATAATAACATCATAGTATATTGAATATACTAGATTTATTATTTTAGAATGGAAACAACAAAGAAAGAGGACGTGGAGGAAGAAAGGAACTTGAAAGAGGTGATGAAATATTTACATATTTTTCGGGATCTTCCTTTTGATTTGATCAAAAGGGATTCTTAGGTTGGCATTAAGACAAAATTAAGGCCTTTAGGATGAAGGGAGGAAAGTTGGTAGGATATTTGGTCAGGGTTTGGCTAGGCCAAATGCCTTTGAAGGTGTGAATTTGAGAGAAGGGAAAGTGACCTTTTTAAGAGGGGTGAGGGGCACCTTAGGAAACCATGGAAATATTATTTTATAATAAAATACTCATCTGTTTCGAATGTCTCAAAAATGAATTATTTAAAGGATAAGGTGGGGAGGGGTCGAAAACCATTCAACTAATTGGTTTTAGACAGGTTTCGTTCACTATATTATCCTTATCTTCTAGATTAAACTCTTAGTTAAATGGTTAGACATTTACCATGTCTCTTTGTGTTTTTATATTATATGGTTAATAATTTTACAATAAACGTCAAAGAGAACCTCAAGTGGTTAATTAGTGACATATATAATACTATTTAGGATATTTGGTCGAGCCTTAGATTTTTAGGAATAGAATACCAATTAATAATATAATATTTGTTTTAAAAACTCTTATATGTCAATTTTTACACTATTTGGTATTTTGTTTTTTATAAATTCATAAAAACATTATTACTTAAAAAAACTCATTTAATTTACCAGGACATGTCATATTATCCATGAAATTTTGTTTAATTCATTAAAAGTCTCAAATTACATTTATTTTGGTATTTATAATATAAATTATTTTAATCTTTCATTAATAAGGTAATTACTGCATCATCATTGTGTCATAAACAAATTAAATTATATAATGTATAAAAATTATAAATAAAATACCGTTATGTAGGAAATAATTTTATCTTTCTGATTAATATTTATATTCAAAGAGATAAAATATATAACCCTATGTAAAAATTGTTTTATGAAAAGATATATACTTATTTCATTTTTGTATTTATTTTAACATAATTAATATAAAGTGTCATTATCACATACAAGTGGCTCCATGGGGTCCCAAAATCCACCCAAGGATGCCCACAGTTGGACATGTATCCTCCAATAGGGTTAGCACACGTGTTAGGATAATTTAATATTATTATAATATTATTTTTTACCCTTATTTACTAGATTTACCCTTTAACCATATGAAATAAAATATTTACTGAAGTAATTATTCAAAATGATTAAAAATAAAAGTTAAATATTTACACAATATGGAATTCCTGATTCTAAATATCGAATCCTTTTTTAAAAATTCCAAACACAAAAGTGGAAGACATTAATTTAAAATTAATTCTTGTTTCCGAAACAGAAAGAATGTTTTAAAGAAATAATAACTATCAAAATGTTGACATTTTCTTATATCCAGTTTAAGTGTAAAATTATTTCCAATGAACAACATTGGATTAAATTGTAAAAATATAATCTAATTATACTTAAAAACACTCAATAGTATAATTTATCAATATAAATTATTTTGATTAAAAAAGTTTTTTTAATTAAAATGTAATATTTTTCACTATTCATAAAAAACTAAGTGTTTTTTAGAAAAATACCAAAACATCACCCTATGATAATTTCGATATTAAGAACCCAAAAATGAAGTCCATTTTGAAAGATAAAATTGAAAAAAAAATTTAAAATGTTGTATTGATTTTTATAACGGCTTGTTTGATTGGTCGCGATGTGTTAGAATTTTGAAGTTGCGTATAATGCAAGCAATTACATTATTCAAAGGAAAACGTATCGTGGAAGATTGGGGTGTTACAAAATAAATATTTTAAAAAATTAGTTTTTACATCTGTTATTTATTAAGAGATGTAAAAACAAAAAAAATCATTTTCCACGTTGATTTTTTAATAACTGACATGGTATATAGTTTTTTTACATCAGTTATTTAATAACATGCATGAAGGATGTATTTTTGATGTTTATACTTTATGAATCAGTGTGAAAAATATGCAAGGATCAAATTTTTCCATGTTGTTTTTATATAATAGAAGTGGTGGGATATTTGTTATGTCTGTTATTTAAGTAACCGATGTAGGAAACCTTTACCGAAGTGTCTTTCACATTAGTTATTAAATAACTGACGTGAAAAAACATTACCGAAGCTTCATTCACGTCGATTATTAAATAACCGACATAAAATTCATTCAAAGTAATATTGTTTTACATCGGTTAATATAACTGATGTAAACAAATTATTTTTTATGCTTCATGTAATACATATCCTTAAAAATGAAATGAAAACCCTAAAAACCGGACATAAAGAACCATTTTTTCATGAGAGTATATCTCCCATCCTATGAGGGAGTACTAGATAACTCCCTACATAGTGATATTTTCTTAGCATATGGTCACCTGGTGACAGATTAAGGTAGAGCATATCATAGGAAAAAGTCATCTATAGTTTAAAGAAGATGACCTACATCAAGGTTTCGGTGAATAAGAGACACTCATAGTTATACATATACATGTTTTTCTGAGGCTTAGGGATCATATATAGGTTCCACTAATCCCAGAGAGGTGCGATTCAATGATTTTTATTATTTTGGTAACTTGGATCTTGATCGACTAAACCTTTTGACAATGATTGGTATTTTGTTTATAAGCCTCCATGGTAGATACATTTTCATGATCATGGATCTCCTACATGATTCCGGGGAGGCTCCAAGGGATTGAGTGTTGGTTGGGGAGCCAAATAAACTCCAGGTGTAGTATTTGGTGGTAAATGATTCTATGATCTCTAACTACAACCAAAACCATCAGGTGGCCCACATTAGGCTCTGGGAGCTGGTGGTCATGACTATGGGAAGTTTTAGGACTAGGAGGTGTGTGAACACAATACACTTGAAGTGATCTAAGGGATGATTTATAGTTATTAAACTCTTCATAAAATACAAGTTCATACGGTTGTGAGCCATTCTATAGTCTCCTTATTCCTAGTGTGAGATATAATACTTCAATCTGAGAGAATATCACAGTAGTTATTGAAAGAGATTCTTACACTAATAGATTATTTTATGTCACTTGGTTTCTAACACTGATTGATTTTTCATATAAGAGAGTTCTTCATGTGGGACCTCTTTTTCCTCATGATGGTACTTTATAAAATAACATTGTTTATGTTTTGGTTTTACACGGTTCATGTATAGATTAACTATCATCACAGATGTATGATATACCTTTGAAAAAATTGGGCGAGATACATCATTGTGGGTGAGAAATATATCATGGAAAAATGAGTGGGTCTTTTAGGAACAAAGATACAACCCATCACCTATGATTTGATGAGTTTATACCTTTTCAATAAGTTATTCAACAATCCAGAGTCCTTTAGTTATAGATGAATATATCGATGTATTCCATGATGATATTATGAAGCTTCCATCAGGGTGGGGGATATATTTCTCCATCGACATGAGCCCCATGACCATTCTAATATTTTTGGCCGAATATTTGATTACCCATATCAAGCTCTGTGATTTGAGGGTACAGTTGGAGGGCCATTGAGAGAAGTGATTTATCAAACCCTGTGTGTCCCCTAAAAAATATTTGGTTTTTTCATGAAAAAAATATAATAAATTTTAAGGATTTAATTTTATTATCATAACCTAAACTATGTTATAATAATGAAAAAGTGCCCATTGATGTGTTAAACGAACTATTTTTTTAGTTTTGATATGTGAGATAGCCATTGAAAATTGATATAGGGTTCGTCTACCACCAATTTAGATCTCACAAGGAAGATATCGTAAATACAATATTCCAATGTCACTAGAAACACTATGATTTATTAGGGATGCCTTTTATTTCTAATAAATCCCCTTATGGGTTAATAGTTTTGATGGAATGGATCTTCCATCCAAACATGGACTGGTTTTTTCATTATCATCATTGATGACATGTTTATTTACTCAACATTAGAGGATAAGCATGAAGATCTCTTGATCATGGTCATAGACCTACTTTTGGAGAACAATCGTTGTAGAAAGCTCTTTGTGTTCCCATTTTGGATCAACAAGGTCAAATTTTTGGTGAATTTTGTATCTATGAATAGATTATCTACAAAAACACGGATGATTATTGTGTTGATTTCTTTGAATACAACCATGATTTTGATTAAGTTGTAACATTTTTTTAGCTTTGAGGGGTAATAAATGTTTTTTTCACCTTAAATATAAATATTAATAGTCACTTTCAATTCCCTATCATTGAATGGGTAGTTGTTTACCTTGACCATGTAGTGTCAGGGATCCTTCAAGTTGTTGAGGCTGAGGATCACTAGTTCTCCAGTTTTGAGACATCCAAATGAAGGAATGATGTATGTAGTGTCTTTTAATGTCACTGGATTTGTTCATTGATGAGTTTTAATGAAAGGGGTGACAGTGATCACATTTTAGTTGAGGCAGTTGAGAACCCATGAGTAGAGGTACATGACTCACGACATGGAATTTTCATCCAAATTCTTTTCTCTGATGTTTTTAAGGAACTGTATTCAGGGAGTGTGATTTGTTGATTACTCAGACCATCATAGCCATAGGTATATCTCCATGTAAAGAGATCTGACCTCAAGGCAGTGACATTGGGTTGAGTTCCTATCAGATTATGAATTTGATATAGTCTACAATCCTAGGATGGTAAATGTTGTAGCAGATTCCCTTTCCTAGAAGTCACTTTTATTCATGGTGGAGGAGGAATCTAACTAATTAAATTCCTTATAAATAATTATGATGGATGAGAGGTTTAAAAAATTTATTTCGTTGATGTTTTTGACACCTTCACTAAACAATCATGTGGGGGAGGCCTAGTTTGAGATGAATACTCTAAGGTCCATCATGACCTGATATATTCAGTGGATACAACAGATGGATTTCCAAAATATGGGTTGAACATGAGCCACTTTTGTGGATGAAATATGGTTATAGTCATGATGCAAGATGAGATAATGAGGTAGTTTCATATTTATCCTTTTATGTATATCCCAGTGTGAAAATGATGTACAAGGACATTAAATGAATGTTTTGTTGTGCTGGAATGATCCGTAGTGTAGCGAACATCATCTATCAGTGTCTCACATATCTATAGTTGATGTTTGAGTAATAGGTTCTAATATGTTTTATGCGACCTCATGAGATACCAAATATGAAATGAGAAGGTATAACCATGGACATTGTGATAGTGAATCCATGTATAGTGTGAGGTCACAATTCCATCTGGATGATAGTTCACCAATATAAAATGTTAGTACACTAACTTGACATTAGGGAACATAGTTCAGTTGAATGTTTTGAGAATTTTCCCATATATGATATCATTTGACTCCATGGGGTATCCCTAATGATAGTTTTAGACTGTGATGTGTGGTTTATGTCACAGTAATGTATAGGCACATAGTATGAGTTTGGGATATAGATAAGGATGAGTATAGAATTTCATCCCCAGATAGATAGACATACAAAGTGGAATATGATGCTTTGAGAGGAAATAATGTGGTCTTCCTTGATATACTTATGATTAAGGTAATTGGATCACATTCCATTGGTGAAATTTATTTTCAACAGCTTCTATCAATATACTATTACAAAAGATCCTTTCGAGGACCTATGTAGGAGATTATATAGGTCAACCATGGAATTTAATGAGTTGGTTGGGACATCTCTTTCATGTGTAGAGATTGAAAAGCTGATGACAGATAAGGTTTAGTTGATCCATGATTTTATAAGGGCAGCTTGCTGAAAATAACATTTCATGAAGATTAATGTCGTTGGCCATTGATGTTTTTGTATAGAGACCATAGTTTCTTAAGGATATAAACATGAAGATTTTTTTATATATTTTTTTAGGAAGGGAATTTGTCCCTATGGATTTTTGGACCATTAGAGACATTATAGAGTGGTGGTGAGTTTCCTCACCACCTTTCCATACCATATAGTTGGATAGGTCGCATGAAACCTTCCATGTGTCATTGTGGAGGAGATACATGAATTATCCTACACCTATTATTGAATAGAATATATTGGAAATTTTGGATGGAGACACCATTTAGGAGTAGTCGATGGTGATTTATGAGTAGAATGAGAGGATCTTGTGAGGAGAGAAAATTTCCTTGGTTCATGTGTTGTGGAACCACTAGAGTGTTCATAAGATATCCCATGAGCAGGAGATCCATATGCTAGATTAGTATCCCCACATTTTTTTGGCATGTGATTTTCAAATTGAAATTTCTTGTAGGAGGGGAGAATTTAGTGGCTTATTTTGTTCACATTTAAAAACTCAAAATATATTAATGATTATTTTTGGAGAGAAACACTAAAAAGGTGAATGATTCTGAGACCCGGTGATCCCAAGATAAATATTTTTTAAAAATAAAAATATCAATATCCTGTATGAATTTTTTTTAAATAAAAATTTGATCGACTATTAGTGTGTTTTTTAGATCAAAAATATGAGTCCACAGTAGAGTTAAGAACATTGGTTTTAATCATGGTTAAACCAATGCTTTGTTAACATTAGATATCATATTGAAGTAGTCATTGGATACGAGTTTAATTAAAATAAATTATTCAATATATTAATTATTTTTAAATTCCTATGACATAGATTCTTCTTAAAAATTAATTTTATTGAAATTATACAATGATTTATACATAAAATCTATGATATTTGAGAGTATATATAAACATCTTCTTCTGAAACCACTTTATAGGACGATATGAGATCAGATTGAGGTAAACTAAGAGGTAGAAAACATAACATACTATCATCATTGCTAGTGAAGGAATTATTCAACAATGACTGATCTGAATCAAGGTAGAGATCTTCAATGGTGGATTTATAGATTTTTATTAAATTTTTGAATATTTATTTTTTATCTAAATTTGATTCTAATATTGTAAATTATTCACATTTTTCCCATAGATGAATTATTTTATTTATTTCTTCTAATTCGATTTTATTCTATGATCACACCCCTGTTTCATTGATTTATGGTTGATAGATAAGATTTATGAGAATATATTATATTAACCATTGTTTATGTGTATTTCCCCCATGTTTTCTTCAAGGTATTCACCTTTGGCCCATGGGTTTGGGTTATGAATTTTTAGGGTGTGTTTAAGCATGATTGAATGCCACGATTCATAGAGGACTGGGAAAAAATGAATCGATCATTGTTAATTTTGTATCGAGATAAATTATAGTTGATAATTCACGGATCCATGATCTACAAAAAATATTATGGGATTTTTTGTGCATGGAATACATGACAGTTCATCAAGAGGGGTGACAAAATCTGGTTTCTGTCCACCTGAGGGACATAATCAAATGCAGAAGGCTTTCTACATCGGTTTCATGTGGTTAATACAAGAGGCCAATGGTTGTGAGTCCATATTTAAAATAAAAATTATTATCTATGTTTTTTATCAAAAACATGACGTGACAACATGTATTGTAATGAATAAATGTCATGTTCAAAAACCAGATATAGCATGAGGGTTTCATAAAATTAATGGATCACATGACTTGTGGAAAGACTGATATGTTTTGTTACTATACTGAGGTATCCAAGTCCTGTACCATCTAGAACCTTCCCAGAACCCATGGGTATGACACTCTATATTCCCAAATAGTACACTAGCAGGGGACAACACTAAGGTATGTCTATGTCATTGAACATGTACATTGGGATGGAACAAAGTACACATGCAAAACAAAAGAGACCTAGGATTTTCATAAATATATATTACATATTTCTAGATGAATATACAACAATTTATACAAATCGATTAATGAGAATAGTAATAGTTTAGTGTCTTTGGAGATAACATATACAATATTCTAATTTGGTGTAAGATCATCAGTAACTCTTATAAAGATCATCCCATAAAGTAATCTTATTAAATATACCATACATAAATCATTTCATCATAACATGGGGAATAGAATAATTATTGTTGGCACCAAAATATGGCCCAAAAGAAAGGAATGAAAAGGACGGCTGGCGTGCTGCCTCGCGAAGCACCGACGCGAAGCACCCACTCGAAGCCCTGCCGCGAAGCACCCCGATCATCGTGGCCTCGTGAAGCTCTAAAGGCGGTAATTCTCCGCGAACGCATTTGACGTTCGCGAGCCGCCGCGAAGCTCCAGAGGCGGTAATTATCCGCGAATGCATTTGACGTTCACGAGCCGCCGCGAAGCTCCCGAGGCGGTAATTCTCCGCGAACGCACTTGACGTTCGCGAGCCGCCACGAAGCGCCCCGATCATCGTGGCCTCGCGAAGCTCCCGAGGCGGTAATTCTCCGCAAACACATTTGACGTTCGCGAGCCGCCGCGAAGCTCCAGAGGCGGTGCCCTCCGCGGACGACGTTGACGTTTGCAAGCGCGCCGCGAAGTACCGAAGGCAGCGCGCGAGTTCTTCTTCGCAATGCCCCTTCCCTATAAATACTGGACTCCCCCTAAGTCCCAAAGATGGAAAATCCGACCTTTCGGCTTCTCCTCTCCCGAATCGCGAAGCACTCTTTGCCCCGAGAATCATGAGCTCCGCGAGGTATTTCTACTTCGCGAGACGCCTCTGCTTTGTCTCGTTTTGAGCCCCTCTTCCGAGAGGGATTCCCTTCGCGAAGCTCAAGGGCATTCGCGAAGGAAGGGGATTCCCAAGGGAGCCCGGGCAGCCGCGGAGCACTTATGCTTCGCGAAACACCCAACCTGTACTAGTGATCCCTATGCTAAGTCAGGATCGCTCCACATCGCGAAGCACACTACTTCGCAGGACCCTGCTTCGCGAGGCAACCCTTCTTCGCGAGGCAGTGCTCCGCGAACACTGTTCCACTTCGCGAAGCACCTTCCCCTCACACCCATTCCCCATGCCAAGGCCAAGGAACTCCACTTCGCGAAGCACACTCCTCTGCTTAGCGATTCCTCTTCCCGTGCGACCCTCCAGGTTTGCACGATGTGATTTCAAAGTCCCATGGACAATACCACCCGTAGCGTTGCTTCGCCTAATGCTTCTTCGCATAGGCATGCTAACGGCTATTGCTTCTTCGCATAGACACTCTAACGTGGACCCCTTAATGGTTCGTTCCACAACCCCCCATGACCATGGCCTTACAGGTACCTTCCCTTCCCCATGGACCAGAGGGTACCGGTTATGTAAGTCCTAGGGGTGCGGAGTGAACCCACCTCGTCCGAGCTGCAGGATGTTAAACTGCCAAGCACCACGTCCTCAACACATGACGTTAAACTGTGACCCCTGGGCCTCCATCCTGGAGTAAGTCCCAACACCATGGGCCGCCTAACGCGTAAGCCCCTCTTCGCTTCTCACGGACGCATCCTTCGCGACGTGATCGTCAGGTCCTTGCAACCTATTGTTTCTCACACCGAGCATGGATCACGTGGGCTTAGAGTGAGCACTGACCCTAACCCCCATTCCCACCTGAACTATGGGGACTTTGATCCATGCCAAGGCATGGTACGTAGGAAGCCTCCACGAGGTTCAAGCCCACCCGTCATCTATTCACGTCGGGTCCCATTCCTGTCCAGCACGACGTTAAACTGCATTCTGGTCTAGTGGTAAGCCGTTGCGACCCATCCTAGCGAACTACGAGGACTTTGATCCATGTCAAGGCATGGTACGTAGGAAGCCTCCATGAGGTTCAAGCCACATTGCTCGGTCGTTCATTCACGTCGGGTTTCGCCCTCGTCCAGCATGACGTTAAACTGTACGCCCCTCCCTTTGTCCTGCATGACATTAAACTACACACCCATTCCCACCTGAACTACGAGGTCTTTGATCCATGTCAAGGCATGGTACGTAGGAAGCCTTCCAGAGGTTCAAGCCCACCACTCATTGGACCAAGTTCCACTTTCACGTCGGTTCGCCGACAAAGCCCCACCTGAACTATGAGGTCTTTGATCCATGTTAAGGTGTGGTACGTAGGAAGCCTCCACGAGGTTCAAGCCCACCCATCATCATTCACGTCAGTTCACCCCCATCCCACATGACGTTAAACTGCATTCCCTAATCCGAACTACGAGGACTTTGATCCATGTCAAGGCATGGTATGTAGGAAGCCTCTCTGAGGTTCAAGCCCAACGATCATTGGCCCAAACCGTCTCCTAGTCGGTGTGCCAGGCCCCCCATTTTCAAGCCCATCTCCCATCGGACCAAGTTCCCTCATTTACGTCGGTTCGCCGACACCCACCGCCTGTCGTTTATTCACGTCAGGGTTCACTATCATCCCGCATGATGTTAAACTGTATTCCATCAACTCTGAACTATGGGGAATTTGATCCATGCCAAGGCATGGTACGTAGGAAGCCTCCACGAGGTTCAAGCCCACCACCAGTGGACCCATGGGTCTACTTTCACGTCAGTTCACTGATGAAACCCTTTGAACTACGAGGTCTTTGATCCGTGTCAAGGAATGGTACGTAGGAAGCCTTCCATAGGTTCAAGCCCACCACCCATCATCATTCACGTCGGTACGCTGACGATGCCCATTGGACCAAGGTCCACATTCACGTTGGTTCGCTGACGACGTCCATCGGACCAAGGTCCACCTTCACGTTGGTTCGCCAGCGCCATCCCGAACTACGCGGACTTTGATTCCCTGCCACGGGGATATGTAGGAAGCCTCTTCAAGGCTCAAGCCCAACTTCACTGTCGCCCCCTGCGATGGTCCCATTTCATTCCCCCTCCACTCCATTCATCCACCTATCACCCATCCTGATTCTCGCCCAGACCGTCATATCTCGGTGAGACCATGTCGGTATGCTCTTCTTCACAGCCGCCCATGGGCTGGCCCCAGTATCGGCATCCCTTCAAGGGAAATCCCTTAATCCGATCTATCCTAGCTAATGCTCTGGTTGGGTTGATCCGTCTCCACTGGATGTTAAACTCGCGGCGTACCCTGTGTTAAACACGGGAAGCTGAGGAAAACCTCAGATATATGTCTATGGCATAAATTCCCCGCGCTCGATGTGGGATGCCTCGGGCTTCCACGCCCTCGAGAAGCCCTGTGACCAGGGATAACATCCAGATACGCCAGGTTCCCCAGCATCCAGACACGCTACTGATGCCTCAACGTGACTATTCCCCCGACTGAAGGTTGCTGCCCTGACCGGACCCTTTGGAATGTCCCGACAGAAGCAGTGTAATTAACCGGTGTCCATGGAAACATGGCACTGGGAAGAGTTTCACGAACTACATATGAAATCTATGAGGGAGACCCGTACTAGGTGATGAGTTCCAAGGAGGAATCCACGGAAGGAAGAACCGACATCCCATCATCCCGTTTCGATCAAGGAGAAGACGTACCTGAATAAGGAACGAATGTCGTCCGCCTTTGGAAAGCGGGAATCCGGGGCAACAAAGCCGCGCGTCCTCCTCCGCGTTATGGACGGATGCGCGCGCGCCTCGACAAAAGCGTCGGAAACAGAAATGGTGAACCTGACGTGAAATTCTTCTCCTCAATATGGAGATTAGTAGCATTCGAGATGCCAGTAGATTGACGTGTCACCGGATCCAGATATCCGGCGCCTGGTCCCGCAAAGCAAATAACGGGCCTGTCGTGAAACTCACTGAAAGTCGGGGCAGTAGAACATGGGGCACTCCATTCTACAGCGTGTTGGCGTGGATCATTCTTACAGACATGGAGAATGGAAGGACGCTGGGGCACTGGTTGTCAATCCTTTTCCCTCTCAGTGCTGATAAGTTGATCCCTTCGTTTCTCAGGAACCAGGTTACTGTTACAAAGACGCGATCACTGCCCGCTAGCCTACACAGGGGCAGGGGAAACATCGCCACAGCCACCCCACATGGTGCCGCTACCGCCACAACGGCTACCACATAGCAGAATACGGGGTGCCCATGTCCCCTTTCCCCATCAGAGGTCATCCAGTGAAGGGTGATAAACAACCTCGTGCGTAGGTACGAGGAGGAAGGGGTCATCCCAACCAGGGATATGGCCCTCCTGGACCTGGAGGCGTCCAGGCCCCGCCGTCAACGCTGCCCTAACAGGCCGCGCAGGGAGCCCCTGCTCCCCACCCCAATGTTCAACCGTTTCGGGAGCCTGTCTCCGGAACGCCTTAACGACTCCTTGCCTTACGCTGATGAGGCGGGCGTCATCCGGATCAGCCCGCTCAGGGTCCTGACCCAAGGGATCTAGGCGAGAGCTCCCTCCCGGCTGTATCAGCGCCGCCGTCCGGCTCCGCAGGAAGAGCAGGCAGGCCATGCCCCTGCACCACCTGCACCAGCTCGCCTGACCCGACGTCAACGCCGGGCCCGGGCTGAGGACGCCCGCCCAGGCGCGTTGACGTCGATAGTTACAGTGGCCCGAGCCACCGCCGATGTGCATTATGAAGCCCCCGCATATATTGAGCAGGGGAACTCCTTAACCCAACCAGGATCGAGACCCCAACCGCCCCGCGGGCAGGCTGGGTTGGCTCTCCGGGTTGCAGGCCCAAGTGGTGATCGCCGCGAACTAACCCGCGGTGATGTCACCCCGTACGGAGGTCCTCCCCGTACCACTACTCTACAGAGCGTGGGACTTCCCCGCTCCGAAGTTCGTCAAGGAGGCATTCCTCGTGCTACCCCCATCCCGAAGGAAGACCTGCCCCACGACAGTGACGCTCGGCGCGGAAACCTTTCCCGCGCCCACTATACAGGGTATGGAGTCCATCCTCCTGCCCCTGACCGCCGATCTGAAAGAGTCATCCCTCCGGTCCTTCTCCAACATGGGGGCCCTCCCTACGTCCTCTCTGCAACTGGCAAAGGTCCTCTTCGCCCCAGCAACTTGAGGAATGAAGGTCAGCCTCGCTCCGCCCGCAGTGACCATGGAGGTCCTCCCCGTGCTCCTGCCAATTCCAATAGAGGCCCTGCCTACATGGGTGCTGTTCATGGAGGTCCTCCCCATGTACCCTTCGTAATTTTCCCCAATGCCCCTCGCACCTCGGCCAACTCGAGTGGGGGCCCTCTCCGCCACAGCGCCAGCGCCGCCCCGAGACTCCATGATAGGGATCAACCCTGTCCCGAAGAGCCACCTCGGGGCAGGAGAGCTAGTCGTCGCCGCCACAAGAAGAGTCCTGGGAAAGCCCGGGTGGAGATCAAACCCGCCCGCTTCTCCGACTCTGAATCGGAATGTGATTCAGCGATGGAACCTTCTCCCCGCTCCTCCGTATCAAGGACTGGGGCAGGAACCAGACGCGTTAGCCTCATTCTTCCGGAATATGATGTCCACCAGATTCTCGTCTCTCTCCGCAGGTACATCCAGGAGGAAGAAATCTTGGGAATTTCGCAGGTCTCGACCGCGCAATCATCGCCATCGTCACCAGAAGCGCCCTCTACCTCTACCAGAGATCACGGAGAGCTGTTTTGGGGGCCAGCGACGGTAGAACGACGACATGGCCGGTCACCGGTAGCCGTGAATCCTATGCCGGAAGCTGTGGCTATCAGCTCATTGTACCGTGACATCGTGGCCAGGTCACCTTGCTCTTCGGAGGATGGCCCAGATTTCGGCGGCCAGTCAGCTCGTTCACCGTATTCTCCGCCGCCGAGTTTTCTATACTAGAGGTCCGCCTCGGTACCGCTACCGGTCCCTCAGCCGCCCCCGGTTGACGAGTGAGGAAACACAGGGCCAGACCCCAAGTCCGAGCCCAGGAGATTCTGGATTATTCTTGCAGCGGATTACTTCCCGGAGAAGTTCTGGCCGATGACAGCGCTGAATTTTCGTGTACCGGAGTCTCTTACCCCTGAAGAAGTGGGGTTCTTTTGTCGAACCCTATGGGAAACACACTTCTGCCTCCGTTACGAACGGGTGGTGTACCCTAGAAGTCGAGAGCACTTCAAAGAAATCGGTGAGCAGTGCCGCCTGATCGATGCGGCCGCACTCCTTGTGGCCCAGCACCCTGAGTCGCCAGGCCACCAGAGCGCCCTTCAATGAAAATGTGTTCAGAGTTTTAAAGCACTCCGCAGGATCGTCAGGGAAGCCACCCCCCATGTGCAAGTCCGTGGTTGGGGACACTATGCCGCTCTCCTCTTCGACCCTATCCGACGGAAGCCCGATTCATTTTGTGATATCGAGGACAAGCCCTCGAGAGGAGTCTCGGTCCACATGGTCGACGTCATGGACAAGGAAGAAGAGCTTGAATTCCTTGATGGAGACTTACCCCCCGAGGGCGTACCGCCACTGCTGGACCCATCAGGGAGAGTTACCCGTCAGTAGAGGAACCTGCCAGGCCTCACCGTACCCACCAAATCGCTGGTACTCAGTCGAAACCCCGGTAAGGGTAAGGAGCACGTCGGAACTCTCAAGCACTCCAACCCATCCGCCTCTGTGCAGAAAACGGATGAGGATCCTGAGAAGGACACGTTACGCCAGTAGCTTGCTGAGCAGAAGAGGCTGGTTGACGAACTCTTGGCTGAGTGCGCCGCAGAGCGGCGACCCGACTATGGTGATCCTAGGCCGGGGCAGCAGGGGCAGGAACAATTTCCCCCAGTGAGATGCCTCCGGGAAACCCTGATCATGCTACTTCTGTAGACAGGACGGAAGCCGGAACGTATGGAAAGAGGGCGCGATACGTCTCGCCGAATCCCCCGAGCGACGGGGCAATCTGAAGAATCCAGTCCGGGTTCCCCCAGTCGCCCCGTAGGTCGTCCAGCCAGTTGACCCACGAGCGGCCGAAGCCGTCTACCGTGTTGAAGAACCTGGTAATGAACTTGTGGTTAGGGATCCCCGTCAAGATAGGGACCCCCTCCCGGATGATCTTATTGCGGCGCTCACAGCCCGCCTTGAAGCGTTAGAAACGAGGCAGGTGGCGGTCCCACCGAATGGCAAGCCTTATCCCGCGTGGGTGGATGATATGCCCGCACCTCCGGGTTTTGGGAACCCCACTTTCTCACCCTTCAACGGGATAGGGGACCTGCCCCAGCACTTGGCTCATTTCTCTTCCAGGTGTGGCCCCATGCTGGGGACCCCGGCTTAGCAAGAAGCCACCAAACTCCGATGTTTTGTACAGACATTGGAAGGTCCGGCATTCGTTTGGTACAACCATCTCCCTATCAGATCGGTGACTGGTTGGGAGGATCTTCGCTGGCAGTTCTTATACCAGTTCAGCTCCACCACGCGAAAGACCAGCATTGCGGACCTCTTCAAGTGAAAGCAGAGGCCTGATGAGCGAGTTGCAGATTTCATCGCCCGGTGGAAGGGACTTACGTATTCCCTCAATATGCCACTGACTCAGGAGAAACTACTAATGATGTGTGTGGGGAACATCAAGACAGAGCTGGTACCCTCCCTGATCACCCAAAACTACCCTGGAGGGTTCAGAGATTTCTCAGATAAGGCTCAACGCCTCGAGGAAGCCCTACAACAGGCTAGTCAGGCACGTTTGTTTCCCCCTATGATCCCAGCCAGGAGGACCGCCAGGGTTGAACCCGCCACGGTGGCCCAAATAGAAGCCCTGAGGCAGCTGGAGTTACTGCCGGCGGCACCACCCCCACAACCCCACAGAGGTCACCCACCTCAAGCACAGGCTCCTGCCCAGCATCGACCGCCTCAGAATCGACAGGTTCCCCCGCGCAATGCGCCACCGCCACCTAGGCGAGACAATCAGGCGCCGCCTCCTCGGCAGGCCCCTCCGGCCCCTCATCAAGGCCAGGCCCCCAGGGCTCCCTATCCGGAAATAAGGCACCAGACTTATTCGTTTAACGAAAATCAGGTCCCTGGCTATTTCTGAAGTGATCTAGAGAAAGGGATCGTGCGCCTGCCCGAGTGTAGAAGGCCGACGGAGGCAAATATCACCGATCACCCCAACTACTTCCCTTATCATCGGATTCTGGGGCACACCCTCAAGAAATGCTATGTGTTTAAAGGCTGGCTTCAAGACCAGGTCAATAAAAACACAGTCAAGTTGGGCCCGGCACCAGCACAAGTGGCGGGTGTCTTTGCAGGATCAGAGATCGACAGCAACAGCGAAGGTGAGTGGCAGCAGGTCCCCAGCCGCGGATCCTGGAAATACGACGACTGTATGGCTCGAAAAACCGTCGTCCGTGCCCAAGGTATCATCCGGGCGTGCCTGAAGCATCCGAAACCTTCATAAGAAGTAGCCGGTGCCTCCACATCATCTTCACAGTCGACCTCTTCCCAAAAGGGCAAGCAGCGGCGACGCAAGAAGAAGAAACCCGCACCGCCGGTGCCGTCGTCATCCCGCACTCTCGGAAATTTTATGCCCCCTAAAATGGGGATTCCTCCCAGAATCCGCCCAGCGGCGGATGAATCCTCGAGCGACAGCCAGGGGTACGCTTCGGTTAACACCGTGGAGCTGGTAAAGCCCTATATGACCCCCGACGAGGGGGAACGCCAGGAAGACCTCCCCAACGTTCCCAGCCGACATCAACGTCAGCGGAATCGAAACCGCGCCGGTCATCGAGGTACGTCAGCAGGCACTTTCAGCCAAGCCGTGCATGCTACTGAGACCAGGCAGTAGGCTCAGCGCAGATCTCATCACGCGCAACCCCATCTAACGCCCTCGGCTCTACCTCCGCCGCCGTTCATGCTACTGGATCGGGGAGAGCTGCCTCGTTCGTATCACAGTCAGTCTTGCCCGGCTACAGGCCAGCCTCCACCGTCCAATCTTAGTCCGGCGACTATTCTCCAGGCTTCAACTAGTAGGCAGCAGGATGTACCCAGTACAAGCCGATCGCCGGTTCAACCGGCAGGACCCGCTGTGCCTCCAAGTGCCGAGCGACCTCCTATAAGTAGAGGTTTGCGTTTGTCACGAAAGTATGATGTCTTAAAGCACCTGGACGGCATTCCGGCGAGGCTCTCCATCCTTGAGGCCCTTCGCCTGTCATCCGAAATGTGCGAGGCACTTTTCGAGGCCCTAAGGAGCCCCCTCCAGTTTGAGACGGAGGTGGAAGCTGCAGAAGCCTTCCATACTGAGGCGATTGAAAACGCCGAATGTCAGGCGGTTATCTCATTCTCCGGTGAAGATGAGGACCCTCCTATACAGGGGCACATTCACCCGCTGTACATCACTTGCCACTTAAATGGCATGGAAATCTGCCGCTGCCTCGTTGACATGGGTTCCATAATCAATCTAATTCTGACCCGGACGTTGCGAAAGCTGGGTCTGTCTGAAGGTGATTTAACTCCCTCTGACCTCAGGATCCAGGGGTACGACAGGACCGAGCAAACCCCAGTCGGAAAGATCCGCCTGAAGACTCAGTTCGGTGGCTTAATTTCCAGCACCGAGTTCATGGTCGTCTCTCAGGACACCGCCTAAAACCCGTTGATGGGTAGGCCATGGCTCCATCTGCATGCAGCGGTCCCTTCGTCGTATCACCAGTGCCTCAAGTACTCACTCAACGGTCGAGTAGGCGTGCTCCAAGGAGACGCGTCCCCTTTCGCTTCTTGTGAGGCCCGCTACCTGGATGCGGGTTATTACAAAAGTAAGGATAAACAGATCCTAGTAAGCGAGGATGAACCCGCCCCGGTCACAAGTGATCCCTAGGCAAGCATGGATGACGCCTACATCCTCCCAATCCACCGGTTAGAGGCCACGAACCCCGACATGGGGCAATGTTTTGTTGTTTCGGGTACGCAAGGAAGGCATGTTCCCATGTACAAGCGACGGCAGAAAATCACCTTGTACTCCTACATCAACCAGGCTCAGGTGATCCTGTAACCTCCTACCCCTGTACGGTACCGGGACGTCAAGCTTATGACAACGGTGGTGCGCCATACGTGTCTCTTCCGCTGGGCTGGAATCCACCGACTCAGGATGACACGTCACAACTACTTTGATATCATCAAACGTGGCCCCTTAGGCTGAAGGCTAGATGAGGTAGGGTCGACTGCCTTCATTGCTACGATCTCAATGGAAAGTGAGTCTCCCGATGTGATGACCGCTGCTGCCCGAGCCGGCACCAGCTGCCCCTTGGATTTTGATAGCCCAGAAGTATCTTCCATCGCAGGAAGTCCCCCCACGGGTGGGGAGGAAGACTTGGAGGATGCTCCCCCGCCTTTGAAGAAGGCGTCTCTACCACGGTTGATGAATTGGTACAAGTGAATCTTGGTAGCGAGGAAGATCCGAGACCCACATTGATCAGTGCATCCATGTCCCTCGAGGAGCGGCAGCAGTACGTAGACTTCCTCAAACAGCACCGTGATGTGTTTGCCTGGAGTTACAATGAGATGCCAGGGCTAGATCCCCAGGTGGCCGTTCACCGTCTGGGCCTCCCGGCAAAACGTCTTGGGTTTAAGCAGCCTCCCAGGAAGATGTACCCTTCTCATGGTGCTATGGTTGAGGCCGAAGTTGACAAGCTAATCAAAGCCAACTTCATTAAGGAGGTCCAGTACCCCAAGTGGCTTGCCAAAATTGTGCCAGTCAGGAAGAAGAATGGGCAGATCAGAGTCTTCATCGACTTCCGCGATCTTAATCGCGACTGCCCAAAGGATGAATTCCCACTCCCGGTGACAGAATTATTTATTGACACCACGGCCGGGTTCCAGGATCTCTCTTTCATGGATGGGTATTCCGGGTACAACCAGATCCGGATGGCCCCCGAAGACGAGGAGTCCACTGCCTTCAGGGATCCCCAAGGTACCTTTTTCTACCAGGTAATTCCATTCGGTTTGAAAAATGCAAGTGCCACTTATCCGAGGGCCATGCATCGCATATTCAAACCGATCCTCGGGACATTGGTGGAATGCTACGTGGATGACCTCGTAGTCAAATCATGTCAGCGCCAGGACCATCTCAAAGACCTTGAGAAAGTGTTCGGTTTCCTCCGTTCCCGTCACCTGAAGATGAACCTGCTGAAGTGTGCCTTCGGGGTCACCTCCGGGAAGTTTCTGGGATTTGTTGTTAGATACCGAGGTATCGAGATCGACCCAGAGAAGATGAAGGCCATCATCCAAATGCCTCCCCCGAGCAACATTCGGGAGCTTCGAGGCCTTCAAGGACACTTAGCCTATATACGCCGATTCATCGCGAATCTGGCCAGCAAGTGTAAGACCTTTTCCCGGCTCATGAAGAAGGGCGCCGCCTACAAATGGGATGAGGAGTGTCGGACCGCCTTCGAGGAAATCAAGCAGTATCTGCTCCAACCTCCGGTCTTGATGCCACCCGTCTTCGGAAAGCCGCTGGTCCTTTATGTGACCGCCCTGGAGAGATCCCTTGGTGCGCTGCTCGCCCAGAAGAATAATGAGGGTACTGAGAACAGTCTCTACTATCTCAGCCGCATGCTTCTCGATACGGAGGTCAGATACTCCCCCATCAAAAAGAGCTGCCTTGCGCTCGTATTCGCCATGAAGAAGTTGCAACATTACCTGCAGCACCATGAGGTGCAATTGGTCTCCCAGGTGGACCCAATGAAGTACATCCTGAACCGCCCTATGTAGACTGGCCGACTAGCACGGTGGGTGGTGATTCTCCAGCAGTTTGATATCAGGTTTGTACCTCAGAAGGCCATTAAGGGACAGGCATTGGCAGACTTTTTAGCTGCCCATCCAACCTCCGCGGATCAATCCCTGGACCTGGATTTCCCTGATGAGATGATCCTCTCAGTCGATCATGCTATCCCGTGTTGGAAAATGCATTTCGACGGCGCCTCCCGGAACCCCACCGGTAGGAGGCTCAACGATCCCAAGCTCAACAGAGTGGGCCTGGGTATTGTCTTCATTACCCCAGCGCAGGCCATCCTGCCATACTCGTTCCTGTTGTCGGAAGGTTGTACCAACAACGAGGCAGAGTACCAGGCTCTCATCACTAGCCTCGAGTTGGACCTTGAGATCCATGTGCCCCATCTACATGTGAAGGGAGATTCTGAGCTGGTAATCAAACAGGTTAATGGCGACTACGTCGTCAGGAAGCCAGAGCTTGCACTATTGCTGGAGTACACCCTCCGCCTAATGGACCAATTCTCTTCTCGACCAGAGGTTACCCATGTCCCACGGTCGCAGAACGGCCAAGCAGACGCCCTGGCTAGTTTAGCCGCGTCGCTTGCAGAACCCGAGAAAGATGATTTGATCATACATGTGGCACACCAGAGAGTCATTGCCCCCGTCACCCAAGAGGACAATGACGGCCTGCGGGGAAGTCATATCACTGCCAGACCCTCTACGTCAGGGGTCCCGGGTTCTTCAAACACAGTGATTGAAGCCACTCCCGACTGGAGGGCACCTTTTGTCGAGTATCTCCAAAATGGTCGCCTCCCGGACGACCGGGATGAGCACGAGCGAATCCGACGCCGTGCGCTGCAATTTACCCTCCAGAGCGGCCCCAGTCTTGAACAGATCCTTTATAAGCGGAGCTTCGATGGTGTCCTCCTCCGTTGCATCCAATGAGTAGAGATACCTCAAGTTATGCAAGAGGTTCACGCCGGTTTCTATGGCACCCATCAAGCTGGGCCGAAGCTGTCCCATCAAATCCGGAGGTTAGGGTACTTTTGGACCTCTATGATCCACGATTGTATTGGGTATGCCAAGAGATGCCACGCGTTCCAAGTTCATGCCAACTTCCTGCATCGGCCGCCGGAGCCCCTCCACCCCACCAAGTACTCTTGGCCATTTTCGGTATGGGGGCTTGATGTAGTGGGACCGTATCCACCAGTAACAGCCCGCCAGTGTAGGTTCATCCTGACTGCTACAGATTTCTTCTCCAAGTGGGAAGAGACAGTTCCGCTCAAAGAGGTCAAGGCCCGTTCCATCGTTGACTTTGTGAGCTCCAATATTATCCACCGGTTTGGGGTACCTCACGCCGTCCACACCGATAACGGGACCAACTTCCGAGCATCTGAATTAAAGAAATTGTATGCCAAGTACGGCATCCGGTCGAACCATACCTCCCGCTACCATGCCCAGGCGAATGGACAGATCGAGGCGTTCAATAAGACCCTCTCTAACATTCTGCAGAAGATGGTTGGTCAGAACAAGAAAAGTTGGCCGAACAAGCTCCCCAACGCCCTCTGGGCTTACCGGACGACGACTCGCAACTTCACCCAGGTGACCCCATATTCCCTGGTGTATGGAGCTGAGGCCGTCCTACCCATTGAGATCCAGCTGCCGTCGCTACGCACTGCAGTTTATGATCACCAGACATCAGATGAGGTAGCCGAGATCCGTCTAGCTGAATTGGAAGCACTGGATGAGAACCGGCTTCGTGCCCTGCACAATCTGGAAAGGCATCAGGACAAGATAGCGAGGGCCTTCGACAAGAAGGTTTCTCTCCGCTCTTTTCTACAGGGCGACCTGGTACAGGCCCTTCAAGCGCCAATGATTCCCGGTAGGAAACCTCCCAAATTAGAACCTAAATGGGAAGGGCCTTATATCATCCATAAGGTTTATCCCAATGGAGCATACTCCTTGGTGACCACAGATGGAGAGCGTATAACCCCTCCCACCAATGCCAAATTCTTCAAATGATACTTTGCCTAGGGAAAAAGGGTCCTGCATGACCCTAAACTGCGATATGGTCCCGCACGACCTTAAACTGCACCCCCGTCCTTACTGCAAGACGTTAAACTGCAAGCCAGTCAGGACTTCCTGACCGAGGCTTAGCCTCAGGCCCCTTGGCCTCTTTGGGCCCCTGGCCCCCCGTCCTTACTGCAAGACGTTAAACTGCAAGACAGTCAAGCCTTCCTGACCGAGGCTCAGCCTCAGCCCCCTTGGCCTCCTTGGGCCCCTGGCCCCCCGTCTTCACCGCAAGATGTTAAAACACAAGCTGGTCAGGTCTCCCTGACCGCGGTCTGGCCCCAGGCCCCTTGTTTTTTCCCCGACTTACCCTCTTACGGGGTCGTACGGTGTGGTGTAGGACTACATCCTCATTCACGTCAGATTACTTGCCGCACCGTACACATCCCCAAATGAGACTCTCCTCGTCTCGCATGACGTTAAACTGCATGTCAAGAACTATGTGTGGCTTGATTCCCATCTTCATGGGATACGTAGGAACGCTCGGACGCCTCGTCTTGAGCCCATCCCCAAGATTTTCTCTTCCACTACCCCCCCTGGGAATAGTTTCCTTGGAGGATCTTTGTGTAATAGGGGGTAGGCTTTATTAGCCCCGCCCATACAACCCCGCTCGCAAAAGGATTGTAAGGGTCACACCATGTGCCCACTCCCGTTCTTCTATCCTCCCACGTCCTCACCGCACAACGCTAAACTGCATGGCCTTCAAGAACTATGTATGGCTTGATTCTCATCCTCATGAGATACGTAGGAACGCCCGGACATTTTGTCTGTTGGCTCAGCCCAAAATCCAAAATCTTTCCCTCCGGTCAAGACATGGTAGGGTGCACACTTTTGCCCCGACTCACATCGAGCAAGCCTCGACCCAGCTTCACATCCCCCCCGGAGATGTTTGCCTCTTTCGTGGATGGATACAGCTATGCTTCACCCACTCTTTGACTAGGATTCCATCATTTTTGCACACCTAGAGGGATCCCCAAGAATGGCCCGGATACTACGCCCAAGGTCTCTCCTACCAATAAGGGCCAATGTCCCCGAGGGTTTTCAATCAACAAGCCGATACAAGTCCCGCGTTGAGAATTTGGTCAGCGGTTGACGCTCATTTGTTGCTCCCATATCGGGTCACCATAGGAACGCTGTGTTTCGAACATGGTCAACAGTGTCCTGGATCTTCAGGTCCACCCCGAGATTTCCCAGACATCGAGTGCAGTGATTCATTCTGCCCCATCCCGAGGTGACAAACTTCACCCCGGGTGGTGCTAGCGATCGGGCCCACGACCCTGATTCCCCATAGGGGTGTACGGTGTGATGTAGGACTACGTCCTCATTCATGTCGGGATCATGTATCATGTCGTACGCCTTCCCTTACGAGGCCCAGCCTCAGGCCCCTTGGCCTTCTCGGGTCCCCGACCCCCGCCCTCATGTAAGACGTTAAACTGCAAACCAGTCAGGCCTTCCTGACCGATGCCTGACCTTAGGCCCCCTGGCCTTCTCGGGCCCCACGACCCAGGTCCCCTCTTACCCAGGGTGTACAGTGTGATGTAGGACTACGTCCTCATTCACGTCGGGATCATGTACCATGCTGTACGCCCTCCCTTTACGAGGCCCAGCCTCAGGCCCCTTGGCCTTCTCAGGTCACGACCCAGGTCCTCTCTCATAGGAGTGTACGGTGTGGTGTGGGACTACGTCCTCATTCACGTTGGCTTCTTCACCGTACCGCATACCTCCCTTGTTTAGGGGTATATTACTACCCTTCTCATCCTGTATGACATTAAACTACATTTAGAGAACTACGTGTGGCTTGATTCCCATCCTCATGGGATACGTAGGACCACCTGAACGTCTAGGATTCGGGTCCAGCCCCATCCCTCGGGAATCTTTATCCCATCTTGGCACCTTGGCCTACCCTTCCTCCATGAGGTGATTATATGGTGTGGTGTGGGATTATGTCCTCATTCGCATCGGTCTCGTAATGACCACGCCATGTACCTCTCCCTACTGAGCTGTTTCGTCGATCCCTTTTTGGCGGTTCACCAATGTGCCTAGGAGTACTCTGGTTCATTACCCGGAATGCCAAGCTATGCTCGGACACGTCCGCACCCGCTTTCCAGGCTTTTTGTATCCCTGCATCAGGGCTTTCATCATCCTTCACACCCGGAGGGACCCCCAAGAATGGCCTGGATACTACGCCCAAGGGCTCTCCTACCGTTACGGGCCAACGCCCCCGAGGGTTTTGGACAGAAAATCGATAAAATCCCACGTTGCGAATATGGTCAGCGGTCGATGCTCGTTTGTTGTTCCCACCTCAGGCTAGCGCGATATGGACGCTGCGTTTCCACCATGGTTAACAGTTTTCCTCTCTTGCCACACCAACCCATTAGGCCCAAAATGTCGGGTGCACAATTCACGCCCTTCATCACTTCATCGTGTCCAAGTAGAGTTTTGAAACTCTTGGTAATTTTCCTCCGTGCACGTCTACATGTTGGGGAAACAAGCCGTGTCGAAGGTGTCCTTCGGGGCTCTCTACCAACTCCCGTTTGACTCGCCCCAAGTATTGAGATGAGGATACCCACCTTGTTTCCCACACTGAGTTTAGCTCACGTGGGCTTAGGGATCGGGTTGACATCTGTGCTTACTCGGGAAATTGTCACCATCCATGGTCCGAGCTCTAAGACCATAAACTAAGATTCCCATCTGGAACTACGTTCAGCTTGATTCCTGTCTTGATAGGATACGTGGGAATGCCCAGACCCCTTGTCTCTGGGCCCAGCTTGAGTTCAGCAAATTCACCTCTATGGTCCTGCCTTCAGGACCCCGACTACGGGACCGCGTGGCATAGTGCAGGATTATGTCCTCATTCACGTCAGGTTTGCAAAGGCTGCACCACGCACACCCCCGTTTTGAGAGTTAGACCTCCTATTCCTTGTCCAGCACGACATTAAAAGTCACCCTTTAGAACTACGTGTGGCTTGATTCCCATCTTCAAGGGATACATATGACCACCCGGACGCCCTGTCATCGGGTACAACCCATTTGGGGAACCAGTCTTCCCCCCTGTTTCACCTCTTACCTCTATATAGGACCCTCGGCCTAAGGTCTCCCTCTTCTATTGGCGTACAATTTGATGTGGGATCATGTCTCCGTCAATTGTGTTTTATAACACTGCGCACATTTCCCGCCTAGCATCGTTTCTGCTACGTCTGCGCTGCATGACGATAAAACGCATGCTTGGTACTATCATACAACCCTAAACTGTGACATTATCGTCCTGTCCGCACGACGAAAAACGGTACTACATTTTGATGACCTCGTTGTAGAGGACATCACGTTGGGTATTGGTCACGTGCCATGCCATTTGTCAACGCCCATCACGGCTTGATCCTTGTGGCGACATCACGACCTACTATTCTAGGCCTGTCGCTTCACAAAAAAAAAAACCATTCACCTAAAAGAACAAACAAGATTCATCAAATTCCGCTTCTTTTAGTGCAAGGGACACGCCCGCACTCCCCTTTTCCCCTAGCACTGGTACCCTACCGTGCCATCCATCCAGAACTACGTATGGCTTGATTATCATCCTTATGAGATACGTAGGAGCGCCCGGGCACTTCCCCGTGGGCCCAGCCTAACCTTCGTGTTCGGTCCCTCGACTCGAGCACTTCCCCAGAGAATTCATGGTAAGTAGGGCTTAGGTCCTCATTCACGTCAGGTTATGTAACCGCCTTTCCATGTATCCCCTGCTCCCCTTACCCATCCATGGTCCGAATTCTACGACCTTAAACTAAGATATCCCCATGGGAAAGGAATCTATCCCTCTCTCTAATACGTCTCGTTGTCGTATTAAGACGTGTTTCGACAAAGAGCCCGAAGTGTGGGATTTTCATATGGACATTTCCCTCGTCCCATGACCAAGCTTCGTGAACTCGCTATTTGGATCCTCATACTCCTCCACATCCAAAAGGACCCTCAGACGATATGGATACTAGGCTTAAGGGCTCTCCATGAATGTTGGACCTAAGGACCCTCCGATCGTTTAGGGCCAACGTCCCTACGGATATTTGACAACATTTGTGACATGGTCCTGTGTTTCGAACATGGTCAACGGTCAACCCTCATTTGTTTGTCCTCATTCTAGTCTAACGCGACAGGATGCTGTGTTGCGAACATGGTCAGCAGTTATCCTCCATCGTCACGCCGCCATCATCGTGATCTGAATCGCGAGCGCTATGATTCAAACATTTCCACTTCCTCATGTTCAAATGGAATTCCATCATACTCGGCTCTTTCTCTTCGCGCATCTAGGTGCGCTAAATGATCGTGTTAGTGTCATTGGGCCGGTATTCACCGAGCATCCCTTTTCCCTAACCTGCCCCTTTTTGTGTTGGGAAATTCCCACCACGACTGCTTGTTTCCCACACCAAGCACGACTCACGTGGTCTTAGTAGTTTTGGTAGGATGTGTACCAACACAGCCAGGATTTTAATCATCCCACATGACGCTAAAGTGCGCTTCCAGAACTATGTATGGCTTGATTCCCATCCTCATGGGGTACGTAGGAACGCCCGACCACTCTGCTTCGGGCCCAGCCCAATCCTCACTCTTGGTCCCTCGACCTGAAGAGTTTCCTCCGGGGGTATGTGGTATGATTTGGACTCCAAGTCCTCATTCACGTCGGTTTCATATCTATCGCACCACATGATCCCTGGGATCTTTCCTTTTTCTCCACATCCTATCGTATGACTTTAACTACAGGAGTCTGTGTGTCCTCAATGCATGACACTAAACTGCGGTTCTACCCTGAACAAGTTCAGGATTCCCCAAGATCCCATTGGAAAGTGACAGATCCCCTCGTCAGAAAAGGCCCTGTCCCAAAGAAGGAATGATCCATGGTCAGACCGATGCGCCCATCTGGTGTGCTCCCACCACGGTGGTGTAACTACCTAAGTGTTGGATTCTGTTCGGACAAACCATCACTCCATATTCCACGCTTTGTGTACCCCTTATTCGGACCCTTGTCCCCTTTCATGTCTGAAGGAACCCCCTAACGACCTGGTCTCATGACGCATCGGCTCACCTACCATCCTGGGCCAATGTTCCGGAAGACGGGTCATGTCTGGAAGGACCCCCTAACAGTATGGATGTCTGACCTATGGTCCGCCAACTATCCTGGGCCAACGTCCCGAAGGATTGATCAACAACATTTGTGACATGGTCCCGTGTTTTGAACATGGTCAACAGTCGAACCTCATTTTTTATCCCCATTACAGGCTAACGCAGTAAGGGTACCGCTTCTCCTCTAAGGTTAACAGTTTTCCCTTATTGTCATGCCATCCCCACAGTGTTCCGGATTTTGGGTATCGTGATTCACACTTCCCATTTTCATCTGTTTGGATCGATTTCAGCGCCCCTGGTGTTGCCCCATTCGTGCATAAGAGCACGCTGAAGAAACGGTGGGATGAGAGGGAAACTATCTCCTATTTTTCACATCGGGCTCGACCCACGTGGGCCTGGGGAATTGTCGCCGAACGTCCCGCAAACATTGTAGGGATGTAACAAGGCAATTCAAACAGTGGAAATCGTGCGCGCTACGGCATTCAAAACAAATAAAGGAAAGAAATTGAAGCACGAAAGTACCAATAAAAGGGTTTGGGTTTGTTACAATACCCGGGGGTCGATTCCACCCATGGATGGGTTGACCCCATCAAAAGAGCGTTGCAGCTCCGCCACCCATTGACTTGCGGCATCCAAGGCTTGCTGTCGCTGAATCAGCTCCCGCTCCTCCTCAGCAGCAGCGGGGCGCAGTTCGTCAGTCCTGGCTTTGGCCCTCTCTACGTCGGCTTGAACGACAGCCATCTTTCCAGAGGTCTGCCTCATATTCTCTTCTGCCTCTGCCAGCTGGGCCTTCAACCGTGAGACCAACTCGGATTGTCCATCGAGAGAGGCTGAAAGCTCATCTGCCCGGGTCTGCATCTGTTGGACCTCGCCTTCAGCCTCCTGGAGCTTCTTGATGCTGGTCGACTTCCTCCGCTGCCAGCCCACGCTGAGCCCATGATCATGCTCCCAGATATTCTCAGCCATAAGATCTTGGATGAGTGCGTGAGGACGTTGGGAATCCACTCCCCCAGCACACAGTTCACGCAAACGCGAGCAGAGTCGATCCATTTCGGCCAGCCATTGCGCTTGGGGGGTGTCCTTGATAAAGCGCGTGATCAGATTCCACGACCGGCGGCGGACTATGCTGCTATCTTCCCCGTCAAAGGCCGTTTTGTCCCAATCTGCGCGATTGGCAGGCTCGTACGTGGGGTACACCCGCAGGAAATCCTCGGCAGGATCTACATCCGGTGTTGAATCCAGTACGACACCTGGTGCCGAAGCAGGTGCGACAGGACTGGGACCGACCGGTTGATCCTCTTCCTCGGAGTCCACCTCAATGACTTCGGGTACGGACCTGCTGATGGTCCCGCCAGTGATGGTGTGCATCGCAGCCTGAGGAGATGGGGGGACTATCGCCACCATCACCGGCATGACCCTAGGAGTGACACCACCATACATCCCGACCAGTCTTGCCGCAGTAGCCCACGCCAGTCGAAGAACTGTACGACAGAGAGGGACATAAACGTTAGTTTGCATGGCCTACATGTGACAACGAGGAGACCGGTAGAGGAGACTTACGGAGATCGACCTCCTGGCGCTGCTCTTGAGCTGGTACTGACGGGACCCCGAGGCGAGGCCCTCCGTACACTGTTGGAAGGTATGAAGATTCCGGAGGAGCCACCTCGGGCGCCCTGGTCCCACCAGACGCGGAGCTGGACGTAGCCATAGGCGCGAGTTCTGAAGGCCCCGCATCATCACCCGCCAAGGAGAGAGAATGAGGCCTGCGAACAAGTTCCTCCTGCATGGCTCAAACATTGGTGAGAAGTCCATAGTGACCCAAGAACAGATCGTAAGGAGAGAAGTTCGGAATTCTACCTCGAGAGCCTTCGCGAAGTCATCGGATTCTGATCCTCGGTCTCCGACCTCACCCTCCTCCAACGGGCTCCCTCCTCCAGCCTCATCCTCCCGAGAGGAGTCCTCTGATTCCTCCGGCAAGGGGAAGCGCTCCCTCAGATCGGCAGCCGATAACTGTGGGGGGACCGTCTGATTCAACAATACCCTCACCCGGTCTGTCATTGGGCGAGGGACACCACTGGAGTGGACGTAATCCTACAGCTCGTCCAGGTACTGTTCTGCCTCCACCAAAGACGCCATGAATCTAGCCTGAACTGGGCCTATGCCCGGTAATTCCATCCCGAGGCGATTCAGGTGGGCCCATATCTTGGGTGGGATGAGGAATTTCCAGTTGACATCCCAAATGTACCAAGCTTCCAGGAAGACGACATCCTCTGCCATGTCAGTATGACGCAGACGCTTCCCCGGAGCCTGAGTGGATATCCTACGAAATCCCCTCGGTGGCTGCCCCACTGGATGACCCTGCTCTTCCGGAATCACCGGATCCACCGCTGCTGCCATACCCTCTGCCGGTACGGGTCTCACCGCCTTGGAAGCCCCGCTACCGCGACCTGCCCTAGCTGCCCTCTGACCCCGACCTCGAGATAGAGGAGGCCCACCGTCACTGACCTGGATAGTTGGTTGCTTCAGCATCTCCCCTGGGTAAGCAGCCTCCCAACTGATGGCGTACTCCTTCACCAATCCGAAAGCGGCGGTGGATGGAGGCAATGAAATCCGCATCTTCCCATATTCCCGTGTGAACATGAGCCACAGCTGCCTCATCACACACGGGTGCTCCTCATGACGCACCTCCCAGTAGACCTGCGGGGTCAGCCGCTGGAGGCACCAGAACTGCCTCGCAAACTGATGTGGGGTGTACAGTTCGCAGAGTGGCTCACAATCTATCCGTGCCACCAAAACTCCACCTCGAAAGTCCAGGAGGTAAGCCCGATGTTCTTCCGTTCCCCGCCCGTCATCAGTAAGTATCCCCATCGGCAAGGGGAAGGGGTGGAAATTAAACTCGTCCTCCCTCCACACCCGATTCAGTACCATCGGAACGACCAGTTTGAACGGGAATCTCCCGACCGCGTTCAGGATGGAGGGGCAAAAGTTCGATCCCGGCGGCAAAATGGGGTTTGGATACTAGCAAATCCCCCTGATATGCGCTGCGATCCACCCATACAGGAGCTGGAAGGGCCCACATATCCTTGGAGGCTTCTTGCCCTCGCTAATATGCCGCAGCATTTTGTACAATTTGGTGAGCATCGGAATCCCCAGATTGATCCGCTGCCCCATGGCCAACATCGACGCCATGATAAACGAGCTGGGCCGCACCCCCATGCTCGTATCTCTCACTGGTAGGATCCAGCCACAGATGAGAGTCGCGATGAACGCCGCCAGCCTGACTATCAACTGTTGTTCAGTGCTGACACTTAAACCCCAAGTCTTCCATTGGCTGTCCTCCAAGACCCGCCAATACGAGTGCCCCTTGCCCCGTTGGGCCGCCCTCGGACAAGTTCAAGGCCTCGGAGGGAACTCTCGATTCTCTGGGAAATTCAGGAATCATTTGAACCATCTCCTAAAATGGACATCCCTCACTGCCTCCTTGTCCTCTCCAGGGACGAGTGCCGTCAGCGCTGACGCCAGTCGTGGAATTTGTTCCGTATCCTCCCACGCACTGATGACGGGGAGGAATTCGTCATACATGACCCCCAAGATTAGAACCCCAGAAATGTGGTGGACATCCCATATGCTGATGACCACCTCCCCGTGATGCAGGTGAAAAGTGTTGGTCCTAGACGACCATCTGCTCAGAAATTCCGGCATCAGTTTCTTGGGTTGGTAAATGTGGAATTGGGAGGCCCACGCCGCCTCATACAACCCCACTCTCCTTAGCTCGGCCCCGAACTCTTCGCATGAGGCGCCTACCCAGTAGGCCCAGGCCCAGTCATCAGTAAAGTTGCCGCCCTGGCGCAGGTCCCACTCATCGGACCATCCCTTCTTCGAATCCTGCAAGGCCACCTTCAGCATGGTACGGTAGAGAGGAGGGGACGTCTTCGGTTGCAATGGTTTCCCGTCAATGTCGTTCACATGGTTGTAGAGACAGTCAGCGGTGACGGGTGTGAAGTCCTCCCGCGCATGACCATCGGCCGCCCTGAACCATTGGTGCTGGCATGGTATGCTCCTGAACCAGCAAGCTGGTTCATCCCTACTCGCCTCAGGGATAAAGACTTCATCCCTCAGCCCGAAGCCATACAATGGCAGTTTATTGCATTGCGGATAATCCTTATGACCCTCCGATAGCAGATCTATCAAAGAAGTGTGGTCCGAGTGGCTTCGGACCATCTCCCCCAGGTCTGGACAGTTGTCCATCTCATCCTGACGAGCAGCATCTGCAAGCACCCCCAATACAGCCTCTTGATGGTCCATTTTAACTCTGGCCCTCAGAAAAGAATTTTTTTCAGCTGGATCTTGAATCTTGACCGCGAAGCTGAATCGCGAAGCCGGATCGCGAAGATCGGTCACGAGACCAAGCCGTGAAGTCTGGCTAAGGCCGACAAGCAGAGGTTCGCTTGGCACGGACGCGGAGCCGAAGACCCGCGGTTCGCCGCGAAGCTCGATTCGCGGAGGGCTATCGCAGAGTACGCGGAGCTTCGCGAAGTCAAGAGAACAAAAATACAAGGAAGGCACGTGAAGACAAAAGATGTCGACCCCCCTATTTATAGGCGGCGACCCCAGAGCATCGCGGCGCGCCCGGATCGGTGGCCCCGGTGAGCACCGCGGGGCCCCTTCACGTAACGACATCGCGAACCACCAACAATTTTGGCGACTTTCCCTCAGACTTCGACCCTTCTCCCTCCATAACTCCAAGTCTGAGGGGGGGCATTTGTTGGAACCAAAATATGGCCCGAAAGAAAGGAACGAAAAGGACGGCTGGCACGCTGCCTCGCGAAGCACCGACACAAAGCACCCACGCGAAGCCCCGCCGTGAAGCGCCCCGATCATCGCGGCCTCGCGAAGCTCCAGAGGCGGTAATTCTCCAAGAACGCATTTGACATTCGCGAGCCGCCGCGAAGCTCCAGAGGCAGTAATTCTCCGCGAATGCATTTGACGTTCGCGAGCCGCCGCGAAGCTCCCGAGGCGGTAATTCTCCGCGAACGCACTTGACGTTCGCGAGCCGCCGCGAAGCACCCCGATCATCGCGGCCTCACGAAGCTCCCGAGGCGGTAATTCTCCACGAACGCATTTGACATTCACGAGCCGCCGCAAAGCTCCAGAGGCGGTGCCCTCCGCGGACGACGTTGACGTTCGCGAGCGCGCCGCGAAGCACCGGAGGCGGCACACGAGTTCTACTTCGCGGCGCCCCTTCCCTATAAATACTGGACTCCCCCTGAGTCCTAAAGACAGACAATCCGACCTTTCGGCTTCTCCTCTCCCGAATAGCGAAGCACTATTTGCCCCGGGAATCATGAGCTCTGCGAGGTATTTCTACTTCGTGAGACGCCTCTGCTTTGTCTCGTTTTGAGGCCCCCTTCCGAGAGGGATGCCCTTCACGAAGCTCAAGGGCATTCGCGAAGGAAGGGGATTCCCAAGGGATCCCGGGCAGCTGCGGAGCACTTATGCTTCGCAAAACACCCAACCTGTACTAGTGATCCCTATGCTAAGGTAGGATCGCTCCACATCGCGAAGCACACTGCTTCGCAGGACCCTGCTTCGCGAGGCACCCCTTCTTCGCGAGGCAGTGCTCTGCGAACACTGTTCCACTTCGTGAAGCACCTTCCCCTCGCACCCATGCCCCATGCCAAGGCCAAGGCACTCCACTTCGCGAAGCACACTCCTTTGCTTAGCGATTCCTCTTCCCGTGCGACCCTCCAGGTTTGCACGATGTGATTTCAAAGTCCCATGGACAATACCACCTGGAGCGTTGCTTCTCCTAATGCTTCTTCGCATAGGCACGCCAACGGCTATTTCTTCTTCGCATAGCCACGCTAACGTGGACCCCTTGATGGTTCGTTCCACAACCCCCCTTGACCATGGCCTTACTGGTACCTTCCCTTCCCCAAGGACCAGAGGGTACTAGTTATGTAAGTCCTAGGGGTGCGGAGTGAACCCACATCATCTGAGCTGTAGGACATTAAACTGCCAAGCACCACGTCCTCAACACATGACGTTAAACTGTGACCCCTGGGACTCCATCCTGGAGTAAGTCCTAACACCATGGGCCGCCTAATGCGTAAGCCCCTCTTTGCTTCTCACGGACGCATCCTTCGCAACGTGATCGTCAGGTCCTTGCAACCTCTTGTTTCTCACACCGAGCATGGCTCACGTGGGCTTAGAGTGAGCACCGACCCTGACCCCCATTCCCACCTGAACTACGGGGACTTTGATCCATGCCAAGGAATGGTACGTAGGAAGCCTCCACGAGGTTCAATCCCACCCGTCATCTATTCACGTCGGGTCCCATTCCTGTCCAGCACGACGTTAAATTGCATTCTGGTCCAGTGGTAAGCCGTTGCGACCCATCCTAGAGAACTATGAGGACTTTGATCCATGTCAAGGCATGGTACGTAGGAAGCCTCCATGAGGTTCAAGCCACATTGCTAGGTCGTTCATTCACGTCGGGTTTCGCCCTCGTCCAGCATGACGTTAAACTGTATGCCCCTCCCTTTGTCCTGCATGACATGAAACTGCACACCCATTCCCACCTGAACTACGAGGTCTTTGATCCATGTCAAGGCATGGTACGTAGGAAGCCTTCCAGAGGTTCAAGCCCACCACTCATTGGACCAAGGTCCACTTTCACGTCGGTTCGCCGACAAAGCCCCACCTGAACTACGAGGTCTTTGATCCATGTTAAGGCATGGTACGTAGGAAGCCTCCACGAGGTTCAAGCCCACCCATCATCATTCACGTCGGTTCACCCCCGTCCTGCATGACGTTAAACTGCATTCCCCAATCCGAACTACGAGGACTTTGATCCATGTCAAGGCATGGTACGTAGGAAGCCTCCTTGAGGTTCAAGCCCAACAATCATTGGCCCAAACCGTCTCCTAGTCGGTGTGCCAGGCCCCCCATTTTCAAGCCCATCTCCCATCGGACCAAGGTCCCTCATTTACGTCGCTTCGCCGACACCCACCGCCCGTCGTTTATTCACGTCAGGGTTCACTATTGTCCCACATTACGTTAAACTATATTCCATCAACTCTGAACTACGGGGACTTTGATCCATGCCAAGGCATGGTACGTAGGAAGCCTCCACGAGGTTCAAGCCCACCACTAGTGGACCCACGGGTCTACTTTCACGTCGGTTCACCGATGAAACCCTTTGAACTACGAGGTCTTTGATCCGTGTCAAGGCATGGTACGTA
Organism: Viscum album; assembly: GCA_963277665.1. Classification (NCBI taxonomy): domain Eukaryota; kingdom Viridiplantae; phylum Streptophyta; class Magnoliopsida; order Santalales; family Viscaceae; genus Viscum; species Viscum album. Next base: position 507,248,822 of record OY728150.1, read on the forward strand.
GGAAGCCTTCCATAGGTTCAAGCCCACCACCCATCATCATTCACGTCGGTACGCTGACGATGCCCATTGGAGAAAAGTCCACATTCACGTTGGTTCACTGACGACGTCCATCGGACCAAGGTCCACCTTCACGTTGGTTCGCCGATGCCATCCTGAACTACGCGGACTTTGATTCCCTGCCACGGGGATACGTAGGAAGCCTCTTCAAGGCTCAAGCCCAACTTCACTGTCGCCCCCTGCGATGGTCCCATCTCATTCCCCCTCCACTCCATTCATCCACCTATCACCCATCCTGATTCTCGCCCGGACCGTCATATCTCGGTGAGACCATGTCAGTATGCTCTTCTTCACAGCCGCCCAGGGCTGGCCCCAGTATCGGCATCCCTTTAAGGGAAATCCCTCAATCCGATCTATCCTAGCTAATTCTCTGGTTGGGTTGATCCGTCTCCGCTGGACGTTAAACTCGCGGCGTACCCTGTGTTAAACACGGGAAGCTGAGGAAAACCTCAGATATATGTCTATGGAATAAATTCCCCGCGCTCTATGTGGGATTACTCGGGCTTCCATGCCCTCAAGAAGCCCTGTGACCAGGGATAACAGCCAGACACGCCAGGTTCCCCAGCATCTAGACACGCTACTGATGCCTCAACGTGACTACTCCCTCGACTGAAGGTTGCTGCCCTGACCGGACCCTTTGGAATGTCCCGACAGAAGCAGTGTAATTAACCGGCATCTATGGAAACATGGCACTGGGAAGAGTTTCACGAACTACGTATGAAATCTATGAGGGAGACCCAGACTAGGTGACGAGTTCCAAGGAGGAATCCACGGAAGGAAGAACCGACATCCCATCATCCCGTTTCGATCAAGGAGCAGACGTACCTGAACAAGGAACGAATGCCCCCCGCCTTTGGCAAGCGGGAATGCGGGGCAACAAAGCCGCGCGTCCTCCTCTGCGTGACGGACGGATGCGCGCGCACCCCGGCGAAAGCGTCGGAAACAGAAATGGTGAACCCGACGTGAAATTATTCTCCTCAATATAAAGATTAGTAGAGTTCGAGACGCCAGTAGATTGACGTGTCACCAGATCCAGATATCCGGCGCCTGGTCCCACAAAGCAAATAGCGGGCCTGTCGTGAAACTCACCGAAAGTCGGGGCAGTAGAACGTGGGGCACTCCGTTCTGCAGCGTGTTGGCATGGATCCTTCTTACAGACATGGATAATGGAAGGACGTTAGGGCACTGGTTGTCAATCCTTTTCCCTCTCAGTGCTAATAAGTTGATCCCTTTGTTTCTCAGGAACCAGGTTGCTGTTACAAAGACGCGATCACCGCCCGCTAGCCTACGCAGGGGCAGGGGAAACATCGCCACAACCACCCCACATGGCGCCGCTACCACCACAACGGCTGCCACATCGCGGAATACGGGGCACCCACGTACCTTATTCCCATCAGAGGTCATCCAGCGAAGGGTGATCAACAACCTCGTGCGTAGGTACGAGGAGGAAGGGGTCATCCCAACCACGGATATGGCCTTCCTGGACCTGGAGGCGTCTAGGACCCGCCGTCAACGCTGCCCTAACAGGCTGCGCAGGGAGCCCCTCTTCCCCACCCCAACGTTCAACCGTTTTGGGAGTCTGTCTCCGGAACGCCTTGACGACTCCTCGCCTTACGCTGATGAGGCGGGCGCCGTCCGGCTCAGCCCGCTCAGGGTCCCGACCCAAGGGCTCCAGGCGAGAGCTCCCGCCCGGCTGCGTCAGCGCCGCCGTCCGGCTCCGCAGGAAGAGCAGGCAGGCCATGCCCCTGCACCACCTGCACCAGCTCGCCTGACCCGACGTCAATGCCGGGCCCGGGCTGAGGATGCCCGCCCAGGCGCGTCGATGTCGATAGTTACAGTGGCCCGAGCCACCGCCGACGTGCATTATGAAGCCCCCGCATATATTGAGCAGGGGCACTCGTTCACCCAACCAGGATCGAGACCCCAACCGCCCCGCGAGCAGGCTGGGTTGGCTCTCCGGGTTGCAGGCCCAAGTGGTGATCGCCGTGAACTAACCCGCGGTGATGTCACCCCGTACGGAGGTCCTCCCCGTACCACTACTCCACAGAGCGTGGGCCTTCCCCGCTCTGAAGTTCGTCATGGAGGCATGCCTCGTGCTACCCCCCATCCCGAAGGAAGACCTACCCCGCGGCAGTGACGCTCGGCGTGGAAACCTTTCCCGCGCCCACTATACAGGGTATGGAGTCCATCCTCCTGCCCCTGACCGCCGATCTGAAGGAGCCGTCCCTCCGGTCCTTCTCCAACGTGGGGGCCCTAATGATATTTTTAGACTATGATGTGTGGTTTATGTCACGGTAATGTATATGCACATAGTATGAGTTTGGGATATAGATAAGGATGAGTATAGAATTTCATCCCCAGATAGATAGACATACAAAGTGGAATATGATTCTTTGAGAGGAAATAATGTGGTCTTCCTTGATATACTTATGATTAAGGTAATTGGATCACATTCCATTGGTGAAATTTATTTTCAACAGCTTCTATCAATATACTATTACAAAAGATCCTTTCGAGGACCTATGTAGAAGATTATATAGGTCAACCATGGAATTTAATGAGTTGGTTGGGAAATCTCTTTCATGTGTAGAGATTGAAAAGCTGATGACAGATAAGGTTTAGTTGATCCATGATTTTATAAGGGCAGCTTGCTGACAATAACATTTCATGAAGATTAATTTCGTTGGCCATTGATGTTTTTGTATAGAGACCGCAGTTTCTTAAGGATATAAACATGAAGATTTTTTATTTATTTTTTTAGGAAGGGAATTTGTCTCTATGGATTTTTGGACCATTAGAGACATTATAGAGTGGTGGTGAGTTTACTCACCACCTTTCCATACCATATAGTTGGATAGGTCGCATGAAACCTTCCATGTGTCATTGTGGAGGAGATACATGAATTATCCTACACCTATTATTGAATAGAATATATTGGAAATTTTGGATGGAGACACCATTTAGGAGTAGTCGATGGTGATTTATGAGTAGAATGAGAGGATCTTGCGAGGAGAGAAAATTTCCTTGGTTCATGTGTTGTGGCACCACTAGAGTGTTGATAAGATATCCCGTGAGTAGGAGATCCATATGCTAGATTAGTATCCCCACATTTTTTTGGCATGTGATTTTCAAATTGAAATTTCTTGTAGGAGGGGAGAATTTAGTGGCTTATTTTGTTCACATTTAAAAAATCAAAATATATTAATGATTATTTTTGGAGAGAAACACTAAAAAGGTGAATGATTCTGAGACCCGGTGATCCCAAGATAAATATTATTTTAAAATAAAAATATCAATATCCTGTATGAATTTTTTTTAAATAAAAATTTGATCGACTATTAGTGTGTTTTTTAGATCAAAAATATGAGTCCACAGTAGAGTTAAGAACATTGGTTTTAATCATGGTTAAACCAATGCTTTGTTAACATTAGATGTCATATTGAATTAGTCATTGGATACGAGTTTAATTAAAATAAATTATTCAATATATTAATTCTTTTTAAATTCCTATGACATAGATTCTTCTTAAAAATTAATTTTATTGAAATTATACAATGATTTCAACATAAAATCTATGATATTTTAGAGTCTATATAAACATCTTATTCTGAAACCACTTTATAGGACGATATGAGATCAGATTGAGGTAAACTAAGAGGTAGAAAACATAGCATACTATCATCATTGCTAGTGAAGGAATTATTCAACAATGATTGATCTGAATCAAGGTAGAGATCTTCAATGGTGGATTTATAGATTTTTATTAAATTTTTGAATATTTATTTTTTATCTAAATTTGATTCTTATATTGTAAATTATTCACATTTTCCCCATAGATTAATTATTTTATTTATTTCTTCTAATTCGATTTTATTCTATGATCACACCCCGGTTTCATTGATTTATGGTTGATGGATATGATTTATGAGAATATATTATATTAACCATTGTTTATGTGTATTTCCCCCATGTTTTCTTCAAGGTATTCACCTTTGGCCCATGGGTTTGGGTTAAGAATTTTTAGGGTGTGTTTAAGCATGATTGAATGCCATGATTCATAGAGGACTGGGAAAAAATGAATCGATCATTGTTAATTTTGTATCGAGATAAATTATAGTTGATAATTCACGGATCCATGATCTACAAAAAATATTATGGGATTTTTTGTGCATGGAATACATGACAATTCATCAAGAGGGGTGACAAAATCTGGTTTCTGTCCACCTGAGGGACATAATCAAATGCAGAAGGCTTTCTACATCAGTTTCATGTGGTTAATACAAGAGGCCAATGGTTGTGAGTCCATATTTAAAATAAAAATTATTATCTATGTTTTCTATCAAAAACATGACGTGACAACATGTATTGTAATGAATAAATGTCATGTTCAAAAACCAGATATAGCATGAGGGTTTCATAAAATTAATGGATCACATGACTTGTGGAAAGACTGATATGTTTTGTTACTATACTGAGGTATCCAAGTCCTGTACCATCTAGAACCTTCCCAGAACCCATGGGTACGACACTCTATATTCCCAAATAGCACACTAGTAGGGGACAACACTAAGGTATGTCTATGTCATTGAACATGTACATTGGGATGGAACAAAGTACACATGAAAAACAAAAGAGACCTAGGATTTTCATAAATATATATTACATCTTTCTAGATGAATATACAACAATTTATACAAATCGATTCATGAGGATAGTAATAGTTTAGTGTCTTTGGAGATAACATACACAATATTCTAATTTGGTGTAAGATCATCAGTAACTCTTATAAAGATCATCCCATAAAGTAATCTTATTAAATATACCCTACATAAATCATTTCATCATAACATGGGGAATATAATAATGATAAAGGGCTATCTCATATTCTCAATAAGCATAAACTAAGTAATTTTATAATAATAACACTGTCATAAGGGTATGATATTGTTATCATAAAATATAAAAACCATTACATGGATATCATAGATCATAATCTTGAGTCATTAAATAATTATTGGATGTTCATAAGACATGAATTATAAAGGATATCAACAAACACAAGAACTGATAGCATAAAAAATGGAATAAAAAATAGAATTGTGTAACTTACATTTTCAAAGAAAATATTATTCCATTTTAACCCACAAAGACATTCATAACATGTTAGTATTATGATAACCACCCATGGAACTACTTATATTTTTGGATGAACTCAAATGTACACTCTTCTGAGATAGGGATAACCTCCCATGTACCCTTTTTTTGTCTGGGGTTTACCATCTTGTATATTTTGAATTCAAATAACATTAATCGCTACCTAATTCATTAGAGGGAGATATAGTTCACACCCATAACATAATAAAAGACATTCATATGCATGACATAATATTTTAAAACATTCATCATTTCACTACGTATGTAAAGAAATGTATTTAAAAAACATTTGATCATAACATAACATATAGAAATGAAATAGGGTTTATAATCATGTCATCATTTCCATAAAGCATGAACCATAAGAGAAAATAATTGGGTTTCATAATCATTTTATCATGGATTATCCCATGGAAGTGAAACAAGTTTTATAGAAATATTTTCATCTTAAACATAATTTTTTATAGAAATAATAAGAATGGTATTTTTGGATCATATCCCTAGTAAGTCATATGCAACATCAATAGATGTCATCTTAGATGTAAAATTATTTTAAAAGATAACTTTGAACATTAGTTTAGGAAAAAAACCTTTCATAAAAAATAAAATTTTAAAAATAGGAATTATAAACTATTTTGGATATAATTTTATTCAAAAATAAAATTTTAAATCTTTAATGGTAGCATTAATTATCATTTAAAGTGTTTCTTTAGGACAATATCATACTCAATTCCAAAATAATTTATAAAAATATAACATTATCAAAATACTTTTCTGTGAATGAAACCATTAAAACATAGAAAGGAAGAATTAAATAATATAATGTTCATGAAGGTAGGAAATTATGTTCAATTCGTACACATTATAACAATTATTTGTTATCATATTTGGTAAAATCAATCATGGTATAACTTTAAAATTTGCCTCAAAATTTATTTTAATAAATTTTTTAAAAAGAAACAAATAGTTAAATATCTTTAATAAAATAATATAAGACTAGTAAAACATTTAAAAAAAGCATTTATAGAAATTGTTTTAGATGAAATTAGATTTCTGACCAAACAGAGAAATTATGTCAGAAGTTGTTAAAACATTATTCCAAATTATTTTAAGTAAAAGTGTGGGAAATTTCTACAATTAATTTCAAATATCATAAATCACTATAGGATAAGAAAATTTATTATAATTCTTAATAGGTAGAACATAATATATCAATATGGGCACTTTATCATAAAAATTACCTATAAATAGTGAGATTAAATCTTATGACCATTACCACTTTTGAAACATTTCAAACATAATATACATGAAGTATAGTTCCAAAAATGGATTTTTAATCGCCATAATTTTTATGATAATAATCATAAAATACATTCATAGTATTTATATACACTATATAAAGGAATGATGTGGTTAATAACGAACTTTCCTAAAAAAAGAAAAAAGCGAGATGTAAATCCTTTGATGGTTTAATAACATTTTGAAGCATAATTATTAATAAATAATAAAATAAAATAAAACATTAAATATCATAAAATTAAGGATATTAGTGATATAATATGTTAAATGGGTAGTATAGATAGAAAAAAATGTTTTGAATTTGAATATGTCTCCCTGAATTAAAAGAGTGACTATAAATCCCTTACCTTAAATATTGACTTTCTTTATACATGTTAGAACATCCTCTTCTTTGGCTAACCTACATAGGTTAGAAACTAAAAATATCCTTGGATGGATTTATTCCAAAAATGAGTATTTTAGGATGAGAGGAGGGAAGTTGGGAAGTGATTTGGGAAGGGATTTGATGAACCAAAATTGTTTTATAATTTTAACAATAGAAGAGAGGGGTGGAAATTTATATGTAAGGTGAGTGGGGTACATTTAATATTTAGAAAATAAAGTAGTGTACCACTATTTTTTTCTTGAAACGAGTCACCAAAATGGATCATTAGAGAGAATTAAACATAATAAGGTATAAATTTCACCCGACAATAGATTTTTGACAAGTTTTCATTTATTATAACCATTATCTATTTAGTTTATCCCCCAGTAAAAATGTTTTAACCTTTATAGTGGTATTTAATTTTGACTATTTTTACTATTGAATTTGGTAAAAAATTCGTTTGGAATTATTTAATATTATAATATATTCATATTCCAGGTATGGAATAAATTTTTTAAAATTAAATTCAGATAATTTTAAAATTTGAACTTAAATGTAATCAACCATACATGTAATGAAAGAAGTATTTCAATGAAAAAATGTATAAAAGAATTAAAATTTATAATTTAAAAATAAATTATGAAAATGGATACAATTTCATAAATTAGATTATTGAACATATAATTGAACTAATTTTTCTATAAAAATAATTTAAAATATATCATTAATTTGTAAATAATTTAATCAATTTTTTTATTGATTAATATTTATTATTTTAACTATTCATCAAGAAAATAACCATTCTAAAAAATTGTCAAATACTTACTCTAATACAATTTTAAAATGATATTTCAGAAATAAAAATTAATTTTTCAAATTAAAATTTTAAAATTATCAAAGACATTAAAAAAGTGCGCAAAAGGCAACAAATCATTTTTTTAGAATAAAGTTGTGACTTGTAAAATTGGATTTATTATTTTTTTATTGTATGAATAGAACATAAAATGAATTTAAAATATTTTCTTCAATATATAATATATATTTCTTAAAATATATCAATAATTGTGGTCTTATTAATTCATAGAAGAGGAATGTGTTTTTTGAATAGACATTGTTTTTTGGAAAAATAATTCCTTTTCATTCCAATATTTTTCATTTTCATTGTTAATTAATTCGTAAGAAATTAATTTATTTTATATAAATGTATAAAGATTATATTTTTATAATTTTGATCATCCTATTTATATCCACTATTCCTATGTCTAGTTGATAACAATCATAATAAATATTAATATTTTAATTATATATCAATTTTTTTTAAAACCTACTATTCCAAGATACACATGTTGTACTCAGTGTTTTGTAAAATGAAATTAAAATAATGTGTTTCATGTATCCCAATAGATATGTAGTGTCTCATGTAAATAAAAATATAAAAAAATTAAATTTATTTGAAAAATTTATTTCAATAAATCTCTATGTGTCACATTATGTCCCCATTAAAAGGAATTTCGGCCATCAAATTCCACACTTTTGTAAAAAAAAACAGATTATAATTAATCATTATTAAAAAATATGGTTCCCATATGTCTTAATAAATTTGAATGTTTCACACCATAAAATAGACTAGGTCAATGGTTTAATTTTGTATCACATTATCAATATGATTCAGAATCTCAAACGATTATTCCATATAATAATGATCATGCTCTAGTGGTGTGACCACTAAGTTTAGTACCTATAAATAATCAGGAATATTGTTCATTTAGAGAGGTACATATAAATTTTAATAAACCATATATAAGATCAATGTAAGTGCCAAATTATAATTTATTTTCCCAAAATGATCAAGTATTTTAATGGGAATGATATACCCTTGGCTTAACTTTCATTACAAGGTAGAAAATGTTTATCTATTGGTTGTGATTTGGCCAATTTATAGTTAATCACTTATTTTAATAAATTAATATTTTTTAATGTATGAATTAATATGTAAAATATATAGAATAATTATATTTCAATCTTTATATATCATGTTAAAAAAGTAAAATATATTTTTTATAATATGGATAAATGATCCTATTAAATAATATAATAATATATTAAACCTCATCCATGGTTCAAATTAAACCATTAAATAAATTGTTAGCATAATAACCCTTATAAAAAGTAAAAACTATAACTTTATAAATAAGTCCACTCAATTTGAAAAATTGAACATATCATTATTCCACCAAACAAGATGATGTTGTTGTAAATTGACCGATTACAAACTTCTGAATACCATCATCATGTATTATCTTGATACCAAAATTTCCATTAATACTTATTCACAATACGTAATATTATTCATTCCATAAATTAAATAATTATTATTGGATATATTAATCAAATCAAAAAATGATGTAAACTCAATCAATGATATAATAAACAACTTTAACGATAAATCATTAATTATTTCTAATAAAATCAACACCATCTTATTTAGTTCATACAAATCAATAATATATTTATCTATTCAAACTTATCCTATCATCTAAAACATTTTATAGTTTGTGTTACCTTAATATAAATATCACCATTCCTTTAAATCACATTTCAATTATATTAGTATCATTCAAAAACCTCTTTTTAACCCATAATTAAAAACAAAAAATAATCAATTCGAATATATTTCATGACTCATATAAGATAATTTTTTAATTCTAGTACATAATAAATTCAATCATTCCACATACTCTATAAACAATCAACTAGTATTTTTCTCCTTTTCCATATCATTTATTTCCATTCATAAATCAATTTTAGTTACTTCAACTTCGGAAATATTACCATTATTCTTACAACTTTGATGAGTCACTTCAAGTACATTATTCTTAGGAACTCGGTTTTCACTATTACCATATTTTACCAATTTAAAACATTCAAAATAATATTATTCCTTAGAGATACAATTATTATCATCCATTTGGTTAACATATCATTTCATTTCTCTTTTGTAGTTACTTTATTTGTGTCTTTTGGTTTATTCCCAAAACAACTTCATATCACTATTAGAAATTACATTGAGTGTTTCATCCCACATTATTGACATAAATTTTTTAAATATTCTTTCCTCCATGGTCTCTTCTACATTAACTCTCGGAATGCTCCATCCCACAATTATTTGGTTAGTTAGATAGTTGGTTGTGGTTCATGTTGTTGGTCATGTTATTTAATAACTAATTAGTAATAATCATAATATCATTCAATCCATTCATTATTCCATTTGTTTTATCATCATAATTTTTTTGATCAAATTCAATGTTTAACCATTTAATTCATGTACATTTAATTGACTGAAACAAAAAATCATAGTGTGAGAAATTATAAACATAATGGGAAACAAAAAATCATGAAAATTATTTAAATGTTTTCTAAATCATAACACCTTTTTAATCTATGAACTGATTGGTTTATCTGAGGTCATTTATATTTATGATCTATTTAAATCCTATATAATGTTTCATAATGATATTTTTAATTACCAAATCTTACTCCCAGAGCAGTAAACTAGTTGTGCAGCAACAATTATGTTCATTCACTAGGAAATTCTAGAGTCCTTGTTAATGCACAATTTTCAGGTTTATTGCCATTCCACTATTATACTAGATCTATATCAACTTGTAACATCAATATTTGGATGAAATTTCCTAGAATCCACTTACTCTACACTTTAAAAAAATTTTGTGATGTTTTCCTAGAGTTTGACTCATCCTTATAATTATCCTTATAGATATACTGAGAAAAAACCATATTAATATCTCTAGGTATATCACTAATGTTTTCTCATCCTAGTTTCCACATGCTATCTAATAATCTAATTAAATAGAAAACTATATAAACACCATAATTTCACATATATATATATATATACACTACACATCTATATATGAATATAAAGTATATTAGAAAAAAAAACCACTAAGAACCAGAATATTTTATTTCCCATGGAGACTAGGCACACAAACTTTTAATTTGGTGAAGGATCATTAACATCTATGATAAGGGTCTTCCCACATAGTACTATTTATTGAAATACCCATAATAAAACCATTACTAATAAAATCTGGAAAGGAAACATAAGAAATGGTGAGATCATATTCTATGAAAGGGTATACAAAGTAATTACAAAAGAATAATGTGAGCATAATAAAATTATAACATGAGAATAACATATGAATACCATACATTACATATCAACATTAAAAATCATGATTCATGGAATAATGAATGGTGGTTTGTAAGGAATAAATAATAAATGAAATCAATGAATAAAATCTATGAGAATGTAACATGGGAATACAAAATAGAATTTCTTCATATGCATTACCATTGAAAATATTATATCAAGGATACCCATCAATACATTTATATCATGTTAGTGTTGGTCTATAAACATGTGTTCCTTATTCGAGATTAGTATGACCTCCCATGTAAACTATGATCTCATATTACTATAAGTGTTTCCAAATTCATTATCGAGTGATACATGTTCAACCTATTACATTATTAAAATCATACATATGTGTACTATAGGATCAGAAAAAATACATCATATAAAATTACATGAAATTGAATGTGTCTCATAAAAATTTCATTATAACATAACTAATACAGAAGAAACATGTTTCATTACCATTTAATCCTTTCATTGAAGCCTAAATTATAGAAAAATATGTAGATTTAATGAGTAGTTTATCATGGTATACCACATAAAGGTGAAATAGGTTCCAAAAAATATTGTCATCATTAACATAAACCATCCAGAGAATGAATAATAATTGTATCATTGTACCATATCCATAGTAAATCATAAGTAACATCAATTTATGTCACAATATATGGGAAATGATTTTAAAATATCACTTCGATCATTTCATGAGTAAAAAATCATTCTATACAAATTTATTTTCAGAATTAAATATATGTAAAATATTTTAGAACACTTTTCCTTGAAAAATTGACTTTAAAAACATATAGGGGAATAATTCAAAATAATTTAAAAAATTTCATGAAGAAAATTCCCATTTCAATTTTAAAAACACATTTTTAAATCATTAAACCGTTCTAATGTACTATTATTTGAAATTAACCTTAAAATATTATAAAATAATCTTCAATAATAATTATGTTAACAACTATGGGAATTTATTCTCCTTTCATACGTGTTAAAAATGATTTCTTTTAACATTTTTAGTAAAATAAAAATGGGCATTGTTTGTAAAGATAAATAAATATTTCTTTAAAACACTTTTTAAAAATTCAAAAACTATAATAAATGAAGTTTAAAAAACATGGGGGAATAGTAAAACCTTATTGAAAACATATTTATAAAACATGGTCATTGATTAAAAAATATTTACAACAGGGGTTATAAATAATTCTTTATTTAATTAATGCATTTTTTTCATTAATTTTATGAACCAAACAGTGGGAAAATAATACTATTAATTGAAAATATCATCAATACCGCAATGATAAAAAAAATTAAGAGGGTTTTTAAGAGTTAGTTCATAATATTTCAACATTGGTGACTTAATGATAAATAAACCAGATGAATGGTGATATTATAACATAAGGCCATTACAATTTTTCAATCATTTGAATCATAATCCTAATCAAAAAGAGATCCTCAGAAAAATATGTAGTCCCAACAAATTTAAGTAGTATCATCATAAAATTAATTCATGGGAGGTATGTACAACACATAAAATAAATAAGTGGTGAATGTAGAATATTCTTCAAAAATGTAAAATGATATACAATAATTATTTAACACATTAGTAATCATATGAATCTTGAGAACTAATAAATCATAACAATAATTGAAACATTAGATATCCTGAAAATAAAAATATAGGTGATATAACATGTGAATATTGTAGTATATAAACCAAAAAAACTAAATTATTAGTGAATTTTGATATGAATACCATAAATAAATGATATAAAAAAAATCCCTTACCTCTCGATTTCTTTTTGACACGATCAAACTTCATCTCTATCTGGTAATGTCCTTATGTTTACACAAAAAAACCATTCAAGGAAATATTTGTTCCAAAAAAGGAATATACAATGTGATGAGGGAATATAAAATGTGATATGGGAAGCTATTGGAAAAACCAAAATGGTTTAAATGTGTGGAAAAGAGAGGAGATGGAGTGTCCTTCTATTAATGGGGTCACTAGAACAATTGTAATTTATTTAAAAAAATAGTTGTAGCCACATTTGTCTTAGACTAAAAGGACCCAAAATAGATGACTACAAAGACATACACATCAAATATCTTAAATCATTATAGATAATACATTTTATACTGGGGTTTATGTAATTTTGTCCCTTATCCTTTTAGTTTAAGCACCATAAAGACCCATTTCTACCATAATTGTGATAACTATTTTTAACTATTTTCCCTAATCATTTTCATAAAAAATAAATTTAAAATTTTTATGTGGTATAAATTATTATTATTAAAAATATGGAATCCAGTTTTCTTAATTAAATTCATATAATTTAAAATTCTTAATTTAAATTTAATCTCATAGATGCGGTGAGAATGTGGTTATTCGAATATAAAATGTTCAAAAGTTTATACATTTTATATTTAAATTCAATATGAAAATGTTAATGATTCCCTGAATGAAATTATTGAATATATAATGGATCTAATATAACTTTATATCTAATTTAAAATACAATTTAATTTTATGATTAATATATATGAAATGGAAATTTTGAACCATAATTCAGTATTTTCACTATTCATCAAACAATTAACCATTTTAGAAAATTATCAAAGAACCTCCAAGATAATATTGAAAAGTTCATATAAAAAATGATATCTATATTACCCAATAAAGTCTATAAGTGCATCAAAAATTTGTTTTAAAATAATTCTGTAAATGGTGACATAATTTCTTTTTTAAAAAATTTAATCCAATGGTTAAATCTGATTTTTTCCTATTCATTTCATTGAAATCAAAATTTCTGAATGTAATAATATTTATTGAATATATAATATTTCAATATAATGTTATTAATTCAAATAAAATTTATTTTTTTGACATAAAACATTTTTTTCATAAAAATTGGTTTTAAGAAAAAGACATTCGTCATTTCCAAAGTGTTTACCAATTCATTTTAAATTAATTAAACTCTACTGAATTTAATTTATATAAATATATAAACAATTTATTTTCATAATAAATATAATCCAATTCATACCCACCATTCCAATTGCAAGGTGATAACTATTTTATTAAATAATAATTTATTAAAAATATATCATATTTTGTTTTTATATGATGTAATGTGTAACATAATAAAAATTTAGGGTTGCGTACAATAAATGATAAAGTAAATTTTATGTGTATTTAATGGAATAATAAATTATTCATGTATTAAAGAATATAAAAAAATTTATATTTATTTGAAAAAAATTATTTCACAAAACATCAAGATGTTACATGGAAAACCTTGCATTAGTAGGCCTTGAGCTGCCAAGACACATTGTGTACCACTATTACATGAAATGCACGTGAATTAGCCTTATAAGACATTTCCAAAGGATGAAAAATTCACTAATTGAGTTAGGGGAACACCCCATGTCGACCCCCACACACATATTGTATTCTTTTCTTCAACCTTATCATCTAATATATCCTTCATTTGGTATCATATATGATTCTATGAGAAACATAGTATGAGTGTTTTTCCTTGTACAATGTGATGGTGGAATTTATTATTGAAAACGTTATATTAAAATATATTATGAGTATGAAAGTTATATAAGTGATTCATGATGATGCTACTAATCATGGAAGGATCATCTGAGAAATACCAAGTTTAGTACCCTTATCAAAACAGGGTTGTAGTCCCTCATACTCTTTATATATTGAGATGGTAATCCCCTATACTAGGTGCTGGTCCTATGTCTATAGTGTGGAACTCTCCCATATTTGAGCTCATGTGGGTAGAAGATACCCCATTTATCTTTTTCTCCACTTAACTATAGAGTGAAGTTGAGAGAGGCAAGCCTCACCACACATATTTAGGCTGAGGTTTCATGTGATGTCGAGCATCAATGATGAGATTTTGGGGATTTAGGTATACACATCAACATTGGATAAGATGTTAGATAGAAATCCCCTTTACCTCTTGTTGTGGATTATTTATGAATATATATACATATATATTTGTACCTATTGGGTTAAATTCCCTCTTACTTTGGGTTGAGCTTACTACTTTTTTGTATATCTCTTTCTCTCCATCTTCATTTTTGATAGAATCCTCATAGTTAAGTATATGCTGACTGATGTATGATCTTTTCTCTCAAATTTCATGTCTTATATAGAGGATATACAGATTGGAGGAATCTTTTGTTTTGTTTAGGGATACATGGGTAAATTGACTATGTATTATGGTCATATCATGGAGATCAGGGGATAGGCTCTCCCAACTTCATTTTTTTTAGTTTTTTCCGGATAGGTCCATTTTTCTAGATGGGAATTTATTTTCCCCATTACATGTGGGTTTTATACATTGATAATCTATATATTTTCATGATTTTATTACATGCATGGTTTGACTCTAGATGTTGTTGTCATTTATATTTCCCTTGAAACATTTAGTGTATATGGATTGGTATGGGCATACATGTACATTTGGGAAAGTCCACCCATTGAATTATTCCTTCTCAGTGGTTGTCTCAATCCCCTAGCCTATTGGATGTGGTATGGGTGTTGTGGAGTGCCAACATTTCTCCATCAAGGATGGACCCAATAAGTCTGGTAGTTACATATCTATTATTCACTTTAAATCCATGTAGTGAAGAGTTATGTTACATGATGTTTATAGTCATATAAAGATGATGCTATTGTATTTTAATTTTGGGTTATATGCCTTGGAGCATTACATATTCATGTGAGGTTATATTATTTATTTAGTAAGAAATATTTCATTGGTGGATGGAGAAATATTCTCTCCATTAATTATGATCATAAAATTAACTATGTTATAATATACCTTTAATATCATATAAGGAACTTCACATTTTTTTGAGACATTGGAGGCTTATTTCTTAGTATCAATTACATTTTCATGAAAAAACCTAATTCCACATGAAAAATGTGATGAAGTGGTATTATTATTTAATGTTTAAATAATTATAATTTTCTATACATATTGTATATATATCATGAATAAACTTTACACATCTATTTATTCATATACAAAAAATCAGATCTAAGAGAATTCATCTTCAAATAATTAACTAGAAATTTAAATATAATGTGTGAATAAAATTTTTTAATTAAAAAACCTTTTGGGTCCTATAAACTAGAAAATATTGGGTATGATGTGTTTTAGTACATGTTGTAGTGTTATTTTCCAATAAATAATAGATTAGTTTTTTTGGGAAAATAATTCTATTAAATTTATACCATTTTATTGAGAATATTGGACAGATTCGATTTAAATTATTATATTTATTAGTTTACTATTCCATGATAGAAATTTGTTTGGGTTGATTAAATATATAACTCATATTTTTGTAACAATATCTCAAATAAAATGATATTAGTACAATTATTTTTCATGATTGTATAGGGGACTATAAATATAGAAGTGGTGTTGAATATTTCAAAACAGATTACATCCTTTATCATAACCTACTTTTGGTGTATAACATAGGTCAATATAGGGATGTCATTAGTAATAAGGGTGATCATTAATTACATGAAAATGGCTCATGATAGTACAAAATATGGTTTAATATTTTATTTATAATATTTTAAATAGCATCCCCATATAGAGTCTCATTTTATAATTTAATGGAAATATATTTTTTCAGTTTGATATTGAAAATTCAATGAAAATTTGGTTTTCAACTTTTTAATATCACCATCATGATTTTTTAATAAAATAATATTTTTCCAAATTTTTATAAAAAAGTTTATGTTAATATTATTAAATAATCAGAATCCTTTTTTCATTTTTACACTGTTACATGGATTTGTCATTTGGAGTCTAAAAATAAAAAATAATGCATATACGTGATGGATTTAACATATTAGACCTCACATTAAGTTTTAGAAAATATATTTTTATCCATCCATTTAATGGGATGATTTTTTTTCAAATTATATAGAATAAAATTTATTATGTTTCATTCAAATATAGTGAAGTATATTTCATTCTAAAACTCCATCAGAAAATATGGCACAAAATGGAGTATCTATTGGATGAAGAATTCCACCTGTTCCAATTTTGAAACATCAAAACCTAACTCTCCGACTATCTAATTAAATTATCCTTTTATTTTTATTTAGGGTTTCTCAATGATTTGGGAGGGTTTCCCCTAATGTTTTGTCCATGAAAAATCTATAACCGCTTAGAAAAAGTAAGGATTCCCATAATTATCTCTTGAAATATGGGGATCATTTCAAACTTCTCAGTAGTCTTTGTTTTCTTTTTACCTTTATAATTATATTTTTCATCAATAAAAAATATATTTTATTACATTTTCAAATTTTTATTTTTCTTTCTTATCAATGAAAAATATGAGTCAGTATGAGATTTAGTGTTTCCATTTAAATACATTTCTTATGTAAATCATCTCCATGATGACTACTCCACCCATGGAGGAGTAGTTTCCTTTATAGTAAATATAACTAATATTCATACCATTTATTTGTTTCAAACCCATGGGAAAAATATAATTGATAAATTATGATCAATTATATGATTTTTAATTTCTATGGATCTCAATCAATTTTCTTGTTTACTACAAGGCTATACTTGTGTGATTCATAAGAGCGAATCAAATATTAATAAGACTAATCAATAAGGGATATAATTTTAAGGTTGAAGTATAATACACAAAGCCCTAAAATTTTTATTTATATAATGTATATTCTTACCTAATTGTTAATTAACCATATTTTTTCATTCATATCATAATTAATGTAGGATTCTATGAATGATACTTCCATAGTTAACCTATAATTTATTCTAATCCACATAGCCCTATTAATTTACATAATGATTAATTACTAAAATGATTAGTGTATAATAATTAAATTTATTTTATATTCATTAAGAAAATTAGAATGAACGTTGAAGGGGTATATTAGATTGATTACATCTTCACATAATGGTATTTTTAAGGGAGTAGTTTCCTTCATTTTTTTGTTTTTGTTCTAGAATCACCCAACAATGACCACAAGAATCAATTGTTTTTGTGTTAAATATTTTTAACATATTCATTAAGTATACTAGGGTATGATTTATTCTTGACCTACATAATAAAAAGACCTAGTTAATTGTCACAACCTGTCCTCGGGGCCCGTGCTGTGACTACCCCAAGCCCGCCTTCCATAGGCCAGGGGCTGGCGACTAGCACCAAAGGCGTAAATCCCAATAACTGGGAAGGCATTGCCTTTATAAAAGTAACAAAACATGAAAGAGTACAAGAAGAAGTAAAACACTATGTACAAAGAAAGTGCTGAAAAGTAAATGGGCCAGAATACAAACCCAACTAGAAATATAGCTACAATAGAACAAAAGTACAACAGAAAAAGACAACAACTGGAAAAAAGGAAGCAGCTCCTGGGTCGCCCTCCTCGGATCCTACCAGAAGGGTAGGTAAAGATAGCGTAGCTCATGGATCGTCCACCACGGATCCTACCTGAAGGGTAGGTACAGATAGCGCAAATCCTCAATGCTCTCGCCCGTCAACCCACTCTGAGTGTCGTCTCGCCATGATGTCCACCTCCGGATACTGACTCGTCAGGTGGTCCACCTCCGGGTACCGTCCAGTCCTCGAACACTCGGCCTCCGTCAGCACTGCCTGTCATCTGCAACTAACACAATGAGGTGCGGGCATAGACCGTGCAGGGGTGAGTATAATTATACTCAGTAGGTACCCCGAGACCCTCAAGGTCTCACTAAAACAAACAAGGATAACCACAAAGAATATCTCAACAGATAACCTCTACTTAGGTATATGCCCATACATATACCTAAGTTATCAAGTAACCCATCTCAATCATGAGGAAACACAAGATTATGAAATCATCGGATAACCACTACCCAGGTATATGCCCATACATATACCTAAGTTATCAAGTGACCCTTATTAATAATGAGGTAAACACAAAGGTCAAAGATTCATCTAAAACCAGGATTTTCATTATCAAAATCGTAACTGCTGATGAGTCCATCTCTGGAGTGTACAATGATCCGGTCTTAACTCCGAGGTACTGCTCACTAACCTAAGACTGCTGAGGTACTCCTCATGTCGAGTACCGCGGGTCTGCCACCTCACACAGTAGTGCTCCTCCTCCATGGGTCTTCCACCTCACAAAGTAGTGATCCCCCTCATAGCCAACAGAGGTACTTCTCCTGTCGAGTACCGCGGGTCTTCCACCTCACACAGTAGTGCTCCTCCTCCATGTGTCTTCCACCTCACAAAGTAGTGCTCCCCACTGGGCTATGCTAGTCACTCCGAATCAAATCGGACAAGCAGTCATCGGTCACAGCCTGCTACACGGTCTCCGTACTCGATATTCTCGTCTCTGGGAGGGTCTGATCCACAAGCTACATGTCGATATTCCAAGTATCACAAGTCCCACGAAGAAGTATCTCAAAGGACTGCCTCGTCATAGGGGTATCAACGCAACAGACGACGCGTCAATCGGATGCCCAGTCTGTGAGTTATTAGGCTTTTCATCCCAGGGGCCCAGTTGGTTTCGTGTGCGAACCAACCCAGCCGTATCTCAACTATACCCCAAACTCTCATAGGGTATACCCATAGGGATCATTTCTCAATGTGATCACCAACTCCGCTGACGGTTCGTCAAACGGACGTCCGGTCTGAAAGATATCAACTTTTCCGTTTCAGGGGCCAGGTTGGATTTCGGGTACAATCCAACCCAGCCATACTCCAACTGCATCCAAAACTCAGGCGAAGTATTCCAAAAGTTCCGTCTCATCAAGAGGAATTCAATGAGATGGACGACGCGTCAATCGAACGCCCGGTCTGTGAGTTATTGGCCTTTTCGTTCCAGGGGCCCGGTTGGTTTCGTGAGCGAACCAACCCAACCGCACTCCGACGGCATCCAAACCTCGAGCGGAGTAAGCCAAAAGTTCCGTCTCATCAAGAGGAAACCAAAAACGTCGATGACACGTCAATAGGACGTCCGGAACTCAAGATATAAGCGTTTCCGCTCCGAGGGCCCGATTGGTTTCGTATCCGAACCAACCCGGCCAAACCCAAAGTTGTCCGAAACATTGAGTGTAATATACCGAAACGAATGTCTTGATCCAAGGATTGCATCGCTATTGGCGGTGCGTCGATCGCAGGTCCGTAGCCCAAGTTATGGGAAAAAAGACCGAAGAGGTCCGAAAACGGGGGGTCTAGGCCCGGACCGACCCGGCCCAACCCCGCTAGGTCGGCCCGAACCGGGTCGGCCTGAACCGGGTCTGACACGGCTGGATGCGGCCCGGTCTGGCGGTCCGTCCGGGCGGCTCGGACCGGTGCGCTGGCTCGCTGGCGCTGGCCAAGCGGCCGCACAAGGGTGGACCAACCCCAAGGATGAAACCGCGGCCCCGCGCGGGGCCCGCTCCCTATCAACAGACGCGGCGCGATGCCGCGTCCCTCTGGTCCCGCGCGGCCGCGGGACCAGCTGCCCGCCGCCATGACTTCAGCCGCGACAGCCCCTTCCCGGCGGCGCGCCGAGCGCCTCCGCCTCCTGGCGGCCGGTGCCGGCCGCCGTCTTCGGCCGCCGGCACCACCGTGCCGGTGTGGTGCGCCGGCGAAGTCTTCCGCGGACCACCGGACGTGCTCTGGTGGTCCTTTTTTCTCACCGCTTTCGCCAACGGTCCTCCCGGGACCCGACCTATACTATGGCGGCTTCAAAACGCCTTCGCGGACCGCCTCACCATCGTCCGTCGATCCGCACTTCGACAACAAACTGCTGGGTGTTCAAATAACCTCCGCGGCTCCGACTCCGCCCGTGGTTTCGTTCGGCCACGATAGTGCGGCGCCATCGCGCCGCGCTTCTTCGCTGCATTCTTTCTTGTTTCCGCGCGGTGCAACGACACCGCACTTCCTTTCACATGCCGCAACAAATTCAAACAAACAAGGGGGGGGGGGAGGATGGTCGTCCGTGTTCGTGCAGTCCGACCTCCTCTCGTTAGTATGATAACAGGCGGCCCAAAATGAAACCAAGAAAGGCGACAGATGAAATCACGATCAACAATAAAAAAACCCCCCACAACTTCCCGCAACAAATTATTCCCAACCCGCAAGGAAAACGTTCGCGGATAAACTAGATAATAAGTTGATCCGTGTTCTTTGTTTTCTTTAGAAAGAAAAAATCAAGGGAATAAAATTATTCTCAAACATAATTCCCTACCTCAACGTTGTCGTCGAAAGAGAGTTCATCGTGGAATTAACCGTCGCGGAAGAAGAGGATCGTCGCGGAAGAGAAAAATCGTCGCGGAAGAAATGTCACGGATGAAGCGTCGTTGATTTCCAAGGATTTGGCGTTCTTCGTTGGAGATCAGTGCGTTCTTCGCGTTCTTCACGTTCTTCGCATTCTTCATCAAAGAAGAACACTTTCCTCCAAATCCCCTCCACGCCACAAGTTCCAACAGAAATAAAATAAGAGTTGTCTTATTTTATTAATGAACATGACACGTTTGAATTTCAAAAGAAACGAAACGAATAATTAATTCAATGAATTAATTGTAAAGATTTAATCGCCAAATTTAATGAGGCGTTTCTTAACCAGAATAAACGCACAGTTTGACTTCATTAAAAAGGGGGTGCGGATGCGTTACTTAGAAGGAAAGAAACGATGGGGCTCGTGCGGGCCCTAGCTTAAAAATATCCTACCATGTGGGTAGGATATTGTGGGTCCCATATTATCCGCTTAACTTAGGTTAAGCTGCTTTAAGAAAAATAAAATAAATTGTTGCACCACCTTTATTTTATTTCTTAACTTAACCCCAAAAAATTTTTAAACCACACCCGAGCAAACGCAACTCTGGAAATGGTGTTCCTAAGCAATTACTGTCGCTGCGAGTTCATCGGTGCCCTCAAATTTCAATTCCGAGCACTGGTTCAAAATATAGAAAAACCCACTCGTTCGTTCACTGAATGTACCCGAGCTAAACTTCAGAAAATGATTCCGGGCACACCAGGCCTCAGAATCAGGCGCCATCAGAAACTGCGTTCTTGTAAAATTACAAATAAAATTAAGAAAAAAATTTCCTTGAAATTTATGAGTCTTTACATTACTCTCACCTCAGGGCTTTACATCCTCATAAATCTTTAACACAAACTAGGGTTACAAAAGCAGTACTGAGCATGCATCTGAGCCTTCCGCTCCCATGTGCTTACCTGAAGATTCCTGTACTGCTAGTGAAAGCGCTCCCGAGGAATCGAGGGTCCTCGTAGGACCCGCTCCTGTCGATCCTTGATCCCCACTGAAACCTCTGTGAAAGACACCCCATCGCCATCGTCCAGCTCCCCATGGTCAATGATATGTGAAGGATCACACACGTACCTCCTCAGTTGAGATACGTGGAAGTCGTCGTGCACCTGGTGCAACTGAGGTGGATGGGTCAAGCGGTAAACCACCCCGCCTACCCAGCTAAGGACCTAGGAATGATCCACTGAACCTCGGAGATAACTTTCCACCTTGGCCACATCTCTGTAAATCTCGTCGAGGTGAGACCCGTATAAGGACGTGATCGTCATCCTCGAACTCTAGAGGTCTACAATTCCTGTTAAAAATGGAACCCAAAACGACTGCTGCCACGAGGGTAAGGTTGACCGACTCAAGAGTGATCGGTCGTACCCTCCTGTGCATGAGTTTATCCTGTGTTTCCAGGGGTTTCCTTTTTGACGACCAAGGAAAACCCATCCCGACGTCGTAGTTAAACCACAACCTTTTTGTCTAATACCATCAATTTGTGTATGAACTATGATTGCCCAGTCCATACTCAAACCAATGTCGTAAGGCCTCGACGCTACCACCAAGAGATTCCAACCGAAACTCTCGCTTCGAGGGTCTAACCACACTGTCGGCGTAAGTGTGATTATCGAGTCTTCTCCCAAGGTATCTCCAGACGTGAGGGTCAAGTCAACAGCTTACTGGAAACTCTAGGTCTGGGACAATATTCATGGAAGGAAGGAATGATTCGTATCAACGTCTGTTACTACCGCAGCTAGTAGTGGACACAGACTGTCCTCGAATCATTCTTAGATCCATCGGTTCACTCCACCTAACCGCACACAGCTACCCTCTTCCCCTGCCCTCCAGCTCCCTGAGCCTGGCGGGGACAACTAAGGCAGGTGGTTGTAGCATGTTAAAACGTACACCACCTCATGCTGCTCCCTAATCTCTACCTCCACGTCTGCTACTTCACAGACTCATCTCTCCTTAAAGCTTCCACTTCTTGAAACATTTAACATGCCCGAGTCTCTAAGACTGGTTCCAGTTTCCTGTTTCTTACTGCACTTTGCAGTCTTCATCCGCTCCTGGATGATCTACACCTTCTTTGCCTATGATCTGAAAGAGCTGCTAAATTTTCTCCTTTGCCGAAAAGAGAAACTTGGTCTCATCCCTTGGATTAACCACGTTCATTTCCTAATACAGTCAATCCAGACATGAATGATGTATTCATGCCATGGACGACGTCGTAATGCCTCGACGTTACTACCAAGAGATCCAACCGTCACTCTCGCCTCTAAGGGTCGAGTCACATAGTCGGCATCAGTGTGAGACCACTAGGTCTCTTCCAGTAGGAATCTCGAAAGTGAGGGTCAAGTCAACAGTTTAAACCAGAACCTCTTAGTACTCAAAAAGAAGGAAGCAAATGTCACAAAGGTAAGTGTCTTTATATTATTGCAGATCATGGTTCAAAGACACAAATGTAACAACATGGAACTAGATATACACCACTAGTTCCGCTCCTGTCCACTCACTTCTGGAGCTCCGTAGTCGTAAGCTTCTACTGCCTGAAGCTGAGCTCTCCCATGTCCACCAGTTCCCTGCGGTCGGGGTGGACCTCTTGGTGGTGCTGGTGGAAACACCTCGAAGCATCGTCCACCTCTAGCTGCACGGCTAGCTCCCCTCCCTCGGCCTTCAGCTCCTAGCAGACTGACTTGATCAAACCTCTGCCTCTGCCTGGGAGGTTCTTCATTTAACTCCTGGTCATCTGCATGGTGGGTCGGACAGTCATGTGTCATGTGACCAATCCCGCCATAGGAGTAACACTGCATGGCAGGTCTGGATCTGTCATTCCCCTTGGTGCCTTGAACTCCCGACCCTGAGTCACGCGGTCGACCACCTGTAGGTCTGGTCCTCTTGGACCTCAGTGTCATCTGTCTACTGCCTGCTACAGAAGACTCTGCCGCATGTTGGCTAGTGGCGTCTCATGCTGCTGGAGACTTCTCAACAAGGAAACTCTCCACTAAGAGGGCACACTCCAACACCCCTGTCTGCGTCGGAATGTTGTGAGAAACAACAGAAGCTCTAATCTCTCGCCTGAGCCCCTGCTCGAAGGTTCAGGCCCTGAAGAACAGGTCCCGTACTATATCTGTGGAGTAGCGCGAGAGGTCTGTGAACCTCGTTGAATACTACGCCACTGTCATGTTGCCCTTCCATAGCTGAAGTAGCTCCTGTATACGCACCGCTCGAAGGGTGGATGGTATAAACTCTGCCCGGAACAGGCTCTCGAAGTCTTCCCATAGAAGTGTCACCTCGTCATGCATCTGGAGCATCAGGATCCACCATCTGCCTACTGCTGCCTCAAGAAGGCTGGCAGAAAGGATCACCATGAAGTCTACTGGCATCCCCACTAGCCTGAAAACTCTCACCACAGCCTCTAGCCAATCCTCAGCTGCCTGTGGGTCTGTCTCTCCCTTGAACCTGGGTGGCCTCTGGCACTGGAACTCGTGCAGTGTGCTCAAGCGACGTGCGACCTCTACTTCTGGAGCTGGTGGCATCGGTGGCCCAACGGGTAGTAGTACCGCTGATGCCTCCGCTGGTTCCTCAACTGAGATAGGGCCCTGTACTGAGGCCACGTCGCTCGGCGTGCTGTTAGTACGAACAACTCTCGGGGCTCTAGATGGTCGTCCGCGGGGAGGCATCCTGAAAGAAACAAACATGACACGGTCAAATGATTTATACCTGGTGAGCTGACCTGGTTTGAGCTGACTTTTAAAAACTTCTGGAAACACACACACAATCAGTGTTTTCGTTAACGAAGTTTAAAATCAGTTGTCAAGGTCTTGGTGTATGGATACGTCGGCCGCCCACACCAACACCGGACTCCCTGAACTAAAAACCACACTCGGTACTCTTAACACTGTCGCTTTACAGAAAGAAAATATCAGAGTTATTAGTTATGCGGTAGAACCGACTCCTCTGATACCAAACTGTCATGAACCGTCCTCGGGGCCCGTACTGTGACTACCCCAATCCCTCCTTCGATAGGCCAGGGGCTGATGACTAGCACCAATGGCGTAAATCCCGATAACTGGGAAGGCATTTCCTTTATAGAAGTAAAAAAACACCACAGAGTACAAGCGGAAGTAAAAAACTAAGTACAAAGAAAGTGCTGAAAAGTAAATGGGCCAGAATACAAACCCAACTGGAAATACAGATACAACTGAACAAATGTACAATAGAAAAAGACAACAGCTGGAATAAAGGAAGCAGATCCTGGGTCGCCCTCCTCGGATCCTACCTGAAGGGTAGGTATAGATAGCGCAACTCCTGGATCATCCACCATGGATCCTACCTGAAGGGTAAGTACAGATAGCATAGCTCCTCAACGATCTCACCCATCAACCCCCTCCGAGTGTCATCTCGCCGTGAAGTCCACCTCCGGATACTGACTCATCGGGTGGTCTACCTCCGGGTACCGTCCAGTCCTCGAACACTCGGCCTCCGTCAGCACTTCCCATCATCTGCAACCAACACAACGAGGTGCGGGCATAGCCCGTGCAGGGGTGAGTATAACGATACTCAGTAGGGACCCTGAGACCCTCAAGGTCTCACTAAAACCAATAAAGATAACCACAAAGAAGATCTCAACAGATAACCTCTACTTAGGTATATGCCCATACATATACCTAAGTTATCAAGTAACCCATCTCAATCATGAGGAAACACAAGATTATGAAATCATCGGAAAACCACTACCCAGGTATACGCCCATACATATACCTAAGTTATCAATTGACCCTTCTCAATCATGAGGTAAACACAAAGGTCAAAGATTCATCTCAAACAAGGATTTTCATTATCAAAACCGTAACTGCTGATGAGTCCGTCTCTGGAGTGTACAGTGATCCTGTCACAACACCGAGGTACTGCTCACTAACTTAAGACTACTGAGGTACTCCTCCTGTCGAGTACCGCTGGTCTGCCACCTCACACAGTAGTGCTCCTCCGCTATTGGTCTGCCACCTCACACAGTAGTGCTCCCCCTCATAGCCTACAGAGGTACTCCTCCTATCGAGTACCGCGGGTCTGCCACCTCACACAGTAGTGCTCCTCCGCCATGGGTCTTCCACCTCACAAAGTAGTGCTCCCCACTGGGCTATTCTAGTCACTCCGAATCGAATCGGAAAAGCAGTCATCTGTCACAACCAGCTACATGGTCTCCGTACTCTGTATGCTCTTCTCCGGGAGGGTCCGCTCCACGAGCTACAGGTCGATACTCCAAGTATCACAAGTCCCACGAAGAAGTATCTCAAAGGACCGCCTCGTCACAGGGGTCTCAACGCAACAGACGGCGCATCAATCGGACGCCCAGTCGGTGAGTTATTAGCCTTTTCGTGCCAGGGGCCCGGTTGGTTTCGTGTGCGAACCAACCCGGCCGTTTCTTAACTGTACCCCAAACTCTCATAGGGTATACCCATAGGGACCGTTTCTCAACGTGATCACCAATGCCGCTGAAGGTTCATCAAACGGACGTCCGGTCTGAAAGATATCAGCTTTTCCGTTCCAGGGGCCCTGTTGGATTTCGGGTACAATCCAACCCGGCCATACTCCAACTGCATACAAAACTCAGGCGAAGTATGCCAAAAGTTCTGTCTCATCAAGAGGAATTCAACGAGATAGACGGCGCGTCAATCGGACGCCCGGTCTGTGAGTTATTGGCTTTTTTGTTCCAGGGGCCCGGTTGGTTTCGTGAGCGAACCAACCCGACCGCACTCCGACGGCGTCCAAACCTCAAGCGGAGTAAGCCAAAAGTTCTGTCTCATCAAGAGGAAACCAAAAAAGACGACGACACATCAATCGAACGTCCGGAACTCAAGATATAAGCATTTCCGCTCCGAGGGCCCGGTTGGTTTCGTATCCGAACCAACCCGGCCGAACCCAAAGTTTTCCGAAACCTTGAGTGTAATATACCGAAACGACCGTCTCGATCCAAGGATCACAACGTAGCAGACGGTGCGTCGATTGGAGGTACGTAGCCCAGGTTATGGGTGAAAGGCCGAAGAGGTCCGAAAAAGGGGGGTCTGGGCTTGGACCGACCCGGCCCAACCCCCTGGGTCAGCCCGAACCGGGTCGACCCGACCCGGGTCCGGTTCCAACCCGGCTGGGCGCAGCCCAGCCCGACCGGCGCGACCTGGGAGCGGCTCGACCTGGCAGTCCGGCCGGGCGGCTCGGCCTGGCGTGCTGGCTCGCTGGCGCTGGCCAAGCGGCCGTGCAAGGGGGGACCGCCCCCTGGACGAAACCGAGGCCCCGCGCGGGGGCCGCTCCCTGTCAATGGACGTGGCGCGATGCCGCGTCCCTCTGGTCCCGCGCAGCCACGGGACCAGCCGGCCGCCACCACGGCTGAAGCCGCGACGGCCCCTTCCCGGCGGCGCACAGGGCGCTGCAGCCTCCTTGCGGTCGGCCGGTGCCGGCCGCCGCCTCCGGCCGATGGCGCCACCGTGCCAGCGTGGCGCGCCACAGAGTCTTCCGCGGACCACCAGACGTGCTCCGGTGGTCCGTTTTGCTCACCGCTTTCGCCAACGGTCCTCCCAAGACCCGACCTTTACTGCGGAGGCTTCAAAACGACTTCGCGGACCGCCTCACCATCGTCCGTCGATCCGCACTTCGACAACAAACTGCGGGGTCTTCGAATCGCCTCCGCGGCCCCGACTTTGCCCGCAGTTTCGTTCAGCCTCGACGGCGTGGCGTGACGGCACCACGCTTCTTCGCCGCATTCTTTCTCATTTCTGCACAGTGCAACGGCACCGCGCTGCCTTTCACATGCTGCAACAAATTCAAACAAACAAGGGGGGGGGGAGGAGGGTCAGCCGTGTTCTTGCGGTCCGACCACCTCCCGTTATTATGATAATAGGCATCCCAAAATGAAACCAAGAAAGGCGACAGATGAAATCACGATCAACAATAAAAAAACCCCCACAACTTCCTTCAACAAATTATTCCCAACCCGCAAGGAAAACGTTCGCGGATCAACTAGATAATAAGTTGATCTGTGTTCTTTGTTTTCTTTAGAAAGAAAGAATCTAGGGAATAAAATTATTCTCAAACATAATTCCCTACCTCAACGTTTTCGTCGAACGAGAGTTCGTCGCGGAATTAACCGTCGCAGAAGAAGAGGATCGTCGCGGAAGAGAAGGATCGTCATGAAAGAAACGTCGCAGAAGGAGCATCATTGATTTCTGTGGATTTGGCGTTCTTCATCGTAGATCGGTGCATTCTTCACGTTCTTCGCGTTCTTCACGTTCTTCATCGAAGAAGAACGCTTTCCTCCAAATCCCCTCCACACCACAAGTTCCAACAGAAATAAAATAAGAGTTTTCTTATTTTATTAATGAAAATGACACGTTTGAATTTCAAAATAAACGAAACGAACAATTAATTCAATGAATTAATTATAACGATTTAACCGCCCAAATTAATGAGGCGTTTCTTAACCAGAATAAACGCACGGTTTGACTTCATTAAAAAGGGGGGTGCGGGTGCGTTACTTAGAAGGAAATAAACGGTGGGGCTCATGTGGGCCCCACCTCACCAATATCCTACCAAGTGGGTAAGTTATTGTGGGTCCCATCTTATCCGCTTAACTTAGGTTAAGCCGCTTTAAGCAATATAAAATAAATTGTCGCACCACCTTTATTTTATTTCTTAACTTAACCCCAAAAAAATTTTAAACCACACTCGAGCAAACGCAACTCCGGAAAAGGTGTTCCTAAGAAATTACCATCGTTGCGAGTTCATCGGTGCCCTCATATTTCAATTCCGAGCACTGGTTCAAAAGTTAGAAAAACCCGCTCGTTCGTTCACTGAACGTACCCGACCTAAACTTCGGAAAATGATTCCGGGCACACCGGTCCTCGGAATCAGGCACCTTCAGAAACTGCGTTCTTGTAAAATTACAAAGAAAATTAAGAAAAAAATTTCCTTGAAATTTCCAGGTCTTTACATTAATCCACATTTCAAGGAGTAAAATCAAAAATATTTTTTAAATCATGCATGACATCACTCATCGAATTGGAACCATTTCAGATGAGGAAACACTTTTCTTCAAAATAAATTGTGTTTATTCAAATTTTTTATTTATGATTTTATTTTTATTTCTCATCCTCCATCTTCTTTTCTGATTATATTTATTTATGTTTTAATACCACCGATTATAAACTCATTTGATTATATTATGGACCACACATTTTTATTTATTTATTTATCTCTTGTTGATGACACATTATTACCATGATATAAATTTTGAGAAAGATTATGTTATTTACTGATGATTTATGGATCAAATAAGACAATATTGTAATTTAAGAGGATTTTAAACTTCCTCATTTTATTGTTTCTATCATTTTGAAATTAGTAATTCTAGTACCTCATCATAGAAAAAACCTAAATTAAAATATGTATATGAAAAATAATGAATATGATGAACCAATCATGGTTTGGTTTCACATAATGTCAATTATCAAGCAACAAGAAATTCATATGAAAATATTGAATCATGGATTGACATAATATCCTAGCTAATTAACAATATCTCTATATTTCATATCCTATTTAATGTTGATATAATAAAAATATAATTGAATTCAATGTGGTTTTTGGAACCTATTAACATGTTATGAATCTAAAGGCCAAACAAAATTAAGCTCGCACCCATTTTCACATTATATAACTATAAAACTTTGGTTGAATTACCTACCACCTTAAGATGTTACATCATGGAATTATTTGAAATTTGGTTTCTTAGTGTGATTCATTCTTGAATCAAGGACCATATAAATTCAAAAGGTGATCTCTATAAACAATAAAGAACAAGAAATACCAATTTATAAGAACATATAGTGGTTTAAAAATCCGTGTAAAACTTAACCACATCACCAAATTAGTGTGAAATTACTCATTAAATTGTTTTATGATCATCTAAATACAATAGAGTGGATCATGGTGAATAAAATAATATGAGTATTAGTTGAAAACCCTTATTTGGTTGTCTAATAATTTATTACTGATATAATATAAAACTCCCAACAACTCACTGATCAAGGTACTACGACTATAAGGGGAATACATATTGTATGTGACATTTCTATTGAATATCAATTCATTGATACTATGTCTTATGAATTACCCATTATTTAAAAAATAGTATCCTTGGATATAAAAGCCTCTCCAACCACTGTTGTTAAGAATTGGGGAATTCTTACCAAACCGTATCAACCATCATATTATTCTCCAAACAACAAGAGATAGTGGATTGTGCAGCTATATTTCTAATGAAACAATTTCAAAAAAAAACATGAATCCCCATAAAATAATTATGGTTACTTCTCAACAATATATTATCAAGGATGGGAAGACCAGTGAAATATGTATATGGCCCTAGACAATAATAAATTTTTCATTTTCAACAAAAATTCATATAAAAAAATTCTAATATAAGGATATTCAACAATACCAAAATATATTTGAAGCCCAATCATTACCATGTAAACAAAAATAGAATTCCCAATCAGTGTTTTATTCCAAAAATGATGATGTTTTCAAAACACAATTTTATTAATAAATATAATGATAAAAAAATTCATGTTTTTGAGTTGAGTAATTTTAAGATAATAATTATTTAAATCACAATAACCCACTAATATGTTTTTTCTAATGAATCAAGGAACCTTTATTTACAACCCACTCCAAATCCAAAGGTGAATGTTAGTTCTAATTCAATTATCAGTGCAAATAAACTATTTGTATTTATTATTCTAACCAGTCTTCCTCGATTCACCAAACCTATGGAGATTCTACCATCACCACTACTCATTAAGAAGATATTGAAGAAAAATAAGGGAGATAAGAAAATAAATATATTCCCCACAAACTACATCAAATTTCAGGTAAAGTTGTACAAAAACAAAAAATATATCTGGAAAAGCCTTGAAAAAGTGTTTTTGGAGATATTCATTACTATTGGAGATAATCATCCCATATCTCGAGTTCATTAAGAAAATTCGATGGTATGACTAATTTTTAATGTAATTGTGTTCTAATAGAATTAAGGTTGGGTTAAATGAGAATATAATAATTGGAGGAAATGTGTCATAACTCATTTCCCAAAATCAAGAAATTCCAATAAAGTTAATGGATCGTTAAACTTACATAATCTCCAATATTATTAGGGAGATCCACTTTTCAGATAATTTATATGATTTGGGAGCCTCCTAAAATGAAATTTAGTGATCTATTTTATCTTCTATATCAGATGGTGAGTTCAAGATGAGAAGAGTGGTGGTGAATATGGATAATAGTGTTATAGTATATGTATAGGGAGTTTATGAGGATGTACTGTCTTGGGTAACTGATTGGATATTTCTAGAAAATTTTTATAAGTTTAACTAGAGAAATAAAATATTAATTTTCCTAATAAAAATATCATAGCTTGGAACTTCCCCACAATTTCTCAAATGATTATATATATACATAAGGATGCACCTTTCAAGAATTTAGTAGTGGTTGGTTTGAAATATTATTTTATGGACTCTATTATGTACCACTGAGAGGATCATTTTACTACTGTTCTCCCAAATGATGATCCATCATATAAAAAACACTAGGATTTTTATTGTATAATGTTGAGATATATTATGAGAATCTGTTCTAATTTTATGGCTAATATAAATTCCACACATATTTCAAATAAATATTCCTCACTTCTATATGATTTTGATGTGGATTTAAATTTTTATTCTAAGCATGTTCCTTATAATAATAACATGACTATTTAGTATTCTAATCCATTTTATTCTTTACCGTCTAATATCTATTATTTCTACTCCCAACAAAATATTCATTGTTCACAAATTTAAATTCATTGATTTCACTGCCCATATAACACCCCTACATTATAGTTTAATAAATATTCACAAAATCCCAAACACTGATACTTTTTTAGTATTGGAGGATTACATATTATAATTTATAATAATTTTTTTTTAAAAAATGAGGAAAATCAATTAAATCCAATTAGGGTGAAGATTCTACAAAGTAGGTGGAACTTGGAAAAATTATCATGCACTATCTCCTCCATTTTCATGGTATATATTTTTTTGGATTATGAGGGATAACTATAAAGGCATCCACAAAGGAAACATAATCCAATTATTTTGGAATTTGTTAAAATGGTATATGAGAATTTTCAGGAAGATAGTATTACATGTCCAATTTTAGATTCAAATTGTTATTCTGGTTTATATTGTGCCTATGAAAATTGGTGTTAGTATTGTTTTAATTGAGATAATGGAGTTAGTTCTAATGAGCATGATAAATGGGTGGCACATGTGCATTGATTATAGAAAAATAAATAAATGGAATTTCAAGGACCACTTCCAACTCCCATATAGTGATAAAATTCTTAAGAGATTTTATTGAAGAAATAATACAAAATTCATTTGTGTTGATAGGTTCTTCATATAGGTAATCTATAACTAATGTGAAAAATGGATTTCTACAACCGTTGTTAAAAAATTCAAATGAAAATTAACACTTACACTATTTACAAATCTATTATTTAATATCCAATGTGATAATTAAAATTCACTAAGGTTATTATATAAATGACCTAAAACCCTATTAAAATTTTAACCAACCATCCAGATGAATTATTTTTTCACTATACCATGTGAAAAAATTTAGTTATCTCCTATGTGGTGGACCCCTAAACATCCATCATTGATCAAATGTCCTTAAATCTCATAATTCAAAAAACCAGATTCCTAGAATCCCTTGCTGTTGGAATCCTCAACTATATTCCCCTATAACTGATCATTAATCACTAATTTTGGTCACTCTGCACCTTCTTCCCATTTTTGTCAACTTCTAAATCTTCACACATCAGATATCTATTTACTGTTTCTGTTTATAATTTCAATTTTTATGGATTCAATAGTATTTGAATTAGAATTTTCAGTTCCAATTTTCCATTTCTATCACATTAATTTTGATATTTTTTATTGTTATAATTATTCAAACATAAAAGGTATTAATTAATTATTGAATGATTTTTTGGATTAAGGTTTTATTTATTGATAATATGATAAATTGGTGTTATAAATGATGTTAGTTTCTTGATTAATGTGTGTCTAAGGTATGGTCTTTCTAAATATTAAATTGTTTTTAACATTATCATGTGAATTATGAAATACATTTTGATATTCTTATTAATAAATGACATATATCTTTATTCAAAGTGATACATTTGTTTATCAAATATGTTTTATTTTCTTTTTTAAATATTTTACGGTAATTATTATTTATATTTATATATTAAATATTAAAATAAACATAATAATATTTTAAATTCTATTATTCATGATGTTTTTATCGGAAATAATGAGTCAAGTATGATAGAAACACTGCAAACAAGTGATGGATATGAGGAAGGTAATTTTTTTTTATAAATGAATCATTCCCAACAATGACCTATTTTTATACCCTTTTCTGAAATCTATAAACATGAATAAGTTAAAAAGAATATAAATTAATTATCACCAATTTTTTATTTTACCATCCAAGTAACTTCCCATGGATTTTCATCGTAAAACTAGGAATAATTCATGATTTATTGATGATGATTATTTTAAAGATGATACATATAATCGAATTTCGGAAATGATTCATGATATTGTTGAAAAATAAAATGGGAAACAACCGATAATTCAGAATTTATATGGCGATGATGAAATTTTTTTTTGTCTATTTAAAACATATTCTATGTATTATCAACATTTTAATGATTCATTATCAGGAATTAAAAATAGATTGAGTTATATATGTTTTATTGAGTTTTTATTCATGTTGAAATACATAAGTACCAAGGAAATGAAGATCCAAATTCATATTATAATGAAATAAAAATATTTTTCCTGTTCGATTTAGTGTAATGAATATTCAGGTTTTTCTGAATACATTTTTTCCATATAATAAGAAATATAATGGTCAGTCAAAGTTTCCTAAATTTGGGACATTATGGTATAAGTTGAAAGGAAAATAAAATGTGGATTTAGCAGTTACATATACTCCTACTAAAGAAATTTCATATATTTCTATAATTCCATGAATTGATTATTTTTTTTTCAAAATAATGTGATGAAAAAAGAATATGATGGAATGTATATAATCATATATCTTATAGAAAATTATGTCATCCAACGAATTTAACATAGTAGAATAAAATTTAGCAACAATATCTTACATTAAAAAATGATGTTTGAAATATATTTCATTGACTATGCATAGATGTAATGAGTATATTTCAAATCCTTATTTGAATAAAAATATAATGGAAATTTTAATTTAATATCTTTTAAATTTGTTATTAAGAGGTTATATATATTTTAAAATATAATTATTTATATATAAAGAGAACATTGATTTGATATTGAGACTTTTTTGAGTCCATTAATTGTTGATTTGAAACATTTATTGTATGAAGTTATTAATGTGTATGATTTTAAAAAATGAAAATTTTCAACTGGATGTAATGATTATGTTTAATATAATGAATTATAATCTTATTGAAATATTTTAGGATATTATTTTAAGGGGTGAGAATCTTATCCTATTTTTTAACAAGAGACTTCAAATTATCAACTAAAAATGGAATAAAAATATTATGGATGGTTATCTATAGGGTTTTATATATATATCATACTTATTTAGGAATAAAAAATTTATTTATTGGATAATAATATTTTTATATTTCTCTAATACCCTTTTCCACTGATCAGTATTTTGAGATGGTTAAAAAATTTATGTCTCTTTTGGGAAGACATAAACATCTTATAGTTATAGAAATATATGTTCAAAAAATAAATATTAATTAGGATTATTTATTTGATATGTCATGAGTACAAACTTAAAATATATTTTAGTAATGTGTAGAATACCATATATTATTTTATTTTAATAACATCGATATATATATTAAAGGGAAGACTGAAGATTGGTTGTTTTGGAACTTGGAACACCCTGAAAGGGGAGGGGGAATTAGGGTGTCAAATTTGTCATTAAATAGGTATAATCTTGTTCCCACCTTTATTGGAACATATTAAACCTATATTATGGATTTGATCAGTAATCGAACATTCACATGCAGAGTGATAACACTTCACTTTTACATCTTACACCACTATGGGCTATCCCAAAGTTCATACGCTGACAGTGTGCTGGTTGTTGCTAAAACCACTAATCTTTATTATTTTTTTGATAAAAATGTTCTAACATAGTACTATATGCTAGGAACCCTTCCTTTACAATTATTTTTCCGATTTACCATTTTCTCTCTTAGAACACTGTCGTCCAATCCCTCTATCTCACTACCTTTGGTGAAGTCTTACCTAGTTAATCGACATGAAGGTCGCTTCAATGGATTAACATTAAATATTTGTCCCTATCCATCACTACAAACTACTTACACCATATACTAGATTTTATGTACTCTAAAATAATTTTATCACTAAAAAATATTTTTAATACTACCTTTCGTGAAGCTCACTATATCACGAAGCACCCATCCTTCGTAGAACAAAATCCTTCACAAAGCTCACTATTTCAATCCGGAGTACCACATCATCGTGAATCAACCTTTAATCAAAAGCATTGGCATCAGTCATGAACTATAGTATTTTTGTGATTATCAAGATTACATTGATATCCAGAATCACGAACCTCCCATAACATTGATAAATCAGAGAGTTTCTGTATTTTACTTGAAAAACACCTTTCTTAGTGAAAACAGTTCACATATATTTGTAGGATCAGCCATTCACGACAATCTTCCATCTCTTAGTGGATTTCCTAGATCTTTTAAAAATATATCCACGATGCTCCTCCTATCATGAAGTTCCATGGACAATTTCTATTTGGGATTCTTGTTAAAACTATGGATCTTCTATCAAACCATCACATGTTTTGATACTCCAATTCTCATAATCATAGAGATCACTATCACCATTGTGATGCTTGATTTATTCACCATTCTTGATTCTCATCATTTTCATGTATATCAACATAACCTATATTTGATCCTTTGAAAAAAATCACAAATCCTATTTTTTCAAAACAGATCCATTTTCTATATTTTCATATGGCCTTCAAGAAAATATAGTTTTTCTGATGCAAGAAATCCTACAAATTTTGGTCCCCAAAAATTTGGAAAACACATTGAAATGTCATAACCTTAAATGATGTTTTCTGATTGAACTATAAGATCCCATTACCAGAAATCCACATTATCATCCATGTGAGGATTGAAAACAAAAAAAAAACCATACATAATTTTTGGAAAGGAATTTCCTTGGATCTAGCAGGTTGAATGTAAGATTGCAGTTACTCTCAATGGGAATAAATTTTTAGTTAACTCCCACTATGGAAGGAAAATGAACATACATACCTCTATCCTATCAATATACATACAATTAGAATAAAATTAGTTTCTTTCAATGTCACCAATGTATCAATGTGTCAAAGTATTTCCTGTAAAATGTTAAAAAAATCATCATCAAAATATATGATGTTGGCAATAATGAAATCCTGGTATTTGCACATCATGATTCATAAATTTATACTTATCACATAGAGTGGAAAATCCCATATTCATATCACAATTACTATCTTGAAAGAGTGTTATTTTGTTAATTAATTTCTCCAAAAAGTAATTGATTTTAATTTTTTGTAAATTTTTGTGAATGTTATAGTTTATAGACTTTTTGAAATGGAAATTTATTTACCACTATTTATTTTTTGATATTATATTTCATTTAATTCTATAATTTGTGCGGGAAATAATGCTTTACAGAACTGTATATCTGTATTGGATGAATCATTTTGTAATTTATATTATGATATTACTGGGAATGTTTTTAGAGTAGTTGTCATCCTAAAGCTACCATTATTTATAAGAATACTTTTATGTAGGATTCACAGTTTTTTACAATATACATGTCAATTGTAAAGCACATTGGTTTTTTATATATATTTATAAACATGTCAACAATGGGAGAATGGTTATTCATGGCTTAAATGTAGAATAATTTTAAATATAATATATAATTTAGGTATATTTATACATCTTGAATAAAAAAATTATTCTCATCCATATATAACATTTCATAATATATTTTTAAAATTACATTATCCAAGGAAGAAATATATGATGATTTTTAATTTGAAAAATATATTTTTTTTCTATAGTTTAAATATATTGTAATGAAAGATCATATCCATCAGAAACATTGAATGGTTAGCAGCCAGTCAAAATTTAAATTTTATGACATTGTCCAAGTATGAGATTAAGGGTTATACATTTTATATAAATGCTCAGAAATACAAATGTACAATTAAGAATAATAGTGTATTTCAGTTATCAAATGAAATATATTTCTGGAGTTCCAAGTAAAAGAACCCAATATGTGCATCACGTACATATTATAGATTCATTAAAAAATATATTAGGATTATTACATTAAATTTTGAGTTCAATTTTTAAATTTAAAATCGGTTATCATCAATAATAATGTTAGACTGACAACATTGGTATAAAATTGGATAATTTGAATAGATTTGAAGTCACAGATGATCCTTGCCTCAAGGAAACACATTAAAATGTATATTTCCTTTATCCTTCAAATATATAGTGGTATATAATTTTATAAGTAGACAGTCAGTCTCTTGGTGTTGAAAAAATTTTCGATGATACATATTTATAACTAATATGTAAAAATGACTTCATATATTAATATTATTTATTTTTTTTCCATTTTAAATTACTCATCATTATATATTAATGTTTAATTTTTAAAAATTTTTACATTTGATTATTTCCACTTATATATATATATATTTACACCTTTTTAAAAAATTATTTTTTATAGATGATTATTTGTTTGACTCTGTTTTGAAATATCACCATCATATCATTAACATTGTTTGCATTTAAGATAACTAATTTAGAAAAAATGAATAAAAAATCACTTTTATTAGTTTATAATATTATAGATGACTTTTATTTTTAATTTTAATTTTTATTGAATAGTTGGATATTTATTTTTCTGTTCATATTTTTTATTACATACATTTGTAGTATAATGTTTTCTCAATCATCCATGTCAACATGATCTTCTATAGAGAACCATAAAAATTAATATTAGGAGATTATTAATCAATTTTAACTATAGACACATGTATATAATGTGTAACAGAAGACGAATAAGGTTGGTAAATGTTTCTATACTCAATTAAAAATAATATTTTCACATAAATGGATATCAGTTGAATTTAACGAAAATGATATTCCTGAGAGTTTGTATTCAGATCAAATAGAAAATTTTATTTTAATGTAATTATGGTATAATGTTAATATTTAGATTTTTTATTATAAAATATTTGACAAAAAAAAAATATCTCAGTTAGATGAGGAAATTTTAGTATTCAATTTTTTAATTATTTTATTTATCATGAATATTTCTAACTACTATAGGGGTTTTCATTTTTAATCAGATACAAAATAACATATATTACATTAAAGAGATTGGTAATAAATATTTATTTTTCCATAATAGGAGATCAGTGATTTTAAATAATCCCTCACAAGATATTTTATTTTTATGGAAAGGCAAATTAACTGTCCATGACATATATTTTCTTTTGTAGATGATATACAAGGAAGCAGTTTTCTAAAATTAGTAGGTAATAATCATTTCAAGTACATTCATTGTTATATTTTAGATAATTTATTATATATTAATATTCATTTTAATGATTTTTAAATTCTTAATTTATATCTAAAGATGATATCTCACCA
This sequence comes from Viscum album, assembly GCA_963277665.1. NCBI lineage: Eukaryota > Viridiplantae > Streptophyta > Magnoliopsida > Santalales > Viscaceae > Viscum > Viscum album. The sequence continues at coordinate 507,288,105 of OY728150.1, forward strand.
AGAGATATAGTCAAGAAAATTACTCCATCATATATATTCCCATGGAAGATATAAGTTATTGGAACAACATATGATGATTGAAAAGATTATGAAATTTAGGGAAACGTCTTCAGGATCAATAGAAGGATTCCCTCCTTCACCCGGCTAGACATGAAAAATAGAATGGGGGCTTTATGCAAGAATGTGTAAATATCATACAAAAATGTTTACGGATGTGGCTAAGAGGATTGAATTTATTGAATTTATTTTTTTATTCAATATACTAAAAATCATGATATATTAGGAATAACTAATGAATTTTTCAAATATTATATAATTTTTTCATTTGTAGAGAAAACACATTGGGGACCTTTATACCTGAGGGTGGGGAGAATATTTTTGCTTATGCATTGGGAAATCCTAAACAACCGAGCGTTGTCTAAGGATATACAGTGGGTGTATAAATAAGAAAATGTTTGTCCATTTTGGAGACTCATTAAAGGAGGAAGTGTAGAAAATGAAAATATAATATTTGGAATCTAATGTTTAATATATGAGTGAGATGATGATTGAGAGGATTATAGATTTAGTATATTTGATGTTTGAAGGTATTAAATAGTAGATTCATGTTTCATATTCCACCCCTTCACCTTACTCTCCAAATCCCACTCCTACACCTCAGCATGTTGATCCCACTCATCCACCTCTTACTTATCAAACTCTTACTCCACCTTCATCATAGATTCCCTTTTTTGTGAGTTGTATGTTGGGTATCCCTAACATCATATTGCCACATATGGGATTATATATTGTTTTATAGATACCATTTAATAATAATAGATACATATAGATCAACATTGGGTTATTTAGCATGATATTATACATAAATCATAATGAGTACCATTTCATATAGATGATGCCACTATAGTTAGAAAGATTACTGTCCATTTCTTACATTATCAATCTAGGAACTTATAAAAAATTACCACATTGTTACATATATTTTATATACATTTTTTCAAAGTTGAGTCAATTATTTTAAAATTTTAAATTTTATATAGTTTTCAATTTTTAATATTAATAAATTAAAGTTAAACACATACTATATATATGGTAATAAGTAAAGGATTATATGACTCTAGATACTTCTTTTTCTGAAGATGACTCATTATCAAAATATTCATCTTTATTTTTGGATGTTTAAAAAATTCCAATTGATGATAAAATTTATGGGTTTAACTTGAATATAATTATTTTAGATATATGTATCATAGAGATTGTAACTAAGGATTTTTTGGAATGAGAACAATGATAATATTTTCCATGTAAGTCGATTATCATGTACTATCGAGTTATTTTATTTTTTTAATCCTAATAGTTACATTTTTTATATGGTATATTTATAAAATTTATTTTTTTATGATGATATATCAGTGTATAGATTTTTTGAACCATAATGTATTTTATCGATTGTGATGATAATGAAAGATGATGAAATATAAACATACATTATAGAAATATTTCAAAAAATTAAATTTGGTGTAGGATTGTTCATTTTCCAGAAGGTTATGAAAAATATATATGTTAAATTGTTATTTATCTTAATAGAATAAAAACAGAGATTCTATTTTCTTATATTAATTTTAATTGGATGTTAGGATATTTTTTCCATGAAGGAAGACTAGTTACTAGTTATATTCTTTGCATGGTGATGTGATAAAAAGCTTAGGAAGTTGATATTCATGTATGATTTACTCTTTAAATACGTTTATATCATAATTAATTTTATTTTTTAATTTATATGTACTAGTTTTAAACATATCTTGGAATTAAATTAAAGAGACAACATGATAGATGATCTTAGTGATCACATATGTAAATGAAAATAAGACTTATAATTTATAATTACTACATTTAAGCTGTATATACTTAAATATTTTTTTTTAATTTAAAAATTATTTTGAAGCATAATTTTTATCATATATAATGAAAAAAGAAATATTAATATAATGTTTTATGATTTACACATGAAATAGATTCAACCAGAATAATTAAAAAAATTTATATTGTTTGATTTTATTATAATCATTCATTTTATTTATCTTGTAATTCTATTGACCATATATGTTAAAATATTTCTTTTCTAATTGTATTATTTCTTTTGGTCATCATTATTATAATGAAAAATATTTTAATCAATTTAAAAGGGAGAAGTTTGATAATTTTATTAGTTCAGTTTTCTTATTTTATGGGTATTAAAAATTATAATGTTTATGTTTCAATTTCTAAGGATAAAATGATTTGAACATTTGATTATATTCATAATTTTGGGATATATATTTTGTTCCTAATATTTTTTATATATATTTTTTACAAATAATTAAAATTTTCAATTAACAATAATGTATTTATCAGGACTTTTATTTCATAGATGAAGTGATTTTTTTGAAACTTTTGTTTTTCACATCGGCTATAACAACAAAATTGAGAAAACCAAGAAAATAAATAATTTAATGTAGTTTAAACATTGGTTTTATAAAAAATGACACGAAAAAGTATTTATTTTTTATTTGTTATTAAAAAATATGGAAACCATATATACAACATTTTCTATAATCACATTGTGAGGTAACTGTTATTAAAAACCTAGAAAAAGATATGTAAAAATATATTTTTTGCACATGTGATGGACAAATTATTGTTTCATGGATAGTTTTTTTGTCTTATAATGATTCTATTACTAAACAATTTCATGAAAATATGATATATGATTTCTTATAAGGTACATTTTCCCAACAAAAGGATTCCATTTAGACAATGAAATGTGCCACACAGCTTTTAGAAAAGAATGGTGAATATTTTTTTTATTAAGACTTTCATGGAGGTATTTATGGATGATTTTAATTAATATTTTTATTTTATTAATTATGGTATTTTTGGTTTGGTAAGGTTATTGTATATTTTTATTAAGAAGAATATTTTTTTAACCTTGATAAATATAATTACATAGAAGATCGTGTAATTGACAAAAGGAATGTAGTCTCGAAACATGGAATATATGACTTTATCTATATCCATCATTCGTGAACTGACATCATGAGTGCATGATGTTAGATCATTACAATGGAATATAGGACTTTATAAACACATCATTAAATATTTCAGTAACATTTCTCTTCATCTGGCATTGTTACTTCAAAGGGATCCATGTTTTTTAATGATTCTTGACATGTTTATTTTGAAACAATTAATAAAATTATCACCACAACACAGATCATAAAATCTCTATGGTGGGAGATTGAATTTGAGAATATATGGGATGATTAATGAATAAATATTTGAGAAGTATTATCTTGAATAGTGATAATGAAGTCCCATTTTATTTCTCATGTGTTTTGGAATTTGGATTGATCTATAGAAAATTACCCCCCAAAAGAAAAGAAATATTTTTCATCTTATTTTATTTTGATAATTATTATTTATTTATAGAGATCTAAAAAAATTATATGATAATATATATTTTTGGATAATCTTAAATATGAAGTATGTTAATCCATGGAAAATTAATTTGATTCCCATTCATTGGGATTTTGACAATGACATATGTGATTGGAAGGGTTTAAAGAGTATTATTTCCAATAACATGAGCATGATCACTCACATATTTTCGCATGATACCAAGAACAAAGTACCACATAGATACACATTCACTAATGATAATTAATTTTCCCTCTCAGGTACACATCAGTGGTATGCTGGTCTAGTGAATTTCTATGTTTCCTATTAGATTATGATAAACCTGCAGAAACCCCAAACAAAAAATTAGAAGAGTGAATATAATATTTTTGTGTTATATTATCCATAAAAATGTTAAATTTTTAATAACCATGTTAGTAGCAGAGTTTTACCTGATATTGCATTTGAGTTTGTCCTGAATTATTTCATACAGATTCTAGGGGTGGACACATTGGACCCTATTGTATTGCAAAGGTTTACATATAATTAAGATTATATTAGTTTATATTGTTTAGTTATTCCAATTTATATTTTAATTCTTTCCAATTTTACAAAAATATTACAAATGTTATAGGTGACATGAGATTCACTAACTATCCTTACTATTATATAAATTTCTTATATGTTGGGAACTAATTTAATGGGTTATTTTCTAAAAAATATTTCATAAACATTATTGAAATTGTATATTATTTTAGAAAATGATTAGAGGATTAGGCCACCCAGACTGATGATTATATTTTAGTACTATAATTTTCTCAAGGATAAAATTTTCAAAAATTTTAACTTACCAATTTTTATAATTATTGACCAAGGATTTCACTTTTTCTATAATAACATCTTTTTCCATATTTTGGTTTTATTAGGTGACACAAAAAACATCAACACCATACCATCCAGAAAAAAATGTTTTGGTTAATGTATCCAATGATTATTTAAAAAAGATATTGGTCATAGTAGTCTATCTATATAGGAAGGATTAGATAATGAAAATAGATGATGTACTCAACGATTATATTATGAAATTTAAAACTCCCATTAACATTCCCCCTACTGAATCATTTTTGGAAAATAATGTTATCTTCTTATATAGGTTGAGCATCAAGATAATTAGACTATAAATAAATGAAACCAACATTTATCCTAGTCAAGATATGAATGGATTCACAAAATTCCTTTTTAAAAGGATAACATATTTTCATCTTATGAAAACTAAAGGATTAAAAAAGAAATATACGAAGACATTCAAGATAGAATAATCCATAAAATTATTTGTCATATAGGAGAAATGTCATTATCTATATTTCATGAATGATGTAGAATTTTTTATGTTGTGTTCATGATGTTTGGGACTTTATATTTTAACTTATATTTTTTAATAAAGTGTATTCGAGTTAACCAAATATGTGATCAGATAGCAATTTAAAATCAATGGGTGGTTTCTGATGTAGTACTTCAATGGATTACCCACACATATAATTTATGTCCTCACACTATATAAACCCATCATTGAATAAAAAAATAAATCTATATCTACACCTATCAATTTTATATTATTTTCTGGAAAATTTTATTATGAGTAATATTTTCATATAATTATTTCATAGAGTCTCATTTACACCAATGTCATATTTTATATTCTTGGTGTAGACGATATTTATAGAAAAATCATTAGGATTTTTTTTTCATCTTTGAATTTAAATGTTTTTCCAAAAAAATAATAACATGAAAAAAAAAATATAAAAAATATAAAATCTTTCCATATTATCATTACATTCATGGAACTGATTGAGAATGCGTACGTGGTTTTTCCTACCATATGGGTAGCAGACTAATCTTTGAAAACATTTCATCAATCGTGGTAAATTGGTTTGAAGATTTAATTTTTTCAATGAAATATTTGATTTTTCATTTTCATTAATTTGAGATGTTCAAATAATTAATTTTGGGATCATTCTTGAAATTTTATTAATATTTAATCTCTCCAGTCAATATCTTAGACCCACAAGAAAATTTATTTCTCTGTCCCATTTGAAGTTATAGTCATGTTAAGTAATATTTTTCACCCTATAACAAAGTATTTACATACATTCATTTCACATATGATAGATCCCACTAATGTACATGATTTAACTATGTGTGGGTAATGATATAAAACTATTTAAGATTCTAAAAAAAATCATAACTCAACAAAAAACAATAAATTGGGTAGTGATGAAATGTATAAAAAATGGGTACATCAAAGTTAGATGTAGGAGGTGTGATTTTTAGGAAAGATAAATGAGTTGGTTTTTAAATTTTATTACAAAGGATGTTGAAATGGTTTAGTGGTATAGAATCAGGTAAGAATAAAAAATTTAACTGACCTAAATATATCGGATAATAAGGGAAAAGTGAAAATCATGAAATGATTGGCATAAACACATATCAAATTTAAGGTATACCTGAGTCATAACATGATTCCATTGGATTAGTCTCACCAGTCTCATGATATTTTCATGATACAATTTATAAGACTCTTACATCCATTTTATGAGATTAAATTAATTTTTGGGATTCTTTCTTTGCTCATGTTACCATCATGGAATAAAAAATTTCAACATGCGTCATTTTTTTGATTACCAGAAAGGGGGTATTTTATCAGGAATGTAAAAGGATAAGTGTGGGGGAGTTAATAACATATATTTATATTAATTATTTTCTGATAATATTTGATATTATTTCTATACACTGAGAATAATTTGAACAATTAATGGAAATATGGATTTTGATATTTGAATTTAAAATTTAAATAAAATTCCAATTTACCCTTATTAATTTTACATTATTAATATGGATATTACTTTTTATATTATCTAAATAGTTTTTTTGTAAAAAAATTTATGGTCGTATTAGTGAATAATTTGTGTATAGTTTTATATTTAACCATGAAAATGGGATGACACATTAAGAGGTCTAAAAGTGGGCATTACTGTATTGATGGGGTGATTTTGAGAAGTTGGGTCTTGCATTACTTTTTGGGAAATAACATATTTATCTTTACAAGGAATGAACTGATATTTTCTCACTCATTAAAGGAATCTTATCCAAAAGATTCATTAAATTGGATTACTTTCTAGTTCTTAAGGGAAATCTATACAATCGGTATATAAAAATGGATTAGAATTAGAAGATGAATTCTTTAGGATCCCTTTTTTATATTTCAAACCATATCCCTCCAATGCATTATTGAGAAAATATTTTCACACTTTGTTAGTGTTTCTTGGATATTTATGAAGGTTTTGTGATTTTTTTTCTACGAATCATATATAAACACTTTTGTGATATAAAATCCAATATTTTTAAGAGAATAATATTGGGTTATTAACCCTACGGCAAAATCACGATTTAGAGGCGGTTTTTTTTTCGTTTCGTGGCGGTTTAAACCGCCACCAAATAGATTGGCGGCGGTTTTGAAAAGCCGCCGCGAAATCGTGCGTCGGGAAACTATTCGCAGCAGTTTTTAAAACCGTCGCAGAACGTTTCGCGGCGGTTTTTTAGCGGCGGTTTAAACCGCCTCTAAATGATTACGTGGCGGTTTTTTTAGCGGCAGTTTTATTTTATTTATTTATTTTATTTATTTTATTTATTTCGTATTTATTTTCTTTTTCTTATTTATTTTATTTATTTATTTTATTTTATTTATTTTATTTATTTCGTATTTATTTTATTTATTTCGTATTTATTTTATTTATTTCGTATTACTTTATTTACTTTATTTATCCATGCATGCACATGCCCATGCACATGCCCATGCAATATAAAGAAATACTGCGTTTGGGGAGATTTGAACCCCCAACCTCTTGCATATTTTTCAAAGACTTTACCACTCTAGTAAGCTCGTCATGTGGTTAATAAACAGAATTTAATATACTTATGTATATTAATTGAAAAAATAAATAATACATAAATAATAGATATAAAATCAATAATAATAAATAATAAATAATAAATAATAAATAATAAATAATAAATTATAAATAATAAATAAATAATAAATATAAATAACAAATAATAAATAAATATAAATAATAAAAAATAAAAAATATAAATAATTAATAAATATAAATAATAAATAACAAATAATAAATAATAAATAATAAATAATAAATAATAAGTAATAAATAATAAATAATAAATAATAAATAATAAATAATAAATAATAAATAATAAATAATAAATAATAAATAATAAATAATAAATAAATTAAAAATAAATAATAATAATAAATATTAAATATTAAATAATTAATAACAAATAATAAATAGTAAATAATAAATAATAAATAATAAATAAATATAAATAATAAATAATAAATAATAAATAATAAATAATAAATAATAAATAATAAATAATAAGTAATAAATAATAAATAATAAATACATATAAATAATAAATAATAAATAAATATAAATAATAAATAAATATAAATAATAAATAATAAATAATAAATAATAAATAATAAATAATAAATAATAAATAATAAATAAATATAAATAAGAAATAAATATAAATAAGAAATAAGAAATAAGAAATAATAAATAAATATAAATAATAAATAATTTATAAATATAAATAATAAATAATAAATAAATATAAATAAATAATAAATATAAATAATAAATAATAAATAATTGATAATAAATAATAAATAATAAATAATAAATAATAAATAATAAATAATAAATAATAAATAATAGATAATAAATAATAAATAATAAATAATAAATAAAAAATAAAAAATAAAAATAAAAATAAATAATAAAAAATAAAAAATAAAAAATAAAAAATAAATAAAAAATAAAAAATAAAAAATAAAAAATAAATATAAATAAGAAATAATAAATAAATAATAAATATAAATAATTAATAAATACAAATAATTAATAACTAATAAATATAAATAATAAATAATAAATAATAAATAACAAATAATAAATAACAAATAACAAATAATAATAATAAATAATAAATAATAAATAAATAATAAATAATAAATATAAATAATAAATAATAAATAAATATAAATAATAAATAAATATAAATAATAAATAATAAATAATAAATAATAAATAATAAATAATAAATAATAAATAATAAATAATAAATAATAAATAATAAATAATAAATAATAAATAATTAATAATAAATAATAAATAAATAATAAAAAATAAAAAATAAATAAATATAATTATAAATAATAAATAAATATAAATTATAAATAATAAGTAAATATAAATAATAAATAATAAATACATATATATAATAAATAAATATAAATAATAAATAGTAAATAATAAATAAATAATAAATAATAAATAATAATTAATAAATAAATATAAATAATAAATAATAAATAAATATAAATAGTAAATAATAATTAAATATAATTAATAAATAATAAAAAATAAAAATAAAAAATAAAAAATAAAAAATAAAAAATAAAAAATAAAAAATAAATAAGAAATAAGAAATAAGAAATAAGAAATAATAAATAAAAATAAATAATAAATACTTAATAAATTATAAATATAAATAATAAATAATAAATAATAAATAAATATAAATAATAAATAAATATAAATAATAAATAACAGATATATATATAATTAATAAATAATAAGTAAATATAAATAATAAATAATAAATAATAAATAATAAATAATAAATAATAAATAATAAATATAAATAATAAATAATAAATCATAAATAAATATAAATAATAAATAATAAATAATAAATAAATATAAATAATAAATAATAAATAATAAATAATAAATAATAAATATAAATAATAAATAATAAATAAATATAAATAATAAATATAAATAATAAATAGTAAATATTAAATAATAAATAATAAATAATAAATAATAAATAACCAGTAACAAATATTATCATTAATAATAATATTTTATTATTAGTTCTAATAAATAATTAAAAATAAATAATTAAAAATAAATAATAAATAATAAATAATAAATAATAAGTAAATATTAATAATAAATAAATAATAAATAATAAATAATAAAGGTAACACATGAAAAATTATGAAAAGACGTGGTAAGGGATGAAAAATCATGAAAACGCATGAAAACAGATGGAGAAGCATATGAAGAATGAGGCATTCAAAAGAATGAGAATGCATGAGAACACATGAAAACTCATGATAACTCTGGAAAACCCCTTAATAATTCAACATAATCATCATAATAACCCACAAAAAACCATTGATTAAGATAACAAGTCATAGAAACCCAAATAAATAGTAATAAATGGAGCAACCGTTAAAACCCGTCCAAACTGTTATAAAGTGACAAAAACAATGGACTCACATTAACGAAGATAACTTATGATCCGAGAGTCTGTTTTAGATCCACGGCCTGTTAAATAAAAGATCCTGAAACGATCTTCGACTTGATAGGTGAAAGTGTCCGAATGGACAGGTGGATCGGAAGTTACGACTGTTTAAAAAAAACTGACGGGGAACAGGTGCTATAAACGAGGCATCGAAAAACATAACAAACCCGATACCCACTAAAAAGGCCATAACATATGATGCAGGAGTTCATGTGGGCGCCGTGACCAGTCAAACTGAAGCTCATGGAACGAGCTATGATCTGGCAGGTGGAGGTGTCCGAACTGACACGTGGATCGAAAGTTAGGTCCGTTTGAAGACAAGTTCGACGGGACACCGGTGAAGGAAACAGAGTTTCGGAGGCCTTCAGAGGGGTTTTTGGGGTCAAAAAAAAAGACAAAAGCTATCTTCTCTTGATTTGGTGTGTAGTTCTCTTCGCTGGCTTCGATTTGATATGTGGTAGAGCCCAAACGGACACCCGGAGCGAAAGTTATGGCCGTTTGAAGTTGGAGAACTTTTTTTAACATTCTTATAACTCTAATATCTTCTGTACCTTAGACCGTCTCATGGTTTTGATTATATGTGACTCTAGATCTATTCATTAGCTTCGATTTGACTATTCGTGGCACTCCAATGGACGCCCGGATAAAAAGTTATGGTCGTTTTAGTGATTTCGGGGTTTCTCCTGTTTTTTATTTTTTCCTTTCATTTCGCGGCAGTTTTACCGAAACCGCCGCTATTTCGCGGCATTTTATTAAAAAACCGCCACTAATCCTCAAAAAAAAATAAAAAATAAAAAACAAAAAATAAAAAAAATAAAAAAATAAAAAAATTATGGCATTTCGCGGCGGTTTAAAAACCGTCGCGAAACGGCGGCCCGAAGCGCGTTTAGTGGCGGTTTTTAAAACCACCGTGAAAAAACCACCGCTAAACGGTGGTTTTCTTATAGTGTAATGACTATACTTTTCTCAGAGGTATGACTTGTTAATTTTTTAGTAGAAATATTTAGTTAAACCTTAGTAAACATGTGATATAACATATGAATTTTTTATGGCTATCTAGGGCTTGTTTAGATCCTAGAGATTTGAAAATTGGGGAGATATTGTAGGTTGTACGGTTGCCGTATAGTTAGCAGAAAACTTGTGAGGTAACAATGTATATTACATTTTGAGCAGTAGGGTCCACAAAATTTGTCTAAAACTAAGTGAAATAAATCTCACTAAAATGAGAGATTTAAAAGAACTTGTAAATTAGTTTTTTGTAATATTTTATATGGTTAGAAAAATTGTGAACCTTTACCATGTGAGGTCCCACTTCATATAGTTAGGTGACAAAAATTTACAAGTAGTTTGGAAAAACCATGCATCCAGATTGTGTTCCGATGTTTGTGAGGGTAAAATGGATATTTGTTTTCTTAATTAACTATATGTCTAACCCATCCTCTTCTTCTAACCATTTTTAGTGAAGCACACCCTCCTTTCCTCATGTTCATCTCTCCTCATACCAAATACATGAGGTTTTATTTAACCTCATCTAGAATGAAAATCATGGGTCGTTTGATATATTGGATAGATCCTAGTAGGATCTCAAATTCCTTTTTTAAATATTTATGTTTCTTTCCATAATTTTTTGGTATTTATGTGTTATCTTATTAACCAATTTTTTTTAGGAATTTTACCATTTTTTGTTTTCCTTTAGATATACTTTGAATTGAAAGATGATATTGGATTAGGAGTAATATACTACCATAAGGTAGTTTGTAAAGTTTTATTCCATAAAACTTGAGTTTTTTCATAGCCTCACTATTATATCAGATGTCAGCTTTTTATGCACATCACCTTAAGATGAGTTAATCATTTATAAATCAATTGTTTCATGTTATTATACATGTTTTGTATCTTGAAATATATTTAGAGGATGTCGAACTCAACCATTTCCCCCCTTGGGCGTGCTAGCGTGAAATGACCATTTATAATTAACATATAAAATGTTCAAAATTCCTTCAAATCATTCATATTGGGTTGTAAATGGAAATTAACATTTTTCAGATATTTCTTTAATGATAATATCAAAATCTAATTTCTTTGATAAACAATGAAATTGAATTTATATGCCTTGATAAATCTAATGGATTATATATAAATTTAACAGACTAAATTCAGTATGGGTTTCTATGGATAAATTAATTAGATGGTTAGTTTAAATGAATAATAAAGAGTTTCAAGGTTGTTCCAATTAATTAATGATTTTAATTTATTACATACATAAACTATGATGCCTTTGTTATAATAGGGTTATTGATTATGATACTAAAGTATTTATCCCACGTGATAATTTTACTAATATATTCATTCCATTAATATTGGTTTTTGAACAACGGTTTATGGACTCGTTGAGAATAGTGTTTCGCTTTCCTTACATTGTGTGTTGAACATGATTTATCTCAACATTTAATTGTTATTTGGACATTGGAATGACCTCCCACATTACTATATTTAGGGTGTTGGAGATGACATATCACCCACCCTAACTCGAGTGATGAATATAACATCTCACATTTGTTACGAAATTTATGGAATATACCCTATATTGGAGGATATATCTCTACTAGACTGTTTATAGAGGCCTGAGTTATACCCCAATCCAGCCAACACTAGAATCCAGTTATATTCATATGTACATCCTCTTGTACATGGTTTATATAAGTGGATGTGTCATATAAATATACAATATTTATATATATATTATTTATATATATATGATTACTAATCAGACACTCTTATTCCAGTCTATGTCGAATAAGGTGGAGTTTCATGGTGTCTTTTAGGAACATGCGACGGCTAATGGTTATTAATAAGAATTATTTATTACTCATATTATCTGAACATTGTAGTTGTTGTGTAGACTAGTTTTATTATATATAGATGGAGTTTGTTGTAGACTACTATCATTTTATCTCACACCCTACTCAGTCTACCTTTGTTACTCTTGTAGATTACATGTTTGAAATTATGGATCAGGGAAATAACTTTGTTATAGATTCTTGATATTCATTTATTATTGCTAGGATCACGGGGTATAGTATCAAGAATATGATCAGGATGCTAGTGGATCAGTATTTTCCCATTTTTTATTTTGCATTGTTGGTTTTACATGTCTGTCCCCTATTTCCCTTATTTGTATATCAACTGACTGTGAATTCATTTATCTGAATCCCCATATTCGATATGAATATTATTATGGTTCATGATTATTTATGAATCCATAGTAAATTATCGTATCATGATATATCTTGCTTTCTGCTAAGGTGGGATACAAGGTCAATGTTATTGTTTCTATTTACAATATGCATCTTCTATATAAAGTTGGCTTATTTGTAGTTGAATATTGTGACACTCTGGTATGAGGGTATCATATCCCCATCATATCCCCATAGTTCGTAACCTTAATTTATTAGCCTATGGAAAATTGGGAGGTGAACTTGAGGCATGTAATCACATAACATGGGGAACATGTTATGTGGATCTTGGTTCAGGATGTTACAAAGTTGTATTAGAGCATTATTTATGATTTTTATTACTATTTTGATATTAAATAGGGAACTAGGAGTTAATGAGATTTGGAAATGAGCCTAGAGATGTGATTAGTATACCCTAGTATATGATAAACAAAAATTCCATAGATTGCATTATTATTATTATGGATTATGTTGTGGTTGATATGACCTCACCATTGGGTGACATGCATATTTTGTGATGCTATTACTACAGGAAAAATTAAAATGATGCTTCTTATTTACTTTACCCAATGAAATGATTGAGTTCCATTTTAGGACTCATTATAGGAATTCGAATTCAAGTATACTATGTAATGTTCAATGAAACATCAACATTTAGTGTGTTTTTCTTGTTAAATACAGTTAGTGTTTGGATTATATATATAGAATTTTTTTTGACATTTCTTGAATAAAAATGGTAGTTGAATTAATTAAAGGAAAAATCAAAATAAATGGATCATTCATGTATAGATTTATGATGACACATTAATTGATAAATTATTCCATAATGTAGGTTTTGGACATTTGGGTTTTGGGAGTTGATGTAGTTATTATATATTTAAAAGTATACAAACAAGAAATACCTTAGATCTTTTATAGTAAAATGGTTACCACTAAATGGTATTCCAATTATAATGTAATATATGTTTAATTTTATACATTACAATTGAAAACCTAAATAATAGAACCTCTATTGTTTAATATATGACCTAAAGTTGAACCCAACTATAGTAGTGGGTAGATGTGGTGTATCTATTATGTTCTTATATCCTGTTAGTGTCTTTTCCACCACATAGACCATCATTTTAGAGTAGGAAGAGGGGTGTTACCATTTCATAGGAAGGTTATGTACCATTCATGGATATCTTTTCATGATAATTTCAACATTTAAATTTTTTTATAAAGAATTAATCTTGAACTGTAGCATCATGGCTCCACAATGTCTTCAAGTCATACAACCTAAAGGCAGTGATGAACATGCACTTGAGGTGTCAGGACATAATCTTCTTGTGGTCCGTCGAATAGTGCCACCTATATCACCTCATGTTATTACTAATACGGGAACTAATTCCTAGTTTTGAAAGTGTTTCTTATGAATGATGAAAAATATGAAAGGCTTCACTCAATCAGCCTTGACTTTGGTAGAGTTCACATGGAAGTTACTACAGCAGCATCCTCCCAACTTTTCGGGGGATGGTGGAAAACATGCTTCTGATTTTTCCCTTAAATATATTCTTTTTATATATTAGAACCTATAGAATCCATTAAATGGAAGGTTTAATTTTGTTGTATATTTTCAATGAAATATTTCCAAGCGATGGTGGGATGTTATAACCCTAGAATATCAACATTGTTATATGGTCTAGGGGGAATTTCATATGATCTTTTAAGACTATATCTTTCCATATAATATGAGGGGTGACTAGATAGAGAGTTTATAAATTCTCATTAGGGGGATTTATTTCTAATTTAATATTCTTCTCATTTCATTGTGATGCAACATTTCTCTACTAATAAATCAAGCGATTATCTTCTGACCGTGGGGTGATTCATGGATTTTTTCAAATATGTCATATGATCTTAGGTCAACTTAATTTGGGGAAAAACTATTTTATATATATAAAAACATGCCATTATTACTAAGATTAATTTCAGGGTAGATGATGGTGTGAGTAAGGTCACATCATCACCTATTTCCTTCAATGATCCTTCATGTGGGAGAAAGTGATATATTGAGGATTCTCATGTGGGTAAAAGTTTTCAGCTAAATCATACTCACAAATTCTTGATAATTTATAAGTACAAGACACTAGGACATATGAAACCCCCATTTTTACATTATCTAATGGAATGTAAAGGTTGAGGAAGGATGTTAGATATCTAGAACTACAGAAGGACTTTCCATCAGTTCTAATAAATTGGGGTCACCACCTACACCATATTTTTATATAGGGATTATAATATCTCATCATGTATGAAGATGCAATACTACTAACCTCTTAGGACAGGGTAGTGGTTGATGAAGAGTAAGTAAGAATCATGATTATAATTATCAGATGAACATGGTATCTCTAGATAGTAAGGTTGCGACTAAAGTCCACTGTTTGGGCTAATTACAAGTAATAAAACGTATAACGAAGGATCAAAGTGTCAAACTATATACAATTCAAGGTAATATTCTAGAATATTCTACTATTGTGTCTATATTATTTGAGATAGGTGCATAAAATTCTTTTATATATTATTAGATCATGGATAGTCTAGGCCACATGATTGAATGATTATGTAGCATGATGACTCTCGATACCCTATTAGGTGTCCAATTAGAGATATTTCACCAAAGTATATATTGTCCCATTGAGATAGGTGGATATATATTCATATGGGACCTTTTTATCCCCAAAATGTGGAGATTTGATGTAATATTCATGATGAAATGGTTATTACCATATCGATCCCATATAGATTTATATCATCTGAGGGTGATTTTTTTACATAAATATAGGGTGGTAGGTATGTTTATAAGGGAATGTGGGATGATCTTTCAACTTGAGCTGGACCTAAGAAGTAAAGGATGGGTAGTTTGATGGCTCAAATCACCAGTCTCTTCAGGGATGATCATGGGTTATGACCAACTATTTTCACTCATGTAGTTTCTCATTTAAAGGTTTTATTATATGATGAATATTATGGTCCACATAAACTATGAGAGGTACAATTTACCATTTAGATAGTTCCACGAGAAGAACCCATGACCATTACATCTTAAAGGATTCACTTATATTGTTTTTGGATTTCATGAAATTGTTGGTGGATATAAAGAGTAAAGGATTTATATGCCCCATTACTCTTCTTAGGTTTCACCCATCCTTTTTTCTAAGAAGGTGAATGGTAACCTCAGGCACTGTGTGGATTCCCGACCGTTAAAACGGATTATAGTTAGGAACTAGTTTGCACAACCTTGAATATATGGCTTATTTTATCAGATATGAGGAGAGAGTGTGATTTAAAATATTGATCTATGTTAGGTCTGTCATCATGTGTGTGTAAAGTCATTATACAAACCACACAAAAAATTTAAGAGTAGGTATGGTCTTCATGATTACATATTTATATTGTTTAATCTAACGAATGCACTGACAATTTTTGTGGCTGTTATGAATTAGGTTTTCCACCTACTTATAGATTCATTCATGGTATTCTTTTCAGATGAAAATTTTTGAATTATCATTCTCGACACGACCATTACCAACATAATGATCATGTTGAATAAACTCAGATAAAATTGGATATATGCTAACATCACCATATGCCACATCAATATTGACCAAGTACATTCCTAGGTTATATCATATCATAATTAGTTGTTTTAGTAGTCCTAGTGAATTTTAGAGATTCAATTTTCTAGGATAATCCCAAGAATTTAGTTGAAATTGAGTGATTTATTGGGATATCCAGTTATTATTGATGTTTAATATCAGATTTCCCACTCCTTTTAGCACCACTTAACTGAATGTTGAAAATGTGTGTGAAATACATATTGTTAGACCATTGGGAAAAATACATTAAATAATTTAAATGAATAATAACTTCATTTCCAATACCGATTTATCTATATATAGATAAAAGTTTCAGAATTTACTATGATGAATCTAATATCAATGCTTGGAGTAGTGCTGATGTAGGAAGAGTATGTCATCCTGTATATGTTTGATAAGTTAGAGCATCATGAACTAAATTACTCAACGGATGTCCTCTATCTTGATACTATTGTAAATTCTCTATGATATTTTAGACACTATTTACATCTATAGAGTAATTTAGTATTCACATATCAAAAAAATATTTTGTACATCATTACAATGTGTACCCTGAATCTTAGGTAATGGAGATGAGTTGAGTACCTATATCTGTTAGATTTAAAGAATATTTATACCCCTAGAAATGGAAATCATGTAATTACTGTTTCGATCCATAATAATCAATATCATGTAGTTTATGGGGCTTGTGGTGAGTGGTATATCATGGAATTGTACTCAAAGATGCATGTTGAGGTTTAGGAGAACCATGACTAGAGAATCCTCACAAACATTTTGGTGACCTCTCCTCTTATTGAAATGCTAATAATGAGGAATATTTCAAATCCCAAATCCCTATTCCAAAGGAGGAGTGTCTTAGATTATGTTTGTCATAAGGATATACCATGGATAAGGATTATAATTTAAAATTTTATGGCTCTTTATGGGTCTCATCTTGAATCAAATTGGAGATGATGGAGAAATTCCATGACTCAGTTATGGAAGAAATACTCGTGTCACAAATATGTTTTGAGACATACACCACTAGTATTGGGGGCCTGGTATGAAACACAATATTTTTTGATTTATTAATTATAGTTCCACCAACCAGTAGCTTAAGACAGAGCATCATTGATTGCCTGGATTTTATGGCCATTGTGCATTACCGAGTGGAAAAGGGTAGAAGTTTCATGGTATTTAGTGATTGGTTTACCCGAATCAACTACCATAAATGAAAACATGCTGGTTTTAATTGATATTTTAATAAATTTATCACATTTTATACATATTTAGGATACCTTATATATAGATGATATTTGGAGGACATACGTCAGAGGGGTCATACATCATCATGTAGATTCGTGATCTGTCATATCTGACAAGGATTCTCTCTTTTAATCATAGTTCTAGTAGGGGTTACAAAAGAACTTGGGTAAAAAGGTGATTCTTAGAATGACCTATCACCTGTAGATATATGAAGAGATAGATTTCATGACTCACATTCATGAGAATACACAATGTTCATTTTTCCTTGATATCAGGCATTCTTGGGAGAATCACATAACCCCTGTTGACTTTTAATATGATTATATGTTATGTGATACCATTTAGATGGATCCTTATGAAACATTATTTTTAATGCCTTATAAATAAACTATATTCTTTCTAGAGGTATGAGTGGCATCCATTTTTGGATAGAGTCTCATTCCAGAGACTACAGATCTATTCGATTTGATCAGAAAGTGATTTATAGTAACTCAATATAGAAAAAAGTCATTTACCAATAAATATTATAGGACCCTTCTGTTTATGTTCAGATAATGGGTTTTCATATATGTTTCACCTTTTTTTGGGAATCGATATATTAGAATGAAAAGTAATCTTTCTCCTTGATTTATTTTTCCATTTGACAATATGAAATGGATCAGACCATTATCCTACATAATAGTGCTTCCTCATAAGAACCAGTCTATGAGTAATGTCTTTCATATATCTCATCATCACTAATATTATCTAGATATATCATATTTTTTATCATGATAATGTTTAGTTATATGTGGATAGTTTCTTTGAGAACTATGCAGTTTTTATTGTGGTTTTGATTATGGAAGCAATGTGAGGTAGTCCTGTTAATATACTATGGTTTCAATGGTAGAAAAGATGATTATATGATGAGACCTTAGAGAATTAATATGATATATGAGCTCAAAGGCTGTAATTCATTTCAGGTAACACCAATTTACACTGAAAATGAAAACATTGGGATGAATTCGTTAATAGAGGGGAGGTTGTTGAAACCCAACTATTTCCAAAGGTATGGGTTGTTTATTTCAGATTAATTTTCTTATAAATGCTTGTTAAACACGTTATATGGACTAAGTATTGTTCTATATGGGTGTTCGGGGCCAGTATGTGGCAAGGTAATCCAAAAAATTAAAAAATAGTGTAGGTCACACAATTATCATATGTTAGTACTAACCGTGTGGGGTAAATTTTGGGATATTAGTGCCACACTGTTTATATACAAACTTCAACCATAATTTTTTGAACATGTAAGATTTTGAACATTGTGGATAGTGAATTTTTCATGGTTTGCACATGGTTAGATAAACCATGCACCTTAATCTTGTGGGGTCCCTATAATGATATTGAGGTGAGAATGGTTTTCACAAGGTTTGCAAAAACTGTGCAGGAAAACATTTCAACCAAACCATGAAACTGAATTTATTTTTGGTTTAAACTGAATATTTTCACCTTAATTAACCATATATAAAAACCCTCCTCTTCTTCAACGCATTTTCATTGAATCATCCCACAATTCCTCACATTAATCTCGTCATCCCCCTAATCAATGGATTTTTGTTACTCCAACATCCGGACTCCTAATCTAGTGACATTAGAAGTGTTAGATTAATCACAGTAAGATCTTAAGACCTCTTAATTTTTATTTTAGTTTCTCTTACAATCCATTTTTCACTAATTTTGTGTGATCTCATTCACTGTATTTTTTTCATTGGAATGTTCTTCATTTTTCATCTAATATGCTCTAAATCTATATAATATATTGGATGAGGAGTCATATATAACATTAAGGTATGTGGTATAGTTGATTTCCTTAAAAGTTGAGTTGATTTTATAGCCTCTTTATTATGTTACACACCATATGTTCTCATCTATTGTCTTAAAATGATTTAATCATTTTAAATAAATGTTATCTTGCTTACATACTTTTATTTATCCTTGAAATTTGTTTAGAGGTTTTCAACCTCAATTATAGTCTCCCATATGATGTGACCGACTAAATTTACCCTTTATAATTATTAGATTAAATGAACATAATTAATTATAATCATTCATATTAGTTTGAAAAAGGTAATTCTTCTTTGTGAGTAATTTCTTAATTGATAATAACACCTTCAAATTTCTTGGATGAACCACGGAATTGAATTTACATTCCATGATTAATTTGATGACTTGTATATAAATTTAATATCATTGATCCAGGATAATTTTATATGCTTAATAGAATTAAAATTTTAATCTAAAATGAATAGGAATGCGTGTAAAGGTTTTATGAATTGATAAGTTATTTAATTATATGTTTCATATAAACTATGATGCCCTGGTTATATTAAGAGTATGGAGTATGATACTTAATATAAGATCCCAAAAGATATTAATATTAATATGATTACTCCATTTTGAAAGGTCATGGATAAAATGATAAAGGACATTTTGAGCATGGTGTTTTATGATTTCTTACATCGGTTGTTAAGTATGATGTATCTCACTGTTATACTATTATTTGATAGATGGGAATTATGGAATGTGTTCCTCTATTTAGGGTGTTGGGATGAAATGTAACCCCACCTATATCAATTGATGATCATGAAATCTCATATTCATTAAGATATTCAGGGAATATACCCCTATTATATTCTATAACTCGTTTAGACTAGTCATCAACAATTGAGTTATTCCCTTGTTCAGACAACACCAAGTATCCAGGTATATTCCTACTTATTTACTCATAAACATAGTGAATATAGGCTGATATGATATATATTTATACTGTATATATATATATTACTATATGTATGGTTACTGATTAGACACAGTTATTTCAGCCTATACCGAAGTAGGTAGATCCACTGGGTGTCCTTTTGGGACCTGAGTCAGTTGATTATTGATTTATAATAATTATTTATTATTCTTTGTTTCATGAAATCAATTTTTTCTATATACACAACATGGATTAATTCTACACACCATTCTTTGTGGCCTTTTAGGATTTTGTCTCACACCCTACATGGGCCACCATCAGTACCCATGCAGATTACTTATGTGTAGGGATGAATATGGGAAACTAATTTATTATAGATTCATGATATGATTTTCTTAAAAATTTGTTCATGAGAGTATAGGACCTAGAATATGCTTGAGATTCCAGTGGAGTAGTATTTTTTACTTTTTTATTTATTTTAACATGTTGTATATGATTTTCCCATGTTTCCTGTTATTTATATTCTGATTCTAGGACATCATTTATATGGCTCTCCCTATTAGATTTTGATATTTTAATAGTTTTTTTATTTAAATTTCCACTATTATTTATTATATTTTAATATATAATGATTTTATCTATGGCGATTTACTAGTCTCACGATTTAGTGTCTATTTATAATATGCTTCTACAATCTACTATTAGTTTATTAATTATTTATCAATGTTCATCTTTGTTATGAGGTTATAGTATCCCCGCCATACCACCATTGACCATCACTATTATTCAGAAGCTTCTATCATAAGGGGAGTGTCACTTGTTTCCATTTAACCCATCGGCTCAAGGAACAGGTTATGTGGATACCAGTTTGGAACATTAAAAGTTCAATAGATTATATGATATTCATAATCGATCTATGATATTAATTTAAGACTTTTTGACTTTATGATATATTTATTTAAAAATAAACATGATCTCCTCGATAGGTTATGGAACATAAAACCTCAACTATAAATGAAAAAAAACATAGTATACCATTACAACATAGTAGTTAAATGAGTATTTATGAATTTTAGTAACTAAATTATTAATGTTTTGGTTACTTATTTATTAGATATAATATAATAATTATTTAAAGGTGAAATAAATGATTTCTGAAAAATAACATTTTTTTAAAAGATGGTTTAGTCATGCATTGAGAAGAAAATATAAAATTAATTTTTACCACTATTATAAAGTTTATGTTGAAAAATTATATTTATTTTTGAAATAATAATATCAAAATTATCATAGGGTGAATTTTTGAGATTCTTTAGAAGTGATTCATTATTCGAGAGATAGTGAAATACTTATTTTTATTGAAATCAACTATCTCGTTTAAATTATTTAAAAAGTAAAATTATATTTTAAATAGATTAACCTGAAAAATTACTTCTATTATATTAAAATTTAACTATTTTATGTCATTTTAATTAATTTCATTTTGAATTTTTATATCAATAGATTTTATACTTATTTTAATTTTCTATTTCGAAACTACCCTTTTCATCACATCTTTGGATATAATTTAAATTGGATTATAGATTTTATGTTATTGAAATTAAGAAAAATGGATTCTATATAGTTAATGTAAATCATTTATAATATCATGTAATTTCAACAATCTTTTTAACTATTATTAATATTAAAAGCTGTAAAAATTAATTATCATGGTTAAGATAAAAACTGATCTACATGGGGTTAACCTAAAATTATAAGAGGGAAAATGGACTTAAGCCAATAAAAATAAATTGGATGGAAATACTTCAATTTTATAACCTCAATTTTTTTTGATAATAATCCATTTTTTTAAATTTTATCAAGATACAAATGTTATTGTAATTGATACATTTTAGAAATTACATGTGAGTACTCTCCCACATTTATAAAATCTCACACCTCTAAGTCCATTATTAACTACTATCAGATAATTTTTAATTTCAGAAACCATGAATATTATCTCTTTGATATCCTAATAAAAATTATTTTAGCTTCTGAGGTTCCCAAAATACCGACCCTTTGGTCCTTAAGAGGATATCCAAAGGAGGCTTCTTTAATTGAAGTTAATTATCTTCAAATCTCTTTAATTCTTTTAATATAAATTTTAAATTAACAGTTACAATATAATAAGCCAATTATCTCCCATATACTTATATGTCATTATGTCCATGGTATAATATTTATCCATGCCCTCCCCTATCAATTTTGAAATGAAATCATCAATCATGTGTAAAAAAATTTCTATCTCAAGAACCAATGTAACTCTTTTTCCATAAACAGATCTCATGATTATAGATAATGAAGTTTTTAATGTATATATATATATAATATTTATTATTTTATTCAAATCATTGAATTATAATATCACTTATATATTAATTATTTAAATGTTGTTTGAAATATGATTATATTGATCGTGTGTACAGAAGACAACCGCCTCATGAAGTGATGTGATTCATTTTTTAGATAATATTTACATGGAAAGTAACAAGGTTTTTATTTCATGAATATATATCATATATATGAAATAATATGTTTTATATGAAATAAATATATCACCAACTTCTTTACTATTTACCTGATTATTGTATTGATTTCGTCATTCAAGTGTATAAATGGAATACCATCTACATAAATAGTTGGGACTTGTTTTACATATCCTAACATTGAGTATTATTATAAAATTCTATACAATGTGTAATTATGATATTTATAAAAATAATATAATTTTATTATTTATGAATCTATCCTATACCTATGATCCAGAATGTTCCTGATGTATCACACATTATAAACTAATGTAAATTAACTACCAAATCAAGGAAAATAATATAATAGTACTAACAAATTCATGGTAAGATTATATAAGACGATCATATATAATGGTAAAGATATAAATATATATTGTTCTATTACAAATTGATAACATTATTCAAAACAATATATAGGATTTTATGTCCCGTTCAGGCTAAATGATATGTGAGGTAAAAGTATTCATATCAATTTATTTTTATTGAGGAATGATTTCCATTGTGTTTTTTCATCAATGTGGAATTCCAGATCATATGATATCAGCATTTAAAAGTGAACCAATGACCTATCATTCTTATGGTCTCCTAGGCCACTTGTAACATTTCTATTGGTATGTTTCCAATAAGTAATGTGGAACCAAATTTCAATATTAGAGTGTTGTTATGTGTGGTTTAAAGACATTTTTTGGTTTAATATTTCCATAAACTATGGAGGTTATTCCAAGGGTGTTTTCTTTAGTTTGTTATGTAAGGTGATGTTTTTTATCATCAGAGAACTCATGTTTTAATATAAGTGTGTCCCATTTATTGGGAATAATAAATTTTTACCCACTCTAAATAGAGGTTTCTCCCATATTTATCTTTTTAATTCTTGTCTTGTTGATTGGAGATTATTGTCTTTTGGTTATGAGGCATGTGACTCTTCAAATATCACGGCTCCCACCATAGGCCCCAGAGTAAATCTCATGTGTAGTCAAAAATCCAAGGGGTGTGGGGGGCCTTGGTCTTATTTTTTCCATTAATGTGGGAATGGATATATTTTATTAATCTCTTTTGTGTCGATAATTTCATGTTTCATGGGTTTAATTTTCATTCTTCGTGTTCTTCCCCCTTGTAGTGATGGATTTGTTTTCCTAGAGGGGGTTTGTTGGTCAATGTGTGGAATGTTTCCAAGTAAGCACATGGAAGTTTTTCTATATAAGCCCAATCTAGTTGGTTCTTAATGGTCTGAAGTCCCACCACGTGACTCTTTGTGATCTATTTCAAAGTGGTTTATCTTAGTTGGGTTTTTAAGGCAGGGAGTCTATTTAAGACTCCTATGTTGAGAATTATGTTTTGTTTGGGTTGTTGTTTTGTTTCATCAACGGGGTGTGAGTTATTTTTGGAAGTGTTTGATATGTGTTTGTTTATTATGTTTGATTATGGTGGTGTGGGAATCCTTAGATGTTGATTTGTCAACTAGATGATGTTTTGGAATTCTAAAAGAAGAATGAGTTATTGTGGGGAGAACTACCACAACCAATTTATTATATTTGATCATTTCTCAACTCCATTTTTTAGCCTAAATATTTCTTTCATGTTTAGGGTGTTAAAGGTTTTGATTTTTGAAGTGATCTTGATTTTATATTTTTCCTTGACATTATTCCTTAGTTTCCATCAGTTTATTTTTGAGAAATGTTATGTAATAGAGTTTGGTAGAAGTATACCAACATTTGGCACATGGTTAGTGAAATTTTTCTACCTTCTCTAGGTAACTATGTGGTTTATGTGTTGATGACAGAGTCATGGAGTAGGTCTTTCACAAGATGTTTTAAACTATGTGGCAAGCGTGTCGGTATGTCCTCTATTTGAAATATGGTGTTTAGCATGGTCGATGCATGGTTTAGAAACAATGTAGCCTAAATATTTAGGTTCCCATGTGTTTATATTAAGGGGTGCATAGTTGGCACTCGGTTTGTTAAACCATGCATCCCATCTGTGTGAGTCCCCCATATCATAAAAATTTTGTAATTCCCAAACTACCCTCTCAGGGGTTTTAACCCAAAAAACCTCATTTCTCCTGCCCTTGGTTTGTGTGATCCTTGAGATGATTACCCATTCTTCTCAAAGCCTACCTTACTCTATCTAGGTTATGTCTAAGGAGATTATTCATGTTTGGGGATAGATCTTTAAGGTAAATTTCATCCACTCTTCTCCCTATTCCCCTTTACTCTACTTCTTCTAGAGATATTCTTCTTCCTAGGTCATGTGGATCTTGGGTTTTTCTTTCACCTGGTTTATATTAGGGGTTTTTTATGTTTAATGTTATCCTTGGTAGATCTTGGTTCATGGGTCCTTGGCGAGGTGGTTTTAGGTGTACATTATTGAAGCGCCATGATATTGAAGTCAGTTACCTTTTTCACATGCCTTTTTAAATTAAGAATCATTCAATTCATGCTGTTCACAACTCCATTATATGTTTAATAATGATGTGTGGTCTTTTAAATGCTTTTTTGGAATGCGAAGTAGTGGTTTCTCCCTTGTTATGTTATAAATGTCTTTATTTGTTAACAATTTCACACCATGTGTTCGATTAAATGCATGGTCAGATTTTGCACGAGCCTTGTGATATCTAATGAATGGATTGACTTTTTAAATATATTTATGATGTGTGAAATGATGACATCTTTTCATTAAATGGGGAGTTAATGTGGTTTCGATTTAATGGAATGATGTATTTGGATTTTAAGATATATTTTTCATGCACTGGTGGTTAATGGACCCATTTTCCTTTTAATGAAAGTCGATTGACTTGAAAATGTGACATGAATGATAAAATTTAGATACTATAAAATGGTTATGAAATGGGAAATTATGAATTTTATCTTTTTGGATATGTGATTTGTTTCTTTGAGAAGGATGGTGTCTTAAAGAATTTTTGAGCACCGCTTGACAATTTGATGAAAGTAGTTAAAGTGTTTATCATAAATAAAGTCCCTTGGACAATCCTCCTTCCTTATGTATAAATATTTTTTGGATATCCCCAATATGGAAACCTTATAACCCATTTACATTGAGTATAATGGAGCTTCCTTGGTGTGGACTCCATTGATATATATATTTTCAAGAAAGATCTTGATCATTGGGGCATCTCAGGTGATCCATATTGGGTAAATTATTATATATTTGTAAGTTATTTGATTCTCTATTATCCTCATTCGGTTCACCATCTTCTATACATTTTACATGGAGAACTAGGTAAAGCTACTTAATATTCTAGGAACTATTTATGGACTAGTTCCATTATTCACTAGCTAGTGGCCCATAGTAGGGTGGTATTTATTAATATTGTTACGGGATTATGCCCCTCAGTGTGTTCCAGGTGGGGTGTGTCCGAGCATCATAGAGCATTTTGAATACATCGAGTGATCCATGACTTCAAGAATTAATCAAAATGTATTAGTATGTTCGATATTATTCAAAATCTCTTAAGTTTTAACCTTCTCTATTAGATCTTTGTTTCCTGTAGTCATGATTGAGATGATTGTATATTGGTTAATCATGGGTTCTTAATTCCATTTCCCTTATTAAATGATTATAGTGGTGTTGTAGTGTGTGGTATGTTTCTATGGGAAGTGATGTGTTGGATTCCAAAGGATTGTGGTAATGTATCTAAAAATAGAAATGTTTTATACACTCTTCTTCCATTTTGAAAAGTATGAATCAATTTCCTCTTGAAAATATTAATTTTATTGACTAAAAAAGAGCCTGGATTTGGAATAGAAAGGGAAATAGATCGAATTTTATTTTATCATGAAAAATGGGGAAAATATTAATTTTATATATTTTATTCTAATCATGAAGATGGTGTTTTATTTATTTTAAAGGAAGTTCATTGGAAATTGATTTGTTTAGTAATTCCAACTGAGTTTTAATACTCACACTTATAGTTTCATTATGTTTTTATCTTATAGTGAAGTTCTGAACATGTTTTCGATCACTATGGGAAATAGTTGATATTTTTATTAGAGAGTGACCCTCAGGGTCTTATATAGACATCGTGTTTGTATTTTTATGTCGGTTTTATTGTATAGGTTTGTTGAATAATTAGAATCTTTTAAATAAATATGTTCAGTATATATTTTTTTTGTTTGGGATGTATTTTATCTTTCTTTTTTTTGTTTATTTATTTTTATTTGGTGAAATTGTTTCCTTTGTCTCTATGTTGATGCCTGCCACCATTTTCTAGCCCATGGGGAATGGTAATTTATTTCTGGCCCTTCCACTGATCATCTTGGTTGACCAGTTTAGGGTTGATGTAGGTTGTTTCATATGAATTTGTATCAAGATCTATCCTCCAAAAAATTTAAAACTTCTTTGACACAAATGTGAAGGGTTTGTCACCAACTGATCTCATCCCAAGATACTACTAATGCCTCATGGTAATTGAATTAACTTGTACCAACATGAATAATTTGGGTCCAAAATAATCATCATATATTTAAAAATAAAATGTCATCGTAAACAATGCTCCTTATCAAATATCTCTATTGAGAAAAGGATACATATTTATCCATATTTCCCTAACAAATCAAATAACATTCGAAGTGAACACGATATGTAGAAATGGTATATGATTTTGGAAATTATCATATCAATAATAAAATAATATTTAAATTAGATGAAATATAATTTTTTAAAAGATAATTGATTATAAGAAAGTGATTGTTTCAAGAGAAAATTGATTATTACAAAATAATGTGACATTTAAATGAAAACTATTACCCCATTGAAATTTATAAATAAAACACCTTATATGAGATAAATAAAATTGAAACATATAATTATATAAAATATGATTTATTCCTGATATTATATAAAAAAGGTTTAAAATTCACAAAAAAACATATTGAAAACGGTGTATGCACCTATGGAAGAAAAAGTGAGATAAGAAATCCTAACCTTACTCTTACTTTTTGTGGAAATCTCTCTAAAATCCACTATAATGGTATAATGAACGTTTTTAACTTCTAAAAGAACCATAATAATATTTATATTATAATATGTGATCTTCTTATAATATTTTATTACCTTTTTATTAATAATAATTCACTATTTTCCCCATTTAGACTATTAGCTATCTAGTTTTTCAAGTATACTTTAAATTTTTTTGTTTATATTGCATATATATATTTATTTAAAAATAAATATATTTTAAAACGTAAATTTATTATATTATATATTCAGTATATATTTAGTTATAATAATCCATAATATTTCAAAATTGGAAATGAAATTCATAGTTCATTGAGATTGTATGCCATATATACACATGAACACTACATCCATTTCATTATCGAATACAAAAAAATGAAAGATAAATGTTATATTTGTTCATATTATAATTTTTTTATCATATCTATGAAATATATTTCACATATTTATATTAATAACATCCTTTATAAATTCATTGTATAGCGTGAATGAATCACATCGCTCTATGGAGGTGGTAGTCCACACGTACACAAATGATCTTAACATATTTAAACAAAATGGAAATCATGAATGTATGTTTTATATTACAATTAATTAAGTATAATGAAAACATAAATATCATATATATATATATATATTATAATAGTGTTTCCATCATAATTCCAACCATGAGAAGTTTTAATGGAAAAACGAACGTCATTGTTGCATGAGGCTATGGTCTAGAATACACAGGAACAGTAAATTCATTATCAATTTTATGGAAGTATGTGTAAGAATAGGTAGAACCCAAAAATAAAATATAATTATATTTAGGATATTAATATTATAATATAATCATGGAATACGAAAAATTTAAAATTTTGATAATGAGATAAAAAATGACCATTAAAGAATGTTGCCACTTTTTCTGGTAGCTCACTTTTGTTGCCCCAAATAATTTCCATGAATTGATTTATGCCCATGGATAGGATTATATGTTGAGGGATGGTATGTTTGTAACTTAGTTTTGTAGATATTGGATGATCCATAATGGGATGGGATTTATCTGGAAGGGAAAGAGTGACAACCTTTTTATATTGGAGAGGGAGAGTTATTCTTGTAAATATCATAAGGGAAAAACTATTGGGAGATATTTGTTAAATAATTTTCTATAAAATGAAAAAATATTGTATTGAACTCAGTTTATGGTCGATAGAAATCTCTAACATAAGAAAAAGTATTTCATTTTTATAATTTGGTTCATTAGACTTTATGTTCCCTTACATTTTTCATTTGGTAATTCATTTTGGAAAATATTTTCTATCATTTATAATTCAAAAAGTACTTCTATATTTAAGTGAGAATTAATTGAAAATTTAGACAAAATGTATTATAAATATTATAAATAATTAAAAAATTAAAATCTGCATATGTGATGGAAATTAAATTTAATAGAAGCATATGTCACATGCAAAAACACTTCTTTAACCTGAACCATTATAAACAATATTTTTACAACATAGGGGTCAAAATGTTCATTAAAAATATGAACTTCTTCATGAATTGAAAATATTTTATATTTCTTAAAATTTAAAACTCAATTGGGAAAAATGATAATTTTCCTTAAATTTTAAACCATTAAATAAAATGTCCTTTATTATAAAATAACATTAATTCTAATTTTTTAATTATTTAATTAATTCAAATTTTAAAAAATAAAGTGAATGATGGAATAAAATATATTAATTTTTAATAAATGTAAAATGAAATATTCATCTACAAAAATAATGTAACAAAATATTTCATTCAATTTTATTATCTTTTAATATATTTAGATTCGATTATTTTCTTTAATTAATAACTAAATAATCATTATTTTGGTGATTATTAAGCATTTTATGAAACTAATTCATCTCCAAAAATTAATAAAAAAAATTCTGAGACAAATTACTCATTTTACTAATTTAAATGATATTTATGTTTGAATATATTATATTCTATCCATATGTAATGTCTTTATAAATCTTAAAGGTAATGAAGGTTCCTTTTTTTCATTTTCCATACCTAACATATTATATGGGTCACATTCAAGATGATGGGTCCAAATAACACATAAAAATATATTCCGGGGTCATGACGATCGATATATTTCTAAATATGGTTATTAATATGAAATTATTCAAATATTAATTTAGTTTTTATGCCTGAATTTAGAATAAAAGTAATTATAATTACCCAAATATAATTAATAGATGTAAAGTTGATCAATTTTTTCATTAAAACCAATTTAAAATATAATTTAACATTATTTATTATTTATATGAAAA
Source organism: Viscum album (assembly GCA_963277665.1). Taxonomy (NCBI): domain Eukaryota; kingdom Viridiplantae; phylum Streptophyta; class Magnoliopsida; order Santalales; family Viscaceae; genus Viscum; species Viscum album. The sequence continues at coordinate 507,318,705 of OY728150.1, forward strand.
TACATTTTTTACTAAAATGAATTATTTTTCACTATTCATAAAAAAGTAAAACTTCTCCAAAAAATACCAAAAAATTCAACCTAAAGTAATTTTGAAATTCTTAATTAAAAAATGAAGTTTATTTTAACAAATAAAATTTATAAAATGCTGATATTTTGTTTCAAAATAGGTGCTCCATTAAAATGCAGTAGAACATCATCTTGCGTGTAACAAAAGAAAACTTAGTGTTGTGTGTTGCGTATGACTAAAATTTTCCATAGTATAAAGAATGATATAAACAAAATTAATTTTAATCTACAATTAGAATATTCTAATGTCTTGGGATATTGTGATTTAAAACATTTCATGTTGAAATCCTACATTCCACATTGAATGTAATTATTAAAATAAAAAAATGTTATTGGAATTATATTCAATGAAAAAAACCATCAAACCATAAATAGTAATATTTTAAAATTTATTTTTCATGATACCATAAAATACCATTCATGTTTTATTGTTTCAAAACATGACTCTATTATAATTTTTGTTAAAATACTAATGGGAATTATTTTGGAAACAACGTAAATATTCCTCTCAAATAATATTGTAAGGAATCAAAAAATAGTAAAATTTATTTAATAAATGATATAATAATGTCAAAATAAATGAAAACATTTTTCAAGGACATGGTTTTGGAATAAAAATGTATTTTGATTGCATATTAAAAAAAAGATGATCATTTTTAAAAATATTCTTGTTAACTCTTTAGTAAATAAGGAGAGGAGGATAAAAGACTAAACATGTATTCTCAAGACATAAATAGCAAGGAATAAATTTAATGAGTTACTTGAGATTTATATAATATTATTTCCTTATTGTTATTGCTATTAAGATAAATCCAGATAAATGATTAGATTGGGACATAAACTCCGTAGTACATTATTAACTATAAATCTTATGCCACATGAAAAATTAAATTTAAATAAAAGATACAATATCATGAAAATAAAAAACATAATGACATTTCATTTCAAATGGGATATATATACACATCAAGCTATTATATAGTTTTTAATATAAAATATGTCTCAAATAAGTGAAATTGATAAAAAATATCTTTCATATTTGGTAACATTTAAACCGTTAATAGAATAAAAGAGATATCCTAAAATTGAAAAGTAAATCCCCATAATTATCACTAAATGAATCATATTTTTTCTATATATATATATATAATAAAATAAATATGTGGGGAATATGACATGTGTTACACATAAGTAAAAAAGTTATATGGAAATCCATTACCAAATGTGTCAACATACTTTGTACACATTCAAACCTACTAAATAATAAATATAAGTTAATAATACATCGATTTAAGAAGAATAATTATATATATCATTCAATAAATTATTTTAATATGACCATTTATTACACATTTGTTGACCATTCAATGATAATGTCATGTTTTAGGAAACAAATACATAGTATTTCATGAAAATTTTGATTTTTTATTTTTGGCCATCAGAATTTGATTAGGGTTACATCATCTAAAGAATGTTAATCAATAAATAAGTATCATATATATATTTTTATACACTCAAATGTAGTTATCCATCATTTTTATAAATATAAATTAAATACCCTATTCACGGAGTTGGTTGGTTATACGTAGGCATGAACGCTGTCTCCATTTTCTCAGTGCATTAAATTAAATATAAGGAACCAAACAGAAACACTAAGTAATATTGTGTTAAATCGAGAATATTAATTTATTTCACATTGAGTGTACTTTTTGGTTTAGATATATAGATAATTAAGACATAACTAATACAAAAAAACCATATAATTACAATGAGTATACTTCGAAGCAGTATCCATTTTTTCAGAAATAAAATTTTTTAAAATGAAACTTTGTTTCATTATTATGTTCAATCATCACAACTTCCCCCTGTTCCCATCCTTGTGTATATTCACCCTTAAATCATGTGAAAAAACATTTCAATACATGGGATTACCTTAAAATTTACAGTAATGGATACACAATGAAATAAAACTATTAGTCCTGTTAAAATAAGAAAACCCATGAATAATTTATCAGAAATTAATACTTTTCACCCTTAAGAACTATTAAATACATTAATTTGATAACAATCTCATTTATTAGACTTTTATAATCATAACATCACCATTAAACCCATAAAATCTTAAATAACACATTAAGGTAACTTTGGATATAATTATACTTAAGTAGAATAACATGCGGTCAACATCGATACATGAAATTAGAATAATTGTAAGGTCAATTTCCATAACAAATGATTTTGAGGTTATAACATAACCACCCATACTTGTATTATCATTGAAATAATCGTCCTAGTTTTATCACATATCCACCAAACAAACTTTCAAGTACAATTATATAATCATAACACATAAAAGATATTAATTTTATGAATTACACTATTAAAATTTAATTTGAAATAAAAATAAATAATTTCAAGATATTGAAATAATCATTCAATTTTCAAAACCATTTTCAATACAAAAATACATATAAAAATGTAAAATGTTATTTATTTTTTCCTTTAAAAATATTACATCTTGTAGGGAAATTCAAATATAAAATAACTGTCATAGTGATAGAGAGGTCATTGTCCTCATATATGTTAAATTTCATTTTTCATTTGTAATGAATGTAAAAAACCTCATATGAAAATATTTATTTTAAACAACTTTTAATTAATTTAAATTTCAAATTGGTTTTTTATACACCTCATAAAATTATTTGGTGTATAAAATCAAAAAATATCTTAGTGAAAGGTGACTGTGATGAATCCCTTAACCCTTAGTCTGATTCGTCATGTATGTTTTTTATATTCCTATAATATAAACATATGTTAATTATTTACATTCTTGATAACCATTTTCAAAAAAAATAATTCCGTTTACATCACATTCACCATATTTCAATAATTAGTAAATTTTTTAAGTTCATGATACATGTTTTGATGATATTCGGTATATATGTTGGAGGTGGTGACTATAAATCTGTATAGTTTTAATTCAGATCAAAAGATCAAAACATTCAATCTTGTTGTGATCTAAGAATTACTTGATGAATTTCATATATGAGTTGGCATCCCTAAACATGATATATAGAAAAAGGAACACAAGGAAACCCATCTATTAACCGGATAATCTGGGATTCTAGAATATGAATGTTCCCTTTCCCACAATCCACCGTGTGAGAGGATACAAGCATGATATATGAGGAAAAATCATTGGCCATAGAGGGGTGGAAATTCTTCTTGATACTTCCACACCCCTACTCCATCTAGTTTCCATAGGTCTTACCTAAAGGTTAAACTCCTACAATTCTTCCCAAGATAATTTTTCATGCTTTCTTTGAAGAGTATCAAAATCATTTCTCACATTGAAACTCCCTTCCTGGGCTGGACATTCCATTCTAACCCATGATACCCAATGTTTTCCCCTATGAAATGACATCCCAAATAAAAGTGACAAATATCTTATCTATTTTACATATGAACATTTTATAAAGATAAACATCTTAATGTTGATGAATAGATATAGAAAATTATCATTATTATCCAATGTCTTCCTACCTCAAAGGGATCAGAAATGAATTTTCTTATTCTAGATTCGACCTACGATCCTACTTGCAATATGATCAAAATGATTAATGCATAGTATACCAAAAGACATGGGGGAAAACACATTCTATTTTAAATTTCCCTCTCTAAATGGCATGAAAATCGTATATGGATGTAACTAATCTATCCAAGAATCTTCTTGAGAAGAAAATACAGTTTTTATCCCTAATGATGTTTTTCTACTCTAGTGACAATACTCGTTATGGACCGTATTGATGCTATTGATTAAAATCTTATTCTTATTCATGAAAATAATTATATCATCTTTAAAAATAATATGAGATATACAATTGGGACTCAATCGTATTCGGTAAGAAATAATGTCACCATTAATCTTGTTATAATTAATATGGTGGCTAAGAACATATTGGGAAAGGAAGAAGAAACATTGATATAATGGGTCACCCATCCTCAAACCTTAGGATTTATAACAAAACCATGGTTCCTCCCTATAAAATATACATCTAACAATTATGAGGGAAAGCACTTGAATATCAAATTATATTACCATGAAGACAATCCCATACCTTCCAGTATATTGTTAACAAAGATACATTCAATGTGGTCATACGATTTATCCCTGTCAATTTCAATTTCTATGTTTGAGTCATGGGCCGTGATATTAATTTCAAAAATTACATCTTGGGCTAGTGAAATACCCCTGGATTGTTCATCCTTTGATGAATCCATGTTTCTCCTTAGAGATCCAGATACAAAGATGTGTCAATAACCTTTTATTGTAAACACATACGAGGAAATTATAATGAAAATTACACTTGACCACCATTTTGTAGTGGTGTGGGGAAGAAGGGTCCTTTATTTTATGAATGAGAACTAAAGTTGTTGCACATGAGACCCACAGAAGACTCCCTCTATAGAAGAAGTCTTCTATGGACATAATCAAATAAGTACTAACCAAGTTCATGAAATATCAATCGAAGGATCATGAGATGATGTATAGTCATAGAGAACTCTCTATATTTAATCCCATCATAGCCTCATAGATACCATTATAACTAGGAACTACTTCCGTGGTTACATTATCCCCTCCTAAAACAATGTTTGGAACCACCTCAACAAACTCAGTATTTCCTCTTAGGTATCCTTCAAGAAAAGGTGGTATGGCCTATACAATAAGAATTTTAAAATGAGGATGATCCATACCACAAACTTAATTATGTTTTTCAGTGTAAGAGACATCCTCATGTAATATATTTGGTCTATTAATGGGCCATTTATCTTTTACATAGGCATGAAAATAGGCTATTTTCCTTTCACCTTCTTATATCCACCTTATTCTTGATTTCTCATATGCTTTATGTTCTGGTCTCAAGAACATTTCATCAAGTGAATATTTTTTAATAGATATCTCATCAAACAACATTTAATTCAAGTCTACTTTATGTCTATATTATAATCGTTCAATCTACTTGTTGATTCAAAAATTTCATGCATGCCGGGGGAGGGGGGGTTCTCACTAACCCATGAATGTATTGCATTTTTAAGATTCCTCAACTTATTATGTAGATATATCCATGCACTCCCATGTGTGGGATTGGACCAAAAATCACTAAAAATCATGTTATAAACTGGTAACTAAGACCATAGATTGGATAAGATAAAGAGTTCACTATTCCTCGGTTTAGGAGACAATTAGATCATAAAGTGTTATGACTAGATATAAGTCGTACCATATGTGAGACCTTTGCATTGGGATATGAAGTTATTACTTGAACATTTTCCAGGACTCAATCAATTATACACAAATTATGGTCACCCCCTCTTGGTTATTTCACCATGAGAATTGTTCACATATGTATCCTATATCCATAATCCCCCTGTTGGGCATGAATTCAAAAAATTACATACTTGCCTTCTGGTGAAAGCCCCTCATCCATTTTTTCATCCTGAACATATATGAAATTAAATTGCCCCAAAAATATCCAGGATTAAATAGCTGGGTCAAAGTCTTCTAGACAATAATATAAATAAAATATTCTTTTAACATCACAATTTTCATAGATAAAGGAATATTCTAAGATACAAGAACCTATAAGAACATTTTTATTTATAAATTTCTCATCTTTTTGGATGAGATCCACATTTAAATTACTATGAAAAAGGATAATAATGTAAATTTTAAAGGGCATATCATGCATGTAATCCTAAATTCTTATTCTATGAGAGAACTCACTTATTTTAATGAGTTTTCCTTTTGTTTGAGAACAAAAAATTCGGGGACATTAGAATTCATGATTTCGTTGCTACAATGTTTTTTCACCAGGGCACCCAAGCCCTTGGAATTTAAATTGAGAATATGTATCATTAAAACTGAATTCATTGTTCTTTGGCCCCATGAATATTGGTGATGTTAATGTGAGAGAAATAATATTAAAGTTACTTCTTGAATGAGATATAGTTCATATAACACTAAACTGATCTGTAAGAGGTGAAGCTAATGGGTTTGATAAAGATTTCAATTGAGGTTTCTGCCCCCTCATATCACTTTTGAGGGTTTGTGGGGAATTCCCCAAACTTTTTGGAGATACTATGGGATGTTATTATATAAGATAGTGGGTCTTTAAGTCCTCTATTTTAGAGGAATCCACTCACATTTCCTTTGATCGAGTAAGGAATTAATTTATGTTTAATCCCTCAGGAAGTGGTAAAATAATATTTGAATCTCCTGGAATGTGGGGATGCTGAACAAAGGGACCTAGATCTCCAAATGTAGGGTAACACCACAAAGGAATGTTAAAAATATACTTCCCATGGATCAATCGATTAATGTCAATAATAGGATCTACATCCTCACCTAAGGAGGTAAAATGTACCATCTACTTATAGGGAACCAAATCCATCCAAGGATACTGAACATCACCTGAAGGGGATGAGGGAAAAATCTATAGATGTTGGCCTAATATGAAATCCTGGAAAGAAGGAACCATAATTTGGACTCCCCCAAAATCCTAAATAAAACCCAAGCCAAATGCATGCATGTTTGTTAAAGGAAACTGATCCAATATACTTCCTAAAGACACCCTCTGATGGTTGATAAAATCCTGATTATATTTCCTACAAATTATAAATGAATGACCTTATAGATTAAAATTCAAGTAGTACCTAGAGGAAATGGGTTTGAAGGTGTCTTGATTCAATTCAAAACATTCCTTCAGTTAGAGATATATTTAAACCAAGAGTTGGAGAGGTATATCCATCTCTACACAAATATAGAATACTAAAGATTCATCACTGCAGATGGTTCAATCATCTTCTCATAAGAAACCACTTAGTCCCCAATATCTCTGAGGAGGGATCCATTTTGGAATAGAAATGGGATGCAGGGAAGATGGATCCATACCACTATAAAAGAATCTTCCATTATTTTCTGATACTATATCAACTAAATATGTTTTGTTGAACCACAAGTGCCCAAAGGACCTAATAGATTTATATAAATCTTGGAAATTTTTTTCCTCCAATCTCAATACCACAGATAAGTATTTTTGATCCACAATAGAGATTTTTTCTGGTGCTGTTAGATTTTTAGAATCTACACGTGATCAGAACACTTGAAGCAGTTGTTGGAAGATCTGGACCGCGTCACTAGAGTCCATTTTAAGCAAGTAGAATATGTATCAAACATCAGGAATGGGATCTACAAAATCATACAAGAACAATCTTGTGACATCAACAAAGACTCGAGTGGGATATCAAATAATGTGTATTCAACAAAAATCCATGAAAATCATGCAACCCTCCTAAGAAACCCTATAACAATGTATGTCATGTCATGTCCACTGCATCATCTATGTCATCACCACCATTATCACATCACTATAATTATCATATCATCACTACCTTCCACTCCAAATGTCATCATCATATCAATGAAAACCAAACTATTAAATAAAACAATGTAATTTAATTTATTTTTCATGATATATCTCATGAAGTAGGACACAAAACTATGCCATGTTCCTTTCTTGATTTTTTATTTTTTGATCGATCAGGATGGATTTACACGGAACTACCAAGGAATTGGATTTAAAAAGGAACAACAATACTCTTAAACTTGGTCTCAGATATTAATTCCTCAAATGGAATGTGAAAAATTCTATCACGACCATTAAACCAATGACACACCAAAAATGATGCACCCAACATAAGATACCTCACAACGATTCCATTATCATTTTTTTCTTGAATCAAAGTACATAATCAAATCAATGAAAATGAAAATGAAATAAAGTTATGAGACCAAACAAATTATTTATATAGGAACAACAAATGACAATAGAAGCATGTATATTTTCTATTGGTCGGTAGGTCCTCATGATCTCAACATATATAGATCACCTAGTGTGAAATTCATGAGATAATGTCTCAATTATTTTGAGCCCTCACCATATAATAATCATACATCTACTATCTCTACTCATTATGATTCATCTAGACTATGGGACATGTATTTAATATTAACATCATAATATCTCAAGGATTTCCTTATAGCATGGGAACTTATATAACCTATTTATATTGAAACTAATCTATAGACATTACCCTTAATTAGTAGACCCATAAATGTATACACTATAATTGAAGGTTTACATCAGGAAATCTTTCTATATAAATGAAATGGTAATCAGAAATTACTATTTTGTTGGGTCTAAGGTTCCTACTATTAAAACACTCCCACATGCACTAGATCCAACTTGCTAATGAACCATGTTATATATCACATGATTATTATCATGTTTTTGTTGAGTCCAGAATTTTTTTTCTAGGCTTTCCCTATTTCCACTGAATATATGTTCTCCAATATAGACCACATCTCCTTGATGACACCTACTCAAGAGAAGTAAACCCTATGTGTATTCAATTTCCCCACAATCAAAACTTCACATAATGGATAGTATGAATATCATAATATTTATTACGATAATCCTTTTCTTCCAATTTGTGATTCCATGAATATGAGAAAATAATTTTTTTTAAGATACTTATTCATAACTTCCTCCAAAGATAAAAAATACTCAATAGATGTATATATGGATACCTCTGGGAGGTATGAACTTGTCTCACGCATCATAATTTCCTATCATTGATATTAGATTATATTTAACTTAAATGAAGACTATGTTAAATCCCTTTATCACTAGTATCATTTCCTCTCTACATATTAGGTTCATATCATTTGTACATTCTAAAGTAAAATCAATGAGTTACAACTAAAACCCTTATAGTTCTATTAGATAATACTATTATTTTCCAATTATAATGTATATGTTGGAAATAAAATATATTTTATATATCATGGCTTATGTGATTGATCTATCACTGAAGCATATGGAATTAAACACACTACAGTAATCTCCTCATATTCCCATGCATGTCTTCATGGATATATTTATACTATGTTACTCTTCAAACAATACACTCTTGAAATGTTCTACCTTATATTTTACAATACGTTGTCAGTATAAGTATGATTGACAATTTCCGAGACACTGTTATATCTACCTTAGTAGATCATGTTCTCTATAACATAGGTTGATAAATTATGTCAATCCTTTGAGAGTTACTTTCAATCTTTTAAAAGCAAATATTATGTATAATAATGTTTTAACATATGTTACCAAACAAATTTTATATAAAAAATGATGTCTCTACCAATATTCTCTTGTGGTCATATAGAAAATATTCATTTCAAAAAAATACAATCAGATATTGTTTCCAAATATAATCCAAAACTGGATTTCACTAACTTTTACTCCGAATTGTAATTTTGTGATATCACCATCCCTTTATAGTTCTTTCAAATTGACACCTTCCATGATTGGTGGTCCTGACATCACATGCTCAATAATATGATAATATAAAAATTAGATATATAAAGTCATATTTTAATGGATATATTCATAATGACATAGTATAACCAAATGATCCTTATTTTTTACTCACTTATACCATCCATGTATAGTTTCACATTAATACCCACATAATTATCCAATATGATAAGCACAATAATCATTGATACATGGAATCCATCAATGAATTTATATTTTCTATTTTTTATAATTTAAATATACTTCTTACATGTTGGAATTATAATCATCAATGAATAAAGTACCACTAGTCATGGTGAATATAAAACCATAACTATGGGACCATAATTATTATGAAATATGTGTCATTGGAATAGTCTTCTTTACACATGTTCTTGTGGAACTTGTTCTTATGCCATATTCTCACACATATTTTGAATTAACTAAACACAATTTATTTTGGCTCCCAAAATCTTGAATAGATATGTGCATCCCTAAATAAAAATTTAGTCTATTACATGACTACAAACTTTCTATCATAGGTACTTTGGTAATATCCTATGAAAATTTTAGGATAATTCATTTATATGCACAATATGTTTTTCTTAATGAAATTAAGTTATTTTCCATAAAAATTCTATACATATAAACACTAGTCCACTGGATAATGGATTTATATCATAATGAAACCGATATGTTATCAATTATTCATTATAGTTGGAATATGGTTATGGGATAATGTTATTATATATGAACAACATCCTAAAATAAAATTGATGTTTCTTCAATTATTGAGTATGAAAATTGATCTCCATTGTATTTACATTATGAATTTGATGTTTATAAGGAAATGGTCATTTAGGATATTCTCCAGGATACATGTTTTTGATAAATTTTAAAATATAATACTCATAATCGGTCCTCTTTATTATCATCATATCCATGTTGTGGATAATTTCCTTTATGATTAGGACATACTCTATGCTATGTTATGTTGATCGATGAATGCTTGGTCAATTTAATCTTCAACAGAATAACCCGAAGCATTGCATTAATTCCTACATGCATATACCATACATCACATCCATATTACATAGACACATAGTGGAATATTATTATGTATAATTACCATTAGTGTACCATTGTAATGGTCCATGATCACATTCCAAAAAATATCTGAAATAATTATGATATTACATTATTTCTAAATATTTCTTTTTCTAAAACTACTTACATTAGTACATCCAAAATATCTAAGGTATTTGATTCTAAATAGAATAAAACCATACTAGTTATATTCCTGAAAACTAATTAGTTTTTCTTTAAAAATTATATTCTTTCCACCACTGCATATATATGTCTTAAATTTTATATTCATCACATGTTGAATATAATTCAAGTATCACTGAACTATAACATGAGTATTCAAAAGCATAAAAACATTAATTATGAAAAGGGAATAATTTCACCCTATTTCCGAATGACACATGAGATAAAATATTTAGTAATACTAAAAAAACTATAATCATTAAACATGGAAGTTATATGTTGTGAATTCTGACCGCTGACATAGGAACCACACTTTATCGTCCACATGGGGAACACACCTTTCTAATTATAATGTCACATTATGTACATAGTTACTATTTTTAAATACAAATATATAATAGGAATATTGAATTTAATAGCCATGATGTATAACTGAAACATTACCATTAATTTATTAAAATCCCAAAAGAAGAAGTGATTACATGCTTCGTTAATTCAGTTTTTTATATTTAAACATTCTCAAATTTATTTAATTTATGCAAATAAAATAACAACATTTTTAATAATTATTGATTGAAGAACATTTAATATGTGAATTTGGATTTGATCATTCCATTTTACCTTTTACCCATTTATCAAATTGTTCATCAAAAGAACTATATATTATCTTTCATTAATGTTCTTATTGAATTGATAACCTTTATTAGAAGGAAATGAAGTATGTTCTCCATAATGATAATTGGGTAATATTAAATATAATTTGAGTATATGGGTGAATATGATGTATGAATGGATCATAATCATCCTTTCAAGTTTACATGTCACATGTTTTATATTAACTCATTCATATCTTCCATTTAGCTTCTCCTCTCAAACGTTGTGGATATGTGACTACATGTAATATCTTCCATGTCATGATGCAGTATCCACAACATGCATTAGATTTGATAATTGGAATCTGAAATAACAATCAATTGTGAAATGCAGGTGTCTCGTGTAATCATTTTACTCATCCACGCTTTCTAAGGTGGATCAATTTGTATTTGGGATATGTGCACCATGAATTTGTGATGTCATAAGACTTATCCAAAATTTATGTACAACTATTTCGAAACCTCTCCATATGTGTACATTTTCATTTTCAAATAGATATTTCAAAATGACAAGTTTTATTGATTTCATTTTTTAAAAAATAAATAGTAATAGATTAATAATTTTATCTTAATTATAGATTTAAAATTATTAATTAATTATATAAGTTATTAAATATCTCCCACTATTTTATAGAACACTAGAAAACATCTAAAATAGAATGAAAATAATCTCTCACATTATTATTCTATTGTAAATTACCCTTGTAACCTCTCTTTATAGTCTACAGGATTTTTCTACACCAGAACTTGGAGAGTTCATGTTTTCCGTTTGACTAACTAACCATATCAACTTGGGGTTCCGTAATCTATTGATTCAAGTCCCATCTCCAAAATTTAGAAAAAAATTACACACATCTAGCCTCCAAATATCCTCATTCTAGAATTGGATACTTCTTTTTACCAACTTATTTATTTCAACCAATCACTCTCATAAGAACTTCCCAATAGTTAGTGGAAACTTCAACTTGGGAAGACAAGCACCTAAAATACCCATTTTTTGATCAAATTAAACTGATGGAAGGCATACTCTAACATACCATTTATTTGATATTGTTATTACTACAAGAAATAATGAAATAATTTCATATCTCATAACCACATACTACGTTATCACACTTACAAATTATCATTAAATCAATTGAAAAAAATCCCATCGCATCACATGTTCATTTTAACATCAAATAGATTCTTTTATTTTATGTTATTGTGAGTATGAACTATGAATACATAGAATAATAAACCATACATGCATAAACATAGATTATGTGATCTAGAGATAATGCTAATAGTTGATCTATTTTGTGAATAATAGATCAAACTATACTCTAAAGTTAAACTCTATGAGCCACATCTATTGTGAATCAAGGTACAACCCTCACCCATCCAATGTGTCTATATACTGTCTTGTGAATCTCTAAATCATGGCACAAAGTATTATTCTACTCATCCTCATGATTATAAAATAATAATCACACTTAAGCAAAGGGGTCTCAACAACATATAATATATATACAAACTTCAACATAGGTGTGCATGCCATATTACATATAAAATGAAAAGGAGAAAAATAAAATATCATTTATTAATCTAATTATATTAAATAAAAATTGAAATAATTCAATAAATAAATAGAAATAAAATAGATAAGCATTATTCGGTCTACATCTCATCGTTAGTGGTTATTCATAATACACTTGTATACAAGGTAAATGAATTGATAAAATTAATCATTGCCAGATTTTTTCTATGGGAATTGTTAAGGAACTATAAATTTATAATACTTTTTAATTCAAAAATATCTATCATTCAGTTATAATATTAATTTCATTATAGAGAAAAAAATTAAATCAATTTAATATTTTAATTTAATATTCAAATTAAATTAGTTTAACATAAAGTACTAAAATATTAAATATTTTCCTAAATCGATATATAATTAATTGAATTATAAAATTAAATTTATTAATGTAATAAATTTTAAAATATATAAAATATATACTCAGTCCCCCAAACCCCACTACACCCATTTCAGGTAAGGCCATCCTTTTGTAGGCCCATAATTGATTTTGTAGTCCCCATGTAGAATCATTTGGGCTATGAATTCCCCCTTAGACCCATTTTGGGTTCCTTATACACACCATAACATTTTTTTGGTGAAAATATATTCCAACATAGCAATTCAGGGTTACATTTATTGGGTTGTTTCTAAGCAGAACAATGAGGGGTGCAGTGGTCGATGCCTCATTGAAATGTTGGGAGAAGAATAAACAACTTCAAAAATGATGGATCATGGCTACTAAACAACGAGGTTGACGTAGGGTATCAGTGGTGATCATCTTGGATTAGATAATCTATTTAAATGAGGTGGTTCATGGTATGATAGTTCTTCTAAATGGGTATAGTGTGGGTGACCCAGTGGTAGCATTCGACTAAGGAGGACTGATGAGATCTAGCCAGATCTGACCACAATTAGCGGCTGGTTTAGGAGAGGTGCATGGAGAGTAGAGATCGGTATCAAGAGACTATGGTGGGTGGTGAAATGGTGGGTTGGGGCTATGGACGGTGACAGATTATGAGGGGTGGTTAGCCAAATCTCATGAGTTGTTTTGGGGGTTTTTTGGTATTAAAATTTATAATGTTTATTTTTAAATTTGAGAAGTTAAAATAATTTGAACATTTGATTGTATTCTATATGTGATGCTACAATTTTCCTATTTATTTTGATATATTTTTTGACACATATATAAAAATATAAATAAATAAGAATGTATTTTTCAGGTCTTTTATTTCATATACAATGTGTTGTTTTTTGAAACTTTTGTTTTTCATAACAGTTATAACAACACCAATGTGAAAACCATGATATTAACCAATTTAATGTAGTTTCAACATTTGTTTTATAAAAAATGACATGAAAAATATTTATTATGTCAGTTGTTATAAAACCATTTGAAAAACAAATATACATAATTTCCAATAAATACATCTTTAGGTAACTCTTATCAAAAACACAGAAAAGAGACGAAAAAACTATTTTATGCACTTGTGATGCACACAATGTTTTTTAATGGATAGTTTTTTTATAAAGTTTATATTACTCAAAAAAATCAAGAAAATATGATATATACTTTCTAATAATGTACATTTTCCAATAAAAGTATTCCTTTTAAAAAATGAAATTCCCCACGTTGCTTCCAGATATGCATGGTGAATATATTTTTCTGTTTTTATTAAGACATTCATGGAGGTATTTATGGATCATTTTAATTAATATTTTCATTTGATTAATTATGGAATTTTTAGTTTGGGAATAGTATTGTATCCTTGTATTAGGATGAATTTTGTTTTGAACCTTGATAAATATAATTACATAGAAGATCATGTAATTGACTTAAGGAATGCAGTCTCAAAACATGGAACATATGACTTTACCAATATCCATCATGCGTGAATAGACATCATAAATTCATGATGTTAGATAATTACAATGAAATATATGATTTTATCAGAACATCATCAGATATTTCAATAACATTTCTCTTCTTATTTCATGGAAACTTCAAAGGGATCCTTGATTTTTTAATGATTTTTTACGTGTTTCTTTTGAAATGATGAATAAAATTATCACCACAACACTGATAATAAATTCTCAATGGTGGGAGATCCCATTTGAGAATATATAGAATGACTAATGATTAAATTGTGGAGAATTCTTATCTTGAAAGGTAAAATTGAATTCCAATTTTATTTCTCATGTTTTTTTGACTTTGGATTAAGCCATGGAAAATTTCCCAAAAATAAAAAAGAAGTATTATAAATCATATTTTCTTTAGATAATTTTTTTATTATTTATCGAGTTATAAATTGTTTACTATAAGATAATATAGATTTTTGGTTACTCTTAAATATGAATTATGTTAATCCATTGAAAATTCATTCGATTCCCATTCATTAATATTTAGGCAATGATATATCTGATAAGAAGGGGTTAGAGATAATGGTGTCCAATTACATGAGCATGATCACTCATATATTTTAGCATGATAACATGAACTAGGTACCACTTCGAGACCCTTTCTGCATTGATAATACATTTCCCATCTCTGGTACACATCCTTGTAAGGCTGGTCTGGTGAATTACTATGTTTCATATGAGATTCTGACAAACATTTAGAAACACCAAGAAAAATATTACAAGAGTGAATATTGTATATATGTGATGAATGATACTTTAAAATGATAAATTTTTAATGATTATGTTAGTAGGACATAATTCCCTAATTTTTCATTTGATTTTGTCCTGAATTAGTTCATACATTTTATAGTGATGGACACATTGCACACTAATGTATTTCAAATAATGTCTTAGAATTAGAATTATATTATCATATATTTTTCAATTATTCTAATTTATATTTTAATTATTTACTATTATACAAAAATATGACCAATATTTTAAGTTATATGAGATTACATAACAACCCTAACTATTATATGAATTTTATATATGTGGGGAAAAAATTTAATGGGTTATTTTCTAAAAATTTATTTCCTTATCATTATTTAAATTGTAGATTATTTTAGAAAATTGTTGTAGGATAAGGCCACCCAGACTGATGAATATATTTTGGTAGGGTAATTTTATCAAGGATAAAATTTTCAAAATTTTTAACATACCATTTATTATAACTATTGACCAAGGTTCTCACTTTTTCTATAAACATTTGTTTTCCATCATTTGGATTTATTAGGTGAAAAAAAAACATCCACACAAAACCATCCCAAAACAAATGTTTTGGTAAATGTATCCAATCATGATTTGAAGATGATATTGGAAAAAAATAGTCCATATATATAGGAAGGATTAGATAATTAAAATGGATGATGTACTATGGTATTATATTAGGTAATTTAAAACTCCTATTAACATGTACCCCTCCAGGATCATTTTTTGGAAAGAAAGATATCTTCTTATGGATTTCATCCATCAAGATAATTACACTATAAATAAATGAAACTGAGATTTATCCACGTCTAGAGATAAATTGATGATAAAAATTAATTAGTAGAAGGATTATATATTTTCATCATATGAAAAATCAAGGATTAAAAAAGAAATATGAACAAATGTTTTTGATAGAATGATCCATAAAATTATGACTCACACAAGAGAAAATGTCATTATATCTATTTAATGAATTAAGTATACTTTTTATGTTGTGTTCATGATTTTTGGGACTTTATATCTTAACTTATGTTTTTTGTAAGGTGTAGTATAGTTAATAAAACACAAGATATGATGGAGATTTATAGTCAAAGGGTGGTGGTTGATGCAGTACTTTTAGGGATTCCCCACACATATAATTCATGTACACGCACAACATATACCCATCATTACATGAAAAAATAAAACTATAGCTAATCCGATCATTTTTTAATAATTATTTTTTGAAAATTTTATTATGATTTATATTTTCATATAATAATTTCATAGAGTCACATTAATCAAAATGTTTCATTTTATGTTCTTGGGGTAAATGAAATTTACAGTAAATTCATTATGATTATTCATTTTTTTCATATTTGAATTCTCTTTTTTTTCAAAAAAATTATTTACATAAAAATAAAAATATAAAAATATACTCTTTTACTATTATCATTACTTTCAATGAATTTATTGAGAATTCACACGTGGTTTTTCCTTCCATATGTGAAGCACAATAATTTTTTAAATTTTTTCACTAGCCATGGTAAATTGTTGTGAAAATTTAATTTTTTCAATGAAAAGTTTGATTTTTTCATTTTCATTTATTTGAGTCATTTAAATCATTAATTTTGGTAACATTCTAGGAAACTTTGGATGCATAATCTCTCCACACAACATCTTAAACAAACATGATATCTAATTTTTCAATCTCATTTGAAGTTATAGTCACGTTTAATAATCTTTTTCATCTAATAAAATAGTCATTCCTAACATTAATTTCATATATGATCGATCCCACTAATGTAAATGATTGAACTATATGTTTGTTCATGATATAAAACTATTGAACATACTCAAAAAAATCAAAACCCAACAAAAAACAATAAATTGGGTAGTAATGAAATGTATAAAAAAATGGGTACATCTAGGTTAGGTGCATGAGGTGTTATTTTTAGGAATGATAAATGAGTTGGTTTTGGAATTGGATTATAAAAGATGTTTAACAAGTTTTGTGGTATGGAATTAGGTAAGAATAAAAAATTTACATGACATTAATATGTTTGATAATAAGGGAAAAGTGAAAATCTGGAAATGATTGGCATAAAAAAATGTGGAATTTGAGGTATACCTTAGTCATAACATGATTCCATTAGATTAGTGTCACTGGTCTCACTATATTTTTATGATACAATTTATAAGAAATTTACATCCATTTTTGAGATTGACTTAATTTTTGGGATTCTTTTAATGCTTTTGTTCTGATCATGGATTAAAAAATTTCAATATGCCTTATTTTCTTGATTACTAGACATGGGGTATTTTCTCAGTAATTTAAAAGGATATGTTTGGGGGAGGTAATAAGAAATATTTATATTAATTATTTTTTTGATAATATTTGATATTATCTCCATAAACATATAATTATTTTAACAACTAATGGAATAATGTCTATTGATATTTAAATGGAAAATTTTCATTAAATTCCATTTTCCCTTTTAAAATTTACCTTATTAATATTGATATTACATTATATATAATATAAATATATATTTTAAATTTTATGGTCATATTAATCAATATTATTTGTACATTTTTCTAGTTAAACTTGATAACTGGATTATACAAAAAGAGGGCGGAAAGTAGGCATTATTGTAGAGATGGGGTGATTTTGAGATGTTGGGTATTGCATTAATTAATGGGAAATAACATATTTATCTTTACAATGAAAGAACTGATATTTTCACATCTATTAAGGGATTATATTCCAAAAGTTTCATTACATAGGATTAAATTCTAGTTCACCAGGGAAATATATACAAACAGTATACAAAAATGGATTAGATTTAGAAGATGATTTTAGTATGTTAGCTTTTTTATATTTCACAAAATACCCCTCTAACACATTATTAAAAACATATTTTAACTCTTTAGTAGTGTTTCAAGAACATTTATTAAGGTTTTATGATTTTTTTCTAGGAATAATATATAACTACTTTTATGATATAAATTCCCATGATTTTAAAAGAATAATATTGGGTTCATAATAACTAGTCTTTTATCAATGGTATGACCTGTTAATTTCTCTGGTGAAATATTTATTTCAACCTTAGAAAAGTGCTCTATAACCTATAAATTTTCCTAGGGGTGTCTAGGGAATTTTTTGAGCAAGAAGATTTGAAAATTGGAAAAATTTTGTAGGTTGTAGGGTTGCCATATAGTTAGTAGTAATCGTGCGAGGTCACATTGTTGGTTACATTTTGAGCAGTAGGGGACACATAGTTTTTCCAAAACTATGTGACCTAAATCATAAAACAATAAGTTATTTAAAATTATTTGTATACTAGGTTTTTTGTACAGTTTTAGTATGGTTAGAGAAAATTTTATCTTTTACCATTTTAGGTCCCTTTTTAGATAGTTTGTTGAACATAGTTTGCACATGGTTTGGAAAAATCATGCATCCAGATGGTGTGACCATGTTTCTGAGGGTAAAATGGATATTTTTTTCTTAATTATCTGGATGTCTAATATATCCTCTTATTCATACCATTTTTAGTGTAGCACCACCTCTTTCTTTAGAATGATTTCTCATCATCCCTAATATAAGGGGTATCATTTCACCTCTTAAAGACTCCGTATAATGTGTTGTTGGAAGCATTGGATAGATAATAGTAGAATCTCAAAGCAACTTTTTAAATATTTATGTTTATTTTAAAAACTTTTTCTGTATTTATGTGTGATCCCATTGACCCTATTTTTAGGGCATTTTACCATTATTCATTTTTTATTAGATCAACTTTGATTCTAAAGACAATATTGGATTACGAGTAATATACTTCCATAAGGCACATGGTCAATTTTTTTCCTTAAAACATGAGTTGTTTTTATATCCTCACTATTATGTCACATGATAACATTTTCGGCGCATCACCTTAAGATGTTTTAATCATCTTTAAATATTTTTTTTCATGTTATTATACTTGTGTTGAGCCTTGAAATATATTTAGATGATGTCGACCTCAACCATATCCAACCCTAGGGCATTCTAGAGTGAAATAAACAATTATAATTAACTTATAAAATGGTCAGAATTCCTTCAAATCATTATCCTTGGGTTGTAAATTAAAATTACCCTTTATCAAAAAAATTCAAAACATATAATATCACCATCTAGGTTCTCTGTTAAACCATGAAATTGAATTTATGTTCCTTTATTAATGAAATATACTATATATAAATTTAAGAGATTAAATTAAGGATGGTTTTCTAATGATAAATAAATTTGGTGATTTGTTTAAATGAATAAGAAAAGATTTTAAGGCTGTGTCAATTAAAACATGATTTTGTTTTATTACATACATGAACTATGATGAATTTTTTATATTGGGATTATTGATTATAATACTAAAGAATTTATCCCACATGATAATAATACTAAATTGTTAATTCCATTAATATTAGTTGTGGAACAATGGTTTAGGGACTCATTAAGCATAGTGTTTCACTTTCCATACATTGGGTGTTGTGCATGATTTCTCTCACTATTATATTTTTATTTGGACATTGGGAAAGACCACCCAAATTCCCCTATTTAGGTTATTGGGGATGACATATAACACAATATATCTCAAGTGATGAATATAACATCTCATATTCGTTACGACATTCATGGAACATACCCTCTATTTGAGAATATAGCACTTTTAGACTTTTTATAGAGGCCTGAGTTATACCCCAATCCAGCTAAAACCACTATCTAGTTATATTACTATGTACATCCTCATGTACATAGTGAATCTACGTGGATGTTTCATAAAAATAATAATAAATATTACTTTATATACAGTTTCTACTCAGACAGCCTACTTCTATTATATATTGAACAAGGTAGAGTTGCAGGGGGTCCTTTAGGAACATGTAATGGGAGAGGATTATTTTATTAGAATTGTTTATTATTCATATAATCTGCACATTGTTGTTGTTGTGTACACCATTTATATTATATATATACAGAGTTGGTTGTGGCCAACTGTGATTTTTTCTCACACCATATACAAACTACCTTTGTTACCCTAGTAGATTACATGTTTTCATGTATGGATATGTGCAATAAATCTATTATAGATTCTTTGTATTCTTTTCTTATAGCTAGGATTAGGGGGTATTGTACCATGAATATTCTTAGGATGCTAGTATATTAGTCTTTTACCCTTTTTGTATTTAGTATATAATGTTTTACATGAATTCCCCATATTTCCCATATTTTTATATCTGCTTGTTATGAATTCATGTATCTGAATCCCCATGTTCAATATTGATATTATTACTATTATTAATGATTTATGCATCCATACTTATTTATAATATAATGATATATCATGCTTTCTGATAAAGTGGGATACATGTTCAGTATTATAGTTTCTATTTATATTATACATCCAGTATATACTGTCAGTTTATTTTTAATTTACTATTTTTCCACTATAATATGAGGGTATAGTCTCACCACCATATCCCCATAGTTCATCAATTATATTTAGTATCCTCTGGAATATTGGGAGGGGTACTTGTGGCCATGTAATCCCCTAACACGAGGAACGGGTTAAGTGGGTCTTGGGTTAGGATGTTACAAACTGGTATCAGAGCATTATTTAGGATTTTCATTACTATTTTGATATTAGATAGGGTAATAGTAGTTAATGGGATTCTGAAATGAACCTATTCATGGGAGTATTTTAACCTTGTATAAGAGGAAAAAAGTTCATAGATTTCATTATTACTATTCTAGTTTCTATTGTGGTTGATATGACTTCACCATTTGGTGACACATATATTTTGTGAGGCTATTGCAACTAGAATTATTGAAATGATGCTTACTGTTTTCATTACTGAATGAAATGAGAGAGTTTAATTCCATGAATTATTATTAGAATTCCAGTAATAATATAATGTGCATTTTTCAATGAAATATTAATTTTTAGTGTGCTTTTCTGGTTACATATAGTTAGTGTTTGGATTGTATATATAGAAATTTGTTAACATTCCTTGAAGATAAAGGGTAATGGAATTAATTAAATGGGAAAATCAATATTAATGGATATTTAATATATATATTGTTGATGACACATTAATTAATTAATTATTCCATAATGTGGGTTTTGGGCCTATAGGTTTTGGAAGATAATGTATTTCTTGTATATATAAAACTCTACAAACAAGAAAAAATTTAAATGTTAAAAAGTGTAATGGTTACCACTAACTGGTAGGCCAATTATATAGTAATGTGTGTTTTCCTATATTCATAGTAATTGAAAACCTAAATAAAAGAACCCCTATTATCTAATATAAGGACTAAACTAGAACCAAACCACAATAGTGGGTAGATTAGGTATGTCTATTATTTTCTTATATCCAGTTAGCATGTTTTCCACCACATAGACTATGATTTTAGAGCAGGAAGAGGGGTGTTACCATTATATAGGAAGGTTATGTACAATTCAGGTTTATCATTTTGGGACAATATAAATAGTTAAATTTCATTATGATGAATGAATTTTGAAATATAGAGTCATTGAGCCACAATGTCCTCATGTCATATGACCTAAAGGTGGTAATGATAATGAACATGAGCTTTCAAGACTTAATCTTCTTGTGGTCCCTCCTACAGTGACACCTATATCACCTCTATTTATTCTGAATATGGGAACCAATGCATTGTTTTGAAAGTGTATCCTATGAATGATGAAAAATATTAAAGGTTTCACCAGATTATCCTTGAATATGGTAGATTTCACATGGGTGTTACAACAGCAGTAAACTCCCACATTTTCTGGGGACGGTGGAAAAAATTATATTGATTATTTCATTGAATATATTATTTCTATATATTATCACCTGCAAAATACTCTATATGGAAGGTTCAATGTTTCTATATATATGATTTGAAATATTCCCAAGTGATGGTGGGATGTTATTAACCCTGAATATTTTCATTGTTATATGGTCTCGGGGGAATTCTATATGATAATTTATGGAAATATATTTCTATATACATTTATGGGTGACCGGGATATATAGTCTATGAAATCCAATTAGGGGGATTTGTTTGTAATGTAATATTCTTCTCATTTCATCGAGATTCATCATTCATCTACTAATAAATCAATTGATTATATTCTGACCATGGGGCGATACAAGGTTTTTTCTTGTATATGCCATCTGATCGTAGGTCAACATCATTTGGAAAAATAATATTTTATAGATAAACAACCATGAAATTATTACTAAGATTAATTTAATGGAATATGATGGTGTTAGTCAGGTCACATCATCACCTATATCCTTTAGTGTTCCCACATGTGGGAGAAAGTGACAAATTGAGGTTTCTTATAGGGGTAAAAGTTGTCTTCTAAATCATACTGAAAACTTCTTGATATTTCACTAGTACAGGATACTAGGACATCTAAGACCTTGGTTTTTACATTATCCAGTGCAATATAGTGGTTGAGGAATAATGGTACATATATAGAACATCATAAGGACTTTTCCATCAGTTCCTAGAGAAAAGGGGTCAACACCTACACCATGTTTCTATATAGGACCTATAGTATCTCATCGTGTATGAAGATGTAATACTAACAACCCCTTAGTCTAAGGTAGTGTTAGAGGAAGAGTATGTATGAATCAAAATTATCATTTCTAGAGGATCAGGGTATCTTAGTATAATAAGGTTGTGACTTAGGGCCATGGAATTTGCTAAGTACAAGTAGTAAAACCTATAACGGGGGAGTAGAGTGTTAGACCTTGTAGAATTCGAGGTACAATTCTTGAAGCTTCCATTATATGGCCTACTTTATTTGAGATAGGGGAATCTAATTATTTTATATGTTATTTGATAATGGATAGTCTAGGCATCATTATTGAATGATTATGTGTCATGATGTCTTTCGATACCTATTAGGTGTACAATAAGTGATATTTCACCAATATATATATTTTCCCATTGGTATAGGTGTTTATTTGATCATATGAGACCATTCCATCCCAGACATGAGGGGTTTTGATGTAATTATCATGATGAATTGGATAGTACCATATCAATACCATGTAGATAGATATCTTCTGAGGGTTATGATTACATAAATATAGGGTTATAGGATAGTTTATAAGGGAATGTGGGATGTTCTTTCAAATCAAGATGGACCTGAGAAGTACAAGATGGGTAGTGTGATGGATCATATCAACAGTATCTTTTTAGATGATCATGGGTTAGGACCCACTATTTTCATTCATATAGTTTATTATTTCATGGTTTTATTCCTTGATGAATATTATGCACCACATCTAGTATGAGAGGAAGAATTAATCATTTATATAGTTCCAAGAGAAGCACCAATGAACATAATATCTTATAGGATGACATATATATAGTTTTTGGAGTTCATGAAATCATTGGTGGATCGAGAGGCTAAAGGATTTATATTCCCTATCACTCTTTTAGTGTTCACCCATCCTATTTTCTAGGAAGGTGGATGGTACCTTTATGCACTGTGCGGATTTCTGATTGTTAAACCAACTTCTGGTTAGGAACCAGTTTCCAGAACCTCAAATATATGACTTATTTGATCAGATATGAGGATAGTATGTGTTTTCAGATATTGATCTATATTTGGTCTATCATCATGTGTGTGGTAAGTAGTTTTACATACATCACACATCTTTCGGTAGAAGGTGTGGTCTTCATGATAACCTTGTTTTGTCATATGATCTAGCAAATGCACTGACAATTTTTATGGATCTTATGAATTCGGTTTTCCACACGCATATAGATTCATTCATTGTATTATTTTTGGATGAAAAATTATTGTATTACCATTCTTGACATGACTATTCCCAATATAAGGATCATGAAAAATACACTAAGATAAAATTGGATCTATTTAAAGATTCCCAAATGCCATATCTATTTTATCCAAGTCCACTTACAAGATTATATCATCTCAAAATTAGGAGTTTTAGTAGTAGCAAAGAATGTTGGAGATTCAGTTTACCCTGATAATACCATGAATGTATTTTAGATAAATATTTTCATATGGATAGCTAGTTATTATGGATGCTTCATATAGGATTTACAACTCCTTTTAGTTACACCTAATAAAATGTTGAAAAGGTGAGTGAAATACATATTATTAGAACCAGTGTGAAAAATACATTCAATAATTAAAATGAACAATAACTTCATTACCAATACCGATTCTTCTATATCTAGATAATAGTTATATAATTTACTATGATTCATCTAGTATCGAGGCATGGAGTAGTTATGATGTATGAAGAGAATGTCATCATGTACGTGTCCCGATAGATGACGCCCCATGTTCTAAATTACTCAATGGATGTCCTCGATCTAGAAATCGTTTTAAATTTTCTATGTTTTTGGAGACACTATTTACTTCTATAGAGTTATTTTTGTATTCACATATAACAAAATAATTTACTACATATTTGCACAGTGTACTCTGAATCTCAGGCAATGTTGATGTGTTGGGTACCTGTAATTCTTGGATTTAGATCATACTTGTATACCTAGAATAGAAATTCCCATAATTGATGTTTTGATCCATAAGACTCAAATTCAGGTTGTTCATGAGGCTAGTGGTGAGTGTTAGATGATGGACATGTACTCAATGATGCATGATTAGGTTTAGGAGGACCATGACAAAACAATCCTAAAAATGTAAGGGTGACTTATCCTCTTATGGAACTACTAATACTAGGAAACCATTCAAATCATGAAGGCCTATTCCAAATAGATAGTATCTTAGATGATGTTCAAATTCTGGTTGGACCTTGGATAAGAATGATAATTTATACCATCATGACTTTCTATAGGTCCAAGATCGCATCAAAGTGGAGATGATATAGATGTTTTATGACTTACTTATGGAATAAAATCATGGCGTCAACAATATGTGATGAGAGATACATCACTAATATTGGTGGCCGGGTAAGAAATATAATATTGATGGATTTATTAATTGGTGTTCCAACTACTAGTAGGATAAGGCATAACATCCGTGATTTCATGGATTTTATGGCCATAGTGCATTAACGAGTGGAAATGGGATGATGTTTCAAGGGAATTAGTGATTTTTTCACCCAAATCACCTCCCAAAAATGATAAATGGTGGGTTTTAATTGACAAATAAACGATGTTATCACATTTCATACCTATTTATAAGACCTTATAGGTAGAAGAGATTTGAAGTATATACATTGGGGGGTGTCATGTGTCTTCATGGAGCTCCATGATCTGTCATATCTGAAAGAGATTATGTATTTTCATAATGGTTCTAGTAGGGGTTACAGAAGACCATGGGTATACATGTTCTTCTAAGCATGACGTATCTCTTATAGATAGATGAAATGATAGAGTACACGATTCACATTCAGGTGGAAATTCTATGTGCATTTTTCCTTAATATCTGGGGTTCTTGATAGAAACACATAACCCCTATTGACTTTTCATATGATAATATTTTACCTGATACCATTTAGATCACTCCTTATAAAGCATTATTTTTATGGCCTACTCAATAAACTCTATTCCTTCTAGAGGTAGGGGTGGCATACATTTTTGGATCAAGTCTCTTTCCTGAGACTACATATCTTTTCGATTTGATCAGTAAGTGCTTGATGATAACTCAATATAGACATAAGTCATTTGCCAATAGATGTCAGCGACACCTTGAGTTTACATTCAGGGAATGGGTTTTCTTGTAAGTTTTACATTTTTTGGGGAATAGTTGAATTATAAATAAGGGTAATAATTCTTTATGTTATGTTTTTCATTTGAAAATAAGAAATGAATTGGACCATTTTCTTATAGGATAGTGCTTCCTCATAAGAACCAGTCTACGAGTGATGTATTACATCTATCTCATCATCAATGATATTATCTAGATCCATAATATTTTTTGTATCATGACTGGGATTAGTAAGATCAGGATAGTTCTTTCAAGAGCTATCTAGTTTGTATATTGGATCTGAGTATGGAAGAACTACGAGTTTGTTCAATGAATCTAGTATTCTTTCTATGGTAGAAAAGATGAGTACATGATGAGACTATAGATAAGGAGGCTGATATATGAATTTAGTGTTAGTTATTCATTTTGGAAACCACCACTGTATACTCAATTATAAAACTCAGGGATGAGTTTCTTAATAGAGGGGTGGTTGTAGCCACACATCTATTCACAAAGTCATGGATTGTTTATTTCAGTTTAATTTTCTTCTACATCCTTCGTAAAAATGTTATATGGCCTAAAGAGTGTTCTGTGGGTTTTATGGGCTAATATAGAGCAAGAAGATCCAAAAAATTAAAAAATAGTGTTGTTTTCACGGTTACCATATGGTTTTTACTAACCGTGTAGGGTACTTTTTTGGTTATTGGGACCACACGGTTTCTCTACAACATTCAACCTGAATTGTTTGACCACGTGCTATTTAAAAAAAATGATATTGATTTTTTCATGGTTTCAAATAGTCAGGGAAACCTTGAACCTTAACCATATGGGTCCCTATTATGATATTGAGGTGAGCATGGTTTTTACCAAGTAAGGCCAAACTGTACAGGAAAATCATGCGACCAAACCATGAACCCCAAATGTTTTTGTGTAAACTGAATATTTTCCCCTTAATGAAGCAAATAATATAACCCACCTCTTCTTCCACCCATTTAATTTTCATCAAGCCTCCATTCTCCACGTTAATCTTTATTTCTCTCTAATCAATTAATTTCTATTACTCATACATTCAGAATCTTAATCTATAGAAATCAGAAGTGTCAGATGAAACTCAGTAAGATCATAAGACTGCTTACTTCCGATTTTAGTTTCTATTCTAATATGTTTCACTATTTTTGTGTGAGCACATTCAACATATTTTTTGGGAATTTGATCATTCATCATTTTTCTTATATTATAATCTAAATCTAAATCTGATATTGGACGAAAATTCAAATATACCATTATGGTATGTGGGATAGAAGTTTTCCTTAAAATTTGAGTAGATTTTATAGCCTCTTCATAGTGTTTCACACCATCCATTATCATCTATTTTCTTAAAATTAATTATTCATATTTTAATAAAATTTTACATGATTTTATACTCTCATTGAGTCTTGAAATTTGTTTAGAGGATATCAACCTCAAATATAGCCTCCCATATGGTGTGACATACTGAATTTACCCTTTATAATTTATTGATTAAATGACTGTAACACCTTCAAAGAATTCATATTTGTTTGAAAAATGAAATTCTCTTCGGTGAGTAATTTATTAATTGATAATAAAAACTTAAAATTTCTTCGATTAACCATGGAATTGAATTCAAATTCCATGATTAATTTAATGTCTTGTATATAAATTAAATATTTTAGTTACAAGATAGTTTTATATAATTAAATGAATTAAAATTTTAAAATAAAATGTATAATAATGGTTGTAAAGGTAGTAAGAATTGGTGAATGATTATATAATATTCCTTATATGAACTGTGATGCCTTGGTTATATTAGGACTATGGATTATGATACTGAATATAAGATCCCACATGATATTAATTTTAATTTGATTAATCCATTATGAATGGTCATGAGTAAAATGATAAAGGAATTTTTTATCATGGTGATTTACTATTTCTTATATCAGGTGTTAAGGATGATTTATCTCACTATTGTACTATTTATTTGAGAGTTGGGCATGATGGTCTGTGTTCCTCAGTTTAGGGTGTTGGGATGAAATCTGACCCCACCTATATCAAGTGATGATCATGACATCTCAGATTCATTATGATATTCAAGAAATGTACCCATATTATAGTCTATAGCTCGTTTTGACTAGTAATTAACAATTGAGTTATTCCCTAGTCCATAAAACACCAACTATCCAGGTATATTATTACTTATTTACCCCTAAACATAGTGAATATATGCGGATATGATATATATATGAATATTTTGTATATATATATATATTACTATATGTGTGGTTACTGATCAGACACACTTATTTCGGCATATGTCGAAGCAGGTAAATCCACCAGGTGTCCTTTTTTATCCTGAGTCAGTTGAGGATTATTTATTCATAATTTTTTATTATTATTTTTGCATGAAAACCATTTTTTATATATACACCACATGGATTACTTCTACACACCATCAGTTTTGGGCTATTGGGATTTTGTCTCACACCCTACTCAGGCCACCTTTAGTACCCATGTAGATTACTTTTATTTAAGGATGGACATGGGAAACTACTTTATTATAGATTCCTAAAATGATTTAATTATATATTGTATCATGGGAGTAGGGGACCAAGAATACGCTTGAGATGCTAGTGGAGAAATATTTTGTCCTTTTGTATTTCTTTTAACATGCTACATATGGTTTTTCCATGTTTCTTGTTTTATAAATCATCTTTCCTTAAAATCATGTATATGGCTCTCCCTATTGGATTTTGATATTATATTTTTTGTTGTTTATTTACATTTCCACTTCCATTTAGCATATTCTAATATATCATGTTTTTTGCTATGACGAGTTACTGGTCCAATGATATAGTGTCTATTTATAATATTATTCTACTGTCTATTATTAGTTTATTGATTGTTGAACAATGTTCAACTCTGTTATGATCATATAGTATCCCCAACATACCACCATAGACCATTTAAATTTGTCAGAAGCTTCAAGAATAAGTGGAGTCACAGTTGTTGCCATGTAACCCATTAACTCAAGGAACAGGATATGTGGATACCAGTTTGGCTCATTATAGGTTCAATAGATTACATGATATTCATAATTGATCTAAGATATTAATGTAACCCTTTATGACTTTATGATATATTTCTTTTTAAATAAACATGTTCTCCCTGATATATTGTGGAACACAGAACCTTAAGTATAAATGAAAAATAATTTAGTATACAATTTCAACATTGTAGATAAATGAGTGTTTATGAATATTAATAACTAAATTATTAATATTATAGTTACATATTTATTAAATATAATATAATAAAAATTTAAATGTTTAATAAAATATTTCTAAAAAATGTCATTTTTCTTAAAGAGGGTTTACTCATGATTTTAGAAGATAATATAAAATTAAATTTTACCACTATTATAACATGTTTATGAAAAAATTATATTCATTTCTGAAATCATAATATCAAAATTATCTTAGGGTGAATTTCTGGGACTCTTATGAAATGATTCATTATTCTAGAGATAGTGAAAAAGGGATATTTTTTGAAAAATCCCATCTCATTTATTTAAAAAGTAATTTTTTTAAAAATGGATTTACAAGTAAAATTATTTAAATTATATTAATATTTGACTATTTAATGTAATTTTAATCATTGTAATTACGAATTTTGATATAAAAAATTTCTATACTTATGCGATTTTTCTCATTGGAAACCATCTTTTTCATCACATGTTTTTATAAATTTGAAATATGATTCTGGAACAAATGTGATAAAAATACACAAAAATGGATTCCATATAGTTATTCAGAACCATTTATATTGTCTCCTAATTTCAACAAATTTTTTGACTATTATTAATAGAAAAATATGTAAAAATTAATTATAAGAGATATGATAAAAACAGATCTACATGGGGTTAAACTAAAATGATAAGAGGGAAGATGGCCTTAAACAAATAAAAATAAATTGGATGGATATATTTCTTTTTGATAACCTCAATTTTTTATAATAATCCATTTTTACGATTTTTATCATGGTAAAAATGTATGTTTAGTTGATTCTGTTCATAAATTACATGTGTGTCATGTCCCTCATTTATATAATCCCACACCCTTGGGACCATTATACATAACTACCAAGTAATTTTTAATTTCAAAAACCTATAATATTGTATCTCCAATAAACTTATAAATATTATTGAGATTTTTTGGTTCCCAAAATACCAACCTAATTTTCCTTAAGAACATATCCAAAATAAGTCTTCTCTAATAGATAGTAATTATCTTAACAAATATCTTTAATTTTATATTATTTTTCAATTTAAATTATGTATTAATAGTTACAATATAATAACCCCATTATATCCCATATAATTATATGTTATTATGTTTGTGGTATAATATTTATCCATGTCCTCCTCCATCAAATTTGAAATGAAATCATCGATCCTGTGCATGAAAAATTTCCATCTCATGAACCAATGTAACTCCATTTCCATGAACAATTCACATTATTATAGAAAATGATGTTTTTATGTATATATATATATATATATATAAGTTTTATGATTTTATTTTAATTATTGATATTTAATATCACTTATACCTTCATAATTTAAATGCTGTTTGAAATACGATAATGTTGCTTGTGTGTACGGAAGACAACCGCCTTGCGAAGTGATGTGATTCATTTTTCACATACTATTTACCTAGAAAGTAACAAGGTTTAAGTTAATGAATATATTTCATATATATATATATATATGAAATGATATATATTATATGAAATAAATATATCACCAACTTTATTACTATTTCCTTCATTAATTTAATGATTTCATCACTTATGTGTATATAGGACTTAACATCTCCATAAAGTGTTGATACTTGTTTTCCATATCCTAAATTGAGAAGAATTATAAAATTTTATACAATGTGTAATTATGATATTTATTACAATAATATAATTATATTATTTATTAATCACTCATATACGTAAGAACAAGAATGTTCCTGATGAAACAAAAATTATAAACAAAATGAAATTAATAATCGAATCAAGGAAAATAAAATAATATTATTAACGAATTCATGGTAAAATTAAATAAAAGGATCATATATGATGATAAAGATATATATATATATATATAGTTCTATTAAAAATTAATTAAATTAGTCAAATGAATATATAAATTTTATGTCACATTCAACCTAACGAATGTGTGACATAAAAGATTTCATATCAATTTCATTTCATTGAGGAATGTTGTAATATCAATCACCAAATTTATATTATATACTACATGAGAAGAACCATTGGGTTTTTTCATCAACATAGATTTCCAGATCATATGAATTCATCATGTCTAAGTACACCAATGACCTATCATTCTTATGCTCACCTAGGCCACTTGCAACGGTTCTATTGGAGTGTTTCCAGAAGTAACATTGAGCCAAATTATTGGATTACAGTGTTGTTATATGCGACTTAAAGTCATTTTTGTTGTAATATTTTAATCTATAATGGAGGACATTCCAATGTTGTTTTTTTGTTCCTGATGTAATGTGATGTTTTTGATCTTGAGAAAATAATGTTTTTATACTAGTGTGTTCCATTTTTTTGGAAATAATAAATCATTAACCATTCTAAATAAAGGTTTCACCCATGTTTATCTTTTTAATTCCAGTCTTGTTGATAGGAGATTCTTGACTTTTGAATAGGATGCATGAGACTCTTCAAATATCAAGGCTCCCACCATAGGCCCCAACGTAAAGCTCATGTACAGTTAGAAATCCCAGGGGTGTGAGGGGCCTTGGTCTTATTTTTCCATCAATGTGGGAATGGATATAGTTTATTAATCTTTGTTGTGTCGATTTTTTAAAGATTCATGGGTTTAATTTTCTTTCGTCATGTTCTTCCCCCTTGTGGTGATGGTTTTTTGGCTAGTGGGGGCTTGTTGGTCAGTTTGTGGAAAGTTTCCATGTTATCCCGTTGAAGATTTTCTATATCAGTCTCATCTCCTTGGTTCTTAAAGGTTGGGATACCAACTGTGGGACATTTTGTGATCTCTTTTTATGTTTTTTAT
This sequence comes from Viscum album, assembly GCA_963277665.1. Lineage (NCBI taxonomy): Eukaryota > Viridiplantae > Streptophyta > Magnoliopsida > Santalales > Viscaceae > Viscum > Viscum album. The sequence continues at coordinate 507,351,172 of OY728150.1, forward strand.
CATAGTTTATTTTTTATGGTAGTGAGTCCATTCCAGACACCCTTTTTTAAATTTCTGTATTGTTTCAGTTATTTTTTTTGTTTCAGGAAATGGGTGTGAGTTCTTTTTGGAAGTGGTTGAGATGTATTGGGTTAAGATTTTGGATTATGGTGGTGTGGGAATCCATAGACATTTACCGATCAACTGTATGATGTTTTGGATTTCTAAGGGAGGAAAGAGTTATTGTGGGGAGAACTACCACAACTGGTTTTTTTATAGTGGATATTTTCTCTAGTCCATGTTTGAGCCTAAACCGTTCCTTCAAGTTTATGGTGTGAAAGGTTTTTATTATTGAAGTGATCTTAATTTTATATTTTTCCATGAAATTATTACTTTGTTTCCATCAGAATTTTTTTAAGATATGATGAGTTCTTCATTTTGGAAGCAGTCTACATACATTTGGAGCATGGTTAGTGAAATCGTGTGACCTTCTCTAGGTAACTGTGTGGTTTAAGTGTTGGTGGAAGAGTCATGGGGTAGGGTTTGAACACGTTTTTTAAAACCATGTGGTAAGAATGTGGGAGGTTATGTATTGGAAAATTAGTGTTTGGCATGGTTGATTCATGGTTTAAAATCTATGCGACCTAACTATTTAGGTTCCCAATTGTTTCCATCACGGGGCGAATAAATGTCACTCATTTTTTCAAACCATTCAGCCCATCTATGTCGGTTCCCAATATCATAAAAATTTTGAGATTCCCAAACTACCCTCTCAGGTTATTAACCCAAAACACCTCCTTTCACCTCCTCCTGGTTTGGGTGATCCATGGGGTGATTACCCCTTCTTCTCAAAGCCCCCCTCCTCCTTCATGGCTATATCTAAGGAGATTATTCATGTTTGGGGCCAGATTATCAAGGTAAATATCATCTACTATTAACCATATTCCCATTTCCTCCACTTATTCTTTAGATATTCTTCTTCATATGTCATCTGGATCAAGGGGTTTTGTTTCACTTAGTTTATGTTAGTGGTTTTGTTTGTTTAATTTATTTCCCTGGATGCTCTTAGTTCATGGGATCTTGGAAAGGTGGTTTTAGGTTTACGTTATTAAAGTTCCATGAGATTGACATAGTTTACCCTATTCACATGCATTTTTAAATTAAAAATCATTCATTTGATGCCTTTCCCACCCCCATTATACGCATAATAATGATGTGTGATCTTTGAAATGGTTTTTTGGAAGGCATAGTACTTTTTTTTCCATTGTTATGTGTTAAATGTCATTTTTTGTCTAAAATTTCACACGAAGTGTTCAATTAATTGCATGTTAGGATTTCACATGAGTCGTGTGATATCTATTGAATGGATCGGCTAGGTGAATATATTTATGACATGTGAAATGATGATTTGGTTTCTTTAAATGGGGTTTCAAAGTGGTATTTCATTTAACGAAATGTTGTATTTTGATTTCAAGAAATATATGGCATGCAATGGTGGTTAATGGCCCATTTGTCCTTTTAATGAATGTGGATTGACATGAAAATGTGACAGGAATTTTAAAATGTAGATTTTATGAAATGTTTATGAAATGGGAAATGGTGTATTTTATCTTTTTGGATAGGTGATTTGTTTCTTTGAAATGGTTGTTGTCTTAAATCATGTTTGAGCTTCGTTTGTCACTTTGATGAAAGTAGTGAAATGTTATTATCATGAAAAAATATACTTGGACAATCCTCCTACCTTGTTTATAAATAGTGGGTTGGATATGCTTATTATGGACTCATTGTGACCCATTTGATTTGAGTTTAATGGAGAATCGTCAGTCTGGACTCCATTGATATATATATATATATGTATTGATAGATATTGGTCCTTTGGGTGACTCAGGTGACACATATTGGGTAAAATATTATATATTTGTATGTGATTGGATGCTCTGTTAGCATCAGTTGGCTCACCATATTCTATAGTTTTGACATGGAGAACAATTCATAGTAACTTGACTCTCTAAGAATGATTGATGTGCTAGTTATGTTATGGACTACCTGTGGCCCATAGTTGGGTGATATTTGTTATTATTGTTGTGGGATTATTCCCCTCGGTGTGTTCCATGTGGGGTGTGGTCGAGCATCTTATATAATTTTGAATATATCGAGTGATCCATGACCTCACATATTAATCAACATATATTGGTATGTTATAGATTCTTTACTATCTTTTAGTTTTCACCCATTTCTACTGTAACTTAGTTTCTTGTAGTCAGGATTGATATGATTGTAAGTTGTTTAATCATGGGTTCATAATTCCATTTCCCTTATTATATGATTATTGTAGTTTTGTTATGTGTGGTATGTTTCATTGGGAAGTGATGTGTTGGTTTTCAAAGGTATTTGGTAAATGTTCTAAAAATAGAAATGTTTTATACACAATTGTTCCATTTTTAAGTGTAAGAATCGATTTTCTCTTGAAAATATTAATGTGTCATGAAAGAAAAATATAATGGATTTGGAATTGAAATTTAAATGGATCAAATATTATTTTATCATGAAAAATGTGGAAAATAGTAATTTTATTTATTGTATTTTAAACATGAAGATGTTATTTTAATTTAATGGAAGTTCATTGGGAATAGATTTATTTGGGAATTCATATTGAGTTTTAATACTCACACATATAGTTTCATCATTTTTTTATCTTGTGTTGAAGGTCTCAACTTGGTTTCTGTAACACCCCAAGCTTCCATAGTAGGCTTCTCTTTGAATAATACAGTAGCGTGTGTTGTATGCAACTTCGAGTTCTAACACACACCACAACCAATCAAACTAGCCGTTATGAATAGTAATACCCACTTTTTGAAATTTTATACATTTTATCTTTCAAAATGGAATTCATTTTTGGATTCGAAATATCAAAATATGCTTAGGGTGAATTTTTGGTACTTTTCTGATAACTTTCATATTTTGATGAATAGTGAAAATTACTAAATTTTAATTAAAATCAAAATTTTTAATCGAAAAACTTAATAGTGATAAATTATGAATTTGAGTGGTTTTAAATTATATTTAGAATATATTTTTACAATTTAATCCAATGTTGGTCATTGGACATAATTTCAAATTTAAACCGGACCTAAACAAGTGTCAATCTTTTGATAGATATTGTTTCTTAAAAACACACTTTTTGTTTTGACAGCGGGAATTAATTTAAAATTAATAAATGAAACTTCTATGTTTGAATTTGGTAAAATATACTTCATTATTTAATTTTTAATATAAAAATTAGCTTATGGTAAATTTTTGGTATTTTTCTGAAAACGTTTAATTTTTGATGAATAGTGAAAAACACTGAGTTATAGTTTAAAACCGAATTTTTATTTAAATAATTATTTATTTTATTTAAATTATTTAATGTCAAAACAGATACATAATACCTATATAAGTTCAATGTAATTTATTATAGTTGGTTTATAATAATTTTAGATATATAAAAATTTTATTGAACTTTTCACCGTCTTTTACCCACCTCCTAGGAGCTTTTGCAAATTCACATAAAACTTAATTTTACCACTTTTGTGAGCTGAATTTCAAAACTCCGAGAGACACGGTTAATATCAATGAGTAAAATGCGGTTCAATGAGATGAAAATAATTTTTGGTAAATAGTAACTTTTTAATATTATTTACCACTGTTAAAAGTAAATAGGGTAATTAAGGGTAAAAATGATATTAATATTACCCTCACACATGTCGTAATTCTATTGGAAAAGTTTATGTAGACCAAAAACAACCTTAGGAATAAAATATTATCTTTTAGGTCCACTTGTATTAGATTAAGCCATTTATTATTATTTAATTCAAAGAAGAGTTAAAAGAGTTAAAATCAAAGTTTAATAACAAAAACATTTTTAATATAGGGTTTTTCATAAGATAAATTAGATTATAAATATTAATTATAAATATAAAAAGATTTCCGATATCATGGTATTTTATTTATAATTTTTAGACATTATATAAATAAATATATTTATGACACAATGACGATGCAGTAATTACCTTATTCATGGAAGAATCAAATAAATGGTATTATAAATATTAATATAAATATAATTTCAAAGTTTTTATGACATAAAAGAATTTTATAGGTGAATATGACATGTTATTATTGATTCAATGTATTTAGTTTTAAGTAATCATGTTTTTATTATTTTATCAAAAATAAATACCAAATAGTGTCAAAATTGACATAAAATAGTTTTTAAAACATATATTAGATTATTAATTGATATAATGGTCCTAAAAATCTAAGGTTCGGCCAAAAGACCTATATAATAATATATATGACATTAATGAACCAATTGGTGTTCTATTGGAAGTATATAGTACGTTTATTAACCATATAGTGTAAGAATACAAGAAGACATGGTAAAAGTTAAATTATATAACATAGAGTTAAATCTAAATGATAAGGTTAAAATGGTAACCTAAACTTGTATAAAACCTATTGGTTGAGTTGTTTCCGGCCTATCCCCACCTTATACTATAAATAATAAACTTTGGATCCATTATAAACCTAATATTAATTTATTATAAAATAGTATTTTATGTTTTTCTTAAGGTGCCCCTCACCCCTCTTATAAAAGGGCACTCCTCCTTCTCTCTAATTCACACCTTCTAATCCATTTGGATGGGCCAAACCCAGCCCAAATACCCTCTAAAATATCCTACCCTCATCCTAGAGGTATTATTTTTATCAGAAAGACATCATAAGGAACCCTTTTGATCAAATCAAAAGGAAGAACCCGATGAAGAGGTAATGATTTCATCACCCTCTTTCAAGTTCCTTTCTTCTTACACTTCCTTTTTCTTTGTTGTTTCCATTATAAAATAATAAATCTAGTATATTATATATACTGTGATGATATTATAATAATGGTACAACCAAATTAATTATTCTATCCACCATTTGAATGACATGTCACCATATGTGCGTACGTACGACTTACCATCTCCACGTCGTGGTGTAATTGTTATTCAATACATTATTATTTGGATGGGTATAATAATGATGTGTATTTGATGTAAATAATTAATATAACATGATAAGGATTCTGTATATAATATATAACGTCCAATTATATATTATATTAATATCAAAAGAATGATATTTTTGCTCGTGCGTACGTACGGATTACCGTCTCCACGACGCGATGAGATTCATTTCCATGTTCACAATTCATCGAAGATTATAAAAATATATATTACTAATAAGTATGTAATATATGAAATAATAATTCTAATGGTGATATATATATTTATATATATACGTATTTATGTACTTACATATATCATATTCACTTAATTCCATTCAATACTATATGAAAACAAAAACAGCGTTTAAGCGTACGTACGGACTACCGTCTCCATAAATGGTGTTTTCCATTTCATATATATGTCTATTATTAATTTTTATATTCTAAATATATATGATAAATAAATCATGTTTTATATTCTGGAATTATTTAAATCATGATCTAAGTGATACAATCAAGAGTAACAAGTTAAAACACTTGCGATAATGAAAGTGATTATTACCCGAAATATTAATATAACATGGAAACTATTATTAAATGGGTAGTATAAAGTCATAAATGAATAATGTATGATATCATAAATATTAATATGGTTATGGTATAATTTAATAACATACTATAGTCTTCATATAGGAGTCTAAACGTACCCTTGACTAAAGGAAAGTGCAAGGTAAGGGGTTTTCATCTCACTCCTTATTCTCATGAGATTCATGCCATATTCCCTCTATTACCTTTTGTGTGGTGTATGTACTGCACATAATTGCATTATTTTTGTAATACACTTCAATTTATGTGTATTTACATATTCATTGTATGATACCTCTTTCATGGGGTGTATGTTTCGTAAGTTACCAAATTGGTAAGGGTTTATTTCACAATCTCTTCATTATCCGAGGTTGTTTATACATAATTATCTACTAGGACCTCTTTATCATCCACATCCATGTTTCTTAAAAATTTCTTTCAAAACATTTTTACTATTTAATAGAAAATGTGTTAAATTAATTTATACCCTTATTTGACTTTATATGTTTTGAATGGAATCTTTACGTCGTTTTAGAAACAAGTTACTTTTTTACCTTTTTGACAAAATTAAGGTAAGAATGTCTTTTTTTAACTTATACAGAGGGTGCGATTATTCACCGCCATTATTACACCTTTGAAGCTTCCCTCACAAGATTATAAAGATATTTTCAAAATAAATGATTTCTCTATAATTATGTGACTTTTAAATGATTAAAAAAATATATATTTCTCTTAAATAGTTTTGATTTCTTCTATGTCAACATCCATTGATAAATTTTACACTTGTTTCAAGTTGATTTTTTATGATACAAATCATCCATATTGTATTTAAGGTTTTGTGATATGTTTGACTATGGATGAGTAATTTTTATTACATTAATGGTTTATGATTAATGTTTTGAGATTTCTTATGTTAGTTTTAATAAGAATGTTTATGTTATATTTTATCCTCTTCAAAAGATGAATGTGTTGGACTAGTATGTTCTGGGTTGGGGATCGGTAAATGTAAGCCCTCCAGGTTGGGGTCTGGTTACAGCAGACACTCCGGGTTGGTGTCCGGTTATTAGAGGCACTCCGGGTTGGTGTCCAGTTATTAGAGGCACTCCGGGTTGGTGTCCGGTTATTAGAGGCACTTCAGGTTGGTGTTCGGTTATTAGAGGCACTCCGGGTTGGAGTCCAGTTACAGAGGCTTTCTGGGTTGGGTTTTGGTTATAGTTATCCCCTAGGTCTTGGAACGAGGCCTTGACAAATAAATTAATGTTTAGCATTATGCATTCCATCATTATGAAAGTAGTTATTGATATTGCATGTTATTATTTGACTAGTAGAATATACATTTGAATAAGTAAATGACATTATTTCATTTTATTTTTTCCATATTATGCTGAAGTTCATGTTTAAAAGGACTTTGTTTTAGTTATACATTGCCATAAATGATTATGCTTATTTATGAAAGTTTCCACTATATTGTTATCCTGACTCAGCATCTAAGATCACCCCTTTCTATGTTTTATTTTTTCCAAGATTACAATAAGTGTATTGTGATTGATATGCAGGGTTACGCCAAGCGAATAATGGCATTCATAAAGGAGTATTTATGTTGTTTTGTATGTTATAAAGTATAATGTAACATTCATGTATGTAATCTATTTTCCAAGACTTCTAAATCGATCGGTCCTTAAGGACTTGATTCCTTGTAATCATGCCAATGTATTAAAATAATGCACCGACTCTGGGTAACTAGGGTCGGGGCGTCAAATTTTCGATCAATATGGGTGATTCTTGATCTTTTTATTGGAGAGTGACCCTCAGTGTCCCAAAGAGATATCATGGTAATATTGTTTTGTTAGTTTTGTTGTATAGTTTTGTTTCATTTGTAGACTCTTTTATATAAATATGTTTAGTTTTTATTTATTTGTGATTAGTCAGTATTTTATGTTTCTTTTATTTTGTTTATTAATTTTTATTGGGTGAAATTGTTTCCTTTGTCTCTATATTGATTCCTAACACTAGTTTTTAGCATGTGGGAAATGGTAATTCCCTTTGTGACTTTCCATAGATCGTCTCAAGTGAACGGTTTAGGGTTGACCTAGGTTGTTTCATAATAATATGTATTAAGATCCATCCCCCAACAAATTTAAATCATCTTGGAAACAAATGTGAACGGTTGGTCACCGACTAATCTCATTCCATGAGACTAATAATGTATAAAGGGGATATAATTACCATATTCCAACCCATATAATTTGTGTCCAAAAAAATCCTCATATATTTAAATATAAATTTTCATCCTAATAAATGTGCCTTATCAACTATTTTTTGAGTAAATGATACATATTTATCAACATTTCCCTAACAAATCAAATAACATTTAATATGAACACCATATGTAAAAATGTTATATGATTTTGGAAATTATCATATCCATCATAAATTAATATGGAAATTAAATGAAATATATATTTGAATGTAAAAGGATTATAATAATGTGATTGTTTCAAATGAATGTTAACAATTACAAAAGAATGTGACATTTATATGATAATTGTTACTACATGGAAATTTATAAATAAAAACCATTATATGAGAAAAATAAAATTGAAAGTTAGAATTACATAAAATATGAGTGATAAATGATATTACATGAAAAAGTTTTAGAATAAACACCACCAAAAATGACACATATTGAAAATGGTGTATGCCCCAGAGAAGAAAAAGTGAAATAAGAAATCCTTACCTAACAATTGCTTTTGGAGGAACTCACCTTAAAATCCACCGTAATGGTTTAATAAATGTTTATAACTTATAAAATAACCATAATAATATTTATAATATAATATTTTATATTATTATAATATTTTATTTTGGTTTTTGGTAACAATAATTCACCATTTTCACTATTTCACCTTTTAACTGTCTAGTTTTTGAAGTATGTTTTTAATTTTTTTGTACATATTTCATATATAATTATTTAATTATTCAAATAATTTAAACCATAAGTTAATTATAATATATATTCATTATATATGTAGTTATAATAATCCAAAATATTTTAATATAGAAAATTAAATGCATTGTCCATTGAGATGGTATGCCATAAGTAAAAATGAACAGTACTTCCATTTCTTTAAAAAATAAAAAATAATGAATGGTAAATGATATATTTGTTCATATTATAATTTTGTTACCATATTTATGTCATATGTTTCACATATTTATATTAATACCAAACTTTATACATTCAATGTATAGTGTGAATTAATCACATCAATCTGAGGAGGCGGTAGTCCACAAATCCACAAATGATGTTAACACATTTACACAAATGGAAATCATGAAGGTATGTGTTATATAAAAATTAAAGAAGAAATAAGAAAACACACACATATATATATATTAGAATTTTTTTATTCATCATAATTCTCAACCATGAGAGGTTGTAATGAAAAAACGAACGACATCATTACACAAGGCTATAGTCTAGCGTACAGAAGAACAGAAAATTCATTACCCATTTTATAGAAGTGTGTGTAATCAAAGGTAAAACCCTAAAAATATAATCTAAGTATATTTAGGATATTTAATTTATTATATAATCATGGAATAAGAAAAATTTAATTGTCTGATAATGAGACAAAAAATGATCATTGAATAATGTTCCCTCTTTTATAGGTAACTCTCTATTGTTTTCCCCATACAATTTCAATGAATGGTTTTTTTCACAAAGATAAAACTATATGTTGTGGGGGGTTTGTTTGGAACATATTTATATAGATATTGAATGATCTTAGTGGATTGAGATTTATGATCAAGGGAAATATTGAATTCCTTTCTATATTGGAGGAGGAGTGTTATTCTTATAAATATAACAAGGGAAAAACTATTGGGAGATATTTGTAGCCTATTTTTCTATAAAATTAAAAAATAATGTATTAAACTCGGTTTATATTTTTGAAAAAGATCTATCACAAAAAATAGTTTATTTGTTTAATTTTTTCCTTAGTATTTATGTTTTTTTTTCTTATTTTAGTTGGTTATTCATTTTGGAAAATAATTTTTGTCATTTATAATTAAAAAATCACTACCAAATTAATCTAAGAATTATTAAAAAATAGAGACTAAATTTAATCAAAATATTAAAACTGATATATAAATTAAAAACAACATGTGTTTTAGAAATTAATTTTAATAGAAGTTTTTGTCACATGAAAAAACACTTCTTTAACCCGAAGAGTTCTAATAATATTATTTATACATAGGGGTCAATATGTTCATTAAAAAGATAAATTAATTCATGAATAGAAAATATTATATATTTCATAAAATTTAAAAATCAATTGGAATAAATTATTACAATCATTAAATTCTAAATCTTTAAATATAATGTCTTTTATTACCAAATAACTTTTATGAATATTTTGTCATTATTTAATTAATTTAAATTTAAAAATATAAATTCAATTATGGAATAAAAATATATTAATTTATTATAAATTTAATATGAAATATTCATCTATAAAATTAATAGAACAAAATATTTCATTCAATTTTATTCACCTTTAATATTTATAGTTTTTGTTATTTTATATAATATTAACTAAATAATCACTCTTTGGGGATTCTTAAGCATTTTATGTAACTATGTCATCTCCTAATATTAATGATAATTTTTGTTGACAAAAATTACTCGCTTAACCATTTTAAATGATATATATGTTAGAATATATTAAATTCTCTCTATATCTCATGTCATTATAAATCTTAAGGGCAATGAAGGTTCCTTTTTTCCCTTTTCCATACATAACTTATTATATGGGTCACGTTCATGATGATGTTTACAAATAACACATAAAATTATATCCGAGGGTTATGAGGGTTGATATATTTCTATATAATCAGTTTTGGAAATTTTTTGGGTCATTTATACACAATATATTCTAAGTTTATCATTACGTAAGATGGTTATTACCTTATTCACAGTAATTATCATTTACATCTTTCACTAATATTTTTTGTAAAAAACTATATTGATATTGTTAGACTATAAATATTATATTTAATCAAACCATGCATATCTATTTTCATTAATTTAATTCATTTAAGAGACATGATGATATTTAATTCTAATCCCACAGATGTGGTTATTAATGTTAAAATTTTCAAAATTTCAATTTGTTTTTAAGCCTTAATTTAGTATAAAAATGTTTACAATTAGCCAAATTGGATTAATAAATGTAAAATTATTCTATTTTTTCTTTAAAACCAGTTTGAAATATAATTTATCATTTCTAATGTTTTACACAAAAATACTTTTTTTTATTAAAATGTGGTATTTTTAACTATTCATCCAAAACAAAAACTACTCATAAAATTTTCGAAAACTCAACCTAATTTAATTATGATGTTCCTAATTAATAAAAGAAGTTTATTTTGACAAATAATATTTATAAAATTCTGATATTTAGATTCAAAATAATTGCACCATTAAAATGAAATTATACATCATCTTCCGTGTAACACAAGTGAACTCAGTGTTGAGTGCTACGTAAGATTGACATTATGTTGATTATAAAGAAATATAGAAACAATATTAATTTTAATCTTCAAGGAGAATATTCTAATGTTTGGGATATTGTAATTTAAAACATGTCATGTGGAAAATATACGTTTTTCATTGAAAATAATTCATAAAATCACAAAACATTGTTGAAATTATTTTCCTTGAAAAAAAACTTTAAACGATAAAATGTGATATTTAAAAAATTTTTGTTAGGATTCCATAAAATACCATTAATTTTTTATATTCTAAAAGAATGACTCCATTGACATTTTATTTAAAATACAAATGGAAATTATTTGGAAAAAAACATAAATATTACTCCCAAATCATATTAAAAGGAATCCAACAATAGTAAAATTTATTTAATAATTGATATAAATATTGTTAAAAAATTGATTTTTTTTTCGAATACATGGTTTTGGAATAAAATGGGATTTTGATTGAATATATAAATGAAAATGATTTTGACTAAAAATATTCTTTTTAACTCTTGAGTAAATTTGGAGGGGAAGATAAAATACATAACATGTATTTTGATGACATAAATAGTGAGGAAGAAATGTAATGATTTACTTGAGATATATAACATATGATTTTATTATTGTTAGTGTAATCATAAGAAATCCAAATAAACGATGAAATTGTGACCGAAACCCCATACTACATTATTAAATAAAAATCATAAGCCACATGAAAGAATAAATTTAAATAAAACCTATAATATCATGAAAATAAAAAAATAATGAAATTTCATTTCAAACGGGCTATATATACACCTCAAAAAATAATATAGTTTCTTAACATGACATATGTCTCAAAGAAATAAAATTGAGAAAAAATATATTTCCTATTTGGTAATAATTAAATTTTTAACACAATAAAAGGGCTATCCTAAAATTGAAAATTAAATCCCCCTAAAAATCATTAGATTAATAATAAAATATTTTTTTCTGTATATATATAACATAAAAGAAATAGGTTGGGAATATGACATGTGTCACACAGATGTAAAAAAGTTTGATAGAAATCCATTATTATATGTATCGACATACTTCATACACATTCAAACCTACTAAATAATTAATATAAGTTTATAATAAATCAATTTTAGAAGAAAAGTTTTATATATAGTACAATATATTGTTTTATTATGACAATTTATTACCCATTTATTATCCATTCAATGTTAAAGTCATGTTTTCGGCAACAACTAATTTGTATTTCATGAAAGATTTGATATGTTATTTTTAGCCATCTAAATTTGATCAGGGTTCCAACATCTAGAGAATGTTAATCCAGATATAATTATCATATATATATATGTATATATATATATATATATATTTCTATATTCATTTATAGTTATCCATAAATTTTATAGATATAAAATTAAATACCCCATTCATAGAGATGGTTGGTGATATGTAGGCATGAACGTTGTCTCCATTTTCTTAGTGAATGAAATTAAATATAAGGAATCAATCATAAATATTAAGTAATATTGTGTTAAATCAAGAATTTATATTTATTTCACAATGAGTACCATTTTTTATTGAGATACTTAGATAATTAGGACATACCTTATACATAACAAAACCACAGAAATACAATGTGGATATATTTAAACAATATCCATTTTTCATAAAGGAAAAAAAATTATAATGAAACCTGGTTTATTTTCATGTTAAATCATCAAAATTTCCCCCGGATCCCATATTTGTGTTTATTAACCCTTAAATCATGTGAAAAACAATTAAAATAGGGTATTACCTTAAAAATCATAGTAAGGGATACATAAGGAAAGAAGACAAATAGTCTAGTTTAAACATGAAAGCCCATGAATAAATTATCATAAAGTAATAATTTTAACACTTAAGAACTATTAAATTCATTCATTTTATAATAATATCATTTATTATCCTTTTTAAAATCAAAATATCACCACTAAACCAGTAAAATCAAAGAAAACACATAAATGTAACTTGGGATATAATTATACTTATATTTAATAATCATGTGGTCGACATCCACATATGGAATTAGAAAAATTGAACAGTAAATTTCCATAACAAATGAATTAGAGGTTATAACATAACAACCCATCCTTGTATTATCAAAGAAATACCCATCCTTTTTTATCACATAACCACCAAACAAATGTCAAAGTATCATTATATAATTATAACACAAAAAAGATTCCAATTTTCTGAATTGTACTAATAAAATTTAAGTTGTAATTAAAATAAATAATTTCAAGATATTGAAATAATCATTCCATTTTCAAAACCATTTTCAATACCAAAATACATTAAAAATTTAAAAATTTATTTAATTTTTCCTTTAAAAACATTAACACTTCTAGAGGAAGTAAAATATAAAATAATTGTCAAGGCGGCGGAGAGGTCATTGTCCTCAAAAATGTTAAAAATATTATTTTAGTCATTTGTAAATAAAGTAAAACATGGAATATAGAAATATTAATTTTCAAAACCATTTAATTAATATAAATTTAAAATTGGTTTTTTATAAACCTCATTAAATAAGGCGTTGTATAACATCAATATATGTCTTGGTGAAAGGAGATTAAGACAAAGCCCCTTACCCCGAGTCTGATTCGTCAAGTATGTTATTTATCTTCCAAAAATAATTTTTTTAAATTATTTACATTATAGATAAACATTTTTAAAATCATTATTCCTTTTACATTATATTCACCATATTTCAAAAATTACTTAATTATTTAAGATAACACTATATGTTTTGATGATATTCGATACATGAGTTCAAAATGACTTGGTATGATGTCTACAACCAAATGTGTTCATTAGCACACCATGTCTAGAATAATATTCATGAAATAAGAAACATTTTTATACATTAATTATACTTTTAAATCCATCCATTACCTATGGATTTTAAATATGATCTATGTTACAATCACAGAGATGGTAAGCCATATATACGCAAGAGTGGTGTTTTCAATTTTTTACTGATCATTATGGAAAAAATATAATTAATATTTTATATTTCCATATTTATAATAATATAATTATCAAAATATTATTAATTTAAATATACTAATTTATATCATTATTTTGATGTGGTGAAAAAAAAAGAATCACATTACTTCGTGGAGGTGATAGTTCACACATACTCAGAGACACCATCATTATTTTTATGTTCATCGGAGGTAATAATGTCATTGATGTATTATATTATTATAATAAAAAATATTTCATGAATATAATATATAAATATTAATTAAAAACTATAACCATACTTGATAGATGGTAATGGAAAATTAATTTCATCCGTTCATGGAGGTGCTAATTCAAACGTACACATGAATGATTAATTATTTTCACATTTTTTGGAAGTGGTGATGGATTCAAGTGATGGTTAAAAATAATAAATTCTCAATATATTGAGGATATTTGATTTATCATATCTTCATGTATGAAGGAAATTCTATGTAAGTGATAGAATAAATAAAATAGAAAGACATCAGTTAAAACGATACCTATTTTTTTGGATGATCATCTCTCATTAACACCTTGACGAATATAAGTAGGTTATTCTACCGATGATACTACCTAAATAATGTGAGGGATTATAGGAACAAATTTTACCAGATCATGGACAAATAATTTTTTTTTATGTGTGATGAAATGATAGGACGTAATGCCCTTTTATAAGAGTGGGCAGGGGAAGTCGAGGAATTCATCAAAAACATTAAATTAATAAAAAATAATTTACTATTTAGAAAGGGTAAAAAGTTATTAATTTCCAATATAGGATTTTTTTGGTTCGAAATAAAATATTCCAATGAAAATTGGAAATTTTTGGTATATTTTTTTATACTTCTCTATTTGTCTTAACCCTTTTTAACACTTACCATTTATCAAGTAATTAATACTCTCAGATTTTTTGTAATTACCATTACATCCCATACGACTAATAAAATAGTCTTTTATGTCATTATAAGACCTATCCCAAATTCTCGTATGAATATTTGATATTTATATATTTTTAATCCTTTAATAAAATATTATTTATTTTAAAATATCACATGTGTCAATATTGACACAATCTAATTTAAAACATTTTAAAAACAACATAACATCATGATATAGTTGAAAAAATATGGTAAACAGAAAACTAAAATGTCCAATTATTCCATAAAATTCATCTATGAAATAAATTATGTAAAATTAAATTTATTTTCATATTTGAAATTCATTTATTTGATTCGATCATTAATTAAGTAATTATTGCATTTTCATTTTTTCACCATTTAATTAAATTATTTATTTCATAAAAATTTTAAATTAATTATCATGATGTAAGTACTCATTTTTTATTTATAAATACTATTAATAGTCTATTATATCCTCTATATAACCCCATATTAAAAATCAATTAATTGTAAAAAACAAAATTGTTACAAAAATGGCTTTTCGTTGAATATAATATAATAAATGTATTAAAGTCATCCACGTGGCTCCAATTTGACCTAAAATCGACCAAATGACTCTATTGGTCGAAACATTATCATGAAATTAAATTTGGACCCATCATAAGGTAATTTTATACTTTTATAATATAATTTTTACATTAATTACATGATTTACCCTGAACCGTAGTAATAAGCATCATTACCTAAGTTACAATTCATAATGTCCCAAAATAAAAGGGACTTATTTACATAATGTTTACCTTATTATTCCAAATATTTAATACATTTTTTCAAAATATAAATTTCTAATGGGTATAAATTAATTAAAAACTAATCCCATTGGAGGAATAATAAAATGGATTTTTAATATAAAACATTCAACAGTTCACCTAGGTTTTATATCTAATTTCAATGTGAAATTGATTAAAATAACCTAAATAGAAATAACTAAAAAAAATAATCTAATTATACATTAAAACAAATTAAAATGATATTATAATAATATATATAAATTGTATGATTTTTTTGAATTAAAATTATGTATTATTCATTATTCATTAAAATCTGAAATTAATTTGGAGAATAACAAAACATAAAAAACGTATGTTTTCATGTACCAATTCCAATAATGAAGTTTATATATTATAAAAAAAATTATAAATGTTTTAGAAACTAGATTTAAAATGGGTTCCCCATCAAAAGGTAGTAAAACTATTTTTTAGAAAAATAATGTATCTCACAAGAAAACTAGATTTACCATATACATTATTAATCTTAATTTTTATTTTAATTAATATGTAATTAGTTAATTTACGGGACATATTTTATCATTAAAGGGGATGTTACATTCTTCCCCATTTTGGAAATTGCGTACTCACTATTTTATTCACATATCAAAAAAGTGGGGGTATTGTTTCCTCAAAGCATTTTCAGATTCCCATGTTGACTCTTCAACCATATGTTTTTTCCACAAAACCTTAACCTAATTACTCACATTAATCTGTCAAAATTTCCCTCTACGGTCAAAAACCTAGACTTTAGGTTTTTCATAAGAAATATTCTCTTCCAACTATACTACTTCGGGACTCAAACCCTGAGATGGATCCGACATATACGTTCTTATCATTGAATCATTAAAAACATTAGGTACTAAGGATAATATTGGAGTTAATGCCACTTTATTGGAATCTAGTCCAACATTATCTAGGATTTCATGGGGTCTAATGATCTTAAGAATCAACTTCTCCTTCTTACAAAAACACATCACACTTTTCCTTGTATTAAAATTGATAATGACATTATCACCTACATAAAATGATATATAATTCCTCCGGTTATCCGTATAACATTTATACCTATTTTGGAATGTCCTCATGTTTTGGTAAATCAACTGAACATTCTATTCAATTACCTATTCCAGTAATTTTCCCATCAACTTACATTCACCCAATTCATACAAAAATGCTAGATTTTGACACTACGTTGCACATAATGCCTCAAATGGTGCCATCTGTATATTGAAATGAAAACCATTTTATAAGAAAACTCAACCTAGTAAAAATAATGACCCCAACATCCCACATAATTAATTTAACATTCACATAGAATATCCCCCAAAATATGAATTTTTTGTTATAAAATTCGTCTGACTGAGGATGAAAATCATTATTGAAATTTAATTATGCACCTAATGACTTCTAAAGGACATTCAAAAAGTTATAAGTGAACCTGGAATCATGATCAAATATAATGGAGAGGGTAACTCCGTGTTACCTTCATATCTATTTAATATACAACAAAGAATGTTTATTTATAGAAAACGTTTCTCAAATATGAATAAAATAAGAAGATTTCGTCAGTTGATCGATAACTATCCATTTTGCATTGTTAGCTCAAGAAGCCTTTGGTAATATCACTATGACGTCAAAAGATATATTTTCCCAATTCCACCCTAGAACTAGAAAAGGATGAAGAATCCATTTTTTGTAATTGAATCGATAATTTGAAATGTTTAAAAGTCAATTATCAATGGGAAATGTGAGAAATATCTCTTTTCATTCCATACCACTAGTAATACACTCAATTATCTTTGTACATCTTAGTTCTTCCTGGATGAACTGAAATCAGATAAAATAATGAGCTTTAAAAAATTACTATTTCATCTATAGTAAATCACAATGCACACATAATCTCTTCCCAAATCTAAAAACATAATCATTATTAATGTTAAATTTAATAAGCTTTCCCTTTTTAATTAATACTACATTTTTATAAACTCGTGGTATTCTTTCCATATTTTATTAATTCTCTCTGATAGAGATGATTTTATAGACACATTAAACAAATTAGTGGGACTTCCTACACCAACAAATTATAATCCAAAATTCATAAAATCACTAACCAATGGGTCACATTCTTAACGTAATGTGGTTAATTGAGAATTTATTTTTCAACTCAAAGAATCATCGACATTTTCTATTTTCAAGGATGGTAATGAATCATGCAATAATAATCCTTGATAAATTATAGCCGCCTTCTCTATATTTTGTTCAATTATTTATGAGTGAATATATACTTCAATATTTTGTGATCATTATATATATTAAATTTTATGTCGTACAAATTATTCCTGCAAATTTCTTAGTTGAAAAAAAACAACACCTAATTACAAATTATCTGTTGAGTAATTTAATAATTGAGGATTCATGTAACTTAAAACATAAGAAAAAACCATATAATTGTGCATTAGGAAATAACCAGTTTCTTTCAATGATGTATCACTATAGATAACAAATTCACCATTTCTATAAGGCATGGCCAAAACTAAAGAATTGAAAAAAAAAATTATTCACTTTCTAAAAACAACCATCACATTCTTTTGTCTAGAAGAACTTAAATACATTATATGTTAAATTACTTAGTGGTTTATATTAATGAGATTTTTTTTTTAAAAAATAGTGTTAGTAACTGTATAATACATGAATACAACAAATCTCTATGACATTGGTAGGTCTTCTCCACTCTTCAAAAACATTTTTTATAAGGGTCAACAATTATGCCATTTATATTAAAAATTATGACCAATGAACGTATTTCTTTCCGACCAAAATTTACTCTTACTAAACTTTCCATATAGTTACTTTTCTTTTAATGTTAGAAAACAAATTGTTTAGTAACATTAATGTTTCTCCTCACTTTTAGATTATACCAAAATATCATATATAAAAAAAACTTCAAACTGATCCAAAAAATTGTTTATGATTATATTCATGATATTCATAAATAAATTAGGTGCATTAGATAACCCAAAGGGAATTATTACAAGCTCATAATTAACATATATAATCTAGAGTAGAAAATTTGAAACTTCATCCTCCTCTACCTTCAACTTAATATACTTAGACCTCAAATCAATATTTGAAAAATACAATGCTCATTGGAGGTGAAAAAAAATAATTAATATGATGAAAAGGGTATTTATTCATAAAATCTATGTTATTAATGGATCTATAATAAATATAACATTTCATGTAACTATCATACTTTTTTCATAAATAAAGCAAGAGAACCCATTGGTGACGTGCTAGGCTATATAAAATATTTATCAAGAAAATATTACCCATGTTTTTTTAATTCCACTAGTTTAATTAGATCTATTCAATAAGGGGGTATATAATTGGACTTTTCTTTAGGAACTAATTCAATTTAAAATTTAACATCCCGATCAGGAACAACATAAAATAATTCATTAGGTAATACATCCATAAATTCATTCAAAACTAGAATGTAACTAATCAGGACTATTTTTTTCTTTTAAAAAACTTGATCTAGATTAATTTTACTAATATAATTTATCAATATCCATGCTTATTAGTATGATATCAAATCTATGAAACCATTAAATAAAACATTTTTGTCTTCTCAATATGTGTTATAATGATCAACTAAAACAAATACATTCCTAATATGATATCAAACTCTAATAGGATAAGTTCAACAAGATCTAAAAGAAATACCATCCCACCTATGATAATAAGATGATTACTATTAATATATTTTTAATACATCCACCAAGAGTTTTTACCAAATGTTCTATATAAAATTCATAATGTGTTATTTAATATTTACTTTCAAAAATTTAATAATTGAAAGAATGTCACAATCAGGAGTCAAACAATGTATTTCTATATTTTGTGAAAATAAGTAAAATACCTATAAAAACTTCATTTGGTGGTCCCAAATCTACCAGAGTAGTAGAAAATGGTTTTTTACATTCTTTTATACTTTAGATCTTGTTTTTTTACACCCAAGGTAATCAAATTTGGACAAACATTGGAAATATTACATAACTATTTGCAATTAAAATATATTTCCATCAACGTTTCATTTCCTAATTGATAATCTATCTTTTATTAATGAGGAATATTACTATTCATAAAACATTGGAGCACTTCTAAGACCATGAATGACATTTTCCATGATGATTATTTCCACACTTCTAAAAAGATTTAATTAAATTTTCATACTTCTAAATATATTTGAGGAATTCATTCCCATTACCTGCCAACAGGATATCTTATTTTCCTTTCTCTCATGGGAAACATGATCATCAAAAAATCTTATTTATACATTCTCAACACATAAAAAAATTATAATATATTTTTAACTCACAAGAATCTAATTCTACTGGATATCCTAGCTTTAATCCAATGAAAAATTGATTTATCTTAATATCATGATCCCAGATAAAATTTGTGATATAACTTTACAATCAAGTGAAATTTTCATCATACAATAAAACCGAGTCATCATCTTTTTTTCTAAATTCCTTTAATTTATTTTCCATCCAATGTAAAATTTTCATAAGAAAATATTTCTCATCTATTATGTTTTTAAATTCATCCCATTTCCTAGAATCAATCTCGTCAATTCCTTTAATATTGTTAACCATTGTCCACCACTGATTAGATTCACCTTAAATATGATAAATTTCAAGAGTTACCAATTGTTCCTCTAAATAACCCATCATATCAAATATCATTTTTAATTATTTAATCCATCCTTCCCCTAGAATTGGGTCATATGGTCCACTGAACAATGGGGGACACTATCTCATAAAATTCTCCACTATCATCAAGTTCCTCTATAGTAGAACATGTTTGTCTATTTTATGGATACCACCACCATTTATAATATTGGATTACTGCACCATCAGTATAACTAACATCTCTATCCCGATTCTTACTATCATGTTTTTCTCATTCAGTAGGATGTTTTCCTCTTGATTCCTTCCCACCATATCTTCTATGTTTCCTCAATGGAAAACCATTCTAAAAAGATATGTCTTAGATGAATCAATATGGTAATCTTAAAATTCAACATCATTTTAAATTGACCCTAATTTAAAATCTATCAAGGGAAAGTTTTTAATGTTACCCTACCTATAGTGTTTTTTAAACCAACATATGATACAAACTATAAGGACCTGACCATAAATATTACATAATAATGTCTTAAGTGAAGAATTTTAATTCATATCAAATTGAAGGTATTAAAAGTTTTATAGACTTAGATAATTAAGAATTAACAAATAGGTAAAAAACATTATAAATATAAAGTGGAAACATCCAAATAGTATCCATTTTTACTTAAAACAAAAACATTTAAAGTGAAACATGGTTTCTTTTAATCCTTAATCATTTCAATTTTCACCTGATCCCATCCTGGTCTCTATTCTCCCTGAAATAATGATTAAAAATTGTATAAGCATTGGATTACAAGGAAAATCACAATAAGGTTAACTCAAGGAAAGAAAACTATTAGTATTTTGAAAATAATAAATCCCATTAATACTTCATCATAATGTAATACTATTCATCCTTATGAAGAATTTATTACATCACATTGATAATAATATAATTTTTTACACTTTTTTTAATCATAAGATAACCATAGAACACAAAAAAGAATATATAACACATAAAGGTAACTTTGGACATAATTATAGTTAAGTGGGATAACCATGTGGTATACTTCTATATATTGGACACTTACAACATGGAATAACCATATGGTAGACTTAAAAAGATGATGTATTAGAGATTAAAACATAATCACCCATACTTGAATTATCATGGAACCACCTATATTTATTTTACCATGTATCCACCATTAGAATATGAAAGTATCACTATATAATCATAACATATAAAAGATTACAATTTTCATCATTGTACTAATAAAATTTCATTTGCAGTCGAATGAAATCATTTACAGATGTTGAAATAATCATTCCATTTTAAAAACCATTTTCAACACCAAAATACCCATAAAATGTAATAAGTTGTTTCATTTTCCTTTAAAGACCTCAATTCTTATATATGATAAATATCAGATAATAGTCACTACGACAGAGATGTCATTGTCACCACATACATTAAAAAAGAACATTCGTTTTGTCATTTTTAAATAAAGTAAAACACTATATATAGAATGAATACTTTTTTAAACCATTGAATTAAATTTAAATTCATTGGGGTTGTTTCTACACCTCATAGAAGAATTTGTTGTATACATCAGAATAAGTTTCCATGAATGGAGATTGAGACAATGTCCCTTACCTTAAGACTGAGTCATCAAGTACGTGCTTTACATTCCTAATCTTTAAACATAAGTTAATTATTTAATTTATTGGGAACCCTTTTAAATTCAATTATTCCTTTTAAATCACCTATAACCATATTATAATATCAACATAATTATTTATGTTCACGTTAGATCTTTTGACGATATTCAGTACATTTGTTCAAAATGACTTAGTGTGGTGTCAATAAACAAAATTGGTCATTAGTACACCATATATAGAAAAATATTAATGAAATAATGATCAATTGTATACATTAATTACACTTTTAAACCAATCCATTGCCTATGAATCTGAAAATTAAACTATATTACAATGATAAAAATGGTAAGCATTACGTACACATGAGTGGCGTTTTGCATTCTTCATTGATCATTATGGAAAGAACATATTTATTATTTTATCACTACAGAATGATAATAATATCATAAATATCATATTAATAATATAAATATACTTACATATACCATAATTTTGATTTGGGGAAGAAAAACGCATCACATTGTTTTCTGGAGGTGATAGTTCACAAATACGGATGAACACCATTGTTATTTTTATGTGCAAGGAATGTAATAACATAATTGATATATAATTTTATTTTGATGATACATACTTCATTAATATAATATATAAACATTAATTCCATCATTATAACTAGTCTTGAGAGACAATAGTGTAAAATGAAATTTATCAGTTCGTAGAGGTGATCATTCACACGTACGCACAAACGAGGAATTTTATTTCCATTTGATGGAAGTGGATACGATTTTATGAGATGATATAAAAATAATGAAATCTCAGTATATTACTAATATTGGTGTAATTATTTTAGTGTTGATGATTAATATTGGATAAATATGGAAGAATAAATAAAATATAAACACGTAAATAAAAACGATTCCTCTTCTTTAGATGATCACCTTGATTAATACCTTATAACCATTAATGAGAGAGTTATGCATAAAATATCGAGTCATAGTTGTGGGGAGGGATTATATAAAGGTATTATAGAGTATATTTTCCAATCCTAAATGATTTTGATGTGTGAAAAACTGATAGGAAGTATTTCCATTTTATAAGATAGGGGAGGGGAACTCTTGGAAATATTAAAAATATTAATTTAAAATAAAATAATTTATTATTAAAAAAGGTTCCAAAGTAATTTATTTATAATATTGGCTTATTATGAGTTGAAATAAAACCATCCAAGGAAAATTAGAAAATTTTATAATATTTTTAATCATTATCTATTTTTTTATCTATTATTAACTCAGAGAGTTTTATCATGTAATTTATGCATTGAGGGTTATTATAAAAATAGAATAACATGCCAAAAGAGTGATAAAAGACTCATTATGTCATTATATGACTTATACCCACTTGACTTTGGAATATCTTTTTAATAGTTTTATATCCATTAATAAAAGATTATTTATTTTAAAATACCATTTTTGAGATTTTTGAGAGTATACATTTCATGAATTTTTAAAAAATATCATATCATCATGATATATTCAAAAAAAATCTTTGTAAAATTACCAAGAAGTATAAGGTTTCTATAATATTCGTTTACTTACTCAATTATGTCAAATAATATATTTTAAAAAAAAAATTATAATATCATTTGTTTAATTTATTCATTAATTATACTATTACTGCATCATCATAGTATCTCCATTTAATTAATTTATTTTTTTCTTAAAAATCATAAATAAATTACCATGATGTATAGAATACAATTATATTTCTAACTATTTTTTTAAATTTCCTCCATAAAACCCATTATTAATAAAACTTTACAGGATAAAAACAATAGTGTAAAAAATGAATTTTCATTGAATATAAAATTATAAATGACTTAAAGTCATCTATGGGCTCTAAGTAGTCTTCAAATGGACCCAAGTATGATCTTAGTTGGGAAACATAAATCTAATTAAATTATGACATGTGTTAGGGTACTTTTTTATTTTCATAATACTATTTTTACCATTAATTTGATGATTTACCTGAAAAACATGGTAATAAAAATTATTACAAAAGTTTCTATTCATAATGTCAACAAATAAAAGGGACGTGATTAAATAATTTGGAATTTATGATTAAAATTATGGAATCAATTTTTCTAAATTACAATCACAAATTTCACATAAATCTATCAAAAAATTAATCATATTGATTGAATTAAAAAAGAAATTTTAAATTAAAATGTTAAAAGTTCACTTAGGTTTTATATCCAATTTTACAGTGATGTTTATTCCAATTACTAAATTGGATTAATTTATAAAATAGTAATATAATTATAAATTTAAAAAATAAAATTATAATCTATTAATATAAATAAAGTATATGAAAAAACATTACTAAATTAAAATAAAGTATTTTTAAATTTTCATTAAAACTTGATATTTATCGAAACATTACAAAAAATTCCCCAAAAAGTAAATTTTGATGTCTATTTTACAAAGAATAAGTTCTTTTTCAACTATAAATTATAAATGTTTCAAAAAATATATTAAAATGGTCTCTCCATTAGAAAGAGTTAAACCGTTTGTTAGGAAAACAAAATTTTTAACAATAAAACTAGATATACATTATCGAAGTTAAGGTATATTTTAATTAATATCTAATTAGTAAATTAAAATAACATATTTTATAATTAAATGGGTTGTTATATTTTTCCCCATTTTATAAATTTTTTCCCCATTATTTTATTCACTTATCAAACAAGTGGGTGTATTTTTCCATTATAACATTTTAAGATTCCCATGTTGTATCTTCAACCATATCGTTTTTCCAAAAAACCATAACCTGATGAATCAAATTATTGCACAAAACATTCTCTCTATGGTCATTAATTCATACTAGATGTTTCTCATAAGAAATATTTTATTCAAACTATAAAACTTCTGGACTCAAAATATAACATCGATCCATCATATACTTTAATAACATTGAAACATGAAAAACATTATGTACCTAGGGAAAACATAGAGGTAAAAGACTCTATTGGTAACTGATCCATTTTTATCTAAGATTTCATAGGATCAAATTAACCATGGACTCAACTTATACTTCATAACAAAATGCATCATACATCCATATATAAACCCTTATAAAGACATGATCACCTAACACAAAAGGCAGATCTTTCCTCTGGTTACCCGCATACATTATCTGCCGAGTTTGGGCTGTCCTCATGTTTCAATAATTCAACTGAACTTTCTTTTCCATTTCCTCTACCAATAAGGGACTGATAAACATCCTATAACCTACTTCATCCCAAAATTCTAGATTTTGACACTGCATTCCATATAATTTCTTAATTGGTTCCATTTGTATACTATAATGAAAACTGTTATTAAATGAAAATGTAACCAAAGAATGATATTGATCCCAACTTCCCTATTAATACTTTGAACATTCACATACCATATCCTAAAATATATTCATTTGTCATTCTATATTCCCATCTAAATGAGTATGGGAAGTTGTGCGAAAATTTAACTTAGTACCTAATGACATCTGAAGGCCTTTCCAAAATATAGAAGTAAACTAGGAATCAAGAAAAGATACAATAGATATGGGAACTCCATGTAACATAACTATCTCTTTAATATAAAACCAAGATATCTAATCTATATAAAATGTGTCTTGAATATGAATACAATGAGAAGATTTAGATATCTGATCGACAATGACCATGATTGAATTGT
The DNA here is from genome assembly GCA_963277665.1 of Viscum album. NCBI lineage: Eukaryota > Viridiplantae > Streptophyta > Magnoliopsida > Santalales > Viscaceae > Viscum > Viscum album. The sequence goes on from OY728150.1 coordinate 507,377,137, forward strand.
TCCCTCAATAAGACATTGGTAATACAACTATGAAGTTCAAATATATTTTCCTATTTCCACTCTAGCACTAGATATTATTGAAGAATATCTTTCATTAAACTACACTCTACTTTAACTAATTGACAACACAAACATATTAGGGTAAATTTTGAAATATCTCCATTTATTCCATCCCATGAGTAATACTCTTGAAGGTCTCTGTAAATCTTAGAGCTACACAAATGACCTAAGAATAGAGAACTTTGAGACTTACATAACAAATATTTATTTATCATTGAATCACTTTTCACACATAAACTCTTCCCAAATCTAAAAGGAAAATATTTATTAATATTAAATTCACAAAAAATTTCCTTTTAAACAATTCTACCATTTTCTACAACTCATGGCCTTCATTATGTGATTTCATAATTTTTTCTGATAGAGATGATTGTACTGACACGTGAAACAAAATAGTAGGATTTCATTCACAATTTAAATCCAAGAAATAATTTATAAAATCATTTACAAAATGTTCACATTTCAAAAATAACTTGATTAATATAGTATTAATTTTTTGACTCAAATCACCAGCTAATTTATTTTCACTTAAAGGATGGTAATGAATTGTGAAGTCACAATCCTTGATTAGTTCTGACCACCTTCTTTATTTCCTGTTCAATTTTTCATGAGTGAATATATAATTCAAACTTTTATGATCAATACATATTTCACACTTTACTCTATAAAATGATGCCTCCAAATATATAGTGAAAAACAGTAGAAGATTATTCAAAAAAATGTTTAGGTAAATTTATTTCATGATGTTTCAAATGACATAACTCATAATACATTACCTGATCATGTTGTATTAGTAATAATGAATTCTTTCCGATGAGGCATCACTATAGATAAAAAAATTCACCATTTGATTAAGGGAGGAAAAAACTGGAGCATTTACCAATTTTATTTTGTGTTCCTCAAAACAATAATCACATTATTTTTCTAGATTAACATTAATCCATTACATGTTAACATAGTCAGTGGGATAGATAAATAATTTTTTGTACATAAAGCATTAGTAATAACGTGCTAATGAAATAAAACTACCATTATCAATGAAAATGGTAGGTCTTGGTCACTCTTTAAAAACATTCATTTTAAAACGGTCAACAATTATTCCATCTTTAGAAACAATATAACCAAGGGATGTAATTTTTTGAATAAAAAATAACAATTAATAAACATTCCATATATTTTATTTTCTATTAATGTTTTCAAATCAATATTTATGTAACTTTCATGTTCCTACTAAATTTTATAATATACCAATACATCATCTGTAAACACTATCACAAACTGATCAAAAAACTAATGTAATAATCTATTCATGAAATTCACAAATACCAAAGGTTCATTATATAACACATAATGTATAATGACAAACCCATAATTAAAATATCTCATCCAAAATATTGTCATTGGAATTTCATCCTCATTCACTTTCAGCTGATGGTACTTGGACCTCAAATTAATATTCACAAAATACAGAGCACCCTGGAGATTATCATATAAATAATTAATATGAGGCAATGTATTTTTTATAATAATAGTGATGATATTCAAGTATATATAATCAATATAATGTTTCATCAAACCATCCTTCTTTTTCCACAAATAAAATAAGAGGACCCCATGGTGAAGTTCTAGGTTAAATGAAACCATTATTAATAAATTCATGAAACTATTTATCAATTCCACCCATTCAACTTGATCCATTTGATAAAGATTTTTAAAAATTGGCTTACCATCAGAAAATAAATCTATAGTAAGTTCAACCTACTGATAAAGAACAAAACTATGAAATTCATCGGGAAAAACATCTGTAAATTAATTAAGTAGTAGAACGTCACTAATCAAAACCATTTCATTATATTCAAAAAACTGACTAGACAACATTCAATTCCATAATTAATAAATATCGTAGAATCTTGGTATGATATCAATGGTATGAAATCATTGAATTATACTTTCTTAGATCTTCAGTATCTTTTATCATGATAATCTGAAATCCAATCAACAACCAATATTATATCAAACTCTATTAGGGGATGATTACAAATATTTAAAGGAAATACCATCCAACTAATTCTAATTGAAATATTCCTATAAATAATGGTTTCATTAATACTTTAACTAAGAATTTTTACCCAATGTTCTATATCAAATTCATGATGTTATATTTTCAACTTACTTTTAATGATCTCAAAACGTAAAAATATAATGATCTAGTGTAAATAGGTTATTGCAATATTTTCAAAAAACCAGTAATATACCTTCCACCAATTTATTTGATAGTCCCATATCAATTAATGAAGTAGAAAAATACTTTTCCATTACCTTATATTTTTCATCTTGTGGGATTCCACCCTCTGTATTCATCATTGGAAAAATCATTGGCATAATTCCCTAACTCATTAAAACCAAAATATGCTACCTCAATCTTTTTATTACTTTCTTGATTATCTACCTAGAATCTATGAGAAATATAACCAATCTTAACACATGGGAAGAACATCCATAAATTTTAAGGGAATACACTGGAATGAGTTTTACTACACTTCTCAGAATATGGAAATTTAGTTTTATTACCACCAAAATTCATGATTGAATTCTTTCCCATTGCATCCTAACTGGATCAGTTCTTTTTCATTCTCTCATGAGACACATGAAGATCAGAGCACACTATTTCTACCCTCTTATCATATCATGCATTTTTCATATCTTTTTAACTATTGATAAGATAATACCACTGGATATGTATTCTTTAATCCTTAGTAAAACTGATTTTTCATAATATCAATATCTAAGATTAATTTAGGTATATTACTTACCAAACGGGTAAAAGTTTCTTTATATGAAGCCACCAAATATTCATCTTTATTGTCTCAGTTATAGGAATTTATTTTCCAACCTAAGTCAAACAGCCATAGGAAATTTTTTATAATGGATTATGTTCTAAAAATCATCCAGTTCCATAGCATCAATATCTTCACATTATCTTATATTTTTACCAGTTATCCACAACTGATCAGGTTTACATTAAAATAGAAAAATTGAATGAGTTAACTTTTGTGCTTTTAACAACCCATGATGTTGATTATCTTTTGAAGTGATTTAATCTATCTTTTGAATACCATGGAGTTAAATGATCCTATGAATGAAGGGGGGGGGGGGGTTTCTTCAAAAAATTATAGACTATTAGCATGCTCCTCTGTGGTAGATCATGTTGATATCTTTCATAGACACCACCACCATTTATTACCTATGTCAACCGAACAATCTCTACAAAAAACTACTGAGTTCAAATTTTGACCATCTCAGGATGTTGATTTGAAAGGATGATTTTCTCTTATGTACTCCCATCACAACATCCATATTTATTTTTTGGAAAAAATTCTAAAAATACATATATTATATAAAGTAACATGGTAATATTAAAATGATATTAAATTTTAAATTTACTATAATTTAAAATCTATCAATTGTATGCTATTAATATTACACAAATCACTAAATTTATCTAAACTAACCTACGATACTAACTATAAGGACCTATCCATAAACATTACATTATTTTAAATTATGTTATGAATTTTAATTTATTTAACATTGAGTTTCATTTCCTAATTAGTGAATTATAGAATTAGGTCCTAACTTATACATAAAAAACCATGGAATTAAAAAATGAAGACACTTCAAAACAGTATAAATTTTTTAATAATTATTTACTAAAATGAAACATTGTTTCTTTTCATGTTCAATAATCAAAAAATTTCCATGGTCCCATTATTTTATATATTATTCCTTAAATCATTTGAAAAAAATATAAAAACATGGAATGAGGGTAAAAAGTTGAGTAAGGGATACAAAAAGAAAGAAAACTATTAGTATTATGAAAACAAGAAACCCCCTAAATGATTTATCTTAAAGTAATATTTTTGCACTAAAGAAGTAGTAAATAATTTCATTTGATAATTACTCTTTTATTACACATTTTTTAGTCATAATATTACCATAAAACACATAAAATATTATATAAAACATAAAGGTAACATGGTATATAATTATACTAAAATAGAATAACCATGCGGTCAACATCCATGCGTGATACTCTTTCAAAATAGAATCATTATACGGTATACTTCCATACCTAATGCATAATTGTATTATTATAAAACCACCCAATATTTTTTAACCACATGAACACCCAAAAAATGTCCAAGTACCATTATACAATCATTACACATAAAATATTTCAATTTTCAGGATTGTGCTAATAAAAATTCATTCGAAATCAAAAGAAATTCTTTCATGATATTAAGAAAATATTTAAATTTTTAATACCTTTTTTTAATTCTGAAATACCCAAAAATGTAATAAGTGATTAATTTATTCCTTTAAAAAAATTAAGGCTTGTAGAGGGATCCAAATACAAAATAGTATTCCAGGTGGTGAAGAGGTCATTGTCAACACATACAATAAAAAGAAATTTTTGATTGTCATTTTTAAATAAAGATAAAAAATTCATATAGAAATATTCCTTTTGAAACTATTTTAATAAAATTAAAATTAAAATGGGTTAATTATACATATAATATAATAAGGTGTCGTAAAATATCAAAATATTTCTCTATGAAAGGATATTGAGATAACGTTCCTTACCTAGAGTCTAATTTATCATGTATATTATTTACCTTATTCTAATATAAAAATAAGCTATTTTTTTGCTTTATAATAAAATTATTCTAGTTGATTACTCATTTTACATAACTTAACCAAACAATATAACAATTCCTTACTTCTTTATGTTTATGTCAATTTTTGGATTATATTCAGTACATGAGAACAAAAAGAATTGTATGATGTCTATATCCAATAGTGTCCCTTAGTAAACCATCTATAAAATAATATTTATGATATAATAATATATTTTACCAATTAATTATACTTTTAAATTCAACCATTACCATTGGATATGTAAAATGAACTACCTTACAATCATTGATACGGTAAGTCGTATGTAAATATGAGTAACAGTTTCCTATTTTCATTGATTGTTATAGAAAGAATGTACTTATTATTTTATCATCCCAGAATTATTATAATATCATAAATACCTTATTAATATATTTTAATATAATTATATATATCATACTTTTGATGTGGTGGAAATAATACTATTCAAATCACTTCGTGGAGGTGATAGTTCACATATACGAACAAATGATATTATTAGTTTTATGTGAATGCATGGTGAGAACATAATTGATATATTATTTTCACATAATGTTAAAAATTTCAGGAATATAATATACAATCATCAATTCCACCATTATAAAAAGTCTTTAGAGATGGTAATGGAAAATGAATTATATCTGTTTGTGGAGGTGAAAATTCACACGTACGTACGCACAGAAAATTAATTCTATTCCTGTTTGATATAAGTGGATATGGATGGAGGTGATGATATAAACATAATAACATATCTGTATATTGAATATTTTGTAGTTATAATTTCATCATCGGTGAATAATATTTAATGAAAGTGGAATATGAAATAAAATAGGTAAACATAAATTTAAATGGTACTGCTTCTTCAGATGATCACCTTTTATTAACATGTTAAAACCTCTATGGAGGGTGTTTTGCACAAAATATGGCCTAAATAATTTGGGGAGTGATTATATGAAGGGATTTTAGAATAGATTTCCCGATCTAAATTGGTTTTTAATTTCAAAGAAATGATAATATGTAGTGCCTTTTATAAGATATGGGAGGGGAACTCTGGGAATTCTTCAAAATATTAAATTAATATAAATTTATTTTATAATCCAAAAGGGTAAAAAGTGATTTACTTAACATATATTATGTATATAGTTATATATACAATAAATAAAATGAAAATTATACAATTACGGAATAATTTGTATTCCCTATATATTTGTTTTATCTATTTTTAACTCTTACTATATAGTCAAGTAATTTATAAATTGTGGGCTAATAAAATTACCATAATATGAAAAAAGAAAGATGAAAGAGTCATGAATAACATTATAATACATATCCTAACATTTTTAAAGAATCTTGTTTTTTTTTATAAATTTTATATCCTTTAAAAAAATTATTTATTTTCAAATACAATTAATCTCAATTTTACACTATTAATTTCATGACATTTTAATAATATAAATTCATCATTATATTGTACAAAAAACTATTTTAAAAATCCATTACATGTCTAATTAAAAAAAATTTATTACATAAATTATTTCAAGATATATTTATTTTATTATTTATAAAATAATTTATTATATTGTTTCATTAATTAATAAATTATGGCATCATCATTGTGTCACCATTTAATTTAATTATTTATTTCTTAAAAATTATAAATATTTTATCATGATGTAGGTAACAATATTATTCTTACAAATAAAATTTATAATATATGATATACCGAATAAGAATTGATATTCAAAATACATTACTTGTCAAAAATAATACTGTAACATACAAGACTTTTTAATGAAAATTATATTATAAATTCATTAATGTCAACCAAGGGGTCCTAAAATCGACACAAGGATGATAGTGGTCAGAATACACACATAAAATTAAATTTGGAAAAGGTTTAGTGTAATTTTATATATTTATAATATATGTTTTATATATAATTACATGATTTATGCTTGAAAAGGTAATATAAATTATTACTAAACATTCTATTCATAATGTCAAAAAATTAGAGGTTCATATTTTCATAATTTTTTCCTTATAATTCCAAATATGGGATCCGTTTTTCAAAATAATAACATTGAATTGGCATAAATTAGTTAACAAATAATCCTATTGATGGAATATAAAAACATGTTTTAAAGTAAAACGTTCATAAGTTCACATAGGTTTTATATCAAAATTTAATTAGAAATTGATTCCAATGTCCTAAATTGGATTGAATGGTAGGAACATAGTATAATTAAACATTAAAAAATTAAAGGTATAATATATCAATATAAATAAATTAGAATAAATATTATTTTTGAATTAAAATTCAGTATTTTTCACTACTCATTAAAATATAAAATTTATCTGAAATATACCAAAAATTCAAAAAAAGTAAATTTTCATAACCCTCTTCAAAAATAAAAGTTTATTTTTGTCAAATATAAATTATGAAAGCATAAAAATATATTTATAATATTTTCTCCATAAAATGCGTTAAAACCAATTTTTAGAACAAACAAAGTTTTTAATACTAAAACTAGATTAATCATCAACGTTATTAAATGTACTTTCCATTTTACAGACTATATAATTAATAAATGAAATGGAATTATTTTATAATTACCTTGGTTGTTACATTTAATAAAATTAAATGATCTATTATTGTTAAAAATAAATTTTATGTCATATATATGACATATATTCCTTAAATTTACCCTAATTACCTTTTATTAAAAGCATTTGTGAAAAACAAATATCATCATTTCTCATGGCCATACTCCACCATAAACACAAATTACATTATTGTATCATCATGGAACTGAATATAAGAATATGTATGAGATATATTATTTTCTATATGTATAAATATTTGAAAAATATCTTATATATTTATTTAATTTATTCTCATTAACATTCATGCAGAATGAAAATGGAAAAAATCATCACATCAGTTTGTGGGGATGTAGTCCCCATACACATGAATAACATTATAATATTCACATATATTGGAATATTAGACATAATATGTGAAACAAAAAATCTAGAAGCATAATAATATAAAAAATAATATATATATATATATATATATATGTATATATTATAATTATATTAATCCATGAGAGGTGGTGAAGGTAAAAGAATAACATCGGTTCATGATGCGGTAGTATACCATACACACAAATGTTCATTTAAAAACCCATTTGAGGAAGAGGAAAAGGATTTATGTTATTACATTAACATAATAACATATTATATTTTCATTTTTTATTGATATTTTAAGGAGGTTGAGGAAGAAATAAAATAAAACTCTGGGTTTGGGACATTACCTCTTCTCTAGATAAATTCATTTTTTTCACTAAAAAGATTCATAGGTTATATTTATGACCTAAATAAGGATTATAATATTAGATTAGGGATTTTTTGGATGTTATTTTGGAAGGTAATTTATAAAACAAAGAATTTTTAAGATTTAAAATAATGGGAGAGGGATTGGCCTTTTATAAGTTAGGTGAGTGGAACACGTGTAATTTTTGAAAATAAAAAGGTGTACCCATATTTTTCAGTTTCCAAAAGAACCCAAAATGGCCCATTATCAAACATAGAATATATAAGGTTGAAATATATTCGGCAAATTGTTAACGGAAATGTTTTTGGTTCATTTTTTAACCCTTATAGTTTAGTTTCACCCCCATATAAACCCATTTTTATTATAACAATGGGATTTTTTTTTACTATTTTAACTATCCATTATCATAAAAATTATGTTAACCACTTTTTATACTATAAATTATTAAATATAAAATTATTAATTCCATTTTCCAATTTCCATTCACATAAGTGGAAAAAATAAATTTATATTTAATCAAGCACATGCGATGAGATAACGGCTTTCGAAAGACAAGATGGTCCTCAGATTAAAAATTTATTATATGAAAATAAATACTATAATTAGTACCAGGACCCTATTTTTTTAATATATACAATATTTAACTAATTTTACTTGTTAAAAAATATTTAAATAAAAAAATGTGTTTAAAATATTTAAAATAAATGAGAAATCTTAATTAAAACCTGCATTTTTCACTATATATTGAAGAATTTTATCTTTTTAGAAAATTCACAAAACATCACCCCAAGATATTTATTCCTGATTATTGAAAAAAGGAGGTTTCTTTTGTATTTTAAATTTTATAATATTGGAAAAAATTAATTTTAATATAATTGAGCAATTGAAAAAAAAACTTTTTAGAAAGAAATATATTTTTAAGCATCAAATTAGATTTATTCTTCTCTCCTCCCTAGAAAACTCATAAGAGTAATGTTAAAATTTTCATTGAATATATAATAATTTAATTTTATCAAAATAATCACCTGATGTAATATGTTTAATTTATTTTGTAGAATGTGTTTGTGTGCATATAAAAATTTTATAAAAATATTAAATTTATTTTCAATTATTTTTTATTCTCTTTTCTAAATAATTAGTCACAAAATATTATGGTTTATATACATGTTAAAAATATATATTTTCATATTTTCATAAATCTTATTCATTAACCACTATTCTAAGTGTTAGGTGACAAATCTAATATTAAATATTAATAATTTCTTAGTATGTCACATTTTCATTAAAATCGGTTTTGCATGTAACGCAAACTAAAATCCGCGAGTCATGTAATAAAAAAAACATGGTTCTATGTGTGATGAAAAATAGACTTGTTTTATCCCCCTTTAAATGATTTTTCCTTTGAAATTAAGCTATTTTTTACCAATATCTAGGGATACTTTTTCTTCATTACATCTTATGTTTCCTAAATTGAATCCACAATCTTGTGGTTTCACAAAAAATAAATTACCAAGTGAGGGGTATTATTTCTTAAAACATTCTCAACTTGACCCAGAATTTTTATGGTTCTTTCCATATTAAAAATATTAATCTCTTGTAGTACAAAATCTTAGTTATTTACATTTGATGGATCAGGTATGTAATTTATTATGATATATACACAGACCACATAAATAACCACAGATAGGTCCCACATAAGTGATAATCAATAGTCTACAATCCTGATATTATCATCAATTTAAATGCGATAAATATTCTAGTCGAAAATATTTCATTTATATTTTAAAAACAATTTCTTCAATTAGTTTTTATTTGATCAATTTCCACAACATCTCTTACTCTAGGTAATGAACATGAATTTTTTATTTCTGAATCACTAATATATCACAATATACATAATATAATTATAATTCATTCCTTCATTATCTAGTTTTATGTTTTTTTAAAAACTGTTACAAAAAATGGTAAATCCTCATATGGTGAAGTAATAAATTAATATCTAATTCCACATCAAAAGTTAAACATAAACCATTCAATAAATGCTTAAGCATATAATCATTCAAAAAATAATAAAATACAAAACATTTTAAACAAGTTCACTAAATTTCCACAAAGAAATTTTCATTAATACCCCAAAAAATATGATGTACAGTTTAATTTTCACATTCCAAACATTTGAATACAATATACATGTATTCTATTGAAACACAATAACAACCTAAAATACCATAAAACCTTAATGATAGTATATATCCATATTTATTACTTAAATAAACCCCAAATTATTGGATATATTTCCTATATCAAAAAATATTATAAACTTCGTCAATGATACAATAAACCACATTATCAACAAATCATTAATCATTTCCATGGTATTCAATACAATTTAATTTAATTTATTCATATCAATAATCTTTTTATCATAACAATCATTATATTGACATTGGAAACATGTTAATTGTTATCATTCTATTAATGAGGTTATTTTCATGAAATATCTCCTGCCATTAAATAACATTCTTATGTCATCAATACCATTAAAATATTCATTCAAATACTTAATGGAATACTTTTAAATAATTATCCTTTTATATTTCCCAATTCATACAACCTAATTCTTGAATTCCCATAGAAAAATAAATTAGTCATTCAACATCATTATTAAACACATTAACTATTGTTCGTTATTTAGTTTTTTAATACCTCTTACATAATATTTGATGTATAAATCATGTCTTCTCATTTATCAAATACAATGTATTCAATCATTTCATGTTTAACATAAAAAATACTATTATAATGGTTCATAACTCTCATATTTCATTTTTTATCTATTCAACATATGTAGAATAAGAATTACTCATAAAAACTTGGTAATTATCCTACAGAGAATTCCAACTATGTCATCTATTTGAATAATGACTATATATTACACAATTGACGTATTTATCCATTGATAATACCATATAAAGACCAACATTTCCATCCATTATGTTAACTGGTCTTTTTATTTTCCCTTCGAATTTTTTTATTCTATGGCCTTCTTCTCCACACAAAAAAATCATCTCATCCCATTTAGACATTCCCTTGAGGGATTTTTCCCACATTATCTCCACATAGAAACTTAATCTTTAATAATATAGGGACTCCACCACCCAAGTTCTCAGAGATATCTATCCATGTCTTATTTGGTGAGCTCGATAGTTGGTTAAGGTGAAACTTGTTAATAATATATAGTGATAAATGATTAGGTATATTTATAATATACTTCACACTAATCATCATCCCATTTAATTTCTAATCAATATATTATCTATCACATTCAATGTTAATAATATATGTTCTATTTAGCACCATTTAATAATACCAAAAATTATAGTGTGATGAAAATATTCAGAGTAGTAATCCACAAAATCATGAGAAATCAGTAATATGTTGAATAAATCATCAAAAAATATTTTCATAATATGAAACCCTCCTCTTAAACTAGGTCATTGTTTATCATTATTTAAATCCTTCTTGATGGTTAGTAAATAGTTTGTATATTTACGAATCATATACCATGAGAGTGTCAAACCAGGTGTGCAACAGAGTATGTTGTCATGCATCATGTGTTGATCATGTCTACATAAATGATCTTTTTTATGGCTGGTAATCCTAGGCACCTATAAACTAGATCCAATTCTACTAATTTTATCAATACATGAATATAATTTATTAGAAATGAAATTCTCATTTATTTACCTAAATTCCAAGAAATGTTCCTATATTTTTAATTAGACATTGTCTTATCCTTTTAAAAATACCTATAAATATACTAAGAATTTTCTTTATATATCTAACATATATTTTATAATTCTAGTTTTCAAATGATATATTAATCATTCTATTAATACCATCTATAATGAAACCAAATTTCCATATATAAATATTGAATATTTATAGAAGAATATTCATTATATTACAAAATCACACACCCATGGATCATAAGGGTTCAGTTCATTTAGAAACTATGTACATAATATTTTTATTTAGGGAATGCTCTTTTATATCTCATGTAAATATTATCTCACATAGTACTATTTTTAGGCATACTCAACCTAAATCATTTTTCATAACATGGGGAAGGAAACATAAGAAAGGGGACCTCATATACACAATAAGGGTATGTATAAGACATGTCATTATATGTTCATATTCAAGAATAATATAAGAATAAGTGAATGAAATAAAAAATAACATTATAAGGTCATACCCATCCAATCATATATCAAAAACATGATTCATGTAATAAACCAATATCATTTATAAAAACACTGACTATAAGAGTCATAAATCATACAAAATCAGTTTTAAATAGTAATATAATGTCTTAATATCATGGATCCTTATAGTAAAGAAAACTATATTTCATGAATACCAACCAATACCATCTTCATTGTGTATCAGTACTCATCACTTGTTTTCCATGGTGGCCCAGGATGCACTTGTTTCCTATAATGGATTAGCACACACATGTTTCCTATGGTGTATCCAAACTCAACTATTTCTCACACATGATCAATCTCATTAACTTGATTCAAACTATAATGTCATGAGATATAATGCATTAATAATTAAATTGGAGGGAGATATAGGTTTCAACCATCATTTTTATAATATAACTACCATCACATAAAAAAATTCAAATGTATGTGTGTAGAAATAAAATAAAATACTAATCATATCATATCCCACGACTTCAAATGTTTTTTATTAACTTTTCATAATAAAAAACATGTTTATGAAAAAAGTTTTTGTAATCATTTTATCATTTCATCAAATTATAAAACATAGAAAACAAGGGTTTCAATAGAATTTAATCATGGTATAACAAATTGAAAATATATTATTTTTATAAACATCATTTCATTAGAAATGTAATCAATTATGAGTAATAATTAGAATGTATTCCTTAGATCATATTCCAAATAAATCATTCATTTCATCAATGTTTGTAATCATAGAATAAAAAATATTTTGAAAGACAAAATTGAAAATATCTTGAGGAACATATATTTTCCCATTTGAATAAAAAAAATTATAATATAAAATATTTCTAAAATCCATTCAACATAAAATAACATTGGAAACTTATAAATGAATCTGTAAATATAATATAATTTTTTTTGATGAAAATATCCTTTCCATAGTGAAAATAATTTTTAAAAATTCAAAACATTTTAAAAATAAATTTTATTTAAAATTAACATTTAAACATTCAATGTAAGAATTAAAACTTTTAATTTTCATGATGAAATAAATACAATTCATATCACACACATTAAAATAATGATTCCTCGCACATTTTCAGTAAAATCTACATGGGAACTGTTTAGAAAATGACATGAATATTCATTTAAAAAATTGTACACAAATTAAATCATGTGTAATGTTATATTTAAAAAATAATTTTTATAAAGGTAAATATAAAAAATTAAAAACTTTTTAGAAAACGTAGTTCTGGATGAGAAATGTTTTTCTACTGAATAGTGAAATAAAGATGATTTATTTAATTTTTTTTTTGACAAATAGAGAACATAAATATAGGAAAATAAAAGAAAAAAATATATTCTCATTAAATAATAAAAAATAAGAAATTACATGCATTTGTCTTGTGATAATTCTTATAATATCATATCTGGTACCATAATCATGAGAAATTATCACAATCAATTAGATTGTAACATAAAACCCATAAAACATTGGTAACATTGAATCATTAGACCCATGATATAATAACATTAAATTATACATATAATTTAAGAGAATAAATAAATTATTCATATTACATGTCTTATGTTATGTATATATAGTTCATAAATGATGATAGGTTAATATCAAAACATATGTCTCAAAGAATAAAAATTAAGAGAAAAATCCATTTATGATTCAGTTTTTTTAACTCTCAACACCATGATAGTGAGATGCTAAAATTTATATGTAAATCCTAATAATAATCATCTTAAAAATCATAAAACACATTAATTTTAATTATATAAAACACATAAATTAAATGGTTGAAGAATATGACATGTGTCATATAGATGTAAAAAATGAGTTGGAAATCCCTTAGTATAAGTCTCGACTTCCTTTTTCAACATTTGAACCTATTACATAATAATTATATTTTTTTTATAAATTAATTTTATAACTGTAACTATTTATATAACCATATTTTATTTACTTATATCCTTTTATTAATCATTAATTAACAATTTCATGGTAAATTCATATTATAGGAAATAACTGACTTGTTTTTTAGGGAATGTTTTTTTTATTTTTGGTCCTATTAATTATAACATGTTTACATAATATCCTGAATGTTAAACATGATAAAAATTTCATAAATATTCATTGTATACATATTTATATAGATCAATTAATTTTAGATATATAAAATTAATTACATAGTTCTAGGAGAGGGTGGGTTGTAGGTAAACTAGAAAGTTGTTTCCATTTTCTCAATTGATGAAATGAAAGAAACTAAACTGATATATTACCATTCCAAATTCATTTTATTTTCATTTATGTCACTAATTTTCAATATATTTGTAAAGACCTGGAAATTTCAAGGAAATTTTTTTCTTAAATACTTTGTAATTTTATGAGTACACAGTTTCTGACGGCACCTGAATCCGAGGCCCAGTGTGCCCAGAATCAATTATTGATGTTTTTTAGAGTACATTCAGTAAACATATGAGCGGGTTTTTCTATAATTTGAACCGGTGCTCAGAATTAAAATCTGAGGACACCGATGAACTCGCAGTGCTGGTATTCACTTAAGGGGACCTTTTACCGTAGTTGCGTTTTAAGCGGGTTGAAAGTTAATTTTTGGGGATTTAGAATAAATTAAATAAAAATAGTGTACACAATTTTATTTATTTTTGGTAGTTATAACCTAAAATAGGAAGTTAATGGTGGGCCCACACCCCACATAACCTCCCCTGA
The DNA here is from genome assembly GCA_963277665.1 of Viscum album. Lineage (NCBI taxonomy): Eukaryota > Viridiplantae > Streptophyta > Magnoliopsida > Santalales > Viscaceae > Viscum > Viscum album. The sequence continues at coordinate 507,392,243 of OY728150.1, forward strand.
GAGGATTTAGTGCGGTGGTGTCCACATGAACTCGAACCATTCTACCTCCCCTCAACACCCCATTAATTCCCCACTATTTATTTTGACAACTCCTCATTAATTGTGGAGCCTCTCCACTTCCCTCTTCCCATCAATTGTTCCAACTCATATAATTAATGTCAACATTAATTATTCGGCACCTCTTTTGAATCAAATTGAATTGAATGGAAACTCTATTAATTGGAGAGACTTATTTTTTCATTTTGGGTTGGAAAAACACTTTTGGTGGAAGGCTCTAGAGTTTTAGAAGAGAGGTGATCCTTCTTCGACAATGAACACCATTCTTCAACGAAGATCATCCCCGACGAAGAACACAGGGGACTTCTTCCAATGAGGCATCTTCCTCAGATGCACCTAGACGTCAAGGATTCTACGTCGCCTACGACAACGACTCTTCCTCCATCGATGACGGGACGACACCGTTCTTCCGTGATTCCCGACTACTGCGACGCTTGTCTTCCACGGCTTGACGATGTGTGGCGTCAATTTTGAGGTAGGGGTTTGCACAATTTTAAATGAATAATTTTTACCGCGTTCTTTGTTGAATTTTCTAAATTGTCTATGCCTGATTGTTACCACCTAACGCGGAGGGTGCAGGCCGAACAAACACAGCCCAGTGACCCTCCGTAGTTTCTTGTTTATTTAATTTGAAAAGGGAGGCGGTGGCTAATGGAGGTGGTGGCGAGCGAAGGTGGCGTCCGCAGGCCAGCCACGTGCGGAATAATTGTGGCCCACAACCACGGGTCCCTCAGCCGACTAAGAAACGGCCAGATAAATCCGGCTGGACCGAAGAGACCGCGACGCAACAAGGGATGCCGCGCTGCGGAGAACCGTGAACCACACTCCGCGGGCCACTCGGTGGTGAACCGGTCGGCTCGTCAGCCGGTCGAAATGAAGGAGCCGTGATGCCAGGAGGGTGCCGTGATGAAGGGACTGCAGCCTGCCCATGCCGGCCGCTCGTGCTAGGAAGGGAGGCCGGCTTCGGCTGGCCGGTTGAGGAGGTGGTGCCACTGGTTTGGGAGAGTGGGCCCCCCACTCAGACTGCTCGGCCAGCCGAGCCGAGCCGCGACCCACCAGCCGAGCCGCATCGTGCCAAACCGGGCCGAGCTTCACCCCTTGGGTCGGGTGGCGCCCCTCGGGCAGGGCCATGCGACCCATTGGGCCAGTCCGACACCTACCAGGTCGGACCTGCCAAAACCAGGTCGACCCGACCCGCCATCCCACTGGGATTGACGGGCCGGGCCCGTTTTCACTTAAATGTGAATAACTTTAAGACCGCACATCCGATCGATGTGACGTATGTGTAATTGGGACCCTTGCAACAAACATTCCTTTTGCGATAATCTATGTGAGTTATTGAAAACTTTGGAAAACAACCGGGTTTGGAATGAGCGTAATTCTAACCGGGCCTCTGGAATGAAAAATCCAATAACTCTCAGATTGGGCGTCCAATTGACGCGCCGTCTGTCGCGTTGGGTTTCTTTGATGAGACAGAACTTTGGGATACATCAACTTTTGACTTCATTGCAGTTAATGTATCTACCCCTTTGCTCAAGGAGCGGACCCTCTCGTAATTGAGCATGCTGTGTGCTGGAACCCTAGAGTTGGCCGCGACTGTGTCGACTACTGTACTGGAATCCTCCGTGGGTTTGATAGCAATGACTACCATACTGGAATCATCTGTGGGTTCGACGACGATGACTACTGTTCTTGTATCATGCGTGCATTTGGTAGTTTGACATTTGTACTTGTATCCTGTGTGGGTCCGGCAGAGTAGTTGGTGTTGTATCCAGTGTGGGTCTGACAGGTTATCTGGTCTTGTATCTTATGTGGGTCCGACAGCTTAGATGAATCATTGACTACATCTGATCATCTCTATCGCTATATGAAATATGTATACCTGTGTGATCTAAGTCTTGATTTTGAATCATTATCCTCAATGTGATTGAATTATTTCCTGTGTGGGCTGGGTTGTATTTGGGATCAAGAGTTTGAGCCGTACTGTGGTTGATAACTTAGGTATATGTATGGGAATATACCTAATAAAGGTTGGTTGATACTTCGTGTTTTTATATTTCTTATTTGGTTTATCCTTTGTGGATTCTGGGATACCTTTGGGGGTCTCGGGGTCCCTACAACGTATCGTATACTCACCCCTGCATGGGCTTTTCCCTCACTACGTTGTGTTGGTTGCAGACGACAGACATCACTGATCGAGTTAGAGACTTATAGAGCTGGACGGTACCCGGAGGTGGAACACTTGGAGAGACGTACACAGAGCGGACATACGGACTTGAGGTGATGAGGATGCCATTTGTACCCACCCTTTAGGTGGGATTCCTAGGGGACCACTCAGTGGTTGCTGTTTTACATTACTGCAGTTGTGCTAGCTTTCAATTGTACTGTACTTCAGTTGGGTTTGTATACTGGCCCATTTACTTTTCAGTACTTACTTTTGTACTCATCTTACTTTGTGATTACTTTAGTTGTGTACTCTATTGTGTTTTTTACTTTTATAAAGGCAATTCCTTCCCTTTTTTTATCGGGATTTACACCTTTGGTGCTAGTTTCCAGCCCCTGGCCTATGGATGGCGGGCATGGGGTAGTCACGGAACGGGCCTCGAGGACGGGTCGTGACAAATTGGTATCAGAGGGGTCGGTTCTAATGTAGAAATTAGGACTCTGATCTATCTTACTGTGAAGAAATAGTGTTAAGAGTATTGAGTGTGGTTTTCAGTCCAAGGAGTCTAGTGTTGGTGCGGCGGCCGACGTATCCATACACCAGGACCCTGACCTCTAATTTCCAACTCAGTGCACGAAAACACAGATTACGTGTGTGTTTCCTTTGATAAGTTTTCTTTTTTATTACTTGTGTCAGCTCACCAGGTATGTTGTTTGATCGTGGTGCACCAGTTTATTTACAGGATGGCCCCATGAAGGCAGCCAACTAGTGTTCTGAGTTATGTACGGGGTAATGGCCCACCGAGTGACGAGGCCTCGGTGCAGGACCCAATCACAGTAGAGGCACTAGTGGTACCACTACCCGCTGGGCCACCGATACCACCCAGGTTCCACGGAGAGATGGACCCCCCAGGCAGCTGAGGATTGCCTGGAGGCTATCTTTATAATTTTCAGATTGGTAGGGACACTAGCCGACCTTATGGTGATCCCTTCCACAATTTTTTTGAATGCAGAAGCCAGTAGATGGTGGAGCCCAATGGTCTAGGTGCATGACGAGGCATCAATTTTTTGGATAGACTTAGAGAGTATCTTATGCTCAGAGTTTGTTCTATCCACCCATCTTGCGGTGTAGTTTTAGGAGTTACTATATCTGCAGCAGGGCAGCATGACATTAGATCAGTACTCAGAGACGTTTACTGACCTCTCACGCTACTCCACAAATATGATATGGGACCCATTCTTCAGGGCCCAGATCTTCGAGCAGGGATTGAGGCACGAGATCATGGCTTCGACGATTCCCCTCAGCATCCCGACGAAGGCAGGGGTGCTGGAGCGAGCCCTTCTAGTGGAGAGATTTCTCGCTGAGCAGTCACCAGTGGTGAGACCCACCGTAGGGCGACACGTAGAGGAGTATTATACAGCTGACAGTAGACAAATGTCACAAGGGTCCAAGTGGACCAGGCCATCAGGTGAGCGACCTCAGGATACATGTTCGGTTGTGCGGGGCACACGAAACAGATCCAACCTTACGAGGAGAAGGTAGTGCTATGCATGCGGCGGGTTGGGCCACATGGCTTGTTACTATCTGACCCTCCATGCAGATGAGCAGCAGACAGTACAGGGACCTCCCAGGAAGAGGCAGAGGTTTGACTGTCATGGTCTGCCGGGAGCGGGTGGATGAGGCAGAGGAGCTGGCCGAGTAGTGGGTGGTGGAAGATGTTTCGAGGCACTATAACCACCACCACCAGGAGGTCCACCCCGACCAGAGGGAGTTGGCAGACAGAGGCAGGAACAACTCCAGGTAGTCGAGGCCTACGACCAAGGTGCACCTAAGATGATTCTAGGTACTATCTATGTCTAATCCACCCTTTCTGCCGTTCTTATAGACATATGTGTGAGTCATTCATTTATTTCCTCTTCCTTGTTCGGAGCTCAAAGATTCCGACGGAGCCATTGGCTCAATACTTACGTCTTGAGACTCTTATGGGAGTAGAATCGAAGATTACAAACTGGTGCTGGTAGTGTGAGATTACTCTTGGAGGCGATAGTGTCGGCTGGTATCTTCTTGTAGCGGCGTCGAGACCTTACGACGTCATCTTGGGTATGGACTGGTTGTCTATAGTCCATGCTCAGATCGACTGTATTAGGTGCAAGGTGTGATGTATCTGCACTAATGGGACCAGGTTTACCTTCACCAGTGATAAGGGAGCCTTTGCATCATAGGATGGACTTACGTAGAGGAGAGGGCAGCCAATCACATATCAGTTGGCTAGTCTCATCCTCAGAGCGGTTGATGTGCAGAGTCCGAGTTTTCCTGTTATGGTGGATCAGTATGCAGAAATTTTTCCTGACGACATTCCAAGACTACCTCCTTGAAGAGAGGTATAATTCTACATAGATCTGTATCCCAGGACCACACTGATATCTACCCGAGCATATTATATGGCTTGTGCCGAGCTTCTTGAGCTGCGGGTACAACTGGAGAACTTGCAGGGAAAGGGATTCATCAGACCCAGTGTTTCACCCTGGGCTTCTCCGATTTTGTTCTCCAAGAAGGCGGATGGGAGCTTGTGACTGTGTGTCGACTACCGTCACCTAAATCAGGTGACTATATGGAACAAGTACCCACTTTCAAGTATTGATGACCTCTTCGATCAGCTCAAGGGAGCACAATGGTTCTCGAAGATACACCTCCGATCAGGCTATCACCAACTCAGAGATCGAGATGAGGATGTACAGAAGATGACCTTCAGGTGTTTGTATGGCCACTACGAGTTCTTGGTTATGCCCTTCATCATGACCAATGCTCCAACAGTGTTCATGAGTCTCATGAACAAGATATTCTAGCCTTACCTCGATCGTTTTTTCGTATTCTTCATCAACGACATACTAATTTACTCGACTACTAAGGAGGAGCACGCCTACCACTTGAGGGATGTACTGGACACACTCTAAGAGCACCAACTTTAGGATAAGCTCCTGAAGTGGAAGTTCTGGATTCAAGAGCTTCACTTCTTAGGACACGTCATCTCGAAGGTGGGGGTAGCAGTGGATCCAGTGAATATCGAGGGCGTTGTTTCATGGGAGCCACCCAGGAGTGTGACGGAGGTTCGAAGTTTCTTGGTCCGGGCAGGATACTATCGGAGGTTTGTTCCAGACTTCTCCAGAGTTGCAGCACCACTTTCAGCTTTGATGAAAAAGGGTAAACCCTTCGTGTGGTCAGATAGATGCCAGCAGAGCTTTCAGGAGCTGATATGAAGATTGACAAGTGCTCCCATCTTGAGGCTACCATAGGAGGGCGTTGGGTACGTAGTTTACTGCAACGCATCAGGGACCAGACTTGAGTGGGTCTTGATGTAGGATAAAGAGGTGATCACATATGGTTCGTAGTATTTGAGACCTCACGAGCAGAACTATGCTACCCATGACCTGGAGTTAGCAGCAGTGGTCTTCTCCTTGAAGATATGGCGGCACTATCTGATAGGCGAGTGATTTACAGTCTACTCTAACCACCGGAGTCTCAGGTACATATTCTCATAGAAGTACCTAAACCTTATATAGTGGTGATGGCTCGAGTTCTTCCAGGACTATGAATTTGAGATAGTCTATACTCCTGGGAAGGGGAACGTTGTAGTTGATGCTCTCAGCAAGAGATCGGGCATTCAGCTACTAGGAGAGGTGACAGAGCAGCTAGCTACGTTGCAGATATCCTTTGTGGATATAGATGGTGCATCCTTTCTTTAGTATCTCACTGTCACTACTCCACTTATTTAGAAAGTCAGAGAGGCACAGTGTGGGGATGTTGACTGTGAGGCTCGACGTTCTTAGATATCTACAGGGAAGACGCCTAAGGGATTTTCTAAAGGAGGGCAGAACGTTATCCTCTTCAGGGGACATACCATGGTACTAGTTTCACTATAGAAGGAGGTGCTGAGGGAGTTACACACTTCCCCTCTAGTAGTACATATAGGAGTGGAAAAGATATATTAGGACCTCAGACAACAACACTGGTGGCTGGGTATGAAGAAGGCTGTAGCATAGTTCATTTCATGATGCCTCACTTGTTAGCACGTGAAGGTAGAGCAACAGGTACTAGCAGGATTGGTACAACCCTTATAGGTCATAGAGTGGAAGTTGGATGGGATCTCCCTGGATTTCATGACGGGGATTCCACGTAAATCTAGAGGACATGACACTATCTGGGTGATCATAGACCGACTCACCACGTCGGCCCACTTCCTACCGATCAGAGATCAGGTCTCAGTAGAGAGCTTGAGACGCCTTTATGTACATGAGATCTTATGGCTTCATGGTGTTCCATTGAAGATTGTCTTCGACCGGTATGCATGCTTTACTTCCCAACTTTTGAAGGGGTTGTAGGAGGCATTTGGGATGCAGCTATGTCTGACCACTACCTTCCATCCCCATATGGATTTCCAGACTGAGAGGACCATTCAGACTCTAGAAGACATGCTCCGTGCATGTGTCCACGACTTTGGTCGTAGTTGGGAGGAACACTTAACCTTTGTGGATTATGTGTACAAAAACAACTACCACTCCACCATCGGGATGACACCTTACAAGGCACTGTATGACAGACCATGCAGATCACCTCTGTGTATGACTGACCCAGGGGAGTCAGCACTTGTAGGACCAGAGATGGTGCAGGAAATGACGGAGAAGGTGTAAATCATCTAGGAGTGGATTAAGACTGCACAGAGAAGAAAGAAGTCCTATGCTGATAGGAGAAGGAGACCACGAGAGTTTGAGGATGGTGACCATGTTTTCCTACGGGTCTCACCTCGACGAGGTCTACGAAGCTTTGTCTAGGGTGGGAAGTTATCTCCATGATTCATCTAATATTTCCAGGTCCTCAGCAGACTAGGTGAGGAGGCTTACTGTCTGGCCCTTCCACCTCATTTGCATCAGGTGCATGCATTTTTCCACGTATCTCAGCTGAGGAGATACATGGATGACCCAAACCACATCATCGATCACGGGGACCTGGACATCGATGACGGGGCGACATTTACAGAGGTCCCGGTGGAGATCTAGGATCGACAGGAGTGGGTCCTATGTGGACTGTCGATTCTTTTGGGGCACGTTCACTAGCAGCATGAGAACTTCCAAGAGAGCACTTGGGAGTGGGAGGCTCAGATATGTGCTCAGTACCCCAATTCCACTAGTGTGTGTTGTAGCTTTATGAATATGTAAAGCCCTGAGGTTGGGGTAATTTAAAGACCCAGGAATTTCATGGAAATTTTTTTCTTAAATACTTTGGAATTTTATGAGTACACAGTTTCTAACGGCACATGAATTCGAGGCCCAGTGAGCCCAGAATCAATTTTTGAAGTTTTTTTCGGTTACGTTCAATAAACGTATGAGCGAGTTTTTCTATCTTTTGAACCGGTGCTCAGAATTAAAATCTGAGGACACAGATGAACTCGCAGAGCCGATATTCGCTTAGGGGAACCTTTACCACTGTTGCGTTTTATGCGGGTTGAAAGTGAATTTTTGGGGATTTAGAATACATTAAATAAAATTGTTGTACAAAATTTTATTTATGTATGGTAGTTATAACCTACAAGAGGAAGTTATGGGTGGGACCACAACCCACATAACCTCCCCTAAGATGATTTAGTGTGGTAGGGTCCACACGAAATCGAACCCTTCCACCTCCCCTCAACTCCCCTTAATTCCCTACTGTTTATTTTGACTACACCTCATTAATGGTGGAGCCTCCATGCCTCCCTCTTCCCATCAATTGTTCCAACTCATATAATTAATGTCTACATTAATTATTCAACACCTCTTTTGAATCAAATTGAATTTCATGTAAATTCTATTAATTTGAGAGCCTTCTGTTTTATTTTTGGGATGGAAAATCACTTTTGGGGGAAGGATTTGGAGTTTTAGAAGAGAAGTGATCCTTCTTCAAAGAAAAAAACTGTTCATCAACGAAGAACAACCCCGATGAAGAACGCGAATGACTTCTTCTAACGACGTATCTTCCTCGGACGCACCTCGACGTAAATGAGTCTACGTCACCTACGACATCGACTCTTCCTCCATCGATGAAGGAACGACAACGTTCTTCCGCGAAGCTCGACTACCGCGACGCTCATCTTATACGGCTCGACGGCGTGCGACATCAATTTCGAGGTTGGGGTTTGTACAATTTTAAATGAATAATTTGTACCCAATTCTTTGTTGAATTTTCTGAATTGTTAATGGCCGATTATTACCGCCTAATGCGGAGGGCACGTGTCGAACAAACACGGCCCAATGAACCTATGTCATTTCTTGTTTATTGAATTTCAAAGGGAGGCGGTGGAGAATGGAGGCGGTGGTGAGCGAAGGTGGTGGTCGCGCGCCAGGCATGTGCGGAAGAATCACAACCCACAACCGCGGGCCTCTCGGCCGACGAAGAACTGTCCGGCTAAAGCCGGCTGGACCGAAGAGACTGCGGTGCCACAAGGGATGCCACGCTATGGAGAACTATGATCCACGCTCCACGGGCCGCTCGACAGCGAACCGGCCGGCTCGTCAGCCAGCCAGAATGAAAGAGTCGCGGCGTCAGGAAGGCACCTCGCTGAAGGGACCGCGACCCCCCCGTATAGGCCACTTGTGCCAGGAAGGCTGGATAGCTTCGGCCAGCCGGTTGGGAGGGTGGCACCGCTCGGTGCCGCTGGTTAGGGAAAGCCGGGTGCTACGCCCCCCCATCGGACCGCGCCCTGCCGGGCCGCGCCGCGCCGCGCCCCGCCGGGCCAAGCCACACCCCTCGGACCGGGCCGCGAGACTCATCAGGCCGGTCCGACACCATCCAGGTCGGACCCACCAAAACCGGGTCGACCCGACCCGCCATCCCACTGGGCTTGATGGGCTGGGCCCGTTTTCACTTAAACGTGAATAACTTTAAGACCGTGCGCCCGATCGATGCGTCGTATGTGGCACTGGGACCCTCGCAACAAAGCGGTACTTTTGCGATAATCTAAGTGAGTTTTTGATGACTTTGGAAAATGGCTGGGTTTGGAACGAGCGTAATTCCAACCGGGCCCCTGGAATGGAAAAGAAAATAACTCTCAGACCGGGCGTTTGATTGACGCGCTGTCTATCGCGTTGGGTTTCTTTTGACAAGACAGAGCTTTGGGATACATCAACTCTGGACTTCGTGGTAGTCGATATATCAACCCCTTTTCTCGAGGAGCGGACCCTCCTGGAATTGAGTGTGTTGTGTGCGGGAACCCTAGAGATATCTGCGACTGCGTAGACTACTGTACTGAAATCCTCCATGGGTTCGACAGTGACGACTACCATACTGGAAACCTCTGTGGGCTCGACGACGATGTCTACTGATCTTTTATCCTGTGTGGGTGTGGCTGTTTGACCTCTGTACTTGTATCCTATGTGGGTCCGGCAGAGTAGCTGGTCTTGTATCCTGTGTGGGTCCGATAGCTTAGTTGGTCTTGTTTCCTATGTCGGTCCGACAACTTAGATGAATCAGTTACTATATCTGATCATCTCTATCACTATACAAAAAATTTATACCTGTGTGAGCTGAGTCTTGATTTTAAATCATTATCATCGATGTGATTGTCTTCTTTTCCGTGTGGACTGGGTTGTATTTGGGATCAAGAGTTGGAGCCGTACTGTGGTTGAGATCTTAGGTATATGTATGGGAATATACCTAAGTAGGGTTGGTTGATACTTCTTGTTTGTATCTCTCTTCTTTGGTTTATCCTTTGTGGATTCTAAGAGACCTTCGGGTGTCTCGGGGATCCTACTGAGTATCTTATACTGACCCCTGCATGGGCTTTCCCGCACTACGTTGTGTTGGTTGTAGACGTCAGACATCACTGATTGAGTTGGAGACTTATAGAGCTGAATGGTACCTGGAGGTGGACCACTTGGCGAGACGTACACGAAGAGGACATACAGACTTGAGGTGCTGAGGAGGCCATCTGTACCCACCCTTCAGGTGGGAATCCCGAGGGACGACTCAGTGGTTGCTGTTTTAATTTACTGTAGTTGTGCTAGCTTTCAGTTGTACTGTACTTTCAGTTGGGTTTGTATACTGGCCCATTTACTTTTCAGCACTTAATTTTGTACTCAGTTTACTTGGTTCTTACTTCAGTTGTGTACTCTGTTGTGTTTTTTACTTTTATAAAGGCAATGCCTTCCCTTTTTTATCGGGATTTACGCCTTGGGTGCTAGTCGCCAGCCCCTGGCCTATGGAAGGCGGGCTTGGGGTAGTCATGGAACAGGCCCTGAGGATGGGTTGTGACAATATTAATCATAATTACCTTCAATGGATTGTGTTACTGACAAACAAATCACATCTCTTTAAGAGACAGTAGTGCACTGTATATACTAATGATGATATTGTACCCCCTCCCCCCGAGTAATGTAAAATATGAAGGTGTATAAGATATCTTTATTAAAAATATATAATTACGTTAAAAATATATTATATCTTAATTTTAAAAAACCTTACTATCATACATGTATAATGGAAATGGAAAATCATATCACCTTAGTTTGCAAGGCAGTAGTCTTCTAGACATAATAAAGATTATACCATATTCCCAAGGAATGGAAAGTAATATTTCATATATAATATAATGATTATTGATGAATTATAATATCATATATAAAAAATTAATCCCACGTTATATATATACTTTGAGATATGGTAATGTAAAATAATAACATCAGTTTATAAGGTGGTAGTTTGTTGTATATACGATTGATGATTACATAACCCATATTATGGAGGAGGAGAACAGTTTAGGTTATTCAAATAAAAAACCAAAATATTATTATATTTAATGTATTTATATTAATAAATAATCTTTGTTTAATAATAATTTATGATGTTGTAGGAATAATTAATTTAAAATGCTCTGTTATGGATAATACCCCTTCTTCTATGAACTTATTTTGGTTTTCACCAGAAGGCATCATAGGTCAGATTTATGAAAACAATATGTCCTATAGGATGAGGGTAATGAATTAAATAATTAATTTGGTTATATATTATCTGAACTAAATGATTTTGGATGTATGAAGAGGAGGCAATATGGGGTGATCTTTTATTAGTGATATGAGTGGCACACAAGAAATTTTTGAAATAAAAAAGATTCATCGATGTTTTTCAGAAACAAAATGGCTCAAAAATGGCACATTATCAAAACTAGAAGTTATAGAGTCTTAATATTTCTATATAATTGGTTTTTAGTAGTTCTAGATTATTTTAAACCATTATATTTTAAACACCACGATAAACCGATTTTTTTCTTAAATACAGTAAATAATATTTACTGTTTTTAATATTTATTGTGGTAAAAAAATTATATCACCTTATTAAATAATATATATTATGATGATTCGTAAAATTTACACCAGCGATAAAAATTACATTCCAAAATGTTAAAAAATTTAATTAAAAATTAGTCCCATAGAAATGACGAGAAAGCTGTTTTCCATAGAGAAAATGATCAATAATTTAATAAGATTAATATTAATATTTTAAATGAAATTTATTTCAATGAAAAAAATTATATTAATATATATAGATTAATTATTTAACTTATAAAGTTATATTAAAATAACTTTTATGTGTTTAATTATTTTATATAAAAAGACAATTGTCCATAAAAACTACTATTTTTCACTATTTATCAAAAAATTAATCTTTCAAACAATTAAAAAAATTAAATCAAATATAATTTTGAAACAACTATTTAAAAAAATACATTTGAAGCATAAAATTAGATTTAATGATATCTATTCCCTAGGAAATGAATAATTTTAATTATAAACATTTTATGGAATATATAATATATAAATTTCATTAATTTAATGGAACAAAATTTATTTTTTAATTTAGATATGTAAAACACATTTTTGGGCTTTAAACGAAACTTTCATGAGATGATTTTCATTATTTTCAAATAGTTATAATATTAGTTTCTAATTATTGGGAAACAAAAAAATTCTTTTTATATACTTGTGTAAACCATATATTTTCATAATTTAGTTAATCTTATCCATACCTGCCATTCCATTGGCTATGTTATAACTATCATATTAAATAATAATATTTTAATAATATATCACATTTTCTTTTAAAATTAGCATTACATATAATGAAAGTTAAAATCAGTGTTCAATGAAATTAAAGATAAACTAAGTGATGTGTGTAATGAAAGATAATATTGTTTTTTAGTGAAATGAAAATATTGAAATGATTAAATTTATATTTCAAACATAATCTTACAAAATATCAATGTGTTATGATAACCATATAGGAACATCTTTGGGAGATAAATATAACTTGAAGAATACTACATTTCTTGGATAATGGGATGTTAGAAAATAAATATGTATTGGGATAGACTATGATATATATTATTAAAAAATTCACCATGTTTTATCTATAATAGTTTTAAATCCAATTGGGGAAGAAACAATCATCGTACTCTTCTGGGTTGGGGATTCCCCTATGTGGAATCTAGAACTATGGTTATAACATTATTCACCTTTTAACCTTTCACTAAATCATTATTCAAGTGAATTATTTATTTTATATATTTTTAATGAATGATTAGAGTTATAATGTGGCACTTATCTATCTATAAATGTATTTTTTAAATTGGACACCAACATAAATTTGTTAGGCTACATCGATTAGTGTTTTATTAGCTTGTTCTAATCAATGTTGTGTTATTTAAGAAATGGGGATTGAAGGATTTATTTTTACTACTCAAAAAGAATATCTATATCCCATTCTATAGACCTATATCAATGAAACTACATTGTAATCTATCATTTCTAATGAACCTTGTTGATGAAATGTGGGGAGATGTGTATTGCGTTATATTCTCCCCATTCAAAAAAGATTATTTTCAGAGAAATGTGTCAGATCATATTTTTAAGTATTTTATTGAATTTAATTCAACTATTATATAATTTCTTATTATATTTTCCTAATATGGAGTCATGACATGAAACATATGATGAAAAATGGACATAGTTACATAGTTTATATCATTCATTAATGTGATCATCGTATACATCATACTGTTGTTGAATGGATTAGATGTGATAACAAGTATCAAATAACCAATAAAAGATATGGTATATGTACTAATAATTAATTATTATACAAATATCATTCCAAAAAGTGGAAATGGTCCAAAACATGAGTGTCATTTTATCCTCATCTAGTTTCAATTACTAGAGTGTGTATCTTTCTTTATATTTTGTGTGGGTTTATCCATCATTAACTTCCCAAAAATGTCATTTATTGGCCAATTTATAATAATGGGTGATATATTATTGAATATTTTCAATAACATACAATGTTTCATTGCCAAGTGGTGACATTAATGATGTTCATTACCTCTTTATTCCAAATGATTTGAAAAAACCCTTGTTGATGATTGGGGTCCGAGTATAGAGGGATTCATCATTTAATGTTCTTTTTGGTGGGATTAAAATATAAATATTATAATAACATATAGTGTTAATTAATTATAATGATATGTATCATCTTGAGGAGAAACACGCAATGAAAAACATGGTGATGTCATATATAGTTGTTAATCATAGATTTTCAAGAATTTGGAGGCCCACCACTTTAGTTACAGTCCTCATACCCATATGGAGGACCACCATTGCTACTAATTACTATCATTGAGCTAACATTCACTTTGTTTTTTCACTTTTTTGTGGGGAGGATCATTGTGGTGGGAAAACAAGGAATCCTTTCCCAAATATAGGGATGATCCCCATTGGTATAACCTCTATGGTTCATAATTTTTATATTATTAAGATAGGTATGACCACCATTTTCACTTATTGAGGCTTGAAAACCATGATAATACATGTATGGTTACTGAAATTTTCATAATGGACAAGGTTATAGCCTCGTTATAGTCCAATATCTTCATTGTGAGGAGGCCCTTTAACCCTAGAATCACAGGGGGTCTATGGGTTATGTGGATGATATTTCTCTGTGGGGAAGATCTAAGTTGGTGATATTGAGATTTATATATGGATTAATATCAATTTTAGGAATCCTTAGAAGGCAACCAGGCTTACCAACATATAATTATTTATAGGAAGTAGTTGTAATATAGTTTATCTACTATATTTTACAATATGGGATACCTCCATTATTTCAATCAACATTTTCACAAGGAGGACCTCCACATTAAGGAATTTGGGGTGGAATTATATAGTTAATTTTTTAAATTAACCACTTTGAGGAACTTTAAAGCTATATAGTGTGGCACTATGGTGAGGACCTCCATATTTGATTTCATTATCCCTTTTCCTACATGTTGTTTTAAAAAGTAGTAATCAAAACTTTATGAATTTTACAGGGTGTGTATTAGAATCCATTCTGATAGGGATTTAATATATTTCCATGAAAACCAATGTAAAAAATTCAATCACTACATCGGTTTAAGATCGAGGATCTGAACATTTTTAGGATATAATTATTCTGAAAAACCGGGTAAGATCAGAAGCCACATATTAATCAAATTCTCATCACCAGTGATCAATAACTAAATAATACTATTATAATTACATAAGATAATCCACACATGCCTCAAATATATAGTGCCGTGTCCATCATCGAATTCTATGAGCTTGCAATGAGATTTGAAAATCCATTCTATTCCACGAAAATTACCACATCGATGTTCATATGATGCATAAAGGATTATTTAATTTGATAACGTGGATTGAGTGTTTCTCTCTCAAGAAAGTGGGATATGAGGTAGAACCAATCAAATGATCACCATTAATAGTATCATGTGAGATCCCATTTAGTGTTATAAACAATGTATTGTAAAACACTTGGAATGTGTTCCCTTCCCCCAGTATATTTAACATGAAATAAATTGCCAATAATTATGATAAGCTAAAAATTTTAAAAAATATTATTTATATTTTATCACATGTCGATAATATATATTAAATATATATTACATGATAAAAATGATAAATTTAACTTGACTCATAATTTCTATATATATTAAAAAACCATGAATATTAAAATAATTACCATTAGTATAATAGTTTCCATTATTTTACATTATCACTTTTCATCATCACATTCATTATTTTTTTATTTTAAATGTATTGAGAAAATACAAGGAAAAATAAGACAAATTATGAGCTATAGAGGATGAATCTACTGTATAACAAGGGAATCCCATATTACAATGATTCCCCCCACAGGACTTTGAATTTTCATGATTTGGAAAAATGTGACAACAAATATTTGAACTGTTACACATGCTAGTTGATATGAAACCTGGTTTCCCTCACACAAGGTTTTGAATACCTTAGTATTACTTCTAATAAAACACTTTCACCTTCTGATAATTCTTGTAATTAATCATGGAATAATACATGTACCCTTTATAGAATTTCATAGAATTATGGATTATGTTTCCACCTTTTCTAGTGTCAAGTTCCTCTCCTTCCATAGGAATGATCTCATGAGAATTTACATGGCTTCAAACTTGATCGAGTGACAACTACCAAAGTGAGATTAATATTACAAGATAATAGCTCCCCTAGAGTCTCGTATGACACCCCATCCCCCATATGTCACCAAGGATGTAGGAGGAGTCCATTTTATGTTTGAGCATGGTTACTAGAGAGCTACAACAAACCCAATGCCCCTAAAAATTACTGTATAACGAATGAGTAGGAGAGGAAATCAACTATAGTGGACTCAAGGATGGTGGATCACTTATGTTCTTATAAATTTTCACAATGATGACCAGATATTTATGCATTCTGATGATAAAAATATTCCTTGTTATAGACATTCCCTCCTGAAGAAACATGTTTCTTCCCTGTGATATTCACGAGAAACCAACAATAAACACCTCATCATGTTCCATCCTTTCTGGATGCGAATCAACCACACCATGAAACCATCATTCAAAAATTGACATACCATGATTCTCATAGGTGGTGATAGAAGTAAAATAACCACAGGAGTTTTGAATAGAACGTTCCTTGTACCTTCAATGAATAAGTTGTTCAATATCTCCTCTTGTTGGTTCCTAAAATATAGAAAACTGAACGTGAAATGAATACCCACTATTTTAATATTATCTTTTGTAGTAATTTCACAATACCATATTATCTAGACTATGAAATTATATTTTTTTGGGGATTAATGTTCACCATATAAAAACATTTCTGCTATCAGCATGGTTCTGTATAAACATCTCCCTTCAGAAGTCCCTCAATGAAAAAATCCCTAAGTTTGATGTGGTGAATATAAATCTATCTAGTTCTATATTCAAATCAAAATATAAAAACATTCAATCTTATTATGATCCATGAATTCCTTGATGAATATTAGGTAAGAGTTGGCCTCCCTAAATGTAATACATAGAACTAGGAACCCGGGGAAACCCATATATGACCCATCCAAATTGTGATTCTATAATAGAATGGAACCATTCCCACAATCCATCATGTGAGAGGCTATAAGGTGGATATGTGGGGGAAAATTGTGGTCTATAAATGGGTGGAAAAGCATCTCGATATTGCCGCAACCCCTCTCCATCTAGTTTCCATGGACCTGGACTAAAGGGTACTCTCCTCTAATACTTCCAATGAATATGTTTCATGCATGTGTTGAAGATTATCAAAATCATTTCTCACATTGAATCTCATTTCCTAGGCTGGCCATTGCATTTTGACCCATGATGACCGATTTTCCCCCCCTACGAAAGGTAATCCCTAATAAAAAAGAGTAATATCGTATCTATTATACATATTACAATTTTATGAAGATTAAAAGATGAATGTTTATGAATAGAGATGGCCAAATGTTCACTATTAACCAATATCATCTGACCTTTAAGGGATAGAAAATGAATTTTCTAGTTCAAGATTCACCCTAGGATCTTACATGCAATACGGTCAATAGGATTAATGTGCAGTATATGGAAAGACATGGGGGCCGACACATTCTATTGGAAATTTCCTCTCTGTATGGCATGAAAAATTCATATATAGTTAACTCATCTATCTGAGCATCGGTTTGAGAGGAAAATACAATTTTCTCCCGAATGATGTTTTTTCTTCTCCAATGACAATACTCTTGAAGGACTATATTTTTGATTTAGATTGATATATTACTATAATTCATGAAAATTATCATATCATCTATAAACATAATATGAGATATACAGTTGGGATTCAATCATATTCGATAAGAAATAATGTCACCATTAATCATGATCTAATTAATTAAGTGGCTAAGAACATATTGGGAATAGATGAAGAAACGTTGAGATAAGGGGTCACCCATAATCAACTCATGGGATGTCTTGAAGAATCCATGGGTCCTCCACATAAAAGAAACATCCAACCACGATGAGATAAAGAAAATGAATATCAAATTTGATTACAAAGAATATAATCCCATACCTTCAAATATCTTGTTAATAAAGCTTAATTCAATGTTGACCTATGATTTATCCTTATCAATTTTAATTTCTCTATTTGAGTCATGGGACATTATATTAATTCCACAAATTACCTCTTGTGTTAGTGAAATTCCCCTGGATTGTTTAGTCTTCCATGAATACATGATTATCCTCAGAGATTTAGAGAGAAATATGCATTGATAACCTTTTCTTGATAACACTTATTAGGATGTCATAAGGAATATTACTCATGATCACCATTGTGTAGTGTTGTAAGGAATAAGGTTCCTTGAATTTAGTAATGAGAACTAATTATGTTGCAAAAAAATCCAATGAAAGACATCCTCTATAGAAGAAATATTTTATGGACATAATCAAATAAGTTTTAACCACGGTCTAGAAATATCTATAAAAGGATCACAAGAAGATGTCTGGTCATGGGGAACTCTCTGTATTCAAGAACATTATATCCTCATGGATACCATTATCATCAGGAGCAACTTCCATGGTTACACTAACCCCTACTAAAACTATTTTATGGAACCACCACCACAAACTAAATATTTCCTCTTAGGTTTACTTCAGCAAAATAGGGGTTCGACCCTTCAATAAGAATTTTAAAATAAGGGTGAGCCATAAAAAAAACATAGTTCTATTATTTAGTGTATGATCTATCCTCATGCAATATATTTTGTCTACTAATATGCCATTTCACTTTTATATGGGCATGAAAATAGGCTGTATTCCTATCACCATCTCGGAGTCACCTTATTCTTGATTTCTCCCATTATTTATATTCTTGAATCTAGATCATGTCATCGAGTGCTTATTTTTTACAAGATTTCTCATCAAATTAAATTACATTCGAATCCACTTCAAGGCTAGATTATAACTGTTCAATCTCCTTATTGATTCAATCAATGTCTTACATGCTGGGGGAGTAGGGTACTCACTAACCCATGAATGTATAGTGTTTTTAAGATTCCTCAACTTATTGTGTAGACTTATCCTTGTACTCCCATGTGCGGGATTGGACTACAAGTCAGTAACATTTTAAGGATAACCTGGTAACTAAGGCCAAATATGGGAGAAAGTAATGAAATAACTATTCATATGGTTGGGGGATAATGAGATCATAAAGGGTGAATGATTAGGTATACCTCATACTTGATTTGAGTCCTTTTCACTAGGATATGAATTTATGGCATGATCATTTTACATAACTCTATCATGGAGAAACCAATTATGGTAGTCCCATCATTTTTTAATGCACCATGAGAATTGTTCACCTATGTATCCTATATACAAAAGCCCCATGTTGGACAAGAATTTGAAAAATTCCAAACTAGCCTTTTGGGGAAATTCCCCTCATCATTTTTTCTCATATATATCTTCTATAAAACTTTATTCCCCCAAAAATATACATGGCTATGTACTTGGGTTGAAGAATTATAAACCATGACAATAATAAAATATTCTATAAACATCATAATTACTGTAGATAACAGAAGATAACGAGCTGATGGTACCTATAAAAAAATTTAAATATTAAAATTCTCATCTTTATGGGTCAAATCAACTATAACATTACTATGGAAGACGAACCTAATGTGAATAATAAAGGGAATAACATGCATGTAATAGTAAATTCTGATTCTATGATAGAATTCACTTATTTTTATGATTTTTTCCGAGGATAATGAACCAAAAGATAGGGACATTATAATTCTTGATTTCTTAGGCTATGAAGTTTGTTTCCACCTTGGCACCCATTCCCTAGGAATTTCAGTAGATAATATGTATCATTAAAAATGAATTAATTTGGCTTTTCCCCAAGAATATTGGAGATGTTCAAATGAGGGGAATAATACCACAATTACTTCTTGGCTGAGAACTAGTGCATATTACACTAAACTACTAAGGAAGAGGAAAATTTGATGGGTTTGATAAGGATTTAAATTGATGTTTTTGCCCCCTCATCCCACCTTAGGGGGTTTGAGGGGAATCCCCAACACTTTTTGGGGATACTGTGTGATGTGATTCTACAAGCTAGTTGGGATTAAAGTCCACTCATTGAGATAAATCCACTCACATTTCCTTTGAATGAGTAAGGAATTATTGAAATATTAATCCCACAGACAGTGGTAGAATTCTATTTGAATCTTGTGGAAAGAGGAGATGTTGAATGATGGGACCTGGATCTCTTAATGTTGGGTTACACCCCAATGGAATTTCAAAAGTATACTTCCCAAGGATCATTCGATTAAGGTAACTAATAGGATCTTCATCCTCACCGAAGGAGGGACACTGTACCGTCTACTTATAGGGAACCAAATTCATCCAAGTAGACTAAACATCACCCAAAGGAGATGAGAGAAAAATATCTAGATGTTGGCCTGATATTCCATCCTAGATTGAAAGATCCACAATGGGGACTCCCCCATCCTCCTAAATAAATCCCAAGGCTGATGAATGCATGTTGATTATAGTAATCTAATACAATCTAATTCTTAAAGATACCCTCTAATAGTAGAGACAACCACGATTCTATTTCCCACAAATTAACCTAGAATGACCTTGTAGATGATAGTTATATTAGTACTTAGAGGACACAAGGTAAATGGTGCCTTGATTCCAATAAAAAAATTCATTCACTTTGAGATAGATTTTATCCATGAGTTGGAGAGGTATATCTAACTCTACACAAATCTAGAATACTAATTCATCATCACAGCGGATGGTTCAGTCATGTGCTCATAGGAAACCACTTATATTGTCTCCAATATCTCTAAGGAAGGGTCTATTTTGGAATTTAAATGTGATTCTCATAAGATAAGTCCATACCATTACACAAGTAGCATCCATTATTTTATGAGACTATATCAACCAACAGTTTATATTGAACCGATAGTGCCCCAAGGACATAAGAGATTTACATAAATATGGGGAAAAATCATCCTCTGATCCCAAGACCACACAGAAGGATTTTTTATCCACAATAGAGATTTTGTCTGGTGCTGTCAGATTCCATGAATCTACACATGTTCAAAACACTAGAAGTAGTTATTTGGAAAATCTGAACCACGACAAAAGAGTCCATTTCAAGCAAGTATAAGATGTATCAAATGCAGTAGATGGGATCTCTAAGACCAATGATGAACCATCTTGTGACACCGCTAGAGACCCGAGAGGGATATAGAAGAATGTATCTTCAAAAAAAATCCATGAAAATCATATGACCCTCTTAATAAACCCTATATCAATATACGTCATGTCAAGTCTACTACATCATCCATGTCATCACCACCATTATCACATCACTATCTTCATCATATCACCACTAACTTGCACTCCAAATGTCATCATTATATCAATGAAAACCAACCTTTTATTTTTTTATTTGTTAATATATCATGATGTATTTACCCTCATCTACCAAGGAATTATAATTAATAAGGATCAACCATCCTCTTCAACTATGTCTGAGATATTAATTTCCCAAATCCAAAGTAAAAAATTATATCTTAACAATTCAACCAATGCCACACCACCAATGATGAACCCAACATAAGATACCTCTCTATGATTTCATTATCATTTTTTTCTTGCATCAAAGTACATGATAAAATGAATGAAAATGAAAATGATATAAAGTTAGGAGACAAAATAAATTACTTAGATATGAACAACCAATGGCACAAGAATCATGTGGTTTTCCAATTGGTGGGTATGTCCTCATGATCTCAACATCTATAGATCACCTTGTGTGAACTTCATGACATTTAGTCCCAATGATTTTGAGCCCTAAACACATAATAATCATAAATCTACCATCTATACTCATTATGATGTATTAAGACAATGGGACATGTTTTTAATATTAATATCATAGTATCTCAATGATTAAATTATAGCATGGGAACCTCTATAACATTTTTATATGAAACATAATCTATATAAATTACCCTTAATTATTATACACATAAAAGTATAAACTATAACTGAAAGTGTACATTAGGAATATCTTACTATATACGTGAAATGATAATCCAAAAGTACTACTTATTTGGGTCTAAGGTTCTCACTGTAACAACACTCCCACTTGCACTAGATCCAACTTTCTAATGAACCATGTTATATATCACATGATTATGATAATGTTTATGTTTAGTCAAGAATTTTATTTTTCTGAATTCACTTTCTCCATTGTACAGTTATTCTACAATATAGACCATATCTCCTTGATTAATCCTACTCAAGAGATGGAAACCCTAAGGGTATTCAATTTCCCCACTTTCAAAACATAACATAATGTTTAGTAATCATATCATAATTTATATTATGATAATAAATTTCCTACTATTTGTGATTTCATGTATATAATAAAATCATTTTTTAAAATACCACTTCATAACATCCTCAGAAGCTAAAAAATACTCAATAGTAGTATATATGGATACCACTGGCTGGTATGAGCTTGTCTCACTCATCAAAATTTCCTAACATTAACATTATATCATATTGACCTTGATGTAAGACTTTGTTGCATCCCATTATCAGTAGTATCCTTTCCACTTCACATATCAGGTTCATATCATCTGTACATTCTCAAGTAAAAAAAAATAGTTCGAACTACTTTTCTTATAGTTCTCTAAGATAATACTCTTATTTTTCAATTATAAAGTATATTTTTGGAAATAAAATATCCTGTACATATCATGGATTATATCATTGATATATCATTGAAGCTTGTAAAATTAAACTCACTATGTTAATCTCCACATATTCATGTGCATGTCTTCTTGGATAGATTTATACTATGTCACTCTTCAAACAATTCACTATTGAAATGTTCTACCATATAGTTTTCATTATGTTGTCAGTATATGTATGATTGACTATATCAAGGAGATAGTTAGATCTACCTTAGAAGATCATGTTACCTATTACATAGGTTTCAAAATTATGTCCATCATTTGGGAGTTAATTTCAATAATTTCATAGAAACTTTTATGTATAATAATTTTTTAACATTTGTTAGAAAACATATTTTACATAAAAAACAATGTGTCTCACAATAATCTCTGGTAGTCGTATAGATTATATTCACTTCAAATGAATATAATATGATATTGTTTCCAAATATAATCCAAAAAAGTATTTCACTTACTTTCACTCCTTATTGTAATAATGTGATGTCACCATCCCTTTCTAGTTCTTTCAAATTTACACCTTCCATGATTGGTGGTCTTGAGATTCCATGATCATTAATATTATCATACATAAATTAGATATAAAAAGTCCTAATTTAATGGATCTATTCATAAAAAAAATTTATAACCAATCGAACCTTATGGGTACCTCACTTGTACCATCCATGTATAGTTTCACATAAATACCAACTTAATTTTTCAAAATGATAAGCACCTTATTTGTTGATATATAGAATCCATCAATGAATTAATATTTTCAGTTTTTTATAATTTACATATAAGTCATACTTGTTAGAACTATAATCCTCAATGAATAATGTATCACTGGCCATGATGAATATAAAACCATCACTATGGGTACATTATAACTATAAAATACGTGTCTTAGGCATAGTCCTTTTTCCACATTATCCTATGGATGTTTTTCCTTTTCCAACATCTTGCAAATATTTCGAATTAACTAAAAACAAGTTTATTTTGGATCCTAGCATCTTGAATATAGATATTACTCCTTATATACAAAATAATTCTTTTACATGACTACAAATTTTCAATCATAGGTACTTTGGTAATATCCAATGATTTTTTTTGGATAATTCATTTATACACACGATTCCTTTTTCTTATTGAAAATTTGTTGATTTCCTTAAAAGCTAAATACATCAAAACACTATTCCATTGCATAATGGTTTTATATCATAATGTAACAGAAATGATATACATTTTTCATTATAGTTTTCATATGGTAATGTGATAATTTCATTATATTTGAATAACGTCCTAAAATAATATATATGTTTCTTCATTGATTGAGTCTTAAAATTGACGTCCATTTTATTCACATCATGACATTGATGTGTATAAGGAAATGTTCATTTTAAAATTCACCATTTTAAATATTTTTTTATAAATTTTAAAATATATGACTCATCACTAGACCTCCTTATTATCATCATATCCATCTTTTGGATAATCTAATTTGTGTTTAAGACTTACTCCCCACTATATTATGTTGATCGATGAATTATGGGTCAATATACTCTTTGAAAGAACCACCCAAATATTTTCATAACATATTCCATGTGTATACCATACATCACATTCAAATTATTTAGACACATAAAGGAATATTATTATGTATACTTACCACAAGTGTACCATTATAATAGACCATGCTCACATTCCAAAAAATAAATCTGAAAGCGTTGTGCCATTTTTTATGTATAAATAACTATTTTTCCAAAATTACATACATTAGTATGTCCAATATATATATTTTATTTAACTCTACTGAGACTATAAACATACTATCTATATGCTTGAAAACTAATTAGTTTTTCTTCAAAAATGATTTTATTTCCAAAACTGTGTATATATGTCTTAAATATTATATTGATCACGTCTTGCCATTAATTCAAGTATCACAGAATAATTACATGATTCTTCTCTACCAAAAAAAAATTATTATGAAAATTTAATAATTTCACTTTGTATCAAAATGACACATGTGATATTATTATTTAGTAATACTCAAAAAAATTATACTAGAATCATTAAACATGGTAGTGAAATGTTGTGTATTCTGACCGCTGATGTAGCAACCACACATTATCATCGACTTGTGGAACACACCTTGCTTATTGTAAGTTCACATTATATAAAATGTTACTATTTTTAAATAAAAATATGTAATAGGAATATTGAATTTGGTAGCCATGATGTATAACTGAAACATTACATTGAATTTATAAACATACCTAATGAAGAAGTGATTACATGCTTATTTAATTCAATTTATTAAATTTAAACATCTGTAGATTTATTTAATTTATGTGAATAAAATAAACTTCTATTTAATACCTATTTTTTGATGTAAATTTAATGTCTGAATATCGATTTAAAATTTCCATTTTCATTTTTTTCCTATTTTTCAAATTGTTCATCATAAGAACTATATATTATTTTTCATTAACGTTCATAATATATTTATAAAATTTCCTAAAAGTAAATTAAGTATGTTCTCCATACTGATCATTTGGTAATCTTAAATTGAGTTGGATTATATGGTTGGAAATGATGTATGAATGGATCATGGTCATCCTTTCAAATTTACATACCACATGTGCTAGAATCACTCATTATTATATTCTCTTCTGTTTCTACTCTCAAACATCATGGATATGTGACAAAAATAATATCATCCATGCCCTGATGGAGTATCTAAAACATACATCAGATTTGATATTACAATTTGGAAATAACAATCATATGTGAAATAATGGTTTCTCCTGTAATCATTTTCCTCATCCTCACATTCTGAGGTGGATCAATAGGTACCGGGGACATTTGCGCCGTGAATATTTTACAATATATTACATTTCCCAAATGTCAATACCAATGTTTCAAAACCTTTTCCTAGGTGTACATTTTCATTGTATAATTGATATTATAGGATGAATAGTGTTATTTCACTATTTTTTTAAAAACTAATACTAATAGATTAATAATGTTATCTTAATTACTGATTAAACCTTAATAATTTATTATTTAAGTTATCAAATGTATCCCACTATTTTATCAAACTCTATAACCCTATAAACTAGAATCAAAATAATCTCTCACATTATTATTCTAGTGTAAATTACTCATGTAACCTCTCCTCATAGTCTACAGGCATTGGCTACACCAATACTTGGAGACTTCATGTCGGGTGTTTGACTAGCTAACCATATCAACTCGGGGGTCCTTAATATGTTGAGTAAATTCCCATTTTATAAATTTAAAAAAATTACTCTCAAATATCCTAAAAATATCCCCATTATAGAATTGGATACTTATTTTCTACCAAATTAGTTATGTTAACCAACTACTCTCATAATAACTCCCCAATAGTTAGTGGTGCCTTCATCTTTGGATGACAAGCACCCAAAATACCCATTATTGATCAAATTAAACTGAAGAAAGGAATAATATGACTTAGTATTTCTTTTATGATGTTATTACTACAAGATGTAATGAAATAATTTCCTATATCCTAAGCACATACTATATTATCGTACTTAAAAATGATCATGAAATCAATAGAAAAAAATTACAACGCATCACATGTTCATTTTAACATCGAATAATTTCTTTTATTTTATGTGATTGTGAGTAGGTACTCTGAATACATTGATTAATAAACCATAAATGCATAAAATTAGATTATGTGATCCTAAGATGATACTAATTCATGATCTATTGATTGAACAATATATCAACCTAAACTTTGAGGTTAACTCTATGTGTCACATCTATTGTGACCAAAGGTACAACCCTCACCCATCTAATGCATCATGCTACTGTCTAGTGAATCTCTAAATCATGGAACATAGTAGGTTTCTACTCATCGTCATCATTATAAAACAATAATCACACTTAAGTGAGGGGATCTTGAAAATATATAATACATATACAAACTTCATCCAAGGTATTCATTCCTGATTTCATATAAAATTAATTGAAGACATACTGATCATCATTTATTAATCATATTGTTGCAACACGTGCATTTAAATAATTCAATAAATAAATAAACAAACAACAAACAATCATTGGTCGATCTACATCTCATAGTTAGTGGTTATGCGTAATATTCTTATATTCAAGGTAAATGCGTTGATAAAATTAATCACGGAAATAATTGTTTCTAAGGAAATTATTAATGATATAAAAATTCATAATAATTTTTAATTCTAAAATATCATTTATTCATTTCTAAAATTAATTTAATTCTAGTGCCAAAAATTAAATCAATTAACTAATTTAATTTAATATCAAAATTAAATTACTTTAACATAAAGTACTAAAATGTTATTATTTTCCTAAAATTATATTTAATTAATTAAATTATAAAATTAAATTTTTTCATGAAATTAATTTTAAATTATATAAAATATAGACTCAGTCCCCAAAACCCCACTTGACTCTTTTTAGGGAAGGAACACCTTGTGCAGGCCCATAATTGGCTGTCCAGACCCTGTATAGTATCTTAGGGGCAAGGAATTCCCACATAGTCCATTTTTCAGTTGCTAGTACCACCATAACATTTTTTTGGTTCCAATATGTTCCAACGTAACAATGATTGGGCTATTGGCATTCTTCACATTGAGGGGAAGAGTGGTCAGTGCCTCATTAGAACATTGAGAGAAGAAGAATAAAATTCACCTGTGATTGATCATGGATAAAAAAACCCTCAGGGTGAGGAAGGGTCTCAGTGGTGATCATCTAGGATTGGATAATCTCTTTGAAGGAGGTGGTTCATGGCATGATGGTTCTACTAAGTGTGTACGGTGTGGGTGACATGGTGGTAGGTTTTGACTAAAAAGGTATGATGAGTTCTAGAAAGATTTGGACATAATTGGGGGCTGGATTAGGGGAGGTGCATGGAGAGTGGAGCTCGACATAGGGAGGCCATTGTGGGTGGTGAACTGGTAAGCTGGGTCTATGACTGGTGGCTGATGAGCAGGGGTAGTGAGCTGAATATAAGGAGTTGGGCTGGGTGTTTGTGTCGGGAAGGTGATTACCTCACCATTGAGTCTTGAGTGACCTTTTGGAATTACATAGGGACTAGTACTAGAGGGAATCACCATAGAGGTGGTTCCTAGTAGAGGGTAGCAACCTCATGTGGAGTGGAAGATGGGTTTTGGATATCTAACAAGGTTGAGGGAGCATGTCATTGTATGCGGAGGCAACGTAGCTAAAGTTTCACAAGAAAAGGGATTGAGGGAGGCCCCATGGGTTCGGCCGCCATGTAGAATGACAGTCAAATATGGAGGTCCCAATGTAAGGGAGAAAATGTGGAACAATGAAATAGACTTCTATCAGAAGCCTCCTCCCCCTTTGGGAAATAAATGGCATCATCCCCTCCAATTTTTTATTAATTTCAATGTCATCCATTTTCAATTTTTCATAACCATCCTCATCCCCCACCCTTTAAATATATTTTAAAAATTTCTAATTTTTTATAGGCTTATAAAAATAGGATGGAGATAACATTCTTAAAATAATTTTTTTTCCAACAACCAATGGGAAAAACAATTTTTCATATGACACAATTTTGGGCATCAAGAAAAAGACCTGAATACTTTGGTTCCCTAGATACCATCCCTCCACTATCTCCAGTTAACAAAACACATACACACATAGAGAAACACACTCACACACACACATTTGTGTGTCTGTCTGTGTTCTATGATTTTTAAAACTTTGAATATTTCAATTCAATAAATATTTAAAACATTTAATGGTCTCATACTAGACATTCTGATGTTGGATTGAAACATCATATTTGGGTTTTCACCTGACAGATTCCCTCATCATAATTTCATTCAAATTTG
Source organism: Viscum album (assembly GCA_963277665.1). Classification (NCBI taxonomy): domain Eukaryota; kingdom Viridiplantae; phylum Streptophyta; class Magnoliopsida; order Santalales; family Viscaceae; genus Viscum; species Viscum album. Next base: position 507,420,527 of record OY728150.1, read on the forward strand.
AATTTTTCATGGATTAATTTTTTCACATGTTATTCTGATACCAATTGAAGATATTTTGCAGAATACAGAAATATATGATCCACGGATAAATAAATTTTCGTCAGCGATCAACATAACAATATCAAGATTAGAAATGTGATGCCCTAGTTTAAGCCTGAGGATCATGTGTGAAAATGAGTAATGACAATGTTAAAAAAAATCATGGTCATGTTCTAAGTTGTTTATTCATCATCACCTCATAACTAGTGATCAATCCATAGATAATAAGAATTTTAAATCATCTATATCATCTATACATGATTCAAACATTTGTGGGGGCACTGATCCTTGAATTATGGGTGCTAGTGTGGAGATATGATTAGCCATTTGACACCCAGAAGACCACTACATCGTTGTTCTTACGATTCGTGAGGTAGAAAATGATCTGATAAACTTTTTAGTGACTTTATCACTCTAGAATGTGTGAGAAGATAGATAATCTATCAAATTCTTACCATGAATTATCTCTAGTGATAGATTCTATCCTCCTATAAATAATGGATGATTAAATACCTGGAAAGGGTTCTCCATCCCCATTTATTTCACATCCACTAATTAAATAGTAATTACGATAAAATAAAATATTTAAAATGTAGTTTTTATATTTTTTCACATACCTATAAAATATATTAAATATATATAACATGATAAACTTGCATAATTTAATTTGTCTTGTAATTCCCTTAAAATATTTATTAAACCATTTATATTAAAATAATGTGCATCAGTATAACGTTTTCCATTTTTTTACATTCACAGAATTAAAATATATTTAATAAATATATTCAATTATAATTAATATGAAATCAATTAATTTGAATTTATTTATTCATCAGAGTCAATACATTATCAGACAAATCCCATACCCTGTTGGTGGATCCCAAGTTTTCATATATACTTGTTCACCAGAATATATAATATCATTGAAAAAAATATTTTGTGTGAGCCTCTAATAACTTATCAAAATAGTAGTGATTATTTTTCTCACACTAAGAATAATGTTTAGTAACCCATCATGGCCGCTAATGGGATACAGAGTATTCATATAAACTAGGACCAACCTGTGTACCTAAAATGTGTTATTTTTTTTCTTTCTCGTTGTATATATCATAAATTAGGATGCAAACTTATGTCATAATAGTGTATTTCATTATAATTTATTGATCTATTAGGTTAAACCTACCCTTGTCCACTATGGACATTTATTTATTAAGATAATACCATATTTATCAAAGTAGACCAAGATATTATATACTCATATTGGATGCGGAAAATTCCATCATGACCATTTTGCTAATGTCTTTCCATCAATGAAGCACCCAACATAAGCTTCCTCTACCCGATTTCATTATCATGGTTTTCTACTTGCATCATTGTATGTGATCGAATGGTACACATTGATATTGATATCATGACCGGAGATCAATACACATGTCTATAGATATGAAAATACAAGGCACCTAAAACATGTTGTGTTTCTATTGGTTTGTCTATCCTCATGATCTCAACGACTGGATATAACCGTGTGATAACATCATGAGATAATTTATTAATGATTATGAAACCCCAACACCTAATTCTCAAACATCTACTATGTATATAAATTATGATTTATCAATACCATATGACATACATTTAAGATTAATGCCACAATATCTCAAGGTTCTTATTATTACCTGGGATCTTCTATAACATTTTAGTATGACAAATAACCTATTGACATTACCTTTTAATATTGGATGAAAAAGTTATCACACTATAACTATATGTTTAAATCATGAAAATCATAAAATATACATGAGGTGGTAATCAAAATTATTTTCTATTGGGTCTATGTAAACCACTATGAAAACACATTATATAATGTGACCTAAGAATTAATGATTTCAATATTAATTAACCATAATTTGAAAATATTAAATACACTAAAATTATATTTCATTGTATTGGTAGTAGTGATGGTGTCAATATTCCTTTTGGGTCATACAATTTTCCCATCCCCAGTGATATATCCATGCTGCTTTAATCCATGTGGTTGGGATTGGGGCCTTTATATTGGATATCATATAAATTATTTAAGTGGTTGAGTAAGGGAAGTATGGTGAGTGACCTACAAGAAATAAATGGAATATCAATATGGATGTGTTAAAAGTTTTTATAACCACATTAACATAAGTGAGAAAGATATTTCCTCATTCTAAGGACATGCTCCCAGAAGGATTTTTTGTAGAAAAAAGGGAAGCGTATCTCACACTTTTCCATTTTGAAGGATGGATAATTGTGTTATATCCCCCAAAGGTTCCCATAAGTCACCTTCAATGTGGTTATATATAAATTTAAATTTTACTCTCAAACCAAATAATTTACCACATTAAATTATATTTACTGGGTAGGTGATGTATTCATTTAGTGTTATGAAGTAATAATAGTCATCGTTGTTGAGGTATTTGTCCAAGGAGAATTTTCCAAGTGATAAAAAAGAATCTAGATTTTCATAATATCTCCCAAATCCCACCTCAGTTTTCAGACTTATTAGATAATTTATTGAGAAGTATATGTGGATTTTTGGGGAACCTTGTTAGTGACAACCACATATAAGTAAGACACCATTGTGACTTTCATATTAAAATTGAAAGGAAAATTTATCTGTATTATAAATAGAGGATTTGAAATCAGAATCTCTTTTTTTATTCCAATTTAATTCAGATATAAAAATTAACTACTAAACCACATTAAAATGGCATGTAGTCATCAGAATGAACTGATGATGCTTTGATTTGTGCATTGAAATTGATATAATGAGTGGTTAAGAAATTATATGATGAGTAACAATTTGTAATCTGAGTCTCTCTTATATATTTCTTATATAATCATGAAATGTTTCCTAGAAATAATACTGAATACCTTTATAGTGAAATATATTTCATATTAGCATATTTCTAATTGAAAATCTATATGTATCAGTGTTCACCCAGGTTACCTATCTTTTCTTAGTAAAAATATAGTTTAAATCCATATATCTAGTGAAAATATAATTTTTTATCCTCCAGGGATGTGTAAAGTGTCATTGATTTAAGATTTTCCCGTGAATATTGATTACAACATAACTCTAAAATGGAATAAAGACCCAAAATGTTAAGTGTCCTCTAATATAGCATGTCCCATAATTTATGTTCATGAAATATATACTATGTAATATTTTTTTAAGGTCACACATATATGAATAATGATATTCAATTTATGTTAATGTTTTAGGGATAATTGTTTTCTCATATCTAATGTCATATTATAAGGAACACTAATAATTTATTTTAAATCATGTAAAATGAACCAGTAGAAATGACTAACTAGTAATGAATTTATGTTGGAATTATCCATGGAATACCAGTTTTTGGTGTACTTGACAGATGTGTCAATTAAATGTTTGATTAGATACTTAAATTAATTAAGGCACATTGGGTTTTATTTCATTAATATAGAAACTACATAATAATAATGACTGGACACATGGGTGATGTGACCCTCCAAGGAAAATATGCGACATACACGGGATACCATCACATTTGATTCTTCATAGCCAGTTTGGTAGTTTGGGATGGCTTATTATATATTAATTATCTATAATGTTGTATTTAATGTATTCATCAAAAATATATTTAACAGGAGATGATTCATTTGTTCTGTGATATAGGTACCCTTGATAAAAGGGGAATGCATGAATAGTTGTATTCCGAGGATTCTACCAGATAGGGATAAAGAAATATTTTTTCCCATTATTATGTGAATAAATGATTGAGTGTATCATATGAAAGTAAATATTAAATTAATCAGGTCAATTAGATGCATTTATATTAGACATTGACTTATTAGATTCTCATGATTTTGATCTACGTGATAATAAATTAACAAATTCAATCAAGGGATTATGGAAAATTGATTGAGTTTATACAATATAGGAGAATGTGTAGATATTTTTTCCTTTTGTAATGTAGATTTCAGTGAATAGATATTTCTGTAACGTCCTAGATTTCCATTACATAGAACTTGAAAGATAATATATTGAGAATTATGTCTATTATAGTAAAAATATTTGTAAATATGGAAAACATAAAAGAGGGAAACACATAATATGTAATCAATTGAACTATATAGGATTCATTTTATGGAACATATGGGCTCCCTAAGTGAATACAGTTTTTTTAGGCTAACCACAACATAAATTATGAATATATGAAATCCCATCAATAATGATTTGTGCAGGTTAGTATTGGTTATAAAATAATAAAATCAAATACCATGATGGGTTTATGTGGTAATATATACGAAGGAATAATGTGAAAGGTTTTGAAAAAAATTAACATGGATGATACATTCTCAATTTTTTTTAAATATAATAATTTTTATCTATTTGAAATTGGATTGGGATACTTCATTTAATAAAATTTCTTGAAAAACTATAACAAATAGATCACTCAGGAATGATGTGATTGTTTATTGAACATTGTTCTCCAAAATATACATTTATATCCATTATATAGTATCTAGATCTTAAAATTTATGTTTCGTATCTAATTTATATAAAACCCCACGTATCCAATGTGATCAGTTTGTATAGAATCTCCCCTAAAAGATATTTTCTAGGTCTACCTTGGATCATCGATTTGTTACAGATGAAAAAGGGTGCACAGAAAACATATTTTAATATTTTTGAAAAGGCTAATACCAAATCAAAAAATGTTGTTTTCCCAAAAATTACTTCAGATGAAATATAGGATATCCAACTATTTTTACCAAATAACCCATCATCCATCTGATTATTATATATTTTATGTGTTGTTTATGTGATGGATCACCATCATTATATGAAATATTTTACATTAACATGGTTTTATTTTGATCACATATATTTTTTTGGATGCTTTTTTAGGAATAAACATGGAATAAATATAATTATAAAAGTGTTATGGGATTCATTTATTATTGGTTTTTTAGTTGTTTGGGATGATCTTTACTTTTCACATTTGTGAAAAACCCCTAAATATATTCGGTTGGAATATAAAATTTTATTTATAGATTTATGTTTTATATTTTATTATGTATAATATGTGCAATGTATGACATTGTTTAGATCTTATAATCTTATTCTAGACTAAATATAATTTTCATGGATCATACTCAATCTCATTGAAAGATCTAGAGGGTTCCTAGTAGTGTCTAGAAAATGTTATCATTTTTCATTGTGGAATTGAGTATTTTTTGGATAATTATAATATATTACACCCTCTATATTATATTAAAAACACCATAATAATATTATAGTGATTTTTATGGTAACAGTTTTTAAACAATTTATTGGTCGTTTTAACTATGAAATTACAAAATGATATAAATTTTGTTGTATCTAATTCCCTATAAACATCATGGAATGTGTAAATCATTAAAGAAAATAAACTATCTATAATATATGTTTAGAATGAAACATGAATTGTGTTTAGGTAAAACAATTCCCCTATAATGTATTGTAAAAATATATTTTTTTTATATGAATATATCATCACAATATAAAAGAATCATTTTTTGATTGGTTCCCACAATGTTACTAGATAGAGTTATGCGATATATCTCCCCTTGGATGTTTTTTATTGTAGGAATTATGTAATGTGGGAATTTTTTAATGACAAATTTTTATCCATTATAGAAATATTAAATTTGGAGGATAATTTAAAATTTATTTAATTGTTTACATCATGTTAATTAATTTTTTTTAAAACTTTTGGAAGTGTATGCTCATAATGTTACTTTTGTCTTTATTAAATGATATTCTGATAAAATTTATCTTTTTATAAACTAACAATATCTCATTAATTTGTGATGATTAAAGATATATATATTTAATATTAGTATTCACCTTTTAAAATTGTATAATTATTTTATTATAATTTTTATATCTTCTACAGAATAATTAAATGTTATTTATGATACCATTTTTATTTTCATTCAATAGAGACTGTGATTTATTATATTATTTATAAAAATAGATTTAAATTTGATTATGTAAAGACATGTTAGATTTTATGGTTGTATTAGTATTAATATCTCTATTATGAATTAATCTAATGATTATGGGACTTGGAATCCGAATTTCTATTAGCTAAGGATCTTTGAATATATTATTGAATAGCGATAATTGGATACCTATCAGAACATACATTCTATTGAGATAATGATAATTTTTATATTATGAAAAAATTGTATAAAATGGTTCCATGTACCATATACCTGAGATATATTTAGATATTTTTTTAATAACATTTTTTTATATATTTTATAAATATTCTTTAGCTCTATAAAGTGTAGTACAATATTATTATTAAAACCTAATATTTATTAATGGAATGGTATGAAAACTAAATCATTAATATATTTTTTTACATAAAGAGATTTCATGAGATGAAAAGATGAACATGAGTTTTATATAAATATTTTAAAATAGGAAAATTCCATGAAATGCAATTTTTTATGTTATATCAAATTTAGACACATGTTGACTCCTCAATCATTCAGTATGGTTCACCCTACCCATTAGGAACCATTATCTAGCCTGTCAATAGAAAATTGATTACAGGTGACCCCATTTATTAAATGTCTATATATGATGTTATTTTTGGATTATATTTAATAACGTGACACTATTTATTAAGTCCCCATAGTAATGTATTATAGAAAATTGATAGGATAATATAGTCAACAAATTTTCACCAAAATATCTAAGAGTTACTTATTATGTGATTGATTTGATTATATACTAGAATTAGAAAATAATTAAGATAAAACATTGTGCTATGTGAGTGTGAAATATTGATACTGGAACACTAATTGATATGATGTATGGGTTTATTATTTAGTGGTAGTATATTCAAAAAATGTATTTATTGAATTGATTTAAAACATGAAATTGTGCCAATAAATATTTCATTTTGTAGAATATGGAATGAATCATCAATATTATTTATATATTTTTTATAGGTTAGAACCATAATTTATAATACTAGTATCCAGGATTTATCGATGCTTTCAAGTATGGGAATAATGAGCATAATGATTTTAAATTTATATAAAGTAAATTATTTATTTTTTGATCATTGTTATTTGAATAGAATTTCACATCTCATAATTATTTTGAATTTAAATGAATATAAAAATATGTGATAATTAGTGAAAGGAGAGGTATATCTAAATGTTTTAAATGGGAGAAGATCCCTATCAATAGACATATGAATATATTTTTTCTATATACATGATTGAAATGTTTTGTGGAATAAGTAATATGGTGAATTTTCTATACATTATAAATATCGATAATCGATTATACAACATAAATGATATTAATATCAATAAATCTGACTCAAATATCATATATAATTTAGAAATTAATTCATACACTACATGGATATGGACTAGAATGATTGTTCTATTATTGTTTTGATAAATGTTTTTTTATATTTTGTATAATTATCATGTTAATATTTAGAAAAAATTGTGATAGGGAAAATGAAATATCTAATTTCATACATAATAATTTATATATATTAATTAATAAACAAGAAAGTTTTGGTTGAAAATAATTTGTAACCTCTATTGATTAATATTGTTGGTATGGTTATTCGTTTCCTAGAAATAATGTATTTAAAACCATTGGAATGTTCAATTAGTTTAGAAAAGTATAGTGTAAACTAGGAACCCGAATTAATTTGATATTATCCTATTAGAGTAATAAATACTTGATCAAAGAGTTTACTCATAGTCTTAGAGGTTTTGAAATAGTTTTAAACCAAAATCCAAGTATAATAAAATATGGAATTGTGTATATATTAACTTCTTATATAATTAGAGGGACGGGCTCTAGAAATAATATCTTTTCTGAATATTCACAAAAAACTGACTTCTAACTATGATATAAAGAAACCATATAATATATTTATATGGATTGATAATAATATTTATTTTATAATAATTTAGTGGATTTTAGAATATCAATAATAACTGTATTCTACAAAAAATGGTCATTATTTTTAAAAATACTATATAATAGTTAACTTCAAGAAATTGTGAGATAAAATATTCATAACCAAACTGCTCACAAAGTTATTATTTATTACTTTGGAGTTTTTCTTGAAACAATAATATTTGTCACGGAGTTATTATGATGAAAATTGATCTTAGATATGTTCAAAACCAATAAACAAGAGTTGTTCCTATGATGAAATTTGTTCTTGTTTAGAATGAGTTTTTGGAAAGATAACTGACTCTTGTTTCACATGAATATTGATAGTATAGTAAATTTCATTATGAACAAGAGGGATATTTATTAATTATGGATAATTAAGATAAACTATAATTTAGTGATGATAAAACTAATATCATTTGAGAGTTTATTGAGTATTCTGATCCAAAAAATGGTTGGCTCCATGAAATATGTGATTGGATATATATACACCAACCCTCTTATGAAATTGTAAAATGAAAATAATGCGGTGAAATCTATATGAAGAAATCATTTTATATTTATGGAAATTGATATGCCTAGTAAATTGTATGCATATATAGCTCGCATGGAAGGAGAAATTGTATAAATAAGTTCATTTTATTGATTATAGAGAGTCTTTTTCATTTGTGATGATGACAAAAACTATTTAAATGTAATACACCATATCCACTAAATATTATAAATATAAATACTAAAAATATATCAAAACCACATTATTAATTAAAAATTTCGTAATTAACATGTATATGATACATGAAAAGGGGTTTTTGGATGCTAATGAAGTTAATAAAGTATGCAATTTACACCAATCCATTAAGGGATTGATTAAAGATTCCAATAATCTTAAAATAAATTTTAATTATTTGATCAAAGAGATTGTTTGTTTATGGTCATAGATGATTCATGTGTATATTATCATTACATTCCGAGTGTAATGGTATTTTTGGAGTTACATATAAAATACTAACTAATACGCCCCATCTGGGAGCCACCAATATCAGAAGTAGCTTAAACCAATTGGCCATGTAACATGGAGAATTCATCCCCCAATACTAGAGGATGCAGACTAACAGTGAGGGTTGATGATGGTATGGTGGGGAGATTATAACCTCTTTATCAATATGGAGCACAATGGTAAATAATAATAATCATGAATAAGGGAAAATAGTTACAATGTAAATAGTGGAATTAAAAATTCCAAATAATAAAGACGAAAATAACCAATAAAAGTATGTATCATATATAAAATGATGATTTCTTTATGCTAAAAAAATATGAGTGTAAATGGACATGAGAATAAGAATAAAACAATAACTACTACAAAACCCGAATTTAACAGTGATAACATTTATTAGGGATAAAAACATGCACTTATAATGTTTATATTTATTAGCGCTAAAATAGCACGGATAATGAAGCACTTTATAAGTGCTAAAAAAAGAACTAATAAAGGGTACCCATTATTAATTCTTTTTTAATGTCTGAAAAGGTAAATTTTATTAGTTCTTTATTTTATCACTGATATAGTGTACTTATATCATTGATTTATTTTTAATGCCGATATAGGGGACCCTTTATTAGTGCTTTATTTAGCACTGATAAAGGGTTCATTATGAATGATTTTTTTTGCACTGATAATGGTCAAGAAAAAAATGAAATAAATAATCAAATGAATAAAATGAAAATATCATTAATTAAATAATTATTTTAAAAATTGGATAAATTTAATAGACTTATATATAAATTTTATAAAACAATAAATTGTATAAATTACATATTTAAACATATATAAAATTAATAAAATGAAATAATTATACCAATAAAAATTTAAAATCACTATATGATGAAAAATATTAATCATTTTATTAATTAAATCATTATTGATAAAATTTACTAAATTTAGTATAAATATATATAGATTATAAACATTAATAAATAAATATATTAAAAATAGTGTATAAAATTAGTAAATTGAAATAATTGATAAAATAATAAATAAATAAAATACAAAATTATTTACAAAAATTATTAATGGGACAATTATTAATAAAAATGAACAATTATAATATATATATATATATTAATCCTAAATTGTAATAAATAATGTATATTAAATATATATATATATAATGAATAAAAGGTTAATTTAAAACATATTGATGTGTTATTCATATTTAATGTTGGTTTATTTTTTTAATTTAGCATTTATCAAATGTCGTGTGTCACATTGATTTTTCACACACACACACATATATATATGTGTGTGTGTGTAATTAATGTATTTTTAAAGGAAAACACACAAAAAAATATAGAAACACAAACACCTAATATTTATGTAATTTAATCATATTTTAGAACATTTTGGAATTTATTATAACATATTAAGTTTAATATATTAGGTTTTCAATCAGTCAATTTTATTTATTTATTTTTAATGCTATTAATTATAGGGTACTCATTTTTTAATTGTTTCATTTCACTCATTTAAAAAATGCTTGTATTTAAGATTATATATCCAGTTTTAATGTTAAAAATATAATTGTAAATAAATATTTATAAATAAATATATTTTAAATGAAAATTTACTATATTTAAAAAGTTATATATTTATTATTATTATTAATAAAATCATTATTTTTAAAATAACTATTTATATAATTATATATAAATAATTTAATATATATATATATATATTAATAATAAATAAATAATAATAAATTTATTTAAATAATTATAATTATAAATCCTTTATAAATTCTAATGTTTTACCACCCATAAAAGTAATTTTAATCAATTCATTTTTAGCACTAAAAATGATCTAATATAAAATAGAAATATTTAAATAACTTGAAAAAAATTCCATTTAACAATTCCATTATTTAAATAATTAGTTTTTAAAATGAATAAATTGAATATACATATATTTAAATTCTAGAAATTAATAAATTGCTTATATTAAATATATATATATGTAAATTATTTAAAATGAAATAATCATACAAATAAAAATTTAACAGGAGTATAATAAGAAAGAAATTAAACATTTTGTTAATAAAATATTTATTGATAAAAATGAAAAAATTTAATATACATGTATATAGATTATATATATTAATATATAGAATATATTAAATATAGTATATAAATTGAATAAACTGTAATAATTAAACAAAAAATAAAAAATTAATAATTTACAAATTAATATAATAATTTATTAATGAAGTGATTATTAATGAAAATGAATAAGTATAATATATTCATTTATTTACTAAAAATAGTAAATAATAATATATATTAAATATGAACATATATAAAATGGATGAAATATTAATTAAAATTATATTAATGTCTTATTCATTTTTAGTGTTGTTTGATTTTTAAATTTAACATATATCAAATGTCGTGTCTTATATTTATTTTACATACATATATTTATGTAATTAATTCATTTTTATATAAAAACACAGACAAATAAATAGAAACACATACACCTAATATTAATGTATTTTATTCAAATTTTATAAAATTTTACTATTGCAATATAACATGATACATTTAATATATTTTCTTTTTAATTAGTAAATTTTATTATTTTTAATAATATTTTGGTTATGGTGCTCATTTTGAATTGTTTAATTTCACTTATTTTTAAAATTCATGTATTTAAGATTATATGTCAACTAATAATGTTAAAAATATATTTTTAAATAAATATTTATAAAAAAATATATTTGGAAATGTATATTTAATTTATTTATAAATTTATAAATTTATAATTATTATAAATAAATAAATATAATTTTATAAATTTGTATTTTTATAATTATAAAAAACTCATTATATATATTTAAATAATTAAAAAAGTATAATAAATCTATTTTAGTAATTATAATTATAAATATTTTAATAGTGCTAATGTTTTAGCAATGATGAAAGGAATATTTATGATCATATTTTTAGAAGGTATAGAGATCTCTTTTTATTAGTGCTAAAAACGCAATGATAGATATATCATTTATCAACGCTTATCAATTTAGTGCTGATAAAAGGGATCTTTATCACTTCTTTTCTGATGGCACTGTTCAATGTGTCCCGATTCTATTTAAAAGAACACCACCCCTGACTCATTCAATCATGATTCTAAAGCTATATCCGAACTCATCTACTGCTGGAATGACTTCTAAACATTCCCCCAGATGAATAAGTGATTAGATCCAATTTATATTATTTTGTACTTTTCCTCTATCATTGTTTTATTTTTTTGGTTCTTGATTTCTCTTTTTAGTGACATTCTTAACCCTGAAAAGCCTATATCTCATCTTCTCGCCACTAATATACATCAAGTGGTTCTATTTAATCCTTTTTCTCCATAGGCAATGGTTTCAAACAAAGAGAAGGAAGTTTTTACATGGCAAGGTCAGTCAATATATGTGTCTGGGCTTGTATGAATTAATAAAATAGATTTTTTTACCACATGATAAGGAAAATGATAATGATATATTTGTAGCATGAAAATATTTAATTTAGTTAGACATTGAAGTGGTTATTCTATTTCGAAAACATGTTATCTATCTCGCATAACCTTGAAATAATACATTAGTGACTAGGAAGTGTGTTTGAGGTGATGTGTTGACCAAAATTGGGAAGAATATGGGTATACGATGTAAAATATGATACAAAATGTAATTAGAGTCAAACTAAGGATATTGGTATTGATTATATCCAGAAGGGAAAAATCATTCCAAACATAATAAGAAATCGATAAATATGTGTGGATAGAGTAATTATGATGTATACTTGGGTTCCAAATTGAAGTATATGTTGTTTTTTGTCTATTTTTTCCATGACATATCTTATTGTGTCTCCTATCACTTATTTAAGAGTTGATATGTAGGAATCAGTAATAATATTCAAAATATAATGATTTTACGTGTCTTTGTTTATTTTTATTTCAAGAGTCAATTATAAATGTATATTAATAGAAACTTGAATAATAAATAAATAGTGTATTTTTACTTTCTTATAAGTGATGAATATGTTTATATAACTTATTAATGGATTGTCTTTATTTAGTAATCCCATTTATCGATACTATTATTTAGTTGATTCAAAATTATATTTAAAATAATTCTTCCAACATATTTTAAATTTTATTTAATGTATGAAAATACATATTATAACGGAAATGAATGAGAGGGAGGCATAGAGGGTTCTCATTTAATATGGATTATTTTGTTCCTATTTATAAAATATTATTTTTTTTCAAGGGGAATGTTATGTAAATATCGACATTATTAGAGAATATGTAACCACTCTGACATCTAGATATAGATAGGAAGTAGACAATGAAAATTCTCTATATGTTAGAAATTCTATTGAACCTAATGTCCAAGAGGAAATTATATATCTACATTATATTATGTGGTGTAATTTTCACATATGGGATCATATAGTATCTATGGATCCACTAGTATCTCATGGTAATATATCATAAAAATAAATTTGGGTTTCCATTGAATAGATTCATTCTATTTATAATAGTAAAAAAATTCTAGATGAATATTGATCATAAGTTGAAAAATTCATCCTATAAAGGGATGTATGTTGTTGGAGGGATCTTATGGGGGATTTATAAAATATCCAAAATTGTAAGCTAAGGAATCCATTAGTATAAAGAAGTGATGTCAAATACAAGTGGTTTGATATTAATTTCTTCAATACCATTAGAGTGGGGGTATTCCAATTATTTTTCAATTTAGGAGTCTTTTTTAGAGATTCCATCATTGTAGGATCCTAGTACACTTTAATCCTTATTGCATCTTTTATGTGAAACAATTATATTGATGTGGTTATTTGGATAACCACAATCTCTAAAAATCAAGGGATCCACAATATCACTCCCTCTCACTTACCTATACCAACATAATGCCACCCCAACTCTGTAAACTCAATCCAGCTTCATACAAGACCACTGTAAACTGCATCCCTATATGTTGTTCTGAAAAAATATTACAACACATAATAGTCATAATAAACATAAATAACTATTAATAAAAATTTACCATGGGTTTCCAAAATATATTTTTTAAATAATTATTCATTTTTGTAAGTTTTATATAAAATAAAATACACACCATATATACAATACACAATTTCATGAATCTTGAAAAGTAGTTACTCTCTTAAATAGATATTTAATAATTGAATACTCTAGTACAAATATACTTTAAAATTATTATAAAATCAATTAACATATGCTTTATTTCCTTCCATCTATTGATGATGGATTTGAATCCATCATTCAAATAGTCCTTCCTACCTTCATCGTGGTTTAAATTTTCCCTATTGACATACCTCCCGATCGAATTATATTCATTAATCGTCATCAAAGACGCTTCTATGGATTTAAATACCGCATCATTAACTCATTATTATTTAATTTAATCCTTTCATCATCCTCATTTACTACTTCTAGAGGGAAAAAAGATACTATAAAATAAATCAAAACACAATGGTGGAATTTGTTTGGTTTCTTGATATGTATTTTCTTATACGAATATCAATGGTATTCCACCCATAATAAGAGAGCTCTCTGGCTGTGTTTTTGGTTTCATATTTAGGTTATATTCTATTATAATATTGTAGAATAAGTAAGTTGTTATGATCTCACATCTGCCTTATGCCAATTCCTCCCGAAGTCTGTATCTCCTCTAAACGATACCAAAATATGAAACATTTCCGAATAATCGGCTAACAATAAATGTTTTTGACTGGAAGCAAACAACATCAAGTGGATGTCACATGGATTTTAGTGTTCCTTTTTTAATTTTTTAGTGTATAATGTTAGAATCCATAGTTAATATTTCTTTTAATTTATTTTTGAATCTCATTGGAAACTCATCTTTGATCTCCTAAACAATTATTATTGAATTTTTTTGCTTGCGATTCATACCCTATCTCTTCTATAATATTTAAACTACTCCAAGATGTAGTCACGCAAATGATCACTATTACATGGAATGAGATGAATTTTTTTATAGTAGTTTATGTAACATTTGTGGATGTCCAAAAAAGATGAGAGATAAATTTCAAATAATAAAATGGAATAATAACTTCTTGGGTGGTATATCATCTAGGAACTTTGGATCCAATATAATGAGAGGAAGTCTATTTAAAATATTGATTCTAATCCATCATCAAAAGATAAAACTTAGTCAACCTATGAGGAAAGATTAAATAAAGACAGTCATGGTTAGTTATACTAGATTATTGATGAATTATATATTTTTTCAATATAGTAACAATTTTCATGAATGATGCATAAAATTGGGGACTTTTATGCATGGATTGTATTGTATGGTTGTTATTCAAGAAAAATAAAAAATTTAATTCTTAGGAAGAAAATGCATTTTACACATAATGATGTCACCAATTTAGAGGAATAATATATATTTTTTATAATGAAACTACAAAATCATTTTTGAGTCAACAACATTTTGATGAAAAAAGCAGCAATGATGCAACATAAGAATGGTGAATATAATTATCAAGTCAATAAGTCATGGTATGAAATTTGAGGTTGGTTGTAATAAACATGGAAAATATATTTAACCAAACAATTCAACGTTCATTAGTTATCTTGGGGTCACAATGAGGATGAATGTGGTGATTAATATTAATTCATGGAACTGTATCCAACAGGTAACAAAGGAAATACTTAGGAAATATATAATAGTATTGTAACAAAATAAATTATATATTTTATAAAAAATCATATAATAAATCATTGATTTAGTTTCATTATTACTTGTAGAAATATTTAATTTTACTATATTTCAATAATAAATTTGTTTGAATGGCCACTGGAAAATCCCAGAGAGGGTTCTGTGTTTTCTAAAAAAATTAGATCTTTGTGATTGTGAGGTAAAAATAAATCTCCACCCACTACTTAGTTATAAAAACATTATAAAGCTAGAAACATTGACTTAATTCATTAATCATCATAATGTGAAATCATATCATGTTAATTCCATCCAATAATAAATTATTTTACATTATTTATTTTATTCAACATGATTCAAAAAAAATTAATTCATGAAATAGAAAAAGTGTGCTGAAAATAAATATTTTTCATCAAAACCAATGTACCCATATCAGAAATCAATTATGGCGTAAAATTCATTTGAGAATAAATTGGTAGGTATTTTAAATCAAAAATAAAATTTTACTTATGTTATATGAAACATCCTATAATACCTTTTTATATACAGATTGATGAATTATAATCTAAATCCTCTTCCATCCCACATCATGTGTTATGGAAGGAGGGTCATATTAACATGGTGGGTAAAATAGTAGATGAAAATAAAAAAATAATGGGATGAATGTGTATATATGATATAATTGTAATTCAGTTTGATTTATAACAATGTTACATAAATATACCTATTTAGATTCATTTTTTATATAGTTTAGGCACAAGAATTGGAATCTATCGTGCCTGAAGAAAACTGTCTTTCAGTATTTTTAATGTAGCTAGAACAATGTTGTCATGTTAGAGGATTAATTTTTTTTGTCTCTCCTAAAACATATTTGAATAATATAAAACCACATGAAGATACATATAATATGGTGAGACTATTGAAGACACAAATATACTTACTACAAGAAATAATTTTGTGGTACAGTTTAGTAAACCAATTTATACGAAAGGATCCAAGAGAACCAGAGGTTGATAAAAGATATGTATATAAACCAAATAATCTAAATTTTTTTTAGGACAATCATTCACCCCAACCACATTCCAGAACCTGGGTATTCTATTTTTTTCATTACACTTGCTCTTAAATTTGAATTAAACCACTTATGATATCTTTATATTACTATAATTATATTCAATACACTTATATGTTATTTGTATTGGTCAACACCCACATACCACAATGTTGTGATGGATAAAGTTTATAATATCCCAGAAGACGAGATAAACAACTGATACCTCCAAAAATATCACATGAGAGTGGAGATTGAGGTAGCTCATGTGCCAAGTACTGAGTTTCCTGATACAGTAGATGGTCTAGATATTATACTGATTGAAGCTGCTATTGGAGTATTCATAGCCATGGTATATAATATTATAAAGGTACATGTGGTTAGTATTTAATAAATTTTTTCATATGAAAAATCTGTAACATTTATTCATAAAATATATGATGTCAAGTATGTTATTACAGATGGATAAAGTTGAAGAAAAATGGGTGGTCGAATCAAGAAAATATATTGAATCGATCATGAAAAAATAGACCTTTCGAGAGTACCTTCTCTCTACTAGTTCTTGGGAAATATTTATTATCATTAAATCATCAACAATATTCCTCATTTAAAGATATAGCTATGTCTTACATTGAATATAAATAATAAATATATGGATTTTCCATGAGAGATCTAATTGGTATCGAGAATATAAATGAGATTCTCAATCATTAATGGTTGGGAATCACAATTGTGAATACATACATAAGGTATATTTTCATAATATGACAATCCTAATAGTTATATAATATAATTATTGTAGTTAATTTCTATTTATATTTTTTATAGGCATTTATGTCACTACTATATAGAGGGAAAATTGTTTGAATAACTATATGTAATCATTGTTTTGTGTATCAATTCTATTCCAAAACATACATTGGATAATAATGAAAATTAGAAGATGAAATTCAATTACTCATGGAGTTTAATAAAAAAGTATCCAATGATATACTATTTTTGATGCCTACAATACAATGGTACAATTTTACAATCTAATCATATAAAGTCTATTTTTAATTATCTATTGCATAATTTTTTTAGGGTGCACTGGATGCTGATAGTAGTGAATCTAAAAACCCAAAATATTTATTTTTTGGAACCAATGCATTCATATACAACCAAAAAACCACAAAAATTTTGTATTTTGTGTATATAATACACTAAAAAAAATTTATAGACAAAGATTTAATTCTATGTTAATTTCTTTTTTTAAAATAAATTTTGTTACCATAGGGAGGTCACTCAATACAAGCTAGATCCTAGCATGAAGTCAGTGTCTAGAGGGATAAAACATGTGAATTAGTACAAATGAAAAAAATGTATATATTGAATGATTTAACTATCAAAATATTTCAAAAAATTACATATTTGGTTCAAGGATTCTGTAGTATCTGAAACAAGATAATAGCATAAATTATGGATATTATCTTTCAAAATTTATTAGGGAAATCATAAATTATGAAGAGACCAGTATCCCGTAATAGGTATTTTTCAATGATAATTACAATTTAATTTTATATATTTCACAATCATTAGTTTTTTTTATTTTTCCCTAAACTATCAAAATGGCCAAAAACCGAGTTACTCAAAAGAAAATTTTAAATTTTTAGAGATTAGTGGGCAACATACATTTTGTGGGAATGAATGTCAAGAACATATTTATTTGAATACCTACTATGTTTGTGATCTAGAAAGAGTTATGGACTTAGAAATATATCTTGGGTTTGAATCATTAGTGGCAGAATGATTATATATATATTTTTTTTATCTTTTTCTCATAGAGAAGTATAAAGGAGTAAATCAATTTTATTAGAATCATTGAACTGGAAACAATAAAATTGTTAGGAAATCACATTGGTGGAGGTGGAGGTAGAGGCACCGACATAGGTGGAGGAAGATTCAGAGGTATAGTTTTTGTTGAAGACTGATGTGGAGGATGAGTTATAGTCAAAGATCAAGGTGGAGACTATGGTGGAAGAGGATCAGACGAACTACCATGAGAAAAATAACTTTATGTTCATTGATGTAGAAGGAGGATCATACCATGGTTGTTCTTGAGGAAAATAGATTAAATGTGAACAAATAAATTATCACATAAGATATAGGACAATTTGAAATTTTGATGTTGACTTATTGAAATAATGTTTGTAACCATGGGTTTAAGTGATTTTATATAGTATATTAATCCACCTATTTATTCATTCTGTGTTAGAAGATTTATTTTCTCCAATAGTGTTATTTCAGTGGCATCTATAAAACTCCCAATTATAAAATTGGTTTTCTACTTCAAACTATTGCAAGATATGATAGGTATGACTCCAAGTGCATCATTTTATTAATATATGACATTAATTTTAATTAAAAAATTAATAACACAGTCAAAATAGAGAAAAAAAATTCACATTTTTCGTTGCTTTAAAAAAATGATCCATATTTTATTTTACACTTGTATGAATTAGCTGCACCTCAATCTGATGCATGGTGTGACTGTTATGACTCCAAGTGTCCTTTATTTGTTAAAAGTTTACATTTTAATAGAAAAAAGTAACAATAACTGAAAATCAAGAAAATTCTTTTATATTGTATTGGAAGTTTGGTAAAAACATTCTTAATACATTTTTTATGTGTATGAATCAGTCTCATGTAAAACACAGACATGATGCTCTGATTATGGATCAATGTGCATGTTTCCTTTTTTAAATGGAATTTTAGTAAAAAACAAAATTGGCATACTCAAAACCATGAAAATAGATTTGTTTTATTTTTATACTTTATTAAAATGATTCATATGTCATTTTAGACTTGGAATAGTCATCCTCACCTAAATCCAACACACGGTGTGACTGATATGACTCAATGTACATCTTTTTATTCGAAAGAGATAAATTTTTAATAAAAAAACAGCTACCATTCCCAAAACTAACAAAACACATTTCGATAGTTTTTGGTCATTTTGGAAAATTATATTTAAGTAAATTTTGATTTGTATCAATCATTCACACCTCAATATAATGAATGGTGTCATGAATATGACCCCAAGTGCATCTATTTATTCAAAATTGAAATTAATTTTAGTGAAAAATACAACTAAAATACTCAAGACTATGGACATGCTTTCAAAATGTTTCTGTATTTTAGTTAAATGATTTATAATTAATTTGGGACATGTAGGAATAAATTTCACCGCAACTTGATTCATGATGGGACCAGTATGACTCCAAGTCTCCATTATCGGTTTAAAATAGATAGTTTAATACAAAAATGTATCACTCACTAAAATATAATAAAACCTAGATGAACTTTATTGATAAATTGGGACACCCATTCATAATTAATTTGTTACTTGTATCAATAAATCTAATTCCAAACCCATGTTGGATCATAATATAGATGTGTATGTATATTAGATGGCCCAATACAAGAGAAGGAGAATTGTATGTTTAAATACATTGTATTGAAATACATAAGAAATAAATTAGGTTAAGTGGTCTTTAACTAATATAATTCACAATCAGTACAATTTACCCCAATGGAATTAGATCTAACAGATATGATATGATGTAATACTATAATTAATGTAAACCAATAATATTATTATTGAATATAATGATCAGTGTAATACAAGTGAGAATGATTCTACCATACAATGTATAGAATCTATTAATACAATCTGTATCAAAAGAGTCATAATTGAAACAATTACAATTGAATTGAATATGAAAATAATGGTTTAACAACTCAATTACATTTATAATACAATTAGTAGGAGCAATGTAAACGTATTACAGTTCTTTTAGACCAAAGAGATGGGTATCATTTCACCTCGGATAGAAGGCTTGAATTACCAACACCTTGGTAAGCCCTCAATTTGATGACTGGTATAACTCTATTCCAATCCCTGAATTTCCTCGTTTAAGAAGGTAATCAGCACCTATTTCATTCAAGAAATTAAAGGCCCTCAATAAGATGATCAACAACACATCTTTCTATCCTTGGAAGCACTCAATCATTATCACCTGATCAGTCGCACAAGGAAAAATAAAGAACTTACTAAAATACCAAAGCTAAGAATGAATCATTCACATTTTATAATACCAAGTTACTCACATGAAAACAGATAGAATTCACATCATCATTCTCTAGAACATGATTGAATAAAAAGTTGATCAATGTCTTTTTATTCAAAATACATCCAATTTATAGGCCTCAAGTTCTAATGGTCAAATTTTATCAAAAGGTCATTTTTTAAGAAAAACTCAGAGAGACATAGACACCTAACATTGTAACAGTCATATTGAAATAAAAAACACTACATAATTTTGAATAGTTTATAACTAACTCCACGACATTGTTTTGGTTTAAAAAAGATATATGAAAAAGATAACAGGAGTACGATTTATATGGAAGAAGTTTTTTGAATAGAAGAATAAAAGCATGATTGAGATAATAGTAAAAAATGAGTACGATTAATATTACTTAGTGAAAAGTAATGATATGATGCAAATTGAGTATGATGCACAATGTGGTTATGATCAACATAGTAAGTATAGTAGAGAGAGTCAGAATGATTGACAGAGTCAGTACGATTGATAGAGTCAGTACGATTAACAGAGTCAGTACGATTTACAAATTCAATATGATTGGTAGAAAAACCATTTTCAATGTAACTCCATTTATTGAGTAATGAGTATAAATATATTTCTGATTTCCAAAACTAAAGACATAAAAGTCAAAATAATACTTTTGACTTAACAATCTCCCCCGTTTTGGAAAGCACAAAACACAAAGTAGAACATAGAATGAAATTATTACCTCCCCCCTGAGTGATGTAAAATCTTATAAATATGAAATTGAATTCAACTAACTCCCTCTTAGGAATAATCAATCTTAAGTATTGTATTAATATATTTCCATTGATTTAGATGTATTACAATTGAGTAAGACACTAAAAAATCTCTCCCTTTGCGAAACATTCTCTCCTTTTTTAAAATATTTTCCCCATTTTTAAAAAAATTCTCCCCCTTTGTGTTTTAAAAAATAAATGGGGTAATATTGAGTTTTTTTGAAAAGGTTATAGGGAAAAAAAATGCAACAATATAAGCATATAGTTTATTGAATTTTAGAAGATAAAAAATTATCAAAAGACAAGAAGAAGAAAATATACAACAAAACATTCAATTGTTATCTCTTTCGTTATCTTTCTCGATACACATAAGAAGAACATCCTTCATATTATTTATTTCATTCTTTTCTTCGGAGATAGAATCACCCTGAAATTTGAAAAGCTCTTGTTGGTCTGCAAAATGTTAATCTAGTTTTTTGATAGTCTCTTCTTGAAGTATGATTAATTCTTCAAGAGTATCATTTCTGTCTTGAATATTATTATTCTCTTGAGTCAAAATAGTATTTTGTTTCATTAACAAAAATATTTCATCTGTGAATGATGAATCCGTCGAAAAACCTGTCTTGAAAGAATTCATCCTTTCTTGAAAATCTTTTGCTGAAGAAATATCAACTCCATGGGTTTTTGAAATCTGTCTCAACATTTTAATAGTTTCATTGTGAAGCTTAATAATAGCAACAACATGATCATTTAAAATCCTTATTTGTTCTAAATTTGATTCATCATGTTTATTTACTGAGCTTTATGTTTTATAAGACCATTCATTCATCTTATTGTAAGACTTCTTATGAGAAATATAACTATAACTCAAAACATTTAGATCAACCACTATTGACTTTAATCACTTTCTAATCACTCTTACTAAACCAAATTTAATTCATTTATTCTATGTAATGAAATCAATCATTCCATCTCTTCTGGGAAAGTAAGAAATACTTTTCACCATTCTTCTTAAAACATGAACAAATTATTCACTTTTCTTCAATGAAATTGTGTTGTCTTAATCAATATCATCATCGTACGATTCATTTTCATTTGAAAATCTCATGTATTCAACATGATGTTTTCCATTTCCTTTATCTTTTTCTTTTTTCAACCCTCCCCACTTTTTTTCATCTCTTTCAACTTTTAATTTATAATATATGACAATTAATTTCTTGGTATGAGAACTTTGACCCTTTCATTACTGGATATGGAATTTATTCTTGAATGGGTTTCTAATGATTGAGCTGGTGGTTGATCAGAATGAGTATTTTTTTTGTATACCATCACTTTGTTTTTTAAATGAAGATTCTCCTGTACACTTTTTAGAACTATGATGATACTCCAAAAGAAAATCTTCTTCCTCTTCTTCATATTCCTGAACATCTTGCACTAACTATTACCATTTTTCTTTCTCTGGAAAAGTATGTATGGTTGGTTCTGGTTGAACTTCTTATGTTAGTTGAGCACTTTCTAACAAAAAATATTTTAGGATTTTACAAACATGAAAATAATGAACTTTTCTTCTCAAAAGATTCTTCCTTTTCTTCTCTACCTATAGAGTATCTTCAACCCTTATCTTCTCATCCAGAGATTCAATTGGATTAATACCAAATTTAGTATAAACTTCTTTTCATTATTCTTTATCCTTTCTCCAAATGGCTACAACCTCTTCCCTATATTTATTTTTCTTCTTTAGAATTTCACTAATTTGAGGATCTGACATTTGAGAAGCAACAACTATTGGAGCTGATTCATTTATCATGGGTGCTGATTGATTTGGTGCCAATTCTACTTCCATATCTTTGAAGAAGATTTTTTATTATTCATCAAAAAAACATATAATTTATATAACGTAATCATACTTATTGAAGAAGCATTCAACTCTTTAAATTCCCATTTCAGAGGAATATTACAAAAATTCAAGCATTCAGTAATGAACTTTATGAGAATAGATGTATACCTGATAAGATGAGACATGATCACTACACACTTCAAATTCTTGATAGTTTAGAAAATTTAACCCATTATATTTACCTTTCTCATGTTTATAAGATAATCTAACATAAAAATGTCAAAAATATTAAGTGTTTCTCTATCCCCTTTCCTTTGAATTAGAAAACCTTTCATCCAAAGAACAACAAACCAGTTGTCCGGAGATAAATGAGATACTTCAATTTTCTATTAATTTATAAGAAATAAATTTTTTTCATCTCTTTATTTATTAAAGGTACCAACATCCTCAGGTAGTATATGAGAAGGACAAAAAAAGTCACCTTCTACAGAAACATTGAGGAAATGTGTTGCTTGTTTTATAGACATTGAAAATTTTCTATCACACAAAGCAAAGTTGATCATCATATTTTTATCAAAAGACATTGTATTTAAGAATTTTCTAACCTCTTCAACAAAAATGTGGTCTTGGGATATGGGTTTCTAAACACAAAGATGTTCCCATCCTTGGAATAAAATAATCCTCATGATTGTTGAGTCATAATTGTCAAAAAAACACTCGAGAAACAATAATTTCTATGAATAAATCCTTCTATGAAATTTTATTTGAAGACATTTTGGTAGGAGTGTTGAGAGAATACTAATACAGAAATATGATTAACAAAAGAAAATATTGTACCGAGTTTTAAGGAGGAGGGGAAGAGCTTTGCCGATAAATCTGAAAAACTGGCGTGGGGTTGAGGTGGGTGGTCCTCTATTTATATAGTAATTTTTATGACCATTAGACTTCTATGGTTGAGATTTAAAAATAATTAATTTAATGGTGGAGAATAATAGAGTTGTTTTTTTTAAAAAAATAACAAAATTAAAAAGGAGAAATAATAACACGAAAGAAATAAAATACAAAAATAAAAGAGAATGTACATGTCACTGATTTAATATAAGCTTTTCATTTCGTAGTATTATGAATGTAAGGAAATAATAAAATACAAAAAGTAAATATTTGAAATAATTAAAAGAGAATACAATCAAACATCAAATCGATGAAAAAGATTGTGAATACATTCATTTATTAGACTGATGGAAAACAAACAAAGTCAATCCAATGGAAAACAAATAAAGTCAAGATGATGGAAAAAAATCATTACCATAAGTTTTCAAGACATTGGAAAACAAAGTCATTACCATAGGCTATCAAGACAATGGAAAAAAAATCATTGATATTGGTTGTCAAGATGATGGGAAAAAGTCATTTCTATATATTGTCTAGTCGATGGAAAACAAATTTGTTACCATAGGATGTCATGATGATGGAAAAAAAGTCATTACCATTGGTTGTCATACCGATGGAAAACAAAGTCATAACCATTGTTTTTCAAGCTGATGGAAAACAACGTCATTACCATTAGTGGTCAAGCTGACAAAAAACACTCTGTTAGATTGATTAAAAGAATTTCAGAATGAAAAATAAAAAATAGAATGGAAAAATGAAATATAAAAAATAGAATGTCAAAATGTAAAAAAAAGAATGTTAAAAAAATGAGATTGAAAGAAATAAATAGATAAAAACATAAAAAATGTAACTAATATTAAATAATTAAGTTAAAATAAAATATAAAATATGAAACAAAATAATATAAAATATGAAAAACAAAGAGAAAAACATAAATTTTCCCCTCTTGGAAAAGAAGTGTTTTAATATAAGAATAATTGTAAAAATAGATAGTATATATGAATGATTATTTTAGTGTGATCGTTCATATATTTTATTTAATAAATTCAAATCTATTGGAAGGTAATGGTTTTGTAAAAATGTTAGCAATTTGTTCTTACATTCTGATGAATTGTAAAATAATAACACTTTTTGGTGTGTGATACCTAAGAAAGTGATGCCTAAAATCTATGTGTTTTGCACGTGAGTGATGTTCTGAGTTTTTACTAAGATATATGACACTATTATCATGACATAAAATTTGAGTTTTGGAAAATTTAATACAACAGTCAATGAGTGTGTTTTGTATCGACCACACTTGAGCACAACAACTTCCAACTCCTACGTATTCAGCGTCAGTAGTGGAATGTTCTACTGAGTGTTGTTTCTTGCATGACCAAGAATATAAATAATCTCATATGAAATTAAATGTTCCAGATATACTCTTTATATCAATTCTATAACCACTAATGTCAGCATCTAGAAAACTTTTCAAAACAAAATCATTTCTAGAAGAATAAAAATGGACAAAATCCAAAGTTTGTTTTAAATAATAGAAAATCATTTTCACAAATTTTATGTGAGATTCTTTTGGATTTTATTGATATCCTGATCATAATAATACTGAAAACATTAAGTCTGGACGACTAACTGTCAAGTATAACAAACTTTCTATCGAACCTCTAAAATTTGTTTGATCCATTAGTTACCCGACTGCACTAAGATCAAGTGTATTTGAGGAACCTATTAGAGTGCTAATACCTTTAGTGTTTTCATATCAATAATTTTTTAGTTAGTATTTAATATAAATATTTTTAGATTTATAGATTCTTTTTATTTTTTGAGAGAATTGAAAACCTATAAAAATTATTACTCACCCATCATACTCATTTCAAACTCTTATTTCATTAAATTTGTGAAAGAATCAGTTAGAGATTGCAGAGTTGATCCAAATATATTGTCAACAACATATATTTAAACAATCAGAACAATTGTTTTCCAATTTTTAAAAATAAGAGTTGGATCTACTATACCTTTTGAATAATTTTTTTGTAAAATAAATTGTGTATGACTACCATACCATGATCAAGGAGCCTGTTTAAGACCATATAAATCTTTGGTATGTTAAAAAACTTGATTAGAGTTCTTTAAATCTACAAAACCAGAAGGTTGTTTCACAAAAACTTATTCATGTACACAAACATTAAGAAAATCACATTTTACATCCATTTGAAATAGATGGAAATTGATGTATGCTGCAAAGGCTAATAGATATGAATAGATTCAAGTCTAGATATAGGAGCATAGACTTCTTCATATTATATTCCCTCTTATTTATTATATACCTTAAGAACAAGTCATGTTTTATATTTTACAATGACTCCATTTTCTTCATAATTTTTTCTAAAAATCCATTTTTCACAAATTAATGTTGTTTCTTTATGTCTTCCATCCAAAGTCCAGACATGATTCCATTAAAATTTATATAGTTCATCATGCATTGCTTTAATCAAATATTCATCACCCAAGGCCTCTCTTAGTGTTTTATGTTCAATTTGAGATAGAAAAAGCTAGATTTTCTATTTCATTTCTCATGGAATTTATGGTCTTTATAGGTTGATATACATCACCAAGGATATTATCCCTGGGATGATTTCTATGAAACAATTGATTTTGGTTTTTTAAAACCTGTTATTTTACATAAGATAGAATATCTTCTTGGGTAAATGTTTCAGAAACATTTTCTTCAGTATTCCCCATATAAAAAGGTTTTTCAATCCTAGGATGATGATCAATTTGGGAAAATACATCAGTTGATGTAGGTAAGTATTGTTTATAAACAAAGGGGTCAGTTTAATTCAATTTAACATGCACTATTTCTTCAATAGTACAATAGTTTTTGTTAAAAACACTATAATCCTTAGATGTTGTAGAATAACCTTGAAAGATTCCTTCATCAGATTTGGGTGAGAATTTATGTAAATTATCTTTTGTATTCATTATTAATACTTTTCATTCAAATACACTGAAGTATGAAACTTTAGGTTTTGGTCTAGTCCACAATTTAGAAGGTTTTTTCTTAAGAAAAGGTCTAGTTAAAACATGATTTATTGTATAACATGTAGTACTAACAGCTTCATCCCAATAATTCTTATCAAAAAAATATTCACTCAACATGGTTCTTGTAATTTCCTAAAGAATACGATTTCATCTCTCAAAGACACCATTTTACTAAGGGGTTCTTGGAGTTAAAAATTTGTGAGTAATACCTTTCTTAATAATTTTTTTTTTCAAAATCCAAATTTTGAAATTCACCACAATCATCACTATGAATAGTTATCTATTGTAGGTTTTTCTTATTTTTAACTTGGGATCTGAATGTTTTGAAATAGAAAAATTCATCATATTTCTTTTCTAGAAAATAGACCCTTATAAATATAGTCTATTCATCTTATAAGGAAAATAAATTGTATTTACCACTAATTCTTTTAGTTTGTATAGGATTGAAAACATCCATGTGAGCTAAGTGTAATGCATTAGAAGTTGAATCATCATTTATTGACTTACAGATAGTTTTATTTTTCTTTCCATATTGACAATGATCACAAAATTCTGAAGAATCATACATATGATCTGGTAGATCCTTAACAAGTCTTTTCATTGAATGTTTAAAAATGATTCTAAGGTCACACATTCCTAACCTTCAATTCCTTAACCAAGATTATTCTTCCTTTGCACTTAAAAAAGGTAATTCCTTGCTCCTAAGGTCTTCTATGTTAATTGTGTGTACATTCAATGCCTATGGGTCGAATGAATGAATTCATCCTTGGAATTGTGAACTAAACACTTATCATTCCTAAAATTCATAATGTATCCTTCATCAAATAATTGACTTATGCTAATAAGGATTTTCTTAAGACCTTTAACAAAAGAAATTAAATTAAAACATTACTGAGGAAACCAATATTACCTATAGCAAAATTCATTCCTTGATCATTGTCTATATAGGTATCTTTTGAACCTTTTCTTTCAATAATCTTTTCAAAAAAATGTTTTCTTTCAGTCATGTGTTGAGAACAACCACTATCCATGTACCAAATGTTCTTGTTGGTTGTACAATTCTTTTTTTCATAAAAAATAAACAATATGATTTTCGGAACCCAAACATGTTTGTATCCACAAATGTTAGATTTTGGGTATCAACATTCGATTTGCAACATGATCTTTATAAAAACCTAATTATTGGGTTTTATTAAGAGAATAATTACTTTTCGAATTTCCAGTACATTGACATTTAGTATAGAATAGAGAACATTTAGAAAAAGTTAGTTATTACTAAAAATGAGTTTTAATCTGTATAACCAAATACAGAATGATTCTTTAAAGGTTAAATTTGAGAATTCAACTTGTCAAGATTTTCTTTACCTAAGGTAAAATTTGACAGGCACATCCTTAAAGAGAATATTTCTGATTGTAGGTTAAAAACCAAGTTTTTATCCTCAGAAGCATTAGTTTTAGAACTAGAGTTATCCTCAAAAATATTTTATTCCAAATTTGCATAATTAAAATCCATAGAAATTACATTCTTTTCTGAATTAACATCCTCAAGGATTTTGGAAAACTTTAAAAATCAAGGGTTTTCATATCAAGATCTTTTGGAAATTCGGATATTTCTTTTATAAGAACTATTATTCTATAATTTTCATAATAAATCTTTTTCTTGAGTTTGTAATTTTCATTCTCAAGTAATTTGGAAAATTGGGATATTTCTTTAAAAGAAGATAAATTTCCTTCTACTGAGGAAGATTCTTGATATGAATAGTAACAATGTATCTCATTAGGGTAAATAGAATTTAAAGAAACATTTGTAAGGAATTTATCATTTAATACCTTAGCAATGAAACAATGATTTTCAATATCTAGTCTAGCTATAAGTCTAATATTAATTTTCTTGGAAGATTCATATTCTGAAGAATCATCTACTGAATCACCACCACATACACTCCAAGTATCATTTGCCTTCAATAATTTCATTGTCTTTGACTTGTAATACATTTTTTTCTTTATTTCAGAATTTTTTCCCTTCATATCTTTTTATTTATGCAATGTACAATCTGTCCTAATAGTACATGTTCTTTTTCATTCGTAACATGTTACATATGAGAATTTATTTTCTTTGTTATCGTTATTTTTGAATTTTTATTGATAGAATTTCTTTCCCACAATCTTGTTTATCCTTTGATCATGATTGGACATCTCATTCTCAAACTCTTATCTATTACTTGATTCAGATATAACAATAGATTTCTTAGCTTTGGATCTTATCATCCTTTCTAGAGTCTTATATTAGGATGTAGTAGTTAATGATACACTTCCACCACCATTCTTCTTTTTATTGAAATCAACATCTCTTTTCATCCATGTTTCATGTTGAAGAAGAGTTCTGAATAACACATCAAGAGTAGTTTGAGTAACACACATGTTTTCATTAATATATTTTCTTTTCGATTCCCATTCATTTGGAATTATATCAATTAATATTTCCACAAGTGCTTCATTATTAAGACCAATTTCACCCATAGATTATAAATTGTTGACGATTGTCATAAATCTTAGTTGCACCTTACATAATAGTTCTCAATAATGAAAAATAAACCCATTATATTCAGCTCGAATCATGATCTTCTTGTTTCTATAACATACGATGTACCAAAATGTGTGAATTCCAATTTCATCCAAATACAATTAATTACTTCACAGGATGATATATGACTATATATATTAAGGTTCATAGAACATAACAAAGTATTTGGTACCTTATAATTTAGTTGATATTATAGCTTCTCTTGATTAGTAAAAGTATTTACATCTTTATCATGAAATTTTTAACCTATAGTAATAATAATAATGTTTCCTGCTCCAGTATTAATAACGAAGGTCTTCATTAAATCTCTCTAGTACTCATAATCACTCCCACAAAAAATAGGTGGTCTTGTTGGATTTAGGTTGTTAATTGATCCGATATTCATTCCTTATATCTTATAAAATAGTACTTTTCCACTCCACATGTTAGTGTAGTATGTAGTTATAAAAAAAATACTTGAAAAATAAATAACATTTTATTTCCAAAAGAAATATAGCAAGTAATACAAAACAGTGGAAACCACCTCTGATACAAATTGTTGGATAGTAATATTATAGTATATGTATATTAGATGGAACAATACAGTAGGGGTGAATTGTAAGTTTAAATATATTGTATTTAAACACTTATGATAGAACTTAGTTTAAGAGTTCTTAAACTAATAAAATTCACAATCAATACAATTTACCACAATTGTCATTGATCTAACAGATATGATATGATGTTATACTATAATTAATGTAAAAAATAGTATTCTATTTGAATACAATGATCAGAGTAAAACAAGGACAGAAGATTGTACAATACAACGTATAGAATATATTAATACAATATGTATCAAAAGAGTCATAATTGAAACAATTGCAATTGAAATGAATATGAAAAGAAAGGGGAAACAATACAATTCCATTTCTAATAAAAATAGTAGTAGAAATGTAAAAATATTACAATTCTTTTTACCCAAATATAATGGCATCCTTTCACCTTGGATAGAAGGTTGGTCTTACCAATGCCTTGGTAAGCCCTCTATACGATGATCAATACAACTGTCTTCCTATCCCCAGAAGTCCTCGATTAAGAAGGTAATCAGAAACTCTGTCCTTCAACCAATTGATGGCCCTCAATACGATGATCGGTTGCACATATTCATATCCCCAACATCACTTGATAATTATCATCGAATCGTTCGTAATAGGAAAAAATCACATACTGAAATACAAAAGATAATAATGAGCCATTCACGTTTTGTAACACCAAGGCTTCCGTATGAAGAAAGATAGAAGCCACAGAGTCTCTGAATAGAACATGATGGAATATAAAGTTGATCAAACTAGTTTTTTTTGTTTCAAATGAATTAATATTTATATGCCTCAGCTTCCAATGGTCATATTTTCTCAAACTGTCATATTTCTCTAAAAAAAACTCAGAGGGAGTTGGACACCCAGCATTTTAACGATCATATTAAAATAGAAAACACGACATGGTTTTGATTAGTTTATAACTAACTCCACGAAATTGTTTATATTAGAAACAAAATATATATGAAAAATATAACATGAGTAAGACTAATATGGAACATGTGTTTTGAGAAGAGTAATAAAATAATGCATGAGATATAAGTAAAACATGAGTATAATTAATATTACTTAGTGTAATGTATTGATATGTTGAAAACTGAGTATAATGAACAATGTGAGTACGAAGAACATAGAATATACGGTAGACATATTCAATACAATAGACAGAGTCAGTATAATTTGTAGAGTCAGTATGATTTAAAGAGTCAGTACGATTGATAGAGTCAGTATGATTGACAGAAAACCCGTATTCAATGTAAGTCCTTTTATTGAGAAATGGGTACAAATGGATTAGTGATTTCCAAAACAAAAGATATAAAAGTAAAAATAATATTTTTTATGTAACAACCCACACACGATGCCACCATTCTGGCTGATATTTCGTGGTTATGTGATTAAAATGAAATTTTAGGATAAAATAAAAGTGAGATACTCAAAACTAATCAAACACATCCTGATTGTTTTGTTACTTTTGGAAAATGATAAATAAGTCATTTTTGATGTGTAGGAATCAAATTCACCTCAATCAAACTTATGGTATGATCATTATGACTCCATGTTCATCGTTTTATTCAAAATTGATATTAATTATAGTGAAAATATGAGAAAATTCATTCAGATTATTTTTTATACAGTTAACTGATCTATAATTTATTTATGACATACAGGAATCAGTCAAAACTCCATCTGTTGAACAATGTGACTAGTATGACTCCAAGAATCTATTATCATTTTAAAATTTTCATTTTAATACAAAAAAGTGTCAATCACTTAAAACTAAGGAAATATGCATATATTGTCTTGATAATTTTGCAAAAAAAATTGTTAATTCATTTTTAATGTGTGTGAATCCATCTCATGTGAAACCCACACAATATGCACTAGTATCAATCAAATTCTATGTTTCCATATTTAAATTACATTTTAGTAAAAGAACATATAGTATACCCAATATTATGTCCAAAAATTTATATTATATTGATACATTAGGAAAATGATCCATAAGTGTTTTTTGAATCTTAGGAATTAGCCATATCTCAATCTGACTCACTGTATGATTGGTATGACTCAAGGTGCATTTTTTTATATAAAAATGATATCCATTTTATTCAAAAATAAAACTCAAAAACTCAAAACCAATAATAAAATTTATATTTTTTTACATTATAAAAATGATTCATTATTAATTTTTTATTTTTTGGAATAAACATCACCTCAATCTGACAAACGATGTGATCAGTACGACTCAATGGGCATCTTTTTATTCAAAATTTACATTAATCATGGTAAAAACAATAACAACTAGAATAATCAAAACTGAAGAAATACATTTGTATTATTTTTCTCCATTAGTACAACGATCTATAATTCATTTGTAGAAGGTAGAAAATAGCCTCACATCAATCTAATGTATGGTAAGACCTATATGATCCAATTTCCTTTTATCAGTTAAAAATTGACATTTTAATACAAAGAACTGTTACTCACTAGAAAATAATAAAACACACTCAGATTGTCTTGATAATTTGGTATAACCATTCATAATTCATTTGGGACGTGTATGAATCAGTATAATTTCAGACTCAAACACTATGCCACCAGTATGTCTTAAAGTAAATGTTTACAATTTAAAGTTACATTTTATAAAATAAAAGTTTCTTATTCCAAACCAAGGAAACACATTCTGATTATTTTGATAATTTATAATAATTATCCATACGTCATTTGGGTTGTGAAAGAATTAGCCTCACCTTAATCTTATGTATTATGTGACTGATATGATTTCAAGTGCGCCTTTTTATTCAAAATTGGCATCAATTTTTATCGAAACACCAATTGACATACTGAAAAATGAGAAAAAAAATTGATTTTTTTTTCTTTTTACAAGTGGTCTATATGTCAATTATTATGTGTGATAATTAACCACACTTCAATCCAATGAAAGGTGTGTCTGTTATGACTCCATGTGCATCTTTTTATTCAAAATTAACATTTTTTTTGTGAAAAAATAACAAATATACTCAAAACTGTGAAAACATGTTCATATTATTTTGTTCCTTTAGGAAAAAAGTCATAATTTCTTTGTGAATTGTTAGAATCTGTCAAACCTCAATTGGATTCATGGTGTTATGGGTATGAATCCAAGTTCCCCATTTTATACCAAAATTTATCTTATTTTTAATAAAAAAAACCAATCACACACTCTATAATTTTTCCTTATATTTGGGTTATAAATATTAATTCATTTAAATGAAATATTTTATTCTTATATTGGAAATTTTTTGGTTGTTTTATAATTTAATTTTGATGTTACATCACCTTAAATAGCATGTTTTTGGTGTTGTAGTGTTCTATATCATTATACTGTAGTTTTACCCTATATCATCACTGTTAAATGAACTGATAAAGGGATCCTCTATCAGCTCTTCTAAAAGTGCTGATGTAGATCCATTTATTGGTGACTTAAAATGTTCTAATAAAAAGGCCTTTATAAATGCATGTAAAAGCACCGATAAAGGATCCATTATTCAGGCCTATAGAAGCACCGATAATGGATATGTTATTAGCGCTTTTAAAAGAACTGGTAAAAGAATATTATTCAGTGCAAAAAAAATACTGATAAAGGGTATATTTATCATTGATAATTAAAATAAGTGATAAATGTTTTCTTTTATCAACGCATTTAAATGAACTAAAAAATAACCCCTTTATCATCTCTTTATTTTCACTGATAAAATCTTTTTCGTTTTAACTTTGATGAGGTATTGCGCACTTTTCTAGCAATCATAAAGGACAATTATAATGCTGTTAAATGTGGGTTTTTAGTATTGAATTAATTATATAATAAATAAACAAAAAATACAAATTGATAAACTCCAATATAATGATGAGAACTATCTTCTTCAAATGATCTCCTTCTCTTCCCTATAATGGTAAATCATGTGTCAATAGTTAGCTACTTCCCTTGGTGACTAATTTAAATCTTGGTGTTTGTCTGAGTACCCAATGATAGCCCGAACATAATTGGAGTAAAACTATGTATGCCAAAAAATTGACGTATAATACCATATGGCCTATTTATATATCATAAATCACTAATGAGGTAATAATAATAACTAAAGTATTAAATTAAATAAAAAAATACCCTTTTAGGATTGGGTTCCATAGGAGATACCATCTAATAATAACTCTTGTAGCCAAAGTCATAATACCTATCATTATTTATCATTTTGTAATATAGTCTCAGGACACAGGGTACATAACCAAGAAATACCTCCATAACAATCACCATATAAGGGATCAAATAGTCTCATTGAATATTTTTCATGTCAATCCAAGAAAATCTAATTTATTTGTTTAGTTAAAACCTCCATGTATTTATAACATTTATTGAATCCGTACATGTTATTTGACTTAGAAGATTCATCTATAAATATTTTTACGAGTATAAACCATCCAATCCATCCATATAGGATATCCTAGAAAATATCTATAAATAAATTAATCCCATTATTTTATGAGCCCATCCATGTACTATTGAATTGGAACCCATGCATTTCCTAATGTGTCGTATAACATAAATTTTCCTTAATCCCATCGATTTAATTTTTTGTGGGGACCCATGTATCACCTATGGTATAATATTACCCATTCTCTTAGTGAGGTTATCTAAGAAGTTCCATGTATGAATCCTAGTAACTCCACAAATATGGAATAATTTCATTGATATGGTATTTAATTCAATATTCTCATGGTTCCCCTCCAAGTAATTACAAATTAGAACTAATGTATCGCACAAGGAAGAACATATAGAATTTTTCAAAAAATAGATGATTATGAATAATATTTACAAGGTCACTAAATTCAATTTTAATATTTTATTTACCTTGGGTAGCTAAATCATAAAGTATAAAAAACTAAGGGGGACAAGTGACATGGTCCTACTAATCATCTTTCACTTAATTCATTTTCACATCTCATTTATAGGAAACAATCCAAAACAAACTAAAAGGGGATTCAATTACTAAATGAACATAATTAAAACAATAAAATTAATTAAATCACAAAAAGTTTTATTTAATAATATTTTCCTTGGTGTATCATTTGAGTAATATATTCTACACACCCCTTTGTTTTTTCTTATTTTAGGAAAACAACCTCAAATGATATAATTTGGTTTATTTGGACTAACTAATTCAAGGAACTAGTAATTCATTTAGTTAGATTCAAATTTATGTAGTATCAAAATGAAGGTATAATTCATGGAAAAATTCTGTATAACATAGATATAATGAATATAAGGAAATGTACTAGACCATTTATGTTATACATATCGCCAACTATTTTTCCAGTATAGGCCTCAGTTATGGGATGGGAATGGAGAAATCAGAATAGGTAGACAAATTCTCTAAATATAGTGCATAAGATATACCATTGACCGCACTGTCATGACATGGAAAATTGATTATGATTTTAAGGTTGATTTATAGTCTAGGTAAGACCCTAAGTCTTCTCTCAAGGAGCATTGGGGGGTTTAGAATGTGTGTTTTTAATATGAATTACTTAGATAGCGGGTTATTTTGAAAACAGTTTTAGGATGTAATGTCATAACTAAAAAGTTTAATAGTTGGAAAGAAAAGGTGGTGTATTAGTAATTATGACAGAAGAAGATCATTTCATGTTCACTAAACATATTGGATTGTTCATTGTTCTAAAAAGATAACATGGTTTTGTTTAATTTTTTGGTTGAAGGTTGTCAAGATCATGAGTCCCCTCTTACCTCTTCAAATGATGCTTAAAGTACCACCCCTTGGGACAACAATAGTGCTTCCAAGATTTGGTTATCAAACATAGAATAAAATAATCACCAAAGCATACTTAAATCTTATGTATATGTGAGATAAATAGGATTATTGTGTTGTCCAGTCAAAACAATCCAAGATTCCCACTTGATATCTCAACCCAATCGGTGTTGAAATAAAAATCCTTTGAATTAATTATATCAAATGAAATGTAATCAGGGGAAATAATTTCAAGAAACAGAAAAAGTGAAATATTTAACACAGAAATTATACATAACTATTAGAGAACATGTGTGGGAACTCCCTCCCAAGTTTTTGTATATCCCTCGAAATGGTCGTCCATAGTTTATCTCGCCATCGATAGGAGGAGGACGCTCGGGTGGAACTCCCTCCTCATCATTGATTACCCTATGAGGATAGGGGCCTCCACAACTCCATGGATGATGATAGGACATTTTGGGTCTCCAAAATACCATAGGTTTGACTCCTGACCGAACATACAAATGAGGATCCCAAGGTGCCATTTTATAGGAAAATGGGAAGGTGGTTTTGAGCACACAACATTCTTAAAACCAAATGTCACAAGTGTTTCGACCTTCAGAAAGCCTTATCTCTATTTGGAGAAAATACCAAAGTTGTTGAACCAACACTTTTCCATCTCCACCGAACATTTGTCATAAATTGGACACATATAGCCAGAGATATGGATAGATCATAGCACACAACTTTTGACATTGTGCAGATTCGGGGTGCTAGACAGACAAGGTCGGTTGGGCCACCAGATTTCCGAATGAGTATTGGGTTCCTTAATATGAAATTTAGAAAAATTAATGTTGGACCATTCCACAACATTCATCCCATCTTCATGGACGGTCTAGTAGAAGTGTGCATATTAATCTACTGGTGTGCTTGGAGCCTGCGTAGTTTAGCCCATTTTTCTTGGACATCGTCACAGGCCCTCCAAATCATCTCCTCATGCAATGGAATCATCAAAAAATGTATCATTTCCCTTTTTAACAGTGATAAAAACAAAATAAATGATTCAAAAACTTGTCATTATTTTTATAATTTTCAATATAAAATAAGTTCAAAAAAGAGGTGTGAAGGTGGAAATTACACAGTAAATCATGGCATGATCACACCCCACAC
Organism: Viscum album; assembly: GCA_963277665.1. Lineage (NCBI taxonomy): Eukaryota > Viridiplantae > Streptophyta > Magnoliopsida > Santalales > Viscaceae > Viscum > Viscum album. The sequence goes on from OY728150.1 coordinate 507,458,149, forward strand.
CTAATCATTTCCACTCCTGGGCAACATCACATATACAAATAAAATGAGAAATATAAATATTCCCAACATCATGAAGATTTAACATTCGAGGAAATTTTAATTCACTATAGTAATAGTAATGATATCAATGCACGAACCACACCAAGATGTTTTTCCTTTGAAAAAAGATGTCTCATAAATCGTATCATAATGAAATTCAAAGAGATCCAGGACACCAAAATGATCAAGGAATTCAAAATACAACCATTACACTAAATCTCCATGTGTGTTTGTAAAAACCATTCCAAGCTATTCATTTCACTTTCAATCCAATAAATATAGGTTATTTTAAAATTATTCAACCTTAAATGAATTTTCACCGAACCTACCCTACATCATTTACAATCTTATTTGAAGACCCACTCACATAAGCATACCCAGAAGTCAAACCATAAGCTCCCGACCTAGATATCCCCATATTTTATACATTTCATCACTCACCTCATTTATTATTTCTGTTTTTTAAATGTTTTATTTGGAACAAATCTCACATTCATCTCTCAAACCTTGTGTGGTCTCCTCACAAAAATAATTGCAATAGTTATAACAAGATCAAAGTTTGAGGAGGTGTGGTTTTTGAACTTCCCAAGACACAAATTTTATTTGAGGGCATACAATAGTCATACATTAGGTACACAGACAAAGGTCAATATAGTATAGTAATGAAACAGACCAGATAAGGAACGAACCTATGAAATTATCATTTAAATCTGAAAAATATTAACATAACATATATTTACCTTATATTAAGTAAGAAATATTCACACATCGTGGTTTGGTGAAAAAATGCATGGAGATATTAGTGACACATTTTTCCCAAAAACTACTCACATACAGGAAATAAATCATCTAAAATGTTTCACAGTGATACAACCATTTATATCCTTGACAAGAAAACGATTCACTAAAAACCACTCCCTAATGTTAACTTCATAAAAATATTCTTTTTCTCCATTATTTATGGTATTTTTACTTTCCCCCTTATGGTCACCAAATCAGGGAACTTTGAAATATTTTATAGGGGAAAAATATAAATACCATAAAGAAAGAGAGAAAGATACGAAAGAAGAAAGACAATGAAAATCCTAATGAACTGAATAAGACATGGAAAAGTGAAAATACTATAGAGAAGGTGAAAAAGAGAATAAAGAGAAAAAGTGATGAAAATTTCTATCTAACCCAGGATTGTACCCATCCCCCCACACGTAGAATGTGAATTTCCCTCATTATAATAATTGAGAGGTTTAAAGGAAAGATAAATCATGGTGTGTTTCACTGGTATGCTGCTTATTGAACAAGGAGTTCCTCCATCATGAATTCCGAAAGGGCTTCATGGAATTGTTTCAGCCGCTTCCCATTAACAATGAAGGTTTTCTTGGTTTCTTCATTTTGATCCTGAACAACACCAAGTGCAGACACATTAATAATAGTGTATGGGACAAACTAGTGGGAATGAAGCTTACCTTGATGCATCTTCAGCCTTACATTATAAAGGTGGACCTTACACCCAATGTGGAACTGAAGATGAAGTATAATATGGTTGTCAGAAGCCTTGAGTCACTCCTTATAAATTCTGGAGTTTTCATATTCATCTCCTCTCATTTCCTCGAACTCCTGAATCTATAGCTTCCTTTGGGATCCTGAACCGGAAGGATTAGAATTGCATTGTTTGATGGCCCAGTAGGACCGGTGCTCAATCTCAATAGGTAGGTGACAAGTATTTCCAAATACAAGATGATAAGGTGACATTCCAATGGGAATTTTGAAAGCAATATGGTAGTCCCATAATGAGTCATCTAGTCGAAGGCTTCAATCTTTTCTATTGAGTTGAACCATTTTTTCCGGAATCTGTTTTACCTTTGTATTTGATACCTCGGCTTGACCATTGGTATGTGGATGATATGTAGTAGACACTCTCTGACTAAACCTATACCGATGCAAAAGTTATGGCATTGTTCAGTTGCAGAAATGAGAACCCTGGTCACTGATGATGAACCTAGGTAAGCCAAACCTACCGATGACTTGGATTCTCAAAAATTCTAAAACTTCTTTAGAATAATCATTCCATGTAGCTCATGCCTCTACCCATTTTGACATGTAATCAAATTCTAGGAGAATGTACATGTTGCCAAAGGAATTGGGAAATGGACCCATAAATTCAGTTCCCCAAACAAAAAAAAATCCATGAAAGAGCAATTGTTGTTGTGGAATTTTTTTTCTTTTAGATAAATTCTCCATTCATTGAAAGCGAGGACAAGATTTGAAAAAATCATGGGAATCCTGAAAATGTGTTAGCAAAAAGAGACCAGAATTGAGGACCTTGTGGGAAGTTCGTTGGGGACCAAAGGCCCCCCCCCCCCCACAAGCAAGAGTGTGACATAATCTAAACACAAACTGAAGATCACTATCAGGAACACAACGCCTAAGTACATGATCACTACAGGTGCGCCAATGGTAGGGTCCATAAAAAAGTACCAAGGAGACTCATGTTTTAGATGGCTGGATTTTTTTGTCGAAATTAGTAGGAATGAAAAATGCTACCAAATAATTTACAATTTCGGCATACCAAGGTATAACATCTTGCACTCGATACAATTTCCCATCAGGAGACATGCCATTAATTGGAATACATGGGGATGAGTCAATTTATGAGGATGTGTGAATCTTACTGATATAGTCAGCCACCACATTCTCTGATCCTTTTTTATCTCTAATTTCTATTTAAATTCTTGAAGGAGTAGAATCTATCAAATGAGACGTGGCTTGGCTTCCGGCTTCATAAGGAGATACGGGAGGGCTGCATGGTCTGAGAAAACAATGACTTTGGTCCCCAAGTGGTATGACCTGAATTTTTCCAAGGAAAACAAAATGGAAAAGATTTCTTTTTCAGTTGTGGTTTAGTTTACTTGGGTAGGGTCCAAAGTACATAGGGCATAGGCAATGGCATGTGGATATCGATCGACCCTTTGTGACCAGTCTTCCCAAACTGTATAGTTAGAGAAATCACACATGAGCTCAAACGGTAAATCCCATCGTGGTGGTTGGATTACTGGGGGCGACGTGAGACTCCATTTTAACATATTAAAATATTCCTCGCATTCTTTGTTGAAAAAAATTCTCTTTCTTTTTGGAGAAATCGGGAGAGGAGTGCAATTTTACTAAAGTCGCGAATGAAAAGACGGTAAAATCTATCATGACCTAAGAAAGACCGCACATCTCATAAATTTTTGTGGAATAGTAGGGAAGAAATTACATCCACTTTTGATTTATCTACTTGGATTCCATCCCTAGAAATGACATACCCCAAAACAATACCTTGCCACACCATGAAATGACATTTACCATTATTTAATACAAGATTCATTTCAATACAACGACGTAGGACTATACCAAGTCTACTGAAACATTCATCAAAACAGGATCCATAAATAGTGACATCATCCATGAATACATCCATGCAATTTTCCAGGTAATTCGAAAAAAATACTAACCATGCATCATTGGAAAGTACCTGGAGCATTGTAGAGACCAAATGGAATCCTTCTATTGGAAAATGTGCCAAAGGGGAAAGTGAAGGTTGTCTTTTCCTAATCCTCGAGGGAAATATGGATTTAAAAGTATCCAGAATACCCATCAAGAAAATAGTAGAGGGACTTACCCACTAGCCTCTCTAGCATTTGGTCAATGAATGGAAAAGTGAAATGGTCCTTCCTAGTGTATTGGTTTAGTCAGTGATAGTCTATACCTACATGACAATTATTCTACACACGTGTTGGAACAAATTCATTGTTTTCGTTTTTTTATTACTGTAAGGCCATTATTTTTAGGAACTATGTGAACAGGACTGACCCATTGGATGTCAGAGTTGGGTTAAATGATTCCAGTAGCCAATAATATTGTTACCTCATTTTTCACAACTTCTAGGAGGTTTGGATTCAGTCGATGTTGTGGCTACATCACCGGTTTTGAATCGTCATTTAATAAAATATGAAATGTATTAATTGATGGGATAATACCAGGAATGTCAGCATGTGTCCATCACAAAGCTTGTCTATACTCCCTCAAAAGTTCAATCAGTCACAATTGATGCTCAGGAGGTAATGAACTATCAATGATGACAGGGAACTTCATTCCATTCTCAAGATATGAATATTTTAAATATTGAGGCAATTGTTTAAGTTTCAATTTAGGTGGACTTTGGATTGATGGTAATGTTTGTGAAATTGAGAGATCACTAATCTCATATAACTTTTCAATGGTATCATCCTCGAATGAGGAATGAGATTTTTCAAGATTAGTAGTATCATTAATGGTCAGTGGATCCTCATTGTTCAAGAAATCATCAATCAATTAACAATCATTCCACTTTTCTAGAACACTACAACAATTAATGCATGAATTATTTCCTAGCATTTCAATCAATGAAGAAAACTTAGAAAGTGTATCAGGGGAAGGAAAAGTTGTTTTTTCAGGGGTATGGAGTACATCAATTAAATTAACAGAGAGAGGGGAATGTTCTTCTAAGGGGTTCTTAATGGCATCAAGGATGTTGAAATGGACTCTGTCACCACCAAATTCCATTGATAATGTACCATTATGGACATAAATTATATCCTTTTTAGTTTTCAAGAAGGGTCTCCCCAATATAATTGGGGATTATCCATTCATCCTATCATCCTCTATTTTAAGCACTTAAAAGTTAGCAGAAAAAATTTAAATTTTAAACCTCTCAAGAACATCCTCTAACACACCAGAGTGGTGTGCGGTACTCCAGTTAGCCAGTTGAACAATAATTCTAGTGGTCTTCAGTTCCACGCCTGGAATGTAGAGTAAATTTTATGAGACATCACATTTATAGAAGAACCTAAATCAAGAATATAATTAGAAAAATAATACTCCCCTATGGTGTAAGGAATTGAAATTGTTCCAAGATCATTGCACTTGGTGGGAAGTGATGGCTCTATCAATGCTGAAACATTCTTCCCTAAGATCACATTCTCATCTCCATGAAGTCACCTTCAGTGTGTACACATCTCATTTATAAACCTTGCATACCAGGGAATTTTCTTCATAACATCAATCAATGGGATGTTAACCTACAATTTTTTTAAAATAACCAATATTTATTTATCAACTTCAGTTTCATTTTGCTTTCATGGTTGGGTGTACCTTTGAGGAAATGGATGAGGAATGGTTGGGCTAGGTGAATAATCAATGTACACACTCTTTCCTTTGGAATGGATTCTCTCAGGATAAGGTTCTTCAATATTTGGAACATTCTTAATGGTTGGGATGGAGGTTTCCTCTTGAGGGGATGACTCTAATAGAGGATTCATTTTAGTTTCTAGTTTTTTCCACTGCTAAGGGTGATGGAACTAAAATTTACTTTATTCATAGGGTTTAATACTGGTTGAGGGGGAAGTTTACTTGATTCATGACTTTGAATTTCACCCACTGAGTTAGCTAGTTGGCCTAATTGGGTTTTGAGGTCTTGTATGGATGCCTGAGTGGTTTTATGGAATTGTTGTGGGAATCCATTTTTTTCAACATATCTTCTAGGATAGGCTTAGGTTTTGTAAGGGATTGTTGGAAAGGCCTTTTCGGTGCTTGAGGATTTTTGGGTGGTGGTGGTGGATGACTACTTTTCCCCAATTGGTTCCATTGTTGGTGAGGTTGGATTGAATACCCACCTAGCCTATAGGCTGGGTTCTCATTCCAGCCAGGGTTAGATGGATAGTAAGGTTCTTTCCTAAAGGGTTTATTATATGGGTGGCCTGGAAATATTTTATCCCAACTCTCAGATGTTTCCCTCAATTGAGGACATTGGTCAAAGTAGTGGGTGTCAGAAGAACATATACCACAATAGATTGGAAGAGGAGATCGGGATTTCTCTTGGGAAGGAGAAAGTTGTCGAAGAAGGGTAATTACCTCTTCGAACATTATGTCCACATTCTTTTCGACTTCAGTATTTTGTACCTCATCGACACCTTGAATCGATACATTGTACCTTGAACCAAATTATTGTGTATTTTTTTCCATGTTCTCAATTAAGGTTATTGGAGAAATTGGGGCCCTATTTACTAGAACACCACCTTTAGCATCATCAATCATATTTCAATCAATAGGGATTAACCCTTCATAAAAATATTGAATTAAAAGTTGATTACATATTTGGTGGTGTGGGAAACTTGAACATAACCTTTTAAATAATTCCAAATATTCATGTAATGTTTATCCTTATGATTGTCTTATCCCAAAAATTTCATTCCATATTGTTTTAGTTCGAGAGGCTGGGAAATATTTTTCAAGAAAAAGGCATTTCATGTCTGCCTGGCCTCTTATTGGGGAATCAACATAATATAACCAATCATTTGTTGTGTCTTCTAAAGAAAATGGTATGGCTCTAAGCTTTACTTGTTCATCATCCATATTTCAGGTTTTAATTTAGACCACACAGTGTGAGATTCTTTTGTATTCTTGTGTGGATCCTCTATAGGACATCCATGGAATCTTGGTAATAGATGAATTAAACCTGATTTTAGTTCAAAATAGGGTTCCTCACCTTGTAATTTAATGTTTGTGGGTAGAATATCAACATCAAGTGTGGTTAGTTATTTTAGTGTTCGATTGTTTTCAGCCATTTTATTCACGTTAATTAAAGTTTTGATATTAGTTCGATAAGAAGATGATGGGTGAAGAAGAGTTTCAATGTGAGGTGTGTCCTCCTTCAAAGTGTTGTCTTGTGTGTCTCGGTGTCGTTGACATAGGGTCCTCTCTAGTTCAGGTTCAAAAGGTGCTAAATCTCCCAGAGTAGAATGCATCATGCACCAAACATAGAAAAAAATAGGGCTTAACAAAAAGGGATTGAAAATGTATAATAGAAAACAAATAAATATTCACAAAAATTACAAAAACCATATAAAAAACACATAGTTAAAACCAAAGTGAACCCCGGAAACGGAGCCAAAAATTTGACCGCGCTGTTATGACATGGAAAATTGATTATGATTTTAAGGTTGATTTGTAGTCTAGGGGAGATCCTAGATCATCTCTCAAAGAGAGTTGGGGGGTTTAGAGCGTGTGTTTTAATAATAAGTACTTAGATAGGGGTGGTTTTGAAAACAGTTGTAGGATGAAATGAATGAATTAATGAATTTAATAGTTGGAAAGAAAATGTGGGGTATTAATAATTATGATAGAATAATTTCATTTCATGTTCACTACACATCTTGGATAGTTCATTGTTCTGAAAATTTAACATGGTTTTGTTTAATTCTTTGGTTGATGTTTTTCAAGATCTTGACTCCCCTCTTGCCTCTTCAAATGATGCTTAAAGTACCACCCCTTGGAACCACAATTGTGTTTCCAAGATTTGGTTATCAAACATAGAATAAGAGGCCTACCAAATCATACATAAATCATATATATGATTGAGATAAATAGGATTATTGTGTTGTCCAATTGGAACAAACCTAGATTCCCACATGAAATCACAACCGAATCAGTGTTGAAATAAATAGTGTTCCACTTAATTATATCAAATGAAATGTAATCAAGGGAAAACATATCAGGAAACAAAATAAGTGAAATATTCAATGCACAAATTATACAAAACTAGTATAAGAACATGTGATGAATCTCTCTCCCATGTTTCTGTAGCACCCTCAAAATTATCATCCACCGTTTAGCTCGCCATCGAGAGGAGGAGGAGGCTCAGGTGGAACTCCCTCTTCATCCATGATTATCCTATGAAGATAGGGGCCTCCAGAACTCCATGGATGATGAGAGGAATTTTTTGGGTCTCCAAAACACCAGAGCTTTGTCTCCTGACCAAACATACAAATGAGAAGCCCAAGGTTCCATTTTATAGGAAAATGGGATGGTGGTTTTGAGCACACAGAATTATTAAAACCAATTGTCACTTGTGTTTCAACCTCAAGAAAACCTTATCCAGATTTGAAGAAAAAAAGTTGTATCCCATCCTCTTGGTTATCTCCATCAAACATTTGGCCTTAATTGGACACCTATATCCAAGGATATGGACAAATCACAACACACAACTTTTGACATTGTGCAAATTCTGTGAGCTAGACAGATAAGGTTTGTTGGGCCACTAGAGGGACAAATGTGTCTTGGGCTCCTTCATATGAAATGTAGCTTAATATATTTTGTACCAGACCAAAAACTTATATCCCAAATGGATGCATGGTCTAGTAGATGTGTGCGGATTAATACACTGTTGTGCTTGGATCCTGCACAGTTTGGCCCATTTTTCATTTGACATCATCATGGGCCCTCCAAATCACCTCCAGCAATGGAATCATCAAAACAAGTATCATTGACCTTTTTAACAGTGATAAAAAAAATAAATGATTCAAAAATGGAATGAAACTTGTCATTAATTTTATAATTTTCAATATAAAATAAGTTCAAAAAAGTGGTGTAAAGGTGAAAATTACACAATAAATCATGGTACGATCACCCATCAATATAAAAGTAATGACCATGAAAAAAAACGTGAAAAATAATAAATAGGACTCATATAATTTCATAGTGTTATTAAATTTGTCTAACAATGTTCAATTTTGAATCTGTATGATGTATATCTCACTAATAATAGGAGAAATTGGGGAGCTCTCCCAATGTCTTGACTATAGTTAAAATGAGGAGAAGATAAGTAGTATTATATTTAATATTAAGTAGGTTAATACTTCAATTTCAAAAAAATTTAACGGGGTGTATAGTTTTTACACATGAAATTCCACATCGTGAAATAAATGTGTGATCTCTACTATTTGGGAGGCCACACCACACATGGACTAGGTGCATCGTTAGACAATTCATGAGCATAGTCGGTGAAATACAATTTCATTTTATTAAAATTTTAACATATCTTTGAATATCCTATCATAAGATTTCAGTATCCTTTTTCATCTCTCTAATTGGACATATGTTTGTGCCACAAGGTTATTACTAATCTTGAGTTGACCATGAACCACAACCTTCTTTAAAAAATGAATCTAATGGGTTTGAAATATACATGAACATTCAAGAAACCATTGTGACATCCATAGAAATATTAATTCTTATAAAAAATGTGGCATTAAATAGTTTTTTAAATATTACATACATAAATGAACATTGATGATCATACAACCTTCCCGACATAAAATACATCATCCCTGAGTTTCCCATCTGATGGTGGTTGATTATTATCTGAGAATAATTCTAGCCATATAGCACATAAATCACCGTCCCTCTCTCCTATGTGTCATCCTTTACACAAACCTGATTCCATATCACACAAACTAGTGGATCTAACATACCAATGATATTCTTTATGCAAAGAAAAACATTACAAATATGATATTTCTCGAAAGAAACATCAACATCAAACTACACATCATCAAGATGAAGGGAATGTGATGTGTCTAAAAATTAAAGATGAAACTAAGAGATAGGAATTACATCATGAATATATGGGTATCTTAAAGGAATATCCATTAAACATAAAACTATTATGATACTTTCTAAAAATTCAAAACGTTCAAAGAATATATGAGATAACATTCCATGAATTCGTGTATTGGATCCGATTTACATATATAAGACATCAGAATATTAATAAGAATATTTTTGAAGTAAGGAAATGAGTCTGCATAGGATTCTCGGGCCTGGAGTGCATCAGAGTGGTAATATTAAAAATAATAAATATATTTTAATCATGGTTTTCCATTTCATTGGATTCTTGGAATAACAGTTATGATATGTCTTGGATCGGAATTATTAGAATATGGGTCAGTTTAGGGATTGGAGTTTAGCCTAGGCATGACATAAGATTTGTCAATATAGGATTCCATGTTAGGGATGAGTTTAATGCAGGGGTGTTAAGTGGGGGTTCTGATTTAATAAAACTAAATCAATATTGCATGTTTCCCCTTTGTGTACATTTGGTAGAGGATGTGAAAGGATCCCCCCCAATAATCTTGAATTACCGATCCTAAATAATGTATAAGAGAAACTGTTAATCTCTGGTCTTGTTATTCATCACTCCCGAATCATGAAACAACATCTCCCAAGTACCATTTTGAACCCAAAGCTTCATCATTTTTCTGTGTGGTAGGTGTATTTGATTTTTAAATCCCAATACCATTTTATTTAATTATCGGAAGTTTTGAGAACCATATTACTAATGATAGAGATCCCTTAAGTGTTGATCTATAGGATCCAGGTGAAACCGGGCTAATTTGGGTGTCTCCTAGGAAATTTCTATTCATATTTTCTAATCACATGATGTGTAGTTATGTGGTACATGCAATGCGTCATTAATATTATGGGAAGATGACTTTTTTGGCCTAAATTTCTTGTACATAGGTTTTATGCCATGTAGTGATGGTGGTTTGTCTGTCTACATGACATGGAAATGGATGTCGTGGAAGGAAACCTGGATGTGTGATGGTATATAACTTAAGTGCATATATATAGGATGAGGGACACAGGCTTTGTAATGTGATTCAACAAAGGTGGGAATGATCTACAGGATATGCCATGTACCATGGTTACATTCCTTGTGTGAGACACATATATCTGATTTTTGTGAGGAGTGTCATGGTCCGTGACCAAAGTGAGGTCTAACATGTCATGTGTAACCTATAATAAACATGCACACCTATATTACTATATATTAAATGAATTATTATGACCTTACCTAGTGTTCATGAAAGGTCAGATTTCATGTGGACCCCATTAAATGATGTAATGTCCATTTTGGAATAGACTTCCTCCTTGAGTATATCCTATATCAGGGCATATATTTAGTCTTTTTATTAGCTATTCCTATGTAATTTTCCACATGGAATGATAATGTAGACACCATGATAGAACTAGAGGAATAGTTTTTCAAGATTTCAATATTGAACTCGTAGTAGTAGTTCTAGACCATATTAAGTGATTAGGATGGATTGTTGGGTTGATGTCGGGGTCATTACACTTCCCTAGAATCATAGGATGTGTGTCCTGCAAACTCCTTAGGCCCATCAGATGCTTCTCCCCCATCATGATAGTGTTTATGTCCCATACATGTGGTTGCATTTTAAATTGAGGCATAACATGGGTTTCCCTCCCTTGATAGATCCTTGACTGATGCTAGAGATTGGTCTAGATATTACAGAGAGATTCTTAGACTTGTACTCTCAAGTAGCAACAACACATGGATTTTTCTTACCCCTATGGATTGTAGATACATAAATCCCCACATTATGGAAGCATGAACACTACCCACATAATATTTCTACCATGGTTTATACTTATCTATTATGCCAGAGAGCGGGTCCCCCATATTAATCATGGATATGGATAGACATCCCCTATCAAATCAAGACGTGGTCCCTTCGTACCCATTTGATAGATATAGAAGTTACTCCTCTATTGTATTAGTGAGAGGGTCCAATATTTATATATTATGCAATCCCCTATTTCCCTGGGGTGGGGGCCCCATAAATGTGATATATATATATATTTCCTCTCCCCTAATGTTTTAGGATGTGAGTCCTCTATCAACTAAGTATGTACTCTCATATCGTACCAGGGTGCATGACCTCTATAACAGTTTTTTACAAGATTCAATACTCCCCTATTGTTCATGATTGTCAGTCCTTTATCTTGGAGGATTGTACTCCTCTATCATGTCAGGGTTCAGGTCCCCAATAGAGGTCATACATGTAGTTTTTGTAATCCCCTGATTTACTAGGGTGTGCGTTCACTACAAGATATTTTGTTTTAGGGTGCGGTTTCCCCATTGTGAGAATAGAGTCAGATCTCCGCAAAAACTAGGTTGCGGTACCACTATCTACATATTGGTACTCCCCCATCTTCGAGTATCATTAGGGAGAGAGTCCCCCACTAGAGTATGATCCCCCTCATCTATGAATTTTAATTAAGAGGAGATGACCCCTCAACATATGGTGTGCTATACTTGGATAGGTGATAGTGCTTCCTGAGTGATGTGAGGTGTGGGAGTCTCCCTATGAATGCTTCATTTATTTCACTAGATAGTTAGAAGCTAGTACTCTATCATATGTAGGGAAGTGTTGAAGTTCATGTTCCTCTACAGTATATAGAGATGATTCATGCGATTCATTGTGTGGATTAGTGATCCCCCAAATGTATGAATTGGTGAGGGGTGGGCTTCGTCACTTTGGTTCTTGTAATCATGCACAGGGCACAAGAAAAAATCTCATTATAGCCCTATTTATGGGCACTATGGATGGACCTAATATTTTTTCAGATGAAAATATTTCTCTCAGAGGTACCATTGGGGATGGTTGTGTTTCTTTCTAATGGGTTGTATCTCTTGGATGAGTTCCATCATGGTTGGATGAGCTCATAGAGTGTGTTATCCTGGGAATATGTTACCTTCAGTCCTCAAGAAGAATCTTGAGGATGGCTATGAGGTCAAAACCACATGTGAATTAGAGTTTGAGTTTATAATATCTGGGTATTTCTAGGAGTCCATGTTTTGTTGTCACATATTTTGGTTGACACCCCTTGTAGACTTAAATAACTAGTCATGTATGACTAGGGATGAGATAGATATGGATCTTCTCTCTCATTTTGGTTCCCTCTGGATGGATCAACTAGATAGTTTCCTTTTAGTTTCCCAATTTTCATTTGGGTATTTTGGGTGAATACTGAGTATTTTTATACTAACGCCCACACAAGAGTTTCCCATACATGTTTTGTCTGGTGTAGACCATATGAATTTTAATGATGTCCATGGTGGACTTGGTGAAGTTATAGTTTATTGGGATTACTAGAATAGTGTTTATTCCATAGAAGGGATGCAAATATTTCAAATAGTTTATTTTGATAGAAATATCCTCCTTCTAAGAATTTTCGATTCCTTATCCTTTTCTGTTTGGTGGGAATTTATTTTTCCCCTATTTTTCATATGTTGTACATTAATTGTTGGATAGTTTTATGGATGCATTTATATTTACATTATATTATAACTAAAATGCTTGATGTTTATGGGTGTGTTCATTCATGTAACTTATGCTAAGTCCCCCGATGTGTATGATATGCTTAATCATCACCAGAAAACATCCCATGGCTAATGAATGTGGGCTTCGGGTAGTCATGAGTCTATCCCTGTTTTTGTTTTTCATTATAGAGTGGTATCATAGGGGGTTCCTGTTTGGGACCATAGTTCCGTGATCTTGGTTTGTGTTATATCTAGACAATGATACTATGTTTTGAGTTTTGTTTTAAGGATAGATAATCTAGGGTTGGTGAAGTGCTTAATGTATCCATTCACATGGTCTCTAATAACCTACTTTTAAACTTAGTAAATTTGGGGACTACTCACTGAGAAATTTTTGTATGTGAATCACATAGGATTGGGTTTTGGGTTCCTTGGCCATATTGACTCATATCACCATATATATTATTTGACTGTTGTGAATCATGAATCTATTTCAACAATCTACCACAATTAATTATAGATATGATTTCTAGAAAGATAATGGAGAGGATCCACTGAGTACTAAGGATTCATTGTAGGACACTAGTGGTTAGGCAGTACCACTATGTGGTTTTCTAGTTGAGCCACCACAAATTGAGAATTAGGTTTTATCGATAGTTCAAGATTAGAATATGCGCAGGATAATTGTGCAACATTAGTTCGAGAGGAAATTACCAATGTGGTTTTGGGTAGATCCTCACACAAGGGATGTTGATAACAGGAATGGGCTAGTCATGTTTGTTTCTTTCCTTATTTGGAAACCTCCTGATCTAATGGAGGTCCTAATAATGAGACTTCATTAGGGCTGGACAGGTGACTGTGGAGTATGCTGATGTAGACCCATGATTTGGAAACACACACATGGGTGGATTTTGGGTGGATCATCAAGGAAGCATTCTATATAACCATGTTCATATTATTGCAGATCCATGAGCTTCTATAGCTTCAGATGGGTAGCATGTTCATGTCTAAGAATGTATTGAGGTTCACATACCTTTAAAAATACTCTATGAATATCATTCAAGATAGATTTTCAGATATGAAACCGTTGATTTGGACCTCTATAGAGACAACCAATAAAGTTCGGTCTCCATTTCCTTCCCTCATATGACGAGGTACTAGAGTGAGCTCTAGTGGTAGAGAGATTCATGACAGATGGTTTGGAGGATGTGGCCAGTAGTGGAGGTCATAAGGTAATTTTTCCTATAGAATATAGTATATGACAATCAAATATATCTAGGAATAGGAGGTATACCCATGCTAAGATCTGTAGACATAGGCCTATAGTATAGGATTTTTGTCGAGGATCTGTAAATAATCTGGAGATGTGATGTTATGCTTGTGATGGACTGGGAAATATATCCATATATTTTCCGTTCATTTGTTCCACATTGAGGGTTTCAGTTAATGGGATAACCTTATATAGGTAGTATATAGAGCATCTAATTCCATAGGACGGGGGATGTGGCAGTGGTGTGGTGAGGGAAATAAGAGGTGTCATATAGTTCATGTTTACACCACAACCCCTAGGTGGTCCATGCCATTCTCATGAAGCTAGAGTATGGGGGAGGGGAAATATACATGACATAGTAGAATCTGACTTGAGGTTACAATGATTAATAGAGGTATGATCTGTTTCCATTCTACGTTCTTCAGTTGTGTTGATAGACATTTTTATGATATACTCTAATCCTTTAACTTTTTTATTAAGGGTTTTCAACAATGATGTGGGACATTTGAAGAACAATGTGTCGATGTTTATTTATTTTATTTTCAATTCATGTAGAAGAGGGATTCTTCCTCCACTAAGATTGTATTGTGACATGACTTAAACCTAGTGGGAAAGTCACCTCTTCTCAAAGAGGATAGTGTCAATGTATGGCGGATGAGTCTATCTATCATGTGTGTATACTTTGGGGTTACATGATGGAGTTTCATATATGGAGGTCAAGTTATGAACAAGTTTTTACACTTAGATAGCCCTTTGTGGTTTGTTGTTGCCCCCAAGTTCCTGGAGTTTTCTTAATTTGTGTGATGTTTGACAATTTCATTTTTCAGTTTGATGTTATTTCAGAATCTGAAATCTTGGAGAATCTTCCCCCACTGTGATTCATTATTGAGATGTAATATATAATCACGTGGGTGTGTCAATGCCTTCCAGATAGGATAGTATCGAGGTTTAATGGACTTTTTCCTAGTCTTTTGTGTGGGTTATTGGGGTATCATACCACTAGACCCTTTTTTCAATCATTTGGCAGGTGCTTTTATTTTCCACCAATCAAATAAGAGGAGATTTGTTCTCACATTGTTCCACAATGATGAAATAGTTTTATCTATATGATGGTTTTGGCTTTCCCCATGTGGTTTACAAATATACATTCTCTTAGGAAACATGGGAACCTTTTGTGAGCTCAGTTGAATAGGAGACCTTTTGGAGAACTCAGTTTGTTCCTTTAAACCATGCCTTCTACTTTTGGGGAAGGAAATACCTATGGTGGTGGAGATATAGTGACTCATGTTTTTAAATATAATCCTTTGTAATATTTGAAAAAATATTTCATAATCTAGGTATTGATTTGGTGCGGCATTCCTGGGTCTGGAAAGCCTTAATGCATTGATATTAATAATATTAAATATATTATTATCACATGGGTATAGTTTCATTGGAAACATAGAATAACTCTCAATAGGAGTCTCATATCATAATTATGATATAGTAGTAGAGTGTAGAATGTGGTGTTTGATCTAGGAACATCATAAGTTTTATCATAACTTGTTGTTGAGTGAGAGGCGAGTTGCAGGTATGGTGTCAGACGATGGTCATTGATTTAATAAAAATAATTAAATATCCATCCATTCCCATTGTTTTCATTTTCTATTGGAGATGAGGAGACCCCCTTGGATCGATGGATGAACCAAGGCAGGGCTATGGAGATGTGGATCTACCTATATCGGATCTTGATGGTGTTTGCTCCTAGATCATGCTATAGCTTCTCCCATGCACCATTTAGAACTTAAATGTTTGTTTTTTTATGACAAGGTTTCAATATTTGAGTGTATTCTTAGAAACCCTTTAAATTAATTGTGTTATGTTTTTAGATCCCTATTACAACTATTGGGATCCGTTTATGTTTGATCTGTTGGCTTTAGGAGAAACTATACAAATTCTGGGGATCGATGGAAATTTCCATTAAGAATTTCTGATCACAAGTCATGTAGTATAGTGGGACATTCATTGTGTTATTTCTATTCAAAGAAGATGAATCTTTGGGAATAGACACCATTTATTGGCCTGAATTCTTATGGCCATAGTTCATGTCCGTGGATGGAGTATAAAGAGACATGGCCATGTGTAAGTACAAAACTTAGGTACATAGATACAGGGTGAAGTACAGGGGCATGGGAAAGGGACATGACCATGGGCGGCAATTTTCTATGATATATCATGTACCAAGGGTACACATCATGTGAGAGGCAGAGGTGGCCAAGACATGTGTGAGGAGACATGGTTGAGGGACTAGGTGAGGAAATACACATAGTGTACATCTTGGGCATTCCATTTATGCCCAAATTCCTAATAAAGACTTGAATTTAGATGTCATGGTCTAACAATAATGTGGGGTTACATGTCAGGTGGACCCCATTATAGGTCATGTAGACATTTATTTTAGGATTATTCCACTGGGAGTATCTCATTCATCAAATATTGTATTTAATCTTATGAGTAACCTATCTTGATAATTTTTCCATGTGGAACATGATTGTGGCCTCAATGGTTGTTCTAGAGATACGGTGTGGTGTGATTTAAATAACATTATTATTGTAGTTGTGATTAACATTGGCAAGTTATCATGAAGGATAATTGGTTTGACATTTGGGTCATTACTCTTCCTCAAAATCATAGGATGTCGGTCTGCTAAACACCTTAGGTCAGTAATATGGTGATCCACTATTGTATCAGGGTAAGGGTCCCATACCTATGCATATGTTGTGAATTGAGGTATTACATGCCTAGAACTACCTTGAGAGATTCATGGAAAACCCTAGAGTTCAGTTTGGATCTTATGTGGAGATTCTAGGATTTTTACTCCCCTATAAACTCAGTTCATTTGTTTCCCTTACATATTGGATTAGATGAGACAAAACTCCTCACTCTGTGGGTGTGGGTCCTCTACCAAATTTTTTTTCTCCCAGGGTCAGTACTCCCTTGTAGTGCCATGGTGTGGGTCCCTAATATAATTCATGATTATTGATGTAAATCCCCTATTATATCAAGACGTGATCCCACAATACTTGTTATATAAACATTGCAACACTCCACTGCCGTAATAGTTAACTAGGTCCCCATATGTGGATTTAGTACTCATATGTTGCACGAGAGTGTTGTTGTAATGCCCCAACCCCAGTTACCCAGAATCAGTGCATTATTATATAACACTGGAATGATAAAAGAAATCATGTCCCAAAAGACTGATCAGTTTATTAGCCTTGGAAGTACTAGATACGTTCATAAGTTTTACATTACATCATGAAACAAAAACATGAACAACAGTTTATCCCCTTTTTAACAAACTAATATCCTTATCCTATCACTATATTTCAACCAAAAAATACTTCTTCACATCCTAGGAAAAATAAAACATAGAATGGGGTGATCTCAGATGGTCAGTAAAGATAACAATATAGCAGAAACTTTCATAAATAAGAATAAACATTTATGAAAATGTATAAGACTAAAACAAAAGCCTTTTAATTTCAAAATTCAGCATAATACGGAAAAAATAAAATAAAATAATTATATTTATGTATTCAAATGGGTATTCTACTAGTCGAATAATCACATGAAATATCAATAGCCACTTTCATAATGATCGAATGCATAATGCCAGACTTCAAAACCACATAGTCAAGGCCTTGTGACAAGACTACATATAAGATTTTGTCAAGGCCATCTGACAAGAGACTATTTTGTCTTATGAGACCTACCAATGCATCGAGGAGCTATAGAGGGCTCCACCCATCACTTACTAAGTACAAAGCATTCCTCATTTGAAAAGTTTTAAAAATAAC
Source organism: Viscum album (assembly GCA_963277665.1). Taxonomy (NCBI): domain Eukaryota; kingdom Viridiplantae; phylum Streptophyta; class Magnoliopsida; order Santalales; family Viscaceae; genus Viscum; species Viscum album. Next base: position 507,476,279 of record OY728150.1, read on the forward strand.
AAAAACATTAGTATTAAAACTAGCATACAAAATGTCAATACTTTATCCATAAACTATGATTGGTGTAAAAATAAAACATTCATAGTCAAACATATAACAAAACAATCAATACAATATGTAAGATTTTTATCATTATAAATTATCTTCAAAAAAGTTTAAAATCCATCAAAAGATACTGACATAGAAGAAACGAATACTATTTGAAATAAATACATCTTTCTATTTTGAAATCATTTAAAAGTCACCTAATTATAAATTAAAACATTTTTTTTGAAAATATTCATATATTATTTTATGGGAAGATTCAACATTGATATGTGGGCAGAAAATAGCTACACCTACCATATAAGTTAAAAACAGTCTTACCTTAATTTTGTTGAAAAGGTCATAAAGTACCTTATTTAGAAAACAACGGAATGATTCCTTTCAAACCATTTTATAAAAAGTAAAACAAGGTTATAAATGACTTTAACACATAGACTAGTAAATAGTAAAAATGTTTTAAAATGCATTTTTAAGAAACATGGATGTGGATGATATAGAGGTTCCAGTAGATACTTACGTAAAAACAACCTCAGATAATAAAGGGATTGTGAAATTAACTCTTACCTAGTACTTTTCCTTGGTCGATGGTATGTTAACCTAATTTACAATAGTTAATTAATTTTTTTTAAATTCTACAATAACCATATACATTAATATTATATCATATATGGTCCTCTAATATTGCTTTTTTAATAATATTTTAGTAGTATCATCGTTTCGGGTGTTAACCGATCTGTTTTCATTTAAATGCTCGGTTACGTAAGCTATTATTGTTATAGATAGGATATATTGTATTTATATACAGTATGATATTATGTTCTTAAATATATTTTTTAATCATAAAATTAAAAGAAATTTTGATTGATTATGATGGGGAATAAATCTCATCGCGTTCATGGGGACTGTAATCCGTACGTAATAAAGAGAGAAAATATCTTTATATTGATGGTGAAATAATTTGTAATAGAATGGTATATCATATATAAAGAATAATTATCATGTTATATTTTTAATTTAAATTAGTTATACTCATTATTATACCAATCCAAATAATGAAGTGTTTGAATAACAAACTACACCACGGCGGGGAGACGGGAAGCTGTACGTATGCACGTATGGTGACTTTGTCATTCATATGACAGATAGAATGTTGAATATGGTTGTACCTTATTTATAATAAAATCACATTATATTGAATATATTGGAGCTATTATTTTATAATGGAAACATCAATGAAAGAGGAAGTGGAAGAATAAAAGAACTTGAAAGAGGGTGGTGAAATTATTACCTCTTCTTCGGGTATTTCCTTTGGAATTGATCAAAAGAGCTCCTTAGGTTGGATTTATGATCAAATTAAAGACTCTTGGTTGATTTGAGGTAAGTTGGGAGGATATTAGGGTAGGGTTTGGCCGAGCTAAATGACTTTGTGATTTGAAAGTAAGAGAAGCTGAAGTACCCTTTTATTAGAGAGGTGAGGGTCACTTAAGGAAATGCTTCAAATATTATTTTATAATAAAATAATTCTCAGTTTCTAAAGGCTAAAATTTTATATATTTATAGGATAAGGTGGATATGGGTAGAACACCCATCATGAAATAGGTTTTAGACAGGTTTAGGTCACCATATTAACCTTATCTTTTAGAATTAACTCTTAGTTAAATAGTTTGACATTACAATGTCTATTTTTATTTTTATATTATATGGTTAATTAACAAACAATAATAAGAAAAAAGAATCCCATGTGGTTCATTATTAATATATATAACCTTATCTATGTCTTTTGTAAGATCATTAAATTTTTAGTAATATTATATCAATTAATAATAGAGTATTTGTTCTAAAAACTCAAATATGTCAATTTTTTCAATATTTAGTATTTGGTTTTTGTATAAATCATAAAATCATTATTACTTCGATATAAAATTATTTATTCAACCCTATAATATCATATTAACCTATAAAATTATTGGATTTAATCAAAAGTCTCAAATTACTTTTATTTGGATATTTATAATATCAAAAAATTTAATATTTCATTAATAATTGAATTTCTATATCATCATTGTGTCATAAATAAATTAAATTGTTTAATGTCTAAAAATTATAAATAAAATTCCATTATATAGAAAATCATTTTAGCTTTATAATTAATATTTATAGTCGAATTTATCTTATGTATAACCCAATAATAATAATTTTTTAGTTATTAAACTTTAAATTTTTCACTTATATATCTTCTTTAAATAAAATAATAATAAATGTCCTAATCTAATCCAAATGGACCAAAAGAATAATATTTTATTCCAAAGTTTTCTTCTGGTCTAATTACACTTATCCAATATAATTAAGACAATTTTTTGGGCAATTATAATAACATTTTTACCCTTAATTACCCAATTTACTTTTAACCGTGGTAAATTAAAATCAAAAGTTACTATTCACCAAAAAATATTTTTATCTTATTGAACCACATTTTACATACTAATGTCAACCATGTCTCTTGAAATTTTGAAATTCAACTCACAGAAGTGGTAAAATTGTGTTTTATGTAAATTTGTAAATGCTCCTAGAATGTGGAAAAAAGATGGTAAAAAGTTCAATAAAATTATATATATATATATATAAACATATTATAAAATGACTCCAATGAATTACATTGAACATATATAGGTATTATTTATCTATTATATCCTAAAATAAATTAAAATAAAATAACTAATTATTTAAATAAAATGTCAGATTTAAACAATAACGCAATGTTTTTGACTATTCATCAAAAACTGAAAGTTCTCTGAAAAATACCAAAAATTCACCCTAAGCTAATTTTGATATTCCAAATCCAAAAATGAAGTCCATTTTCGAAATTAAAATTTATAAAATTTCAAAAAGTGGGTATTAATATTCATAATGGGTTGTTTCATTGGTGGTGGTGTGTTAAAACTCCAAGTTGCGTACAATGCAAGCTACTATATTATTCAAAGGGAAAAGTATTGTGGTAGCTTAGGGTGTTACATTCTCCCCTATGTAACAAAATTTCATCCTTCAAATTTCTAAAATATTACTGCATAAAATGATTTGGGTTGTTCTTCATCATAAGTTCCTCGGGTTCCCACATTGCTTCATCCATATTATGGTTTCTCCAAAGAAATTTCACCAGACGTGTCATCCGATTTCTCAGCACTTGTTCTCTGGTATCAATAATCCTGATGGCCTCTTCACAACATGATAGAGAAGGTTCTATTTTTATTTCCTCATAGGTGAGTACATGCGTTGGTTCAGACATGCATTTTCTGAATAGTGATATGTGGAACACATCATGAACATTGGAGAGACTTGGAGGCATTGCCAAAGGATAATCTTCAACACCAATTCGTTCTAGAATATCAAAAGGTCTGATGTACATGGGACTCAATTTACTCTTCTCAATGAAATGTATAACCCCCTTCCATGGAGATACCTTCAATAAAACATGGCCTCTTACTTGAAATTACAAATCATTCCTTCAATTATCGGCACATCACTTTTCCCTACTTTGTGATACTTTGATGTGGGTTTGGATTACATTCACCATTTCCATTATTTCCTCAACATGTTCTAGGCCTATGAGTTTTCTTTCACCAAGAACATCCTAACAAGTTAGTGTGCGACATCTATTTCTGTATAACGCTTCATATGGTTCCATCTAAATACTTGAATGGAAGCTATTGTTATAGTAAAATTCTACCAGAGGTAAATATTGATCCCACATACCTTGAAAGTCAATTGAGCAAGATCTCAAAATGTATTATAAGGTTTGAATAGTCCATTTTGATTTTCCATTGGTTTGATGGTGGTAGCCACTACTCAAATAAAGTTTAGTATCTAGGGCCTTATGAAAACTTTTCTATAATCTCGATGTAAAACGGGGATCAAGATCAGAAATAATCGATATGGGTACACCATGGAGTCTTAAATCTTCATTAATATATAGTCATTCTAGATGTTTTAGAGGTTAATCTTCTCTTATAGCATGAAAATGTGCTAACTTGGTATGAAGATCAATAATGAACCATATTGTATCATTCCTTCTAGAAGACTTTGGTATCCCCATGACAAAGTCCGTCATAATATTATCCCATTTCCACTTAGGTATGGGATTGGTTTCATGACTCCTCCATGATGTTGCCTTCCAAATTTCAGTTGTTTAAAAACCATACATCTTGACAAAAAATTAGAAATCTCCCTCTTCATGTTTTCCCATGAAAAATGATTCCTCAATTCACTATACATCTTGGTGCTCCCAGGGTGTATAGAGAAATTGGAGCTATGAGCATCATCCAAAAATTTCCTCTTAAGATCAGGTATGTTAGGAACACAAAGTCTCTTCCAAAATTTCAAATTTTCATCTTCATATATGATTTCATTAAATCTCTCATCATTCACATAATTAATTTTCTTTTGAAATTCATTATAATTATTCAGATAACATTTTATCCTTTCTAGTAAAGACGATTAGGCAACCATTTTAAAAATATTTGATGTTTCAACTTCCATGGTAATTCCCATATCCATGTTTACTAGATCCAGGTATAAATGATCCTTTTCTACTCCCATATTGTTCAAATATCCATGATCCTTTCCGTTCAAAGCATCTCCCATCTTATTTTCCATCCCCGGGTGGTAGTGTAAAGTGAATTCATAAACCATGTGTAGTACAAGACATCGTATTTACCTCATGTTGAGTTATTTATGACAGAAAATATATTTCAAACCCTTGTGATTAGTATAAATCACACATTTTTCACCATAGAGATAGTGTCTCCATATTTTCAAAGCAAATATTACAGCTGCTAACTCATGATCATGAGTATGATATTTTTTTTCATGTATTTTTAGATGTTGTGAGGCATAGGAAATAACACTATCATTCTACTTAAGGCCACAACAAAGTCCTTTCTTTGAAACATCACTATAAATAACAAACTCATCATTCCCTGATGGCAGTGTCAAGATAGGATCATTGAATAATATTAACTTCAGTTCTTCAAAACGTTTATCACACTATTTTTTCAAAATAAAATTAAACCCTTTACTTGTGAGCTTGGTTAATGGGTCAGCCAACTAGCAAAAATTCTGGACGAACCATCGATAGTAACTTACTAAACCAATTAAACTGCGTACCTCAATTATACTCTCCAGTGCTGGACATTCTTGGATTTTGTTGGTCATTGAAGGATCAACATATATTCCATCCTTAGAGACAATATGGCCAAGATAATAAATCACTTGATGCTAGAATTCACACTTGCTAAACTTCACATATAATTCATTTGTTCAAAGGGTTTTCAGAATAATGTGTAATTTATTTTCATGATATTAATAGATTTTTGAGTATACCAAAATATCATCAATAAATACCACTACAATGTCATCTTGATATTCCATAAAAACACTATTCACTAGATCCATGAAGGAAGAGGGTGCAATAGTCAGTTCAAAAGGCATTACTGTAAAATCGTAATGCCCGTACCTGGTTCAAAATGTTGTTTTCAGAATGTCTTCCTTCTTCACACACAACTGATGATATCCAGATTGAAGGTCAATCTTGGAAAACTATTGAGCTCCATGAAGTAGGTCCAATAAACCATAAATGCAAGGTAGGGGATACTAGTTCTTTATTTTTATATAATTGATCTCCCTAAAGTCAATGCACAACCTCATAAATCCGTCTTCCTTCTTAACAAAAAGGACATGGGCTTCCAATAGAGAAACACTAGAGAGAATAAATACCTTATTATTAAATTCCTATAATTGTTTCTTTAGTTCTACTAATTCCACATTGGCCATTCTATAAGGGGTCTTCGATATGGGCCTTAATCCAGGAATTAAATCAATGAAAAACTCAATTTCTCGTTTTGGAGGATGCATACGTAAATCCTCTGGAAACACATCAACATATTCTTCCACAATAGCTATGTACTCTATTCGAACAATATTTTCTCACATATAGTTATTTCATTCTCTTTATCCTCAATAATGGAATTTAGTAGAGAAACTAGGGGTGGATCTATATAATAATTAGGTGTTGTCATTTTTTCTCTAAAGATAAGGTACTCCTTATCATCATCGAAAATTATAACCTCCTTCTTATTACAATAAATTTTTGAATCATGGTCTGAAAGACGATCCATGCTGAGGATTATATCAAACTCAATCATCAGTATGGAGATGAGATCAGCTGATAAAGAACATTTATATTCCCTAATGGGAACCGATTCACAATAATTTGTTGTGATGATACATCCCTTAGGTGTTTTGACTGAGAAATCTCTTGTTAATTCAAATTGAAATTATCTAATTTTTGTAGATAATGGGACAAATATGAATTAATTAAATGATCCAAAATCAAATAAAGCATTGGATAAACTTGAAGAAACCATTAAATTACCTGCCACCACGTCTTTCGGAGCTTCAACCTCCGCAGTATTGATTGCATAAGCTTGGACAATCTCCCTTGGACTTTTCAGAGGTGTTTTCTCTTAGAACATTGGACATTCATTTTCATAATTCCCCTATTCTCTACAATTGTAGCATTCAACATTGACATACTCTTTCTTCCCCTTGAAATCAGGAGCTTGGTGGCCTTTTTCACCACACATGAAATGAACTCCCATTCCCTTCAGGCAAGTACCAGGGTGTTTATTCCCACATTTACCACATGATGGATATTCAACTATTCCATTATTACCATTATTTCTAGTTCCCGAGTGTTCAGCAGATCTATTTTTATCTTTCTATTCTTTAAAGTTATAAGGCTTAGAAAATTCCTTTTCTATCTTGATAGCGCAGGAGAAAATATCTTAGTATGATGAGAAGGATTGTGAGACTAATTCTCAATGGAGAAATGGTTTTAATCCATCAAATAATTGATCAATCTTACTCCTTGGGATATGTATATAATTTGCTGCATGCCTTGCTAACCTTGTAATGTTAGCCTCATACTTTGAGACATTCTCATCCTCTTTTTTCCTCAGACTCAAAAATTGTCTATCCACATCTGCTCAATGGTCACGACGAAAGACTTTTTCTAATAAAATTTCTTTATACTCCCTCCATTACATGTTTTATACTTCTTCATCTTCTATTGTGTTTTGGATTAACAACCACTAGTGATATGCGTCTCCCGTGAGGCGATAAACTACCTTGACAACTTTTTCCTTTTTGCTACTACCCAAAGCATGAAATATTTTCTCAAAGAAATTTATCCACTGCTCAGCTACTAATGGATTTGTAATCACATTGAATGTTTTTTGGTGTTTCTTCATGAAGTATAATAACATTGATCCTCCGTGTTGTGGATCAAGGTGATCCATATGGGTAAGGTTATTATTCAAAGCCCGAGTGAGTTGTCCCAGTATGGTGATAAGATGATCAACACTAGTTGAATCACCATCTCCACTATAATTATCTTGAGTAGGATGAAAATCCAAACATGGGTTATGTGGGTTTATATAGTTTACATTTCTTCCACTGGGTTCCATTTCTAAACAATTTCCAACAATATATTTTTTTTATGAATTGCAACACATAATTCTAAACATGTAAAATAGTTAACATAAATTGAATGGTTTATGGATATAATCTATAATCTTAATATGGTTTTCTTTGAGGAAGTATATACTCATAAACCCTTTATAATTGATTGTAAGGAAAATGAGAATTGTCCAAAGCATATCCCTTGAGAGGGTCGTAACCAAGAGCGCAACGAGGCCCATTGTTGTGCACCAGTTCCCGTTTGAGTCAAGCTCAAATCACTGTTTCCAGGTTCTACCCCTAGGTACATCTGTGCCAGAGCCACATCTACCTACTCGTATCCATACATAGATCTATTTCTTGGAAAACTCACAAAATATATATAGTACAAATATTCTAGGATGTTATTATATACTAACCGTCAAAGTCTATCTTTGGGTAGTGTTATCTAATCATTGTTTTTCTAAATCTAGTATACACGGTTTATACTAAACATCCTTTTATACTAAGAATAATTCTCTGACCCTAGTTACCCGGATTTGGTTAATTATTACATAACATTGGCATGATATAAGTAATCATGTCCCAAGAGACCGATCAGTTTAGTATCCCTGAAGTACTAGATACATTCATTAGTTTTACATTACATCATGAGATAAAAATATAAACAACATTTTCCCCTTTTTAACACACTTATATCCATAGCCTATCTATACAGGTCAACCATAAAATACATCTTCACCACCTGGGAAAAATAAAACAAAGAATGGGGTGATCTCAGATGCTTAGTAAGGATAACTATATAACGGAAAATTTAAAAAATAAGCATAAACATATAAGTCAATGTATATGAATAAAACATAAGCCTTTTAAACATAAAATTCAGCATAAAATAGAAAAGATAAAATAAAATAATTTCATTTACTTATTTACATGGATATTATACTAGTCAAATAATCACAAGCAATATCAATAGCCACTTTCATAATGATGGAATGCATAATGATAGATTTCATAACAAGATAATCAAGGACTTGTGCCAAGACTACAAATAATATTTTTTCAAGGCCTTGTGCAAATACACTAGTTTTTCTCATGAGACCTACTGATGCATCGAGGCACTATAGCAGGCTCCACTCATCACTAACTACGTCCAATGCATTCCTCATATGAAAAGGTTTAAACCTAACATAAACATTCATTTTAAAACTAGCATAAGAAATGTCAATACATTATCCATATATAATTTATGGTTTAAAAATAACTCATCCATAGTCAAACATATCAATAATCCTTCAATAAAATATGAATGATTTTTATAATAATAAATAAACTTCAAACATGTATAAAATCCATCAAAGGATGTTTACATAGATGAAATGAAAACTATTTGAAATAAATACCTCTTTGTATTTTGAAATCATTTTAATGTCACATAATTATAAAAGAAAACGTTTATTTTGAATTTTTTTATAAGACTATATGGGAATCTTTGATGATGATATAATGGAAGAAAATAGCAACACCCTCTATATAAGTTAATAAAAATACATTCTTACCTTAATTTTGTTGAAAAGTTCATAAAGTACCTTCTTTGGAAAATGACAGAAATATTCCTTTCAAACCATTTTATAAAAAGTAAAAAAATGGTATAAATGACTTTAACCCATAGTCTTATAAATAGTAAAAATTTATTTAAATACATTTTTAATCAACATGGATGTGGATTATACAGAGGTCCCAGTGGATACTTAAGTAAAAACAACCTCAGATAATAAAGAGATTGTGAAATTAACCCTTACCATTTTTTGTTCATTGTTAGAGGGTACATTAACCTCCTATATAATAGTAAAATCATGGTTATTAAATTATAAATAACTATATACATAAATATTATATCAGATTTGATCCTCTAATATTGAATTGTTAATAATAGTTTAGTATTATCTTCTTTTTGGGTATTAACTGATTCATTTTCCTATATATGCTCGGTTACGTAAGCCACATTTGTTATGGATAGGGTGTATTTTATTCATATCCAAAATGATATTATGTTCCTAAAAATTATTTTTAATGATAAAATGTAAATTATTTTTGAATTATTACAATGGGTAATGAATCTCATCGTGTTTGTGGAGATGATAATCTGTACGTACACACGAGCGACAATATCGTTATATTGATGGTGAAATAGTATGTAATTGGATGATATATCATATATAAAAAATCATTAACATGATATATTAATTATTTACACCAGTTATACTATTTATTATACTGATCCAAATAATGAAGTTTTTGAATAACAAACTACACCACGACGTGGAGACAATAAGCCATACGTACACACATATGGTGACTTTGTCATTAATATGATAGATAGAATAATCAATATGATTGTACCATTTTTTAAATAACATCAGCATATGTAGATGATACTGGATAAGTTATTTTAGAAGGTAAACAATAGAGAATGAGGAAGTGGTAGAATAAATGAACTTGAAAGAGGGTGGTGAAATTATAACCTCTTCTTTGGGTGTTTCCTTTTGAGTTGATCAAAAGGGATCCATAGGTTGGCATTCTGATCAAAATATGGACTCTAGGTTGATTTGAGGGAATTTTGAAGGATATTTGGGTAGATATTGGCCAACCCAAATGGAATTAGAGCTGTGAAATTAAGATAAGGGAAATTCCCATTTATAAGAGAGGTAATGGTCACTTTATGAAAAACTTGAAATATTATTTTATAATAAAATCATTTCCTATTTATAATGGCCCCAAAATGATTTATTTCTAGGATAAGGTGGGTATGGGTAAAAACACTCTCAACTTGTAGGTTTTAGATAGGTTTTGGTCACCATATTAACCTTATCTATTAGATTTAACTCTTGGTAAAATAGTTTGACATTTACCATGTCTCTTTGTATTTTTTTATTATATGGTTAATAAACATACAATAACATGAAAAACGAACCCCAAGTGGTTCTTTATTAATATATATAACCTTATCTATGTCCTTTGGCTGAACCATAGATTTTTAAGAATAATATATCAATTAATAAAATTTTATTTGTTTTAAAAACTCAATTATGTCGATTTTGACACTATTTAGTATTTGTTTATTGTGAAAATCTCAACAACATGATTAATTTGAATTTTTTTAATAAAGCCTAAAATTTTATATTAACATAGAAAATTATTTGAATTCATCAAAAGTCACAAATTGCATTTATTTTGATATTTACAATACCAAATATTTTAATATATCATTAATAAGGTAATTACTGCATCATCATTGGGTCATTAATAAATTTAATTATTTAATGTATAAAAATTATAAATAAAATTAAACTATTTAGTAAATCAGTTTAGATTTATAATGAATATTTATAGTCGAATTTATCTTATGTATAACCCTATATAAAAAATGGTTTAGTTTTTAAATGCTGAATTTAACACTTTTAACACTTCATTAAATAAAATAATAATAAATGTCGTAATCTAATAAAATTGAACCACCTGGATCATATTTTATTCCTATGGTTGTTTTTGGTCAAATTAAACATATCTAATAGAATTAGGATTGGTGTTAGGGTAATTTTAATATCATTTATACCCTTAATTACCCTATTTACGTTTAACCGTGGTAAATAATAGTCAAAAGTTAATATTCACCAAAAAATATTTTCAACTTATTGAACCACAATTTACTTACTGATGTCAACTGGGTCTCTTTAATTTTTTAAATTCACCTCATAAAAGCAGTAAAATTATGTTTTATGTAAATTTGTAAATGCTCCAAGTAGGTGGGTAAAAGATAGGAAAAAGTTCAATAAAATTTTATATATCTAATTTTATTATAAAATTACTTCAATGAATTACATTGAACATATATAGGTACTATGTATCTATTTTTACCTTAAATAAATTAAAAAAAATAACTATTTAAATAAAAAGTCGGTTTTAAACAATAACGCAGTGTTTTTCACAATTAATCAAAAATTGAAAGTTCTCACAAAAATACAAAAAATTCTCCCTAAGCTAATTTTGATATTCCAAATCCAAAAATGAAGTCCATATTGAGAATTATAATTTATAAAATTTAAAAAAAATGTGTATTACTATTCATAACGTCTAGTTTCATTGGTCGTGGTGTGTTAAAACTATAAGTTGCATACAATGCAAGCTACTGCATTATTGAAAGGGAAACATACCATGGATGCATGGGGTGTTACAGTTGTTACTTTTATAGTAATGTATATATGGAGTGTTTAATCCCTGTTTTTTCTAGGGAATAGGTCCTCTATCCTTGTATTCCATACTCCTTTATCATACCAAGGTGCGTGTCCTCCATATGAAACAATAAGGCGTAGTTAGAACACCCCAATTATACCAGGGTGTTGGTCCCCTAGATCGGGAGTTGGTACTCAAGTGTCGAGGTAGATTAAGGGTCACCCATGGTGATCATAAAGTTTGAGTCAACACTCCCCAAATTTACGGGGTTGTGGGTCCTTAATAGAGTCGGTACTCTTCTACTTTTTCAGTGTACGAGTTTCGCATTGTGATTTTTGAGTCAATACTCCCCTACAGAGAGGGTGTGGGTCCCCTATATATAGAGTGACACTCCCCGATCTTCATGATGTAGTGAGGATTGGGTCTCCAACTTGAATAGGACCTCCCTAGGCTGTGGAGCATATATTTGAGGATTACCGCATAAATATTTGTGTTTGCTACTTACTTTGGAGTTAGTGGCACCTCGACTCTATGATGTGTTGACCTCTCCATATAGGTTATTAAGTGGTTTAACAATATGGATATGATCAATTAGTCCCATGGATATGGGGAAGAGGTCATGTGTGGGTCCATCCACCATATTTATCGAGGACTCACATGATGCATGGTATGTAGTAGTTCTCTTTAAACTATATGTAGTGATTAGGGGTGGGAATCCCTACATGAGTTCCCGTGAGCTTGTGGGAGGAGAAACAAAAATGTCATAGTTCCCCTACAACTAGGATTTTGGGATGTACCCAAAGAGATATTCTCAATGGATCTCTTTCTATTGGATGTACCATCATGGATTGTACAATTTTTTATCTATGAACTTTATCTCTTACACGAGTTCAATTTGGGATGGATGAGGCAACATAGTGTGTTCTCCTGGGTGTATGTTACCTTTGAGCTTCAAGTAGACTATTTTTTTTCTAGTGATGAGGTTTGAACCAAAATAGACTTGAAGTCTGAGATGATTACACCTAGTAATTTATGGGATTCCATTTAGTGTTTGAAATGTTTTGTTTCACTCCCCATGTGGGCTAAGCTGACTTGTCATATATAGCTGATGATGGGTTCGAGATGGTTCCTATCTCTCATTTGGGTTCCCCCAGGTTGGTTAATGCTGACTATTTCCTATTAGTTTCTCCTATTTATTTTGTGTATTTGGGGTGCCTAATGAATATTTAATACTCACCCCAGCATAGTCTTTTACCACATGTTTTGTCTCTTGTGAAGTTACAAGACTTCTGGAAGAGTCCCAGAAGGACCCAGAGTATGCAAAAAATAGTGATATTGATAGACTGGGGTGTTTATTAGAGCTAGCTGAGGATATTTCTAGAAGTTTTTTTTGATAGTGATCCCATATTTATAAGATGGTTCAATTATTTTATATTTTTCTTTTGGTGGGAAAGTATTTTACCCTTTTGTTCTATTTTAGTAACTCGGTTTTAGGATAAATGTATGCTTGTATTTATTTTCAGTTTATATAATCTCTACACTATTGTATATAGATGTTTTTCAGTGCGTGCATATATGTACATTAAACTATGGCGTTAAATTTGTGTTATATTCTTACTCAATGTTGGTAACCCTCCCCTTGTCCATGGAGGCGAGCTTGGGATATTTTTCGGTAGATATATTTAGGGAAAGTTCATGAGATATGAATTCATAGATGAACAAGTATAAAAGAAACATGTAAAAATACATGACATCATCATCATAAGAAATATTCCTAGACAAATTCATATCCATAATATTTATATTTATAAATAACTAATATTATGTATCTAAAAAAAGATGCATTACATGTAATGCTTCCTTTTCAATCTCTAACTAGAATAGCGGTGAATGAAATTAAATGTGGTATAAGGCCTCCTAAGAATCCATCAGTATAGTCTCATGGAAAATTTTATTGTGATATAATTAAACAAGAGGTATATGTTTCTCAGAACAACCTCCAAAATCACAGGCACATTCTCAAATAATGTCCTCTAACACCTATACAGTACACCTAAATTGACTAGTAGCCTGAGGGAGGTAGGTTGTGCTCATATGCATGTGTAAAATAATAACCTCCTTCACCCTTTCCGAACTGATGTTATAAAATTAGTGTAAAAATATGAAATAATGGTATGAAGAACACTATGAATCTTTATAATGGATTTGTTATAAAAACCTCCAAACTCTTCCATATAAAAGGCCTCTCTAATATAAAATAATCCTATTGATTTTTTCTATCTAACAAAAATTAAAAAAAATATATCTCTACAATAAGGGGATTTCGGAAGGTCCATTAAACGAATCCTTATTAATGTTATCCAATTTCCTCTATGGATTGGATAATGAGATTAAAAGGATCGTATAATGATGGTGTTCACCCATCACCTATTGATGGGATTATTATAGAGAAATGAAGCCTTTTTATTCTTTTTCATATTATTCCACCAATAGTAGCGATGAAACTCTCGTTATGTCATGCTTATTCTGGTATATACTAACATTTTACTAGAATGATATTATTGTATCAACTCTTCACACATGTCTCTAGGTACCCGTAAAAGACTATGATTACGCAATGTCATATTCTCACCAACAACCCAACTAGGTGGATGGTTCTCACCCTATATGCATTCCCTTAGGAATAATACATTGGGATCATATGTTTGTTTTATTTTTTCTTGATCTTGATGTTTTGTGGTCACTAAAACAACAATAAGTGCAGGCTTCCCATGGAACTTTTAAATCTCAAGATGCATCATATAAAATAGATCCACCGATATTTATTCACCACTCACTTCCAAAGACACATGTGTGTAATTCTTTGAATTCAGTTCATCATCCCCGACATTACCTTTTCTTTGTGTTTAAAAAACATTAAATTGGTGGAATAAAGGTATTGGAACATAGTATTAAATATAATGTTCATATCACATTGATTGAATATATATTTGAGACATTAATTGTCCATGTATACTAAAAACATCTCTCCTAGCTAATAATGTCTCCGGTAACATAGGACATGATCAACTTATTCTAACTTGAGGTCATATATCAACTAATTTTTTTCATTAGGCCTCAATTGTTAGGACCTAAACACTATGACACAATACTCTTGCCTCAAAAGGGATACCATCCCAATTAATTATGTATCATAGTAATCTATATAGCCTCTACCATTGTTATGTAAAATTGGGATTGGAACTGAGCTTATCTTTTCATTAAATAGCTGAAATGCATTCTCCCATTATTCTGACCATTCGAACAAAAATATACCATGTAAAGGGATTTAATAGGTTCTATAATGAATGAATAATCCTGAATGAAATTCCTATATTGACCATCATTCCACAAAAAACTCTAAATTTCAAAATTGTTCTTGTAGTACTTTCTTGAAAATAAATCGCTCACCTTCTCAAGACCCAAATATACACATTAATATGATTAGTTGTGACCTAGGAAGTTAAATATTCAATCAAACACTGAAATTTAAAGATCGTAGAGTATATATGGTTTTATCACAATATATGTAACACAATAATATGGATTTTGGCATAATATATTATAATGTAAAAATTCATTAACATACTAACCATGAAAACTATAGAACCATAATACGAGGATGACTGGAATCCAAATTAATCAAGGCCAATAAATTTTTTTATTATTCGTGAGAATAATAAATATTCCAAAATCCCCAAAAATATAAAATCTTCATTGGAATGTTAAATAAAAAATATCTGATTGTCTAATCCTTACATGATGATAGCTGAATCTCAAGTCAATCTTTGAGAAAATAATACCCCCTCCAAACTGATCAAATATATAATCTATAAAATAAAGTGTTTACTGATTCTTTACAACAATCTTATTCATCTATCAGTAATCCACTCACAACCTAAGGTCCAAATTATCCTTCTTGGAAAAAGAATGGGTGAAACCTGTGGATACTTACATGGTTACAAGAACCCTTCAATTTATAGATCCTATAACTTTATTTTGAGTTTCTGAGGTTCAATAGATTCTATATTGTATGGGAAAATTGTTAATATTAGTACACCATGAATAAGAACAATGTTCACCACTTCCTGTCTCTCTAGATGTATACGAAAAAATTCTTCAAGGAAGAAAAACTGGAAAATATCCAAGACATTAGAAAAATATATCTGACATGTTCTCATATTATTATAAAAAATAATATCAACATGGTCTGACACTTCTCTCAACCCAGGAGGATATGGTCCAACTTGAGTAGCCTAGATATCCCATTTACCCTTTTAAATGTAGTTACCAACCTAACAAGATTTAAAATAACCCCTCTAGTGATAAGGACAAATTTTTATTTTTTTGGAAACAAACAATTAAATTCAATCAATGATATAAAATGTTATTATCTTGAGGGTGATGAGGTTCCATTAAAAATGATAGCTGCCAATTTGGGGGGGAAATCACAGAATTAGGAAAAAAGTTTCGACCGTACACCCAATAGTGTAACTAGAATCATCACTCCGAAAATGAAATGGATTTCAAGGATATTTTATTAATTTATTGTCACCGATTTTAATGAATATGATGTATGTGTGTTGAATAAATAATATTCAAATTTTTAGGCAACTAAAATTGTATGTTAAAAGGTAGATGGTCCGACACTATATTATCCTTGTATAGAATGTAATCTATATATCTAGAATGATCCATTTCCATAATCCTCCCCCTGAATACCTGAGTAGGTCCTCTCATGTGTCATTGCATATAATAGATCTAGACTCCACAACCAGAACAACCTCTTCACCAAGAATGGTTACAATTACACCATATACCTATTTGGTGTAGATTTTATGACCCTGCTTTAGAAGATGGAGTTGGTGTAAACCATCACTCATTAACAACCAGAAGAGATGTCCAATAAAACCACTATACAAGGCCCATATTTCATCAATCCCATCACTCTAATGGGACTCTGATAAACTGTGGATTCATGTGTCCCATTCTACTACTTTGACAACATAACACATTTCAATTTAGGATAATGCATGCCCTATTTCTTCCCCCATGAGAGAGAAAAATTGATTCATTCTAATGATGTATGGGATTGAATCCTAGTCTATGAATTAATCTACCATTCCTCACACCCCCAACTTCAATAATTTTACGCTTAGAGAGGAGTTCATTGTTCACACTTTCATAAAGTGTGGTCAAATGAAATAAATTCCAATATGTTCAGTTGGTACAGGTAAAACTATCTTTTAATAACTTCTCTCTTCTCAATTCATAGCCGAGAAGTGTATAAATAAAATATTGGGAAATTATTAAATGAAATGAGTTGTTAATAATTGACATAGTACCCTGATTCAAAAAACTAAAATCCCCATATCACTTTTCTTTATACGTCTCATAATATAAATAAGCATATTATCTTCCATGGAAGTGCCTCTAGTAAATAAAATAATGTTCATCTAACTAGTTTATAATATCCCAAATGTGCTTAGAAGATAAATGATGCATATATACCCCCAAAAATACCCTATTTTCTTAAGGAATCTCTCTAATATTGTGGATAGAAATCATTTTCTATTCCCATGAAGAAGAATACTTGGGGCCACCATCCCCTGAGAAATGTGGTATATTCTTCTTCTAAAACTCCATAATATGCTCAGAAATCATCAGTGTGGGCTATGTAAGTACCTACAAGGACTACACTAACCATATAAAATCCTCCATAATCATTCAATTGATGAAAATTTGTTATTATTGAATGTTCCAAAAGTGTCACTATATAAAGAAACGCATGGGTTTCAGGTCCAACCAACTCGAGACCATAGCTTTCACCAGCCCCCTTGAACTCAAGTCAAATCCCTTATGGAGGAATATATCTACAATTACATGTAAAACCAAAAATATGGATGTAACTAAATTAAATTAAAATTAAGAAATTGGATAGGTATAAGGATTCTTCATAGAAGATGTGGTAACCTAACTTCCCACTTCTAAGGCCATGGAACATGTAATATTTCTTGTTTCAATCACAAATTTTACATTATATGAATTTATATTGTAATTTATAGAGGAATATACACATTAATTTATAATTGGAATTCCAATTTAATGAAATAATTCCCTTTAGGAATTAATTTTTAAAAAAATTACATTTTATTTCATGGTCCTATTAGATGAGATATCATTCCATGGTTATAATCTAAAAACATTCTTTGTTAAAACTGGAACATCATGTAACTACCACTACACCATTAAATCAAATATCAGGATAGAAAAATTCTATATTTTATGGGAAAATTATATAGATCATCATACCTACTCTATGTAGGTACATATTTCATAAATTACAATTTACATCCACATAGTCATTATGAAGGATTATTTATTCGCATGTGAAACATTTACATTGCAGAAATGTGTCATAATTTTTATTTAATGTTCCACTATCATGATATGAAAGAAAAATTATATTGTTTGAGGTTGTAACTTTAATATTCCAATTATATTTCCCTTTTAACCATGAATCTTTAGCACAATTAAAAATATAAAATTCAAGGAACTAACAACATACTGTAGACAATGTGCATAGCAAATAATCATGGCATAATATGTGCATAGAATAGAAATCCTATAGTTCCCTTAATGATGCAAGAAGTATTCTTCCATTTCTTATCAACCCCAAGGATAAAGTAAAATCTATAATAATTTCAACTATTATAGATCTTGTGTGTGGGAAAATGGTGAAATCATTAAAATTTAATATTAAAAAACCAAAACAAAAAGTCTCATATTGGGAGACATGGATTTTTTTCTATATGGGTGTTAGATACTCCAATGTTAGATTCTAATTAACAAAATACTTTATGATTGAGCCTCTTCTCTATTATCCTATATATATTTTTACAAAGGGAAATAACCTATAATACATCTTTTTGGTGTCCTACACGTAACTGACTCCTAAGTAGTCGAACATAGTTGGCCACAAAAACTGTTGCCGAATAGAAACCATTATATATAATTGTAAAGTGGGGAGACTACATCCTCTGTATCTAAGTGGATAAAAGTGGTAGATAATGATAATAATAAATTATGGTGAATATTGATAATGGAATTAGAATAATTAAATCATTCAGATACTTATTAATGATAAATGAAATATTAAACATATTCATATACAAAATGATTCGATCATCATTCTACAAATAATGGGGAGTATGAGGATATGGTAGTTGTAATACAACATCACATGCTATACAAAAACATAAAAAATAAAAAAAACATATAATTCAATCGGTTAATGAGAACTATTAGGGTCCACTTCTCTCCTACTCCATCCTAGTACAGAAAATCATGTATCTATAGTTGGGAACATCACCAGGTTCCAACCTATATCCAGGACATAGACCCATATACCCAATTGAGACATGAATATGGAGAGAGTAAAACATATTATTTCACCACAAATGGTGTCTAGTATTTAATAGTTCATGTATATATCATAAATAAGAGTGAATATAGTAACAATAACAAATGTAATGAAAGAAATAAAAACTTCCCATGTCAACTAAGGTACATTTTGGGATATTGTTTTGTACTATAAGCATCTATCTAATCCAAAATATCTCTATTTATTTATCATTTTATAATAACATATCAAGACTAGATATACATAAAAATGTAATTTAATCATAATTATAATTGTCCAAGGTATAAGTATGTCCTATATAATTTAGTACTTATATGTTGAATGTAAATCAATTTTTTTAAGACCTATATGCATTTATAAAATTGAGTTAATCCATTTATGTTCTAAAATTTATATTTATTTAGTCCATGTAATTCCTTATTGGAAATAAAGTATAGACCATATAATAATATAAACTATATTCTTGGCGATCCTTCCCAAGGTGTTCTATATAAGAAGACATGTATCACTATCATCATGGTGTAATTTATATCATATTTTATTCAATAGTACCCATCCAACACATTTTCATTGCATCATAATTTTAATTCAAAATTCACAAATGCATGCTCATAATTTAGAGTTATTAAAATATTTATACGTATGTAATATAGAAAGGGAATGAAAGTGATAATCAAAACGTATGAGAAATATATATGAGGATGCATTTTTTCTTTAATTCATGATCTTTACTTATTATAATATATTTCATACACGTGAAAATGTAATGATATATATATATATATATATATATAATTTATATTGGGATTAGATCTTGTGTGTGTGTTTTTTAATAATAATTGGTTTCAGGTAGTGAATCATGCAAATGTATCATAGTAAAAACATGAAAGGACCCAATGTTAGAGGAAAACATACTTATAAAACCTAAAATGTAATTAGAGTTTAATTCAGAATAACATTGAGGAGGAAATAATGGAAATATGATTCGAAAATACGTAAGAAATGTACTAAAACCACAAAAGGAATCTTGTTAGAGAGAGACATAATTATGTAGATTAAATAATTAAAACCTCACCACATATCGATACGGTAAATAATATTTGAAATGTATGATGTATTACCACCAGGCGCATGCCATCAAACAATAATATTGTTGGCAAATGGAGTAGAATTGAAATCATAACAAGGTTGTGTTAGAGGACATTTTTTAAAAAATGAACACAACACTAGTCAATTAGGATAAGAGACATTTTAAATGTGTTTCTTGATTCTTATTGAAATATTTTAATTATTTATCGAATTAAATACACCAATCATATGATATTGAAATTATAATCGATAGAGTACTTTTTATGAGATTATTTTTCAGTTAATGGTGAATGAAATAAATTTTAATTAAATATTGCACGATACATAAATAAAAATTATAAATTTAAAATACATTTAATAAATAAATTACAATGAATACAGTCCAATGATAAATAAATTTCATTTAACACACTATATTCTGGTACATTTAAGTCAGGTACCACACTCTATGAGATAAATTTTTTAGGTAATATATTACAGAACATTTTAGAGCCAAATAATGGAAAAATTGAGATACATGATTGAAATGATTTCAAATGATATAAAATAAGTTATTAAAAACAATAAAAATAAATGAAAACTATACAAATATAATATGACAATAGTAAAATGAAAATATTCTTCCTTATACATGGTGAATCCTTAGATCATTCGCCCCAAATATCATTTAAGTGGGTCCTGTTCGATTTGTGATTGGTTATATATTTCACTAAGTTTTTCAATCTCTATCTTATGTAAAATTATTGGACTTCCACAATTGGAAAATTGACTACCGATAAAATGTTACTCTCACATGTCCCATTACAAGGGTACAAACACTAGGGTTTTGGAAAGATACTTGGTTGTCTTTCACGATGAACCGTGGAATATACTTATGATATGAGTTATTTAATACACTCAAACTAACACATGAAGGGGCATGGGGTGTATTCTTTGAAATTTTTTGTTCCATCATCGTATGAGAATAACACCCCAACAAGGAATTTCATCAAACATGACCTCAATAAAATGCATCGCTAGTCAACATCCATGATTTCCATATATAAAACAATAGTGAGGTTGAAGATGAATTGATCCTGATAATGATATATTCATTCTGAAAATAAAAGATAATAATTAATGGTATTTTTTCTATTAATCATAAAATACTTTTATTAATATTTTAATTAAAATAAATTGGTAAAAAACCTATATATCGATAAGGGGTATCAAAATAATTATAGGAAAAAAAATTATATACTAATGAAATGGGTCGATCCAAAAAAGATCACTAAATTAGGTTTTATCCCCTCTAATAATTATTTATTCCATAAAAAATATTAGGATTCAATCCATAGGTAGGTTACTTATTAGGATTGACTACCCCTGAGCTAGGATGACTTTTCAATCATGGAATGTTGTCATTTTTACATCATGAAAAGATTGATAATAATTATAAAATGAAGTACAAATAAATGCAGTGTTACCCAAAAAATGTCACTAAATGCTACAATTTCCATTTCAGAAATGATTAATAAAGGGTTCTCCCACCCTCTCCCTAGTCGTAATAACCATAGGACAAAGTAGAAGGGTCAAAAATAAAAATTCATCTACGACGGTAATCTATTCAAATTACATGAACTATTATTCTCATTTGTAAATTACCTCTTCTCAGTTTCCATGATACGAATTGTCAACCATGTTTAAATATACCTTCTAATTAGTTCAAGAACTTATCTGTATTAGCACTCACTTTATAGTCCTCGGGGACACATATGTTTTAAATTTATTACTATGATGCTAAAATAAATAATGATAAGATCATCCCTTTTTATACTAATTCATTATTCTTGAAAATTCCTATTGATTTGAATTGTTGCAGAAATCCATGGTGATAAACCATACACTTGAAGAAAAGTAATATACTATAAATTATGATGTTAGATTCTTTCCAGTAGCTTTTGAGAACCCTATTTGGATGGTAAAATTTAATGTAGTCTTGCATCATTTTTTATTCAACCTTCATCAGTTCTACACCACTAAATAAAAATCCAAACCTTAACCCCAAAAGTATGGATTTATCACTAGATAATAGACTATTTAGAGTGATATTATATGTTACATGTTTTATTAAAACCAACAAATTTGGATTTTGGCTCAATTCAGAGATAATTTTCCTTCTATTTGACTCTAAAGCGTTACATATTATCTCTTTATCCCATTCTCCTTCATTGATAGTACCAGCTTTATTAATTTCATCCAACTATGAAACCCCTATACATATTTTTCAAATATTATTGATGAGGGACTTAAAAAATTGAATTAGTAATTCTCTAATTAATCCACATTATTAATTTACCCATATATTGGATAGATAATGAGAATTGGGATGTGGGAAGTTCCTTTTTTACTCCTCCAATACATGAATACTAGTTACTCAAATATAATATTTAAATCAATAAAATCATCCATTTTCCTATTTAATTAAATATATATCATCATCACTTCTTCCTCTTTATTATTTTAAAACATAACAACATTGATAAAATCATTGTCCATTTTATTATATAAATCAATATAGCCCTTTCCTGATTTATCTAGAGGGAAAATTATGACTATCTTGAAGTAACATTCAAAACATTTTTTTATTTTATGAAATCCAAAAAATACAAATGACTGATGACAACCCAATAGATAACACCAAATTTAAAATTTTATGAAATTTAAAACAAGTGATTTGATCCTATCACATGCTAGATGTCTGATGAGATGACCATGAATGAAAACACCTTGAGATCATTTACTACCATGTTTCCTGGTGTCAAAATATATCTATCAAATTAGTACTCACCATCTTCTAAGATCATAAATGTTGTAATCATATTAGTAAAATAGAATTGGAACACCATTGATCTCACCATCATTAGAAAAAGGAAACATGAACAAAATATAATAAACAACCACCAAGTAATCAGATAATTAATATAGGGATAGTAGAGTCACAATCAACCAAGGAAGTGTTTATCTAAGGCACATCAACATTCCATGGAACCATCCTAACCAGATCCACCTTTTTTAACTTGAAGGAAGAATAATTAAAAACCACCAAATCTAGACCATCATGAAAATTAAGGACAATTCATCCAATTCCATTGAAGAAATAGACCACTAACAAATGGGGAAACTCTAATGACACCTTAATTTAATGATAAAAATCTCTAAAGAATAAATTAAATTATAATGGAATGGACATCTAGAACATTGGTGACTGCACGAAAAAAACATATGAAGAACATAAATAAGTATACTGCACCTGAATAAAATGGGGTTTAATGAAAAACATTTTGAAGTGAGAGAAGAGACTAAATCGAAGGGAGGATGCCTCTGCGAAATGGATTTCATCCAAAAAAATTTCTCTTGGAGGTATTACGGGTTCGATTATAAATATTCCTTCATCTTGTATTAAAACATTGAGTCATAGTAGAGGGGGATAGGAGAAATAAAATAGTTTATTAATAAATCAATTCATAAAAATAAATTTCTGAAGAAGTTCCAAAAAAATAAAGTATTGAACCAAAAAACAATAAGTCGGTCCCCAACATAGAATAAAATAGTATAGTAATCATCCAAGTGGAAAATATGACATTAATCATTCACATAATCTTCCTACATGCATAGAGTAAAATATGGACCAGTTCAAAAATCATATGAACAAATTTGAAAAATTATCAACTTTTTAAAAAATAATAACCTCTAAAACACCAAACTCATTATTCCAACAAATCTAAAACACTTCAACCATGGGAAGCACTGTTTTTGTTTTGTATCCAGACTAATAATAATTCATTCTACAATTGAGATCCCCAAAAAAACATCCAAATACCCTTCATAACAACCTAAAAAAATACATACCCACTTATAATAAAAAATATAAATAATAAAACAGTGAAATACATTATTCCAGGGGTGTTACTTCCTCACTTCCCTATTGAGGATATTTTTAATACGAACCCCTGAGATTAATATTTTATATTTAATTATAAAAATTTTATTGTATTAAGACTATATAAAAACCACTCACTGTATATATAATATAACAGAATATAACTTAAAAAAACTCATATTAAATATAAATAAAATTAATTTAGAATTTCCTATTTTCAAAAAAAAACAAGAATTTTAAATTTGTACACGTAACTAATTATTCTACATCTTGATGAACAAACATAAGTAAAATTTAAGTGGTATTTTTTATTTTCATATTATTCATGTGTTTATAAGCAAGTGAAAATCAATGAAACTGATGTACAAAAGCATATGATATATACGCTGATATAATTTTTTTTACACAAATGAAAAGGATTCCCAGGGGTTGAAGACCTGAAAAGAATAATTAAGGAAAATAAAGATATTTAGATACATTATTACTGAATTTATCTATTTAATCAATATATAATGATTATTAATCTAAAAACTATTGGAATAATTATATAAGAAATGAAATATTTTTTCATATATAAAAATTAGATCGATGGGATCTTTATTAGTTGGATATACTCATCTCTGAGAGAGAGTAATGTTTTTGAATGAATCTCATGGAAAAATTTATGTCCATAAAAGATAATAATATATATGAACATACTTAAATATAAGTTATAATATTGAATTTAAAGGAAGAAATTACATTGTTTAAAGAGTGAGAATACAATAATGTAAAATGCATCCATGAAGAGAAAACATCATTATCAAAGAAAACACCATATATGAACTACAATATAAAATAGTTAGAATGAAATTTTTAATCATCTATCAAACAAACCCTCTACATAATCATTCTTATCCTCATTATTATTAGATTTGTATCTTAATCCTTCCCATTTTCACCAAAATATCAACACCATCATCATCACAAAAATGATTTGAACATGAAATACTACAAAATAGGATATGCTTCATACATCTCTAAATAATTTGACAAATCATAGCTTATAGATCTTCAAATTTTACAAATGGGTAAAAATATCAGTCACTCTGACACAAGTATGGAAAAAAATTAACCCAACATGGCACTGATTGAAAATTCCGTACCCACTCACTCTTCCGAATCATATAGCTCCTCTATGCTTAATGTATCATGTTCCAATGGAAAATTCCATACCCTCACACTCTTCATGTATCCTAGAATAATAATGTGAAGAATTAAAGATAATTAAGGGCATATAAGTTTAATTTTATGTTCGAAAATATTTTTTTTTTGAGAAAAAATATATGGAATTTAAAAGGTATTGAACAAAAAAGATGATTCTCTTTAGTAATGATTTCTTAGTAGGGTCTCACTGGCCATGTTCATTAAATTATTTATCACCTTCACAATGTTTATTCAAATTATTTTCTCTATTATACACCTTTTAACAATCATTATTAATAGTCCTACGAAATATGAATAAAAAATGACAGCACATCTATTTTTAGTAAAGTGTAAATATGACCAAACCGAAAAATTAAATAATGAAAAAAGTTTGTTAGATCTAGAAATAACTTCATTTTAACATAGTTGGGTTGACTAGAAAAAATAAGTTTTTTTGTAAAAATACTACACTAATATTTTCAATCCCCCACACATATTTAATTTAGTTTCCTCAATGAATTCTAATTCATTATTTAATGTTAATATAAATAATATGAAGTTACTACATTTTATCAATTCTAATCGGATAAAAAAACTTGGTTGGTCTTCATTAGTACAGAAGGTGATGTTATGTAATATCGTCTACTAGATCTTGAGTTATGGCCCCATGGTATTTATTCGTCCTCTTACCAATTATATGGAATATATTCCCCCTCCATTTTAGAAATCGCCTAAAAGAAAAAGGATATGCATTAATAATAGTAAATTTTTCTTCCCTATAAAACAAAATTTACCTAGCATCAGATTTAGTTTGGAGATGTATAAATGAACATGATATATGGGGTCAATGGTTCTTGGTTGAATCACCTCATCAGGGGAAATCATTTTCTTTTATATATAAATCCTAGAATTTTTTTAAGATTCTCTCCTTATTTCCTTTATCATATATAAATTAAATCGTCTTTTTTCCCACCTCTATCATGGTATATATTCATTTGTCTTTCACCCCAGTAGGATTTTTGTTCCAATCCCATTTGGAGGTGGAATAGAATCCCATAAATCAATCTATATGATATCATTACTATTGGTGTCTTAGAGGTGGTCTTATAAGACTATAGATTATCATTAAACATTTGGTTATATTCCTTCTTGTTTGGTTTTACAATCTCTTTCATAATTCCCTTGATGCCACTGTTGGAAATTTCTTTTTGACCATTTTTAGGAATGGTATAGGGTTTATATTTAATGGTGAACACTATTCTATTTTTTTAATACCTTCATTTTCTTCTACAGAATGTGGGTACCTTGGTCTCAAATGATGTATCATGGTATTCAAAACCTACAGAATATGTTCTTCCTAAAAAATCACTAATAACATGATAATCATTAGTCTTCTTGTCTATTTCTTCTGCCATTTTTAAATGAAATTTAATTTATTAGAATATAATTATATCCAAATGGCATTGGGGGTAGTCCCATAAAGTATATGAACTATACCTCAAAATATCATATATGGTAATTGGGTTTTGGAACTTTTTTTACCTTTTAGAGATATTAATGAAAAATTGGAATTTTTATATATCTTACAGAATCATGTGCATCTTTAGGTAATCTGGGAAATCAAATTATATGATCAATGACTTGTCTAGACATCCTTCAGAATAAAAAATGTCCTCCACAAGCTAATGTATAGTAGAATTCTAAGACAAATTCAATTTATCTTTCTTGAATAAATCTTCTAATTACATAATACATGTATATTTTACAATGCAAGAGGTTCTCCCAAATATAAAACCTGGAGTAATAATTTTGTTTTGGATGCTAATAATAGTTTTGATTAAATGGTATGAAATATGTGACAAAATAATTGGAAATATTGGAGTACCATGATACATTAATATTCATAATGTATAGTTTTCTTCTATTTAGCTCATAATTGAGTGGGATTTGGTTTGGAATTTCTACTTCAACAGTGCTGGGGAGTCAACTCAAATGATTAGCCACTTTGTTTTCCATTCCATTTTTAACCATGATCATGATGTAGAACTATTTTTATAGAGGAATCTATATCATAAGACAAGGCTTAGCTTCAACTATCTACATTAGATTAATGTTATATTCTTGATCAGAAAAATTTAACTTTATTTTCCAGTTTTTATGATCTATAGTTATCCAGGGAAAATAAAATTTCATGGAAGTAATTTTTTATAGATGTGTAATTGAACTTAGTGGCATCCAATTCCCTTAATTCGTAAGAAATTACATGATTATTGCTATAAATTATGTTTAAGCTTTGGGCTCCCACATCTTGGTTTTATTTATTTAATAATAGCTCAAAATTTTGGTCCCAATTTGTTCATTGCATTATTGGTTGTGTAGTCAACCATTACATCAACATATCAAATGATTTCATTCACTCATTATAAATAAAAACACAATATTATTTAATAGTAAACATTAATAAGGTATATAAATATTAATGAAATATTTAAAAAATCAATAGTATAAACCATTTTGGATTGAAAATTATCTAACATTCTTAAGAAATGTATGATATAGCAATGATTTTATTACATTAAACTTTGAACTATCTACCAGAATTCTATTCTTCCAGATTTTGTTGACTAATGATATTCCTTTTTTGATAATGAATTGAATTATTTTTAATTTTAAAATTATACTTTTCTAAATTAATGTTTTAAAAACATTATCCAAATTCACATAGACATGATCGAAAGAATTATCAAAATAGATTAATCTTCAATAAACACCTCAATACATTCCAAAATAGGATTGGAGAAAATACTCACCATACACTATTAAAATATACATGGGGAATTTCATATCCCAATAAGCATATTTTTTATGTGATTCTGATAAAGTAGTAGGTTTATGTAATATTGTTTAGGTATTCTAGTCCCATTAGTACTAGTAAGTCTCCAATAATCCCATCAAAATAGATGTAATGCGTTTTTATAACTAGAATTTTCATCATTTGATCGATGAATTTGATTGGAAATTTAACTTTTTGGGGGAAATTTATTTTATCATTCTTTAATCTATAAATATCCCCCAAATGTATTTCACTCATTTTAGTAGGAGTTCATTTCATTCATCATTAATAGTGGTCGGGATAGATTTCTTTGGGACTACATGAATGATGATGACCCACTAAAAATAAAATATTGGGTAACTCATATCACCTAGATTAAATTTTCAATATATTTTTTAACAGACTCCATGATGGTAAGATAAAGTCTTTTATATGTTTTTCTATCTCATTAGGAATCACTTTCTAAAAATATTTAATGAGATAATACATTGTCGTTGATTCTGTGTATATCACCTAAAATCCTTCATATTGCTTTTACATTTGTATTTCCATGGTCAATCAGATTTTATTCATGGGATTGGGATAGGTTAGTGACAATAATCACTTGTAATTTCTCACCTTTAAAATAGTAAACACAATTCAAATCATAATTTTGTGGTTTTAACCCTTTACATGGAGGTTTTATAATGGATGATATTGAATTTTGGATTCCTACTTCTAATTCATGGGTTTCATTTATCATTTTTTATTCTCTTAATAAATCATCAATGAATAATAATTAATTTAATCTTTATAAAAATAAATTTTAATTTTAATTTTTTTAGTTCTAGTGCATTAAAAAAATTTGTTCTCATAAGGCAACAGATTCACAATGAAATCCTGAATAGTAAATTTGATCTTTACTTTCTTCCTGGAAGATCATGTGAAGTGGATGAGATTTTTTTGTATGTTTCATCACATCATGATTATTAAAGAGTACTTTTATATCTCTATGTTCCATTGTGTGTATACATTTATGAACATAAATGATTTAATTTATAGTCCCTAAGAATGGTCTCCTATGGATGATGGGTCAGTGGCCTAGTGATCTTTCTTCTTCCCTAGTTTAGATAAAAAATTCATAAAGGAAGATAATTCATCTAATTCCTACTAGAAAATATTTTTCAAATAATTTTGTGAATATAGTGGATCTATTTTTTAATTTTACAACTAATCATGTTTTATAAAATTGTCTGATTTAGTAGGATAAATATACCAAGGGAGGTATGAATTTTTTTAAGCACCCAATTCACATAACATATTAGAAAAATAAATGTATCCATTAGTTAAGGGGATATATAATTTCCCTTGAACATTAAATTTTTGATCTATTGGTGGTGTGATCAATGTCAAGAAATGTCTCCATAAGACAATTCACTCATTTTTATATAGAATCCTTATTATGGTATATAGAACTTTGAGAAAGATTATCCAATTTGGGATTCTATGGATTTCCTCTAAGAGTGTGAAATTTATTTTATCCTTCTAAAAAATCTACTAAACCGCCATTTGAAGATTATACTCTTCAATCTTCTTTGATAGAGCTAATGAAAAAGGTATTGGTGCATGTTTATCTTTCATTTCTCTTTGTTTTTTTTTTGTAATATTGTTTCCAAAACTCCATTTATGAAACATTTATTTATATTTTATTACTTCTTATCATCATATTTTCTCTGTATGAGTGAATATTAAATATTATTCAAAGATTCTTCTTCATAATAATGATTAGTTTCATGGCGATATTTTCTATACTATGTTTCAATAACACTTATGCTTTCCATGGGAGTTAAAACTATCTATGACGGGATATTTCCTAGATTATAGGAATGAATTTATTAATGGAATAAAAATTTCTATCCTAATTTATTTTTATATTCATTACATCATCAATCTCTCTTCCATTGTGGTATTGCGGTGAATTAATTGACCATTTTTTAAATGGTTTCTTCTAGTATGAAAATTTTTAAGAATGTTGAAATGTTAAGGGGTTTTGGTATTTCTATTTATAGAATATATGTTGATTTTGGTGTGGATTATAAAATAGAGGCTTTTCCTGGTTCTATTGAAATCCATATAATAGTTGGTTCTACGGTTAACATGGATTATTCATCTAGAATTTCCTTAGTTGTTAGGTTTCAGCACAAATTTATATTCCCTAAACATATAGACACAGGTCAGTGTAATAATACGTAAAATATAATAAACCATAAAATTTAGTCTAGCCTTGTTTTTATTTAACATGGTTAATAACCATTTGTCACACTAACCCGCTGAGTTCATTAATTTGTTTTCTAATTTAATATATTGAATCAAATTTTCTCACTTCACATATCCCCATCATATATATACTTCTAATAGCAAGTGGATTTGAATTTGATAAAACTTCTCAATTAGATATTTGAATTATACTAGATACATTTCAATTGGGGTTCCTCTATTTGAGGCTACAAGTACATTGAGATAATTTTTGAGATGTGTCTGATAATAGAAAACATGGATGTGTCATTACTCTATAGTATGGTTCGGGTAGCTAGTATAGAGTTACTTTAATCTCTCATAGTACTTGTAATGTGTATCTACAATTTATTTAAGAATGTCATAGATACACATTCAATTTTTTTTCTCCATGATGTTGGAAAATATTAACATGATGTATCTTTGGAAAACATCTTAATCTTGGACCTCGATTGGTTGTAGATTATATACCCATTACATTTATACTCCCTCATGTTAGAAAGGGAAATTTTGTAATGTCTTGGGTATTATGGATAATATTTTTGTATATAATTTGAACATATTTCAAGACCACTCACATAGATGGCATGAGATTACGAGGCTTGGAGTGCCCATAATAAATGTTTGAAGAATATTAATCATTTTAATTGAAAGCATGCATGGTTTTCTAGAAAATGTGAATGAACATTAAAAGTGTGCCTGTATCATAAATTTTAGGGAACTTTTGAACTCAGAATGATCACATTACCATAGACACGACATAAATTTAGTTGGTGTGGGTCATTTTTGAAAATCATGTAGTGGCACATAATGGGAATTAAATAATTTAACAAAAATTATTATGATGATTTTATGAAATAAAATATTTTAAAATATTATTATTGAGATTTTTTCATGACTACTCCATAACCTTAGAATCTATAGAGAAAAATTGGATATATCTTTGGGAAGTATCTATCAGGAGATGATGAAAGATCGTGGATTGATGACTGGAACACATCGGATTCGAAGGACCATGCATAGTGTAATGTTGTAGTGATCGTTCTTCATTAGAGAATATCTGAATCAAGGTCGGACTTGTTATCATTATTTGAATTCACCGTTCAGGAATTCCCCTAAGAATGCAGACCAATAAATGAATATATTGATGAAAAATTCAATCATATATTATAGATTGTTTTTTTGTGGGTAATAAATTTTAATTAATAATTTTTTCAAAAATCAATTCCCCCATTCTTGATCGTTGTCCAATAACACTTGGAAAATGATGTTTAACCTTTTCTTGTGTTCATTTATACCTCTGTTCTTTGTGTTCTTCACCATTTTAACCCCATGATTCATGGATTGATGTTGATGGGTGGTTCTAAGCTTTACCAGACACCCTGATTCAAGGAGAATGGAAATCTGAGGTCGGATCTATGTATATCATGACACAAGGAGCTCTGATCTGCGATCTTTCAGATTTTTGGGCATCAGACGAGTCGCAATGGTCTATGGATTTGACCACCATCATGGAACTGGATAGTAGCGGTGCTATGACGCGGTGGAGCCTATGTGGTGTGTACAGCCAGCAACATCTACAAGAGACAGAGGTGAAGATGGGCGTGTAGTGGCGGTGAGATGTGACAATGGTTGTCGAACGAAGGTGGTAGATAAGGAGGCATCGATGGGGCTAGAAGAGGTGGGTGTAGCACTAATCCCCATGAGATGTGGCAGTGATAAAACATGCCATGACAGGCTGAGTCAAAATAGTGGGTCAGGTTGGGCTGGTGGCTTGGTTCAGATGAAGAAGACTCGAGTCAGATCCGAGTAGATCTGGGGTAGTAGGGAAGGAGACTGGTCACAGTCGACCATGACTGTCAACCGTGACTATCAACCAAGACATTCAACCATGAGGCTGTAGCAGCACTAGATTCTAAGGACACACCAACCACGATGGTCGACCGTGGGTGTAGTGTCCATGCGTCCAATCTCTTGATCAGCCGACCGACCATGGCGTTCGTCCATGACAGTAGGTTCGTAGGTTTTGGTTGGCCTGTGGGTAGTTTCTCTCAAATGAAGGTATCTCTTAAGTGGATCGTCCAATCTATGTACCTTATGCGGCATTGAGAACCTAACATTGTGGTGGTCATTTTGGGATATGTGGTGAGATTATTGTTTGGTCCAGTATAGGTTGAGATCATTCTCTTGGTCCTTAATTCGGGGGTATTTAATGATATTACTTCCACATCGCTGGATTATAATCTTCTATAGAGTAAGAGGATCAGATATAGTATTGTATCCCTCGTCGTTACTGGATCCTAAACCTCTATCACCCCTAGTGTATCATGTAGACTTGAGTATCCTCCTTGAGTAGGGTGCTAATCCTCCATCTTCGAGACAACATAAATAGGGTCAGTGGTATCCTCCAGTGTGTCTATTTGAGTTCCCTTGTGCATTATGTTGATCCATATAATGTATGTGGTATCCCTCAATGAGTCTAGGCATGATCTGCAGTGTTGCCGAGTCAGTTCGGTGAATGAACCTCTCTCTTTGTATCATAGTATTCATTGAAAAATACATCCTCTTGGATAAGGTCCCAAATGTGTTAGACCACTTTGCGAGGGTCTACGGTGGTATAACGTCATTAAGAGTGAGTTTTCCTAGTATGATCTTACTTCGAGCAGAATCCAATGGCTAATAGTTGGTTATTACCACATGATAATGTGGTGTCACTATTTAGTAGAATCTTAGGGCTGATGGTTGGTAATAACCACCTGATATTTTGGTGTCCCTCTTGAGAATATCTAGATATTCTTTTTCTACATGCCAGTGACATATACCTATGTGGAGTTGACGGTACTTTACATTATGGTGTTCTTTTATAGAATTAATTTTTCGTATTTCTTTTTCGTATTACATTTTTGTATTCT
Organism: Viscum album; assembly: GCA_963277665.1. Lineage (NCBI taxonomy): Eukaryota > Viridiplantae > Streptophyta > Magnoliopsida > Santalales > Viscaceae > Viscum > Viscum album. Next base: position 507,509,746 of record OY728150.1, read on the forward strand.
TTTTTGGTTTTAGGGTGTCCTAATGAGTATTTTTATACTCACCCCTACACATGATTTTCCCCACACATATTTTGTCTTGTGTAGATGATTGACCTTTTAATATATTCCTAGACAGACCAGGACCAGGCAGTGCTTAATGAGACCGAATAGATCGAGAAATATTCTTATGGCTTCAAAATAGTATTCCTAGTACCTTTACCTTCATGTTGGTCTTATGCTACAGTCTCTTTGTGGTGGGATTTTATTTTTTCCCAGTTTAATATCTAGTACCTTTTCTTCCATACTATTTTGTGAGAATGTAGTGGTATGCATGCATTGTTCAAATTTTGTTTTTTATATTTCGGCATTCCGTGGCTTTGAGATGTGTGGATTCTTATAGGTTCTTAGGCTAATTCCTCCCTATTATGGTATATGAATACTCTGTGCTATTCAAGTGTTTCATGATCAAATTTCAGGCAAGAGTCTCCAGTGTTGGTGCGATGACTGACATATCCAAACACAAGTACTTTTATTTCCTTCCTTTTTATATAGTACATGACAACATTGGTTTCATGGAAAAAATGGTACATGCATTATATATTAATGGTTGTCCTCTCTATGTCCTTTTTGAGTCATCACTCTCGATATAATCTCTTTCAAGTGGCACATCTTATTTTTTTACAGGAATCCTCTACATAAACAGAAAAAATAGATTCCACCACATGATCATTAGGATGATCCTACCAGTGATTAGGAATCGGTACATTAACCAATACTAGATATAGCACCTAAATTTTGTTTACGAGCCATACCACCACCCATCGAGCAAAAGAAACTACCAGCACTACCTGTTGAGAATGTATGCATGCTGAGTGCATTATAGAAGTTGTAGATGATATGAGAACCATTTTTTTAGGGTGATCCAGAACCCCATTTCGATGAGTATTGTCTTGAGGCCATCACCTGTATTCCTTACCTTTTTAGGGTTCCTGCCGATTAAATGGAATTCCTTGCCACAAGTCTTCATTAGAGATTTTTTGGGGAGATAGTGGAACTTTGTCACTTAAAAACATGATAAGACAAATCTCTATTGGATATACATCATCTGTATCTCGAGAGAGGAGTTATATCAGGCTATGTTGTGGTCAGTATTCATAGTGGAGCTTCATCATATGTAGTAAGGAATTATGACCATGGTGGAGTATTCAACGATGTTTTCAAACCTTTCACACTACTCCATGGATATAATACAAATCCAGCTCTTCAGGTCTTGGACCATCATATTGGGATTACACTGGGACATCAGTACATTAGTGGTATCCCATAGAATTTCTACATATCCAAGGGTATGTGAGCGTGCCCTACTAATGGAGAGTATTCTAGTAGAGACGAAATAGATAGTGGTAGCTAGCAGTGGGCACCATGTAGCTCAGACCTCAGTAGTAGGTAGCTGATGGTAGTCACACTGATCCAAGTGGAACATGAACTTTAGGGGACAATCCCACGAAGCATAGAAAGTGGTGGAGGGATCCTATGGTGGACCTGGTCTACCCAGGGATAGGCAATGTTACTCATGCGGCATTTGGGGACATCTTCACGAGAATTACAGACTGGTCGTATTGTTGATTGGTATACGGTAAAAGGACCAATGAGTCCAAGACAAAGATAATATAAGGGTATTCTACTGGGTGGAGGACATGAAAGATCAGTTGGTAGGGAAGAGTGTGGTAGTCATAGGTTCGACCAATTACCGTCACAACCCATAGTGGTCCATGCTAGAATCAGGGAGCTGGTGGGCAGGGACAAGTAACATTGTAGTTGATATAGTCTTATGATTCTAAAACTTCAGGGATAATATTTTTCATGATCAATGTATTTTCCACCATAGATGTAGTTTTTATAGAAACATTTTATACTCATTCATTTCTTTCCACAAACCCTATTTTAGAGTCGGATATTTTGGTTTAACCATTGACTCGACCTTTACACGTGGAGACTCCTACCGGGGGAGACTCAATTATCACGCACTGGTGATGATACTGTGAAATGACTCTTGGAGGTGAGAGTTTCTATAAAGATCTATTGGTAATGGCATTTAGTCCTTACAACATCATTCTTCGTATGGACTGGTTATCCATAGTTCATAATTTGATAAAATGTTTTTGGGGAAGAGTGTGGTGTGTCTGTAGTGAAAGAACATGTTTTTCATAGTTGGTGAAAATTAATCATAGGAAGTGTATAATAGACTCAAACAAATGAGGGTGAATCTGATTACTCATCTATTTTCTAGCCTCACCCTCGGTATAGTGAAATATATGGGTCCTCAATTTCCTATAGCGGTGGAAGATTATGAGGGTGCATTTATAGAAGATTTTCTGAGTTTACCTCCAAATAATGGGATGGAATTATGAATTGATCTACACCTGGGACGACAAAGATATATACACAATAATATTGAATGGCTCCTATAGATCATTTTGAGATGATGATTAAATTGGAGGACTTGTAGATAATGGGATTTATGGGACCCAATGATTCTCCTTGGTCAGCCCCAATTCGGTTTTCCATGAAGGCATATGGGAGATAGATGTTATGTGTCAATTACCTATGATTAAAAAAAGGTGGCAATGAAGAACATGAATCCACCACCAAGGATTGTAAATCTTGTTGATTAGTTTTAATGGGAAAGGTGGTTCGTGAAGGTTTTCCTTAGACCTGGTTATCACTAGATACGAGTACAGGATGAGGATATATCTAAGATAGCCTTCACATTTCATTACAGTCACTAAAAGTACACAGTGATTCTATTAGTCATGATGAACTCCCAAATAGTGTTCATGGGACTCATGAAATGGATCTTTCAACCCTGCTTAGACTGGTTCATGGTTGTCTTCATTAATGATATCCAAATGTACTCAGCATCCAAGGAGGAACATGTTAGATAATAATGAATGGTCATAGATACACTCTGAAATCACCAAATTTACTTGAGGCACTCTAACTGTCAGTTATACATTAGAGAAGTCCATTTTCTATCACACGTCTGCTAGGGCCCGAAGCTGTAGTGGATCCAATGAAGGTTGCAGATGTTCTTAATTGGAATCCACCCAAGATTTTTTCGATTATTTAGAGATTACATGGATTTAAATGACACTATCATAGGTTTTTACCTAGAATATATATAGTAGAATCACCCTTTACTGCTTTGATTTGAATATGGAAGCCTTTTATGTGGAAAAAAAGTGACAAAAATCCTTTTAAGAGTTAAGATATACTTGATGGCTACAGTTCCTCAGGGACTATGGCATTGAGATTGTTTATACTCCTAGAAAGTGGGACTTGGTAGAAGATTCTCTCAATAGGAAATCTAGTTTGTATTATCTGAATGTGGAATCAAAGTAATTAAACTCATTGTTTATATCATTTCTAGATGGAGATGGAGTAGCTTATGTGAAATAGATGGTTGTCACCCCTACTATCCTACAATGAGTCAAAGAGGCACATCTTGAGGATACCATCTACAAACCCACCATTCTTTAATATCCACAGGGCATGCTTCTACTCGATATGAGATATATCCAAATCACATAAATATTTCTAATGGGCATATTGTAGTTCTAGAGGAATTGTATGATGATGTTTTGAGGGAGTTCATACATCTTATTTAGTTTTACATTTAGAACTATAGAAGATGTACTAGGACCTCCGATGTTAGTTTTGGTGGCCATAGACAATGAAGGGAGTTGCATAGTTCATTTCTTGAGGCCTTACATTTTAGCAAGAGAAGACTGACCACCTAGTTCTCGTGAGTTTAGCTCGTCCCCTTTAGGTTTTGGAATAGATTTGGGATAGGGTATTGATGGGATTCATGATGTGTTTACTCTGTCTGTCATGGGAACATGATTCCATCTGGGTGATCATTGATTGACACACCATGTCGACCTACTTCTAGGATATCCACTAGCAGAGTTCATTAGGGGGTATGATATGCCTTTATGTGCATGAAATAGTTTGACAAAACGGATTACCAATTATTATAGTTTCATATTGTAATGATATCTTTACATCTTGGCTGTGGAAGGGATTACATGATGCGTTTTGGGCCCAGTTATGCTTGAGCAGTAGGTTTTACCCACATATGGATGGAAAGACTAAGAAGACCATTAATTTTATGGGGTTTATATTGGGAGATTCCATGATAGACTTTGGCCATATTTGGGAGTATCACCTACCACTGTTGGTGTTTTCATACAAAAAATCTACAATTCCCCCATTGGTATTTCACCATTAGAGGATTTGTATAGGTGACCCTCTAGGTCACAAAATTGCTTGACTAACCCAGGAATGTCAGCACTCATAGGCCTAGAGTTGGTGTATGATACTACAGAGAAGGTACAGATCATCTAGTAGTTGATTAATACTACATATATCCATAATAATTATTATCATGACATGTAGTAGATCACTATAATGTTTTAGGAAGGAGACCATGTGTTACTTCTGGTTTCACATTGTTGAGTATTAAAGGGATTTGGCATAAATATATCTATGAGGTTCATCAGGCATTTCTAGAGACTGTGTAGAGTTGGTGAGGTGGAATACAGTGTTGTTCTACCACCATAGTTATATTGGGTACATGACATCTTCATTGTGTTGTAGCTGAGAATGTATGTGCGTGAACCATCTCACGCCATTGACTAGGGAGAGCTGGACATCAAGGATGTAGAGACTTTTTTTGAGTACCCAGTGGAGATCAAGGATCAGATAGACATGATCCTTCATGGGTGGTAAATTCCTCTAGTGAACGTTTGGTGGTAGTACAAGAACCTCTAGGAGAGAACATGGTTGCAAGAGGCTCATATTCATGCACAATCCCCTCAATTATTTGAGTAGCCCTTGTTTTGGATTTTGGGGATATAAAGCCCCACGGTGTTGAGAATGTGATATTTCATATTTCTTGTGTTCTATTTTTGATATTATATAGAATGACTTCGATACCAGGCATAGAGAGGACATGTGATTCTGAGGCCCGATGTTCTAAGAATAAATGCTTAAAAAATGTTTATGTTTTAATTTCACATAGGTGCAATTTTTTAGAAAAAAGTGGAATAAATCTTAGATGGGTTCTCATATCAAATTTTTGAGGTCTCCATTGAGCTCAGAATTAATACTTTACCCTTGGAATAACTAAACATTAGTCATAAAATATCATTAAAAAAATCATTGAACGTAAGATGAATAAAATAATTTTAAAATAATTATTTTGTTGATGCAATGGATGAAAATATTTAAAAATATTTTTATTGGGGATTTTCATGGTTAGCCGCATAACCCTATAAACTGTGGAGAACCATTGGATAAATCTTTGATGTTTATCTACCAGGCGATGATTATGGATCATGTATTGACGAATAATGCACCTCAGATTCGATTGAAATTGCCAATGGAAATAACACAGTGATCGTTCTTTGTCAGAAAATGAACTAAGTCAAGTCTGGTCTTGTTATCTTGATTTGGTTTTACCATTATTTAATTCCATATTGAATTTGGTCAAATAAAAAAATATATTGATCTGTATCATGGTCGTATTTTCAGGATGGTTTTTTTAAGGTTATCAGGGTTTATTATATCTATTTTTCTAACCCCAGATACCCCATTATTGATCATTGGAAAAGAATTAAAGGATATCTATTTCAACCCTTTTCTCGTGTTTATTTCTCCCTCTATTTTCACATTATTATTCATTGGAACCCTATGGTTCATGGATCAATGTTTCTATGTGGTTTTGAGAATGATCATACCCCCATATTCAAGGCCAATCGACAACCGAGGACAGATCTATTTAGATGTAGTCTCATGGAGATCAAATATATGACTATTTTTATTTTTGGTCGTTAGAGTTGGCGGGGAGTTCTTTGGAAGGGACCACTGGAATGACTCCTATGAACAGTGTTGGAATGCAACTGTGGATCGATGTGTGATGGATGTGTCCAGTGGTGGCCATGGGAAAAAAGGTGACAATGGGCATCTGATGGCTATGAGATGCAGCGATGGTGGTGGTCTACTAGTGGTGGACATAGATGCCTCAGTTAAGGTGGACATTTCACTGAGACACATGAGATGCGACATTGACATAATGGTTTGGGCCATGTTTTGTTGGACTAGTTGGTTGGGTCTCACTAGTGGGAAGGGTTATAATAAGAGGTCCCTTGTTAGACCCAGGTAGGATACAGTGTGGTTGGGGCAGAGATTAATCATGGTCGACTACGATGGTCGACCGTAATGGTCGACTATGGGTGCAATGACCACCCGGTCTGTCAACTGACTGTGATGGTCGACAACAGTGGACGGTATAAAGGCCTCAGTAGGAAAGTATATTTTTTTCCTCAAACAAGTGTATCTCATAAGTGCAGTGTCCAATCATAGATCTTTCAGTGGATTTGAGACCGTAACATACATACATTCATTTTGGGACAAGTTGCGAGTTTTTAGTTTGAACTAGTATAGGATGAGAGTGTTCCATTGGTCCTTCCCTCTAGGGTTCATTATTTTTTTACATCCACATCACTAGATTGAAATCCCCTCTATAGGTTGTGTCTTACATAGAGTTTCGTATCCCTCCCTAAGACTGGAGTTTGATCCTCTTCACCCCTAATGAAGCCAGTGAAATCACATAACACCCATGAAAGGAATGTTGATCCTCCATTTAGACAGATACATCAATATGCTTAATGTTATCAATAAGTGTGTCTAGGTGTGATACCCTATGTTGCAGGTTGATTCATATTCGGGTATATGGTATCCCTCAATGAGTCTGGGCATGATCTGTGGTGTCCCTCAGTCAGTTCTTAGCAAGAACCCTCTCTCTATATCGCAGTCTTCATTGAGTGATATGTCCTCTTTGGGTAGGGAACAAATGCATTAGACCTATTTGTTAGTTTCTACAATGATATCATGGATGGGGTAGTGACTTCTCCTGAAATAATGTTCTTTGAGAAAAATCATGTGGATAAAAGTTAGTTATGACCTCCTGATGTACTGGTGTCTCTCTAGAGTATATATGGTTATTCATGTTCTCTAATTTTTACAAATATACCTACGTAGAGATGACTATACATTCCTTTGAGGAATTACTTAGTGGATTCCTTTATGGTATTTCTTTTTTCTATTCCTTTATGGTATTCCTTTATGGTATTCATTTGTTGCATTCCTTTTTCATTGGGGTTTTTCTACTATGTATTTTTATACTCACTCTTGAACATGGTTTTCCTATATGTGTCATGTCTTGTGCATATGATCGACCTTTTTAGGGATTCATATGTGGACTTGGACCTGATAGTGATTTCTGAGACTAGAAAAACTGATGTTTCTTCTTACAAATTCTAGACAATAATCCCATAACCTTTACCTTAATCGTGGACTAATTGTACAGACCATATGTGGTGGTATTTTATTTCGATCTTTTTTACTTTCATATACTTTCACTATCATACTCTGTTGTTAGATCATAATGGAATGCTTGCATTTTTTACATAGTGGATTCCAAATTTCAGCATTTTGTGGATTGGACATGTGTGAATGTGTACTGGTAAATAGGATAATGCCTTCAATTTATGAGATATGTCTACTCGGTGCTAGTCACCATCCCCTATCCTATTGGAGGTAGGATTGGGGTAGTCATGACATGGTCCCTTCTAGAATTGTGATGATAAATTAACTCCAAATTACAGATTCATTGAAGAATCCTCAGATTCGTTAACTAGAAAACACTATTGTGAATTCCCAAATGTTTATGTTTGGGTCTTTTCCTATAGGACAATGGTGGTTTGGAACAATTTGAATAATGGTTGTTAAAAATTAAAAATAATTATCTAAGGTAGGGATTCCTAGTATATTTTGTTGGTAAGATAATTTTGGTGTATAGAAATCAATGAGACTTTTTTTAGGATTTATAGAAAATATTGTAGGTTCAGATAGATGATTGAACATTTCACTTGAATATGTGTGGTGTTTTTCAACAAAATATATTTCAATTTTCTTTCTTAAATGAGTCATTGTTCATTCAAATTCCGAATCGAATTCAAATTACCATTCAGTTGAACTATGGGTCATTCATATTAAGAAAAAAAGAGTTTTTTATCTATTTTAAGGTTTTTCCTCCATAAAAACGGTGCCATGTTTGATTCATTACTATCGTTGGGTGTAAGAACCCGGATCTTCGTTTCAGGTAAGTTTTTCCTTTTTCTGGTGTTTTTGAGAAAAATGGAGTTTTTGGAAATTTTTGAAGTACACACCGTGTACATTCTCAGTACACACAGTGTACTCTTTTCCCACTCAAAGCCGTGTACTGGCCCTATCCGGGCCACACACACGGTTTGTAGGGGTGATGTGGAGGCCGATTTTGGCGGAGTACCGAAAGACCTAGTACACGCCGTGTACTCCAAAAGTACACGTAGTGTACGTTTTTTCACTAAATGGACTGGGGTCGCGCCTGATCACCATAAACGTCTTCTTTTAGGTCTGGTTCGACCGAAAGATTCCGTATGGCCGCAAAACTTCTCCGGATTCCCGAGCCTCTGTCTGTTAGCCGATTCGACCGACGTCAATTGCATTGGAACCACAACGGTGAGTCCTCACATCAACTTGAAGCTTGTTTTCCAATTCCTCCTCCTTCTCATGATATTGTGGGTTGGGTGTTTTGGTTGTTTTCTCAGATCTTTGACGTTCTAAGGGGAAACATTCGTCGTGTTTCAAGTATATCGATCTGCTCGGATCGAGGTAGGTGGTTTGTTCCTTACCGTTCAAAGTCATTGAGTTTTATGCGCAAATTCCACCAATAATCCTGAACGGGGTATTGCATGTTTACCTTTTTTTCTCTTATTGTTTTTCTGCCTTGCTTGTATGCTTGTGTAGAGGTAAATTAATCATGATAGAGGATAACTTTTTGTGCCTGTATGTATTTCCAATGCTTTGATCTACTTACGAACTTTGGGTCTTGTTAGCCTTTGGTCGTTATGACTGTTTCCATGCCTTTTGTCTATAGGATGGAGTGTTTTGCTTTACATGCCTGTTGCCTTGTAGAATGTTTATTCAAGTAGCTCCATAGGTGTACTTTGGTTAGCCAAGTAGCTCTATAGGTGTACTTTGGCCTTATAGCATTATTATGCATTGACCGACACATGAATGAGAGAACCTAGTGCTATAGACTATAAGGGACAGACAGAGTGATATTCCCAATGAGTCTTAGACATTATAGACTACAGGAGGATAGATCGTCAGAGCTTCCTCAGAGAGTCTTTGACATTAGACTATAGGGGATGGACCGAGTGAGCTCCCAGAGAGTCTTGGATTATTATAGACTACAGGAGGGTAGACCGAGTGAGCTTCCTCAGAGAGTCTTACTTGATTGAATTTTTTAAGAAACTTCCCAGTCTAGAGGAGGAATTGACCAAGTGAGCTTTCTCCGAGAGTATGTGGTATACCTGAGGCTATAGGAGGAATTGAATGAGATAGATTCCTCAGAGATTCTTTAGACCTTGGGGATAAGAGGATTAGACCGCGTGATCTTCCTCAGAGAGTTCCTGAATACCCTAGACTATAAGGGGAATTGACCGAGTGATCATCCCCAGAGAGTCTTATAATTTTGTATGACCCAACCAGAGGGGTTAGGCTGAGTGCACTGCCCAAAGGGTTGTGGTACTTCTTGGATAGGACCAGAGGGGATGACTTCAAGTACTTCCCAAAGGGTTTTCTGCTTGTTAGCTGTTTTCTTCACTACTGTTGTTGGATATGGATTGATTGTTGTTGTGTATCATCCTGCTTTACTGCTTATTGTTTACTACCTGCTGTTGTTGCTACTGTTTACTACTTACTATACTATTACCTGCCATATACTCACTGACTATTAGGCACAGATCTTCAGGTGGTTACCTACTAGGATTTAGTCTCACACCCTGTTTGGGCCATGCTTTTGGGCCCAAGTAGACTATGTTGTTTCCGGTATAGAAAAGGGAAAGCGCCCTTCGACTTCTGGTACTTGATTACTTTGGAACAAAGAGAATGGGACCAAGCTATGGCTTGCGATGCTGAAGAGTTTATCTGTTTACCTTTCTTTTGTACTTTGGTTTGGCACTATTGTATTTTCCAGAATTGTTACTTTTTTGGCATCTTTCCTAGACATATGTATCATGCATATTTTCATGTATATATATATATATATATATATATATATATATCTGTGTGTGTGCCCCAGCTGTTTGTTGCTTTAGTCTTCCACTGTTTACTTGTGCATGGATTGTTCTGTTTCTGCTGTTTCTTATTGTTTACTTCTACTATGTACTCTGCCAATGAGGGCATAGTTTCCCCACTATCACACCCAAGGCCCTCGCTGCTAGTTGGTAGCCTCTAGCGTTCGGGGAAATGCGCTTGAGGCCATGTGACCAACCAGGTACGTGGCGCCTCTGGGTGGCTTCCGGAACCGGGACGTTACAAAGTGGTATCAAATGAATTCTTTTCTCTTGATTTACTGTTTGGAGCATTTATCTAGAGATGGGACAGATTCGGTACTTGGTATTAAGCTGTGCATGAGAGTAGCTAACCCATGTATAGGAGAAAGCCATACTACCTTGTTTATTGCAGTTTTCTGGTTTTGAGATTTTACGGTTGATATGATTTCACCTAGAGTGATTCACATGCTTTGTGTTGTTATTGTTTTGAATATTGCGGTTCTATTTCTGTCGCAACCCGATGAGATGAGGGTATTCCATCTCATACATCATATAGGCACTTGTAGAGTTCACATGCCATGCATTCTTGCCATTCCATCTAGGGTGCATTAGCGATTGCATGCTGTTGTGATAGACTTTGTGTAGATTATGCATTCTGTTATGATAGATGCTTCATAGAATCTCTACTGCCTTGTTAGAGGATTGTTTGTATTGTACTTTTCTTAAATGAACGCCAAATTTTTGTTCTTAAGGTGTTATGGGCCCTCTTGAATCAGAAATTGGTGGATCATGATCCTTTTTTTTCTTGTCTATGACTGTAGGAGATGCCAAGCTTTGATTCGGGGGGAGTATGGGCCCTCACGTATCGGAACTTGGCACCTCTTTGCCTTGTTTTCTGTGTTTTCTAGGATTTTGTGCAGTTTCTGAGCTACTGCCTAGAAAAACCCAGAATACAAGACAAGTACTTTTTAACTACATGCCGTGTAGTTTTTAGACCGTGTCCCTGACCGTGTGAGCAGGGACACGCTGTCGTAGAAATGCCTTCAGGAGCACGCCGTGTATGGTAGGTACACGCCGTGTAGTTTTGAGTCGTGTACCAGGCTATGTCACTAACAACATGGGACGGGGAAGCTCGAGTAGAACATGACGTTTTGGTTAGGAGCACGCCGTGTAGTTTTGTCCTAGGTACCCGGTAGTGTCACGTACAACACGGGTCGGTGTTATCTTTTCCTATACACACTGTGTTTCTTCGGAACATGCCTTGTAAGGCAAGCCGTGTAGACGGCCGTGTAACTAACAACACGGGCCACCGAGACCTTGTATATTACACACCGTGTCCCTAGGTAACACACTGTGTAGTCTGTTGTTAGTTTGGACCATGTGGGTTAGCCGTGTAAAGAGACTCGGACATGGGTTTAGAGTTCATGTACACGCCGTGTGTGGGGAAAAAACGTCGTCTAGTTTGGGGTGTACATGACCAATAGTGGCTGGAGTACACGACCATGTAAATGGATTTAACGGACACGCCGTGTAGTTATTATACACACCGTGTAGTAATGTTTCGTAAACATTTAATGTTTCTTCCCCCTGTTCCCATTTTGTACTCCTGTGTTTCAGTCCTTGTTAATTCTGATCTAAGGTGTGCTTTTGATCTTTCAGAGCTATGCCTTCGAGACGTCCTTCAGTTTTACGTCTATTTCCAGATGGTGATCAGACACCAAATATGGCCGATCAGGTACCTCTTGTTGATCCCCCTACTGTGCCAGCCTTGGAACCAGTAGTTATACCCGTCGCAGGCGCTGATGCGCAGTTCAGGGAGGATTTCCTAAGGATGATGCAGACTTTTAAGGTAGCATCGTCTCCTGCCCCGTCGATGGCTGAGTTGACGCTGGTTTTTCAGCAACAACATCCTCCTACTTTATCAGGGGATGGAGGACCCCAGGATGCAGAGTTGTGGTTCGAGGCCACCCTGACTATCTTCGAGCACCTAGAGATACCTCAGTAGAAAATGGTAATGCTGGCTACTTATATGCTCCGGGACACTGCCAAGAGGTGGTGGGAGGTGATTTCACAGTCAGGGCGCCAGCAGGGTATGTCATGGAATGAGTTTCGACGTACTTTATATGACTACTTCTATCCGGAGACCCTGAGGGCCGATCGAGCCCGCGAGTTTATGAGCCTGCAGCAAGGTATTCTTTCTGTCATGGAGTACTCGTCCCGTTTTACTGAGCTGCAGCATTTCACACCGATCCCAGCAGGTGATGAGTTGTTCCTTACTAGGAAGTTTGAGGATGGTCTCAAGCAGTAGATCCTTTCCCAGGTGAATATCTTCTATTTGACTTCTATATCGTCCATCATCAACCAGGTGCTGATTACTGAGTGCAATCTGAGGGATTCTGGAGTAGTGATCCAGGACGGTTCGACATCCAGAGCTGGTGTTCCTCCTATGGACAGTAGGAAACGTCGCAGAGAGTCTTCTCAAGGAGATAGGGGTTCGCGGGGTGCATCTTCTGGAAGCTAGGTTGTATGCTACCAGTGCGGTAGGAGTGGGCATACTAGGCCTCAGTGCTAGAGAGATCCGATGGAGTGTCGATGTTGTGGAAAGATGGGCCATCTACAGCGCTTCTGTCAGATCTTCTCACCTTCAGCTGGTGGTAGGGGTTCCTCTATGACCCCACGTTCTAGAGATGCTTCACCAGTTTTCCACTAGTCTGGGAACTGGAGTTCTTCCGGCCGTTCGGGCCAAGGTGTAGGTTGCAGCCGTGGTGGTCAGTCTCGAGGTCATCAGCGACAACAGAGTGGATCAGCACAGAGTGGTTAGCCAGGGGCGCAGGGCCACCGTACATGCCAGTATTTCACCGTGGAGTAGACCTATCAAGAGCATGATCCTGACCCTTCTACAGTTCGAGGTACTATCTTAGTATCCTTAGTTTTATCTTCACCTCTTTTCGATACTGGTGCTTCCCATAGCTTTATCTTTGTTGCTGTTGTGGAGAGCCTTGGGCTCTATGTCTTTTCGTCTGCTAACTTGTTCACTCTTTACACGCCTTTTGGAATGAGGAAATCTAGCGTACGTCAGTGCAGAGGGTGCCTTCTTGAGGTTGCGGGGTTTCATTTCTTATGGGACCTCTATGTACTAGAGATTTTAGGCTATGACACCATTCTCGGGATGGACTGGTTGGTTCCTTTCCAGGCAGTCGTCGATTGCTATCACCGTAGGGTGAGTTTCGTATCACCAGAGGGCATATCCTTTCTTCATAGAGGCGAGTGGGATGTCCAGGTGGGTAGAGCTGGACAAGAGCATCATGGGCTAGGGGAAGTTACAGCCCAGATTTCCAGTCTTTATCTGGATGACCAGGGGACTTCACAGTTAGACTTTCCCCCAGTGGTGGATCATTTCAGGGATGTTTTTCCAGAGGACTTTTCAGGTTTTCCTCCAGAGCGTGAGGTAGACTTCTCGATTGAACTCATGCCAGGAGTGGCACCGGTGTCCATTCCTCCTTATAGGATGGCTACACCTGAGTTGCAGGAGATCAAGAAGCAGTTGGAGGAGTTGCAATCCAAGGGTTTCATCCAACCCAGTACTTCTCATTGGGGTACACCTGTCCTATTTATGAAGAAGGCAGATGGTAGCCTTCATCTTTGTGTGGATTATCGGAAGCCAAACCAGTTGAAGGTTAAGAACTGATATCCCTTGCCGAGGATAGATGAACTCTTTGATCAGATTTGAGGAGCCCGGGTGTTCTCGAAGATCGATTTGAGGTCTGGTAATCATAAGTTGCATGTTAGACCATCAGATATACCTCTTACAGCCTTTAGGAGCAGGTGTGGTCTATAAGAGTATACAGTCATGTCGTTCGATCTCATGAACTCGCCAGTAGTTTTAATGGAACTGATGAACCGAGTGTTCCATCCCTACTTGGACTCCTTCGTCGTGGTCTTCGCGGATGATATCTTGGTGTAATATCACACTCGACACGACCATGCCACGCATCTAGAGATCGTTCTGAGTACACTGAGAGAGAATCCCCTGTATTCTAAACTCTCGAAGTGCCACTTTTGGATGGATTAGATTCACTTCTTGGGTCACGTCATCTCAGAGGCTGGAGTATCTATGGACCTAGAGAAAGTAAGAGCTGTAGTTTCCTGGGAGAAGCCGAAGAACGTATTTGAGGTACGGAGTGTCCTAGGGATGGCTGGATACTACAGACTCTTCATTCAGGACTTCTCACGCCTATCATCACTGTTGACAGGTCGGACCATGAAAGGGGAGAAGTTTTTATGGTCAGATTCTTGTGAGTCATCCTCTCAGGAGTTGAAGGGGAGGTTGATGTTAGCACCAATACTAGTTTTGCTAGAGCCGGGCAAGGGCTACACTGTTTACTATGATGCTTCGGGTATCAGGTTGGGAGCTCTGCTTATGGAGGGAGATAGAGTCGTTGCGTATGGGTCACGATAGTTGAGGCCACACAAGAGAAATTAACCTACGCACGATTTGGAGTTGGTAGCTGTTGTTCATGCCTTATGCTGTTGGAGACACTACCTTCTGGGAGAGCACTTTTTGGGTTTCACTGACCACAAGAGTCTCAAGTATATCTTCACTCAGCGTGATCTGAATCTGAGCCAGTGTAGGTAGGTTGAGTATCTTTAGTCCTTTGACTTCGAGCTCGCCTATACGCCGGGAAAGGGCAATGCAGTTGCGGGTGCGTTGAGCAGAAGAACTCAAATTCAGGGAGTTCAGGAGGCCAGCAGTGAGTGGAAGCTTATGGATCTGCTCTCTAAGATGTTCTTGGAAGTGCATGACAGGAAGGGATAGATTGTCCTATATTTTGTGGTTGTTACCTCTACACTTCTTGATCAGGTACGGATGAGGCAGCTATCAGATTCAAAGGCCTTAGTCCTGTGGGAGAGTGTGTCAGGAGGGGACCCTCTTCCTGGATGGACAGTGGTGAGGATGAGATCTTGCATTTCCAGGGACGCGTATGGGTGCCAACAGACATACGCGAGGAGCTGATGTGGGATTTTCATTCCTCAGTTTGGGCAGTTCATCCTGGTGTCACCAAGATGTATCGTGATCTACACCGCCAGTACTGGTGGCCAGGTATGAAGAAAGATGTTGCTGGTTTTGTTATGATATGATCTACTTGTCAGTAGGTGAAAGTAGAGCATCAGCGACCAGCATGGCTTTGACAACAGTTACCCATTCCCAAGTGGAAGTTGAATGATGTCACGATGGACTTCCTGACCGGGTTGCTGAGGTCGCCTCGGGGAAACGATGTTGTTGGGTTGTCGTCAATAGACTCACGAAGGTCGCACACTTCTTGCTGATCAAGGAGACCATCAGTGTTGATGATCTGGGATGGTTGTACATGTGAGATATTGTACGTCTACATGGAGTTCCACACTCCATTGTTTCAGACAGGGATGCAAGCTTTACTTCTCAGTTCTGTAAGGGACTTCAAAAGGCCTTGGGTACATGGGTACTTTTGAGAACAACATACCATCCCCAGACAGATGGCCAGTCCGAACGCACGATCCAGGTGCTTGAGGATATGCTCCAAGCTTGCATTCTAGACTCTGGAGGTTATTGGGAGAAGCATATTACTCTTATGAAGACTGCCTACAACAAAACTTTTCAGGTGACCATTCAGATGGAACCATACGAGGCTCTATATGGTGGGCCATGCCGATCACACTTATGCTGTCTGGAGGTAGGAGAGGCAACTCTACTGGGACCTCGTCTTGTTCAGGAGACCTCAGAACATATAGAGTTGATTCAGAAGAGGATTGCTACAAAAAAATCTCTAAAGAAGTCTTATGATGATCAGCGGAGATGACCTTTGGAGTTTGAGGTCGGGGATCAGGTTTTACTGCGTGTCGCACCAAGGTTGGGACACAAGAGGATTTAGAGATAGGGTAAACTTTCACCATGGTACATCGATCCGTTTGAGGTGTTGGAGAGGGTAGGTCCGGTTGCCTATCGGTTTCAGTTACCTCAGAGGTATCGGGCCATGCATGACGTCTTCCACGTCTCTCAGCTTTGGTAATACTTTTCAGACCCATCACATGTCTTTCAGCCCGAGGAGGTTGAGCTTGAAGAGGATGCGTCGTTTGAGGAGCATCCTATCCGGATTGCCGATCGCAGTAAGAAGGTTCTCCGAGGCTAGTCTGTACCTTTAGTATGGGTGCTTTGGCAGCATGGGCGAGTATAGGACGAGACTTGGGAGAGGGAGGCTGAGGTTCGATCGTAGTGACCGGAGCTGTTCAGGGGTTCTTCTTCTACGCCTCTCTTGGGAAATTCGGGGACAAATTTCTTTAAGGGGGAAATTTATAAGAACCCGGATCTTCATTTTAGGTATTTTTTCCCTTTTTCTGGAGTTTTTGGGAAAAATGGAGTTTCTAGAAATTTTTTATGTACACGCCGTGTACTTTCTGAGTACTCTCCATGTACTCTTCTCCCACTAGAAGCCATGTACTGGTCGTGTCCGGGCCACACACACGATGTGTAGGAGTGATGTGGAGGCCGATTTTGTCGGACTACAGAAAGACCTAGTACACGCCATGTACTCTAAAAGTACATGCCGTGTATTTTTTTTTCACTTAACGGACTGGGGTCGCGCCTGATCACCATAAACGTCTTCTTCTAGGTCTGGTTCGACTGAGAGACGTCGTAGGATAAAAAAACTTCTTTGGATTCCCGAGTCTCCATCTGTTGGTCGATTAGACCGCTGTCGATTGTGTTGGAACCGCAGCGATGAGTTCTCCCTTCTCCTTGAGCCTTGTTTTCCAATTCCTCCTCCTTCTCAAGATATTGTTGGTTGAGTGTTTTGGGAATTTTCTCAAATATTTGACGTTCTAAGGAGATTCAGTTGTCAATGTTCAAGTATATCGATCTCTTAGGATCGAGGTAGGTGTTTTGTTCCTTACCATTCAAAGTCTTTGAGTTTTATGCGCAAATTCCACCAATACCCGTGAACGGGGTATTGCGTGTTTACCGTTTTTCCCTTATTGTTTTTCTGCCTTTCTTGTATGCTTGTGTAGAGGTAAATTAATCATGTTAGAGGATAATTTGTTGTTCCTGGATGTTTTTCCCATGCTTTTTCTTCTTACAACCTTTGGGTCTTGTTAGCCTTTGGCCGTTATGACTGTTGCCATGCCTTGTGTCTATAGGATGGATTGTTTTTCTTTACATGCTTGTTGCCTTGTAGACTGTTTAGCCAAGTAGCTCCATAGGTGTACTTTGGTTAGCCAAGTAGATCTATAGGTGTAATTTGGCCTTATAGAATTATTATGCACTGACCGGCACGGGACTGAGAGAACCTGGTGCTATAGACTATAAGGGATAGACCGAGTGAGCTTCCAAATGAGTCTTAGACATTATAGACTATAGGAGGATAGACCGAGAGAGCATTCTCAGGGAGTCTTGGACATTAGAATATAGGTGATAGACCGAGTGAGCTCCCAGAGAGTCTTGGAATATTATAGACTACAGGATGGTAGACCGAGTGAGCTTCCTCAAAGAGTCTTACATTGATTGAATTTTTTTAAGAACCTTCCCAGGCTAGAGGAGGAATTGACTGAGTGATCTTCCTTAGAGAGTCTATGGTATACCTGAGGTTATAGGAGGAATTGACCGAGATAGCTTCCTCAAAGAGTCTCTAGACCTTGGGTCTAAGAGGATTATACCACGTGATCTTCCTCAGAGAGTTCCTGAATACCCTATACTATAAGGGGAATTGACCGAGTGAGCTTCCCCATAGAGTCTTATAATCTCATATGACCAAGACAGAGGGGTTAGGCTGAGTGCACAGCCTAGAGGGTTGTGGTACTTATTGGATAGGCCCAGAGGGGGTGGCTGCGAGTACTTCCCAGAGGGTTTCCTGCTTGTTAGTTGTTTTCTTCACTGTTGTTGTTGGTTATGGATTTATTATTGTTGTGTATCATCCTTCTTTACTGCTTAGTGTTTACTACCTGCGGTTCCTGCTACTGTTTACTGGTTACTGTACTATTACCTTCCATATATTCACTGACTGTTAGGCACAGATCTTCAGGTGGTTTCCTACTGGGATTTAGTCTCAAACCCTATTGGGGCCAAGCTTTTGGGCCCAAGCAGACTATGTTGTTGCAGGTATAGACAAGTGAAAGCACCCTTCGACTTCTGGTACTTGATTTCTTTGGAGCAGGAGATCATGGGACAAATATATGGCTTGCGATGCTGAGAAGTTTATTTGTTTACATTTCTTTTTTACTTTGGTTTGGAACTATTGTATTTTGCAGCATTTTGATATGTTTGGAAGCTTTCCTAGACATATGTATCATGCATCTTTTCATATATATATATATATATATCTGTGTGTGTGTCTATGTGCACTAGTTGTTTATTTCTATAGTCATCCGCTGTTTACATGTGCATGGATTATTCTGTTTCCGTTGTTTCTTATTGTTTACTTCGGCTATGTATTCTACCAATGAGGGCATATTTTCCCCACTATCACACCCAATGACCTCACTACTAGTTGGCAGCCTCTGGTGTTCAGGAAAATGTGCTTGAGGCCATGTGACCAACCAGGTACGGGGCACCTCTGGGTGGCTTCTGGAACAGGGATGTTACATTGGGTGTGGAAAATAAAATTTTAATTACCTAGGTTTATTATATTTTGTTAACCCAATGTTATCACTCGAAGGGATGTGTGCTCAAAAAATGGTTTTTTTCACATTTAATTATTGTGAGGAAGATTAAATATTTGATTTGTATAAGAAATTGAAAACAAAGAAAGATGTTTAAAATGATAGATTAAAAAAATTGATGAAAAATGGAGGAAATAATAGGTTTTACTAAACCTAGTGATATTATTTCATTGTTTCTAAATGTTACCAATCATACATTTTAAATATAATAAGGGAGAGATTCAAAAAATTGATTCATCCCACCTACCTTATCCAGATTGTGATTGTTAGTGAATTTTTAATCATGTATCAATCGGTATACCCTCTAAATTGGGATTTTGTAATTACAACTAGAACTTTTAAAAAAATGAAGAAAATTCCGAGTTGTGAATTCTTATTCTCATATTAACAATTGAAACTATCAAAATTTTTCATATGTTCTGGTTATTTCCAAACAATCCCCACCCAACCCTAATCATTTATGTATAAAAAATATTGAATTTGGGTGGTGGTAGATATAGATCATGGACCAAGTAAATTGAAGTTAAAATAATATAACACTTGAATTGATGAATTAATAATTTATATCATAATTTAAAACTAAAAACAGTTGAAAAAAGAAATAGAAAATGATTTTTCCATTAAATGTAAAAACTCAAACATAGCATTCAGTAATGCATCCCACTTTCCCAATCACAAATAAGAACTACCCCTCCATGTATGGAGAATAATTGTTGATTCAAGAGTGGGGAGAAATTTAATAAAATTTAAAAGAAATGAAATATCATGAAGGGAAATAAATCGATAATAGGAATGTGTCTATAGATTCCCTCCCCAATGGATCCTCTTTTCATACATATATGACCTCTATTTATAGAGAAAAAGGGTAACACCTTGGTGTAATAAATATGTTATAAGTGAATAGATTCCTTCCTACGATTGTGTGGTTCATAAATTAGTAGTCGAGTCATTGAATCTCATCAAAACCATCCATTTCATCATTTATAGTGATAGTTTAAAATCAGGTACATTTTTGGAAATTTGTAATGTGTGGGACTAGACATCTGAATTTTAAAATATTTCAGATCTTAAAAAGTGGAATAATGATGTGTAAGGTTCTAGCTAAACATTTCATGGATTGTTTTCATGTTTTTTATCCCTCATGATACCCATCATGAATGAAATTAAAGACATGTATTGTTGACTTCGAGGAGATTTTTCCCATTTTCATTGTAATCCTTCACTTGAAAGCCTTCAACTTGTTCTTTCCCCTTTCAACAGCTTCATTATGTCTTTATAAATATTTTGTCCAGGTTTTCATAAATTCTTCATCATTTTCTTCAATTCTTATCAAACCCCATATCTTTCTAATAAACATAAAAACAATTATAAATTGACATTTTTAATCAATTACATTATAAAAACCTTCCATTTTATAACTAAAAAATCATGCATTAATGGTTCTATTAAATAACTATTTGACTTTAAAGAATGAAGGATGAGAAACATGTAGAAACACCAACATATAAATTAATTCCTATCCATTTACTGGCATTCCTCCCTATCGAATCATAATATTTTTAAAGGAATATGTTGGGTGTGAGGAATATCTTAATAGTATTCCATCATTAATCTATATAAAATCATTTTCATAGAAAACTATTTTTTTAGTTTGAAATTTTTATTTTGAAACACCTTTCTTAAAGAAAAAATATCAAATACATCAGTTTTTATAACAATCGAAGAATCCTAATTGGTAAAAAGGCTAATGAAAATTATAATATATAGAATTAAACATAAAAACATAAATATACCAAAATAAAAGAAATAATTTCATTAATCCTAAAAAATTTAATAATGAAAACCCTATATATGTAGGGCTATAACCATTGGTATAAAGGTAACTATGAATCCCTCATGGATCACTATCTGATATGCATAAACATATAAATCTGTGTATCTCTCATTGTCTCAACATGTTTCAATTATCCATACATTTTAATCTTAATCTACTCTCGCCATATTCACTAGGTAGTGCATGATCTATATAAGGAAATAATTTTTCTATGTCACACATGCCTAACCATGTTATCTAATGTTCCAAAAATCATATTATAAATCCAAGTGGTATAGTAATTAATTTAATTACATAATCACTAATCCATATTCATACAATTACATAAATAAAAAAACAATTTACTTATCTTTCAAAAACATAATTTGAAAACCTCATTTTGGGTAGACCCCCATTTAAAACATTTTACCAAACACATATTTTGTATAAAACATGGTTTTCAAATAAAACCCATGAAAAAAATTTTACCACCAAAACATTAAAAATAAAAAATGAAAAATGAAAATAACTCCCCTAAAATTCATTTCAAAAATAATTTATCAATAAGAATAAATGAAAATTCACGAACCCAAGTTATATGAAAGGTAAGGTATGTTATATAATGACACCTATCAAAAACCAAGAGAAAACTCATCTCCATCACTTAAAACAACTTGTGACGACAGATAGATGTATTATAATTCCTTAAAACCCCTTAAATATCATCAAATACCCATTCCAAATCCAATGTTACAACCCCTGGCCAATAAGGGCCCCAATTTTCATATAATGGATGATGAAGATGAACTAAGGGGAGAAGCTGATGAATCAAAATGGAATAAAATACATATCATAAATATTTCCCCTTGAATCAAATAAGAATAACGAAGGTGTGAAATAGGAGCAAAAAATTATTGCATGATTATCCTGTATCACTTAGATGGGGAGATAAAATGGTTGAAAGGTATAAAAAGTTAACATGGATAAAAATTGTCTTGTAACATTTTTTAATAAAGAACTAGATTGCATACTATGTGATGTATTCATGGTGTCCACTGAGTATATCCCACCAAATACATGACTCTTTTAGTGTGTTTTATGAATAATTATTGAATCTATCCTAAAATATAAGTTTCCCCAAAACCTCAGATATTTTCTCCATGTATCATCCTTCTATATTGTGAAATAGTTCCCCTATCAAGAAAATTCAATGCATTGGCCCTCTTTTATAAGTAATTAAGGTCACCATTATGATAGAGGTAGGTTTTTCATGCCCCTAGGCCTTTATGGAATAACAAGGTCAGCCAGTATGCACCACTTCCTATGACATACTGGATAGTAGGGTGGTTTCTAACTATAGAGTGGTTGCCATCAAATAAAAATTCCATTATGACCAATGTCCAAAACACTAAAAAATATTATAAAACTTTTAAATTATAAAAATATCATTATAAACTGACAAATATGTGATTCAATACCAGAAAAAGACATAAGGGTATCATTTGTCTCCCCATCATATCACTTTATACCCCCCAAATATTATAGAAGGATTAGCCTCAGAAAACAATAGATTCCACTACTCTCTCACTGAATAATATAAATCCAAAGCCTCATGGATATCATTACCACACTTTTATGTCATAATAAAAAATGGTATAGGTCTAAACTAGACAACATTATTATTGAAATCAGTGATAAAAAAATTCTTATCTATAATGGTAGTGTTAGGTTTTAACTCCAATCCCTCCTACTCAACTACACGAGATGAGTCTCTATGATACATCATGATATATGACATATAAAATACATCATAAAATAATATCAATAGACATGGTATGTTTATAGATTATTCCACCTCCCCTAGACATCCAACAATCTCAAACAACCCAATATAGTATCATATTGGTTTTCTTTACATACCAAACTTATGGCCTCTTAGCAGAGGAGATATTTTAAGAATCAACTTACCACAAACTAAAAACATTATATTACATTGGTGGTTATTAGAATATTATTTTACATTGTTCAGATCCATCAACAACATTTTTTTGAATTAACTAAATCTTCTTCATACATTCTCAATATATGTTGGTTCAAAATAATGAATTATTACTAAATTATTACTAAATTATTACTAGTAGTGAAGGGAATCCCATAGTATTACATATAAATACCCTAATATTTATATCAAAATTGAAGATTGATAATATTATTATAAGATAATTCTACAAATTATAGACATTTATCTAATTAAAACCAAAAGTAAAGAACATAATCATTTAGAATATCTTGAAATTTTGAATAGTCAGCTTAGGAAAACCATTATTTAAAGGATGATATGTTGTGATCATATTTAGTTGGGAACATATCACATCCATATTTTCCATAAAAAAAGTGAATCAATTAATCATTGAAAATAAAAAAATATTATCCAATTCCAACCCTAATGTTTTATAATCTTCTTTTCAAAAATGCTTCCTAGAACATAAAATTAAGTTCAATACATGATTAAAATAAAATGGATAGATTTTAAAAAAAAATTATAACAACACATGTTGAATTATTTATACTAGTTTCCTAGTTATTTATATTCAATAATTTTAATGAAATATCATCACAATAACATACCTTAATAGAAACGTTCTTTAAACATATGATCGGTCTCAGATTATTGATTTTTATTTTCTAAAAAATGAGTACTATGATAAGAAATATATACCAACCAACCTTATCCCATCCTATTAACCCCAAATCATAAGAAAAATGTAAATCTCAATAATCCATGGGTGAGGAGAATAATTGGGGAGGTTCCCATGTTTTTTATGTTCACGACTCAAAGGCAATGGAAAAAAATCCTATTTCTGATACAAGTTGAACCAAACTAAATAACAGATTTCTAATAACAATTTTGAATTTCACAAATAGGCTCAAAGTCAGGAGCCACTTGTTTTAGGTGTTAGACACAATCATAAAAACTGTAAATTAACAATAAACTAGACAATAGGAAAAATACGATCATCCTATTATGTGTTCAGATTATGCATAGAAAACATAACCATCAGGTTATATTATCCCATTATTTTTTTCATAGTTTGATGTGGTAATTTATTAATAAGTTCATAAACCATAATATTTATATTATCATCATTGTATGTTATATAAATTCCAAAATCATATTGATACTTCACCAAGAATCTATGTCAATGTTTCAAATCTAACCAAGGGAAAATATAATTAATAATTTTATGATTAGAATATATCAAAATCATCTGCCCAAAAAGATATTGGTGAAAATAATTTAATAAATACTCAATTACACAAAATCAATTTCATGGATGGGGTAATTATTATCATTTTTGTTTAAATGTTGAGTAACATAATCCACTACATGATCTTACAACATTCCCATACACCCCAAAAACATACCCGAGGGATTGAAATACACGTCAAAGCCATTAAAAGTGTCATATAGAATGATAATAAGAAATGACTCCATTATTCCATTAAAATCCTCAATAGATAACTATATTTTCTCATACAAATTAGAGTACACTCTTTTCAAATTCAAATATATAAATGGATATGCTATAATAGATAATTATTATACAAATTGCACACAGTATCGATTGAGAACTAGGATCTATAAGATATAAAAGAACTTCTAAGGTCCATTCAGAAGTTATCAATGCATCAATATTATTATCATTCATAGAGATACAAACATAAAACAATAAAAATTACAAAAAATTCACCTATTCGATCCCTAACTAGAACTTATATAGATTTTAATATAGGATATCATCTTTTACGGTTTCCCAAACAACATCACAGTGGCCCTCATGGTCCAAAACACAAGCTGAATAGTCTTAGATATCATCACAAACACCACAAAAAAGGATTACTGATAATAGTGGAATAAATAGATAATTAGTTACATGAATACATCATGGTAATTAGAGTTGGTAAATTTCATAATTGGATACTCATAATTCCCATAACTTCTCCTAATAGTTGTCTTGGGAATATATATTTCCCTCAACCCCAATTGATGGTATACCCACTATAAGTAAATATTTAAAGTCGCTATATCTTCTTATGTATGATCATAGAATTAATTGATTTGTTTATTCATCTTAGTGGATACGTAGTCATTACACTCACCAATTTGAGATTTTAGTAATTAAAGGAATGTTTTAGAATATCATCCACATTATTTATTAAGGGAATTTTTGGTGCACATAGAGATTCTCAGGGATGAATAAAACAAATACCCTCAATATATTCTAATAGGTAATTTAATTAATTCTTCTAATTTGGAGTCATCATGTAAAATTTTATGTAAATTTGGAACATCTAAGGGTGTAATTCCTAGACAACCCTACCTACAACTAGGGATAAAAAAAATAAATATCTCCCAAAATTACCTCAATATTCTCCTATAAAACATGAAAATTATGAACACATAAAATCTTTACCACAAAATTAATGATAGAACCAGAAAGTTGACAATATATTATCCCAATATCTTGCATAATTGGTCTTTCCTTGCTCGATCATGACTCCCACTCACCCTGAATAATGTTAGTGCATCCATAATGAGTAAGAAAAAATAATTTACATTGAAAAATATCATTATGGGATTAGAAAAGAAAAAAATATGTGGTTATAATAAGAGTATAATATTTTGGCCTATGAATTCAAATTCTAACATGATCTCAAATCTCGTTAGCATTATCGAACAGTTAGATCACTTAAGTCCTTTATTTTTCTTCATTCCATTAATAGTTGAATTATCCATTATAAATGGAGTCAGATCTATAATCATCCATGTTGGGTCAATATTATTAAATAATCTAAATGAATGGTAATCACCAATGTTAATCACTTACACATCTATAGAAAAAACTAAATAAATAAAAACCCTAAATTAGTCGATGTTAGTACATTAGTGTCCTTTTTCATACACTTTTTTACATAATGGTTCCCAAATTTAGGTCCTCTACAATCCTTTTTAATTGATTGAGAATATCCATTAATCTAAGAGTGAGAACCAAACCCTGTTGAGGCATCATACTATACATGGGAACCACATGTAGAAAAAATCCAAGTCCACTGATCTGGGTAGAATTTTTGAAAATTTAATTGAAATAGCCCATGAACCCACACTGGTGGCATGCCCTGGGGGTCTTTGTATAGTATTTCATGTAGTTTCCTTGTTTTTGAAAACAAAATCACACTATTGGTATATGAAATAATGACACCACTTGTGTTTGGTTAGATTAACCATGCACACACCCACCATTACTTCAATGATGAACCTCAAACTTTCTCTTATGAACCAATGAATAATTCTTACTATCACCTTTTAAAAAGCATTTCCCAGTAAAACACTTGTTATTTTTTAGGTAAATCATAAAAATAATTTCTTTATAATGATCTCTTTATATCTCAGTAAGAAATGAAAGATCATCCTCAATATGATCTCATTCTATAAATGTGTCTTGATGTATTGGATTTTGAGATAATCATTTAAGATAAGATTATGGAAAAATTAAACTAGCTATGTGGTGTGGGTAAAATATTACACCAAAATTTATTCTTGTACTCCATAGTGAAAAATTATATATTTTTAGAAACTCTCATAATCCAATGTAGTGCCTCTGATTGAACATGTTCATGAAAATAACGTATTTCAGATCCTTATAATGTTTATCCTACACAATAGAGTCCCACCACCTATGTTGAGGTCCCTCTAGAAAATAAATTGTAAAAATTACTTTGGAGAACTAAAGATTCCTCATGATGGTATCCCTAAGACATTCCAAGGTCTCATGGGATCCTTGGTCACCCTGAATGACTAGTGGATTTTATCTGATATATTCCTTGGTATAGTCCACATTTCACATTTGATCTCATCTGCAATAATTCCCCAATGATTGAATGGTCTAGTTTTACAACATTAATATAGTAGTGTCTACTATATGTTTATACTATAAGTTATTCACTATATTTTATACAATAAAATTAATTTAATACCTTATAGGTAGTGTGATCTATAGAATGAAAAACATAGAACTCATTTCATGCATAAGTCAATACCCAATAGAATGGCTGAAGTATAAACTCTGACCCTTTATAAAAAATTAAAATAATAAATCATACCAAATCATATAGGTATAATGAAGTTAAAATTCCCAAATAAACAAACAATTTTTATCAACCCTTGGTAACCCAAAGATTGCTATATATAAGAGCTATCAAGGAACTCCCCCACACTATGAACATGAGCAGAAACTATCACATAACCATAATACCATACATACCAAAAAACAATAGGGTACTCTAATTTCATTATTTATTAAAACATCCTGGGTTGACCTAACGCATCTCCTAGCTCAGGCCACCATAACTCTCGAAGTGTGTTCCATGTCTCCCTTGGCTAGAAATTTGTCTTAACGTATTATATTAACATTATGCAGATGATTTAACATTCATAATTACAATAAAAAACAAATAGATCACACTAGAAATATCTAAAAAATATCATCCATACATTTTATATCCTTTCAATAATATAAATTAAAAATAATAAAAAACAAAAATATATAGAATATTAAGAATCAAACATATCCAATGTGAAATAACATCATATGTAATAAATAATGATCAAAAGAAACTCAAGGTATACATGGATCATAAATCTGGTGTCTAAAAGAGACTAAGGAGGATCCCAAAATATTACACAAATAAAATCTCACTATAACTGTTGGTCACCATGAGATATCATAATAGAAAAAATTGTGAGAATAAAGAATTAAAAAATAAGATTTTTTTTCACTTTACATATATCATACATGAAAAAGTATTGATCTTTTAAAAAATTTAACCACGATGTGAGGTATATCCTACAAGAATACCACAATGAATCTATATTAAAAAATTCACAATTAATCCCATTAGTTCTAGATTAAAAAATTAATTTTATTCAAAATTATTAAATTAAAATATTTCTCATTAATTTGGGTTTTCAATTCATGGATAGTCCTAAAACACATTAACAATTTCAAAGTAAAATATTATAATATACATGAAACATATCCAACATCAACATATTCTTTTAAATAAAATATTTTTATAAAGTATTTCATTGATAAACAAGTGAATCATTCACACATGGGGATTTAACAATAGGTGTATTAGTAACTAGGACTCAATCATGGATCATTATTCGGCATCTGTGGACTTTAAAAATATTTTACCTCTCACTATATCTTAATGACTCAAGTGTCCATCCCTTTCATAGTCATGATACTCAAACCACATTTTCTAGATAACACACAATATATATTATGGAAACACAAATATATTTCACCAATTTGGACCCAAGGTCTACTATATTTGGAAAAATACAATAAAAATATCCTGAAGTATAACAATTAAAATTTCTAAATAATAATTAATCCCATTTCATACAATAAAAATAATATTAAAAACATTCACCAATGTTTTGGAAATATGCATTAAAAAATCATTTGTGGTTAAAAACTTGTTAAGAAGTTTATGAAACCTATGGGGTGAAAAAATATATTTTATCAACTAATACTAATATAATAATTTACTCAACATAAGTATAAAATCGTAATGTAAAATTTTTAGAAGCCCATAACTTTCTCTTTCAAAAATAATTTAATAAAAATGTTAAAAAAAACTCAATAACCGAAGGTGTACTAATGGAAAGACATGCTATATAGGGGAACATGTTAAAATCCTTGGTAAAACTCATTTCTATTACTTAAAACTATAACATATGAGATTTAGGTATACTATTAATACTAAAAGATAATTAAATTAAATAAAACCCACATTCCAAACATCATGTTTATCAACAAACAATGAATTAGGTTTCAAATACTAAATTAAAAAAGTTTAATATGTTAAAAGAGAAGATATTGATTTATTGAAGAGAAATTAAGGCCTTTTTAAAATAAGCCTATCTTATTTGAAAAAGAATAATTGAGTGGTTAAATGAGTTGTTGAACCTGTGGCCAAATCTCTGTAGATTACATAAAAAGTAAAGATGTTTCTTTAAATGAATTAAAATTCTAATGCATAAATATAAAATTTCAATTTATTTAAATGAACTAGACATAAAACTCCATGGAATCTACATAGTTACTACAATTTTGATAACTATTTTTCATTCCTGTTTTGGTGTCTTCTCTTAACAATGATAAATGGGATCCAAAAATGGGAGAGGGATAAACGCTCCAAAAATCCCCTCCCTGGCACAGCCTTTTGGGATTCAACATGGACACACTATCCCATATCTCTTATAATGTATCTCACCTGGATACAGCATATAGGTTCCCACCATAGAAGATCCTAGGATCTAAATACACTATACCTTCATCGTTAAGTATTGTATGTCACAATTCTACCAAAATTATGAAAACCAAACCAATGAATAGTAAATCTTACCCATATCATAATAACCTATAAAATTCAGTTCTTATATCCTTAAACACAAGATTTACTTGAAAATACTAATGTAAGACCATTCTTATCAAAAAAATGGGGATTAATATTAATAAATTGAGTGTTGCAAAGACAAAAAATGGAAAGGGTGTGTCACATTGTTTACCACAGGTTATGATTTGGGTGAATGGGTATAAAGAGAAGAAAAAGGATGGGCTTTATGTTAGTTGATTATGGTTTTTTCCTCTAGTTGGGTGGGAATTAATTAATTACTTATAAATAGTTAGTTCTTAGTATATATATATTTGAATTTATTTTCCTCATTGAAACTATGTTTATGGATAATTCTTAGAGGTGACAACCTTGACGAGAGTAAGACATAGAGTACGAGGGAGTCCAAGTGCTCTACCACACATCCCAATCTCGAATTCTAATATAATTATAGATATATCACACTGATGTAGGTAAAATCATATAATCTCGTATAAATGGATATACATACATTACATATTTCTCATCTACATATCCTATATGTTGTTCAATCTATTTTACACATCTCTGTGATGTATTTCCTTTATATGGGTATAGATAAGTTATGATGTTGCCAGAAATGTTTTTTATACAGGGGTATTGTGGGAATATATCCTTCAAAAAGTACATTCCATAAATAATATTGTAATAATATCCATCAATTATTATAATTTGTAATAGAAGGTGTGGTTGAATGTTTTGGTGACTTAGTTAGATACCAATGACCAAATATGATTTATAATATGCTGGAAGTCACTAACTCATTTATTTTCTCATATATATAGATTCTATATTATTTAATATATGAGGGTCACAATTAGCGGTGAACTACTAGGTTTTACATAAATACCATATATGTGATATCTAGTGGATGTGAAGGCATTATGTCATGTTTATAGATATAAATACGTACATAAGTTATTATAGGAGAATCTTAATAGTGTTTTATGATTGGATCTATGAGTGAATTTTTTCTGATTATTTAACTGAAATATTGACATATAACAGTTAATAGTGATGTTAGTTGATATTAGGGTAAGGTTAGTTTTTTATTAGTTAGTTGTTTGTTTTAACTATTTTGTTGGTGGGCATGATTGTTTTTTAATTCCATGGAAGGATTTTATTGGGTATTGTTTGTTTCACAGGGTTTATATGATAACTTTTCTTGAATGGGTATAGTAAAGAATTATGTTTATATATCTATATAATGTTTTTCCATCATTTAACTCGAAATAGGATGAGGAAAAAAAATTTATCTAGGGGAATTAAAGGATTGTAATTTATAAAAATAATCACTAATAATTGTGTGTTGAGATGGAGTGGGTATTTATATTGTGGTTATATCCTGTATGAATATGGCATACCAAAACTATTTATTATATTATAGACCATATATAGTAGGGATCCCTCCTAAAAAATCTATATGTGTGAATATTCTATTCATAATTAGCATGTTGTGTGTTCTATGTGGAATTGAATATGGACATAAAAAAGTATAAGATATGGATACAAAATAGAAAAGTGAGTTGAAATAGAAAAGATTCATTATTTTCAATCGATAATAGATGTTATAGAATGATAATACTTTATTATAAAATATATTGTTCTAATTGAATTAGATTAAACCTCTAAAATAGATGTGGATATATTGTTATATTTCTAAATT
The DNA here is from genome assembly GCA_963277665.1 of Viscum album. Taxonomy (NCBI): domain Eukaryota; kingdom Viridiplantae; phylum Streptophyta; class Magnoliopsida; order Santalales; family Viscaceae; genus Viscum; species Viscum album. The sequence goes on from OY728150.1 coordinate 507,540,623, forward strand.
CATATGTGAGGAATTTATATAACTGGATACCCTTGGGTTAATGGATGTAATTGAGGTGATGTTATGGATATATTTCTATTATATATTTTAGTATACACTCATCACATTGATTGTGCATTTAGGGATGTTTGCAAGATTCATGAATCTATAATATCATGAAAATTAATTTCAATTTATCAAGGAAAATTTATTGGTTATTACATTATATATAATCCTTTATGGGATTTGAGTTTGTAAATAATCATTATTTTTATAAACTACATGTGTGTTATTGGTGACTGGTTTTTGGTCACTTATTTCATAGACACCATATTAATGAAGATTATGAAATATTTAAATATCATATCTGATACATTCATTTCTATGTATTTTAATGTACATTGAGTTGCATTTGGCAACGAATGAATTATGGCGGATAGGAAATGAGTTGATTATTGAAAATTTAGTCATTGGGGTAGATCATTACATTAAAATTTAAAAAAGTGGTACGTATGGTGTATAAATTGTATGACACTAGTGATTATTTATTTTTAATTTCCACATGAACCGAGGTGGTGTTATATTTGTGATAATTAGGGGTACTTTAAGTGATATTTTAGTTTGGTCAAACAATTTCCACTAGACGGTTTTTCTTTATTTTCATTTTTTAGGTATGCCTAAAATGATCATATTGTAAATACGTAAAATGTTTTTTATTAAATAATTGTAAATATTTTACCTAAATTTGATATGATTTTTGTTTATTGGTATGGTTTTTTTCATGGTGAATAATTCAATAGAGATACATTATTTTAGGGTCATTAATAGTTATATCATTGTGTTGTCGGTGATAAAGTTAAAGAGCATTGTTTGGATAATGGTATGGATAATCGTATTGTGGGTATCATCCAATAGATATCATGAGGTGTTTGCATCATGATATAAGGATAATGGATGATGAAAAATCATATAACAAACATTACTATAATAGATTGTAATGGTAGTCCTAATATCTTTTCAAGGATGGATATAGAATAATACATATCCAGTTTGGAGTAAATATATTATCATAATTTTGATTTGTTATTTCTTGTTTATTAATTTTAGTTTTTAACAAAAATGGGAGAGAATTTAACTAACTAGATGAGTAAATCTTGGGTTTTATCTTTTTTTTCATAGTTCTAGAATCATGGTGCATATAATGAATTGGAAAAAATATAAAATTAGATAAAGATTATTTTACGAGAAGATAGTCCACAGAAGAGTAGAATAATGTTTTTCAACAGTAATCATATATTTCATGACAATGTTTTTATTATATATGTTATTTTGAGGGAAACTAAATTTCTAAATGGATCATATAGTATATATGATGATTTTTTTGGATATACTAATGACCGTATACAGTTCACAATCATCATGAAATTGAGGTATTAGTTTTTAATGCATGAATTTGAATTTTAGATATCATAATAGGGTATTATAGGGGATAATGATCTATATGTACATTATTTTTTAATAACCTTCATCATTATATTGTAATGTAATTGGATAAATAAAGATATTTCTTCATTTTTAAGGCCATGAGGAATCTAAATTTTATCTTAAAATGAAAATATTAATTATTTTATATTTTTTTTAAAATTATAGATATAATTGTTTAGATGTTTTAATTTGTTTATAAGAGAAATTAAATGTAATATTAAGGGTTGAATGAGAATCTATGATTGAAGGGTGGAAGCTATGAACCACTATAGCACTAATGAATATCAATTATTGATTTTTTTGGCATGATGGGTAGTTTTTTTTAAAAAAAATTAATTAACTAATATTTTAAAATTTATAAAACACACACATCCTACCCATATTTTCCCATAACCGGGTAACCATCCCCTCTCCCTCTATGCTCTATAATTCCTCTAAATTATTTCATATTCCATATCTATTTTTGTTGCTTGATTTATGTTCTTTCTAAATAAAAAGGAATATATCATTAAGCACAAGTTAATACCTAAATTTTAGTTTTTTATTTAATGAATCTCACCACTATTAAATATATAATATTATTTTGGTGAATATTTTTTACTCAATGAATTTAGAAAAATGGAGTCAAATAAAGATTTAATCCTAGATGGGATAAATCCATTAAGCATTTGGTGGGTGGATAATTTGATATTATGTAAACTTTTGAATAAATATATGTGTTTTAAATATTTACAAATAATGGTTGTGAATTTCTAAAATATATATAATTATTGGATTATTTTTTAAAATTTTAATTAGGTAATAGTAGGGCCTTCTATGAGAAGACTGATTATTATTTTCATGTTTTTAGGAAATAAGATATTCTTAATAGCAATGTCACCAGGGAATGTTAATACTAGTTATACTTGATGAACCAAAAAGGTTATTGTTCCATGTAATAAAAAATAACTATATTAGGAAGAAAATTAGTTGGATGATGTGTAGACTTCCAATGTTATGTCCTTGGATAGTGGTTCTAATTAGTGATAAACCTTGGATGTTGTTTGGAAAAGGATGTGGGTATTGACCAATGACCATAAAATCCATAATAATGGTTAGGTGTATGAGAATATTGGTAGTATGTTGTATTTATCATTTCCCTCATTATATGGTCATGTGGTAGAATTTTATACTACCATTTGATGGAAAACCACTAATGGAAGTTCATTCCTATGAAACTAAAAGGATGCAAAGGGGGTAGCATAATTAATATTAAATTTTAATATGAATTTTAATGTTGTAATTTCTTATGTGTGATCATTGTAATAAAATGGAATTCCATGAAATGTTCTCATTGTGTGGTTAACTTAACTTTTTTAAGAAGAAACAAAGGTGTTCTTATGTCTTTATGTTCATTATTGTTTTATGAGAATGGGTTAGTATAAATAAACTTTTAATAAATTGAGTGATCATTTAGATATTACTAATATAAAATTAAATCATGATATGTACCTTAATACCACGAGGCAGTTATCGTTATGAAACTTTCAATGGTATTAGGTTCATATTTTTAGGATCAATTAATTATGGTCATTATACTAATCCATCCTATAACATTCAATACCTTTCTATGTTATTTCTTGGGAATTATTTTATGTTTGGGATAGGATGATGTAGTTAGATGATATGGTTTGGTTTATAATTAAATTAATTTTATTGTTATCTAATACCGGTTTTTTGGATATAGATTACATTCTGACCAAGATATATGTTTTTTTTTCTATTTCTACCATACATTATTTTTCATCATTTGACTCAGTTTAGGAAGTTCTCTTGGAGGGGATGTTATTGATGACATTATATCTAGAAGACTTATACAGTGATGTTGTTGTGTTACACCACCGTGGTTAATATTTTGTTTCTATCCATTGAATATCATAATGATATAATTAAACCATCAAATACTCATATGTTTATGTCTTGAAATATTATTCATTTCCTATGTGGATTTTATATTTGTTGGTCAAGATATACTCCACCTTTCAAGTATTTTTCTCCAATACATGTGTCTGTATATGTTACACTTTTCCTAGATCCCTTACATACAAAAGTTTTTGACATTATTAAACATTTCCACGATTAATTTTTTGTATGATATGGCAAAAACATACCTAGTTTTTTTGGATTTTCTATGACTGTAGAGAATGTATGTTTTGGTTTTATTGTGATAACAAATCATGTGTTATAATATAACCATACTCTTTGGTCTAATGTTGAAACACATACTTTTCCTAAAGGAATTGATACAAAATTAATAATTTCAAGAATAACACACACATACATATAACATTAATTTTCTAACATAATAATCACATATCATAATTCTCATAAATCCAATATCCAATGGTTTTGTGTTTTTAGTGATTAGGTAAATAACCAACATATTTTACAAGATCATCACCAAGTACCATATATAATTCAAAATATAAAAACAATTATTTACATATGATACCTATTAACATTCTTCATAAAATGGGGAATTAATATGTAAGAAAGGGTGAGAAAAAAATACACAGTAATGACAAATATAGATGATAAAAATTGAATTCAAAATTGAGGTAATGTTGTGCTTGTGGGTATAAGAAACTAATAGATTATAATAAAATAACATAATAGTACAATAGAAAATAATATATAGAATATAAATCATGAGTAATCATATAAATAGTTTTCAAGATGGGTTGATTCATTAGTAAGTAATCATAATCCATGAGAACATAAAATAAGAATTAGAATGATACATTAGTGTATGGAATAAACATTAGAATGGATATCATAAATGTTTTTATGGTTAACCCCTTAGAAATTATGTTTTAATGGAATAGTCTAATAACATATGTAAAATCTTTAAATAATAGTCTAAATTCTCATATCCCATAAGCTTTTAAACTTGGGATACAAACATGTACCCCACTACTTTTTGGTACATGTGCTACACACCCATGTCCCAAAACCATTTTCCATGAGCTATAATATATTTTTCATTTTATTAGTTTTATTTAACATTCATTGAAAACAAATAATTGTCAAACCCCCAATTTTTGTACTATAAGAACCTGGATAAATTCTTCATTTCATCAATTCATAGTCAACTTAGTGAAAAGTAATGGGTTTCATGAAAAAGTAATTAAAAATTAAACATAAAAAATCATCATAAATAAAGTGCATAGTAACATTTTACCATATCATTGGATAATCATAATTAATCATAAATTATGTATACATAGATTAAGAACAAATTTATATGAACATTAGAATTTTTCTTTTAAAAATGAAATAAGAATTTCATTTTTTTTATTTTTTTATTTTTCAAGTGAAAAATTCACAAAAAATTGAGAATCAAAATTTCATTAGAGATACATGGAAATATGGAATATTATTTTAATAAAAAATAACATGCATAATGGTATAAAAGTGTGTTCATTCTGAAAAATGATAAAAATGATTTTCCTTACAGAATTTACTAATGAATGTCAATCAATTTCCCCCAAATTTTTTAAAAATATGTGCAAGTAAAAATTAAATTAATTTATTCAATAATTCAATTTAATACAATAACACTTATTATTATATATATATTTATATAAAATTTCCATGGAGGAGAAATATTCCCTTCCAAAAATAAGAGATGATTTCTTCTCCACATACATGAATCTTTTCGTTTACATTTTCAACACAAATAACGCGAAATGGAGAGTTTTTTAAAACATATAAATCCAAATTTAGAATAAATAATAAGGTTCCTTTAAAATAAAAAACAAAAAAAATTCAAATGTAGGTATCAATACACAAACAATTTGGAATTCATTTAGAGATTAGAAAAGAAAATATTAGGTCTTTTGTATCTTTTAAATAAAAATTCATTTACATGGATATATTTTTATGGATATTAATGTAACATGAATTTTTTAAAAATTATGATAAAAATGATTCAATGGGTATAATATAAATATAATAAAATAAATATGTTTTGGTCATGAAGCATATCTCAATAAAGGGAAAATTTAGATGATAAACCCCTACCTCAATATTTTGCTTGGTCAAAAATATTCTAACTATATATTTAACCAATTTATGTCTACTATAAATATAACCAATAACACTATAAATTTATATTTTTATTTATACCGTTAATTTATAATAACATGTTACATATATATTAAATATTTGTTACTAAAATTATTATTTTGGTGGTAACAATTTTTTTTACCTTTCATACATCAGTTTAGTTGTACTGGTTGTATCATATTATTCATTAGATAATGAACTATAAATGTTAATTATAATTTTTTAAATTTGTTTTTTATATTTATAGAGTAACATAGTAATTTAATATAAATTTATTTATGGTTTTGACGGAAAATAAAAAACCCCATTATCAATGTTTATTGAACTATCTAGAGACCTCGTTTTATTAGTAAATAAAAATTTCAATATTACCACAATAGAATTATGAAAAAAAACTAGATTCATCATTTTTAAAACATATTGCAATTATTTATGGTTTCTTAGACATTTATTATGTAAATTCTATAACAATACACTTATAGGTTGTAAAACCAATCAAAACAAAAAAATGTTAACCTGATTAAATGAGTAATAAAATGTCTTTATATTTTTATGACAAAAAATTCATAAAATCATAATAAAAAATTAGTAATGAAGTGTTAAATAATATACAATAAGATGTTGATAAAGTGGATATAAAATAATTTTGATATAGATGGTGACACTTAGGTTGAATCCTTCAATTTCTCCATTATGTGCCTCATGGAAATGAGATGTTTTGGAATCCTTCTTGAAATTTGATATTTCCAAATGTGAAAGATACATGGTAAGAAGATAATTTTTTTAAGGATTAATGAAATTTTTTAATCATTGGTTTGGGATGAGGAGTGTATTGGATATGTTTTATTATAGATGAGAGGGGTCACATTTTTATAAATGCACATTTAATAAAATTAAATGAATTCCAAATTTAAGGAGGTTCGATCTAAAAATGAAAACATTCAAAAATAAGACATGTGTAGGTTGATAATACAGTTATCAACCCATTTAGGGAATGTTTTTTGTGATATTTTGTGGCAAAATATCTTATATTAACCCTTTTTAATCATATTATCAATTTTCATAGTGCATAGATATTACATTTAAAATTCATTTTAATGAATAAAATTAAAATATAACATATCGTCTAATTTGAATGTTCTAAACCATAACACTAAAATATATATAATTAATTTCTAAATGTGAAACAATTAAATTTTAATATAAATTTCCATAAATATTTTTTTTTGAAAATTTAAATTTAATCATAAAAAATAATATATATTTATTTATTACCCGAAAATAATTATTATTTTATTAGTGCATTATATAAATAGTCTTAAATGTAATTATATTATTAAACTCCATACATCAAATATGATAAATTTTACTTCTAAATAACAACATATATATTATATAATAATAACAACATTTTAAAAATATTTCTAATGAATAATTTATGTATTACTTCTTATAGTAACATAATTATCTCTTACATATCAATAATTTATTTTATTAATCATGATAGTAATTTAATCAATTCACTAATCCTTATTATAATATAAAACAATAATTTTATTATTAATATTTAATAATTAAAACAATCTGTATAAAATCAATGGTATTTCCCTAAATGATTTGGAAGTCATTTTATTTTATAATAAAATAATTAATTTACCTAAAAATATTTCATTTAACAATAAACCATTATATTTCATTATTTAAAAAAATTATCCCCTTTAGTTTATAGTTTCATATATCACAAGCGATACAAAACATTGGATTTATATAAATAGGAATTAATTTTAAAATAATTGGTTTTTAGACAAATAACTAACATTATTTCATGCATGGGGTGTGACTCTAGAGTTTTTAATTTCATATAAGAAATAAATTTCATATTGTGGGATATATTAGAGACATTATTAGTGGTGTCACACTAAATTTTATACTAACACTTTGCATGCGCACTTTAGTGGGAGTGCAGAACTACATATTGTTTATTGTATAAGTGAAATATATGAAATTAGGAAATGATATATTAATGGTATTTTTAGATGATATGGAGAAGTTAATTGTGTTGTTTATTTATTTATCCTTTTTTATTCATATTATTTTAATTTTTTTACATCATAATCCACAAGGGGGGTCAAATTTTTTATGATTCATGTACGATTATCGTGGGAACTTTTTAGATAATATTTATTTTCATATACTTTTGATTGTTATATTTAGTGTCAAATTCTTTTATGTACTCTAATGTTATTTTATATAATCTATGTTTTTACTGTTTTAATAATATTTTCTGTTGTGATATTGACTATATCATCTCCCTAATATTGGTTTCAAACTCCTACTACTGTTCAGTATCCTCTATCATATATGGATGTATACATAAGGCCATTTTGTTTCATCAATATTTTCTTTGTTCTTGTTACATGGGTAACATATTTTAAAATATATATATGTTAATATATGGAAACTAAACAAATCATATACAAGTGAACAAAAAGTATTATCGATTCAATAGTTGAATTAAATTTGAAATGACACATAAAATACTCCATGATCAATAAAGAGAGTATAAATGTTATCCACAATGATTTGATTCATCAATTTAGGTCAAATATCATGGAAAATAAACTTATATATTATTGTAAGATAATTTACATCATTGGTTCAGTTCATTCCATATAGATTAGTCCTTAATATATTTCTCATAATTATCCTTTTGGGGTAATAAAAATTCTACATGATATTGGTTGATGAAGTATCAACATTAATAAAAACTTAATTAAAAACAACATTTAGTATTTTCCAATGATTGTTTTAGAGGAACATCAACTAATGGATTTCCATTTTCTTTAGCATTGTGGTTTGTATATTATCTCTAAATTAATTAAATTTATTTATTATTTAAACCAATTCAATTAATGGAAATTTATATTTTTGGTAAGGAAACAAAATATAATTCACAGACTCAGACATTTAAAACTAATATAGAGATCCACAATGCCTCATGCTTGACTCTCTATATGTATGATGCTGATAATTAGTGGCGAGGTTTTGAACTCCATCAAGGGGGAGACTATACCCTCAATAATCATAACAATTAAACATAATCATAAATGATATAAAAAGACACAATCTATGATGGGGGTATAAAATACATCATAACGTATTAAAAGAGTAAAACCAAAGCCACACATTAAAAAAATATAGTCTATCAATGTTGAAATCCAAACATGAGTAATAAGGGTTAATAAAATCAATAAGATAATTGTAGTGTAAATACATAATAATCAGTCTGTGTACCACTACATGTCCAATGTTCTTTAATAGCTTGTCTTTCAAGGGGACCTTACCCTTATCCAAATCCTAAATAATGATGTATACATTACTCTCAGGATACCCATGAAGGGTGTGAGTAATAAAACCCAGTAAGACCCCTCAAACGAGTCCTCATAATGTGTGTATAGAAATTGCATTTATACAGAATGATAACAATAAATGAATATGTAATCATAAAAAATCATTGGTCAAGAACTCTTGTCATAACAAAACAACAATTATCCCATGTAATACCTACATTATTTTCATGCCTAAAGGATAATCATGATGTTATTGGTAGTGAAAAAGTTATATCCACAATTATAGTGAACATATCACTTGACAATCTCAAGGAATCAAGTCGGGTCATTCCAAAAGGTCATAATATCATGAAGCCATCACAAGTTAAGTCATAAGAATTTCATGTCCAAACTATATCATGAGGAACAACACAACACCATGGTACCCCCAATGTGACCTCAAGTATGGAATCAAAGTCCATCATGCCCCTAGCCTATGTTGGGTCAATCATCTCCATCATCATATATCATGATCAATACGACTCTAATGGATAACCAAATCATGATATGACACCTATTTTGAGTTCCAAGTGAAATATCTCCAAATTAATATTAATTAATCATATTTGGACAAGGTATATAATGGATGAAAAAATAATTGAATCTTAATAATATGTAGAAAGAAACAAGTACTTGTAGGGAGAAATAAAATGGCTATGAATAATCATATAAATACTTGGTGAATGAAAAATCATGTATATGTATCACGATCCATAGATAGAAATACATCTGAATATAATTAGTTATGGTAAAACAAGACATTCTCACACGAGAATCCTGTTAGGGAATAAATTTTGCAGAAGAGCTTAAATTATAAGGAATATCCTACCTTAATCATGGTGACTATGTACCCTAATACTAGTCAAAGGATCAAAGCTAATATCACATTGATCAGAAATGGAATACTATTTCAGACATCATGGATTCTTATAACGGGTTATTGTTAATCAAGTAGTGGTTAATGAAATATATAAGGGGAATCAATGAATGGATGGGTAGTTCTCGAATAGCATACCATGAGAAGTGTGATAATGTAATTGCTTATAATATATGTTAAAGAAAATGATTTATATTCAACATTTTTGTTTTTTATCTACGAAAATATCATGAATTCATTATCAAATCTATAAAATAAATTTGGTCTAGTAAATGAACATAAATCCACTAAGAATTCATCATCAACATAGAGAACCAAGATGTTATTTAACAATAAGGAGTGTTAAAGATGACCTATCTATGATAACATCCCAATAATCTTCTACAAATCATTATAGATCTATATACATATAAATGGTTTATTTTACTTTTATGATCCCAATTTTTATATTTAGTATAGATCCTTAAATTTCTAGTTAAAATCACTATTTTGGACCTATTATCGATACTTAATGTGAGCTTTATAATTTGGGGGGTTTCCTAGGTTTGTTCATATCTTGGAGGATGGGTTTTTGGAAAGGGAATCTCGCCCACACATTATGTAAAAACTATGTGGTCATGTCCACTCAGTTTGAGTAAACATGTATGGGATGGAAATTAGAATTCAGAAGACTACGTGGTTTGGGGAAACCATAAATCTAAATGTGAATTCTCATGCATGGGTACATTCGTGTTTTATTAGAGTGTTTAGAGTAATTTATGTATGATTATTCAAACCGTGCACATAAAATTATTTTGGTTCACTTCTTTGATAGTGGGAGATGCATAGTTTCTATAAAAATTGGCCAACCATGCAGTGAAACCATGTGACCTAGAATTCATGGGTGAATTTACATTTTATTATTTTAATATTTTTAAAAAACTAATTCTCAACCCTTGAAATTTCAATAGTGAATGGGGTTGTCACTCTCGTTAGTTCTCCAAATCCAATCTTATTATATTTCATGATAACTCTTACATCAAAGAATAGATTTGAGAACTATTTGTATCATTATATTCATCCATGTATTATTTTCAATATTTAGTTTTGTTTCTCCATTATTATTTATATTCGTTACACAATTTTACTAAAACATCTTATTCCTTATTTTTAGGGCATCGTTACGTTATTTTTTCTATTAAAAACTATTCCAAATGTTGAACCGATATGAGTTGTGTGGTCTAATACAGACCTATAGTAGGTGGTCAAGTCATTGTCCCACAATATTGAGGTGTTTTATAATATGTTCGATTTTTTGACAAATTTGTTTCAGCATTTTTCCCCTATATATTTATTGTCTAAAAATGGTTAACTTAATTTTGAACCTAGTGTGCTTCATTGGTCCTATAGAATTATATAAACACCTTATAGTGTACCAATATTATTTCCAATGGGAAAATAAATGACTAAATAGTCAAACCATAATCTAAATGGTTTTGGAATGACGTAAAATTGTGATGATATATATAAAATGCATTATCATTTTGGTATATCCCGAATAACTGATATCATTTATTGATGAATTCAATGGAGGTGAGTTAGAATACCATGTCACCAAATTGAGTACAATGGTTACTCAATTTTTTCTATTAAATTTTAATTAGTTATGAAATATGAATTTACTCATACTAAAGAAAATTTTTACCTATCACTGTTAATGAAGGGGAATGAAGAACCTTGTGAGTTATGGTAAATTGGAATGATGACCCTTATACATGATATATATATATATATGGGTATTAAGTCCATTTATAAATGATATATATTTACTCTATCCCTTTATATAAGTGATACGAGCATAGAACCCTATTATAAATGGGTTATCGGTGTGGAATCCCCTTATAAATGTGATACGTAAAATGTGTCTCTTTATAAAATTGATATGATCATTATCACTCATTATAAATTTGATACGGTCTTGAGTCCAAATTAAAAATTTAATTTGGTAATGGGTCCCTTTAGAAATGTAATAGGGGTATGGCTTCCCATAATATATGTTATATAGGCATGTCGACCCTTACTGATATGATACGGGCATGGTGACCCATTACCAGGATAGTGGGAATGGTGTCCTCTATTTAGATGATGTTGGACATCACATCCCTTGATACATGTTTGGGGATATTCCAACATGGGTTGATATAAGTATTGTCATCCTAGTTTCCTTTAGAAACTAGAGCTTACCCATTAATAGTTACTATTAGTAATTTACATTATTATGTATTTTCACCTCCATGTTATATTCCCAGAATGGATATTTATAAATGTTGTAGTGGGCGACCTACTATGTTTATCTCGCATCCTATCAGAGCCACTAATTCTACTTGAGTATATAACTTAATTGAGGTTTAGATAAGTGGAATATTCCACTAATAGATGCGTGAATTCATACATGACTAAGGATAAGATCTTTGTACAAGATGATTGAGCTAAAACACAGGATTCTTTGCTAGCTTTTCCCTTTTTAATTTGGAATATCATGTACTATATTGACTAACTTATACCATCTTTAAATGTGTTTTTTGTTTTGTATATAATGAAATCATCACATTTTTATATGATATATTATATTGGTTATGATCATTTCTTAGTTCTTGGGTGTTTATATCTGCTTCTGTTGTATTTTTCATTAATGATAATCTTCTAAAATTTAGAAACTTCTTTTGTCAATGTGATACTATTAAAATACGTTATAGTATCCACAAGGAAACACCCTAGGCCCACACTAATAGTTAGAAGCTTTTGGAGTATGGGGATGCATGCATGAGTCCATGTGGTTGACCTATTTGGGGAATATCTATGTGGAACCCATATCAGGACATCACTATGTTTTATCCAAAGATTATTTTATTACCAAACTATTTTGATACAATATACTGGGGATTAGGAACTATTTGGGACATGGTAATAAGCTATTCCTAGTATAAAGTAATCCACATTTATTTAAATACCATGATTCCCGCAAAAAGGAATTATTGTTCTTTGTTTTTTCTGTTATTGTTGATTTGATTCAACCATTAGGCGATGAAAATTCTATGTGATGGTTATTTCTATTATGATTGTTTATTTTACTTTATCATTAATCCTTACTTTGATGTGATGAGATAATGGAAGCATTTATCCTTCATTATTTTTGAAAATTGGATGAAAATTCTCATTCCATGAATATTTCATTCCATGTATGAGAATTTTATTTCTTCTAATGAATGTAATTCCTATGAGTTATTTAAGTACTATATCCATGAATTAGACTAATATTTTATGTAGGGTATTGATTAATATAGCTGGTACTCAAATTTCCTTCTTTAACCTATATACAATTATACTTCTTAGGATATAACACACACCATAAGTAATCGATTATGGCACATTTTTTATGGACCATTAGTAGTATGGGTAGCAACATGTTTTGGTATAGATTTTATGGATTCCATACTTTAGTTTATACGGCGTATGGGACCATATAGTTTTGAAGTGGTAACCCATTTGGTTTAACTATTTAATTTAAATTTAAAATAAATTTCAATTTAAAAGAAAAAAAAATTAAAAACACAGAGCATGACCCAAACCCAGACATAGAGTGGGTGGTAAGTAGTGTCTCATGTGGTCTATATAAATGTTCCCCTCAACCAAACAAAAAAAAATTATATAGAATAGGGGTGAAACTATTATAAATAAATTCTTATATATATATATATATATATATATCATATTATTGTTTCTATGATTCTATCCCTATTCAATCCTATGTGAGGAATGCATTTGTAATTTTTAGATATATTCCACCACGATGTCCACATATAGTTCACCAGGAAGTTCGTGAAAACCATGATATGGAGGTGGTGGGCCGTGAGAAACAATTGAAACATACATGAGTGCTACATTTAGAACCTATTACTATTTCCAAAATTGGTGATGATGAACAATTTCTTGGATATTTTTTTATGGATTATGCAGATTCCACAGGGAGATCCTCACTCTTCCACTTATATGGGAGTGCTAACCTCATTGTTCTAGTTGTATCATCAATGCACTTTTTTTAGTGATGGGGGGAAAAAGATATCGAGCTATGGATCAACATTGTTATATATATATATATATATGATCATATAGAGACACCTACTAAGAGGAAAGTGGGATTTGATACTTATATTGTTATAAGATCAACCAAGTGCTTTTGGGAAATTTTTGAATTAGGTAGATCAGTATTTTTATGTGACTTGGGGGGATTTCAGGTGAATATTTTATGACTATTTCATCCCTAAGACCATGAGGATAAATCGTTCCATGGAGTTTATGAACAGGCAGAAGGCTACTATGAAAGTCATTCACTATTAATATTGTTTTATAAATATTGAGTGCTTTTTCTCTATCTATAAGTTGGATGAGCTAGAGAACGTGAGATGATTTGAGGATAGACTTTGACATCCTATTTGGTCTCGAGGAAAAAATATCTAGTTGACTACCATATTTGATATTTTGAACCAGGCCCTAGTCACTTAGACAAACATGAGGCCTGCAGAGAGTGTGATCAAGGTTGGTTCATAACCTAGATATAATAGTGATCTGACTAGTGATCATAACCAATGAATTGAGGCTGTGTGTGGGAGATGTAACATCCAAATGACACCCACTTATTTTCATGTGGATGTTCCCCAATGTGGGAATCCAAAGAATATAAATCCCATGTTTACCAAAGACCTCGTTGAGTGTTGAGGCCACACCACATAGGGGAATCTGTAGCATTTATGAAGGACCTTCCCATCTGTGATGAGTGGTAAAGGATTCATGCTAGATACTTCTTTCATAGAGTGATCATTATCACATCCCCAGGAAGGTATATGGAATAATACTAGATGTTTAGTTATAGTATTATATCATTAATATTGTAGCCAAAATTCTAATATATAACACATGTTGAGCGGACCCACAATTAGTAGTTAGGTTGCGACATAAGGCTTGTGATAATGCCATATTTATTCATTATAGTCTATACCAGATGACTAGGATGTTGGTCCATCAATAGTTCGAGGTACTATTATAGAAGTATATTCCCGGGTTAATGCCTTATTTGATATAGGATCATCACATTCTATTATCTCAATGGATGTTGTGGAAATCCTAAGGAATTATATTGAGTACACTTATGGTGTTATGATAATAGACACCCCATTTGGTTTAGGTTGAGAGAGTGTATGCTAAGGCATGGACTATTCACTTGATGTTTACATGAATCATTTAATATGGGACCTCTTCATCCATGATATGATAGGATTTTATTTCATTCTTAGGGTGAATTTTTTGATCCCCTCTCATGCCAATTTGGATTATTATAATCTAAGGGTGTTGTTTACATCAACAGAGGATAATACTTATACTCCCATAGGTGAGTGCCATGTCGAGGTGGGTGGGGATTGAAAATAAAATCTTGCGATAGGTAGAGGGATTGAATAGATTTCTAACCATTATTTAGAAGATCAATGATTAAATCATATGAAATAAAATCTTGTATTTGATCACTTCATAGATATTTCCTCAAAAAATTATTCAGACTAACTTCTAAGAGAGAGAGGTAGTTTTAACAACCAACCATGTACCTAGATCTAAATTGGTATCCAAAAATCATTATTGGATGAATAAAACTGAGTTCTTGGATCTCAAGAGGTAGGTAGTGGATTTTTTGTCCAATGGATTTATATGGCCTAATACTTCACCTAGGGGTTCACCGGGTCCTTTTTTATATGATGGTTGCCGAAACCCTTAGATATTTTTGGGATTCCTGAAATTTAAATCACATTAATATGAAAAATAAGCATCCTTTAACTTTCATGGGATATGTATTTGACCATCTTATATTATAGAGTGTATTCAAGAAGGTCAACTAGAGATTGAGTGGTCGTCAGGTTCAATTCAGACCTTTTTACATTCTCTGTACGAATTTCCATAGTCGGTATGATTTATGTGAGTATCTTGTGATGTCTATGAATCTTATAAATACATCATTTTTGTTAATGGATTTTATGAATAGAGTATTCCATACCTATATAGATAAATATTTGGTGATCTTCCTAGATGTAATCTTGGTGTATTCTCATATTCAATGTGATAATTCCACATATATTGAGATAATTTTTAATACACTATGATAGAACCAACTATATGATATGATTGGTAAATATCACTTCTATATCAACACAATAAACTTATTGAGTCATATTATATATTAAGTAGGAGTTTCTATTAACCTAGATAAGGTGACTATTGTTGTTACCTGGGAGCATCCCAACAATTTTTTATTATATACAATTTCAAAGGTGTAGATGGTTACTAAATGAATTTTATACAATAATTATTAGGATTAGAAGAACCTGTTATGGGATTGACTAATAAGGTTGTGATGTTAATATGTCTAGATTCCTATGAGATAACCTTTCAAGTGTGAAAAGTGATATTTACATTAACATCGATATTGATTATTCTAGTGGGTGGAAGAAGATATATAGTATATTTTG
This sequence comes from Viscum album, assembly GCA_963277665.1. NCBI lineage: Eukaryota > Viridiplantae > Streptophyta > Magnoliopsida > Santalales > Viscaceae > Viscum > Viscum album. The sequence goes on from OY728150.1 coordinate 507,557,011, forward strand.
ATGAATCAGTTATGGGCTATGAGAATTTTGGATTTCTAAGATAACTTTGTTATGTATGGGTTACAAAATTTGAGGCCTCATGAGTGGAATTAACCATCACATGATATCATGCAGGAATCTGTTGTACATACCCTGATATGTTGGTAGGATTACATACTGGAAAATCATTCAATGGTGTTTACATACCATATAATATTGAGGTATATTTTTACACAGTGATACTTGAATCGTAGGTATAAAATATTGGTCAAGTATATATAGTCCATTAACATTGATCTAGCACATATGACTTGGAAGGGAAATGTTGTCGTAGATCCTCTATGATGGAGCACTCATTTGTAGATGGTTTCAGAGGATATTAGAGAGTTATAGATATTGGGTCAATCTTTAAAGAATCAAATAGAGGTATAGGACCACAATGGTTATTCTGTACTTACATCTATATCAGTGACCTCTTCACTTCTATGGAAGATAATGGTGTGGTATTTTTTAGAACCAAAAGGCTTGGATCAATGAGAATATATGTCTGGTGAGAACATAGCTTTGGATGATATGTTGATTATGATGAAATTTAACTTCTACATGGGAATATATGGGTTCCCACAAATATGAGAGAGGAGATAATATGGGAGCCACATGCTTCATAGTGGGTAGGTCATCTAGGTACCTCCATGATATATCATGATATGCACCGATATTATTAGTGGCTTGGGATGAAACATCAAATAGTTGATTTTATAAGTTTTTATTCCACCAATTAGCAGGTGAGGGAGGAGAAACAAAAACCTGTTAACCTGTTACTAAAATTACAAGACCAAAAATTCAAATGGGAAGATATTGCAAGTGATTTTTTCATCATCATACCATTTTCACCATAACGTAGTGATGCAGTTTGTGTATTCATGGATTGACTGATGAAATTATCCAACATAATTTCTATTTAAGAGATATTCTTAGTTTATGAGATTTGAATATTTTATGTATATTAGATTATATGGAAACATGAGGTCCCTAATACTATCATTATATATTAGTATTCTAGATTCCTATCAAGGATCTGGCAGGGGTAAAAACGAGATCTATCTATAAATGTTCTTATAAGCACATCATTAAACTCTAGAAGTAATGGCCAGCCAAGATGAACTATATTGGTGTTTGAGGATTGGCATAGTGCATTAATCCCTGATTGTAGTGGTTTTTGGGAGAGTTATATTCCTCTCATTGTGTAATCCATGAATTTTAGTTATTTGTCACTAATTTCTATAGATATATATGAGGCCAAGATGGTGGGTAGTTATGTTCACCCCTATCTTGGTTAGAGGAAAAATAGGTAGCTCAACTCGGTAATAGTTTCATTCTGGATACATCAGAGTAGGTTTAACTTATTATGAAGAGAATGAATATATCCCATTGTAGATATAAATCATATGATTATTACATTGAAATCCTTTAGAGTTCGAAGTAATGGATTGTATTTTTTATGAGTATTAACTAAACTAGGGATTATATTCATAGAGAGGAACAAGAATATTCTTACACACTTTTTCATTTTTTTTTGAGATCTAGGGAGGGTTTTTAGGTATAATATTGGTTACTTTTACATTAGTGGAATCATTTCATTCAAGAAATATTCCACATTTCATATCATATTGATTATAATTCCAACCCGTCTCACAGTTTTGATCCTAAGGTTGTTTAATTATAGGATGGTTATTCATTTAAATATTATCCCATATGTATTATTCACTGGATTAAAAAATAAAATTGATTCATCTATATACATTTAATATCGGTGTTTTGGAAGCCTTTATGGGTACAAAATTATACATGGTAGTGTGAGGTCGACATATGTTCTCAGTGGTCAGAGCTGTTCCCATATAGCATTTCCTCACCATTGGAAGGAAAATTTAGGGATAAATTTCATTCAAATGGGAGACTATATAAAATTAATTTTTAAATGAGGTATGAATACATAAATTTATGGTTTAAATGAAATTTTACCTTTTATGGAGGATTAGTGATATCATGGATGATCTTATGGTTTTGAGGATTTTTTAGAGCTCCTAAGAATATATTTTTGAAATGTAACCTGGGTAAAAAGATTATGATAAACTATATGGCCATGTAATCATGTTTTTAGTAACATTGAGAGGGATAAAGAGTGGTCTTCAGTAGGTTTCCCCATGTTAGTAGACAATGAATCTTAAGGTCCAAACCCATATTGGGGTACCTGTTATTTCTTCTTGGTCACAGAGTACAATTTGAGAATGATTATTCAAACCATGTGCATGAAATTGTGTGGGGTCCCTCTTTATATAGTAGGACATGAATGGTTGGTGATTTTTTTGAAAAACCATATGACCAAACCATGTGACCCATAATTTGTTGGTAAAATTTTGTTTCTTCCATTAAAATTTATTAAAAACTAATTATTTTTCCAACATTCTCATTTACCCCAAGCGTGGGACATTCTCACCTATTTGAACTCTTGTCTCCATCTTCTTGTATTTATTGACTACTACTTATTTGGAGTTCATATTTTAGAACAACTGGTCTCATTATATACCTCCACGTATTCTATTAAATTGTTACGATCATTTCACAATTATTCTTTTTTCCACTTGCACAATTTTGGGGTGAGATATTACGACCTAATTCCCTGGCATTGATTTATTATACTATTTTATACTGATCATGGAAAAAAAGGATGATACATGATTATTTCTCTACTTATGTCCTATGGTAGGTTTCCTAGTATTTATCCCTCAATGTTTCGGTGTTTTATAATATGTTCCATTGTTCCACATACCAATTCGCTTGTGTGTTACCCCCAAAATATAATCCACATTAAATTGGATTCCTTAATTGAGAAACATGGGACATTTTTAGGTACCTATGAATTATGGACACCCCTTGTAGTATGCAGATCTTTTTACCAATGTGGATATAAATGATTAAATAGTCAAACCATCTTCTAATTTTTTTCAAATTAAATCTATATGTTCTGAAATAAATGAATAGGATTATAATTGTTGTATATCATAGCTAACATAGATAACAAATAAAGATGAATTGAATAGAGGTGAATGGTATAGCCATGCCACATAATTAAATGTAATAATTGTTTTACAGTTATTATTATTAAATGTTAATGAGATATGAACTATGAATTATCTCATATTAAATTCAATGTTTACTTATCACTGATGATGTATGGGAATCATTTCCCTTGTTAGTTATGGTAAATGGGCATGGTGCCCCATTTTGAAGTTATATGTATATAGGAATTGTATCACATTTAAAATGTGATATAAACATGGAATTTCATTATAATTGTTTTGGGTATGAAATCTCATTATAACTATGATACGTTCATGGAGTCCCTTTATAAATGTGATAAGGGTATGGAGTCCCTTTATTCATGTGAAGTGAAAATGGAATCCCTTAATAAATGTTATATGGGAATGGAATCCATTTATAATTGGGATATGATTATAGTGGGCCTTTATAAATTTGATACTATAATGAAATCCCATTATATAAGTGATACGGGCATGTAAAACCTATCTAAATGTGATATGGGAATGATAGATCTTATTGTGGTAATAGGCATGGATACCCTAACTGATATTATACTGGCACGGAGACCCTATATTGTGATAATGGGCACAGAGTCATGTATTATTATCATAATAAGATTTTAATCACTTGATTATTGTTTAGGGATATTCTAGGATGCGCCGAAGAAGGTAGTGTTGTCCGAGTTTCCCTTAGGAAGTATATCTGACCCATTTATTGTTAAAATCACTACATTAAATTATTATTTCTAAAGACTATCATGTCATATACATATAATAGATATTTATAAAAGATGTTTTTGGTGGCCTAAATAGTATATCCCACACATAATCCGGTCCACCGATGGTACCCAAGAAGATTATATTCCTGTAGGTGTAGACAATTGGAAGTATCATCTTATTTACATATGAGTTATTACTAGACATTGGTTAGGAGATTAGTTATAGATGATCTGAATTTGGATCTTTATTCTTGGATAGATTTTTGTATTTTTGTTACTTAGGAATAAATTATACTACATTAAATTCTTTATTCAATGTATACTTGTTTTACAATTTTGTAGAGACATGACATAATCATCATTGTATATGATATAGTTTATTAATTTTGATATCACACAGTTCTGGTTATTTAAACGTGCTTCTATTATATTTTACATTAATGATATGATTTATATTTTTATCCATTTATTTCACCATTCTGCTACTCTAAATAGAGGACATAGACATACCAAGGAAACACCATGGTCCCCCATTACTATTTGGAAGCCTTTAGAATATTAGAAGGTATACTTAAGGTAATGTGGCCAACCAGCTCAGGGAACCTCTGAGTGTCACCCAAGTCTGCACATCATAGTCCACAATTAATAAAATTAATCCATTTTATAAATCATCCATGTATGTTCATTTCGAGGGAATAATTATTGATCTATAAGAAACAAGATGAATAGAGGTTTTTATATTAGAGTCCTTAATTCCAGATAAACAATTCTATTATATCATTCAAAGACAAGATTAGTAGGAGGGGGAAATACTGAGGAAGGATATAAGAGTCACAATATTTTATAGGGATTCATGTAAAAAATTAACATGTAAAAATAATCATATGTTTCTATTAAAATGGATTTAAAAAAAATAATTGATGCACAAATAGTTTGGTCCCATTGTTCAGTAAAACATGTACAAATTTTGTGAGGAATTATGCCTCTCCTTGGAACCCAAATGGGTTTTGAGTGTAGTATTTACCACAACGTGGAAGCTGTGTTGATGGATTATATATGGTGTCACATGATTCTTCACTTTTGATCATGTCGTTTGGTAATCTATGCACCTTAACTAGGATCCATTCCATAGGATACTGCCAAAAGTCACATACTTTCCTATAGGATCAACATGGTTTTTTCAAATCATGATCAAATTATAAGACATCATAATGGAATAAAATGAACTCTGAATATTGCTGTAAATCCCTGGAAATCATCCTAATAAATTCATTGTTTATGAAAAAAATAATAGATAAAATTAACTTATGAAATATATGAAAACCATGGCTATAATAATCTACCCCTATAAAAATATTTCCTCTTATAGATTTATCTTATAGATTATTGATTTAAAAACACCATTAACTATGCTAGAACATATTCATCCATCTCAAAAATCTCAACCTCGACCCATCCATGAAACAATAGTGTCTAAAAAATTGGTACCATTTTCTCTCTAATAAGAATACTTATATGGTATAAAATCCTCACAATGTATTCAATCTATGATGTGTAATGTTCCAAAACAGTGTCTTTAAATTTGATAATGTGTGTCAGATCCGATATGTACTTCAAAAGACATGGCACACAAAACACATAATTCGAACCTTCAAAGTGAGTAGATAGATCTATATTGTATGCAACTTTTCCAATCCATTTGGTGGGCTTTTAGGGTGTAATATATCGTGTGTATAGCTTTCCTTTATTATGTAATCCTAAATTTTCAAACTCTAGCATCACTCTCATAAAAATATAGAAAATTATATAAACAAACAATGGACACTTATTATTGTCAATATATAATCTCTGTGATCTATAATATGTGATCAAACTCTTTCGAATCCATTGTAAATTCTCAGAGTTCTCAGGTACCATATTGGGGTCCACAACTATTGCCTCACCTGCGTCATTCCATCAAATCAATGAACAAAATTTTACACCATAAATACCCACTTAAAGTTCTATCGGAAACAAATATTACTATCATTTTTTGGTAAACTTTTATTATTATATGAAAAAATATTTCCAAATTATATATTATATAATAACAATTGGATTCTATCATCATCCATCCATCTGGGGATGGTATGTTTTTCTTCATCTTAGCTGACTCCAAAGGCCTCCTACAAACCCTGCTAAAATTACAACTTAATACTTGTGTTTCTGTTTATTACAGTCCCCAATAGAACCCCATCATTATTCATAGTCTCACGAAAATATATCTTTTCTAGGTTATTCATTGAAAATGTATATATGATCTGTAAAAAAGTTTCCACCATAGTGTGCTAATACAAAATAACACAAACAACATAAATGATTCTTTTTATCCAATGTATTGAAATAAAAAATTCCATCATGAGGTCTTACCTTATCTAAATGAATTAAGGAAGTGGATTGATCCTTCCATGTGGAAACTAGTGCTCAACCATTATCTTCGTGTGTGTAAGAATTATAAAATAAATCTAGAAATATCCTTTATCATACCTAGCCACTGGAACTCCCACCTAAAATAATAGATCTTCAATGTCTTCCTAGAATTAACTGATCACTTTAAATAATTTAAATACCTCATCCTATATTGTCTAATAGATGAAAAAACTATAAATCATCCTTGTTCTAGGGTTATTTAATTATAGTATAATAACCAAATTGATATTTGGTTAACACCTTATAATTTTTCTCATATCACAACAAACTGTGGGTTGGATTCTAGATTATCCTTCACTTAGTTTAATAAATAATATATGATCACTAGTGTCAACCATTCCATTAATATTTTTTACTTGGAAGCATCTATCTTCCAATTGGAAAATAATATCATGAAGCCCATTTTTTTAGAAAAGAAAGCATTAAAGCGTCAATTAAGCAAAACAAATTACAAGAGTCTGAATGAGGGGATTTTACATTTGTCTCTAGAAAGAATATAAAGCAGCTCCTCATCAATAGTGGTCAAATGCACACCCGAGTCTTCAGAAATACCTTGATTGGCAAGTTTATCAGCAAGAGAGTTGGCTTCACGGTAAACATGTGTGATGATGAAGTTCCTTTAAGCAAGAGTATCAAGACATTTGATCCATTTCAATGTAAGCTTCCAGGCAAGACGGATCTGATTTTTCCAAACAGCATGGACAATAATAGAAGAATCACTTTCAAACCAGAGATCATTCCAATTTCTTTGATGAGAAATCTCCACTGCTTTAATTAATGCCATCATTTCAGATTCAATAGCAGTAGAGTGACCACAAGGACCATAGAATCCATCAATTAAATCACTCTTGTGATCACGGAAGCCCATTGTTCCTCCAATGTTGAATCATTAATATCCTAAAATACCTACATATTATGGATAAGATATTATATAATAATGTTATACGTACCGTTTTCATATAATATTTTATAAAAGAATATCATTAAGTACACTACCTAGTGCCTCTAACCCATATTTGGATGATGTTGTGAGACGATATAGTTGATTAATCTTTAATAAATTTTGAAAATAAATATCTAACATTTGATATAGTGTCACCAACACTTTAATATGTGGTCCACAAATTCCATCATTATTTTATGTTTTAGATAGTTATGTTCTTGTCCTCATATATTACATAACACATAAGTTACAACCTAATCGATTTTCATTAATACTACCCTCATACCAACTCTTGATAAATCTAAACATATAAAATTTAAAATCATTTGATCAGGAAGATTCAACATATGACCTGAACATAAAATCATTGGTGGCTCAATAAGAGACTCCTCACACTGTTCCATCCACTGAAATTATACACATTCTTCATTAATGTTTTCACATGTTTTATTAAATTAGAATTTTCTGGATAAGATGTTTATAGTACCCCATTAAACCCAAAATGCTTCTAAACTCAAACACAATTTGGGTTCATGTCCAAGACATCCCCTCTAATACATTTTTTGGGTATATTGATATGCATGTCTTAAAAACCTAGTCCCTAATAATTTAATCTTCTAAATAAAAAAACGTCAAACTTCAATAGTGTGGCATAAATATAATATGATCAATGAGAATGCATGACATTATGTAGTTGTATTCCACTATAATCTAGGTTTGGTCAGTAAATGAGGATATCATTAATGAAATTTTAGTTGAAAAAGTCAAGGTATGGGTGGATAACCTTTTTTATGATTTCCATTAAAAATACCAATAAATATATTATTCCATAATAAATTATAAAGTACATGTATAACCAATAACTACCAAGAAAATAAATCTTCTAAATTTCCTACTCTTTAACATACAACTAGGTAGGGAAATATTAGAGTGTAATATTAGTGAACCACTAGGCTCCGAATAAGTGATCAATGTGAGCACCAATTATAGAAATAGGGTAAATATTAATCATAGTGACCAAAATTATCTTCTTATGATCTATGAAGAGTTACACACTACTTTCTTCTTTGTTGGTGAACAAATTAGGTTCACACAATTATAATGTACTCAGTCTGATAAGTCTTTTATTTTCCAATAAAAAAGAGATGCATTCTCGTCTCTATTAGCTTGGTCAGTTTCACAAGATATAGGGGAATGAAAATGGATCTTTCCAAATGTAATGAGTTCTATATCAATCTCAAATCCTCTATCATAGGGAGTCCAATGATTTTACATGGTAATATTTCTTGATAAAGATCAGTAGTTCTATTAAAAGGAAAGGTAAATACCATTTATGTTGTAAAAATATTCAAAACTACAATATATATATAGTAAGTATCCTAAATGGATCATGTATATACTTACCCTACCTTTTTCTAAGCTCCCACTCCCTGGTCCTTATACACTTCATTCCATTGGGTGTTATAAATGATACATGTATGTGATAGAAAGTAATCAGGGAATAAAATTAAATCTTCTATTCTATGGTTAGAATCAAATAAAATTTCATCATCTTCATAATATAATCTTTCAAATATATTGATAAAAAATGAATATAGCACACTCTTGATATCATATAGGATGGAAAAAGTTCTTTCTTAATGGTGTGTCAATGGAATTACACTCAAAAGACAATATAACTATTATGCCAGCTCTAGTAACATCATCATTAGTGTTTATAGAATATGATGTATTGGAATAAAACAGTTCACAATGTATTAGTGATCAAGAACACATTTATAATAGTATATTGTCCCTTACCACTGTCTTCTGAAACATGATTCACTATATACACTCTTCTTACCATTAATCGACATTCCATACACTGAGGTGCATGATTCACCTTAGTCTTCTTTATCAAATCCAACAATTGTGGAACCGAACTATATCACTGGGTAATACCCGATGATATCCCTACACCTATGAAAAAATCTAACCTTAATTATAAAGAAAATAACTTACGGAAATACCAAAACATTTCACACTAATAAAATATAGTCTAATATTCAAGGAGGAACCTACAATAATTTTAAATTCATCTATTGTTAAGGTATTATGGAAATCCTCCCATGGAGGTTGAGAAATCTGTACTACTCTACACATACCTACCAGTACCCATCTACAAATCCTTGGTCTTCCTCTTCCTTTTACTATAAATGAAGTTAACTACAACAGTTCAAGGTTCATCGGCCTCAGTACTGAGAGGTATAATAAGACCAATATACTGATTATATTTTGATCCCTTCCCAATTGTTATGTCCTTATGAAAAATCACAAGGAATTTCATTAAGATGAAACTCATAACCGAACATATGATATTTATAGAATAATGATCTCAAAATTATAATACCTTTGTTCTTTATATTAGGCTATGAGTGGAGAAAAAATTAACTAGTTTCATTAAAAGAGTAAAGCACATGTATACAAACCAAGATCCCTTATTAACATCTATAAATTCCAACGCAGAATCTAGCTTCATCATTTCTAGATATAATCCCCCAATGAACAGCTATTCAATGGAATACTATAAAAAACCTCATGTCTTCTGATTTTTCCCTAACACCGCACCATCTTCGAGTAGGTACATGATGAATAAAAACTGCTAGATTTAATTATTAATCCTATAGTATCTCATACAATTCTAATATATGATCAATGATACATAAAAAGTAGAAATCATTTCTCTATTAGGATGAAAATTATTTTCCTACAATGTCCATGTTATCTATAAATGTCTTAAATAATCTATTTAAATTTCTATAGTATAGTTTCATGAGAATATTACCCCAATTTTTTATTTTATGAAATTTTTTAAAAGGTGTATTCTTGTTTCTTTCTGAATTATGTATTTCTTAATCTTTAACGAAAAATATGGATAGATTATTTTCAAATGTGTAAGGATTGAATAGAATTTTCTACCACTATGGTGAATCAATTATATAAATATTACACTAAAATTTTTCAAGGTTAATTTCAATGAAAACATTTTCATTAATATTTAGGATATTTTTATATTTTTTAAAAATGATTTTTCCAAATAAAATTATATTCTCGTAAAAAAATTAATTATATTTCTATAAAATATCTATTCATCAATGAAAAAACATTTGGAGTTTCTTATGTTTTATTTGGGATTTGACATATTGGTACCATCCTTATTCATTACATTGATGGTTAATGATTATAATTATGATTATTAAAGGATTATGAAACTCATTATTTATTCCTTAGTTTAATCTGTGATAGATTAATGAAATGTTTATGAAACCCGATTTATTTTCACGAGATATAACATGATTACATAATACATGTTTAATGATTAATGGTTCAAAAAATATACGGGTTGTGATGTGCGGGACTTATATCTCCCTCCAATTAATTGGGTAGATATTGATATCTCATGAGATAATTATGGGAAATAAGATGATTTTCTTTACAAACAATTATTAATAGTCCAATGTGGTTGATCTAATATGAGAAAAAATCCATGTTCGTGATATAATATGGGAAATTAGTGATGAAAACTAGTCTATTATGTTTTGGGATATAGGTAGTGTTTCTGGATCCAATATGATTTAATCATATCAGTCGTTAACATTAACATATGAAATGGTTTCCATACATATAATTATACCACACTTATATGAAATGAACATAGAGTTCATGATATATTTATGATTATCAAAAAATATAATTAGGAATTTATTTATAATGATTATTCCATGAATCAGGTTTATAATATTTGATGTACTGGGTATAAATCATTTTTTTTCTGGTCTTCATCACAAACCCTTATTCTTATCTTATGTCTTCTTATGAACATTGGTATATATCTCCAATGTTTTTATTATTAGTAATCATCAATGATCAACCATTATTATGTTTCCTTTCCATGATTTAGGATGAAAAGATTAATTATAGTATGTATAAGAATTTTACTAAATGGGATGATGTGAATTGGATATGTTGAAGATCAATAATAATATAACGCAATTTTCTACCAAGTGTCCCAAGTCACACAACCTTTATAGTCATTGGGAATGTATTATTCAAATTTATTTAGTATTCATTCAAAAAATGAAATATTATGGAATGGAAATTCTAGGTTTATACAGATTTTTTTAGATGAATGGTTTACCTAAACATTAGAACTGGGATAAAAAACAGTGATGAGAACCACATGGGTAATTATAAGGATATAAATAAGTATTATAAAATATCCAGGGATATTTTGAAAGATAGATCGAGTGGTTTACATGAAACTACTTCCCTGTAAAGACACTAGAAGTGGATGTGGCTCAATAATAGTGGTATATTTTGGTAATAACTCTAAAAAAGATGTATTTGGATTTGAATTGATATTTTCTAAATGCCTAACAAAAGGAATTCTGAACAGCTTTATTCGCACCACCGAGTGATATGTTTTGTAATTCATAAACAATTAATAATGTATCATGCATGAGGTTAATAGATATTAGTCATGGATAACCATGGTAACACCCTAGGTGTTAAATATTTAAAAGCAGTAGTCTAGGATTAGATATTCCATAAATGAATTTCATGATTATTTGGTATCCCGCTAGGATTATTTTTGTATAAACTATGAAATTTTTTTTTAGTTAATGGAAGGAACACAAATGTACACGATAAATGATGAATGGCATAAAAAAATCTTCAAAGAAAATAATCATTATGGGATCAAAAATAAAAAATATAATTGTTTTAATAACCTGACTTCCTTATGTTATGAATTATGTTGAACTTTCAAATGAAAAAGGGAGGTAATAATGTTCTATTGATTCATTCATGAAGAAATATTCACCATCATTAAGATGTTCCACTAATCCACTAATCACTTATCAATGGTTATTTACCACTGAAAATATATTTCATGTTATCCATTTTAATAAGCTTGAAAATTATTTTGGGATGTATATCATTTCAAATATGAATTAGATTAGTGGTGGAATATTATCAATAGCATCCTGGAACATAGGGAAATTATCTCCATATGGTGATATGTGTTTAGGATCGTGATTCTCAATAAATATATTCCTAATATAATAGAAAACCATGAATTAATTACATGACTTGAAGTAGAAAGGAAATTAATTGATTGGTTCTTATGAGGAAATTCATATAATACTTTTGAAGCAAACTTTTGGTATTATTATCAAACATGAAATAACAGTTCATTGATTCTTTTATGATCGAAAACCTTGTCTTAAAAAGGAATTATATTTAAATGACTTTAGTTTCAATGGATAAATCATTAGATTCTCACTCAATGTAAAATTTTATGTTTATGATTCTTATCATTCACATTGTTCTAATAGGAAATGGATGATCATGTATCATGAAAACTCAAATAAAACACATTTTTGGATGATATTTCCACCATCTAAATGAAACAAATATGGGATATAACGTCAAGGGATATCCTTGAATATTTTAACGAGGATATTTAAATGATTAAGGGTGATTCATAAATCCATTTAATATTGAATGGAAATTAAGAGGCCAATAATTATGATGGAATATATAGAGGCATCCACTAAATCCCCTCAAACTCTAATTCTTCAAATTCAAAGAGTTTGGTGATTATGCTAACTAGAGGTCAAATATAAAGGTTAATGATTATTATTGATTTTAAAATCCTCTTAGTTTGAGAGACACATGGAAATATCATTTGATCAATATTTTTTATAAGGGGAATGACAATGATTTGGTGAAAGGTAAACTTGTCGTACACTTTATAAATTTTAATTCCTTATTTTACTATAGATCAACCAATTATGTTATGTCTATATAATTTTATAAGTGTATCAAAATTAAACCCTGAAGATTATATTTTGATTTAGTGTTGAAATATGCTAATACTACATTGATTTCATCTTACATATATTATTCTTGTTAGGTTGATTTTTTTGGGAATATAATTCTTATTTATCTTTTCATTATACATTTTTTGAATTTTATGTTATCATAGGAATGGATTGGATTTTTTTAAAAAAGGCCACACCAATTAACATAGAATATAAGTAATGTTTCATATTAACAACCAAAATATGATCGTGTATCAATTTATTTATCAATATTAACATCTCATGGAGAAAAAATCCACTATGTTTATTGATTAATATTCAAAAGTGGTGTTTGTCTCAAGTGGTTGGGGGAAAATAGAATATCAATGATATACCTACTTAGAGGGAAGTTATTTTTTTATTTCTATAATAATTTCCTATTATTTTTTAAAATCATGAAGTTTAGATTTATATAGAACGCATACATAGTGCCACACCGATATCAAAGACTCCATATAAAATTTTATTGATTGAGATGTAGGAGTTTAAGAAGCAACTCTAGAAAATTTTTAACAAAATATTCATTAATCGTAGTGCGTCACCTTGCAGAGAAACCATTTTTTAAGAAAAAATATGTATTGTTGTGACTCTGAATTTGTTATTAATAAATAAACCTAATTTAATTAATGATATATCACCAACTACCCTATTTTTATGGGTTGTTTATCTAAATTCTTGGAGCTCAATAATTTTCAAATATTGACCTTCGTTTATGATATCACTATTTTAGGGTCAAGAATATTGATTCACCTAGGAAATTATTCCCTAAAATGTATAGAAACTATGAATATATAGTGATCCTAATAAGTCTTATTAATTTCCCCCTCTATCATCATAGATTGAATGAATAGATGATTTATAGATTACCTTGACCAATTTTTGTGGTCTTTATAGAATGAAAAAATATATATTCAATGTGAAATGTATTAGATAAATCTAATTTTTATATTATTCTTAAGACCATAACGAAGGATATGCTAGAATAAGAGGTTACAAAGTATGAATTTTGGCAACAAAAACAATCATATTTTGAATATATAATCTATTTTGAGGGTATATAGGTGGATCCGTCAATGATGAAGAATATTGAATTTTGGAAGAAACTAACCATTGTGACTAATATCAATAAAATTCATGGTTCGTAGGATACTATATATCCTCTGTGGAAAATTTCTCAGAAAACTCCAATCCAAATTATATGTTAACTATAAAGTGGTAAAGATTATCTATATAGATGATTATTAAGAAAATATAAATAACTAATGAGTAGGTCAGTCAGTGCACCTATGTTCATAGTTCCCTTAAGTAGAGAAGGTTTTTAATCCATAGAGACAAATAAAATAAAGGATTGGGATGATTTCAGATGAAAAATATTATGGTGATAGATTATTCCTCAGGTAAATTAATTTTCAATTAATAAATTTACCAACTCGTAATTTAGTGTTAGAAGTGATAATGATTTAATTTGAGGTATGGTTCAATTATTGTTATATATACTGATAATGAAAGTTCAAAGTGTATATTCATATAGATGTAGTTGAAAATTATCCTGAGATGATGGTTGGATCTTACTAATGTATATAACTTATCAATTTATTATCACCATTATAAGGAGAAAAATAAGATGATTCTCTGAGTCGAAATGATCATGCAAGCCTATCAATGATGGTCATAAAAAGGATCCAAAATTCCTAGATTTTTAAATGTTTGATGTGGAAGAATTTATGGAAGGGAAGAAATCTTATTATTCTCACATGAGTGTTCATCCATCTGCCCATGTTATGACTAAAGAGGAATACAAGGATGATGTATAGATTACTAAGATGACTATAAAGTTTCTTAAATTTAACCTTAAATATAATGAAATGATAACACTCAGAAAATATTCATGTTTTCTATATACATCAAATTTAAATATGGATATGGTTGAGTAAGCACATAGTTGTTCATTTCATATTTATCATGTACGTACAAAGATGTATAATGATTTGAAAGAGTATTTCTAGTGAGATATAATCAATATATATATTTTTGTGTCTGTATCTCAATGCTAAGTATGTACGTGGATGATGGTTGAGGGATAAAAGTATAATGGAATGTTTCAAACATTACCTATAACAAAATTAAAATGGGAAAACATTTCCATTGATTTTGTTGTCAGACTCCAAAAAAAATCTACTGTGAACATTTCTATATGGGATTCATTCGATCAAACAACAAAGTATTCACAATAAATTGGAATCATAGAATATTTATATATTCATGATATTTCCATGATATAATTTTTGTATGTTTTATTGATACAAGGAGTATCCCATGCTTTGTATCTTCCCAGGATCTAAGGATCACCTAAATATTCGGGTGAATCCTTTTGAAAGAACATTATATTGAGTTGTGTTTAAATATGATATATCATCCTCAGATATATTTTAAGTTTGAGATAACCATTCAAACCTTATATTAAATGATGAAATATTAATTGATGGATTTCTTAGATGGTTGGGAGAAACACATTCACCTAGTTGATATTTCTTCTAACAATCGCATTCACTCAAGAATTTACATGGATCCTTATAAATACCTATATTTGAATTAGTTTATAAATATAGTGATTTGGGATTTTTTAGGAGAAATAATTCTATTGGTAATAGATATAATTGAATAATTGGATGATAAGGTTAGATCCATGATATAATTCATATGGGAATTATATTTTCAATAGAATTGTTATGTTAAATATCATCGATCTGGTCTAAAAATATGAGGCTGGTGAGAATGTGTTTCTATTTATTTTCTCATGTAATAATGTATTGATACTTTGAATGAAAAGAAATTTTTTCCCCTATATATATTTTCCCTTTTTAGATTATTGACCTAGTAGGGAATGTTCTTTATCACTGATTTATTCCATTGGACCTCTCTCAAATACACAATGTGTTCCATATATCTGTCATGAACTACCCCATAAATGATCCTACACATGTTCTAATATCAGATGTGAGGCTGCTAGATAATGATAATTTCTATAAATAATAACATGCATACATTCTGTATAATATAGATAAACATATAAAAAATAAGACAATTTGAATACTAAATGTATTTTTGAAAAAAAAAACAACATAAGAAATCTACATGGGTACCAATAGATATGATGAGGCAGATGTGTCCTCAATTTCCTATATCCGGGTGATTATGTTTGAGGGAGAATTTGATTTTATTTGGGATAAAATGTAAATCCAAAAGAAATTATAAAATATACTTTTTCAATTATATTTACATTCATTGATTTCTTGTGATAGAGACAATTCCTTATTTTAATAAACCCTGATATACTATTGATATTATTATTTATAAATTACCAATATAACATAGTAGTTGGACTTGAATTTATGAATAGTAATAAGGATATTCTGAAAATTATTTATAATGGTTTCAAATAATTAAAACATATTGAAAAAGGTACTTTATTTTTACTAAAGTCATTATATTCCCCAAAATGCATTTTTCTCAGAAAATGTTTTTATTTCATTTTGTTATAATTTGTAAATGGTTTTTTCATTCAATTATAAAAAAATCAAAATAAAGTCATTTTTTAAATCTACATGTAAATATTTTAAGCAACTGAATATTTGATAATTCTATAAAAAGATTAAATTTTCGATCAATAGTAAAGAAACAATGATTATTATAAAAAGCATACTTTTTTACATAATGAATTTAAAACATCCAATTTAAATTAAAATGTTTTTAAAATAAATATTTTAAAATTTATATATTTATTAATATAATATAGGTTAATTAAATAAATTTAATATTATACTTTTTATGTTATGATTTCTATACTTATTAAACTAATTTCTTTGGAAGTCCATGTTTTCATAACGTCTATGGGGTTAATTTTATGTTTAATTATATGACATATGAGATTTATTTTTTTGTTAAAATTTATTCCACATGTTCAATATGACTAATTTATATTTTAAAACAAATTTAACTAATTTATGGGTCATAATTAATATTAAAAACCGTAACCACTAATTTTTATAGTTAAGGTTAAAACAGGTTTATAGAGAGGTTAAACAAAAATGATAAGAGTTAAAATGACATAAATCATTTCCAATTCTAATTATAGAGAAATTTTTAGAAATTTTTGCATATATGGATTGATAATGATAAATTTTATTTCCTTTTGACTTCTATAAAATGAGGGTATACCTTATTCCATTCAAAAACATCAATGTTTGTCCTCTCCCCCACTAAAAAACGGTTTCCCCTCTATTCTCTATTACACACATCAAAAAATGTTTATTTAGGATAATGAAAAAAATATATAACATATATAATTCCATCACCATATCATAGATTCCTTTTTATTATTTTAAGCCCTCCTCGGATTTTGTTTTGGTGCAAACCTAAAATGCTAATATGAGGAAGAGGTACTGTTCTTAATAGAGAATTTTTGTTTTACTTCTCCTTCAACCAGACATAAAAAAAATCTAATTATGCTGATATAATAACATAATTGTATACTATATACATATTTTTTTATATTAACGAAATAAATCATATATATTTCATCTTCCATCAAATGGGAAATGAATGTCTTGATCATGTGTATGTCAACCTACCTCTACACAAACTGAATTAATTAATTTTTCATAATAGCTTCTATAGGATATAAATAATTATGTATTTAGAATATTTATATTAGTTTAATTACAAAACAATAAATTTTTAATTATAATATCACTACTACTTTATTATGTTTAAATCCATTGGAAAACGAAATAATTGTCCATGGAATGTGTGTGGAATACCGCTTCCACAAAACTATGTGATTCATTTTTTATTTTTTTTTAAATTTATTGTAATATGAAAATATGTAATAAATTTATAATTTTTAAATGATATTTAAATTATTATTTAAATTTTAATTATAATTTAATTTTATCTCATTCCATCCATCGTGATAATTGAAATAAAATTTATGAATATTTACAGCATGCCATATCTGTGAACGATGTAATTCATTTTATATTTATTTACATAATGGAATAGAAAAAATACATATATAATGAATATATCTGATATTTAATTCATATGTAGAATTATAAATGTGATGATACAGTGATAAATATAAAATTAAATAAAATATCAAACCAAAACCTACATGAAAAACATAGAATTTACTTCCTGAAATGTGATTTGGACACGTAATTTTTAATAAATGGGTAATGAATGGTCATATTTAAATAATATATCATATTATATATATGATTTTGGTTTGATAATTTATTTATAACAAACTTATAATTATTATACAACATTTTTCAATGTTTATGAAGAAATTCTAGACTTGTGATAAGTGAATTTGGTCCCACTTTTATTTCTAGAAGACACATATCATATTCAACACTTGTTTCATTTATATGGTGAATATATATAGTCTATGAATGTATTTTTTTTAATATTACTAAAATAGAAGATATTTTCATATCCATGTAACGTTCACTATTCCACATGAATTATGATTCAAAATCTAGCACTCTATCAAATGTTTTATTTTACAGTCTCATTGTTTATCATTATTGTTTGTGATTATGATTCAAATGATTAAATATTATGATATATATCTAAAAAAACTAATTTATTTAACTCTCATTTAATTATTTATTTATAATACCTGTTTTCCATTAATTTTCATCTCTTTATAGACTAAATAGGTTATAAAAATGTCATTTTAATAAAAATGAACTTTATTTTTCTCTTATGTCAAAACTACATTTTAATTAAGGTCCATGTATTCTAAATATATTTTAAATATAATTTTATCATGTATAAAATTAATTTTTATGGATATTTTTATGGTTATTTAAATTTTTAAAAAATTGTTATAAAAGAATTGTTTTTATTTTACAAATGTGGTAATACTACATTTTATGAAAAATTTGAAAGGAATAATTGGTTTAACATGTATAGATTGAATAGAATTATCCACAATCATGAATAATCAATTTCATGAAGCATCCTTTACATGTATTCATACATATTTTCAAAGAAACTTCCTTCTTTAAAATTTTGAATGTTTTTATATTTTAAAAAATTATTTCCATTTTAAATATATATTTTCCTGAAGATTCTTTTAATTAAAATTTTCTAGACTTTAAATTAAAAAACAATATTTAGTGTTACATATTTTATACTGTGGATATGATCCAATACTACCATCATTGATATTCGTATGGAAATATTATTTTATTATTCTAATGATGCAGTTATTAGGAAATACATTTTCTGTTTCAGCATCCATGCTATGATGGATTGGTGAAATGTTTACAAAATCCTATTTATTAGAAAAGGTTATGATATAATGAAATGATGCATGGTTAATGATTTCATGACATATAAATGTATGGATTATATGATGTTTGGGACATATATATCCCACTAATTAATTAGTTGAAGTTTATCTCTCGTTATATAATTTTGGGAAACTAGATGATCCAATTGATACAAAATATAAAATAGGACAATGTGCATGATTCACTATGGGAAATAAGTTAGTATGTTTGATCCCATATGGGATAAAAATCCAGATCAGTTATGTCATGTCACACAAGTAGGGATTCCTTATCAACTATGATGTGATTTTATCCAAATTTAACCATGAAATATGAAAATGAATATATACTTATTGAGATGTCACAATTATATGACATTAAATTATGGTTTATGATCGATTTATGATGATTTACCAACCTTATGATATATTTCATTGATATTATAATGTTTTATGTGATTAATCATGTTTATAATCATGGATATATTGGTTATGAACATCATAAGATATGTTTATGATCAAATACCTTCCTCCCCCAATGGCCCAAAGGCCTTCAATTTTTACTGATTTTTTATAATCCACCATCCAAGGGGTGAGGAGAAACCCTTACAAGGCCTGTAGGCATAAGTATTACATGTCTCGTACGCCTTAGAGGAATTCATTGCCCATAGGCTTCAAACATTACATAAAAACCAGACTAACTAATTGGCACTACTCCTCCGTAGTATATTCAACATGAAATCAGCTCTCCACCTTCGCACGGATGTTGGTCTAGGATTTCCCATGCATGAACACACTTTTCCCGATGGCAGTTGTCATACCCTCTCAATCTGGCAATCCATTTAGCATCTACTATGGTGAAATGTCCTTTCTCATCCTCTTTTCAGAGCTTGATCCTTGTATGTTGTCCGGTTTGTATCAACAATTAAGGTGGCATGAAGGCCTTGAGCTAGCCCGAAGGCCTTACTAAACTAAATGCATGGGTGTCCAGAACAACTTAAAGGACTCAAGGACCAAATCGGCGGCCCGAAGGCCCAAACGGAGGAAGAGTTTTAGATGCTATAGTGCAAAACAGTACCTACTTCAATACCCACTACAACACTGCTACAATACTGCTACAATAACCTAAAATATTCGTCTTCCTGGATTTGATCCCAGGTTGCTTGGATATCTACCATAATTACCATTACTGGGTATTTGAGCTCACACATTCATATATTTCCATTCACCTGATTTGGAAAAAATAATTATGTATGATATATATAGGATATATTCTAAAATAGAAGATATTTATAGAAGATGATGAAGGTAATTCATAGAATAATAATATTCTGTATCTAGTATCCAAATACATTAAACCTTTATTATCCCAAGTAGGTATTTTCAATATTTGATGAATATTCATATGAAAATATGAAATATGTATTTATGAAAAGATGGGGTATCTATCAAGACACCCACTATGTGGTGACATTTGAAAATTATTTTCGGATATTTACTACATTCCTCCAACTGTAAAAAAAAATACTATAAGGATTCACTATGTAATGAATAATATATTATAGTCTTTATAATACAATGAGATCATCAAATCCACAACTATTTCTATAAAATTTTGTTCAAAAATAATTTAATACTCTCTCTCACTATTTTGGAGTCTGTAGATTTGGTCGTACTGTATATTTCTCTTGAGAGTGAAAATAATGACGAAGTTAAACATATAGGGTAACATATTATAATCCCCTATCATATCCTGAAATCTCAAAAAATCATTTAAACGAATAATAAACACAGTAGTTTATTAAACAGGAATCACAGAGCATTAAGTGAAATTAGATATACTATAAAAATATTACTATTTGAATGTGGCCATTGTAAACTATACATGAAAATGGAAGTATGAATAGTAATAAAAACATTTATATATATATAAATGTTATGTAATGTAAATGTGTTGTTTAATTCATAATAAATATATACATATGTTACAGTAAATTCATTTTCTTCTTAAAAAATCTGTTTTTTTAGAAATTATTTTTATTGTTTATCATGAATTGAAAATATAATAAATTTATAAAAAATTATAGAAACATTAATTTAGTAAATGAATAAAATTATCTAAATTATCATTAAAATATTAACATCGAGTTTATTTCTATTTTTTTTAACAGAATTTTTTTTAGTGAATACTGAAAAATATCGATATTTTTTAAAATGTACATTATTTTCAGAAAATAATTAAATTTAAACGTCTCAATATATTATATTATATTAATGTATTCTTATTTTAGTTATAAATAATAATATTAAATAATCATAAATCATAATAATGTATGATTTTGAATTAATTCATATTTTTTTTATATAAATGATTCTTTTTAAAACTATTTTTCATTACGTTTTATTAATTTATATTAAACTTTATATCCACCATTTATAGAAATATGATATTTTAAAATATAATAAATATTTAAAATAATGTGGTAGAAAATTTTATATTAGGAATATTTTTTTCACATCTTGAACAATGATCATTTTATTAATTTTACACAAGAAAAATGGTAAATTAAGTAGTAATGTTTAAAAGTAAGGTCATATTGATTTAAAATAATAACTATTAAATTACTTATATCTATTTTATGAGTTTAGTTTGACTTTCATCATCTAATATATTAATATATGGAAAACTGGTGCCACTTATTTTATAATGAAAAATATATTATTTTATGTTTTGAATAAATACAAAAGCTCACTATCATTTTTTAATTTATCGATCATATTATCATTAGAATTAAAAAAATAGTTATAAATGATTATTTTGAATATTAATACTCTATTTTATGTTATTAATTTATTTCTAATTTTTATACATTTTATTATTTCATATAGTTCTTACCGAATGCAAACACAGTGGTTTCTAAAATAGTAGAAAAATATAGTAAATGATTTTATAAAAATAAAAAATATGTTTTGAATGGTTTATTTTTTTACCCAATAGTTATTATTCATAATAAGAAATATTAATGTTAAGAGTTTATATTCTAAATTAATTTATTCCTAGATTTAATTATGGTCAAATTAAATTAATAGTTCTATAAATTTTATTAATAATATTTTATATTTAACAATATTTTATTAAATGATTTAAAAATTGAAAACATTCAAAAAAGACATGTCTAAAAATATGATACACTTTAAAATTTCACCCAAAACATTATAAATTTCAATTTATGTTCACATATAAATTGTATTACATTTTAATAAAATAAATTTATATTTGGAATAATTTTAAATAATGATGAAATTAATTATATTTATAAAAAATTGCAATTCCATGTGTGTCCACTCCTAACTTATAAAAGGTTACCTACTATCCTCCTAATTTTTAAAATGTTTTTTCCTTTTATCTCAACCAATACCTACTCTAATAATTTCTTAGCTTCCATCCATTATTCCTTTTCCTCATAGTCCTTCCATAAGACAACCTTATGGAGGCTTAATGTGTAAACCAAAGTGGGTATTTCAAAAAAGAGGTAATCGTCCTTCCCAACCCATATTATGATTATTTTTTCTGATACATCCACTAAATATGTTCTATCTATACTAAAATAATGTATCAAGTATCATAAATATACTTATATGTTATTATTATTATGGGGTAACTATTTTTAAACCACATATCCATTAAATGGTAAATGAAAGTGTCTGTCATACGTATGTTTTGTCCACCACATCCATATAGAGGGATTATTTATTTTCCATAGAAATCATTCATGATTTTTTGTTATGAATGAATTAATATCTATATATTACATTTTTTATATAATTGTTATTCGATAACTATAAAATATCATATACTACAGTGTTGTCCAACCTATTTGGAAACAATAATGACACTTATGCATATGTCCAGACTACCACCCCAACCAATATGATTGGATTCATTTATTATTTATGATTTATACAGATTTTAATGAGGACAGATTTAAAAATGTATATTATATTTAATAAAAAATAATGATTATGGAAAATTGATTTATTAGTTACCTCAAATTATTTCAATTAGTTTTAATGTAGAGGAATCACTTGCGCGTGCGTACAAATAACCATCTATCTGAAGGGGAGGAATTCCTTTTTAATAACCACATAATATGAATGGTTATAAAATTGTAAATAATTTTTAAAAATAGGAAACATAAAATTTATTATGGTACTAGATATCATTGAAAAATAATCAATCATCATGTACCAAAACTACCAAACTGAAACATAAATGAAAAAAATGGGTAACAATCGAAAATGAATATTTAAATTGGGATTTTATACTAAATGGGTGTTTAAATTTTAAAAATTTAATATATATGATATTATGTTTATTTATATTTTCAATTAATAAATGGTTATAAATTAAAATTAATTATACATATGGTTAAAATATCTTCTGATAAAAGTCGAACTTGAGGTAAGGGTTTCTCTTCCCACATTATATTCTTTGAGACATATATCAAATACACATGTTGTTTCTTTTGAGTAGGGCTTTTCATACCCTTTTTATGTTTTATATTATTAATACCATTTTATTCATTGTATTTATTGTAAAATTTGTTGATAAATCATTACTAGGGGTTTTGATTCAAATATTTCAATGACATTGAGAGTTTTTAAGTTATAATCACAATTTTTTCTAGGATTACCATGGTCATAAATCTATTAATAAAATAATATGATCTATGGAATATATATATTATACTTTTTCTTTTCAAACATTTATTCATATAAATTAGACGTGTTTTTTTTCTTTTTACACTCTCTAGGTATTCAAAATTCTGAGTGAATTTTTTTAATGAAAATTGATTTTATTTTTTTACTGGGTCACGCTTTTTTACCACAATGTAAATTTTTTAGAATGATTTGAATAATTATTTTAGTATTATACAATAACTTATAAATTAATTTTTTACCAATTTTGTAATTTCAACAAAAAATATTAAATTATTTTTCTTTTTAATTTATGATTTTGATAATTTTTACCAATAGTTTGAACATAATATTTAATTTTACATTTACCACACAAATGGTAATTACTAATATCATGGATATTTTTTATTATAAGATTAATTTTCAATTCTCCATGTTTCCTTTTAGTGATTGTTTTTACTAGTATTCTATAGAATTTTATAATTTAAATATGCTCTTTCCGAATGAAATGGTCATTTTACCCAAGAAATATTACAATGATGTTTTATAATTATTTTTAATGATATTAAAATACTTTGATGAATATTATGAATTAATATTGATATAAACTAATGGTACGGGATATTCTCAAGACATTAACACATGAAATTAAATTATTTCAAACAAAACAAAACCAATAAATATAAACCATGGATCGAGGGGCCAAGAGTCCTTGGAAGACTAGGTCCAAAAAACAATATGATTAAAAAATAAAAATAACAAATTTAATATAAATAAATAGATCTTAAATCCATTTTTGCTCAAAGAACTATATAATATAACCTGGGGAATTATAAAGAAAAATTTGCAATATATAACTCCCAGTAAGGGAATAATAATCATAATGAAGCATATCATATGGTTAAAAGGGAACAACAAGATATAAATAATGAAAAGTATCATTGATATTTATATGATAGTATAAAATAAATAAAATTTATTAATATGATCATGTAGAAAAGAAATTTTGTTAAAACATAAATCCTGAAATATTCTTGGGTTAAGGAAAATAACTAATACGACCTCAAATGTTTTGTAGAGTCCATTTGTTGATTAGGTTTACCCCCTAATATCCTATATATTGTCTCATGAGAGATAAAAATTACCAAATTTATTGGATTTTAATATGGCATAACACGTCATAACATGTACATGAATATATGATCCACATAATTAATCAACCTTAAGGTAAAAACATAAAATCACCCATGGCATGAAAGGGGCAAATAATTTCTTATAGAAAAACCAAATGGTGTAACAAAATGGTTTCCACAATATAATAGATAAAAACAACTTTGGATGTTTATAGAAGACAAAATACCTCATTAATGAAAAATTATTTACATGTTATGTGAGTATGTAGAAAAGAGAGGATAGGTAACTTCATAAATGTACCTCATAAGAAGAGTTTTTGGGAAATTGTAAAGAATATATAAAAAGGGAAATTGGATATTAATTCCCATAGGCCATATATAATATAAAAATGGTGTTCCCTAATAAAATGGGAAATAATAAGTACCAAATATATTTTAAAACATTTTATGTATTGGTAATTGAAATGGTCTAAGAGACCGAGAAGTTCTCGTTAATTGAGATTTCCTAACGAATGAAATTGATAAGGGAACCTTTAAAACATATTTATCCCTATAAATGATAGGTGAATTAAACTAATAATAAATTTTAATAACTTATATATATAATACATGATGACTTAATAATAAATTTAGATATTTAATGTTAGGAAAAGAGATATACTGTGCAACCAAATGACAATATGGGGGATCAGAGAGACCGCTTTCCTTATTTTCCAAAATCATTATGAACATGCACATAATGACATGAATAATAAAATAAATTCATTGTTACATAATTAAAAACCTTATACTTCGTCATTTTATTTAGAAAAATTCTATTATGTTCACTTACAACCATTTAAATGATATATAAGGTCTTATTTTTCTATTTAAATGGTGTTCATTTCTTAGCCCAAGGGTGAGATCACTATAGGATAATTGTAGAGACTCCTTTAAAATAGGACACCAAAATATTATGTAAAAATCAATGATATTAGTTTCCTTCCATAAATTTTAATTTTCCCATATAACAATATGTACACAAATGTAAGGACAAATCATTAAGTAATGATTGTAATGTTATATGGCTTGCTTAGTTTTGTGATTTTACTGATAACAACAATCTACTTTTTTTATTTAATATTATATCCATATATTTATTATAAAATGTAAATAAATATATATAGTATATATATTTTTTGTCTTTTTATGAAATTATAATTGAATTAAAACCTTCCATGAAGAAGGTATTTGAAAAAAAAACTCATTATCCATAGAGGCGGTGAACGGACGTAACATGGACAATGGATTCATTTTTTGATAAAGTAGAGAATAGAAGAGGATAGGTGGTGGAAATTCCATTATAAATATGAAATCCCATTTGGTAGATTTGATATTATTTTTATTCCATCATTTAGGAATTTTTTTAAGAGAACATTGAATAAGAAAATAATTAAAAAGGTAGCTTTTGAATATTTCCTCTTAAATGTGGACGCTATTAAAAAATTATTCTTGAAAAAGGAATTAGACTTTTGACGATTCTAGTATGAATAAGAAGTTATGGATATGATTGGAAATATTATTTTATATAAATTGGAAAATATCAAAGGTTTAAATTTTGTGAGGAGAATGAGAGGTGAGCACTATTATTTATAAGGGGACGGTATGGGTGTTTTTAGAATATGATATTTATTTGTCTATTATTTTATCCAAAGACTACCAATATTGAATATTTTTTTCAATATAAGTATTAAATGGTTCATTTTTTTAAATAATCTGTGTACCCATATTCCCTTATATAAATAATCATGTATTTTTCTTATAAGGTTAAATATCATATTTCATTATTCACTAAAAATCAACAATTTTAAAAAACAACAAAAATTAACCTTATCTATTTTTTTTGAAAATTTAAAAAATGTAATATTAGGAAAACTTTTCAGACCCAAGTAAAAATTTATTATGGTCTCATATAATTATAATATTATCATAATAAATTATAAAAATAATTTATAAACAGAACTTATGAAAATAAAATTTCTTTTCAACAATATTTTTTTTAAATATAAGGAAAACATATATGATTTTTAAAGATAAAAAAAATATTTTCTAAGTTCCACAACATTTATTTATTATTATCAGGGAATAAATATATAATAATTTAATAATATACAGTAACTAAATATTTTTCTACAATTATAAAGATGATTATATATTTAAATATATTATGTTACTATTCATAATGGTCAAATTACTATTATAACAGTAAAATTAATATTCTAATGGAATGATTTTTTTACATTCATATAGGTTCTGTAATTTTTATAAAAACCTCATGTTCTAATATTTTTTCATTAAATTATTTTTTATAACTCTAGTTTATATTTATATTTATAATCGTATTCAATATAAATATTTCATTACTAATATTCAAATTCATTTATACTGGGTAAATCTTGAGTGTGGTTATTCTAGAGGATTGAGCGTAACAAATATATCTTATTTTTGTTATATGTTTTTCTATTTCTAACACCATTTTTAATATTTTCAATTATTATAATGATATTTATTTTATAAATGTAATTTTAAAATTAATATAATTCGATTTTTTGTTTCTAACTTCTAGTGAATGTTTCTTATATAATAATAAATTAAAAATAGTGAAACACTTATATAGTAAGGAAAAATTCATTTATATATGTATAGGTCATTACATTCTTCTACCATTAAGATATTTTTAATATAAATTTTGTTTTACATAAAAGGGTGAAAATAGTATAGTTACATTTTTTATGGGTTAATGTTTTAATAATTATACCTCATCATACTTTTGGTTTCACCATGGTACTTTGAATTGGTGAGTTTTCATTTGGCATAGAACATGTCCTCTAATGTTGATGATCTTCTCCATATTATCCTCGTATGTGAAATCATTTTCCATATCTACCACTTATAAATTCAGTACATTGAGGGATAAAACATGCAATTTCTCAATATACATAAATTTAGAAAGTTGGGTACTTGAGACATGGTTTGTGGGAGTGCCAGTGAAAAATATAAGACTCAATTGAAATCAAGATTCTCAATGTTGTATATGTACCTTAGACATAGATTTTATTTTAAACCAAATCCCATCACACTATTCCATAGATATGTGTTGATAAGTACTTTACCTCCAACTTCAAACACCTCCCCTAAATAAATATTTTCATCATATCACTCATGATTCCATTTAGAATCCTTGATGTGATACTGAATTTTCTTGAAAAAATATATTATATTCATTTTCATTTCATGTCCCATAAACTTTTATTCTCAATTTCTACTCAGAATACATGTGTTTTACATTTCTTCCCATGAAATGATTTATATGTACACATGAAAATGCTTTATTTAAATATAAAATTATAAAATAAATCAACCAAAAGCATATTATAATCTCATCTAACTTTAAAATCAAAGAATCATGTTCTAAAAAATTCATATATTTGATGGATAATGTAATCATAATGGAAAATATTTTAGTTGTGATAAGTTGTACTTCTATTCAATATAGTGTTTACATAATGTTGTAGAATCTTCCAAAACATAGAGGTAAATCTCATATCATGATCAGACATGATTGAACATGGTGTTCTATGTAGCCCCACCACTTCATTAATCTATATAATTTCATATTGTTTAAATGGGATATACTATCGACTCGAAATTAAGTGAGAATTATTTGTAATATGATCCATGGAAACCTGTATAGTATTATTTAGTTTCGATGTCTTTGGAATACCTATTAAAAAAATAAGTATAGATATTATCCCATTTTGATGTGGGTATAGTTAATGAATGAATCATCCCCTTGGAACTATTCCTTTCATAATTTACATGCTAACATTCTAGAAACATTAATATAAATTCTTATATATATATCTTAACATTTTCCAAACAACAGTTCACTTATATATCTTGATATGTCTTCATGGTCCTTTAGATTATTAGGAAGATCAAGAAATGTGCATCATTCAATAACTCTTTCTTTATATATTGATTTTATTTTACACATATTTGTGACCCACATATCAAAACATCATCATCATCAATTTTTATCTTTGAGGATTTAAATTTTATTATTTCTTCCTACTTCTTCTATATTTCCAAAAAATCTCTTTAATTATCCCTTATCATACCCAGAATGGATATTTTAGAAACTATTTTAAATGGAATGATTCCATTCAATACATTATGAATCCCTTTTATATCCATCTCATTTCTAAGATGATTGGATCCATAAAAATTCACCTCATTATTTAGGTTATATGATTATTTAAATGTATATAAAGTAACACATTAGTTTATATCCAGATATGCTATTGGATTGAGAATTCATAGTACTTAATTAGCTATAATAGTTTTTTCTTGTGCATACACTACACCAAAATATGAGTGTAATAACATTTAGTGAGCATTGATTTACTGATCCTATTAAATTATATTTTCTATATTTAATTTTTTTTAAATGATAATTAAATATTTACTATTATTAAAAATTATCTTCTACCCTCCCTTAAATTAATTTACCTAATCTAATCATAGTCACCTCGGTCCCCCCAACATAAGTTGTCTCCAGTGATCATTTCCCATAAGCTCTCAGCACTGATCCCTCACCATCAATGATCTATCTATCACCCATAAGCCTCATTCCCCCACCACTCCCCTCAAATGATTCTATATTTGTTTACTATCAACCCCTACCCCTTATAATAATTCTGATCCCCCTCATTCCCATTAATGTTGTACCCTCCTTTCTCCCTTTTGAAGCCACACTCCCTACCATTAGACCTATCTTTTTCCCTTTATTCTTAGTCTTATCGCTAAGCATCCCACACCATTATGGGTAAATATCTACCATATCTTAAATATCCTATAAATTAAAATTATTCATAGTTATTTGGTCACAATGCATCTTGAATAGTAAATTTCTGTATTTAAGGTGTTAGATGGATATATATTCTATTAGCTCATCATATATAATAACTATTATAAATTGTTTAGTATTATTTTTAGTGTTATTTTTATGAAATTAATTAATTATTAGCTCATTTATATTCAATAAAATTATCCTTTTTCATAGAGAAAATATTGTATTTTGTTTTTGAAGAATTAGGTTTGTATTGAAATAATATATAATTAACTCATCATAGGAGATAAGTGTTATAATAAATTTTCAATTACTATTTTATGTTAATGACTACACAATAATACACTAATTATCTCAATGAAAAATTTATTCTTTTTTATTAAATAATAACAAAAATGTAATAGTTTTTGGATGATTTTTTTTATAGTTTTTTAAAAAATACAACCCAAATGAAATTTAGAATATTTGTCAACATAGGTAACTTCATTAATGGTAATGATTTTTCAGAATATAACATGGTGTGATCCTTAATGAAGTGTTATGGAATTGAGTTGTATTAAATTATTAATTAAGTTTACTTTTTTTAATAAAGATACATATATGAGAAATATTATAAGTCATGCATAGTAACACAAATTTTTTATATGAAAATCATATAAAAATAATAGAAAATATATTTCACCTACCTCACATTTGGAAAAATCAAATATAAATTTAATAAAATATTAGACATCCAATTATTAATTATTCAATATCTATAAAATTACATAGAACCAATTCTCACATAAAATATATTATCAAACACTAACAATAATTGATAAAATTATAGACTAATGAGATATTATATCTAATTATAAATTTTACACAAAAAATCTATTTGATAATAGAGTTCCATTGAAATTGGGGTTGTGTTAAAAGATTTTTTTTTGGTGTTCTTCAAATGATTTCTCTATATAATTCTATACATATCACAATTTCTCTTTCAGGTTTTTGAATTTTTTTAAAAATTTATATACAAATCCTTTTTATTTGTATGGTAAAGGTGGATAATTAATTTGATTCAAAATTTATTTTCATTATTAGTACCAATGCAATAATAATTATTTCTATTGTTGATTATGTAAAAATTAATTTATTATTTATATGATATAGTAATTTTTTTGGTTTTAATTAAATTTAAGAAATGGTATGAACATTTTGATAGGTGGATAAAATATGGGTCACATTCTCACATGTCACAAATCATTATATTAATGGAATAGAATTTTTTTTTGGTTTTACCATTTCTAATCTATCTATTTATGGGACACAATGATTTGAATTCCCTTAAAATAAATTTATAAGGTGGATGAATATATATGAACTTTATAAATCATTTATATTGAGGTAATTCCCTAGTAAAAATATTTGTTGGATTTCACATTGATAATAAATCATTATAGAAGGGATTATATTAGGTGTCAGTCAACCAAATGGTCTCCCAAATTAATCAATAACATAATATGAAAATTTAAACCGTAAAAATGTTTTTTAGAGAAAATAGAACCATAATTAGAATATAGAAAAATGAGGTTCATAGTTGAGGGTGCAACAAATACTATTTTAACAACTAATAATTATGGTGTAATAGTGGAACCTGATTGCATTTATAATATGTCATTTTATCTTTCTCCTGATGTTACAGAGACTAATAAAATTCATAAATGTAAATAATAGATAATTATTTTCATTATTTACATGATGATGGAAATATATAGTTGTATTTAGTATATCAAAAACATTAAAAAAGTTTTGTTGTGGTTGTACCGTATAAAATGCCTTTGGGAAATAAAGAAAAAAGTATATTTATAACATAAACGAATTTTTTCATGGTACTTTCCATAAATCAATTATCCATGTCAATATTTATCATATTATTAATGTTGTTAACATGTCTGGTTTGAGTAATAATAAATAAAATCATGGACCAATCATTGTGTGCTTTATTTGGGAGATTATTCATGTTATTAAAAGTGAAAAATTATTTATCTTCTAGATTGATGTCAATGGGTTATATTAGATGTATATATCAGTGAAATTATAAAAAATATATTGAAATTATAAAAGATCAAATGGTTGTGTATTACATACCATTAAATCCCTAGTTTCAAAAATTATTCATTTTAAAAAAACAACCACACACATGAAGAGTTATAAAATAAATAATAACAATAATAGGACATTATGACATCCAAGATATTCAAAATTAAGGAATACTTTGGATTCATGGCCACCTTATTTCTAATAAAGTCCTTGGAATGTGTGATTGTGATTGTTTATCAATGGATTTACCTAATTTGGGACATTTAATACTAGTTATAGAATTTGGTTATCTGTTATGATCACTCACAATGAATCTATGTGGATGATTATGAAGAAAATTTTCATTTTCATTTGGAATATTTTTACATGAAGAATGAAATACTAGAAATGATATAAATATATAATTTTTTCTTTTAATTGATGAATTTAATGAGTTAGGGATAAATTTGGTTGAGAATTATGATGAACATTCAAGAAGAACAGTTGAAATGCATGCTCCTCTAATGTTTACCATTAGTGAATTCCCTAGAATTGGGTACTTATATGATTGGAACATTTATACGTGTTGGGATTGATTTATTTGTAACTATGATATTTATCATTAAATAAAACATTTCCTTAAAAATGGTTTATATTTTACACGTAGAGATCTATCGATTCATATCATAGATTTTAGTTAAACATTTAAAAATTTAATGGGTTCATTAATCATAGCCCACATCCAATGTTATATATATGTTAAAAAATATCACACCAACTATTAAATGTTTATGGAAAATTTAGGATGGTTCATCATTTTAATGATAGTGGGAAATGATTCTAAATTTCATAATTTCTGTAAATTGATTATCAACGATGGAAGAATGATGTATATTAATAAAAAATTATTATAGAAAAATAAATTTTTTTCATTTTAGTCTTGATGTTATGAATGTTGAGATGTATTTTTATGATAATTCTATCTTCAAATTACATAATGGGTATGAAAAGTAAAAATAATATCTAAATTCTCATGAGGACTTACAATAATTGAATATAAAGCATGATCTATTAATATAACATAATTTAAAGCATGATCCTACAATTTTTCCAATTAAAATTTGCAATAATGATATATCATCAAAAATGTATAATTATTTGAACTTATATGATGGTATTCAAGAAACATCTCAATGTCTATCATCTTAAAGAATCAAAGTTTACATGGATTGAAAATCACGATTCACATATTCTATAATATCAGTTAAAACTTTTGTCATTGTATACATTATTTCCTAAAAGGTGAATGTTATTCTAATCAAATTATACGCATTCTATAGAATACTATGTTTGTAACTCCCTGACCCCAAAATCTCAATGTTGGTGCATTAAATTATTACATTGAGATTATTATAAGGAATCAAATCCTGAAGGACCAAAAAGTATAGTTGTATTGAATAAACTATAACCATCCATGGAACCCATTTTGAATAGGGAAAAGAAAACAACATATTATACATAACAATTGCTAATAAACCGCATCCATGAAAAATCAATAATTGATCTCTTCTTCGTAACATGGGGAAGGAAAAAAAATAAAAGGGGTGGGATAAAATGATCGGTAAGGGTTACAGATAGAGAATGCATTAAACAATAATAATTGAATCATAATTAATTTGACACAATGAAAACATTATGGTGAATTATTTAAAAACACCGACAATAAATAAAATTTAATTTAAATTAATCGTTATATTTTTCCATAGTGAAAACCTCATAGAATGTAATAATTGAATTCTTAATATATAGAATCAACATTATTTAAAAGTCATGTATCTGACACATGAACCATCATTATAACTAAATGGTTTAACTCTGTGGGTAGAAATCTATTTGATTATGTTTTGGAATGAAACTTGATGGGTTGGTCACCATCTAATTTGTTTCATTAGTCCTATCGATGCATCGAGGGGTATAGTGGGCCCCACCCGTCACTGAATGTCCTAATCATTCTTATCCAAGGGTTTAATTCCAGAACATACCTAGGTATTCAAGAGGCATAAGACTGAGTAATTTGATAGAGATTTTTAATTTTAGAGGCTGAAATTAGTGGCTTTACAATGGAAGAGTTTGGGTTATTTATAATTTAGGGGAAGGGTAACATAGCAATCAATCAAATTATTAAAATATAATAAATATAACATAGGGACTAATTATTTCAAATGGTCGAAAAAGCATAGGACAACACATAGCCGGCCAAATATTTTAAATTTTGGATTTGTCAATAATTTTTTGTTTTTAAATATATCAATTAAATATAATATTCATGAAAATGGTTTGTAAAATTAAACACTATTCATAACTTCTGAATTTAAAAACATAAAGAAATTCTAATTCTAATATAATTTCGATTATATCATAGAATTATCCTATAAATCTAGGCAATTCCTAAATTATCTTAAAAATATAAATTACATTTATTTTAATATTTTGATATTATTAAATCGATTTATTCATTAATTAAATTAATAATTCATCATCTTTGTAAAATTAAATATGGTATTTATTTGTTGTCAACAAATTAAATATAATATTATATGAAAAATATAATTTAATTATCTTTCAAAACCATATTTATTTCCAAAAACCACTTCTATAAAACAAAAAATAAAAATTCTATAAAAAATACTATTTATATTGTGAATACCTTGACTTACATTTTTGTAAAATATTATAAAAGTCTTAAATTGATTATCATGGGTTCGAAGTGTCCGAAATCAAATAAAAATAGATAATGGTAGAAACATACATATAGAAATAGTATTAAACAAAATATGGTTCATTTATAAATTACAATAATTTTAATTAATATCATTTCATTTATTTTTCTTATTCTTTCACAAGTGTTGCATCAGGGATTCATGAGAATTATTGTTAATAAATTCAAATATAAATATTAAAAATAAATTAATATTAAAAAATAAATAATTTTGTTCAAAATAAAATTCTAAATTCATTCATTTTTTATATTCACTCTTCTATATAATAAGTAATATTCTTAGATTTGTTATTTTGTTTTTTCGTTCCATGCGAAAGCGTTGGACATTATTTTGGATAATTCCCATGTTATATAATAATAAAATTAGACATTAAAAACAAGATACCTAAAGAATACATAATAATTAAGAAATAAGTCATGAAAATAATTTTCATCAATCAATTCTTATATAAGTTACCTACATTGACCTTGCCTGCACTGTATAGGGACTCTGTCAGTGTTGATAATGATTTTTTTACTTATCATTAAAAAAAATGTAATTTTATTTTTCTTAATTAATTATGTAAAATATTCCTCTAGATGTATAATTATAAATTTTTTAAATGTTTAAAATAAATTATATATCATAATAATTTCATGACGATGCAATGAAAAATAACTGATTTTATAAAAAAATTCATATTTATTACTATTCACCAAATATAATACAATTTCAAAAAAAACCCATATATTAATCCAATTTTTTTGAAATGTAAAATGAACTAAATTTTATGTAAATAAATTTATTAATAGAGAAATTTAGTTTTTAATTAAAATAATAATTTAATTTAAAATATAAATTTTCTAAAATTATTACTAATTTTATAACAACATGAATAATTAACAAAGGTAGTATTAAATCATTATAGAATCGTAGTACAAAGAAAATATTTATTTGGGAATAAATTTTCTACAAATAATATTTTTAATAAATTTATTAATTATAAAATTATAATTATATATTTCTTACTCACAAATAACATGAGCACTTGATTATTTTTTTCGTAAATATTTAATTTCATTAATAATGTTCTTAAACTTTATTTACAGTTTCATGCATTAGTTTACTATTCATAAGGGTCACATTAGAATTCATAAGGGTACATTAGTATTCATAAGGGTAACATTACTATTTATAAGAGTATGTTAATACTCACTAAAAATTATGTTGATCTTATCATACTCTATATATCGTACTGAACACAAGTGTGTATGTTTGTTTTTCAATATTCAAAACACAGAACATGAAAAATTAATTTTAACTCGTGTTCATAAATATATCCTAAATGGATTTTTTTTCTCAAATACATAGTGTTTCATGCATAACATGTAATATAATGAATTGAAATTATTTAAGAAGAAACATTCCATACAATATTTGGTTGTTATATAATTCCCCCTTCAGAAATTTCATCCTCAAAATTTTTCATGTATATACCCCTCTATAAATAAGCGGGTGGTTTCTTTTAATAACACCCTCAGGTTCCCATTTTGATTCCTCCATTTTATGGTTTCTCAAAATAACCTTTACCAATATAGTTGTTCGATTTGTCAATTCATTTTCTAATGTATCGAGAATCTTGATAGGATATTCACTTTATCAAAAATCATATTCAAGTTATATTTCATCATAGGTATGTACATACATTGGTTCTGGAATGCACATCATTAAAAATGTGATGTGGAAAACATTTCGTACTCTATAAAGGCTAAGTGGAAATGTTGGGAAAAAATCCCTCAAGGTAACATTGCAGAATTTTTGGGTTGATTGTGTTTATTGACAAAGTAGGTTTCGATGGTGAATTGTCAAGGTCCAAAGATGCAGTTGAAAATCCATGTTGTCAAACAACCATGACCACAGAATGGATGATCTGGAGGTAGTATAAAAGAACAGATATATGGTGGCTTCATTTTCCAATGATTGCCTAATTTTTGGGGTCCAAAATTTGGTGTTTGGTGAGCATCTCGAAATATGTATTTCCTAAACAATCTCATAAAAATATGGAAAATTCATGAGTTTCATGAAGATGGGCATCTATATATGGATATCAAAAATACATGATGATAGTTGATGGTGTTTTTCGCGATTACAACGAGTTTCATGAATAGATGTGTTGAAGAGCATTACAGCGGTGAAGGGAATTGCGAGTGTAGATTCATCGAGAAGGCGAGAAGGAATTGACGGAACACTCTAGGATTATGAAGAGCTTTGTGATCTGAAAATTACCATGGTGCTTCGTGATATAGAAATAATTTCATCATAAATTTTGGAGATTCGCGATTGGAGATGATGTGGTGCTGACTTCAAGTTGAAGGTTTGAAGGTCCGTGGAATTGCATATAAATAGATTGCAACCCCATCAAGAGAAGTAGAGAATTTACAAAGAATATTTTGTTTCTGTTAACTCATGTAGTTGATTTGAAAAGTCAGTGTTCTTAGTGAAAGAAGGATATTGGCGATGGCTATTTTAGCTCCGCGAAATTGGTGTGTTGCGCGTTGGCTCAGTGAGCTTCGTGAATGAATATTCTTCATGACAACTTGAGCTCTACGATGACCTAAGATTAACAAAGTACTGAGCTTTTGTAGTTTTGAGCTCCATGAAGCAGTGTGATGCACAAGATAGTGAGCTGTAAAAAGGTGTGTACTTCACGAAGAGGAAGAAACATTGTGAAGGCTTGTTTGAGATTTGTGAAATTGGGATCATTGTGAAGAAGGATTATTTGTGATGGTATTTCCAATGTTTGTTTCCCAATGATCAGATGAAAAGTGGTATTCATAAGTGTATGATAGTTGGGATTCAATAGAGAAACTACATATATTAGAGGAAGCATT
The DNA here is from genome assembly GCA_963277665.1 of Viscum album. Classification (NCBI taxonomy): domain Eukaryota; kingdom Viridiplantae; phylum Streptophyta; class Magnoliopsida; order Santalales; family Viscaceae; genus Viscum; species Viscum album. The sequence continues at coordinate 507,594,901 of OY728150.1, forward strand.
CGTTAGATATAATGAAGAGACCTACATTTATATAAACTGTTAGTGGATCCCTTCAAAGCTCAGTGAGAAGAGGAAGAGGAAGAATGTTATTCTTTCTAACAGTAGTGACCCAGGGATAGATAAATTTGGAGTGACCCTTGGGAATGTTTTTAGTAGACCCTAAACATTGAAAATGCATGGATCTTGGTCTTAGAAGTGATCTAGTCCGAACACTATTTGTAGTGATCTTAAGATGATTTGGTATATCGGCACATTGTCGGTGTTTGCTCATTCGATGTAGCCAAGTGAGGGTGAACCAAGAAAAAATCTATGTGTCTTCCTACATGATTCCTTTCATTGCATATAAATCGTTATCATCAAATAAAGAAGAATATAAGTGATAATAATAAACACACAAGTGAAAACAAAGTGTCCCTTGTAATAAAGATGTCAAGATATAGTGGGGAAGGAAAAAATTATTAAAAGAATATCCATACCCTGATTCACCCCCCTATCAGGGTATATAGGCCACTATTGGTCTTAACACCAAATGATAAGACACAACAACATTTTCCCTAGAATTCCAAAAGGTCCAATGTACATGAGGCTCAGTTTCCCCTTCATCACAAATATTATAACACCCTTCACTGATAATACCCAAACAAATGAAGTATATCCTCACAACAACCGACTTCTTTTCCAAATGAGTAGAAGCTATAACACTCAAGGAAGTCGGGGAAAAAACATTTTCATATTTTTTAAGGTTAATATCATCACCATATTTGGTATCCCTCATTCCATAATGACCGATAACAACACCAACTTCTGCTCTCCTAAATTGAGAATTTGTACCAACAATATGGTATCAAAACTAACCACTCATCCCGCTACCTTGTAGTGGCCAATAGATAGATAGAGGATTTCAAATAGACCCTATCCAACATACACTAGAAAATAGTGTACAAAGACAAGAATCCATGGCCAGACAAACTCCTCCATGCATTGTGGGCTTATCGAACCACAATCTGCACCACTACTCGGGCTACTCCGTACTCATTAGTATACGGAACAGATGTGGTCATACCCATTGAGCTCCAATTGCCTTTGCTCCGTGTTTCCATTTTTGATCAGTTATACAACACTAAGAAATCATAAAAATGGCTACGTGAATTGAAATAGATGGATGAAAAGTTGTTGCATACTTTTCACCATCTGGAAGTATATCAAAACCAAATCACACGAGCCTTCAATAAAATAGTTCATCTTCGGTCTTTCTTGGAAGGAGAATGGGTGTTGGTCCTCCAGACCCAAATGATACCTATAAAGAAGACTCCAAAGGTGGAACCCAAGTGGGAGGGACTATATATTATACACAAGGCCTACTCTAACAGAGAATATGCCATGATCTCTATGGAAGGGCAGTTCACAACTGCTCCAACATACGTGAGATTCTAGAAGAAATATTTCGCATAGCCATGCCCCATTCGTCCGAGCTGCAGGATGTTAAACCTCCATGCCCTAGTCCAAACACTATGACCCTAAACTAAGAATATTTCATCATTACCACATGAAATTAAAATGCGCGGATTCTATAAAACTACATACGCCTTGATTCCTGCCTCTGCAGGATACGTTGCGACGCCAGGGTTCCACATCCTGGCCCAAACACCCCCAAATGAAGTTAAAAATGCCCTTTTCACTCGTGTACAGACCAAACATGCATGAAGTGTATCCCTTTCTAAGAACTTTGTACGGTTTTATTCCTTCCCTCACATGATACATAGCGACAGCAGGGTTCCACATCCCAGCCTAGCCACCCATAAATGAAGATTGAAATGACCCTTTTCCCTCGTGCATAGAACAGAACTGCACGGGTGTATTCCTCGAAAGAACTACATTTGGCTTGATTCCTGCCATTTCAAGATACATAGAAACACCATATTCCCATCTCCTGGCCTAGCCTCAAATCTTTTCTCATCCTTACCGAATGAAGATAAACTACACTGAGTTAAAAATAACCTTCATCCTCACTGCATGACGTTAAACTGGACAGAAATCGTCCTCACCGCATGACATTAAACTACACAGAAACCGTCCTCACCACATGATGTTAATATTCTGGAAAATTTTCATGAACCACCAAAGATATATGGAAAAATGAGACACTAATACTCCTTGCATGTTTGGATACATTCTTTCTAAACATCAGACTCTGCGACCCAGACAATTTCAAATCTTCATAACCACCCATGGCCATCAGATGTGGAAACTCGTCAACCTGTGGACACCTTTGCAAGTCTATGCATACGATGACCTCAGCAGATCTTCATATGGATATCCCATGGACCGTCTACCAAATTCATGAGTTCCTCAGGCGACACTCTTCCTATATTCGTACGCTTACCAGCCTCAGAGCCCCCATATCATATCTGTTGATCCATAAATTGTTGGAGTAGTGGTTTACAGGTTCGTTACCCCCTCACATATAAGCGTTTCCAGGGTACCCCTACCTATTTAGTCAATGTATCTTTCCATGGTTCATATGATGATATACATCCGCGAACACCAAGCCAAGGCTAGCCTACTTTGACTCAAGAGACAATTGCAATGAAGATGTTTCTTGTATGCTTGGGCACAATTATTCCCATATGCCGGACATTATGCTATGAGCAATCGCGGATATTCATAACCATCCAGGGCCATCGAATGTGGAAATTCATTGACTCATGGACACTTTTTCATGACTATGCATACCATGCCCTCAACGGCTCTGCATATTGATCGCCCCTGGCCCATCTACCAAAGGCAATATTTCCTCAGGTGATACTCTTCCTAGCTCCATATGCATACTAGCCTCAGAGCCCCCACACCCCATATCCTGATCTGGGAAACCCCATAGTTACAATTTACACCCTCAATCCCCCACCTTGTTCAAAGTATACCCGAGCATCTTAACTCAATTATCCTTTGGATGATTGTAGTAATAGTCACCCGGTGGTCTAGACTGTACGACCATTAAACTAAGAGTATTTTGTCCTTACCACAAGATTCTAAACTGCATGGAGTAATGGTACACCCCATGCACGAGATAAATCATCGTAAGGAACCCTTCGAGTTTTAACAACAACTAGGGGCATGCATCCTTGACATGTCCAGAAATTTCTTTACCAAATGATAGACTCTGTGGCCCGGACAATCACAGATCCGCATAAACCTCCAAGGCCAACGAACATAGAGATTAATCAACATGCAGACACCTTTTCATGACTATGCATAACTTTCCCTCAACGACTCTGTATATTGATTACCCCTAAACCATCTACCAAAGGCAAGAATTCCTTAGGCAATGTTTCTCTCCATACACCTCTTGGCCTTTGAGCCCCCAAGTCCATCCCGGGTTTCAGAAACCCTCTGTGTTGTAGTTTACCAACCTTTTTTTCACAACCCTACCTGAGTAGGGTGGAACGTCTCTAGCGATATTTAAAAGAACCAGGTAAAGCCATACCATTTTAAAAGAAGTCACAACTGCGTGACATTAAACTGTGTCAAGCTCCAACCATCCTCCATGATATCTAAATGCATAGGAAAGTAACCCCCCCCCCCATCCATACCCATGATTAAAATAGATGTTCCATGACCTTTCAGACATCACATACCCTTTCCAAGCCACCCCTGGTGGTCCTAATAATCCAAACTTCCATTATGTCTTCAGGGTATTAGAAATGGACAGTAATTGACTCAAGGAAACATTTTCATGACTATTCATTCCATTCTCATAGTAGCTCTACATATTGATTTCCCCTGTCCCATATACCAAAGGCAAGTCTTCTATAGGAAATGCTCTTCCAACCTTTGTATGCCGACATGGCTCCTATGCCTTGTGACATGCCATGCATGTTGCTCAAATTTAATCATGTCATGTCTAGTTCATCTGAAAGGTATAGATACATATTTCAATAAAACAAACTACATTTGGGGACCTCGTCCCACCATATCAGGTCAAAGATATTCGACCTAAAACAACAGTGATGATAGTCTCATCGGTGACACTTTAAACCACTCAGAAAAAGAGGCACAAATCCAGTTAGGCCAAAAACCTGAAATGGGCGACCTAAAAAAAGCTGAGCAATACTAGCTAGGTCCACATTAAAAGGTCATGGGAAAAATATAGGGTATCATCGGAAAATACAAAAAAAATTGGGGGTTTTTTCTATAAAATCTCAATAATAGTAAAACTATGCTCACTAGATCCCTTGGTCCCAGAAAAAATTAGAGCTCATTTATGTTTTATCATTTTCCTGAACCTTGATTATTCTAAGGAGAATGTAGCAAAGAGTGCTAAAAGAGAACAAAAAGTAAAATATTTATCTCTATTACGAGATTGATGAGAATGGATTTAACAATCTGGAGCCTCTTTTGGCAGTGAAAGGTTATTAAAGGAGACTCTTAGTGGATTCACAATGTTGTATCAGGCGCTGGTGAGAATCCTCAATCGCTTGGAGGATATTCTGCAGCAGGGCCGTCTCAGCCTCCACATCATCCTGTAGTACTTCCACATATTGTGCTTCCTTTAAGCTCGCCCTCATCCTCTCCTTTATCTACCTCTCCCCTTTTTCAATTATGGTCATTGCATTAGCCTACTCTTACCACAACTGCTGCATGTCACTATTCAATAGCTCTATTTGAGACTGCTCTTTAAGAACTTCCCCCTGAAGTCTAGTAACCACCCCCGCATAGTCATGAGGTTCTGCCATATGAAGTTGTCGGGTTGCAAAAATGTAGTATTCAGACTCAGCAGTGGAAAGGTGTGACTCAAAACCGCTAAGCCTCTATTGGTCAGAAACCACCTATTTGACTATGCCATAAATACCATGGTAGTCAAAGCAGTCGAATCCCATCTTCATAAATAGATTGCGAATCTTTAGAAATTTGGTTGGCATCTCAGCTAAGGGAATCTGAGAAATCTACTTCTAGATCATCTCCCATGCCCTTTGGTGAGCAGGTCGAAGACTGGAGAGAGATCGTTGATCAGGATCGGTGTCACTCCTAGATGAAGAGGTATACTCTGGGATGAACGTCACTAGGGATGGACCTAGTACAGCTTCAACTGAAATCTCCAACTTCGCAGCCACTTTACCCCCGGCAGTTGTGGTCAAGGGAATGATTGGATCCAATGGCACAATTCCCAGTGCCGACAGTTGTGGTCCTAAATCTCAAAATCCAATAAGGCGGATAAATATCCCTAATCAGAAAAAAGAAGAGAGGGGACTCAGTGGCAATAGATCAAGAATCTTACCCTCGATCATCAAGGCATCGGTGCCCTCATGCTCTACACCACCACTATCGCTCGAAGAAGTTTCTATGTTTTTAATGGGAAATGGGGTCCTAGAAACCCCTAGAGGTTCCCAGGACCTAAGGCCATGCCCAACACCAGCAACATCCAAATAAGTCCCCAAGTAGTCATCTACGGGGATCATGCTCGGGGAAATTTCTCCCTCAGTAAACAAAACCATGGCCCATTTCGGGTTCTCAAAAACTCAAATGATAGCAGACTATTCCTCTGTAAAAATGTGATCCATGGTGTCCAAGACAGATAGCCCCATTAGACCGGGGGCCTCCTCAGTAATCACCAGCGTCCCATCCTCCCCTGTAGCTATAAAGGTTGTGTGATAAGTGGGAGTCTCACCTTCCAGCTGCTCCTCCTCTGTCATATTCCCGATTGTTAAAGACAAAATGGAGGCGTATGTACCACTAAATCCTTTGGTAGGGCCCGCCTCCTCATCGCGCTCAGACATGGCCATGGGTGATCCCTCAGATAGTAAAGGGGTTGGAGGTATGACCACTTGGGCAGCCATGGCCAGGTCACTGATCGGCTCTACACCACAGCACCAAAAAACAGTTAATAACTGGCGGAGTCAGAATATCTGAGATGATAATCTCGGAAATAAGAATCATAATTACCCCTTATTCCCTGTATGAGACATTCTGATAATCACGATGCCTGCCGACGTTTTTGGATCTTCCAAGGGGACAATTCCCCTCCTGGAGCGCTAAAAGGAGCCAAAGGAGGAGAGACCCTAGTCGGATCCGCAATAGTTGCTTCCATGTTCTCCACTGCACCCAGAGACCCTTCATCAATGACCCCCGTAGTCAAAGGCACATTTTTTCTTGCTATAGTACACTGGGGAGTATACTCTGGGGTAGGAATTTCCCCCTGAGGTTCGTCAGCACTCTCAATAAGGAAATAAAACGTTATAACCTTCATAATGAAGAAGAGATATGACCAAGATGAATGAGTAGGGAAACCTCTTCCTCGAAATTAGACTATTCATGATGCATTATCATCATAGACACCCGATTAGACCCATAAATTCGGTTTCAGAGTGAATACACATATGCATCCATGTCCTTCAACGAAACGACTATTTTATCTAGTTCTTCTTCCAACGAAAAATAAGGAGGAGAAAGGATAGTCCTGACACCTGGAAGCTGGAGAGGGGCTGTTTGAAGTAGAAACCAAACCTATTTATTTGAGCCACTAACCTGCAGGTCATCCCACAACCTCCACAGGTCTGGAAATGAAGCTGTAATAGGAACAACTAGTTAGGGAGGATCGACCTGAGACAGTCGGGCAGCGACGAGGGATGGTGGGGGCTCCATTAGTCGTGATTGTTTTATAGGTCTCACATCCTCCCTATATCTCTTGAGAGCTACATGTGGGCGGGACCTCAAATGCGGAGAGGGAAATATCCTCACCTTAGCCGCAGCAGGGGAACGAATAGAATCATCACCCCCTGGAAAGTGATCGCTCCCATCCTCCACCTCATCAGTCACCAACCATAGCATGGCCTAGACATGGTGAGATAACACTGCATAACCCCGGTGTGAATGAATGTAGGCCTCAAGGTATTAGAGATACCAATCGACCCTCTTTGGGTCCAAATTATAAAATATGTTAGTAGGTGCATATATGTAGCCCAACCCATCGAACGTCGTTTTCACTTCCTAGATATGCGACCACAAAGAACGAGGGTACTAGCTGCGGAAGGGTGACTGGATTTTCAATTCATCCCAGTGTCCCCAGGCCGCTGGGAAGGTAGCATCAGAAGGTATGAAAAACTGTCCACGGGCAGCTTTAAGAGCATGCAAGGAGACATCTCTATCTGTTAGACCCTTCCTCAAAAGCACAAGACCAGTAGGGTTACAGAAAACCATTCCTGGCCCGATTGGAGCATTATCCCCCTTATTCTGCCTATTTCTTTTTGATGTCTTAGAACTCGGGATAGTGGGCACCCACAACCCTAACTGACCACCTCAGTATGATTGCACCCAATAATCGGCATAATTTTTGGATAATAAAGGCATAGGTTCTGCAAACGCGGGGGTCATAACCTCACAACCTATGTCCTCCAGGGTAAACATCAATCATAGTTTCATAGCCACCATGAGATGGCGGTTCCCGCGGGCACCATTAATAGAAGGGGCACATAACATATGGACACATCCAAACTAATGTCTGTATCGGAAAGGCGCATACCGCCCTCATATTAGTTCCCCACCAATATGAGCCACTGGGATACCCTCCCGGAGGGAAAAGAGGTAGCCACGCTTGTTAGTATCCTCTGATATGACATTCGTTATCATGCCATATGGGGAGGGGTATAGCTATAAATTGAAATGATTGTAGCTTGAGATTTGGCTCGAAAAAAATGCTTATTCTAAACTCTCAAATTTCCTTCTTTCTCTTGGGTTTCCCATACCACGGGCATAACCCCGTTAGTGAATTGAAGATACGGCCGGAACGTGGTACCCGGAATCTGCGAAGGATTGTTGAATGTATACAAATTCTTCACATGTGCTCCCAGCTAGCCCTAGAGGATCTAAAATGGTTCGGCCACCCGGTTTGGCTGGATCCCCTCAATAATGTTGCCAAGCAGCCGATAAATTCTTTCCATGACTGAAATGGCCAGATTGTTAACATTTCCGATGGATAGATGTTCCTCCATGATAAAAGTAGAGACCCACATGCCGCCAGATTTGTGTATGGGAAACAACCAGCCACTCAAGAACATGGCTCGAAATGGCGCCAATCGGAGCAGCCAATCAATGCCCGACACAAGTTCCCAGGTGCAACTGTTGAATTGGACCTCCTCCACATTCATCCAATATCTATCCCTCTGCCTTCAAGACTCCATCAAAGGACAGGTCATGGGATTACGCGGAAGTTCCATGAATATTCCCTCTCTATAAAAATAATTGATCCATTCACGATATAGGACGAGCTGTTTCGGAGATATCTCTAGCAAACATATCTAGGCTTGATCAATGAGTCTTCTCACTAGGGGGGGTTCCCTTATTGTCATCCTATATAGAAAGGGGAGGAAGTAATTCATCATACATACCTCTGAATATTCTAACTCATAAGATATGGAAGACATCACAAGGACTAATACCCACTTCCCCGTCAACAAGGTGTGATGTGTTGGTATCCAGAATCCAACAGCTCAAAAGAAGTTTGGTAAGAGTGCTAGGCCAATGGATATTGGTCTGGGAAACTCAAGAAGCCTCATACAAACCCACGGAATGCAGTTCTATTTCAAATTCCTTGCACCTCTGGCGAACCCAAAAGGGCCACCCACAATCCAACAACTTGAATACCCCTCCATGCCAGAGATCTTGGTCTTCTGACGAACCATGTTGGTCCTTAGCCATAGTGTTCTGGGAAATACTATGGTAACAGTGAATTGCCCCATCCGGCCGATGTTGTTAACTAGTTGGGGACACAGGGAGGTAATTCAGCACAGACCCATCAATCGTATCCATGGGGATAGGCCACCCCCTAGATGATATCACAACTTGGGGGATAGTACTGAAGAATATCCAGGCTGTGGGATGATTATCACAAGATATAGTTGGGATTGGTGTATCATACAATAAGCTAAACCTATAAGTAGGTAGGTTTAATGAAAAAGGATATTCTCATTGCGACTCGGAAAGAATGTTTGCAAGGGGTCGGTACAGTGGAGCGACGCAGACTCTGTCCTGGATAGAGCCGACCATATCCTTTAGGCCTTGATCACCAATTGGAAGAGCCTCGACCGCAGGATTGGGTGTGGGTCGAGAAGGAACCATATTTTTTCCCTTCATTATAAAAAACAGAAAAATGGTTAGTCCAAAATAATAAAATTTGGGCAAAATAAAAAGTATTTGGAAAAGGAACCCATCAAAGAGCCTTCAGAATGAGATTCACGGGCCAATCTCAAATGTAGTTCATGATGGTAAGTAGCACTACGTTAAATAATTCCATGGAAATCTGTCCCGCGGAGTATTGGCCAGGAGGCCGCGAACCAGTTGGATCCACAGAATCTCAATTCCAAATTTAAATGTCAATGTTCAAAAAACCTAAAAGGTTTTCAAAGTTTGGAAGATTTCAAGTCCACAGAACATCTGAAACCGTGTAGCGATTTCCTACACGGCCCATCGTGACTTACTTTTTAATTAATTAGAAAAAATTCATTACTGGGGAGGTTGGTCCATAGTTGATGGAAAGTGAGAATGAAGAGTGGTTCGCGGAATCAGAATCTGGATCACAGATGAGGCTTTTCGTGAATAAGGCAGGCGCGCAGAGACAAAAAGTGGTGAAGCTCTTTTTTTCTTCTTCATGAGGAATCTGGTAAATGAAAAAGGCATGGAACACTTTTATAAGGCGTGGCCCCCTATCGGTTCCACCCCTCTCCTGCAAACTACCCATGTTTTAGGACCTCTCTACATCGGAATAACCAACTCTTCGTTCCGATCGACCCCATTCCAATGGGGGTGTTTTAGGGTCCTAAAAAATCTACAAAGTGGAATGGGAATCCTCCTTAATTTGAGAAAGGATTCTACCCAATTTCCCTTAGAAGATTGGGAAAAAACATGAAGAATACTGAAAATTGGCAAATGACCAATCGGTCCACGTACCGGTTCATCATCAGTGGCACATGACCAGTTCAGCGAGCCCCCTTCAGACTAGCGTCATCTGCGAAATAGAGGCGAGAGCCCCTACGCGAGTGCGGACCAGGACGAACGCCAGGCTAGTCCACCACTGTGAACCGCCCCAGCCGCGAACTGCACTAGACCCGCCCATGCCGAGCATGCTGTCGTTCACGGAATGGAGGCGGAGCCCTGTGTGACAGTGAAGCACCCCTCGAACCGACTTGGTTCACGGGTGAGGTGCATTCAATGAACCCCTGCGAACCTCGGATTGACCAAGTCACCCATAGGTCAGGTTTTCGATAATGGGCCTCCGAAAAAGGTGATGCTTGACCACAATACAACCCTTTACCCCTATATAGAAAGATGTTGAGGGAGAGAAGAAGGGGATTTTGAATCAGAGGCATCGATAATCATAGGCTGGAGGAGTTTGAAGGATCAGCATTTCAAAGGAAGGAGCTTAGGATTTCATAAACCATGAAGTTCCAACTCACGAACCAGTACAGGTATAGAATAGGAAATGAATGGATAAAGAACCGGAAAATTCATAACAAATTGTCGAACCACGAACTAAAATTAAAGCCGTGATCCATAGTACCTATATAGATGTACTCCTCACAGACCAGGGAGTTTATGCCCCTTTTTCGATCCAACGTGCTGCATAGCACCCTCCTACAGGGACGCAACCCTGACCGGTGATTCACTTGGCTGTCGCTGCTCATGCGGACTCCAACACCGCACACCAACTTGGTACACGAGCCAAAAATGAATACACATACTGCCCTGGTATGTGGAAGGCCCATCAGTTTTCATACCACCCTGATACAAAGATTGCCTCTCCAGCCGCCTAGCACTCCCCTATGCTAAGGGTTCCACTCCTCATACACCCACATGGCCCGCCAACTCCTTTGTTTTTTTCCATTCCCCAAGCCAGATAAAACATTTCCAATTCGGCCAGATCCTCTGCAATCCCTTCATTGGCCAATTCACCGGCCCTGAGCCAAGGCCTCTAACGAAGCCACCAGATCTGTATGATGAAACCTTTAGGCGCGTCAGCGTGCCACCTTGAGTTCACATACCCATGGTATGCAAGGAAAAAGGGGTTTCCCCGAACCTTGAGCTGATTCCAAAAGAATTCCTAGGTTCACATTCCCACGGTAGTGCAGGGTCCGATCCCCGGAGTCCCCTTCTTTCCAATCCACTTTTCAGGATTGAGGGATCCCGTTAGCCTTTCCTTTTGATGAGGACCAGCGGTGAGAACTTCTCCCCTCTCCTAGGAGTGGTTAATAATCCCTTATAGAGTAAGCCCCACACCATCCTCGCCAGAAGTCAATGTCTTTCCCCTCGCTTCTAGGAAGGTTCATAGCTACACTGATGTATCCCTGACCCCTACCAGCACGACTTCTACCTCCCTCTGACATCAGGAAAATGGAGAATCCAGCAGCACTGGCCCTTTCTCTCCGCCACCATAGCCATTGCCTCTATTGCGTGACTACTACCATTGACTCACTCTAACATCTGGGAGAAGGAGAGACTTGCGGTTCCGGCCACCTTACCATGAGGAGGAAAAATTGAGAGGCTTTCCAAGTCTGTTGAATTATATTGTTTCTCACACCGAGCATGACTCATGTGGGATTAGGGATTTGTGGTGGCTGAGGAGTCAACACAATGGTGGCGGTTAAACAAACTATGTGGGTTTTGATCCCTGTCTCCCAAAAAGGGTACATAGGACGCCTCCCCAAGGTTCAATCCCAATAACAGGAAACTTTCACGTGTAAGTACTAATCTTCCAGAACTATGTGGACTTTGATTCCTAGCCATCTGTGATATGTAGGAAACTTTCCCAAGGTGGAATCCCGATATTTATGTCTAACATACACCTTTTTTCCTATCAGACCATGTCTTTATACCCCAGATGGACCATCTCTGGGCCTAGTAAATCAATTCCCTTGGGTCTTCTGGGCAGCTTCGACGTAAGTCCCGCACAAGCTTTGACCAGGCATCTCTCGCCTGGGTGTCCTTACCACATGAAATTAAATGTTATGGCTGGGTCCTTGTCACACGACCTTAAAAGGTAATGTGTCCCATTGAGTGGCATCAAACTACATGGATTCTGATTCCTCTCTTGTGGATACGTAGGAAGCCCGTATTAAGGGTTCGATCCACATGCTCAAGTCATTATCTATCCCCCCTTGATGACAATAAACTCCAGGGTGCCTAGTTATGAGGATTCAAACCTATACTGTCTCAATGAGTCCAAATTCCTCTGAGTCATTAATCCAATGAGGGATTGTAAACTTCAGGCCTAAATGATTCCAAATCCCTACTTTTAATTTATCATTTACAACTAGGGATAATCCATGGATACTATTCTTGGGGATAAAACAAATATTCGCAAACATATGAATACATCTTAAATCTATAAGAGAGTCCCAGAACAAGCCATAATTTCCCCCCCAAGAGAGTGCGATGAGCCTGACATCTCATCCTCTCGACCAATGTGAGTTCTTAAGTGTCGCTGGCCAAATCGCACAGCAAACGCCTGCCTTCGGAAAGCAGTTTCACGTATCGTTGGATATGGAATCGTTGGGTGTTTCAAAGCAAAAAATTATGCACCTGACATTAGTGATTCAACCAAACTCGGTCTTTTTTAAATCAACCATCAGGAGCATCATTTATCTCCCTCCCCATGTCAAAACAGTCATCTCATGAGAAATGTTAAAGCATTGAGGGGTTATAGAGGTCCCCACCCATCACAAAAATTCCAAATTATTCTTATACAATGTTTTAATTCAATAAAAATATGCATTACAAATGTCTTTATTGGCTAGAGGATACAGATTCTTCAATATTTCCCTAGTAAAATCAACTTTAAAAATAGACACCATACGTAAAATGGTATATATCTAAGGCAATAATCATATCCATTATCAAAGAATATATATATATATTTAGTAGGAATGTAATTTGTAATAAAATTTTATCTCAATGGGGCTATAGATACACCACATAAAAATGATTTTGTGTACAATACCAAGTATGTCTCAATGAAATGGAAATTGAGATGAAGTCTATTACCACATTGTAATCAATCAAGTCACATGACCAAAAATTAATAATCATTAAATGAATCATTGAATACCATGAATTTTAAGAGAATAGTGATATTATATATACATTCCAGTATACATACTCTACATTAATGTAATTAGAGGTGAAAAATGTAAATATCACTAAAATGTATATGAGATGAGAAAGCACTAAACTAAAGTCTAACTTAATTACATCACTTTTGAGCCTCCTGAATAATGATCAAATGTTCATTTAATAAATGTCCCCAAATTGAATTATAGACATTTTTAGAAAATATTTTCAATTATAATCATGAGATTATATTTCTTAATTTCCATTGATGAGATTGAAGCATTTGAATATCATATTTTACTTAAAACATCCATCTGTTTCACTAATTTCACTATTTTAGTAAATGTAATTTATAAATTAGTCTAACTAATTACTACAACATAAGATACATGTAATTAAATATATATATATATATATGTTTGTATATATATATAATCTGTATTTTCCATCAATGAAGGTGTTTATAATAACTATTTTTTGCAATGCCTTCATTGACGGTTTACCGACCATTAACTAAAAGTTTTAATAAGAGAGGGATTAAAACAAAAATTATATATTAATATATATAAAACATTTATTAGGTTAAAATATCTTAACTTATTCCATAAATTATTATTATAGTATGCGGTTTTGAAAGGAATGGGAAAATAAGAAGGTAAAGAATAAATGAGGGATGAGTTAATAAAGACTTACTATTTCCTCGGTGTGACTTCTCTTGCACCCCCTATAACTCCCTTGGTGAATGAATTAAGATGATTCCAGAACATACATAGGTATTCACGAGGCATATGTGAGAATATTTTGATAGATAGTTTTCATTTTCATTTCCCAAAAGGTAGGGGAGGTCATATTTATATTTGAAGAGAAGGGAAAATTAAGAATTAATAAAATTATTAAAATATAATAACTGTAATAGAGGAATTAAAAATTTAAAATTTTATAAAAAGATTAGGATATCACATAGTCGAAAAAATATTTTTTTGTTTATTTTTTCAATAATTTTCTGATTCTTAAATATTTTAACAAAATATTATATTCATGAAAAAAATTTGTTAAATAAAACACTATTCATAACTTTTTAATTTAAAACATGAAAAAAAGATTCTAATTCAATTCCAATTTTTACTATATATTAAAATTATCCAATCAATCTATGAAAATTTTTAATTAGCATAAAAATATTAAATTATATATTTTTATTTATTTTTATTATCATTAATATGATTTATTCATTAATTAAATTAATGTTTCAAAATCATTGTGAATGAATTTATTATATTTATTTGATGTCTAAATGGTAAATATAAAATTATATGTGAAAGAAAAAAAATTCTGTGATAACACAATTTATTTCTAAAACCCACTTCTGAAATAACTATAAAAAATGTTATACAAACTATTGTTTTTTGTGAGAACATGTAACACCCCGAGATTTTATGAAAAATATTATTTTTAATTTCATTAATGTCTTGTGTTGTACGCTACACCAAAAGGAGCTTTCACAACACGCATCCTTGACTTTCCTTTCATTACACGCAATCGCGACCTTCCTTGATAGCGTGTGTAGTACGCAATACCGAGTTTCACTAAACAACGATATGTTATTAAAATATTATTAAAACTAGCCGTTATGAATAGTAATAAGCACTTTTTAAATTTTAGAAATTTTATCTCTCAAAATGGACTTCATTTTTGCATTCGGAGTATCGAATTTAGCCTAAGGTGAAATTTTGGTACTTTTCGGATAACTTTCATATTCTGATGAATAGTGAAAATTACTAAATTATAATTAAAAACAACTTTTTTAATCAAAATAATTAATAGTGATAAATTATTAATTTGAGTGGTTTTAAAGTATATTTAGAATATATTTTTACAATTTAATACAATGTTGGTCATTGAATGTAATTTCACATTTAAACTAGACATAATCAAGTGTCAATCTTTTGATAGATATTGTTTCTTAAAAACACGCTATTTGTTTTAACAGCGGGATTTAATTATAAAATTAATTAATGCAACTTCTATGTTATGAATTTGGTAAAATAGACTTCATTTTTGAATTCGGAATATGAAATATAGCTTAGGATGAAATTTTGGCATTGTTCTGAAAAACATCAATTTTTGATGAATAGTGAAACTACTAAGTGGTAGTTTAAAAAAACTGAATTTTTCATAAAACTTAATTTTACCGCTTCTGTGAATGGAATTTCAAAAATCTGAGAGACATGGTTGATGTCAGTAAGTAAAATGTGGTTCAATGAGATGAAAATAATTTTTGGTGAATAGTAACTTTTTACTTTTATTTACCACGGTTAAAAGTAAATAGGGTAATTAAGGGTAAGAATGATATTAATATTACCCTAACACATGTCCTAATTCTATTGGACAAGTGTATGTAGACCAAAAACAACCTTAAGTGTAAAATATTATCATTTAGGCCCACTTGGATTAGATTAGGACATTTATTATTATTTAATTCAAAGAAGAGTTAAAAGAGTTAAAATCAAAGTATATTTACTAAAACATTTTTACTATAGGGTTGTACATAAGATAAATTCGATTGTAAATATTAATTAGAAATATAAAAAGATTTCTTACATAATGGTATTTTATTTGTAATTTTTAGACTTTAAATAATTCAATGTATTTATGACACAATGATGATACAATAATTACCATAATAGTGAAAAATTAGAATAATTGATATTATAAATGCCTAAATAAGTATATGTTGAGACATTTTATGAATTACACTAATTTTATAGGTTAATATGACATGTTAGTATTGATTTAATTAACTTTTTTCGAACTTATCATTCTGTTATGACTTTCACAAAAATCATATATCAAATAGTGTCAAAATTGACACAAAATAGTTTTTAAATAAAATATTATATTATTAATTGTTATTTTATTCCTAAAAATCTAAGGTTCGGCCAAATGACTTAGATAAGGATATATATATTAATAATAAACAATTTGGGGTTCTTTTGGCATGTTATAGTAAGTGTATTAACCATATAGTGTAAGAAAACAAAAAGACACGGTAAAAGTTAAATTATTTAACTTAGAGTTAAATCTAATTGATAAGGTTAAAATAATAACCTAAACTTGTCTAAATCCTATTGGTTGATAGGATTTCAACCCATACCCACTTTATATTTGAAATAAGACCCTTTGGAACCATTATAAACCGATTTTGACTTTAATATAAAATAATATTTTGAGATATTCCTAAGGTGCCCCTCTCCTCCCTTATAAAAGGGCACCTCCTCCCTCTCTTCCTCACACAACTTTGAGCCTTCAAGCTCGGCCAACCCCTACCATTTTCTCCTCTCCACTTCCCTAGAATAATCCTAGAGGTCCTGGTCTTCTTCAAATACCAATCTTAGTTCCCTAAGTGGAGGATTCAAAGAGGCGTTCCAAAGAAGAGGTAATATCCATTACCGATCTTTTCAATTTCTTTCTTCTTCAACTTCTTCTTCTTTAGTTGTTTCATTATAAAGTAATAACATCAGTATTACTTACATACTGATATTTTATTATAAATATGAAACAACCCTAATTCACCTTCTATCCATCCTATGGAAAAATGAAATCACTGCGCGTGCGTACGTACGGAATACAGTCTCCACGCCATGGTGTAATCTATTTTCCACCATCACCTTACAAGGATGGGTATAATGGTGTAATGAGAAACTATTTATGATTATTATAATGTAATATTGATACTGAAATAATATATATATACTCAAATACAATTCCACGATCATAGGAACGATATCATCACTCGTGCGTACGTACGGAATACCGTCTCCACGATGTGATGCGACTCGTTCTACATGATCATCATTACATAGTAATTATATAAATGAATTGAATGAATAAATATGATATATGTTACACTAATACCATTCTGGATATAAGGTATCTATAACCTTAAAAGAAGAATAAGAATTTATTCGGCAAAACACGCATAAGAACAAAAGGCAATAAGGACCCGAGTAACAAGTAACAATGAAATATTACTAACAAGAAGCTAAGAATATAACCATATATGATATCATATCAATATGTATGATTCTGGAATAAGTCAATAACATTATATAAACCATTATACAGGATTTTTGGACACATACAAAGCAAATCGGACCTAAGGTAAGGGAAATATCACAATCTCATTTTTATCCGAGATTGTTTATTCGTAAGTATTTATTGGGGTGTATTTTATCATACACATCCATGTTACCTCAATATGTAATATTGTTTCCATCCACTTACAATAGTTTAAATCCAATTTTACCCTTCGGTGAGTTTTTAGTAAAGAATATGAAAGGAATCTTTTGTCGTTTTTTCATACGAGGTACTTTTTGACTTTTCCGAAAAAAGTACGAAGAATGTTTTTTTTAGCTTATACAGCATGAATGGATTTTTAAAACATTATTTCCAAGAAGCTTCCTTTACAAGTTTTCAAGTTTATTTTTAATCAACTTCTCTTATTTTAAAGTCTTATGACATGTTATGAAAGGAAAAATGTTTTTGAAGAAGAAAGGATATTTTCCTCAAGAATGGAGTTCAAGTGTTTTATCAAAATTATTTTCCATCTAAGATAATAAAGGGTTCTGTTTTTATCCCTATTATTACATTGATTTGATCATGTTGTGATGGAATTATTTTTATGAATTCCTTTATCTTATATGAAATGTTTTATGATGTCACGATGTTTAAGATTTCCATTTTTATTACATGGGTTATGCAATGATGTATGATTTATGATTTTGTGGCACACATAAGAATGGTATCATTATGAGATGGGTGGGACCTATATCTCCCTCCAATGAATTGGGTAAAGATTTCATATCTCATGAGATAGACATGGCTGGAATGGTAGGTTATACCGGTTCAGTGAAACAGGACTGAAACGAGGGTGACTCGATTCAGAAAGGGACTTTGTCCACTAAGATAGTCTTGGCAATGAGTCATGACTAACAAGAAATGATTGTCTATGATTATGTGTG
The DNA here is from genome assembly GCA_963277665.1 of Viscum album. Classification (NCBI taxonomy): domain Eukaryota; kingdom Viridiplantae; phylum Streptophyta; class Magnoliopsida; order Santalales; family Viscaceae; genus Viscum; species Viscum album. The sequence goes on from OY728150.1 coordinate 507,613,017, forward strand.
CATGCCACAAAGTTTCAAGTTTCATGTTATGATTATGGGGATCAAATTTTCACTTCTATGATTTATCCCATGTTATTATATTATGAGCTCTTTTGCAGGTTAAGATTTCCAAAAGCTATGTACTTATGTATATGATGTGATTGATATTTCTTTTGTTTACCCTTACTGAGCATTTGAGCTCACCCTTTTATGTTTTCTTTTCCCCAGGATATAAAGAAATGTTTTAGGTATAAAAAAAGTAAGATCTTTATGGGAGATGTTGAAGATCTTTCACCACGATTAGAAGATTACGTTTTGAGTTTCCAAAGACACTAAACTATTACGATCCTTGTGTGTTTGTTTTTTTGTTATGTACTAAGTATTCCGCAAATGTAATGTAATGTCCATGTAAGTCAGGCTTCGGGTCTCTACAGTTGGTATCAAAGGAAAGGTTTAGTCAACCTTTGGAAACTAGGATGCGAAAACGTTAATGAGATCCCTCGAGATATTTCTAAGGTATGTCTAGGGATGTCCCTAAGGATAAGTATACGTATAAGATACAGTCCTAGAACTATGGTAATGATCTTAGAATTTAACCTAAGATGCTATATATTAGGGGTACTCCCCCTTTACTATGTTGTTTTCCCTAGCATGATTTTTTCCTCTCACAAGATTCTTTTTGTGTTTTAGTTAATGGAGGGAACCAGAAGGAATTCGGTTAACATTGAATCCAATGGACAAATTGGTGACTATGAGCAAAAAAAATTGTGTAATTCCTAGAGATAAAGATCTTGTGATTTTTCCAAATCAGTCATCGCGATATATGATTAACAAGGTGAAATTTAGTGGTATGCCTAATTCATCAAAGAAGAGGAAGATAAACTATTATGCATGTTCGCATGTTGAGGAGCCAAAAGAAAGGAAGATTGAGATTTCTAAAGAAGGGAAGAAGAACCTTGAGGAATACCTCAAATGGAGGGACCTATGTTATCTGTGTGGAGAAAAGGGTCATAGAGTGACAGACTGTTATGGAGTTCAATGTCTTATTTGTGGAGAACATGGGCATTACTCAACTCAATGCCCTGACCTAAAAAGTTACTTCTAAATCAAGGAAGGACTTATTCCAGGACAATCACTGAAGTGGATAGAATGAAGTGTTTATGTATTGGTATTCAGGAATAATGTTGTTGAGGTACTTTTATGGTGTATTGAAATATTTATGTATTGGTCTATTTTGGTCTTCAATAATTTTAAGGTACCGGTAACCATGAAAAGTGATTCAAATATTTTGGAAAGTAGATAATATGACCATAATGAAGGGATAAGGAGAAAATGAAATGTTTGACAGTATTCATGAGCTCGTGATTGATATAAGGACTAAGTGATATCATTGTTTGAGTATATAGAATTTTGAGGATTTTGGTATGTGGAAAGTGTTAAATTTTAACTGCATTCATGTTTTCACTAAGGTATTCAAGAGAATACATGATTAAGGACTTTTAATGTTTGGAATGTGACCAACAAAACATATCTTATGATATATGGGGATCGACGATGGTGTTAAATCTCTGGTAATCGTTTTCACTATGTTATGAGAGTGGACTGCAGTATTATGGATAAGCCTAAAGATTGGAATGGATTATGTTGGACATAAGTTAGTATTGTTTAAGGATAGAAGTTTTCTCGATATTATTGATGGGATGTTAGAGTAATATAGTTTTAGAAAAAGGACAACCTACAGGACAGGCGACAGCCCATCGCGTCGGACAAGGCTGTGGAAATCGAACCCACAACCGAAGTGTGACTGGCCTTTATCGCCTACCACTGGCCTACAGGAAGTCCATGTTTAGTAGAAACTAGTTTTATTATATTAAGTTGTATGACATATGATGTATAAGTCCATTTTAGGAACCATATATGATTAATCTCAATATAGATCGACTTATGTATATAATTTTTTGCTAACCTTTTGTTTGAGACAGATGGAATGACCCATCATTCTATCACATGATCTGCTAACACTTCACGAATAACAAATTCAACTTCATTTATTTAAGAGATGAAGTGGAAATTTTTAAAGGCACGAAAAACAGTGAGATTGTACCAAAATAAAGTAAGTATTTATTCTAATTCAAATTCTTTAACTTTAGGGAAATGATCTTGAAAACCAAAAATGTTGTCCTAGTGATCTTATACCTGATGAATCAGATGGTACCTTATATCATCACAAATCTATGGATTTGTGATTACTGGCTTTTCCATAGCCATGTTCTCTACCACTCTCCATCAGAACATGATGGTTATATTTCTCTTCCATATCCATATTTTCACCTATGTGGAAACCCTGTGATTAGTTTATTTGGGTAACCGTTACATTTCATACCTTTGTTTTTAAATATTGGTTTTGGTATTCCTTTTTACGATGTGGGTTTCGATTAAAGAAACTTTCGAATAGTAAACCATTTAAAACCCCGACGAATTTCGAGGGCGAAATTCATTTTAAGGGGGGTAGAATGTAACACCCCGAGATTTTATGAAAAATATTATTTTTAATTTCATTAATGTCTTGTGTTGTACACTACACCAAAAGGAGCTTTCACAACACGCATCCTTGACTTTCCTTTCATTACACGCAATCACGACCTTCCTTGATAGTGTGTGTAGTACGCAATACCGAGTTTTACTAAACAACGATATGCTATTAAAATATTATTAAAACTAGCCATTATGAATAGTAATAACCACTTTTTAAATTTTAGAAATTTTAGCTCTCAAAATGGACTTCATTTTTGGATTCGGAGTATCGAATTTAGCCTAAGGTGAAATTTTGGTACTTTTCGGATAACTTTCATATTCTGATGAATAGTGAAAATTACTAAATTATAATTAAAAACAACTTTTTTAATCAAAATAATTAATAGTGATAAATTATTAATTTGAGTGGTTTTAAAGTATATTTAGAATATATTTTTACAATTTAATACAATGTTGGTCATTGAATGTAATTTCACATTTAAACCTGACATAATCAAGTGTCAATCTTTTGATAGATATTGTTTCTTAAAAACACGCTATTTGTTTTAACAGCGGGATTTAATTATAAAATTAATTAATGAAACTTCTATGTTATGAATTTGGTAAAATAGACTTTATTTTTGAATTCGGAATATGAAATATATCTTAGGATGAAATTTTGGCATTGTTCTGAAAAACATCAATTTTTGATGAATAGTGAAACTACTAAGTGGTAGTTAAAAAAAACTGAATTTTTCATAAAACTTAATTTTACCGCTTCTGTGAATGGAATTTCAAAAATCCGAGAGACACGGTTGATGTCAGTAAGTAAAATGTGGTTCAATGAGATGAAAATAATTTTTGGTGAATAGTAACTTTTTACTTTTATTTACCACGGTTAAAAGTAAATAGGGTAATTAAGGGTAAGAATGATATTAATATTACCCTAACACATGTCCTAATTCTATTGGACAAGTGTATCTCGACCAAAAATAACCTTAAGTGTAAAATATTATCATTTAGGCCCACTTGGATTAGATTAGGACATTTATTATTATTTAATTCAAAGAAGAGTTAAAAGAGTTAAAATCAAAGTATATTTACTAAAACATTTTTACTATAGGGTTGTACATAAGATAAATTCGATTGTAAATATTAATTAGAAAGATAAAACTATTTCCTATATAATGGTATTTTATTTGTAATTTTTAGACTTTAAATAATTCAATGTATTTATGACACAATGATGATGCAATAATTACCATAATAGTGAAAAATTAGAATAACTGATATTATAAATGCATAAATAAGTATATGTTGAGACTTTTTATGAATTCCACTAATTTTATAGGTTAATATTACATGTTATTATTGATTTAATTAACTTTGTTCGAACTTATCATTCTGTTATGACTTTCACGAAAATCATATATCAAATAGTGTAAAAATTGACACAAAATAGTTTTTAAATAAAATATTATATTATTAATTGTTATTTTATTCCTAAAAATCTAAGGTTTGCCCAAATGACTTAGATAAGGATATAAATATTAATAATAAACAATTTGGGGTTCGTTTGGCATGTTATAGTAAGTGTATTAACCATATAGTGTAAGAAAACAAAAAGACATGGTAAAAGTTAAATTATTTAACTTACAGTTAAATCTAATTGATAAGGTTAAAATAATAACCTAAACTTGTCTAAATCCTATTGGTTGATAGGATTTAGACCCATCCCCACTTTAGCTTCGAAATAAGACCCTTTTGAACCATTATAAACCGATTTTGACTTTAATATAAAATAATATTTTGAGATATTCCTAAGGTGCCCCTCTCCTCCCTTATAAAAGGGCACCTCCTCCCTCTCTTCCTCACACAACTTTGAGCCTTCAAGCTCGGACAACCCCTACCATTTTCTCCTCTCCACTTCCCTAGAATAATACTAGAGGTCCTGGTCTTCTTCAAAGACCAATCTTAGTTCCCTAAGTGGAGGATTCAAAGATGCGTTCCAAAGAAGAGGTAATATCCATTACCGATCTTTTCAATTTCTTTCTTCTTCAACTTCTTCTTCTTTAGTTGTTTCATTATAAAGTAATAACATCAGTATTACTTACATACTTATATGTTATTATAAATATGAAACAACCCTAATTCACCTTCTATCCATCCTACGGAAAAATGAAATCACCGCGCGTGCGTACGTACGGAATACCGTCTCCACGCCGTGGTGTAATCTATTTTCCACCATCACCTTACAAGGATGGGTATAATGGTGTAATGAGAAACTATTTATGATTATTATAATGTAATATTGATACTGAAATAATATATATATACTCAAATACAATTCCACGATCATAGGAACGATATCATCACTCGTGCGTACGTACGGAATACCGTCTCCACGATGTGATGCGACTCGTTCTACATGATCATCATTACATAGTAATTATATAAATGAATTGAATGAATAAATATGATATATGTTACACTAATACCATTCTGGATATAAGGTATCTATAACCTTAAAAGAAGAATAAGAATTTATTCGGCAAAACACGCATAAGAACAAAAGGCAATAAGGACCCGAGTAACAAGTAACAATGAAATATTACTAACAAGAAGCTAAGAATATAACCATATATGATAACATATCAATATTTATGATTCTGGAATAAGTCAATAACATTATATAAACCATTATACAGGATTTTTGGACACATACAAAGCAAATCGGACCTAAGGTAAGGGAAATATCACAATCTCATTTTTATCCGAGATTGTTTATTCGTAAGTATTTATTGGGGTGTATTTTATCATACACATCCATGTTCCCTCAATATGTAATATTGTTTCCATCCACTTACAATATTTTAAATCCAATTTTACCCTTCGGTGAGTTTTTAGTAAAGAATATGAAAGGAATCTTTTGTCGTTTTTTTATACGAGGTACTTTTTGACTTTTCCGAAAAAAGTACGAAGAATGTTTTTTTTAGCTTATACAGCATGAATGGATTTTTAAATTATTATTTCCAAGAAGCTTCCTTTACAAGTTTTCAAGTTTATTTTTAATCAACTTCTCTTATTTTAAAGTCTTATGACATGTTATGAAAGGAAAAATGTTTTTGAAGAAGAAAGGATATTTTCCTCAAGAATGGAGTTCAAGTGTTTTATCAAAATTATTTTCCATCTAAGATAATAAAGGGTTCTGTTTTTATCCCTATTATTACATTGATTTGATCATGTTGTGATGGAATTATTTTTATGAATTCTTTTATCTTATATGAAATGTTTTATGATGTCACGATGTTTAAGATTTCCATTTTTATTACATGGGTTATGCAATGATGTATGATTTATGATTTTGTGGCACACATAAGAATGGTATCATTATGAGATGGGTGGGACCTATATCTCCCTCCAATGAATTGGGTAAAGATTTCATATCTCATGAGATAGACATGGCTGGAATGGTAGGTTATACCGGTTCAGTGAAACAGGACTGAAACGAGGGTGACTCGATTCAGAAAGGGACTTTGTCCACTAAGATAGTCTTGGCAATGAGTCATGACTAACAAGAAATGATTGTCTATGATTATGTGTGCATGCCACAAAGTTTCAAGTTTCATGTTATGATTATGGGGATCAAATTTTCACTTCTATGATTTATCTCATGTTATTATATTATGAGCTCTTTTGCAGGTTAAGATTTCCAAAAGCTATGTACTTATGTATATGATGTGATTGATATTTCTTTTGTTTACCCTTACTGAGCATTTGAGCTCACCCTTTTATGTTTTCTTTTCCCCAGGATATAAAGAAAGGTTTTAGGTATAAAAAAAAGGAAGATCTTTATGGGAGATGTTGAAGATCTTTCACCACGATTAGAAGATTACGTTCCGAGTTTCCAAAGACACTAAACTATTACGATCCTTGTGTGTTTGTTTTTTTGTTATGTACTAAGTATTCCGCAAATGTAATGTAATATCCATGTAAGTCAGGCTTCGGGTCTCTACAGAACACATTGAATTTATTTTCAATAAAATATTCTAAAGGTATTAAATTGATTTTTTAGGGTCCAAAGTGTCCCCAAATCAAATCTAAAATAGATAATGGTCGAAGCATATTTATAGAAAATGTTTTAGACAAAATATGGTTCATTTAATAATATGAAAATTTTTAATTTAAAAAATTTTATTTATTTTTATTAATCTTTCCCAAGAGTTTCATCCGGGTTCAATAAGTATTAATGTTTATTATTAAAAATAAAAAAAAATCACTATAAAAAATATAATATTCAAAAGAAAATTAGAAATTTGTTTTTTAAGTATATTCACTCTTTTAAATAATAATAAATCTTCTTTGATTTTTTATTTTGTATATTCTTGACTTGCTTAATCTTTTCATATACATATGGATAATACTCATGTTATATGATAGTAAAATTCTAAATTTACAACTAAACAAATAAATAACACATAATAATAATAAAATATGTCATGAAAATAATGTTTATCACTCAATTATTATATAAGTTACCAATTTTAACATTGTTAGTGCGGTGTTGGGACTATGTCGGCATGGACAATGCATTTTATACTTATCATGAAAAAAAAATAATTTTCATTCTATGAATTAATTATGTAAAAAATTCCACATTTAATGTAAATATTTAGTAATTTCATAATTTATATAAATTTTATATCATAAAAATTTCCTAACAATGTCACAAAAAATATGGTGTTTTATAAAAAACATTATTTATTATTATTCACCAAAAAATTAAAATGTTTCATAAATATAAAAAATAAATCATCTAATGCAATACTTGAAAAGTATAAAAGACTATATTTTATGAAAATAATTTTCTCAATATGGTAAATTTATTTTTTTAATTAAAATCATCACTTACTTTAAAATATAGTTTTTAAAAATTAGAACTGATTTTATAACACCATGAAAATTTTACTAAGGTCTTATTAAATTATCCATAAATAATAGGATAGAAAATATTAATTTAGGAATACATTTTATGAAAAATAATTTTGATATAAATATATTTATTAATTATTAAATTTTTATTAAATATATATTACCCAAAAAAATTACCCACGCTAAATTTGTAATATTTAAAATATTAAAATTTATTTATAAGGGCCCTAAATTTTGTTTATACATTCATAGGTGATGTTACCATTCATAAGGGTCATTTTACTATTCATAATGGTACATTACTAATAATTATGGTAGAAATACTAATCATAAGGGTAAATTACAATTCACTAGAAATTATGTTTATCATATAGGACGATAAATTTCTTACTAAACACAACAGTGTATTTCTATTTTTGAAATTAAAAACATAGAAATAAAATAATTAAATTTCACATCTAGGTTATAACTATCTCCTATAAAAATTTTAATTTCATAGATAATAAGTATTGCATCAATAATAAGTAATCTAATTAATTGAAATTAATTAATAAATACATATAATAAAATCATGTTGTGATATAATGTTTGAAAACTATAAAATCTTCAGTACATTTTAAACATTCGGATGGTTTTTTGCCAATTTTTAATGCAGATGATCTTTCCCCCTAATGTTTTACTATCATGATGAATTTTACTGCATATTTGGTCAATGAAAATAAATTAGGAGGTCTTGTGCAATATAGGTGGATTTATCTAATAGAGCGGTTCAATTTTATAATTTTTCATCTTAAATAATACATTCATTACAACTCATTAAATATATTACTTTATTCAATCATTAATATTATAGAGATATTGGACATTCAAAATCATGTTTCAAATATAAAGATCAACATTATGTGCATATGTTTTAATGATACTTTTAGAGTACTTTCACACTTTTTATTGTAGAAACTCTGGTAATAATGAGAAAATATTCAATTGAGATAAACATGTTGACAATATATCAACTCAATCTCAACTACATTAGAAATTAATAATCCTTAAAAATCTTGTCCAACTAGTTGGGAGGATATCGAATATTACACTGTGATAAAAGAAAGTATTAAAACAATATAAATCTATTCTACTAAATAGTGAAATTTCATATTAATTTATTGAAGAGATAAATATAAAAACAAAGATATTCATGATAAGTCAAAATATGAAATGATAATGATATAAAAAATTTATTAAAAAATTTGTATAAAGGATTTAATGACATTTAAGATCATAAAAACTAATATATACAGTGATATTATGTTGAAATATAGTTTTTAAAAAATAATAATTTTCATTACATTTTTTGGATCATCAATAGTAAAAATCTAGTTCAGTTACTATAATATTTGATGTGTTTACTTGAGTTCATCTAAAGCAGGGTAGAATGATGGAAGCATAGAATTTCCATGGATAAAATTTCAAAACAGTCGATTAGAAAGAGGGAATAAAAACAAATAACAGTTTTATATTTATACTTTAATTTTTTTAAATAGATATTTTTTAATGGAATTAACGAATTATACTATTAAGAACGTTTTTAGTAGTTTTATTTAAATGAATTTTGTTTAATATTTTATAGGGTATTAAAATTTACTCCTTGAATTATGCATTTTTGAACCTCTCTATAAATATGGATGTTGGTGAACATTAATTACATGATCCAAATATCATTAATACATAATAAAAAATGTTATATTATATGAAGGATTCCATGGATGAATAATGTAGTGTAGTTGTTCACATATAACAGAGACACTTGTATGATAAGGTAAATGAAGTTGAACATTTATCCTTAGATATTAGATCCAATCAATTTTAAGAAATTAACTTTTTTTTCATCATGATATTGATGATGATAGAATATAAAGGGTGGATAAAGTAGAATATTTAATAGTGTAGTAGGATAAAAACTTATTTGATGTGAAACATGATATTAAGTAAAAATAGTCATTAAATTATCAACTAATAATGTAATTTGTATTCACTTATAGTATTGTGGATCTCTTATTACATTTAAATTGTTTATTATTTCATGCATTTTTTAATTCTGAAAAATTAAATGCTCTATTTTTTGTATGTGTAGTCATTTATTAATATGAATATTAAAATTATTCTTGTTGTTACTATGAATCAATTATCATTAATAATTTTTTTTTAAAAAAATTATTCTATTAAAATATATTTTCTATATTTTTTATATGAATGTTTAAATGGTAATAATTCCACATAAGAAGTGATTCATTGATTGTGATCGACTACCATTTGAAGTTCCCCTAACCATGAATATTTCAATAGTGTTTTATTATTATCTCTCGGTATCCATTCATATAGAATCTAGGATTCTATATACCTCCCTCCAATCAATGTATGACACTCCCTCTATCACCCTCCTATTTAAATTTTGAACACTACCTCCTAATCCGGCTGATTTATCATGATTTTTCCCTATAGTGGGTGAAAATTTTTTCCCTACTATTTTCTCATGAGCATATTGTGGGTCCATGGTTATAGATTCAAATTTTATAATGAAAAATGTATTGGATTTATTTATACTAGAAAATATTATTTTTTGAAAAATATGGAACCAATATTACCAATGAGAAAAACATTGACTATTCTAATGTAAATAATATGAATGGATTAAAGATATTTCCCCCATTTGATTATCAATGGGTCCTCATAAATATTGTTGATGAAATTTTTAGTTAGATTTTGGGATGATTGAAAACCAATCCAGTGACCCTTCATATATCATATATCTATTGGATAAACATGCCTCATTCTTAGAAAACTAAGGTTCTTGATTCACTACTAAATGTGATTTTAATTAATTATTCCTTAATCGAATTTCATTATTTAATAAAATTATATTATTTATAAAATGAATTATTTTTTAAATATGTTCTTCCACTTTTCCATCACTAATCTTCCCACACAAAATTAGACATTGAGAAATGTGTGTAATAAATAAAAAGATATTAAATGGTGATTGTTGGTTGAATTCAGTGATACATCATTGACCACTAATCAGATACAACATAATGTACCTATAAGGGTACCTCGAGAGTGGTGGAAAATGTTTTTTTTTTTGAAATCCTTCTCCATTGGAAGCACGTGGTATTGAAGAATATATTATTAAATTAATGTAAATATATATATATATATAAATACACATTTTAATGATATTAAATTTCCTAAATTTAAATAAATTTATGTTCTTTTTATTTAAGGATGTTTCAATAAAGAACTAATTAATTCTGGTAATAAAAATCAACCACTACATTATCAAATCAACGTTCTTCTAATGAATTAAATTGACTAAGAATATATTTTAAATAGTTAATATATTTAAATGATAATATTAACAATTTTATATATTATAATCCTTATTTTTCTGTGTTTACTATCGGTAATGAATTTTGGAAACTATATCTCTAAGACTAAACATTGGTTATAAGTTCATATGAAATATAATTCGAGTTTTTTTTATTATTTATTTCAAAGGAATAATGGTATGAATTACTTTTAGATTATAATTGTTTACAAAAACATATTTCTTACTATTAAAACATATAATTCTAAATATATCAATGAATATTTGGATTTGAAATTAACAAACTATATTTGAACAACATATGTGTTATATTTAATTGGAAAACATTAGTTGATTAAAATTTGCATATCAAGGGTAAATTTAAACATAGTTTGATACCTAGTATTGTCTGTACTATATTCCCTCTCCCTTAGTGAAACAATTTATTATCAATTTTTACATTGTTATTATATATTAAATTAAAAATGAATTATATTTTATTTTTTATTAAAAATAAAAAGAACTATAAGATACCAATCCAAAATAGCCATTATCAGTCTCCAATGATGATCCATTTGGTTGGGTCCTTTGGAAGGAGTGTCCTTGTTGCATGTGCAAGATGATTTCTAGTACAACAATGTATGTAGTCATTGTAATGTTATTATAGATTTTAATAGCATCTAATATATGTTGTAGTTACTCCCTACCCCTATATTAACTGATGTGTTACCTTTTTATGAATACACAATTAAATAATAGTGTAACATATTCCAACAACTGGGGAGTTTTATATATCTACTAGAGGAAATGTACATTGCTCTATAGAAATCATTGGTTAAGTTATATAAGAAAATATAATGTTTTATCCCTAGAAATGTTGTTTTTTAGTGATTTTAGTGATCATGTAAACTGAATAATTATATATTTATTTATTTCAATTTTTTTAAATTGAACATTAAATATAAAACATTGTATAAATTTCAAAACAATTTTTTTACAAGTTCAATGAGAATTGAGTAGGTATGGACACATAGATGGTGATAGAGATAGAGATGATATAATTTATCCTCTAGTGATAGAGATTGAATTTGGATTATATGGTTTTGTAAAACTAAAATCATTATATGTAACATTATATATTTAATTATATATACATATTTTATTCATAAAATATTTTTTTCAATCTTTATGTTTTAATATTTATCTATTTGTATTTCTATTTAAGTTGTAGTTTATGTGTCTTTTTTCCTTTATGCTTGGTTTCTTATGTGGATGGTATATTACATAATTTTTATCATTTTTAAAAATTTATATATATATATGATTTCTCAACTACCACTATATATTCTAAATTATATAGTTGTGGTTTAAAATGTATCTATATTTTATAATATATATATATAATTGTGGTTCAAACCAAATCTATATATTTCTAATTATTTCTGTAGTTTAAACCACCAATATATATTCAAAATAGATGGAATCCTCAAAGAATATCTAAAAACTATAATGCCCAACTAAAATAGAAATTTCATTGTAGTTCCTAGAAACTACTTCTAAATGTGTGAAAATGACCTAATATTATTACATATGACAATATCTATGATGGATTATAATGACTATAAAGAAATCATTTTGGGCTGTCTAAAACTACTGATAGTCACATGAATTTTTATAGGGATATTATAACCAATATATTTCTATATTTATTTTTTTATCTTAATATCTATATTCATTTAAAAATTCTCCACACAAAGATAATGTTTCTAAATCTTCAATGTAGGGAATATTAGTGCCCACTCTAGATCATATGTTTGATTTTATACTCACTGACATTTAAATATTATGTGGTGCATGATATCACATTATTATTTGGTATTAGTACATATCCAAAGCCCCACTTTTAATCATACCTTTCAACCATTAATAGTTACCCACCGATGCGGAGTTTTTGTATGACTGAATTGTTAAACATATCTTTAATTAATTGAATCTATTCATAGATATATTATTCAAAAAAATCATTTCCACCTTTAGAGTTAGCTTCATTAGACGTTTTATAATCAGGATACCTTTTTGAGAAATTATGGAGAATAATCATATATTTTAAGTAAACTATCAATCTCTATTATATATAATGGTCAAGGCTGCTCCTCAATATCTGTTTTCTTAAATTGTTCAATCGATGTAACACTCAGACTCTAGTAGAGCTGATCCCATGGTTATTTTTTAATATTAGGACAAAATAAAAGGGATCATATCACAATGGATGAAATAGTTTAGTAGTCTTGGGGAAAAGTATACATATATTAATCTTACATTTCATCTAAAAGAATGAAATATATTATAATAATTTCATTTATAACGTTATTATTTCTTCTTGTAAATCCAGTACATCATTTATAGATAATTTCTTAGTATCATGTGAAGGTAAATCATAGTATTGGGTGAGATCAGATGCTTATTAAGGGAAATAATACAACATAAGCTACCATAAAATAAAAAATATATGAATATTATGGTTGAGATAAATAATAATCTAATATGTCATATAACAATTAACATAAAAAGATGACTAAATATATGATTAAAATAACTAAATAAATAGTCACATGTAAAATAATAACTAAATTCATCATGATAGAATTCATAAATATAGAAAATATAATATTAATATAAAGGCCTTCTTCCAATACATCATACAGAATAATTAATTTTTAAGCCAAACACACCAACTATTTTTTCTCATGAAACATACAGATGCATGAAGGGGTTATAACAGTCCCCACCTGTAACTATTAATACCACTGGATTCATTATATGAAATAGATGAATAATAATTGAATACATATTCAATGTAATTTTTTTTGAAAAACATGCATATGAAATATTAATATATTACACAATCAATATAAATATCATGATCATAAGATATATAGAAAACTATGGTGGTTGGAATGAAAATATTATACCATCACTAAAGAATAATATTCACTAATTAATGTTAACATTGATAAAAATAATTGAAAAATTTATCATGTTGATTACTTGAGGAAACTACCCTTTTAGTTTTGATATCACACACATTAAAATATAAAACAACCAATATCTTAAGGAAAACATTATCTTATAAAATAACATTAAAACCCTCTAAATAAATCTTTGAGAAATCAATTCGTATTGACGGTAGGAAACTCTTTTCATGTCATGTACAATAAATTGAACATTCCTTTAATAGTTTTGTTAAAAATTTAAAATTAAATCTATTATAAAAAACATGAAGATCACTTTTAAAAAATTTCATAAATATATATTCATGGTTATAAATATTTTTGAACTATCATGGTATAATATAAAACATGTTATTCAAAACACTTTTATTAAACATGGATATTGAAGATAATGGAATTTCAAAGAATGACAGAAATAAATTAATATATCCATTAAAATATTCTCTCATTCTCTTAACTACTCAAATATTAAAAATAAATGAATGATTTTAATTTTAATTAATAAACATAGGATAAATAAATAGAGTTTATTTATGATAACAAAGATCAAATAATTTTCCCAATGGTGAATTAGGCATAAATATTTCTGAGAAATGATGTAATTTTGAAATAAATCCTTAACTCAATTCTAAAATTATTTTTCTGTTATTTTATTCCAATTTAATATTAATTAATATTTATTGTACTTATATACAGTAACCCCATGAAATAGAAAAATGATAATGTATTAGATAACATATATGACACAAAACATTATGATTAGAAGAAAATATTACAACCTAAGACGTAACAATCTATTTAATTAAATGAATCAAAAAATTTAACTTTTTTCACATGAAATAATGAGTTTCATTGATCACTTGTGTTACATGCAAGGCTGAGTTTTATGGGTGTCACATAAATGAATTATTTTTAAGTTAAATTTCATTTATTTTCCTTTCATTTTTTGTTTTGGATGGTTTCCAAAGGTTTTATGGAGAAATAGATGAGTTTTCATGAATTGGGCCAAACCGCGAGCCCAATTCCATATTTAAAAATAAAATTTGTTTCCTTTATAACTTTTTCATTTTTTAATATTTTTCCTTAATTCCAATTCCTAAATGGTATCCTCTGACCTATTAACACCAAAATATAAATTTGGAGCCTTTATAAATCCAAAATCATGGTGGATATGGGTTTTTATTTAAGATATTAGGCCTGCCCGAAGGCCCATTTCCTGCATTAAAAATAATTTTTAAATTTTTTATATCTCCTTCAATATTTGCGTTTTTTCGGTGATTCCACCTCCCACTCGACCCTAAGAAACCCAGGCGCGCTCCCATTGCCTTCCCCCCCTCCTTGGAGCTCTTTGATATCTCGAATTAGGGATGATCTTCATAGAGTGTCTCAAATCGGCCAGAATTGAAGAGGTAACTTCATCCCTTCTTAACTCTCTCAATTATTACTTTTTCCCCTCCATTCCACTTCCCAAATTACCTCCTATATCTTGTTCGAATAATCCCTAAATTTTGGCTGTTTTAAACTTCAGAAACTATTGTTTTTTGAGTGATTAATTCAGGATACTTCAAGTAGGTGAGTCTATTTCTTTCCTCATTCAAATTGCTTAGGGTTTCTTCCCTAATTCTTGAATTATAAAAAAATTCCAGAAGTTAGGGTTCGTGCATAGGTTCTAAATTACTGTATTTTGGGTGAAATATTGAGGTTTTAGGTTTCTTTTAACTTCCTTGAGGTGCGGCGGTCATGCGGTTGATGTTTCGTCCCAATATTTGAGGGTTTCGACACATTCGGTAGGTGATTCCGTGGGTAACCATTTAATGATGAGTTAGTTTGCTTGATTCAATAATTTTTAATGTTCCTTATGTGCTGTGCATTATGTGAAAACCATTTTTGGTTGCAATAGTAAAGCATTTGTTTTTAGAGTTACATTTTTGCTTGAAGTGTGTATTTTTCAAATGTATTTCATGTGTTATATCTTGTGGTAGTTTTGTAAAATGTGGAAGTGATTTATTAGTTGTTGAAAGGGGCTGCCAATTATGGTTAGGTAATGATATAGTTCCATGTGGGCCTAAAAATGGGGTGTATTTGAATGGTTTTATTTGTATAACCTTGTTATACTCCTTGAAAGTGTTTTATGGATTTGTGTGTTCTCATGGGTATCTTTTGTGATATTATTCAACGTGATTATATAACATTTGAATGTGGATTATTTCATGTTTATTGGGCTTCCAATTCTGTTTTGGTAGGGTCTTGGTGTGATTTTGTCTTAAAAAGAGATTTTTGAAATGGATTTTATGTGCAAAGTTTGGGTATACTCTTTATAATTGTTTTATGAAAGTTTTGAATGCTTTATTGGGTTGTGTAATAGGTGAAACTATATCAGCAAACTGTTTTGGTAGGAGTATATTTTTAAAAGGTCCATTTCATTTGTGAAAAGGCTGCTATGTGATATGTATCATCTTTGAAATATTTTGTTAAATTGTTTGAAGGAGATATTTTAGAGTGAAAGTGATGTGAAAGTGATGTGGAGTGTTTTGTGTGAGTGTGATGTGAAAAATTGAATTTTTGAATATGAAAGAAGTGTTATATTCCATGTGTGTGGGATATTATATGAGTTTAAATATCTTATAATTGTTTTATAAAATTGTTTAATGGTTTTGTGGAAGTGTTGAAGAAATGTGAAATGTGTTGTGGGCTATTTTGGTGTGATTCGGATTTCAAAATCATTTTGAATGAAAAATGGATTTTTTGTGACTTGTGTGGTATACATATGGGCTTTTTGGTGAATTTGTGATGTGGAAATGATATTTTCATGTTCAATGTACATTTCTTGATGTGTTGAACATATTTGAGCACAAGGGGAAAACCTGGGTATCTAGTTGGGTGGACGTGTACTAGTATGCTAGTGAATCCGTGGGGTTTGGCCTCAGTTTCACTTAGCAAGATTGACGCTTACAACTCTAACTAAACTATGATGATGATGATTGGGGACCACTAGGTTATGGGTATGTTCCCTACTAGTGGCTCGTTCACGAGAATGGATATTTGTGATGGTTACTCTCACCGAGATACGAGGTACCTGGGACCCACAGCTAGCTAGTGCCTAGGTGTTACTTCCTATTTCTTGTGCTCATTGTTTACTTTGTACTTACCGTCGGCATACGGTATAGTTGGCTGGAAAATTCAATAGTGTTGAAATTTTTTTTAAAAGTGTTGATTCTTAATGATAGCCCACTTGAAAACTGTTTTTATTCAAAGTAGCATCTTTTAGAAATTGTAACTAGCTTTTCATGTTTTTGAAAACTTGCAAGCTTTTCGTCTTTAAATGTTTATCACATGGAATCTCTTAGTGGTGGTATCCTACTGGGCATTGGCTCACACCCTACTTACACCCTTGGGTGTAAGTAGACATGGTTTTTTTTGTTGTCGCAGGTTGGGTACAGTTTTTTTTGTTCCAGTGGTTCGGGTTTCTAGCAGGTCCTTGGTGGTGAAGTCTTGTGGAGGTGGCTTTTGGGAGGTGCCCCTTGCCATGAGGGTTCTTGGGCTGTCCTTATTTGGATTTGTAACTTTGGTATAGACCTTTTGAGTTGTTTTAAGCCATGTAATTCAGTTCTGAATTTTTGTAAAAGATTGTTTGGTTTGAAAAATCCAGATTTGTTTCATTGGATTCTTTTGTTGTTTTATGTTTATAAACTCGGGTAAATCGTTCCCAATTTTAATTTTATGATACCCGGGCACTTATGCCAGCCCGTGGGGATCGGGAACGCCCTTCGGGTCTTGCCATGGACCGGGTCGGGTGCCGAGTTTGAAGGCGACCAGATTCGGTTCGTGACAAAATGGTATCAGAGGAGGTTCAGGTTAACTCTTTGGGTCATGTTATTTGGGGAAGAGTCAGGATAGTATGGAGTTAGGATTGTTGGGACATGGAATTCTAGTTATGGGTAGTGTGCCTGATCACCACACCTCATAATGGGTTTCAAGTTTCCAAGATAAGTCGGTATTTATCTAAGTCCTTCGGTTTTCTTGGTTCGATGATGATTAAGGGAAATGAAAAGACAGTTGAGTTAATGGTCCTAGTGAGCTTGCAAGGCCTGGCAAGCCATGTGGAGCCAAGGATATTCCCTAGAACACTCTCTGTGACAGTGAGGTGATTGGAATATGGCTGCCAACCATATTTCCAAGTCACCCACTGAAACTAGTTTCCTCTTGCACTGTTTTGTGCTTAGGTTTTGAAACCTTAGCACTTTGGTTTTAAGAAGTGTAAAGTTTTTGTGAAATGATTTTCAAATAAAAAGGGAATGGTTTGGTTTATGAAATGGCGGAACTTAATTTTCCGAATTGTTTTGAAATATAAAATGGTGTGCTTACACCTCTTTGAAAGTAGGAACTATATTGATGATTGGTTTTGAAAAGTGTTTCCAATAGAGTTTTCTAAACAATCAGAGTGTGTTTTAATGGGATGAGATGTTTTGAAATTGATGTGAATATCTTGAAAGTGAGTTATTTTCTAAATGTTTGTGACTTTTTGAAAAATTTTGCAAGATGTGAGTTGGGATTTTGATCTCATAGTTAGCAGTTATGAGAAAAAAAGGATGTGTTGGTTGACCGTTTTCGTTTTGAAAAGTGGAAAGAATTTTTGTTTTAACCTTTGGTATTTCCATTAGAGACCACATGCATGGGGTTATATGGGATGATGGATGGTTGATGGCACGACTGGATGAGTGCCGGGATGGATATGAGGAGGGTGTCCGGTGTGGCACAAAAACATGCATGTGTGAGGCCCATGGGGTACCATTGGTGGATATGCTTACTGCTAAACTGTTTGTTCTCAAAGAATTACATTTAAAGAAAAACACGATGTCTTGATGAATATTTTTGTATGGTTTGTATTATGGGTTTTTGAAAATGTTGATGTTGTGGGATGTTTTTATTCAAAGAACCCCTTCTGTTTGAACTGTATTTTGGGTTTGTGTTTGGTCGGTAAGCTGTGTTGTAGGGACGGTTAGTGGTCTCTTTTGAAAAATGTTTTGGTATGCCTTTACGATAGTTCCCTTAATGTGTTGGATCTGGTTTATGGCTTGTTTTGACCAATGGACCAGGTTGGTTGGGTCCTTGGGTTCTCCCATTGGATAAGGTACACCCCCATTAAAGGTTAATGCATAACTGAAGCGCAACCCAGATTGTTTCTCCATTGGAAAATCCTCCAGTTGATCAATATAAGGAATCCATTTCTTGAGATTTTTAGATTGAGTATACACCCTTTCCTTTATTGGTTTTGTGTATCCTCTTATAGTGGGAGATTGATTATGGATGGTTGAAAGTGACCTTAGCCTCTTAAGTTTCCTAATTTTTCGAAGGTGGAAGTGTTCTGGGTTTGTTAGCATGGATGAGTATTTGGATAGTGTCTAAGAGGAACTCTCGGTCCTTCATAGTCTCTTTGAAGAAGGAGTTTATTTTAAACTACTATTGTGGGAAATCTGGTCATGATAGGATATTATGGCCACTTTCTAGAATTGTGTGTTGTTTTGGGATGTTGTACAAGTTCCCTCTCTATTCATTGTTTATATCAGTCGCAATGGTCATGTTTGGTGATTCCTTGTGATGGCATGTGCTCGATTGACTGTAAAGGTGAAAGTTGGGAAATCATCTGAGAGTCTCTATTGTGTTGGGAGAATGTCTCCCTTGAAAAAAAAACATAAAAAAAAATATTCCATTTTAGAGGAAGGTGAGTATAAGTGTTCTTTACTTCTATTGTTTCTCACCCGAACAAACAAGGTATGATGTGTGTACATCTTCTAATCCCTTGTTTCAGTGAAATATAGAGTTAGGGTAAAGTGAGTTTGGAATGTGTTATGTCTTGGAAAAAAAACTTATCGAGGGGATTGCGGTGTAGTTGTTATTTGCAATGAAAGAAGAATTCTCATTCAGGTGGTTTCCAAAGCCTAACTGCGAGGCCGAAGATGCTTCGATATTTTGAGCTCCAGCCATAGGTCCCGGAGAGAAGCTGGCACGTAGTCAGGGGAAACCCCAGTGTCATTTAAACCCGTGTGCAAAGTCCTATCCTCAATATGAAAGATAATAAGAGTTTAAACCTATGGTGTCATCATATTTCATCAGTTGTTCCCGTTCGGTGGAAATAGGTGGAGGTTCTTGTACCCATGTCATCACACAATGTTATTCCCTCCCACTTTGGTTTCCATTGAGTCTTTAGAGAAAGGTATGAAGTTTGTCTAGACAGGTTGACCACACGGTTTACACTTGGTTAGTAGTGACCATGCCCCCCCAAAAAAAACCATGTAGATAGAAGAATCTCCACTGTTAGTTCATGGTTTCCCAATCCATGCAGACTAACCATGTGGTCGTCCCAACACTTTATATTTTGGGGTCTTTCTGTACCGGCCCATGCTGGTCGATTAAGATTGTTGGTTCTTATGGTGGGGAGCCTTTTTTTTCGTACCGATAACTTAGATTTATCCATGGTCAAGGATTAGTGGTATGTAGTCTCATTTGGATCTATCAATCTATCTAAATCTTCCTTGAGTAACCATTGAGATTGGAGAGTGCCCAATGGTTTAGTTATAGCAAGGTATGTGTAACCTTGTTCGATGTTGTTGTTCGTTTGAGTGAATTGCTTGAGTCTTGTTCTGATAGTGTTTGAGGTGTTTTCCTTTGGGATAAAGCCTGAATGTGATTGATTGTTTCAGGAAAGTGGTGTATGATTTTGTTGTGAATTATTCCTTCCTTAATTGATCAATGGAGGTGTTTTGGCCTTTGGGGGCGAAACCTGGAAAGGGAGTACATCTTGGTTTATCAGTTCGGTTTGGCTTTCGTATCTGGCCTTTCTGTAGCTTTCTGGGGACGTAAAGTTTTCATGGTGGGGATAATTGTCACATACATGAATTATTTTTAAGTTAAATTTCATTTATTTTCCTTTCATTTTTTGTTTTGGATGGTTTCCAATGGTTTTATGGAGAAATAGATGAGTTTTCATGAATTGGGCCAAACCGCGAGCCCAATTCCAGATTTAAAAATAAAATTTGTTTCCTTTATAACTTTTTCATTTTTTAATATTTTTCCTTCATTCCAATTCCTAAATGGTATCCTATGACCTATTAACACCAAAATATAAATTTGGATCCTTTATAAATCCAAAATCATGGTGGATATGGGTTTTTATTTAAGATATTGGGCCTGCCCGAAGGCCCATTTCCTGCATTAAAAATAATTTTTAAATTTTATATATCTCCTTCAATATTTGCGTTTTTTCGGTGATTCCACCTCCCACTCGACCCTAAGAAACCCAGGCGCGCTCCCATTGCCTTCCCCCCCCCCCCTCCTTAGAGCTCTTTGATATCGCGAATTAGGGATGATCTTCATAGAGTGTCTCAAATCGGCCAGAATTGAAGAGGTAACTTCATCCCTTCTTAACTCTCTCAATTATTACTTTTTCCCCTCCATTACACTTCCCAAATTACCTCCTATATCTTGTTCGAAGAATCCCTAAATTTTGGCTGTTTTAAATTTCAGCAACTATTGTTTTTGGAGTGATTAATTCAGGATACTTCAAGTAGGTGAGTCTATTTCTTTCCTCATTCAAATTGCTTAGGGTTTCTTCCCTAATTCTTGAATTATAAAAAAATTCCAGAAGTTAGGGTTCGTGCATAGGTTCTAAATTACTGTATTTTGGGTGAAATATTGAGGTTTTAGGTTTCTTTTAACTTCCTTGAGGTGCGGCGGTCATGCGGTTGATGTTTCGTCCCAATATTTGAGGGTTTCGACACATTCGGTAGGTGATTCTGTGGGTAACCATTTAATGATGAGTTAGTTTGCTTGATTAAATAATTTTTCATGTTCCTTATGTGCTGTGAATTATGTGAAAACCATTTTTGGTTGCAATAGTAAAGCATTTGTTTTTAGAGTTACATTTTTGCTTGAAGTGTGTATTTTTCAAATGTATTTCATGTGTTATATCTTGTGGTAGTTTTGTAAAATGTGGAAGTGATTTATTAGTTGTTGAAAGGGGCTGCCAATTATGGTTAGGTAATGATATAGTTCCATGTGGTCCTAAAAATTGGGTGTATTTGAATGGTTTTATTTGTATAACCTTGTTATACTCCTTGAAAGTGTTTTATGGATTTGTGTGTTCTCATGGGTATCTTTTGTGATATTATTCAACGTGATTATATAACATTTGAATGTGGATTATTTCATGTTTATTGGGCTTCCAATTCTGTTTTGGTAGGGTCTTGGTGTGCTTTTGTCTTAAAAAGAGATTTTTAAAATGGATTTTATGTGCAAAGTTTGGGTATACTCTTTATAATTGTTTTATGAAAGTTTTGAATGCTTTATTGGGTTGTGTAATAGGTGAAACTATATCAGCAAACTGTTTTGGTAGGAGTATATTTTTAAAAGGTCCATTTCATTTGTGAAAAGGCTGCTATGTGATATGTATCATCTTTGAAATATTTTGTTAAATTGTTTGAAGGAGATATTTTGGAGTGAAAGTGATGTGAAAGTGATGTGGAGTGTTTTGTGTGAGTGTGATGTGAAAAATTGAATTTTTGAATATGAAAGAAGTGTTATATTCCATGTCTGTGGGCTATTATATGAGTTTAAATATCTTATAATTGTTTTATAAAATTGTTTAATGGTTTTGTGGAAGTGTTGAAGAAATGTGAAATGTGTTGTGGGCTATTTTGGTGTGATTCGGATTTCAAAATCATTTTGAATGAAAAATGGATTTTTTGTGACTTGTGTGGTATACATATGGGCTGTTTGGTGAATTTGTGATGTGGAAATGATATTTTCATGTTCAATGTACATTTCTTGATGTGTTGAACATATTTGAGCACAAGGGGAAAACCTAGGTATCTAGTTGGGTGGACGTGTACTAGTATGCTAGTGAATCCGTGGGGTTTGGCCTCAGTTTCACTTAGCAAGATTGACGCTTACAACTCTAACTAAACTATGATGATGATGATTGGGGACCACTAGGTTATGGGTATGTTCCCTACTAGTGGCTCGTGCACGAGAATGGATATTTGTGATGGTTACTCTCACCGAGATACGAGGTACCTGGGACCCACAGCTAGCTAGTGCCTAGGTGTTACTTCCTATTTCTTGTGCTCATTGTTTACTTTGTACTTACCGTCGGCATACGGTATAGTTGGCTGGAAAATTCAATAGTGTTGACATTTTTTTTAAAAGTGTTGATTCTTAATGATAGCCCACTTGAAAACTGTTTTTATTCAAAGTAGCATCTTTTAGAAATTGTAACTAGCTTTTCATGTTTTTGAAAACTTGCAAGCTTTTCGTCTTTAAATGTTTATCACATGGAATCTCTTAGTGGTGGTATCCTACTGGGCATTGGCTCACACCATACTTACACCCTTGGGTGTAAGTAGACATGGTTTTTTTTTGTTGTCGCAGGTTGGGTACAGTTTTTTTTGTTCCAGTGGTTCGGGTTTCTAGCAGGTCCTTGGTGGTGAAGTCTTGTGGAGGTGGCTTGTGGGAGGTGCCCCTTGCCATGAGGGTTCTTGGGCTGTCCTTATTTGGATTTGTAACTTTGGTATAGAACTTTTGAGTTGTTTTAAGCCATGTAATTCAGTTCTGAATTTTTGTAAAAGATTGTTTGGTTTGAAAAATCCAGATTTGTTTCATTGGATTCTTTTGTTGTTTTATGTTTATAAACTCGGGTAAATCGTTCCCAATTTTAATTTTATGATACCCGGGCACTTGTGCCAGCCCGTGGGGATCGGGAACGCCCTTCGGGTCTTGCCATGGACCGGGTCGGGTGCCGAGTTTGAAGGCGACCAGATTCGGTTCGTGACAATGGGACTTCAAATATACTATTTATATTATTATTTAATATGAGACTTATCAAATATATATTGGATTGAGGGTATGAATATGATTAAATTACTTATGAAATTAAAAATTTTACACATGTATAATTGTTAAATATTTCTTATTAATAATATTATAATCATTTAAAATAATAATATATTCTTTTTAGAAAAACCTAATTTTTCTAAATGAAGGATTATTCGCAATTTGCACACATAATTTATAAATATATTTTCCACTCATAAAAAATATATATTACAAAAAAAAATTAAATCATGATACCAAAATTATCTTACAGGGGTATTTTTGGAAATTTATGAAAAGTTTTATTTTTTGATGAATAATGAGAAAAGAATGTATTTTAGTTAATAAAATGCATTTTCATTTAAATAATTTATAATATTAAAATGAATTTTTAGTTTTTCCATAGTAAAATTATTTTAATTTTCTTTCAATTAATCCAATTTATTTTATTGCAATAAAACTCATATTGATGTTAGATATAATTTTTTTAGACATTTGAATATTTTCAAATGAAAACCCTGCTTTCTCATCACCTCTAGGGAATTAATTTTCAATTATATATTCCAACATATGTGAGTTATGTTTAAAAAAATTGATATCATATGTTGAATAATAACAATTTATCATGTCTAATAACATCAATTTTATATTTTTTAATATAAATAGTGAAAACAAGAAAAACAATTGTCGTGGTTATGGTAAAAATGAGTTACTATGGGGGTTAAGCTAAATAAATAAGGCTAAAAATGACGTATAAACTTATCTACAAACAATGTTCTGAGCATATTAAAACCATTAATCATATAATATTCTATAATGTTTCATTATGGAACTTTTTAACATATTAAAAATGAGGGATCACATAATTCATTTTAAATATATCATGTGGGTCTTAAACCCCAATCTTAAAATTTCACCCCTCTTTCTTCACCTTTAAAACATTAAAAAGCTATGGATAAGAAGAATCCTTATAAAATCACTTCTAAAAACTCCTCTCCTTATTCTATAGGCATTATATTTGGAATAAATCCAAATTTTTATGTCTTTACTGAAATCCTAAGGTGGATACCTGAAGAAAAGGTAATGTTCCACAACAAAAGTATTTATTTTAGTTCTTTATGCAGCACCTTAAATTTTTATTAAATAATGAAGATATAATAAACTCAGTATATTAAATATAATGGTAATTTTTTACAATAAGTTCACAAAAAACATCACCACTTTCATAAAATAAGATACAAAATCATCGTCCATGTGTAAGGCAGACTACCTCCTTGCAAACTGACAACATTTGTTTTCCAAATTCAACCTATCCATATTGGGTATGATGATGGATAAAATGAATATATATGATATTTATAACATATTTATACCTATATAGTAATTAATTATAATATATATTTTCTATATTCCATTCTATATATGTTATGGTAATGTCGCTCTTGTGTATAGAGAACAACAGCCTCGACAAGCAACAAGATTCATCTTTCACTAATGCTTCACATAAAAGGTGATAAAGATAATTTTAATAATTATATTCGATATACATGATATAATTATGATATTAATTTAGTTTTAACCATTTTATATACATAATATATATAAGTTTATTTCTCTCAGTTTCACTCACGTAAACATGATTACATCATTCATGTACGTGTGGACAAATGCCTTCATAATGCGATGTGACCATATTTTCAGCACCGCACCACATTAATGATTTATATAAGAATAAAATATGTTTTACATTATATTATGATCATTATAGAAAAATATTATATTACTTACCATCTTTCAATAAGGAGCATTGAAAAATGGAAGCGTCACTGAAGTATACATATGGTCTACAATGTCCATGTTCGTAATGTAAGTAATTTTCATAACCTTCATTAATGTTTTGTTTTAAAAGTTAATTTTTTGTATAAATATAAAATTATGACTTTTTATTATTATATATATTACATACCAATATATTATGCTCAAGAAGAAGACCATTCATGTCAAAACATGTATGAGAAAACAAGATGATTAACACCCAAATGAATGAAAATAAGGAAATATTTTTAAGGAACATGTAAATAGATATTAAAAAAGGATAATTTTTGATATTATAAATATTAATATGGTTCTAGAATAATTTAATAACACATTTAGACTAACTATTTAGGATTTTTAATCAAATTAAACTAAAAATAAGTGCGAGGTAAGGCATTTAATCTCAATTTAATCTCATTAGGGAATATTGTAATGTTATACATCTAATTTTTTATATGATGCATATACTGCCACATTGAAATTTCATAAATTTATTAATTAATAAATCATTGATTTTTTTTTTCAATTTCAATTATTTCACCCATGGGATTTGACCTACAAAATACCAAGTTGTTAATAATTTTCTAACTCAATAATATTTCACGAGTTTATATAACTTCTTCATTATCACTGATATTCAAATATTATGTGTATAATTAAATATTATTATCTTAATTTGTATTTAAAAAATATTATGTTGATTTATAGTTGATACGCATAATATTTTCATCGATTAATTTTTATTTCATCATTAAGATCATTATAAGGGTTTTTTTGCCAATAACATTCTAATCATGATTGTTTGTTCATAAATTTTAGTTGAAGGAAATTATTTGATAATTATCTGATAAAAACATTATGTTTTATTATAATACATTTAATCATGATATTTTCAATTTATTGTAAATTTTTTTCACTTTTTGGTACTTTATATGATTTAAATATGTTTATAATAAAATCCTACATCATTTATCTCTTCAGTCAAATTGTTTTTCTCATCCAATACAATATTTTCTAAAAATGCTTTCCAAAAGTATAGAAATATTTTTAAAAAAAAATATTTAAAGAATTTATACCCATTTAATATAATTATATAATATTTTCAAATTAAACTAATTTTTTTTTCAAACAATCCATGTTTGGAATTTTATGGAAATGTGAAAAGAATATTCCTTTGGTTTTCCAAATAAAGAATATTTATACACATTTTAAAATGAAAAAGGAATGTCAATTTCAACTTCTATGGAATGAAAAATAATTACCCTCAATCATAAAAATAATTTCATTGAGAATTCATTTATAATATTCTTAGGGGTTTTTTAAATAAATTGTTTTATAAATGAGTTTCATGGAAATTGATTTTTAGAAAATATCAAAATAAAAATGATATTTTACTAAATTATTTTATTAATGATATTTTATGAAATTTAAATTAACCAAGAACAAAAACCCTTGTTGATTACTCCATTGGGTAAATATTGAATCGATACAATCCTTGTTAATTCTATTTATGGGTTATGATCATTTTCACCAAAGAAAGTATTTACCTTCACATTCATGAGTAATTTTTGTAGTCATTAACAATCTCTGGAAATATTTTGTTTTGTTTATTCATTGGATATTAGATTTCCTATAAATTAAAATATTTTAAATAATGGATATTATCATTTTTAAACTGTATATAATTCCAACATATGGTGTTCTATATTGGATTCCATTTTATTATTTTTGAAAATATTGATAAATATGTACTCTATCCTAAATTAAAATATTTGATAACACGGATCATTGTTTATGAATTGAATTTATTATTTTATAAATGAAGAATTCATTGGACCATTAGTTATGGGTAGGGATAAATATACTATAGACTCACAAAGCATCAATAGGTCTCATGGGATAATCATGTTATGTTATCCACTAATGTTTTTCTACTGGGAGATAAAACTATTTAGTGAATGTTATTAACAGTAGAGTTATCGTGATGTCAAAGATCATAGAATTGAACTATTAATAATTTACTTCATTATGAGTTTAGTTATTTTTATCCAATATATTTTCAAAATTATATTTTCTATGGATGCATTCTATTCTTAGTTATTGAATAAATGTAATGTTTTTTAGTTATTTACTTTTCCATATTGATTATTCCTTATCTAGTTTTAATATTCATGTTATTCAATAAATGGAATGTGTTTTTAGTTTTTTAACATTTAATTGATCATGATATTAAATTATATAATTGTAATGAGTGTTTAGATATATTACATGAAATATTGTTCATTCATTATTTATTATGATTCATTTCATCATGATAATTTTTATGTACTTAACCCTTACTGATTATTTTAGATCACCTATATTTTCTTTCCATTATGAAGAATCCATAATGATAACTATGTTTGATATAAAAGGATATTATAGAAGTAATAATTTAATTATCAAAATAATATGTTGTAGGTTGTTAAATTCATATTTAATTCATGATATAATTATGTATCTAGTTTACCGTGACTACTAAATTATTTAGTCCTTTAGGATGTTATTCCTTGTATCACATACCAATTTAATAATGTAAGACCCGAATTTGGGTTACTAGGGTCATGTTCAAAATATTTTGTATCAAATGATGTTTAGTATAATCCTTGAATACCAGATTTTGGGAAAACATATATTATGGTACATAACCTTGTGGTAAACATTAATGATACTTGTAATAGAACATCAAAATGTTCTGGTAAGGATGTGACTTTTTTTGTTTTCTTTCAAAGTAAATAAAATTCAGGATAATAGAGGTTGACATTGTTTTATGACATGTATACCTATGGATTATAACTCTAAAAATAGAATATTTTTGAAGACCCGGTCATCTTCTTGTGCACAAAAATAGGCCTTACGATGCACATTGTTTGGAATTCCTAAGGGGTTTTATTTAGATTTTTTGAAATTTATTTATAAATATCTGTAAAAGATTTATGAAAATAAATAAACTAGGTTAAATATTAGGTATTTTTAATTGAAAAAAGGTTTCTCAAATTAATGGGAAAATGATTTATGTGTATAATCGAAGGTCCTAAAGAAATAAATTGATGATAAAAAATGAAGAGCATGATTGATATAACTAATTATCAACTATGGAATCCAATTATTGTTTATTTTAATAAATGTGGAGATCCTAGTAATTATATATATCAATTATGTCTTCTAAAGGTAAAAAAATAGACAAAAAAACCTATGATTAAATAAAACACCAGATGTATTTATCAATTGGTATTCAGGAATTATATAATAGAAGTACTTTTTTAACCAATGGTATTTTTCTATAATAATAATTAAAAAAATTAAGGATTAAATTAAATTTTAGAAGCATAAATGTATAAATTAACATAAGATCCATGTATACCATCATGTTTGATGAGTATATCGTTGATCATATTTTCAAAGTTGTAAACACCATTTTTTGGTTTTATGTGATTAGAGCATTCCAATATTAAGTAAGTTTGGGATATATTTATAAGAATTTAATGTTTTTATTGAATAGTTATTTGAGTAATAATACCTTGAAATTTTATAGAAGAATTTTTAAATGTATTTATAACCTTTAGGGTTATTTGACGATATAGTAATAATATTAATATAATATTATTCAACATTAAAAAAATAATGTTGTGTTGAAAAGATTAGTTGAAAGGTTATATATTGATTAATTTTATTTCTAGGATTGCCATCATATTTTATGTGAAGTTTATAGGAATTATATAATTTTAGAAAAAGGACAACCCACAAGTTGAGTGACAACCAAGTGTGTTTGGCCTAACTGCAGGGATAGAACCCAAGTCAAGGTGATGATAATTGTTTAGAAAATACTAATATCATAAATAATGTACTAGTAAATATGTCATTAGTTAAACAATATGAAAAATAAATATTACTGATTAACTAGTGGTGTTATTTTTTTGTTTTATAGTTTAATTCATTATACTGGATAACTTATGAAAACTATATTGGGTTTGGAAAATAGTTAAAGATATACAAAAACACTTATAACACTTTTATATATCTTACAATCCATTAAATGTGAATTTTATTTCATTCTTAAATAAATCATTTTTGGATATTCATATCATTGTGTAAGCTCTGAATTGGAAGTTAATCAACGAAAAATAATATGATGAAATTATTATAATAAAATTGATAAATATCCTAAATGTATATTTCAAAATATTCTTATATAGTATAAAAGGTTCAACTTTAGAAAAAGGATCTTGAAACAAAAAAGAGTTCCTAATACATTTACATATGATGGATCATATGGCCATTTAAATCATAAAAAATTTATGGTTTCGTACACCTTAAATATCAATTATTCATTCACTTTCATGTAATTAATGACCACTATCATTTTCTATAATTATTTAATCATTTATTATAGGTATACATCCTTAATTTCCACAAATGTTCTCCTATATGGAAACCCACTTATTTGTTATTCTATTTGTCCATTTTACTCGCCTTTTCCCTCTTATTAAGATGAGGCTTTGATAACAATTTTAAAATATGGGGTTTTCAACATTTCTATTTCTAAATATCAAGCCATGTATTACTGAAAAAATGATTAAATTGTGAGTAAAAAACTATTTAGGGTAGGGAAAATGTAATAAACCTAAACTAAAAAATATAAATATTTTATTTGATAGCATATATTACACACAACACCAATTTTAGATGAAAATATAACACATTGTTACTTAATAATATATTTATTTTTAAATAAATTAAATCTCATTACTTTTTTTCACTACATGAAACACTGGGTCTATATTACATTACATACAATAATGATTTTCTTCGATAGCTTGCAATACACATGAGATTGTGCTTCTCCGAAAAAAAATATTATTAATATTGTTTTTTAATATGAATGTTTTAACCTAGTCATTGGATGGTGGGTATGAATAAGATTAAATTAAATTTTAAAATATATATATTACAAATTTCAATTATAAATTAGTTAATTATTAAAAAAATTATATTTTTTGAAAGAAAAACATATATTTTCTGAAAAGGTGTATTTTTCAAAAAGATGGATTAGTCTCCCTTTGCGTACATAATATAATAAAATTTTTACCAAAAATATATAATTTAGATGAAATAATAAACATAATTGATTAATTTGGGATATGAAAATTATTTTAGGGTGAATTTTTGGGATTTTTTTGAATGATTAATTTTTTATGAATAGTGAAAAGTGCCATATTTTAATTGAAAACTACTCCTTTTAAATAATTTATAGTGTTAAATTATATTAATAATTTTTTTCAAACCAAATTTGTTTTATTATTATATCAATTAATATAATTTTGTTTCTTTTTTTCATTATTGGTTTTAGTTCAGATATGAAAACATTTTAAACTATTTAACATTTTCACTTAAAAAACCATGCTTTTATCATCACGTCTAAAAGATTGATTTCCAATTAAAATTTTCAACTTCTATGTATTGTTATTTTAAAAATGTCTTAATTATTTTAAATTTGAATAATTTATAATTTATTATATGTTAAACATAATTTTTGACCAAAATGAATAGTGAAAAATAGAAAAAATTAATTATTATGGTAATAGAAAAAATGGGTTTACAGGTGGTTGAGAAAAAAAAATATAAGGCTCAAAATATCTGATAAAATTATTGAAAAACTATATTATAGATATATTTTGACCATTTAACCTATAAGTTTTGTGAATGTTCCAATTTTGACCCTTGATACAAATGAAATACATTAGATAACTCAATTATTTTCAAAAAGACCAAGTGTGTCCTCCTCCCCCCACTTATAAAAGGAAACTCTATCCCCAATATTCTACACCCCATAAAAACCATTTATATCAGAAAATATCAAGCCTAAATACTTCTCAACATACCTCACCTCATAATTTAATCCTTATTATGGGAATAAATTAATTCTATATTGGATTTAGTTTAAACCTAAGGAGGAAACTCATAAAAGAGATAATGTTCTTTAATGTGTGTATTTTTTTTAATTCTTTCTCCTCCTCCAAAAAAATTTATTAAAAAATTATGATATAATAAAATAATTTTCCTAAATATACTATGAAATTATAAATATATGGTTATGACCTAAAACTATCTCCACTTATAATAAAATGGTTACAACATCATCATTTTTTTGTACGGTGGACTACCGCATCGCGAACCAATGTCATTAATTTTTTAATTTCCACAACTAAGGTTTGGATGTGATGATGGATATAATGTATATGATTATGATATATATTACATGTTAATACCTCTATATTAATTAGATAATGTATACCTTTTTAACTTCTTTTTTTGTAGGATATATGATAACATCTCTCGTGTGTACAATGGACTACTGCCTTGTGAAGTGATGTGATTCATCTTTCAATAATGCTTCAAAAATGAAAATATAAAGATAGATTTATTAATTAAATTTGATATACATGAAATAATTATTATATTCATGAAATATTTATCATTCTATAAATAAAATATATGTGTCATATTTTTTCATTTTCACTCATGTAAATATGATAATATCATTCATGTAAGTGTGGACTACTTCCTTCTCGAGGTGATGCGTCACTATTTTCATCACTACACCACATGTATGATACATATAATTATATAATAATGTAAAACATTTATTTTGATCATTTATGAAATATATTATATTATATAACTCATTTTTATTATTATTTTTAAAAGTGGAAGTGTTACTCATGCGCATGTACGACCTAACATATCTATGATCATAACATACATTATTTTTCATAACCATCATTAATTATTGATTTTAAAATAATAAATTATGTAAAAATATTATAAATAATTAATTAGTACTTTTTTTTATATAATTTTACTATTTAATATGCATAAAATAGGATAATAAAAGAAAAAATACAAATGAGAGAAAAAAATAATATTAACACTCGAACCAACGGAAACAATGAAAAACTAATAATCAATGGGTAATAAGATGTTATAAAAGGAAAATATAATATTTTTTAAATGTTAATATTGTTGTTAAATAATTAATTAACATGTTTAAAACCAATATACCAGATGTTAAATCATGTTCGACAAAAATTATTTGGGACGTAAGAGATGTCATCTTAATTTCATTTCATTGAGGCATTCTATAATGTTATGCAACTAATTGTTTTTATATTGTGAGTATAAATACTATTTTACAAGTAATATCACAATTCATTAATATTTAATTTTATTTAAAGATTCAATTTCAATTATTTCATCCAAATGTATTTGAATAGAAAATTACAGAGTGGTAAAAATTTACATAGCACAATTTCTTTTTGTTAGGTCATATTACATATTCATTGTCATTAATATTATACAATTATGGGTATAATTAATTATTATTATATTATATTTTATATATATTTGTTTGTGGAATTATACTTGATTCATACAATCTATTAATTAATTATTTCAAACATCAACATTAGAATCATTATAAGGGATTATTTAACCATCTCATTCTAATCATGGTAGTTAATTCTTGAAATTTAGTTTAAAGGAAATTATATTATAATAGTCTATTAAGACAATTAAATTTTCTCATACTATATTTTATCACGATTTTATCATTTAATATTACAATTTTTATTCCCCCTAGTACATAAAAGTATTTAAAAATGTTTTTAAAAAATATGACTTCATTTCTCTCTTCAACCAGAAATCTATTTTCTTAAAAAACCATGTCTTCTAAAACTATATATATATATATATATATTTGAATTTAAAAATGATTTATGAAAATAATTTTTACTAATTTATACTCTTTAGTTTCATATAATAGGAATCTGAGGCCTTTTAAAAATAATGCTCGTTCGACATTTACTGAAAATGTGAAAGTAATCTTCTTATGATTTCCCAAATAAGGTAGTTTCTAAACCATTTTATAGTGAATAGTGAGTGATAATTTTGACATAAATTGAATTACTTACTATCATGACTTTAATTATTATTAATATACTATTTCAATGTTTTTAGGATTTATTTTAATGAAAAAAATAAATTTGATTTTCATAGAAAATAATTTCCAATCTTTTCCAATATGAGAAGGATATTTTTTCACAAATGAATTTGAATATATTTTATGGTATTATTATTGATAAAAACAACAAACCTTGAGTCTTCCCTAATGGTATTATGCTTTATTAATACCATTATCATTAATTCCAAAGATGTTTTATTATTATTTTTATTAGAGAAATTATTTCTAATGACATTATTAATTAAATTTTGTATTCATTAACTTTGCCTTGAAATATTAACATTATAATGATTGTTAGACATTATATTTTTTTTAAATCATTATTATATATCATTTAAATCTTGATTGTTTAAATCTTAGATCATTTCCATAGAAGGTGTTCTATATAGAATGTTAATATCTTTTCTATGAAATATTGATTAATATATCTTCCTTACTCAATATGGATATTTTTTATAAGAAAATTATTTTTTAATTAAATCTATTTTTATAAATATGAGAAATTTTTTAGACCTTTGTTATGGGTGGGGACCAATATAATATATCCCTTCAATGTATAGATATGTGTTCTGATACAACCATGTTCTGATTACATTAAATAGGTTTATACTTTTATATTAACTTATATTATGAATGACCATAACAGTACAGGTCCCACAATGCCTATGATCATGGTTTCCATTAATTAGTCATTTTCTACCTTAGGAATTTAGTTATTATTATTCTAGAATGTTTCATAATGATATTGTCTCTGGATGCTTTTAATTCTTTGTGATTGATTAAATAGAATGTGTTTTCAATTATTTATCATTCTAAATTGATTATTCCTTATATAGTTATGGTATTCGTGTTAATGATTTAATGGAATTAGTTTTTAGATATTTATCATACAATTAATTGTTGTAGTCAAATATTTAAATAACATGTGTGTTTATATATTTAATGTTCCATATTGTTCATTCCTTATAGATTATATTTCATTTATTCATATTAACTTCCACTATCCTTAAACCTTATTGATCATTTTAGTTATCCCTTATTTTTTTTACTTTATCTAGAACCATTGAAGTGAATAAAATATGATATTAAAGGATATACTAGATTGAATAATGATATACTACAAAAAAATTATGTAGTAATTTTGGTTTTCAATTTTAATTGTGGACTCAAGTATCTGTCTAGTTTTCCAAGACTACTAAACTATTCAGACCTTTATGATGATATTCATTTTATCTTATGGAAATGTAATAAAGTATGTAATATATTTTTTATATATTCAAGTTTTATATATAAACATAACCACATATATTCTTACCGTATCATATATGATACACATAAAACATTTAAATCTAAATTTATAATTTATTATTGTTATTAAAATCACTGTTTCTTAGTGTTCGCTATTTCATTTTTCATGTATGATTTGGTTTGGTAGTTTTTGGCCTTGAATATTTGTCAAGGTTCAAACATATAAAAATTTTAATCATAATATAAATATATTCATTATTAATTATAAATATAATTATAACGATCCTGTAAAAATATATCACGTTGATTTTTGGAGTGTTTTTCAACACATACACATAAGAGATTTTATATCTTACTTTAAAGATAGTAATGGTATTTATGTGATATATTATATTTCTATAAACATAATTATTTCATAATTATTAAAAAAAAAATTATTATTACCAAATTTATAGAAATCCTTGTAAAATGGAGCGAAAAAATTAATTACACCACTATATGGAGACAGTTTGTCATATGTACACATGAGCAATGTTTTTCACATTCCATAAGATGGAAATTATATGAAAATGATTTTACTATAATCATAATCTCATCTACATATATTTGTGTAACTTTTTATTATATTATTTTGGATATAATATAAATAGAGGAGTTATAAGAGGAAATAAATTTAAAATATTTGTAAAAATGATTAACTTATCGTGGAGAAAACTCATTTGGGTATCTACATAGGGTTCCTAGGGTTGGTATTTTGGTATGTCCATCACCTCTAGGTTATTGATTAATATTATGAATATATATTTTATGATGTTTCTATAGATCAGGACGTCGTAGGCTATCCTTCATCCTTGTTCGACTCCAGCAAACTAGTGTGTGTGTCACTCATGCTAAAGCTAAAGATGAATTCTTCCCCAACATGGAAGCAAAGGATAGTTCTACATTAAGATCTAGGGACAACAAAACTATTTTTTAATAATTTTTATTATGATATGGAATGTTAGTGGCTTGGGTGAAAGGGATATGACCTCTTAAATCTTCATTGAGTCTCGTCGGTTGCAAGCCTCTCTATTAGACATTATTGAACAAAATAAATGGGTAGAAAATATGGAGTATTTTTAGAAGAGGTGTGGATTAATAGAATATATTCATGGAAAGGAATTAAATTCTTTATCTAGATATAATGTAACATGAACATCTTGGTATATATATTTTTTCTATTCTAAGAAATTCGTCACAAAAAAACATTCTATGGGGATCATGGAAACCATATTTAATTTTGTATATGCCTAATGTGATATAGGTTATCCTTATGGTTTATAGAAGTATTTATCTAAATTATAAACATGGAAAATTGTGTGGATTATATATGGTTACTTTAATACCATTGATGATATATTAAAGGAGATAATTGGGGGATTTTTTCATGGTATGTTGTCTATCAATCCGGGAACATCATAGAATCCAACCGATTGATGGGTCTTGGATTCACTAGAAACAAGTACACCTAGTGTATCAAATGGAAATGGAATGTATTTATATGAAGTAGTAATAATGTTTTTTATCCAACCTGTAATGGTTGGATTCCTTTTTAAAGAACTATGTCACTCATCCTCGTAGAGTCCTTTTGTACCATGATCCTTAAGTGATACATTTGTATAAGAATCACAAAAATATAGAACATTTTATGTTCTAAATTTTTTGGATGAGTTTGTTTGAATTCCCTCAAGTGGTCAGAAACTATTGGAATCAACCGATCTTTAGTGACCCTTGGATTTGAATTTTTATGCGGATTTGAAGCTTGAGGAAGGAGATGCATGATTTGGTATTAGAAAGACCAGATTATTGAAAGATATTAGAGTTTGTTAAGATGGATATTGATAATCGCAAAATTAGACAACCAAAAAAATAATATTATTAAAATTTTAGTAGTCTAACAGATAATCCAAGCGATTTGGAATAGAAAAAATTGATATTGAAAATACTTATAGATAAATATCTCCGATTATGTGGTTGAAGGATTGGGATCATAACACAAAAACTTTATAGAATTGAATCAATAAAAATAAATCATATAGTAAGGTGAATATGAAGTTAGTAGATTTTTATTATACTAGGGGTATTGATATTGTAGTTAAAAGACCATATGCTATTTTGCGGTCTGGTTTGTCTATGTGATTGAATTATGGATTCTTCATTAGTGAAAATTTTCTTTCAATGAATCCTAATGTTGATAAAAGATAAGGAAAACAAAGAGTTGTAATTGCTCCAAAAATAGGTGGAAATAAAATAATTTGTTTTTACTATAAACCCTGATAGTGCAGCTGGACTATAAGATTTTCCTGGATCATTTTATATGGATTCATAGGATATTATCAAATATCTATTCAGTGAATCTCTATGTGATTTCATTAAAGGATTATCTATTACAATTTTCGTTTGTGCTTTATGGGTGGTTCTTGTTCCATAATTTCCTAATCCAATAATAATAATATAATATCAACTTATCATCATATACAATTATATATATATATATATATAATTCTCTCAGGTATCTGGAACATAAGGCTAATCCGTTTCATTCATACGATTGCTTCTAATGAGAAACATGGAATCCTCAAAAGGGAAGAGTATTCAATGGGATGTAATAATTTATAAGGAAGTGGGGGATAAATTGAATAAATATTACATCATCTCTAACAACATCATTACAGTTGACATTAAAAAATTCTTAAGACATTCTTGAATAGTACTTCATAATCATAATTCTAAGGAATTTTGGGTTCAATAACCGGTTCCATGACATTATTTTTTATGCTATTCCTCACGATGGACTTCTATATTATTCATGGGGAATGGGATTTGTTTTTCCAATAGAGAATGGGATCTATGTAAATGAGATATGATCTCTTCAAATTTGTTCATTTTATCCAAACACTCTTACACTATGAATATCAAATATGAGTTCGATAAGGTCTCTATTATTCATTTCAAGAAAATGTCTGGTAGTAACATCCTTTCTCATTATATATCTATATATGAAATTCAATTTTTCATTAATGGAGGGGTTCAATCCATTAAAGACATATTAAAAAAATATTGGATGATATAGAAATCACAAAAGTCAAAGGATTAACTAGGTGAAGAGAAATATATATATGTCCAAAAAAATATCATGTCAAAGTAGTATAATTATTAAATAATTGATAGTTATGTGAATATTTCACCTTCTTATGTAATACTTGGGGTCTCCCATATCAAATGGGAGAGTCATGAAAGATCATTTTAAATGAATTATTAACCAAAGAACATGATTCATTACTTAATATAAGAAATAGTTCATCTTATTTTGGGGTCAAATAACTTGGTTTAGTTGTGTTATTACTTGAATACTGATGAAAATATTGTAAATTATCAAATATCCTAAATATACTATCAATATAATAGAGAAAAACATGACCATATTCATTTGGAATGTCAATTTGAAAGGACAGTGTTACTAAGAATACATGATAAGAATGGCTAAACTGATTATTGATTGTTGAATTATCTTTTATAATATCTCATAAGCCATATAATCCATGTATTTAAATATAGAATGGGATATTATACAAGGAATGAACCTTTGGTAAAGGTTCCTAAGAAATAGGCTTGGAGAAAATCAGAGAATGTGGGTGGTAAGTAATGGAAGAGATTCCATAATCATTAGGGTAATGATTAATCATCTCCAGGTTTTGGAAAATATGTTATGTTGGGTGGTGGGAAATAAGGATCTTAATTTCTATATGGAAAATTGGTTTTGTGTTCCTCTATTCTTATCATATTTCTCTATTCCATAAATTTCATTCAAAGAAGCTATCTCCATTCCTATGTTCATCAACTCCACTCTTGATCCCACCATAATCTTATCTTTGTGAACACCATTGTAGTTGATGAACTAGACCATTATGCCTTTATAGGATCCTCCTTGGGGTTATTTTCTTGTAGGGACTAATGATAACCCTTTCATGTCACCAGTGGATCTGATGGCTAGTCTCCAGTAATATGGTGCAAGGGAATTCAATAAAAAATTTCCTTTAATGTACATTATTTGAGAAGCCAGAAAACACCTATTATAGTTAATTTATTAAAAATGGGGATTTCTCATGGATATCATTACAGATGTAACTCACAATCATTTCAGGAAATTGTTTGGAACCCAATTTTGTATGTGGATTCGGAACAATTTTTGTAGAGTATTCTTGTCCAGATCATGGAAAACTCTACAAAAAAGGGATGATATTAGTGTGTTTTTTAGAATTTGGTTCCATGGTGCTAACCAGAATTCCTCCATAAGGATGACAAGCAGTATATATTTTCCTACCAGATTATGGATAATATGGGAGAAACACGATATTTCTTGAGAAGGAATCCTTTTCTCATTTACTTTTATGTAGGTGGATACTAGTTCCCTAGGGGATGAACTCGGGGACATTATTCTTCATGGTAATTAAACCTTATATCTCTAGAAGTTAATTCACCAATTGGTTATTCATGTAGATGATGTTAAAAGAAGAGAATGGGTATGTGGGTACGGTGGCAACCTCCCACATCTGTCCTAGAGGACAATGATGATGGTTCTTTCTTGGAAGGGAATATGATAGGGGTTTGTCTAGTGTAGGATGGAAAAGGCTCAGTCCTCTTCAGCTTTAGAATATTTCATGGGCTAGGAAAATATCTTGGGGATGAATCAAGGGAAATGGTTAGTGGTTTACACTGGTTCCAGATTTTTATTATCAATATTATGGAGGTAGAATCTGATTTTAGAGTTCTAGTTGAGCTACATCAAGGTATAATGAGACTGTCATGTGACTGGGTATACCATATCCTAAAATATAGATTTCTCCTTGATTGGAACACTATGATCAAAAAAATCTTGAGTGAAGGTAACATTACTAAATAATCTATGGCTAGAAAGGGGGACCCTGAAGATCTCACCAATATCTATTTTTGTACCAGTTCCCTGTATAATGATTATAATCTCATTATCTAGGGAGATTCCATTAACCTACACCATTTCCACCCCCTATAATATTTCATATAATGTGTGATATATTTTCAAAAAAAGGTAATTTTCTATTGGCCACAATACATGTTGTCTTAATGTTTCATATGATTTTAATGTAATTATAAAATCAATAAAAATTATATATAAATAACTATAAATAAAATAATTTCATTATTGGAAAATTAAATTATAAAATTCATTCTAATCGTATTTTGATTTTTATTTGAATATTTTACATAAATTTAAAAACTTGAGAGTGACACACTATATATTTTTATATATAATATTTTATAAGCCATTATCATAGTATTGTGTACAATAAAAAATTAATTATTCAGCCTATATTTTTTAGGGTTGAAATACATTCATCCAATATTAATATATATTAAATATTGTGGCATTATCACATAATTTTAAGCATGGTTAACATACATTACCCATATATTATATTAATAAAAATGTATTATTTCTAATATTTCATATGACCACAAAATTGGTTGATATAATTAAATAATATTATTTATGCTGATTCTAAATATGGAATAATTTTTTATAAATTTTATCTCAAATTTTTTTAGAATTTTATTTTATAATTATCATGTAAATGGCAATGAAAAATGGTTTTCTGGAAACAAATTCCTCTTACATATAAATATTTTCTTATACAAGGATTTAGTATAACATTGATTAATTTCTAATTAATTTAATTATTTTTAAATAAATGAAAGTTATATTTATTATTGATAAAATTAATGTAGGTTTTTAAATGAAAATAAATTATAGGTTAAAATAATCAGTATTTTTATTTGCTGTTTGAAAATTAAAAAATTTTATATAACTTCCAAAATTTCACTCTATGAAAATTTTTATATTATGATGTTAAATATAAATTAATTTAAGAATATTAAATTTATAAATTTAGGTAATTTACATTTCAATCACATTTTTGAATAAAACCTTGTGTATTGTACTATTGTTACCCTAGAAAAAAAAGATTACTATAATTAAATCTTGATTTATATAATATATATCCATTTTTAGAAGTTAACATGCACCAAGAATGGAAAATCCATCATCTAGATATCACATTCGTTTTACTTTACAGATATCTTCATGTTTTTCAATGTTTTTAGTGGAATACTCAAATGATCTTCATGATCATCAATTATTTTGGAGTATATGAGAATGTCATGTATAAATAACGAAAACAAAAATTAACCTAATAATTAAAGACAATATTCACCAGTTATAGGATGAATTTTAGAGAAATAGTTATTTATATGGGAATTGTTATGAACTCATAGTGTCCATAACTTTTCAAAAGTTTATATTGGGAATATGTTCCTTCTTTACCATTAATTATTAACATACTAACTGAATTTCCACATAGAAGAATTTCTAAGCACCAAATATTTCATTGAATAAGTCATCGATATATGGTATGTGATATTTATTCTATTCCATAATTTTATTGAGTTCATAGTAATCAATGTAGAGGTGTAATTTTCTATCCCGCTTCCTCAAAAAGAGAATTGAAGCATCCCACTAGGAAGCACTCAGTTATATAAAACCCCTTTCCTGATTCTCTTGTAAATATTTCATATTTATTCCTTCCCAATGGTGTCTATTCCATAAGAGGTATTCAATATGGGTAGATATCTTCGTATAAGTTTAATTGAGAACATAAAATTTCAATTCAGAGAAAGACCATGGAAATCTTCATGGAATACACCAGTGTTATACAACACAACGATCACACCTTTAAGAAAGACAAACTCATTTGTCTCAATAATTTGAGATAGATATTCTTACTCATATAGAAATAATAACCACTTTTGAGAAGATGATTCTAATGGAGATTAAACTACCTTGTTATTATAAAACATTGTAGTAGTCCCATAGGTGAATAGGGATCTACCATTCCCAATAGTTGATATAATTCTCTTTTATGGACAACCAATCCATGACCAATATTACATAAAATTAAACAAAATTATAATTGAATATATTTTATGTGATATAAATTCCATAAAAAAAGAGTTCAGGTGAGTTATAGAAATCGGATACAATTGTTTCTCTAATTTTTGTAAAAGTAGTTATTTTAACCCCTCATGTTTTTATGTCTTGATTGAATAGTTCTACTAAAGATACAAGATATGAATATATTTATAAAAGAAGAATAAATAAATATATTTTCTATTCTAAAATTTTTATCTAATGTATCTATAAACACATTATTCTTAGGTTCCACCTCAGAAGTAGTGTTATCATATACCGTTTTAATACCACTAGTCCATTATGGGTTTTTCATTGATATTCCTTGACAAACCTTATCTTGGAGTATTAGCATACAAACTTATTCCATTCCTTATAATTGTAACATTATATAATTGGATGGACATTGATGTTAACATATGTATCTCTATCTCACTAGTGTGTTTCCTTATCTGTCTTATATATTTATTATCGAAATTGCTCCATTTTCTACATGTGAATCATATCTTGGTTCTATTGATATAATTTATAATATGCTTCTTCCCAAATTTTTGACACATCAATAGATTGGTTTTCATTATTTCATGGAATTTTTTCACTAATTATCCCAAATTAAACTTCATTTTTTTATTTTGATCTCAATCCCCATGAGACTAATGATAGTAAAAAATATTTATCCCATCCTTAAGAGCACCTTAGATAACCACTTCATAACATTCAATGTCATGAATCAATAAATATTTTCATATATGTGGGTTTAAACCCAAAAAAAGTAGTCCACCATACCATCATTGTTGTTGAGAAAGCTAGAGGCGTACTATAGAATCCCTATGATGTTTTTTCAAAGTCATCGATAAACTCATTTACAATTGATTCAGTCTAAGGAACTCCTTATACATTTTAATATGGTTAGTTCCAGGGAAAATGTTTTTTGAAGTTTATTTTAGTAAATCCTTACCTATCCATTTAATAAGTTTCCTCTTTAGGTATCTTTTTATTTGTTAAGTCTCTATACTTATTGGGTTATCCCTATAATAGATTAAAACAAGTATGAGTTTCTATTATTAAA
The DNA here is from genome assembly GCA_963277665.1 of Viscum album. Classification (NCBI taxonomy): domain Eukaryota; kingdom Viridiplantae; phylum Streptophyta; class Magnoliopsida; order Santalales; family Viscaceae; genus Viscum; species Viscum album. Next base: position 507,655,911 of record OY728150.1, read on the forward strand.
TTCATTAAATGATATAGAATATCTACTTAATTAATTTAATCTGTCATTCCAATAGAATGATATCAGAAGTTCCACTAATGTTAGGTGTCCTTCATCACAAAAAGGACACAAATGACACTTAGTAATTCATAGGATAATTTGGGAGTTCCACTTTGTCGAAGTTATTTTTCCTAAAATGAGTTTGGTAGGCAAGTACTATAATAGTGTTTTTATTTGTTACTCCCATCATGATAGGAATATATATCAAAAATAATGACATTCAAAATCACATTTTGGTAATACTTCCCTGTATTTACGAAAATTAAATATATTAGTTGAAATATAAATATAGATTACAATACTCCAAAAAACATTGAAATATGGAAACCATAAACTTATAAAATATAACATGTATATGACGTGTAAGTAGTGATGTATGATCCTCTAGTTTTGAATGTTGGTTACCCATGGAAATTCTCTTATTATTTTTTCTATATTTAGAATATATTCATGTCTGTAATAAATGGTTGTAATGATTTTTATATTTTCTAAATTATATCCATCATGAGTCTCAAAGAAGGTGTTTCCTAATGCCTCTTTGTTGTGCACCATCTGACGATCGAGTTAACACCCAATATTCCTTTTTTTACGTTATTATATCTTGGTAAAACTATGCCACCTCCACATGTAATTGCAGTATCCGTACATTTATTTAATTTTAGGGAAATAAATCTATTTATACTTCATCAAACTTTTACTATATTTTATTATATATAAAAATATCCTTAGGGATATTTATTTATTATTATTTTTATATTATATGAAAATGACTATAACATCTTCTAATACAAACTATAGCGACACAATCCTTTTAGACATATTATTACATGATTTTTATCATAAAATCCTATAAATATATCCCAATGATAAAGAGTGATAGATTCATGATTATACTAGGTACATAACATAGAAACATGAAAATAAAATAATAACATATTATTTCAATATCCATATCGATATTCTAAATTAGTTTGATATCTAAAAACTACATATGATAACATACAGAATATATTAACCAAAGTGGTGATCTATGAATTCCTATAATGGAATAGACATGATAATAAAAATATTAAAATTGAGTCTAAATAAATAACAAGATATCTTGAAAGAAAAATATCTAGAATATTCCTATTTGAGTGCAAAATAAATAAAATTGAATCTTATAATCAAGTTAAGATTGGAATATGAAAATAATATAAAACATGAAATATTTATAAGTTTCGGATAATTATCATGAAAATTGTAAATGGTGGACTGAGTCCCATCATGTATTTATGTCACTCCATAATCTTATGCATATCATCTCCTGATACATAATCCTTAACCAATTGGTTGGAGAACTATCCTTGAAGATCCTTATTAACACGTAAAAGAATATGTGTTCCATATTAAGAATGAAACATAAGGGGTGTCCATAAATATTTCCCATGGAAGGAAACGAGATGAATAATCATATATTTTAGCATAATAGGATGGAATATTATAATATATTCTATTAAATATGGGACTAAATAATTATTTAATGTTCATGATAAAATACAAGAACGCTTCATGAAAAATGATTTCTATGTGACCTGATGATGTGGAAAATAGTGGATATGTAACTCTAGAAAATTATATCATAATTATGTTCATATAGAATATTCTAAAGAGTCTTTAAAAAAGGAAAGATCATATAACTTTCTATATAATAGGAAATGTACTAATATGAGTTTTCACATTAAAATGGGAAATTTTTTAAACCAATAATGTTTTAATAAATTTTATAGAGTCAAATGTGACATGAGGAAAGAGATATAGTAGGTCCTTATAATTTATTTTCTTTATTGTATTAAATTAAGAAGGGAACTATTAAAAATTTTAAATCACCATAAAATAATGATGCATTAAACTAGGTTTATATGTGAGGTAAATGTATTTATACTATAAAATTTGAAAAATAAGAAAATTTGACGGATGTGAGCTATATATATTGAAAAAAAAACAAATGAAAATTGTGTGATTCATTGGGATGCCTACCATTATGTTATAGAATCATTCTACACATTCAATAGAAATCTTGAATAACAATGATAGACTTCTTTAATTACTTTATTTATAACCATTTCTATATATATATATTTTTTTATTTTGTATAAAAATATATTTTATGTTTACTATAATATAAATTAGAAATAATGTTTATTTTTAATATTATAAGGGTTTTAATTTCATGGTTCCAACGTTGGATCACATTATCCTAATTATAGTGTTTCTTGTAAAATGTGACTATGTCCCATTAAGTTTAATTAGATGATATTAATTTTATTTTATTAATTTAAATTTTCAAGTGTACCTTATTTTTTGGATATATGGATGATTAATTTAGTAAAAATGTTAATGTAATTTGGTTAGTTTATTTTTGTGGGATTTCTGAGCACCACAAAGTAGATTCATTATATTAAATTTTATGGCCATGCATCATTTATAGAATGTGAAAAATATATATAATATACATATTTAGTTTATTCTAAACCATTAAAAGTGTATTAAATCCTTTCAAAAAGGTAGTAATGTAAAATTAAAACTCATTATACACAGAGGTGGTGGATATACATAATATAGAAAAAACATTTATTTTATGTATAAGAAGAGAAGACAATATAATAGATGTATAAATTGAATTATTAATATAGAGTTAAATGATATATATGATATGGGAATAAATTTTAAATGTTTGAAGAGGCTGGTAATGAGATAGTAGAACAAGATAGTACTTTTAGAAAGATAGATTGAGAATATTACCTCATGAATGGAGTCTCCTTGAATAACTCATTATTCCATAATGAGTTATTCTTATGGTGAGACCAATAGCACTAGGACATAAGGAAGATAATTTTAATGAGAATTAGTGATGAATTTTTAATTCTTCATGGCATAAAATATGTATGGATAATGGGAGGAGATTGCTGATATTTATAAGGAGAAGAGAGGGATTGTTTTTGAATATTATATTTTTTATTTTATTATTTTTTCAAAAAAATATTAATTGAATTGATTCAGGTAACTATTTACAGAAAATTGTTCCTTTTCATTCATGATAATGGATTCATACATCATCCTTTATGAAATTAATCCCATACTTAAATATTAATGCTAAATACTATATTTTATCATGTTTCACTATTCATAAAATTCAAATATTTTAAAAAATACCGATAAATCACCCACAATTGATTCCTATATTTATATTATAAAAATGAGATCCATTTTATAAAAATAATTATATATAAAAACATATATTTTTATGAGATTCATTATTAATTTGAAAAAACTAATTTTAATATTATGGTCATTTTTTAGAACTATTCAAAAATTACTTAAACTCGTATAAAATTATACTATTATTATTATCAATATTCATATAATTTTGTAAACCCATTTTATAAAAAAATTATTTTATTTTATTTTATTTTTTATAAAAATAAATAAAAATCATATATTGTCTTCAAAAAAACCCTTATTTCAACATTTTTAAATCATTTATTTACTACTCTCAAGATATAAAAATGTAATATTTTCATTTTATAAGATAAAAAAATATTATTTTACATTTCTATAGGATAATATACTATTCTAACTTTAATATTAAAATTAATAATGGTTGAATTACTATTCCAAAGGTTAGATTTCTATTCTACTTGTCAGATTTTTAATACTCATATGAGTTCCCCGATTTCTATAAAAACTACAAATTCAATTCAATAGTTAATAATTTTTTCTCATTATTATATATTTATATTATCTATTTCAGAATAAATATTTCATTACTAATATCTTTATTTATGCATATTGTGTTATGCATGACTATTTTCATTTTGGTGGATCGAAAATATATAAATTTTTATATTTTATGGATCTTATTATTTGTTTTTTGTCTCATAATAAAATTTTCCATAAAAAATGGTTACACTGATTTTATGAATGTAATGTTCAAATTATTATAAATATTTTTGGTTCTATATTGTTTTCATTTTCATTACATAATTTTATATTAGTAAGTGTGGAATGGTTATATAATAAGTAAAATTCCATTAATAAAATGATATTATTTTACAAATAAAATCCACAATATTTTAGTAAATGGATTATGAACATGTTGTTCTATTTATTGACTAGGGAAAATATTAACATTTATTATGCAACATTTTTAATATTAATGATTATGTATTGATTTTTTTATTTCATATAATGTATTCATTATGCCTATTATGTGATGTCCATGACTCAAGAAATACCAGTTATGCATTGGTAGGTCTTGTGAGATAAAAAATCCTGGGTAATATTTTTATGCATACCCAATTATTTATGATTTATTAGCACGAGGACTTGATTTTATGTTTATGATTCCTTATCCCAAGGCCCTGATTTTATTATTTTGATTCTCCACATTCATTATTATATTATTTTGAAATGATTTATTTTCATATGATTATTTATATTATTATGTCATCTATGGATATATTCTCTTTTTATGATGTTAGTAACACATTATATTATATTATTGTTTTTATATGACATATTATTAATGTTTTATTTATTCTATGAAATATTATATTGTATTAATTCTATTACATATCATTTGATCTCACCATTTACTATGTTACCAATTCCCTAGGATTAAAAGAATGGATATATGAATTATTCTAAGGATATACAAGAATATTTAATAACATTCTCACTTTAATTTTATCATTCATTTCATTTTTTCAATTGTAATATGAGAATTATAAATATATATACTCTTCAAAAAAACTAAACATTTTTATCCTTCATGAAAGGATCTCATTTATCCTTCTCCAGTGTATTAAAATAACCATTGTATTTGGGTTGTTACTATCAGGGTGTTACAGTTGGTATCAATGAAATAATATTAGGACCCTTAGAAACTATATTTAAGAAAAAATATATTTGAGAAAGTAACCATATGATATATTATACATATAAATCTATTTATTGGTTAATTTTAGTTATATTAATTAAACTAGAGATTTTATTCTTTCCAAAAAAATACATCACATTTTACATAATAGAATTTTTATGTTATTTTGGAAATGAGGCACCAGGGGGTGAAAAATCTAAAAGGGATTGGTTGGGTATGAACTCAATCGTCATCAATGAATAATGAGTGGGACAAATAATTAACCCTTAAATAGACACTCATGGATGATTTTTGTGGAATAATACATAGTTTTTTATGAAACATTATCATGAATTGATTGAACCATTGAAAAACTATGCTTTTTCTTAGTTATATGGGATAAACCTCAAGTATCATTGGATGATAGGTCCAAGATTGATCATATACTTTTAATAATAGAAAAAACATTTTGGGTTTTATATAATGGGAGTTTTTGATGATTGGATATATTTTTAGAGATATTCATTAGAGTAAAACCCTTTGTTTATTTATTTTCATTAATGAAAAAGTTATTTATGAAATAATTCTCATATTTGTTGGATAAATTATTTTAATGTTATTGATAACCATTTGGTTTAATAGTATATTTAATATCAATATATTTGATTGGTATAAATGGGTTATTACATTTTGGGAACATATTTTATATTTTATACATAATCATTTTATTTTGAATTTATTTTAAGACAATGAAATTAAATATATATTTTGTGAAGTTCACTTCATTGGGAACATTATTTTAGTAAGGTTAAAAAAATATATTAGTTTCAAATTCGAGTTTATTTGAGGAAAAAGGGTGTACTATATTTTGGGTACATGTTTGATTTTTTTGTGGTTTATGGTTATTCATTATATTTATGAAAATAATTATAATTTTTTTGAAATTATATGATTAGGGAATATATATTCATGTTGAGTATAAGTGATTTATTTTGTTTTAGTATTAATGATAAGTTGACCTTAAAGGATTATGTGATCAAATCATTATAAACATTGAGTGTAATTTTTTAGCATATTTTTATGAGTTTTAATGTTAGTTATATATGTTATGATTTATCTTGCACATTGGGTTGTATTGTGGAACCTAATGAGATTAATGTAGTATTTATTCGTTTGATGGTTTACTCATATTGGATACTCTCAACATGCACTAACAATTTTCATTTTCTCTAGAAATAGGTGTAATAAATTTATAATCCTTCAATATATATTATAATTCTTTTATTGTATTTTATAGTGCTTAAGGCATGAAAAATTCATCTTTAATATTTATTTCATGGAGTAATAGATTAGATTGATTTAAAAATTGATCATAGAACAACTATAGTATGAAATTATTCTTATGGAATAGAAAGACACAACGAAATTATTTTTTCTAATATTCTCTATCTTGATGGTAATAGAACCCCTCAACGTTTAGAAAAGGATCTTCAAATAATAATATTATATTGTTACCTTTATTTTATATTAATTGACGGAATTCCCTAATCCCATAATAATTCAAGGTTTTTTAGTAATTAACATTCTCATAATAATTTTCCTTATAACTCTTTGGTCTTCCAGTGGTTTTATTTTTGTCCTACATGACCATTTTTTTAATTTCTTCTAGTATTATCCTTAGATGGAAACCTGATTATGTGTTAATTTGGGTAATCTTTATGTTTCCCACATCCATGTTTTTATTGATGATTTATTATCTCTTTTTTACTATGTTTCTTTTCAATTAATTTTTTTTTTAAATATTGAATCATTGATTAGTAGATAAAAAACTAATAGAAAACAATATATTTAATATAGTTAATGTGACAACTAAAATGTGTGTTTAAAATAGTAATAAAAATGACATCTTTCTTGAAAATGAAATAATCATAAAGAAAATCACAATATTCTATAAAATCAATATTATTTAAATGCATCCATTATAACCTACCCAATAATTTGGTTGTATGTTTAGAACAATGAAATTATGTAAATGTTTTAATAAGTTTTTTATATTCAAAATTAATTAATTAACTCTTAATTAATAATTACTTAGTTTTCAATAATTTGTTTTTATGCATAAAAAATAAATTTTCGTCCAAAATTTTTGTTATTGACCTTTTCTAAAGAACGTTACAATTAATTTATACATTATTCTTAAAATATATTATTTTGAAATCAATGTAATTTTCGAAATCAACATTTCAATATTATCTTAGGGGGAATTTCTATAGTTTTTTAAAATAATTATTTGTTAGTTACTAGTGAAAAATACCTAATATCATAAAACTATCATTTCATTTGATTGAATAGTGTTATTAAAATACATATAGTCATTTTTATCATAAAGAAAATTAATATTCCTTTAGTTATAAATAATCTAAATTATATACATGATAATAATCTTAATAATTGATATTTTTATAAATTCATTTTGGGGTGTCAAACATGGTTTTCTATTTTTTTTGAATTTATGAATTCATATTTAATTTATTTTTTACAATTATTAAAATATTATCAAGAAAATTGGATTCCATATTTTTAATTTGGGAGTTAAAAATTTTCAAAATTCCCCTTTTGTGGTCATTATGAATAATAATAATGGTAATGATATGTTGGCCTAGAAAATGGTAAATCGGTAAATTATGGTTAAAAATAATGTGATAAGGCTTTAAATATCTATATGACACTTAAAATTTATTTATTCAACAAGTTTAGCATGAAAATACTCTTCAAATATTATAATATATGGAAAAATCTATTCCATTTTGCATAGATAACTACATATATATTATTTTATTTTAAGAGTAAATATAAAGTGTCACTATATTTATTTAAATTTAGTTTACCTAAAATTATATGGAAAAAAACTAATATTTCTTATAAATGCTTAGTTTTTTTTAAAAAGTTTTATGGTTGTACTTTTGTATTAATTTTTATAGATTATATAATTTCCATGAACACTTATACAATGATGACACAACACTTTTTCAAGTAGTAGGGTGAACATTATAAATCATTTTAAAAATACTAAAATAATATTATTTGGATGAATTATACTACTAATTAAATTTTATGAGTAATAATAATGTATTTTTTTTTATAAAATATTTTATATATGAAATTCATAATTATCCAACTAACATTAATGTATAATTAAATGAAATCAACCAAACATTACCCTAAATATATTTTTCTAAATTGTTTAAAACTAAAATTTCATTCATGGATAATTTATGAGCTATTTTTCATCTTATGATTATATTTATGAAGTTCAGATATTAAATAACGTGTTACAACTATTACAGTTAAAAAGGTATAATGAATGGGTTAGCCCAAAATATAATGATTAAAATTAAATTTAAACATTACTATATTTTAATTTATTTTTTGTATTTGTAAAAATTTTATTTTTCATCAAATAAATTTCAATTTAGAAGAATTTTTCTTCAAAATTACAATAATTATATTTAAATCTTTTAAAATAATTTAACTATTTCATTTCAAAACATTTAATTGGTACCTATTATCCTTCATTCTTCAGAAATTATTAGCCTTATAGATCATCAAATTCCTTCCCAAATTTATTTTTATCTTACTTCCCATCTGTATTCCACTATTGGTATTACTATAATACCATAATAATAAGTATTAATGTGTAATCCAAAGGATGATTCATCATGAATAAGTAATCTTCTTACCTGAATCATCCCAAGTTTAATTTCACTTCTACAGACTGAAAATCTATTATATCACTACTAAATTAATGATAGAAGTATAATAAATATACAAATAAGTTATTATCATTATTATGGTAAAAGTGGTTTCCAACACATTTTCATCAAATGGGAAATGAAAATTTCACTCATGCATACGTGTGGACTAATACATCCATATGATGATATGATTCATTTTTTATCACCACCATTCATGTTCAGTTTATATTATTCATTTATATATATATATATGATATTTTGACATTATTATTATCTTGTAATTATGTTAATTTTTCTAACTTCTCGACTTCCAATCCATTGATAATTGTTAAGGTCGATCCTGTGTACGTGTGGACTACAACTTATACAATGTGATGTGATTTGTTTTACATTTTTGGTTACATGGATGGTCCAAATTATATATTTCATAAATATATATAATATTTAATATTTATTAAATATTTTTAATGTTTTTAATAGTTATATACCATTATATGGATCCATCTATCAAAAAGCGGAATCATCAATGGTGTGTACGTGTGGGCTATTATCTCCATGAAGTAGTGTCACTCATTACTCAACACCTCTTTATATTAATAAATGTGAAAGTTTATATAATAATTAATCATTATACTTATTAAATGAATTAATTTTTGGAAATTATTAAACATCGATCAATATGAAATTACTGAAACTAAAAAACTAAAACTAACAGGAAAACATAAATAGGTAACTCCTGGAAATATTTATTTTAATAAATAAAATTTAATATTTTGTTGTTGAAACATTATTATTAGTTCATATATGATATTATAAGTTTTTATATGATTATGGTATATTATTATAGTATATTTAATGTTATTATATGGGAGGATAAAATAATATTCAAGTAAATTTGAACATGAGGTAAGGGTTTCTCATCTTAAATTTAATTATGTGAGACATATACCATATTCACCACATATTAATTTTATTTGGTGTATAGACCTCCCATTTGATATGGTATATCTTGTATTATTGTACATTCATTGTATTTAAATTTTCATTTTATTTTTAATGGGTTATGATTGAAACGTGTCCATGTCAATAAGGGTTTTACATAACAATCTTACTTTTTTACATGGTTTCTTTATACTCAAATTTTATATTATAAAATTATATGATATTAATATAATTTTTTTTACTAAATATACAATTGATATTTTTTCAAATAACATGTTTCCCCTTCATTTATCTCTCTATCTATGTTCTCAAAATTAGGAATGAATGTTTGTAAGGAAAGATAACTTTTTCTCTCTCGAGTTGAGATTTTATTTCATTGTATTTATTCTAATTAAAATGTTTCCATGATGGATTTTACGGTTCATTAAAAATTGATTATATTAATTTTTACCCATATTATTCTTCAGGAATATATTAAAATAATTTATCTTTTATTTTCGAATAATTTACTTTTTACCCATTATGTCATAGGAATATTTGTTTGTCTATTTGTTGCATGAAAAAAAAATTTCCCGATAATGATTATTCATTTATATTAAGATTACATTAAATTTTTTAATGGTTAATTATAAAATATATTTACTAGCATAATCATGATTTTTTTTATTTTATATAATGTTTCTAACAATTAAAAACACATATTCCTCAGGAAATGTTCGACTAATTGTTTAATTGTATTTTTATCTATGTATACATCCTTTTATGAGTTATATGCCTTACAAGAGATATGAAAATATGATACCATCCAACATATTTATTTTTAAGGTTTATGATCAAGTTATTCTATTTATAAATAATTTAAATATTAACATTTTATATACTAGTTATTCAATTTAATGTTTATGTTTCTTTTCTTTTATATGATGAATGCATTGAATATAATATGTGATATGGGTGGTGTTTTTATAGCTCCCCAATTAATCGATAGGTCTCACGAGAAAATATATCTTAGTTATTTGATGTATTAAAAACAATTTATTTATGAACTCGTGGCCTGATACCTTGATAATATGTTCATGGTGTCTTTTCACAAGAACTTTATTGTATGATTAATATATACAATATTATTAATTCTATAATTATGAAATTAGTTCTTATTTTTACAAGTGAATATTTATATTATTATTTCATACTTGTATATATTTCCTTTATATTATTTATGTGGTATATTTGATTATTTCTTATATCATCCATATTATTCTGGCATTATTTATAATTTTATATCTCTTATCATACACTTTCACTTGTAGATAATTTTTTATCACCCTTTATTATGTTTTAATTTATTGAAAATATAATGATGTGTTATTTTAATTATTCTATATATATACTGGAATAAATAATAATGGTCTCCCTATAATTTTAGGTTTCATTTCAGGAATCCAAAGGTTATATAATTATAATTTATATATCTAGTATCTCAGGACTAAAAAACTATTTAATCATTTGGCATGTGATCTCTTGTATTATAAGACAATATTGTGAAATGACCACTAGAATTAGGTTACTAGAGTCTGGGTGTTAGATATAAAATATTTCCTTAAGGAATATTTTTAAAACATTAATATTTTTTGATATATATGTCTTCAAATAAAATTAATTTCCTCAACACCTTGTAATACACACAACACCAACATTAAATTAACCATAGTATAGTGTACTATATTAACATATTAGTTAAATTGTTAGAATTAATAGATATAAAAAACATTAAAAATATGTTTTATTACTTTAGTTAAGTTATATAAATTAATAAATAATTTGTCAAATTTTATTGTAGTACTTATATGGTTGAAAAATATATTTTTCCTCGAAAATTATTTTCTTGAATAAATAGTAATATTAATTTCTATAAATTTTATAAAATTAATTTGAATAAATTAAATTCATATTCTAATATAACATGTCAATATTTTCTTACAGTGAATTATTTATTATTTTCATAAAATAATGACTTTTAGATGATTAATGGAAGAAACTACTATTTAATAAAATAAAAAAATTTTATTAAAGAACTTACAAAGATAAATTTTGATTTAATGGTTTTAAAATATAATTTGTTTAATCATACTATTAATAATAAAATTAATTTCATTGTATTTAATTTTTGTTGAATCTTGATAGAATGAAATTTTATGCCTAATAAAACATTTTTTCAAGACACCAATGTTTCATTGTGTTTTATAGAATAATTTTTTTAAAAAAATGTTCCAATTATTTGAATTGAAATTGGGAAAATTTTAAAAATTATTTTCATAATATAAATTAATAATATATATAAATTGAATCATAATTTTTTCAACATTAATTGTAACTAAGGTTAAAATAAATTAACACGGTTAAGGTAAAAACAGGTTTACTAGGGCATTAAACCTTATGATATGGGTGTGATTTCCATTTAAAAAATCATATATACATTTTATTTAATAATATATTGACCATATAGTATCCAAGCATATAATTTAAGTATATTTGGATGTATTTGGCATGGGGTCAATTAATTATATTTTCATATTTTTTGAGATTCCAGGAATGTCCTCTTCCCCACATAGAAAAGGGAACCCATCCATTCTCATCACCAAACTACTTTTATCCATATATAGCAACCAAAACTATCCCAATTACCTTATAATAATCTTTATCGATGATATTGAAGTTATTGGTTTATGAAAATGTTCTTCAAAGGGTCCTTAAGAGAGGATCTAAAGGAGCCCTACTGATGAAAAAGTAATTAGAATACCTAGCCTCTTTCCAATTATTCCTTCAATCATATCCTATAAATAATTGGTATTAATTATAAAATAATAACATAATTATATTAATCATTACACAATTTTATTATTATGATGTAACCAAAAATATTAACCCTCTTTTCCATTAACTGTGAAGTGAATGAATTGCTTTTGTGTATGTGTGGACTACCGCCACCACAATATAATTCAATTAATTGTAATTCAATATATTTATGGGATGGATATAATGAGTATTTTCATGACTTTATACTGTTTTTATTAAATAATTATTCTTAATTAATGATAATACCATATATACCTTCTTAACCTCTAATATGTTAGAAGATGATAACGCCACCCATGTGTATGTATACAATGATGACTCCACGAAGCAATGTGATTTTTCTTTCATTTACTATTCACATAGATGGTAATTGATAAATATTAACTGAATATATATGATATAATTCATATTATTTGAATTCAAATTACTAATACCATTCTTTTATTTAATTCGTAAAAATAATAAAACAATGTTCTTTTGTATGTACAACCTATCTTCTCAATAAATGGTTATGTTTATTTTCATATATATACCTTTTATAGATGAATATATAAATTTATAATTATTATATAATATATTTATATCATGGATAAATTCTATATATTATGAAACAATTATTAAAGAAGAAGGAATAAAATATAGAAACCAGGGTTCTAAATAAAAACAAAATAGTTAACGCCTATAATTGATGATTTTAATTATAAATATTCAATAAATGAGTGTTAAAATTTTATAATTGTATAATATATCATATTATAAGTGATTAAATTATTAATTTATAAAATTATAATAATTATAAATTAATTATACAAAAGTTTTTCTAATTTCTCACTCAATTCGAATATGGGTTACAGATTTATTTTACAATATCTATTTTTATTACGATTTTTATGAATATTTTTCTGATAATAGTAATATTATAACTTATTGAGTAATAGGACAATGAATTTTCTTATCCAATGTTTACTTATTTATAAAAATTATATTCCATTCACTTTCCTCTCATTAGGAACCCATGAAACTGATGAATATTTTATTAAGGAAAACCAACTTAATTTACACCTATTGAAGAAAATCATTTTAATTTCATATACATGTTTTCAATATAAATTTCAATAACGATTTTAATGATATACAGGGATTATTTAATTTTATTTTTAAAAATAATTTAATTTTAAAAAAATTTGTTTAAAATTAATATTTTAATATATTTTTGAATGAGCTACTTTTATCTTTTTACCGAAAATGTTAAAGGAATCATTATTTCAATCTACATGGTATGAATTCAATTTTCCATAGACATGTCGTGTTTGTAATTTCAAAAATCCATTACATTATTCTAATTTTATTTTCAAATTTTATATTTTCCTCAATATTGTTGATATTTTTTGAATTTTAAATAAGTTATTTTATAGATACAATAGTATTTTCCTCAATAAATGTTCCAGTAATAATTTAACGTCTTGTACTGTCTATGATAATATTCTTGATTTCACATTAGATTTACAATAAATTTTATCCAGTTATATAATTTAATATATTTATTTAGATGGATTTTTTTGATGATAATTTGAGGATTTTTCTATGAAATATGTTTCTTTCCCATTGGTGATTTATGTTATAATGAAAATTTTAAAAACCTCATTTCGTTGCCATGGATTATACAATGATGATGTTTGAAATATTTATGAAAACTATTTCCTTTAAAAAATTAAGTATATGATTATGTGATGATGGTTTTATGATATTGTGGAAATAATTTATATGTTTTTCATTTTTCTTATGAGTGATATTTGATTTATATATCCATCAAATTTAGTAGGTAACGATGCATATCTATTATGATATAGTGGAATGGAATGGGTAGTAAACCCAATTAATTATGGAACTATGTCCCTTTTAATATTATTGGGAGTGAATATTGTTTATGGATATGATAGAATGGGGAGTCAAACCAATCCACTATGATAAAATTGGTAGTGGTCCTTGACTTTGGAATTGTTTTTTTTTTATTATACGTATTCCACAAATGTTTTTTTATGCTAATGTTATGCCATAAATCCTCGTGTACATTTACTATATTATTATAAATGTCGTCTAAAATACCAAAATTTATATCATCACTCAATTTTATAGACTATAATTTGTATGTTATGGTTTTACAATGTGACGTTCATGTTTTCATACCCTTATTATTATGTTATACTTATTTGATTATTGAAATTTTACTTGTTTTCCCTTACCAAGCATCCGAGAACACTATTTATTGTGCTTCATATATCATGGTTATGAATATATTATTTAATTATTATATTTCTAAGAAAGGTTTTAGTTATGAATAAAATAGTGGGAGATGATGTAGATCTATTATGAACAATGTTTTTATGTTTTTATGTTTCTAAATTCCCTAAACATACATGATTTATGTATAGATAATAATATTATTTATTTAATATTCATCTAATGATTTATATTATTTTTTTATAAAAAGGATGGGTAGATGTAGTTGGTATTTTACAAAGGTAAAATTTCCATCAGAAACTAGGATGAGAAAACATTAGTGAAAACTGTAAGGATAATTTTATGTATAAAATGAAATCCAATGTTATAGTGACTAATATAGTGTTTTTTCCTATAAAAACATCATTATAATTGATATTACAGGTGTCTATGATTTTTTCATTTATGTATCTAGTTTTTATATCCCTGAATAGAGATGGTCAAGTATATATCAAAAATAATTCAAATGCTCGGTGATTGTTCCCCTACTAAGAGCATGGTAAGACAGTCTTATGGGATATTCTTTGGATAAAACATAATTAATATATGAAAACATATGAAGTAATTGAATAGATGATTACTATAAATTAACATGATTAAAACTATTATGTCATAGATTTAAATGAATGTTTCATAATTTAGACAAATTACCAATCAGTATGGCCTAAAGTCCTTCAATTTTTTATTATTTTGATAATCTACCTTTAAAGGGGTGATGTGGAACCCATACAAGGCCTGAAGGCTATGAGAAAATTACATGCCCCATAGGTCTTAGAGGGAATCACCAAGACAAGAAAACATGGAATTTCTCCTCCCCAGCATATGTCGTGATATCGGCACTCCTCCTTTATGGGGCTGGTAGGCTAGTTGTCCTATGAAAAGTTGCACAAGCCCAGTACCGGTGGAAAATCCATACCATATCATTCTTCCAATTCTAGTTATCTCTGCTCTATGGAATGCACATGCCTTGAGTCATCCTCTAATGCATTTTCCCTTATAGTCTAAATAGTACATCTGCATTTCATTTGGCCTGAAGGCCTTGGAGTGGTCCAAAATCCTTAAGGCGGCACGAAGGACTTCAAACTATCTCTAGATATGAATAATGATGATCTAAAAAACAATAAAAATAGGGAAAAACTTTCAATTGAGTCAGTCATGAGGAAACATCCACCTTCTTTTAGTGGTCCAACTGATCCACCTATTTATGAGAAAATGATAAGTACTACTGCATATATATATTTTTTAATCTCAATTATTTAAATTATGAAAACTTTATTTTTGTTTTCTACCATTAGGCTGGTGATGCACATCAATGGTTGAGTCTTACCAAAAACATTTGGTAACATGATTAAATTAACTCTATTGTGTGGGATGAGATTAAGAGACTGTTTTTCAATTCATAATTTCCTCATATTCATCATATAAAAATTTAAATATAATTTATTAAGCTGATGATGGCATGTGATGAATATATTTGTAAATATAAGGCAAATTTGAAAATACATATTAAGTAATATTATAGTATTATAATCCAAAAATAAATTATGATTGATCAATTTTCCAATGCAATTATTTATTTTCAAATAGTGTTTTCTATAATTTTATTCACTAGATATGAAGAAATAGATTTATGTGCTACCTTATGGGAAATTTAGATTTGTTTTACCCATCAATATTATGGTATTGATTTAAAAAACATTCAATTCAATAGGGATTATAAAAACAATAGGGAAAATAAGATGAGATTACATTATGCTCAATGTGTGGAAGAAAACATGGTGAAAATTTTCTTATAAGATGTAGTAAAATTTTAAGTATGTAAAGGATGATCAATAAGAAATAGAATATTGAAGCTATGCAGAGAAGAAGATATCAAATTATAGACAAATGTTACATAGAATTCACCACCTACACAGTAGTGTTTCAAAATCACGGAGTATGGGAATTTTTTAACAAGTTATAATATAAAAATGTTAATGATTATGATTGACCTCATTATAGTATTAATCTTATATATTTTTGAATGTATGATATTATCACTTTTTTCTAATTAGTGGTATTATAGTAATGTTGATAAATTTGTACTTACCATCAACTATAGAATCAATAATTATTAATTTTATTATACATCTACTGACTCTTTTATGTCAAATAGAGTTTCTAAGTGAATCATAATAATACATAAATTATTAAATGTTTAATTAGTAATGGAAACCTACAGTTGAATGATTATCAAATTTAATGTATATGATTCTTCACTGATTGAGATTTTTGTTAATCAATTTACTAAAAATCTCACTGTTCTACCTCTAGTTGATTTTGAAGTTATCTTAAGAATTGGTTTTATTAATATAAAAAAATATTACATAAATTTATGAGCATAGAAAGTTACATTTTTTTATTCTTATCCAATCTATGATCCATTATCTATGTGATGGTATATATTATCATTCAACTGAAATTAAATAAATTATATGGGCCTTGATTCCATTTCAAAATTTGTGTTTAACTCACATGGTTAAGGGGAAACATAACATCAAATATTTACCTATATTATGAGAGTTTGTTGATGTTTTTCTAGAAGTGATTATTCCTAATCCACCAAATTTACAAGTTGATATTTCAAGATATCTAGTACCTGGTTCTACTCTTATTTCAAGGACTTCATATATATGAAATTTAATTGAGTTGATGGAATAAAAGAATTAACACCTAGATTATCCCCATAAGGGATTAATTTCACAATGTGTATCACCTTGTGGGTGAACAATATCATTATATTTGAAATAATGATGGATTAATGGAACACTAAATTGATTATATAAATATAAATAAGATCCCAATGAGAAAAAATTATCATCTACCTCTATTTTATTATTTTATCATACAATTATGATGATATCAATATTTTTAAAATACTAATAATTTATTCGAATACTCTCAAATGACATTTAAAAGTGTAGACATACCCAAACAACCTTATTTACAGGTTAAGGAAACTATGAATTTACAATGATTCCATTGGGTTTTACTAATTCCCTTTATATATTCATTTATTTAAGGAATAAAATAAATATAGATTGTATTATTCTATTTCTGGTAACCATTATAGATTATTTTATGATAAATTTATAGAGATAGGATGATTATGGAGATCACATATGTATTTTACCACATAACATTATAAATTATTATTTATATGAAAAAAATCCAATGTGAAAATTTCCACTAGAAAATATGTCATATTTAGGTCATGTAATCTCAACCCATTAAATAATGGTATATTTATCAATGATAGAAGTTATATAATATTGGCTCAAACATACCATAGTGATGAAGATCTATTGATTTATATATTTTAAGGGGTATTATTAAAACCTTGTGAAACCATTCTCATAGATATCAATTCTTCTTCCCACATTAACATAGAAAGTATCCATGTTCCATAGGAAAAATTTATGTAAAGTAACATTAGAGGAACTAAAGAGAATGTTAGACAGTAAACATGTTTTTACACTACCATGTAGTGTAGAAGAGTTTCTGATATATAGTAATAAATCAATTTATGGACTAGGATGTGTCATTAAGTAGAATTATAATATTATAGAACCTGACTCATATCAATTAATGGTTATTGATAAAAATTACCCAACAAAGGATATGGAGTTAACTGTGGTAATTTTTAAATTAAAGATATGCATGAATAATATTTATTGATAAAAGGAGTGAAATGTATAGAGTACTCAAATTTTAAAATATATAGTATTTATAAAGATTTAATAATGAAACAAAGAAGATTTTTGGTTTTTACTAATTAATATGACTACTCAATATATTTTCATAATGTGAATGTTAAGAAGGTTGAAGTTGCTCTAAGTCCAAAATATGATTTTAACTTATATATGATGAGGATCATAAAAGATCAAATATTTTCATATTTGAAAAGGATATATATATAAATCATTAAGCGCCCGGAGAAATAATAGCTTTCTCAAATTAGTGTTTGACCATATTTCCATGTGATTATTAAAGGCACATAGATAGAACAAGTAGAGCTACAAAAGAATTTATGAATTGTTCCTGAGGTCAACATTGATTGCGATAGAATGAAAAGGATCAGTAATCCTATATGTCACCCTTCCATAAAAATTATGACAAAGGATATATTGGATATAGAACATTATTCAACAATACCTATTCATCTTTGATGTTTTGATATGTATGGTGTAACATCCCAAGATTTGGAAAGAATATTAGGTTTGATAGCTTATTCAACATGATAAAATGAGTTTAAATCCACAGTGATAATATATATATATATATATATTAAAAAAATGTTACAAATTTGACCTAACTATAAACTTGGTGGATAAGAATTGTATTAACTTCATTATTAATTATACATAAAATTCATATATAATTTTTTTTATAAATTCTTACTAGGAACCCTACTTTTGTTAAGCATATTTTATTTTTACAAAATATATATAATTCCTCCAAAATTATTTCTATTTATTTTTGTATGGAAATAGAAAAATTAAGTTGTGTAAAATATAAAAAATATATTTAATTAAAATAAATTCATTTTTTACATTAGAATATAAAAATTTTCATGTGGTGAATGTTTGGGATTTTCAGTAAATATTGATTTTCCAATGAATTGTTATAAAGACTGATGTTTATAAAACTATAATTTCATTTTAATAAATTAAAATTAAAATAGTTATTTAAATTTTATTTCAATTTAACATAAGTTTTATTTATATAAATATAATTTAAGTAATTTCAGTTTAATCATTATTATACTTTATTTTAGTATAAGTTTATTCTCAGGCCTGAAACAATATTTCACAAAGGAATTTTTAAAAGTGCATAATATTTTATGAATTATAATTAATTAATTAAAAGATAATTAGATATTATATAAATTAGATATATATAATATAAATATAAATTTTTTAAGTGAAATTATTATAATGATTATTATTAGTCGAAATGTCAATTTAAAATTGCCTTTTTCAAGAAAATGTATTTTTTTGCAAAAAACAATTTCATCACAGTTACGAGTGTTATAGTAAATTAAATTATTCCTCCTAAATAAATTAAATTTTAAAAAATATATTACATATATTTATTATTTATTATTTATAATATATTATATAATTTTTCCATAATAAAAAGTATAATAGTAAAAAAGTTAATTATCATGGAAAAAACATAGAAATTGTATAATTGTGTAACATTAAAGAGAAATGTAATCACATTTTTAAGTCATGATCCTTTTTGAACGGTGGAGGTTATCCTAAGAAATATCACCCCAAAACACCATAATATATTAATTTTTCAGAAACATGGAATGATATTGACTTCTGACTATTGATTTGTTTTGGTTATTAAAAAAATATTAACTCCTTCTCGATTATAAAAGGTAAACACCTATCCTATATTTTTAACACCAATAAATCCATTTGAATCATTTAAAACCTATGAAAGACTCTCCCAAAAATCATTATCTTGTGCCTAAATCTTTTAGTCATAACAAAATACTAGTATTAAGGTTAATAATAAGATATTTAAAATAGGTTCTTCTATACAAATATAATCATATTCACTTACTACATTATTTATATTTATTCAATTTTAACCATCAATTATGTCTTAAAAATTGTAATATAATAAAAAAATTATATTTTATAAAATAAAATGTTATTTTTAATGCAATAAAATTTATACATCTCCTATTTCATCATAGGGAATGGAAACCATCATTCGTGTGTACGATGGATTATCAGCTCATAAACTGGTGTAATTAGTTTTCTATATTAACTCTTAAAGGCTATTTTTTTATCATTTATTCAATGATATTGAATTATTTTTATGAAATATTAATTATCCTTGAAATTTAATATATCATATATTTTTTATATTAAAATACATCAAAAAATTATATCATCATTTGTGTATACGTTGGACTACCACCTCATGAAGTCATGTGATCCTTTTTTTAGTACCACATATTTTTGATGGTATATAAAAGTGTTTTTAATGAAATAATATGTTATTTATGATATACTTATCATTATATAAATATTAAATAAAACATACTATCCTTTTATCTTTATCATTGAAAACATTTATCAATAAATATGAGTACATACAAGCTACATTTTCAATGATTGTAACATAGTTCGTTTGTCATATAATTGTTTAATGGTTGGTTTTAAAATTATATTTTATTTATAAAAATTATAGTTATTTAATAATTATTATTCAAGGGATTATGTGATAATGACCCCCATTGACCATATTCCAAACACCAATGCCTTTTGGAAATTATAATCTAAGCATACCCAAAATATTTGATTTTGAAATAACAGACTAAGATACTGAATATATAATTAATATAAATTAATTAAATTGATTATGTATAAGTCATTAAACAGATAAAATTTTATTGGGAAGGAAAATATTTAATATTTTTTTATAAAGGTTATAAAATACATACGCATTAATGTCTAGACTATAGGTTAGGGGTTCCATCTTAAAACATCCATATACAAAAGAAATGTTATTTTTTAGACATAAATTATTTTATATTTTGTATATACCACATAATTACATATTATATACTTAAAAATTCATACATAATGCTATTTTAATTCATAATTCACTTAATTTATTCATTGGGGTTACGATTCGAATGTTTCTAAGATAGAAAAGATTTTTACTAAAATGGATTTTTAATAGAGACTGTTTATGCATGAGTTTACATTAAGGAAAATTATATTATAATTTTATATTACTCCCACACCAATTACTATATTATATTTATACATTAAATAATAAAGTAACAATATCATTTTCCCCACAATTGTACCTAAAATTGTTGATTAAATGTTTTTAAGTAAAAATTGACTTTATTTCTCTCTTCTGTCTATAACCCATTCCATTTAATGTCAATTTTTCATTTTAATATTTTCAAAAAATTGAAATATTAATATATGCGTAATTTATTACATTTTTAGCCATTTATAATTTTTTTATAATTATTTTAAAAGGATACATCTACTGATTTTCGAAAGGATGTTCATTTCTTATTTTTTTCGAATGTGAAAAATTGTATTATAACTGATACAAACTATACAATGTGAAACAAAATTAATGAAATTATTTTATTAAATGATTATATTGTATTTTTTTTATGATTGTTTTCAATGAAACAAAGTTCCTCAATTTTTTTTAATTTATATATTTAAAAAAGTGATTTTCAAAAATGAAATGTTCATTTTCCTCAATAATGATTCTAATCATTTTAAATGTGTTTTTATTATTCAAAAACAAAAACCATTAATGTTATTGAATGCTTCTAAATGTAAAATATATTTATCTTAATTATATAACAAGTGAACTCTCACTTCTTCTTAAGGGGTAATGATTTATTTATGATAATTTCTCAAATTCATTGTTCTTGAACTATATGTTTATAATAATATGATGTAGGATTATGAAACCCATATTTCAAAAGAGTAATAATTATGATTATTCCTTTTGTTGGGTTTCCTCATGTGGGCCACGTATGGTTTTACATGAAATGAATATGATGTCATGTCAAGGATGTATACAACACTTTAATTAATTGGTTAATTTTTTAGTCTCATTAGAACAACATGTATGGGACTAGAGAGTACACTTAATCACTTATGGCACATTTTCCACATTTTGATATTTTTTAGGTTGTTATCCTTAACTTGGGTTTAATCATTATTATATATTTATTCTACATTTCATACTATTATATTATATTATAATACCATTCTATTTATTTTATTTCTTCAAATGATTTCTCATGATCCTTATCTTTCATGATATTATGTTGTACCTTTGACCCCCCCCCCCCCATTATATTTCCTTAGCATGTTTATTTCCATATGGGGATTTTTAGATCTCCCATTTCATTTATTTATTTTTAATGTTATCATATTTTATTTTAAGATCTCAAGACATTTAAAAGAAACTTATATAGGTTAAAATAAATATTATTTACTTTAGTTGTCTTAAGTACCTAGTATTGAGAGGAGGACAATCCTTTTAATAATTAGTTTTTATTTAATTAATATTTAAGTTAAAATTCATTTTAAAACATTTGTTAAAGAATTGGTTCTCTATATATATACATATTAAATATTATTTTTTTTAGACAAGAAAAAGAGATACATTATATAGTATGTTACTTGATTATTGGTGTGTCATCATGTACTGGAAGAGATGAAAAAGTATATGTGAATGTCACATACATTACCCATATATGAATGGAAATATAAGAAAATACCAATGTAATTTCTAATAAATATTCTAGAAACTAATTAGACAAAATTATATTTCTGTTATATTCAACCAAATTAAGAATTCATCACATGTTATTAATCTTATATAATATACCTCTCTTTATTAATTCTCTATAATATATATTAAGTAAGTGGTAATTATTTAATGGGTAACATATTTTCATTATATCTAATTCAGATCCAAAGTTTTCCTCCATGTTTTGGAAAGTATTTAGTTGGATCTAGATTCAATGTTTTCTTTTAGTACTATTTATCATCTTTAAATAAATGTACAATCTAATATATCCATTCAAACACAAGAGGATATATTGAGGTCTTATTCTATAGACATCAATGGTTGTTTAGATCAAAACCTTTCTTTGGACGTGTTTTCTTACAACAATAGACTTCACTAGAGCATTTAGTTATAACCTTAGGAAGATCTGTATAAAAATAAATATTGAACAAAAATGTGTTGGGATGTACTTGGAGAGTAATTTTCTTTCAATCTAGTGAGAGGTAAGTAAATAAAATATAATTTCAAATCCACTTATCAGTATATCACAGTAGTTGGGACTTGAAGGAAATGTTATGCTGGGAATCATCTATAAAAGTTTGAATTCATAGATAGTGAGAAGGTATTACTATGAATATATGCATAGAAATTAGCTCTGATATTCAGAAATGTGGGAAGGATAAACCCTATGTATATTGGGTCCTTCTAGATTCTTGAACAAGTAGCGACTATAACTTATCACGTACATATTCCACTGAACCTATCTCAATATCATGACATGTTCTATGTACCTCTCTTGAGAAAGTACATAGATGAATCATAACATGTACTAAAATAATAGGTTGTACCTATATTTTATGATCATTTCTATGAAAAAACCAATAAAATTATTAGATTATTGGGAAAGTGTTCTACGGAATATAACAACCCACATGGTTGCTGTTCTATGAGGAACTAGAAATTTTATAACCTTATATTATAACCCAATGATGTGATGAAATTGAGATATCCTAATTTTTTTATATTAGTGTGATTAAAACTAGATTCTAAAATTAATTTTTTGGTGGGTGTTATAATGTAATAAACTGGGGTTTTATTATAGATATCTCTTCAAAAAAAATCCTCGATATCTTATAATACACACAACCATGAGTTTAAATGAATTGTAACATCATATATCATTATAACATCGATTTTAAATTTGATGAATGAATAATATTAATAATAATTTTATAAATTTTTATAAATATTTTATAGAATTTTTTTTACACAAATAAGTAATCTTTATTTTTGTAAATCCATTTTATGCTTCAAAAATACGTTTTCCTAAAAAAAATGTTTTATGTTGTTTTGTTGTTTTGTTGTTAAAAAACAGAACAATTAATTTCAACCAATTAGATAATATTTATTTAAATACATTTACTTCATTTGGTATCATTCAAAAATTAATATCAGTTGTCTTCATTATAATTTTATTAACAAATTATTTTTTTGATAAATAATGTAAAATACATATTTTTATTTAAAATCAATTTTTTTGTTTAAATATTTAAAAAATAAAATTTAATTTTTAAATACTATTAAAATTATATATAGTTAAAATATATTATAAATAATTATATTTAGGTTCTCTAAATCAGTTTTATGTTGAATTATGATAAAAAACAATTTATACTTAAGAATAAAAGTTATACAAAACTAAATTTTAACATGTTTTGTGGGTTTAATTTTAAATAAAATAATTCAATTTATATGAATTGAATTTTATAAAATGGATTAGATATTTTAAAACATTATAATTATTATTATATAATAATTTTAACATAAATTTTGTTCATCATGAATAGAAACAGTTGTAAAACATTCTTACTACAGTTAAGGTTAAAATTGGATTACCAGTGCGGTTAAACTATGAGATAAGGGTAATATTTACTATTAAACAATATTAAAAACTATTTTATAGAAATATTTGAACCTTATTCTACACCATTTTTAATATATATTCATTTGGAAGTATTGGTATGGTTATAGATTTATTATTCTTTTAATATCTTAAACTTTTAAGAACTTATATGTTTGTCCTCTCCAGCACATATAAAAGGACTCTCCTCCTTTATAATCATTTCACTTAATTGATATATATGTATAAATTATAAAACAATCCAATTACATTCAATAATTCCCTAGCTATGACTAATATTTTTTTTTATTCTTAAAATACCATTCCACGTGTCCTTATGGAATGATCTAGAGGCCTATCAAAGAAGAGATAATCATCCAACCCAATTCCTTAAAATTTATATATTTTTCCAATTATTTTAAATAAAGGATATTTATCATAAAATAATAAATTTTTAATGATAAATAAACTTAATATTTATTATGATTATGTAATAACCAATATCATCCCTCCTTTCCATAAAATAATAAGTTAATATATCAGTAATGTATACTTGTTGACTACCGCCTCCACATAATGATAAAATTTATTTCCCAAAACTATAATTCGGGGATTATTATTATTATTTATTTAATGTAAATATAAAATATATATGACCTATTTATTATTTTATGTATAATATCATATTTACTAACTTACCATCCAATTATTTGGAAAATAATAATTTAGCTCATGCATATGTGTGGAATGTCGCCTACATGAAGCAATGTGATTTTTTACTCCACATTACAAGGATAATAATAAGGATATAATAAATGAATATATATGATATATATGATATAATAATTATTCTATAAAGGTTTAATTTTATTTACATTTCTTTATTCCATCCGTCGAAAATTGAAAAAATGTTTTCAGTCGTAAAAATGTACTACCATAAACATGAATGGTGAAGTTATTTTTTCTATATCTTCCTATTTTATAAGAATATAAATATATAGATTTTTTTTGAATATATATGATAGTTATTTCTATATTATATTTTTCATGATGATATAACAATGATCAATTTCCATGGTTTGGAACTACCAAACAGCTATTATCTGGATAATAAAATAGTTTGGACTTGTTAATGATGAATTTAATTATAAATTATTAATAAAATGTTGTTGAAATTTTATAATTGTATATTATATGATATTATATGTTAGAAATTAAATTTATAATAGCACTATAATAAATATAAATTCTTTATAAAATGGTTTATAGTGATTTCTATGAAATAGAAACTTGAGAAAAATGATTTGTGTTTCATTCTCATTAATAATCTAGATTGTTTGTAATTATTCTTATGATGATGAAATTTTCAGACCTATATCTCTATAAAAAAATAATATTTCTAATTAGTTTCTTATTTTTAGTTACTAAAAATTTTCCTATTATTTTCATATATTTATGAACATAATATTTTTAATGAATATTATTATTGTAAACTAACTTTATTACAATCTTTGGTCAAAAACAATTTTCCGTCGATAAGAATATTTTACAAAAAATTGTTTCCAATTTTTTTTTCTATTCTAATAATTTTTTATAAATTCATTTTTACCCATGATTAATTTTTTACAAAATATTTTAAAATTATTCTTGTTTTGTTTTTCCAAAATACATACTTTGGATGTTTTTACCAAAAATTTCAATGAAATCACGTTTTTAATATATATGGTAAAAATAGAATTTCCCACCATCCTGAATAATGAATGATTTTATTTTTCCACTGTAATATTATGTTGTTTTTTAAAATAAAATGTTTTCGTTTATATTTGAAACAAATTTAAATCTTTAACAAGTTAATTCAATCAGAAAATGTTATTTTCCCAAATATATATTCAAATAAAATCTTAAAAACATTTAAGTTATATGATAATATTTCTTATGTAAATTATGAATTATTTGGGTATGAGGAAATGATACCATCCACTTTCCCTCCATGGATATCATGTGGTGATGATTATTTATCGATGATTCTACACAAAACATTTCACACCCATTGGTTAATTATATTATGTTGGATGCTTTATGAAACCCATTTCATTTCCATGAGTTATTCTATGATGAATGATTAAATTATTATAAATCTAATTTACATTCATTTGGTTTCAATATGATGATATGATAAATATTTTATGACATTATGGAACACATATGTATGATTTTCCTCATTATATGGGTGAAAAAATTGATATATTCCACAAATGATTTGTGTAATTTTTATATCTCAATATATAATAAGGACTAGAATGTATAGTAGTTCTAGATCATTAATGGACTTTTTCAACTACAATAGTATTGGGTGTAAAATTTGACTAATGATGTGACGGAATGGAGAATAAACCCAATCGACAATGATAGTCTTGTAAGTGATCCTAGACTACTGATCTATGATTATATATATTGGACAAACTTATTTCTTATGGTAATGTTATTTTCTCATTGGACATGTTATTTGAGTCCATTATGATTCATGTCTTATCATATAGAATTCGTTATATGATCAATCAATATTATGATCTTAGATATGCAGGGTTTGGATTTCAAATATTAAGCTCATGTTCCCAAATCCTTATGATCATGTTATTCTAAATTTAATATTGGTATCTACCTTGTTTAACCATTATGTGAATTTGATCGAACACTTTTTATGTTTGTTTTATGTAGCATATAAAGAATGGTTTTTAGAATCATACAACCAAGAAAGGTGGTTTAATATGAATAAATGTTTGGGAAAGGATTGTGATCTCTTATGAACAAGTTGTTCACATGTCTAGGTTTTCAAAGAAACCAAACCTACCTGACTCTATAGGGAATCATTATATTATAAATTGATTATTTCTAGAATTATATTTGACATTTATTTTTGAAAATTATGATTCCTTAAGATAATAATGACCAATGTCCTAGAATATGTTGAAAAGATGCATGTTAATATGGTTAAATGTAATGTTTTTAATATTGATTCATATTTCATTTACTGTATATAAATTGAGTTATTCACTTACTCACCCTCTAATATATTTGATTCATTCTCCATATAATTGGAATGAAATGATTAATAAAAAACAAAAAATGGTATTTTAGGCTTGTGGAGGTCCCATTAAAACTCCCACCACAACTATGAATGGGGACCGCATTGAATAGAAATAAGGAATAGATAAAAGAGATCATGAGATCCTATTTAAACTGTATTATGGGATCCACACCTGGAGGAAAAAGTATGGTCGTTTAGGTCATTGAAACCTAACCAGCCATGCCATTTGGTTAAACAAATATAGTTACCCAGCTTTGTACTAAAATAATGTATTCTTTCCCATTATTATATTTTTCTATTTTAATAAATTTTATGGGTTTTTTTAGAATGTAGCATGTGAAATTTAGGATTTTAACTTAGTCCATAGAATGATGAATAAAACATGGTTGTATACCTACTTTTAAATTTATTTTCACAAACAAATCATATGTATGTTGCTATTGATTCAATTACAATGGGTAATTTTATTTAACTATTGGGGATTGTTATTATTGATTAAGAATTTTTAATTTTGTATTGTTTTATTTTTTATGAAATATAAGATTGAATGAATATATATAACTATTTTATACTCAAGAATTGATATTTATATATTATTTAATTATATTTTGAAAAAAATAATTATAATTTATTTTTGAAATTTAATATTAACTTTTATATTTATTTTCTGACAATTTTATTGAGTTGAATATTTATTAAAAAATTTCAATGTAATATTGAAAAAAATATATTTTTCCTAACAAGAGTCATTTTAAACCCACGTTGTCATATTCTTATGATACCCCTTATTATTTTTAGAGAATAAAATATATTATATGTAAACTAAAAATTATGATTATAAAACATTGAGTATTTCATGTTCATGAATTTTTTTAATATGATTGACACACATATTTTTCTACCCTGCAATTTTAAATTTATACCTACCCATTACATGAGCTATTATTTATCTCTTACTATCCATGACATTTGATATATGTTTAAACAACATTAAAAATGATAAATATCTTACCTAACATCAATATTGTTATATATTAATGGTTATTTCATTTTATAGTTTGGGGGAAGAGTCATTTAGTGAGTTTTTCATGGAAATTACTACATGGTTATTATGATTTTAGAGGTTTGAGTCGTCATTATGGGTACCCGTAATGGGCATGAGTCTATAAATTTTTTTTAGCTAAACCACATGTGTTTGCACTTATATTTTTTGACAGATATTGACATGAATAATTAACCATGATATTGGGGATATTCGTGATATTGAAGGTTTTTTTGGGATATATAGTTATAGATGTCTCCATTACCTTCATGGAATTTATATTGGGAATAGAAATTTAATAATTATATATTGTTTTATCAATAGTTTTTGATTTTTTCGATACATAAATCATATTTAAAATCATATATAAGGGTTATTGTTTTTTGTAATGTTTATTTAGATCTTAGGAAGTTTTTTGACGTTATTATTTTTTTATTATTTATAATAATTATTGATATTTTTTGAGATATTAATTACTAGGTCTAGTATATAGATATATTACTCTCAATTTATGATTTTTACTCGCAATGCGAAACACATCATTCTCACTATAAATAATGAATATAGGTTCCTAAGAGTTCCAAATGGGAATGTTTAATATTCTATATACCAAAATTGAATTAAAGGAGAATAATTCATTTGGTATGCAATATATTAGGTTGAAATATATTTTTTATGAGTTGAGAATTGGTAATTTCCTTAATCACATGATTCTATCGTAAGATATTTAATATATATAAGTTTTTATTTATTATAAATTATATATTTTTGTGTCAAGTTTCCATAAATATTTCATGGTATATAATATATTCATAATATATTAGTTTTTTAAGAGGTCTATGTTTTTTACCTTACAAATACTTAAATTCTATAGAGGTTTTTATGGATGACTAAAAATTATTGAAGAATTTTATGATAATAAATTTTGGATGTTATGAATAATTTATAAGGATAATTTTTTAGAAATATTAAATATGATGGTGCTAGAGATGATACTCAATGAACTAAAAATTATGAAGGGATCTATTATACTAGAATTAAAATAATATGTTTTGTTTTTTATATAATATCATCTCATTACGACCATGTAGACATTTTGAAATTTAGAATGTATTGCACCAACATATAAAACCATATTTTTATAGACTATTTATTTTATATTAAATATTATTGGCATGTATGATGTAAGAATAGATTGAACCAAATATGAAATTTATATTTTAGGAAAATGGATCAGTCACCCTATAATGAATAATATTTCCCTATGATGGTATACAAGGATTCGACATACTGATAAAGAAGAATTTGGTGAAATTGAGAATAAATTGATATCACTTAATGGATGTTTTTTGGTTCTAATTTTAATTTTAATAGTAATATGTTTATTATTAGAGAAAAAACGTATTTTTTGAATCTATTAATATAAAAATTATTTCATAAAATAAAAATATATATCATATGGAGAAATAATTTTAGATAAGGTGGATAATTATTCATGTACTTGTTGGAGAAGAAGAGAAGAAGATAAAGTTTAATTAGTACAAGAAGAAAATACACTACTATAAATAAATGCAATAATATTTTAATAGTGGTCCTAAAATTTTTTTAAAATAGATTCTATTATTTATTTATTTCTTGACATTATTACGTAATTGGGAAATTGTTTTTGTAAAAAAAATTCAAGGATATGAACTTTTCATTTGAAAACCACAAGATTATACTAGTGTATTATATGGTATTAGTTGATTAAGGATCATTCTAATGACCAGAACTCATATTGAATAGTGAGATTTATAAAATCTATTAATTTTATTCTCTATGTGTCTCGGAATGTGTTGTAGTGCTCATATTATTCGCCATTGTAGGTGAAATCAGATTTTTATAAAAGAAACATAAAAAGTATGTCTATTCATAGACCACCCCTCTTAGTGGAATCTCAATAATATTATATGTTTTTCTGGTCATATCAAATCATTCATGTAACTCGCCATGATTTTATGAGAAATATTTTATTTAATTTCATTGATGATTTGTGTTATATGTTAAACCAATATTATCTTTCATTATATGCCACACTATAATAGCTTGTCGTATACGCAACACTATACTTGGCTTGGGTGACACACAATTTCATGTCCTTTTGATAGAATTAATTTCACGCAACACTGGATATAGATTTTGTTCAATGTAGAAAAGAACTATGTTTTGATTATGTTACACACAACACCAAAGGAATCTTTCTCTAAATGCAACACTAAAATGGCTTGTGTTACATGAAAGATCCACGTTCCTCGACATTTTACGTTATATGCAATACCGAGTTTCAGTAAACAATGATATATTATTAAAATATTATTACTATGGAATATAAACATGAATTTATGAATAATAGAAACTGAATCATGAAATCATGGTTTACAAATATTTAAATAATGATTCATTGGTAACCAAATTTATTAAAAAAGGAAATAAAAACCAATTGAATAAAAAAGATGTGTTTTTATGGGAAACTATTTAAAAAGAGAATAATTGTGATTATAAAATCATATCACTCATTATTGATTTTTAATGAAAAATATATGTTATATATTCAATGTAATGTTTTAAATTCATATTATATGTTTTATATATATGATATATGAACAAATTTAATTCCTTTTGGATAAAAGAAGTATTTTTCTAAAAATGTAGTTTTACCACGTTTTGAAGGAGAACCCATTTTAAATTTATTTTTGACACTTTTGTATGTTTATTAGACGAAATAAAATTATTTTTTATAATCGGGGCATGGAAATTTACATTGGTTTAAATTTTGATATTTTTCTGAAAATTATCATGTTTTGATGAATAGTAAAAATATGCTAAATTTTAATTGAAAAAAACTTTTTCAATAGAAATATTATATATGGTTAAATAATAAAATTTAATTGCTTTAAAGTATAAATAGAATATATTTTTATAATTTAATAAAATTTTGTTCATTGTATATAATTTCACTTTTAAATTGGACATAAACACATGTCGATCTTTTGATAGTTTTTATATTTTAAAAATCCATTTTCAGGTTTTGACAATGGGAATTAATTTTCAATTATTTTCTTCCAATTATTTATTTTTAATTATTAAAAATGGATTAAATATTTCAAATCTTTAGGTCCAAATTATGTAAATATGTTGAATTTTTTTTGATATTATGAATAGTCACAGCGCAAATTTTTATTTAACGTAGTTAAAGGTAAATTCGGTAAATAAGTGTAAAATATATTATGATAAGAAGAATATAATGATCCTAAAACCAAAAAAAATCCCATTTTTTGAATAAAATTATTTCCTTAACATCAATGGTTCATAACATAGTCATTTAAAGGGCCACATGATAATGAAAATGACATAATTTTTAATAAAACCATTTAAAGTGACAAAATGTCAGACTAACATTTCTTATTAGTATAATAATTTTAATATAGGAATTACCAGGTGATTTACTAAAACATAAATAGTCCATTTAATGATAATAAAATTTCCTACATCATGGTAATTTTTAAGAATTATTATAAAACTGATAATTAACTTAAATTCTTATACTTTGATGATGTAAATATTTATTAATTGATAAAAAATCCATAATTTTTTTACTAAAATACTAATAACCATTAAAATACGTAAAATGAAGACAAAATAATATTGGTCTTGTATATATAGACCATAATAATACATGTCTTGAAAAAGTGACCATTTGGAGATTTATGTATTAGATTATTACATTTATTTTATTTTATTTAAAATGATGTTAATGTTTTCACACTAAAAAATTACTAAGTCTAACATCTTTAATTTTGGATTTTCTAGAAGATAAAAATGAATAAATATATTATTATCAAAGATATTAAAATTGTGTCCATTTTAGTATTTTTTTATGATTTTTCTTCTAAAAATAAGTATATTAAGTAATTACACAATATATAGGTAGTCATTATTATAGCAATGAAGATATCGAATAAAGGTTATTAAAATTTTGAAAATAAATATAATTATCGATAATTAATTTCTCCAATTAATTTTATATATTACCATGAACAATTTGGGATATAATAAAATATTTTCATCATGGATAACACCTTATCTTGGGAGTTCTAAAAATCAATGAAATGAATAGTGTCAAAATTGACACAATTGAAATTATGTTAAAATAATGTTTTATAAATTTTTTTTAAAATCATAAAACAATTCTAAAAATAAATAATAATGATTATATTGGATAAATAGTTATGAATTATTCAATTATGGTATAATTGAAATCAATGAAGTAAATATTACACCATATTAATATTGAAACATAAGTAATCATAATTAAAATTAAATAGAACAACTAACTATTAATTAAAATGATAATGTTAAAATTGACATTTAATCCTATATAAAATCCATTGGTTGATGAGATTTAAATAATACAATACCTTATATTTGAATATATCTCATTTTTGATGTATTTGGTTTGATTTTAAAATTATTATATTTTATTAATTTTAGAAATCCAAAAGTGTCTCTCACCACAATTATAAAAGGACACAACCTCCCGCTTTTCTCCACAATTCATTATGCCTTTGAGTTCTTAAATTCCCTTCCCATTTTTCTTCTCAAATGGCCTATAAACATTATAGAAGTCCTGGTATAATTCAATGACTAAATCTAGTCCTCTAACATGAGATTTAGATGAGGCACGTTGAAGAATAGGTATTATCATTTACCAATTCATACAAACTTATTTCTTTCTCTACATCCACATCATGATGTTTTCATTATAAAGTAATAACTCCAGTAATACTTATATACTCAGAGATTATTGTTATTATGAAAAATCCTTAGTTCACTTTCAAATCACCCCATGAAAAATGAAATCACCACGCGTATGTACGTATGTTATACCGTCTCTACACCATGGTATACTCTATTTTTCGAGACAACCTTTATTATATAGGTATAATAGAGGAAGTAATAACTATATATAATTATTATAACATGATATTTATTTTGATATTTTATACACCATAATCATCAAAAAAATCATTCAACAACTATTCTAAGTATATCGTCGCTCCTGCTTACGTACAGTTTACTATATCCATAATGAGATGTGATGCTTTCTACATGATATTAATTACATCATGAATATATAAATGTAATAAATGAATATAAATGTAATATATTATGTAAATAACATTTTATAATGTTAATACTATGAACTTTGAAGGATAACTAGATCTTATTCGACAAAACATACATACGAACATATAGTAGTAACACCCGAATAACAAGTAACTATGAAACGTTACTCACAAATGATGATAATATGATAATATATGATTTCCTTAAAATTAATATGATTCTAGAAGAAGTAAATAACATTATTTAAATCATTATATAAGATTTTTCATACACACAATGCATATCATACCAGAGGTAAGGGATTATTTTTTCTCACTTTTATTTCAGCAGGACATATGACTAATACACAATCTATTTCATTTGTGTGGTGTCTATCCATCCAATGAAAATTTTTATGATTATTATTATGAAGGTTATGATATTTACATATTTATATAATTTTCATTCTTTTATGATTCATATGATTCAACTGATAATAAATTGGTAAGGGATAAATCTACAATCTCATTATTTTTTTAGATTGTTTATATATAAGCATTTAATGGGGTATATTTATCATCCACATATATATTTTATAAATATAAGATATTATTTCTATCATTCTATTTTTTTGTCAATTTTACCAACTATTTAATTTTTTATAAATGGAATGGAAGGAATATTTCTTTTATTTTCCATAAGACATACTTTTTTGACTTTTCTGGAAAGAGTACAAGAAAAATATTTTTTAACATATACAACATGAACGTTTATTTACATCATTGTAATTACTTATTTTCTTGAATCTTCCTCTACAATATTTCATTTTTATTTTCAACTAAATTTTTTTCATTGAAAATTTCATGGCATTTTGATAATAGAAAATGTTTTTGTTGAAGAAATGATATTTTCTTTAGGAATTAAGCTCCAGTGTTTTAACAAATATATTTTCCATATATAATGACATAGGTTTATGTTTATAACCCTATTATTACTATGCTTTGGTTTTTTTATTATTTAATTATATTTGTGAATTCCATTTATTTAACTGTATTATGTTATTATGGAATAATGTTTAAGAATACCCATTTTATTTCAACTGTTATGCAATTAATGTTTTTGTGGAATATGTAAGATTAATTTCATTATGAGATGGGTTGTCCCTATATATTATTATCATGAATTGTTTAATGATCTATATCTCATGAGATAGACATGAATAGAATATAAATTAAGTCTATTTCACTAATAATATGATGGAATGACAAGTAAATCTAGTTCAGTAATAACTGGGTGGAACAAAAAAGTAAACCTGGTTCAGTTATGAACATTGTATACTATAGAGGTCTTGGAAATAGTTCCTTGGAAATAATGGAAATTATATAATGTGCTTAACTATTTTCCACAGTTCCATGTTTTATACCAATTTTATTTTTTCATGGTTAATGTTCCTTTATAATATAATCCTTACAAACTACAAATATTTATTTCATAACTCATTATTTTTATATTTAAACATCATGTACATGTTATTACATTATTATAGTTGGGTTTTGTTTTATGTTCTCAATGTTTACCCTTAATTGGAATTTTATCTAACCCTTTTTTATTTTACCCAACATATAAAAAATTGGTTTATGCATGAAAACCAAGGGGGAAGATCTTTATGGGTGATGTTGAAGATCTTTCACCAATTTAAAAGATTATGATCCATGATTCCCAAGGCACTAAAGTAATACGTTCCTTATGAATCTGTTTGTGTCATGTAAAATTATTCTACAAAATTATTCTAATGTCCATGTATTTCAAGCTTGGGTCGCTACAGTTAGTATCAAAGAGAAGGCTTAGTTATCCCTTGGAAACTATGACACGAAAAATTTAGTGAGATCCCTATAGATATTTATAAGGATATGTCTAGGGATTTCCTAAGGATAGGTCAAGTATATGGTGAAATCCTATAGTTTTTATGATAACCATGAATAACCTAGGTTGAAAACTATGATATCATAGATGTAAATATAATAATAATTTACCATACCTATGTGTTTTTAATCTCTGATATGTATTTCTAACACTTTGATTTTTGGTCTTAGTCAACAACCAGAACTACATGGAATGTAGTTAACCATTGAATGTTCCAAATGTAGAAATTATTGGAATAATAATGACTGATTTTTTATGTGGAAGTATCATGATAAGAACAATGGAGATGGTACAAGTATTGGTCATGCTATTGAATATAATCAAATATTAAATGGCACATGAAAGTTTTGTGATGTTCTTCGTGTATTTTTTACATTAAAACTAAGAAGTGTGAGTATGAGAATAATTAAGAATAGATTCATATTTTACGAAAGGAAATGATGATGGATCCTAAGTAATACTTTACGAATAAAGTTGGATGGTTGAGGTGTATATGTTTCAGAAATTAGGATTATGAATCACCAAATATATAACTGTTTTTATTAAAAGTATTTAATAAAGCATTGGAAAGGATATGATGAATAGTTCTAAAGAGACAATAAATTTATATAAGGGTATGATGATATATAGGGAGAACACATGATTAATGGGAATATAACCCTTAATATTTGAAATATGTTTAGCTAGTGATGTTTGGATTTTAATAAGTAAATAGGATGAATATAGTTTCTTGATAACTAATTATAGAGTTATTGACAATTGGGTTATGCTATAATGGATTATGTATACAACTTTTTGGGACAAAAAGAATATATATCCAATAAAATTTGGAATATGGAAACATGCAGGTTTTTAATATGGATATATATTAATTTAGGTTATTACCTTGATTCAAGAGAATTAATGATAAAGTAAATCAAATTATTGGAATGTGACCAATAGGATATATTTTATGATTTATTTGGGATAAATAATGTAATTCGCATTCCTTTTATATAACCATTCATGTAATATTTTTTTTGTAATGTCAGTTTTGAAAGATCTATTTTGGATAATACAAATGGTTAGAATGAATTATGATGGACATTAGATTTTATTGTTTAAGGCTGAAATAGTTTTTTAATATTATTTTTGTAATGTTATAATGGTATTGTTTTAGAAAATGGGTATACTATAGGATGGGAAACAATCCATCTTGTTGAATAAGGCTGTGAGAATAGAACACATAAATTAAGTGAAGGATTCCTTTATTTCCTACCACAAGCCTACGGGAAGTCTTTGGTTAGTACAAATCAGTTTTATATAATTTAATAGGATTGATAGATGAAGTATACTACCTTTTTTGGAACCATAAATGATTAATCTAACTATAGGTGGAAGCATGCATATTTTATTACTTATGACAGATGGAATGACCTATCATTCTATCACATGATCAAATAACACATCAAGAATGAAAAATTCAGCATAATTTCTTTAAATAAGACCAGAATTGAAAATTTTTTATGGCACAAAAAATGTTGAGATTGTAACAAAATAAAGTAAGTTTTTATTCTCATGAAAAATTCTTCAACATTTGGGAATGGATCTAGAAAACACAAAATGTTATCATAGTAACTTCTTATATGATTTATAATATGATCCCTTAAATCATCATATATTTATGGATTTCTGGATGTTAACATTCTCTAATCCTTATTCTCTATCAGTATACATATGACATTCATGGTTAGATTTATCTTCCATATCCATGTTATCACTTCCCACCTCTGTTCTCCAATGTGGAAACCCAGTGATGAGTTACGTTGGGTAACCATTATTTTTCAAATATTACTTTTTGAAATGATGTTTTAGTATTCCATTTTGGACCGAATGGCCCGAAGGCCTTATTTTTTTTATTTTATTATGGATAATATCCCTTTTTTAAGGGTTGAAGGGGAACCCGTACATGACCCGTAGGCCCAAGGCACAAGGCCCGACATGACCTGAAATACATGTCCTGAAGGCCCATAGGCATACCTTGCCCAATACATGACCCATAGGCCTAACCCACTTGAACTTCCCCTCCCTAGATTCTGAATCATTGATTTCCTATTTCACCACCTTGCATTACTGATCAGCTAGCTAACCGCATTGTCATGAAATGTCCAATTGATTATGCTTTTAAGGTTTATTTTTAGTCTAGGGAAGACCCTAGTTCATCTCTTGAGGAGCATTGATAGGTTTATAGTGTGTATTTTTTAATTAAGTCTACTAAGAAATGGGGTGATTTTGAAAACTGCTTAAGGAAAGTAACTTAATCAAAATAGTTTAAAAGATGAAAGACCAAGTGGATTTAAAAAAATATGAGATAAAAGGGTCGATGAGATTTCACTACACACATATCATGTTCATTTTTCATATAGATTCATTTTAGGTTTAGAGTAATTCTTTGGTTGGAATTAATTAGAATCCCGATTAATTCCTAAGATCTTATTTCAATGCTTGAAGAACCAAACCTTGACATAACAATTGTATTTACAAGGTCCATAACTTATGCATGTAATAATAGATTCCAAAGAATATTTAAATCTCAATAAACTGGGGAATAAAATGATTCTAGTGTTGTCCAATCGGAACAACACAAGTCACGCACTCAAAACCTCACACCGATCGGTTAGAAATTAAGAGCATAACACTCACATGCATAAAATAAAGCATTGAAATCTGAAATAAAAAAAGATACATGGAATGAAATGTTTAAACACTTAAATTACTCCAAACCAGTAGCTAGTTTATGCATCGTAACTCCCATGAAATTTGTGTAGCTCCCTCACAACGAACACCAAACTTTTAGCTCAACATCGGGAGGAGGAGGAAGCTCGGGTGGAACTCCTTCTTCATCCTTGATTCCCCTATGAGGATAGGGGTCTCAAGAACCTCTAAGGTGATTAGGATACTCCTCTAGGACTCCAAAATGGCAGATTATAGCTTCTGGTTTGAACTTTCAAATGAAGTTCCGTTGGTGGCCTTTTATAGCCAAATTGCTAAGTTATTTTGAGCGCCCAGTTTTGGTGATACCAATTGAGTCTTGGTTTTGTGTTGGTATATGGAATTTTATCGACTTTTAAATCCGATAAAAGATTTTTCACGCAGTCTTGACTATCACCATGTCAAATTTGGAGGCCATTGAACATCTAGAAATGGAGATATAGTCATAAAAACGAACCTAACTCTTGACTTCATGTAGATTTTGTCCCCTGAATAGAATGGTTAGGATGGGACACTAGAGGAACAAATTGGCCTTTTGTTATTTGAGAGGAATTGTATCCCATAATGTTATGGAAAGGCCCACAAAAGTTCAGCCCATTTTAATGCACGGATTTCGCGCACTGTTCAAAACAGTGGACATGTGTCCTTGGGATCCATGCAATTTTGGCCTATTTTCCTTCTGGATCATCTTCAGGGCCTCCAAATCACCTCCTCCTGTAATAAAATCCTCAAAACAAGTAACAATTCCCATTTTAACAGTGATAAACACAAAATTAATGATTCAAATATGGAATTAAATTTGGTATTATTTTTATAATATTTAATACAAAACTAGTTTACCACAGTGGTGTAGGGATGAAAATGAAACAGTGAATCGCGGTTCGATCACACCCACACACCTAAACATTTGCACTCCTGAGAAAAGTGATATTCCCAAAAATTATGCATGGATATATTCTCAACTACATGAATATTTAACATTCAATGAAAATTTATAGTTTGAAAGGAATGTGATCAAAGAAAAAATCACACCATGGAGTTATTCTCAATGATCATGCAAAAATGTGTCTCATAAATTGTATCATCATGAGATTTAGGGATATTAATGATACCAATTTGAGAAAGTAATCCAAAAATCACAATGTCACTAAATCTC
Source organism: Viscum album (assembly GCA_963277665.1). Taxonomy (NCBI): domain Eukaryota; kingdom Viridiplantae; phylum Streptophyta; class Magnoliopsida; order Santalales; family Viscaceae; genus Viscum; species Viscum album. The sequence goes on from OY728150.1 coordinate 507,696,028, forward strand.
CATGTGTGTGTGTGAAAACCAATTCATGCTATTCTACCCACTTTCTATCCAGTAAATATAGGTTATTTTAATATTTTTCTAATTATTTGATTATGTCCACCGAACCTGTCCTATACCCTTTGCAATCAAATTTCAAGACCCACTCACTTAAGCATTCCCGAAATTCAAACCTTAAGATCCTAACCTAGATATCCCCATATGATGTACATTTAATCACTCCCCTCATTTTGTTTTGAAATGTTGTGCATAGAACAAATATCACACCCTTCTCTCAACCCCTATTTGATCTCCTCACGACACTAACTGTAATAGTTATAACAAGATCAAAATTCAAGGAAGAGTGTTTTTTGACCTACCCAAGATACAAATATTTTTTTTGAGGATGTACAATAGTCGGATAACAGGTACACACACGTAAGTCAATCCGGTACAGTAATGAAAAAGATCGTATAAGGAACGAACGTATGGAAAATTCATTTGGAAAATAGATAAATATTAACCTAACTTATATTTACCTTCTATTGAGTATTTAAAAATAACACTTCTTGGTTGGGTGCAAAAATGTGTAGAGAAATTAAGTGCCACAATTTTCCTTTGAACTACTCACGTAAAGGGTACTATTTTTCTCAATGTTTTAAAAATGATACAACCATTTATATCATCGACAAACAACTAATTTCCAAGAGAAAGTCACACCACAATGTTAAGTTCAAGCTAAAACACACATTCCATTAGTGAGTTTTTTTTTTGAAAATGTTAAAACAACATAAAATAGGGAAATTCCTCATGGATTTTCAGTAACTTTCATGATTCAATTCAGGGGGAATATTTTTCCATGATAAAATTATCATTCCGACACAAAAGTATGGGGTGGAACGGGGAAAGGTGGGCAAGTGACAATACCATTCAACAAGAAAAAAGAAAAAGAAAGAAAGAAAACGATGAAATTTCCTAACAAACCCAGTAATGTACCCATCCCCCCACACCTAGAGTATTCGGTGTCCTCATTGTAGTAAAAGAGAATGTGGGAAGGAAGGATAAAATCTGGTGGATGTCATTCATAGTTTGCTTCTTGAACTTGGAGTTACTCCATCAGGGATTCCAGAATGGCTTCATGAAAGTGCTTCAGCCACTGCCCATTGACAGTGATGGTTTTATTGGTTTCTTCATTTTGAACCTGAACAACACCAAATGGAGAGACATTAGTAACAATGTATGGTCCAAACCAGTGGGAAAGAAGCTTACTGGTATGAAAATTCAGACTTGTATTGTATAGGAGGACCTTCTGCCCAATTTGGAACTCTCGATGAAGGATAAGGCGGTCGTGGGCAGCCTTGGTTCGCTCCTTATAAATCCTAGAGTTCTCATAAGAATCTCTACGCATTTCTTCCATCTCTTGTATCTATATCTTCCTTTGAGAACCTGTACCAGAAAGGTTAGAATTTCATTTTTTAATGGCCCAGTAGGCCCGGTGCTCAATATCAACAAGGAGGTGACAAATATTTCCAAAAACAAGCCTATAAGGTGACATTCCAATGGGAGTTTTAAAAGTAGTATGGTAAGCCCATAATGAATCATCGAGTCTAAGACTCCAATCTTTCCTGTTGGGTTGGACAGTTTTTTCAAGAATTTGTTTGACCTCTCTATTTGATACCTTGACATGACCATTAGTCTATGGGTGATACGCAGTAGATACTCGATGACCGACCTCATACCGACGCAAAAGTGATTTCATTGTTCGGTAGCAGAAATAAGAACCCTGGTCACTAATGATGAACCTAGGTAATCCAAACCTACAAAATATATGAGTTCTCAAAAATTATACAACTGTTTTGGAATCATCTGTCCTTATGGCTCGTGCCTCTACCCATTTTGATACGTAATCAATGGCCAAAAGAATGTACAAGTTTCCAAAAGAATTGGGAAATGGACCCATAAAGTCAATACCCCAAACATCGAAGATGTCATGAAAGAGCAAGGGTTGTTTTGGAATTTCATTCCTTTTAGAGACATTCCCCATTATTTGAAAATGATGACAAGATTTACATAATTCATGGGCATCTCGAAAAAATTTTGGCCAAAAGAGACCAGAATCAAGAACTTTGTGAGCAGTCCGTTAGGGACCAAAGTGTCCCCCATAATCAAGAGTGTGGCAGAATCTATGGATAGACTAAAACTCTCTATAGGGAACAAAACGCCTAAGGACCTGATCGCTACATGTGCGCCAAAGGTAGGGGCCATCCCAAATGTACCAACGAGACTCATGTTTTAGACGACTAGCTTGGTTTTTTTTTTGAATCAGTAGGAATTCAAGATGCTTCCAAATAATTTACAATTTCAGCATACCGGGGAATAACATCTTTCACTTTGTACAATTTCTCATTAGGAAACATGTCATTAATGTGAATACAGGGGGATGAGACAATGTCCTAGGATGGGAGGATCCTACTGATATGGTCTACCACCACATTCTTTGCTCCTTTTTTATCTCTAATTTCTAGAATGAATTCCTGAAGGAGGATCATCCAATGAATGAGATGCAGTTTGGCTTCCGGTTTCATTAGGAGATACCGGAGAGCTTTATGGTCTGAGAACACAATGACTTTGGACCCTAAATGGTATGACCTGAATTTATCCAAGGAAAACACTATGTCAAGTAATTATTTTTCAGGTGTGGTGTAGTTTTCATGGGCAGGGTCCAATGTACATGAGGCATAGGCTATGACATGTGGAGCTCGGTTGACCCTTTGTGTCATGACTTCCCCAACTACATGGTTAGAGGCATCACACATGAGCTCAAATGGTAAATCCCACCGAGGTGGTTGGATTAATGGGGGTGATGTGATACTCCATTTTAATTTATTAAAATCTTTTTCACATTCTTTATCAAAAACAAAATATTTTTCTTTTTGGAGTAAGTGGGAGAGGGGAAGTGCAATATTACTAAAATCATGAATGAAATGACGGTAAAATCTAGCATGACCTAGGAAAGACTGCACATCATGTGCATTTTTAGGGAATGGTAGAGAAGAAATGAAATCCACTTTTGATTTATCTACTTTGATACCGGCCCCAGAAATGACATTTCCCAAAACCATACCTTGTCACACCATGAAATGGCATTACTCATAATTTAATACAAGATTATTTTCAATACAGTGACGTAAGACGGAACCAAGACTACTTAAACATTCATCAAAAGAGGATCCATAAATAGTAAAATCATCCATGAAAACATCCATGCAATTCTCCACGTAATCTGAAAAAATACTAACCATACATCGCTAGAAAGTACCCAGAGCATTGTAGAGGCCATATGGCATCCTTCTATAGGTAAATGGGCCAAAGGGGCAAGTGAATGTTTTCTTTTCCAGATCCCCAGGGGAAATATGGATCTGATAGTATCCAGAATACCCATCAAGAAAACAGTAATGGGACTTCCCCGCTAGCCTCTCTAGCATTTGGTCAATGATTGGAAATGAGAAATGGTCCTTCCTAGTGTGTTGGTTTAGTCGGCGATAATCTATACAGACACGACAACTATTCTTCACATGAGTTGGAACCAATTCATTATTTCATTATTATTTACCTTTAGGCCAGTTTTTTTAGGAACTACTTTAACGTGACTGACCCATTGGCTGTCAGAGATGGGGTAAATGATTCCAATAGCCAATAATTTTGTTACTTCCTTTTAAACTACTTCAAAGAGGTTTGGGTTCAGTCGATGTTGTGCCTGACTCACTAGTTTAGCCTCATCAGTTAATAAAATATGATGTGTACAAATTGATGGGATAATACTCGGAATGTCCACATGTGTCCATCCCAATGCTTGTTTATGCTCCCTCAAAAGTTCAATTAGTCGCAATTCATGCTCTGGAGGGAGTGAGCTAGCAATGATGACAGGCAACTTGTTTTCATTCTCAAGATATGAAAATTTTAAATCTTGAGGCAGTTCCTTTAGTTCCAATTCAGGTGTATTTTGGATTGATGGGAGTGTGTGTGAAAGTGAGAGGTCACTAATATCATATAACTACTCAATGGTATCATCCTCATATGAGGAATTATATTTTACAAGCATAGAAGTATCATGAATGGTCATGTGATCCTCTGTGTTCAAGAAATTGTCAATTAATAAACATGCATGACACTTTTCTAGACCTCTAAAACAATCAACACATGATTCATTACCAAGAATTTCAATAAAAGAGAAAAATTCAGAAAGGGGATCAGGGTAAACAAATGAAGTGATTTTAGGGGAAGGGAGTACATCAATTGAATTTACCGAGAGAGGGGAATTTTCTTCTAAGGGGTGCTTCATGGCATCAAGGATGTTGAAATGGACTATGCCACCACCAAATTTCATAGATAATGTACCATTATGGACATTAATTATGGCTTTGGTGGTTTTCAAGAACTATCTCCCCAATATAATTGGGGAGTGTCCATTCATCCTATAATCTTCCATTTTTATCACATAAAACTCAGCAGGAAATATTAAATTTTGAAACCTCACAAGAACATCCTCTAACACACCAGAAGGGTGTTCCATACTCCGATTTTCTAGCTGAACAACTATTACTGTGGGCTTTAGTTCACCGACCTGCAAAGAAGACTATATAAAGTGAGGCATCACATTAATAGAAGCACCCAAATCAAGCATATCATTGGAGAAAGAATACTCCCCTATGCTGCACAGAATCGAGAATGTTCCAGGATCGTTGCACTTGGTGGGAAGTGATGGTTGTATCAACACTGAGACGTTCCTCCCCAGGCTCACCTTCTCATCACCTCTAAGTCACCTTCGGTGGGTACACATCTCCTTCAGAAACATGGCATATCTCGGAATTTTCTTGATGGCATCAATCAAGGGGATGTTGACCTGCACTTTCTTGAAAGTTTCCAATATTTCTTTGTCAAGTTCAGTCTCATTTTGTTTTCTTGGTTGGGTGGACCTTTGGGGAAATGGAAGAGGAATGGGTGTGCTTGGTGGTTCATTAATAGAAACACTCTTTCCTTTTGAAGGGATCCTCTAAGGAAAAGTTTTTTCAATATTTGGACCTTTTTCAATGGTTGGAATGGTGGTTTTCTCAGGAGGGGATGACTCTAATGGAGTTGTTATTTGGCTCTTAAGTTGAGTTACACTCCTAAGGGTGATGACACTAACATTTCCCTTATATCTAGGGTTGACAAGTGGTTGAGAGGGTAGTTTACCAGACCCATGGATTTGGAATTCACCCACCGAGTTAGCTAGTTAGCCTAATTGGGTTTTGAGGTCTTGTATGGCTGCTTGAGTGGTTTGTTGGAATTGGATATTATTGAAAGCCATTTGTTTCATAATATCTTCTAGGCTAGGCTCAGTTTCTAGAGGGGGTTGTTGGAAAGACCTTTGGGGTGGTTGAGGATTTCTGGGTGGTTCTGGATGACTCCTCTGACCTTTTTGGTTCCATTGTTGTTGAGGTTTGTTTGAATACCTCCCTTGCCTATAGGCTAGGTTGTCTTTCCAACCAGGGTTGGATGGATCATATGGTTCTTGCCTAAAGGGTTGGTTATAGGGGAGTCCCAGAAATATTGCCTCACAACTCTCAGAAGTTTCTCTCAGTTGGGGGCATTGGTCAGAATAGTGGGTATCAGAAGAGAATATACCACAATGGATGGGAGGAGGAGATTGAGATTGCCCTTGGGAAAGATCAATTTGTCGTAGAAGGGTACTTACCTCTTCAAACTTTGTATCCACCTTCTCTCAAATTCAGTACTTTTCACCTCATGGACACCTCGAATTGGTACAGTGGACCTTGAACCACATTGTTGTGTGTTTGTGCCATGTTCTCAATTAAGGTCTTTGCAGCAATTAGGGTTTTATACACTAGTGCACCACCTGTAGCAGCATCAATCCTGTTTCGATCAATAGGGATTAAACCTTCATAAAAATACCGAATTAAAAGTTGATCACTTATTTGGTGATGTGTACAACTTGAACACAATCTTTTAAATCTTTCCCAGTATTCATGAAGTGTTTCCCCAAGAGATTGTCTTATACCACATATTTCTTTCCTTATTGTTGCTGTTTGAGAGGCTGGGAAATATTTTTCCAGAAAAAGGTGTTTCATGTCCGTCCAGCCTCTAATTGGTGAATTAACATAGTATATCCAATCTTTAGCAGTGTCTTCTAATGAAAATGGAAATGATCTAAGTTTTACTTGTTCCTCATCAACATTAGCAGGATTTAATGTAGAACACATAGTATGAAATTCTATTAAATTTTTGTGTGGTTCCTCTCTAGTATTTCCATCGAATCTTGGTAATAAATGAATTAAACCAGATTTTGGTTCAATATTAGGTGCCTCTCCTTGTATTTGAATGTATGTAGGTTGGATATCAACATCAGGTGAGGTTAATTCCTTTAATGTTCTATTATTTTCACCCATGTTATAAAAGTTTATTTTAGTTTTTATTTGGGTTCTATAATAAGAAGAATAAGAATGGTGAAAGAATGTTTCAGTGTGTGGGGTGTCCTCCTTCAAATTGTTGTCTTGTGTGTCTCGGTGTCGTTGACATAGGATCCTCTCCGGCTCGGGTTTGAAAGGTGGTAAATCTCCCAGATTAGAACGCGTCATGCACCAAACCTACACATGGAATAGATCAGAATAAAAAAGGATTGAAAAGGTAGAAGAGAAAAAAAATAAATATTCACAAATTTTTTTACAAATAACTTATCAAAAACACGCACTAAAAAAAACGCTCCCTGACAACGGTGCCAACATTTGACCGCGTTTTCATGAAAAATAAAATTTATTATGATTTTAAGGTTGATTTTTAGTCTAGAGAATACCCTAGGTTGTCTCTTTAGGAGATTTTATAGGTTTAGAGTGTGTATTTTTAATTAAGTCTACTAAAAAGGGGGTGATTTTGAAAACTGCTTAAGGAAAGTAACTTAATCAAAATAGTTTAAAAGATGAAAGACCAAGTGGATTTTGAAAAATATGAGATAAAAGGCTCGATGTGATTTCACTACAGACATATCATTTTCATTTTTCATAGAGATTCATTTTAGGTTTAGAGTAATTCTTTGGTTGGAATTAATTGGAATCCTGATTAATTCCTAAGCTCTTATTTCAATGCTTGAAGAACCAAACCTTGACATAACAATCGTATTGCCAAGGTCCAGAACTTATGCATGGAATAAGAGCTTACAAATAATATTTAAATCTCAATAAAGTGGGGAATAAAATGATTTTTGTGTTTTCCAATAGGAACAACACAAGTCACGCACTCAAAACCTCACACCGATCTGTTAGAAATTAAGAGCATAACACTCACATGCATCAAATCAAGCATTCAAATCTGAAATAAAATAAGATAAATGGAATTAAATGTTTAAACACAAAAATTAATCCAAAATAGTAGCTAGTGTATGCATTGGAACTCCCTTGACATGTGTGTAGCTCCCTCACAATGAACACCCAACTTTTAGCTCGACATCGGGAGGAGGAGGAAGCTCGGGTGGAACTCCTTCTTCATCCTTGATTCCCCTATGAGGATAGGGGCCTCAAAAACCTCCAAGGTGATTAGGAGACTCCTATAGGACTCCAAAATGGTACATTATAGCTTCTGGTTCGAACTTTAAAATGAGGTTCCCTTGATGCCCTTTTATAGCCAAATTTCTAAGTGGTTTTGAGCACCCAGTTTTGGTGATACCAATTGAGTCTCTGTTTTGGGTTGGTATATGGCATTATCTCGACTTGGAAAAAAGTTACAAGATGTTTCAAGTGGTCTTGAATATCACCATGTCAAATTAGGAGGCCATTTAACATCTATAAATGGATATATAGGTATAAAACCAAACCAAACTCTTGACTTCGTGCAGATTATGTCCCCTGGACAGAATGGTTCGGATGGGCCACCAGAGGAACGAATTGGCCTTCGGTTATTTGTGATGAATTGTAGCACATGAAGTTCTGGAGAGGTCCACAAAATTGCAGCCCATTTTCATGCACATATTTTGTGAACTATTCAAAAAAGTGGGCATGAGTCCTTGGGATCCATGCAATTTTGGCCCATTTTCCTTCTAGATCATCTTTAGGGCCTCGAAATCACCTCCTCCAGCAATCAAATCCTCAAAACAAGTAACAATGCCCATTTTAACAGTGATAAATAGAAAATTAATGATTCAAATATGGAATTCAATTTGGTATTATTTTTATAATATTCAATACAAAACTAGTTTACCATAGTGGTGTAGGGATGAAAATGAAACAGTGAATCATGGTTCGATCACTAGCATTGCCCCGTACAAAGCTACATGGTACCCTGTCCCGATTTTGATTCTCATACCCTATCATTCATCCAGTTTGGTAAGCTTTGATTCTAGTGACTTCTACACTTGTTGCTCTGATCCTTTTCTGGGGCCTGCTCTATATGAAATGGGCTACTCCATAGTCTTTGTGGCACGAAAACCAGGCCTTTGATGGCCCGAAGGCCCTCGAGACCCATAGGCCCAAACTGGTTCCCTGAAGGCCCAAATCGGGTGAATACTTCTGGCTGCTAATGTACCCAACAGTAGCTACTACATCACCTGCTATAGTACTGCTACTGTAACCCAAAAATTCACCGCCACCCAGTTTTCAACTTGGGTCTCTTGGAATCTAAGTAGGATCCCTTACCACTCAGGTACATGATCATTGACAGTATTCAATTTTACAATGTGGGTTTCTATGAAAGAAACTTTTAAGTAGTAAACCATTTATAACCCTGATGAATTTCGAGGGAGAAATTCATTTTAATGGGGGTTGAATGTAAAACCCTAAGATTATATGTGACACATTCAATTTAATTTCATTGATGTCTTGTTTTTTACACTACACCAATATTAAATTTATCTATACACAACACCGTATTATCATTTCATATACGCGACACTATACTTGGCTTGTGTTACACGCATTTTGAAGTCCTTTTGATAGAACTTATTTCATGCAACACTGAGTTTATATTTTGTTCAATGTATAGAATAACTATGTTTGGAATATGTTATACTCAACACCAAAGAAATATTTCACTAAATTCAACAATATCTTCTCTTGGGTTACACGCAAGAGCGACCTTCCATAATAGCTTGTGTTGTAATTATTACCGAGTTTCACTAAACAACAATATATTATTAAAATATTATTATTATGGGATATAAACTAGAATTAATGAATAATATCGACTTCATTATGAACATATGGTTTACAAATGTTTAAATAATTATTCAATGGTAACAAAATTTATTTGAAAAAGAAATAAAAACCATTGAATATAACGAATGTGTCTTCCTGAAAAAATATATAAATATAGAAAAATTGTGTTTATAAAATCATATCACCCTTTATTGATTTTTAATGAAACATTTATGTTATATATTCAATTTAATGTTTTAAATTCATATTATTTGGTTTATAGATATGATATAAGAACAAATTAATTTTTGATTTTGGATAAAAGTAGTATTTTTCTAAAAATATAGTTTTACCACATTTTGATGGAGAACTCTTTTTAAATTAATTTTTTGATACCTTTATATGTTCCATTTGGGAAAATAAACTTATTTTTTATAAGGGGACATCCATATTTACTTTGGATGAGATTTTGATATTTTCTGATTATTATCATGTTTAGATGAATAGTAAAAATACGCAAAAGTTTAATTGAAAACAACTTTTTCCATCAAAATAATTTATATGGTTAAATACTATTATTTATTGGTTTAAAGTATAAATGGAATATATTTTTATCAATTAATACATTTTTTGTATTTTTATTGAATTTCTCATATAAATGGGACATAGAAACATGCCAATCTTTTGATAGTTTTTACTTCTTAGAATCCTGCTTTCTGGTTCTAACAGTAAGAATTAATTTTAAATTAATTTCTACCAGTTTTATTTTTTGAATAATGAAAAATATATTAAATATTTAGAATTAGTGGGTCCAAATTATGTTAATTGGTTACTTTTATTTTTTGTATATTATGAATAGTAACTACGGTAATTTTAAATAAATGCGTTTAAAGGTAAATTGAGTGAATTAGCGTAACAAATAATTTGAAAACGAGAATAAAATGATCCTAAAACCTACTGAAATCATATTTTATGAATATAATTATACCTCTAACATCATAGGTTCAGAACATATTCCTTTAAAAGAAACTTGACAATAAAAATGACATATATATTAATAAAATCAATGAAAGTGACAAAATGTCAAACTCACAATTCTTATAAGTATAAAAATTTTAATATAGGGATAACCAGGTGATATCTTCAAACATAAATAATACAATGAAGTATAAAATAATTTCCCACATTATCAAAATTTATTTTTAATTTTTTGTAAATTAATAAATAACAAAAAGTCATTAACTTTGATGATGTAAAATTTAATTAATTGATGAGAAATCCATAAAAATATTTTTATTAAAATATAAATAACCATAAAATCCTACACATGTGGCCAAATAATATTTTTTCAGTATATATCTACCATTAACATCCCTATGAGGATAATGTGACCATTTGAAGCTTTATAGAAGTGATTATGACATTTATTTTATTTAATTTAAAGTGATGTTAATGTTTTCACATTCACGCTTTAATAAGAATAACATTTTTAATGTTGGATTTCACAAAATATAAATTAGACTAAATATATTATAATAAAGTATAGTAAAATTATTTTCAATATATTAGTTTATTTAAAATTATTATCCTACAAATAGATATATTAAACAATTACACAATATTTATATAGTTATTATTTAAATAATGAAGATATCAAATAAATGAAATTATAAATATTAAAATAAATATAATTCTAGATAATTAATTTGTCTAATGAATTTTATAGATTAACATAACCTATTAGGGATATAATAAAATATTTTTTTAGAGGATAACGCCTTATCTTGATATTTCTTAAAATCCATGAAATGTATAGTGTTAAAATTGACACAATTGATATTTTGTTAAAAATGTATTATAAAATTATTTAAAAATAATAAAACTATTTTGAAAATATAAAATAAATATGATATGGTCTAAATTATCATGTATTATTCTTTTATTGTTTAATTTAGGTACAATAAGTAAGTATTGTACTCTTTTAACATTGACACATTTGTTATCTTAATTGAAAACAAATAAAATAACTAATTGTTAATTAAAATAAAAAAAGTAAAATTGACATCAAAACTTGACTAAATTTAATTGGTTGATTCAATATCAATTTTATAATATCTAATATTTGAATATATCTCATTTTGTATGTATTTGAATTGATTTTCAAAATATTATAAATTAATAGTTTTAGAAATTCCAAAAGTGTCCCTCACACCAAAACTAGTTCTATAATAGGATATTTAGAGGAGGCTCATAAAAAATGATGTAATATCATTTACCAATTTATTATAACATATATCTTGTTATACTTCCACCACAATAGTGGTTTAATTATAATGTAATAGATCTAGAATTAATTTTATACTAAGAGGTTATTGTGATTATGAAACAAGCATAGTTCACCTTCTACACATCCTATGAAAAATGAAATAACCATGTGAGCGTATATACAGCTTAACCTCTCCACACTATGGTGTCCTATATTTTTTACCACCACCATACATGGATGGGTATAATGATAGTTTTAATTAATATACATGATTATAATAACTTGTTTTTTATTATGACATTTTATACACTATCCACTTCAAAAAACCACTCAACAACTATTCAAATGATATCATCGCTCATGCGTACATATGACCTACCATCTTCATGATGTGATGTGGTTAATTCTACATTATCATCATTAAAGAATATTATATAGATATTCCAAATCGTTAAAAATGGTATTTATTATGTTAAATTAATTTTACAATGATGACTATAACCTAATATGGAGAACCAGAACTTATTTGAAAAAACATGCATAAGAACATAACGCAATTAACAACCGAATAAAGAGTAACAATGAAATTTTACCCATAAATAATGATAATATGATCATATATGATATCATAAAAATGAAAATGATTTTTTAATAATTCAATAAAAGTATTTATATCATTATATAGGAGGTTTGGATACACACTAAGCATATCACATCTAAGGCAAGGGATTATTTTTCCTCACTTTTATTTTGGTGCGGCATATGCCTTATACACCACCTATTAATGTGTGTTGTGTTTATCCATACAATGAATTTTTTTATGATTATTATTATGATGGTTATTATATTTACATTTTCATATAATTTTAATTATTTTATGGGTCACATGATTAGACTATTTATAAATTGTTAAGGGATAATATCATAATCTCATTATTTTCAAAAACATTTATACATTAGTAATTACTTGGGAATATTTATCATCCACATCCTTGTTTTATAAATATAAAATATTATATCTATCCTTATACAATTTTTTAAAGACAATTTTACCCATTGGTGTTTATTTATTCAATAGTATGAAAGGAATATTTCTCTTTTTTTCCAAATGATGTATTTTTTGACGTTCCTAGAAAGAGTCCAAGAAAAATGTTTTTTAACTTATATGGAAAGAACCATTTTTTTCATCTTCATAATTCCTTATTTCTATGAATATTCCTCTACAAAATTTAATTTTTATTTTAAACTAAATTTTTTTCTTTTAAATTTCACTAAATTTTTTTCTTTTAAATTTCACTAAATTTTAATAATAGAATAACTTTTTGTAGAAGAAATGATATTTTCTTTAGGAAAAAATCACATGTGTTTTATCAAAATTATTTTTCATAAAAGATGACAGGGTTACGTTTCAATACCAATTGTTTCTAATATTTTTTTGAGTTTATTATGGAATAATTTTTATAAAATCCATTTATTTTATATGGATTATTTTATAATGGAATGATGTTTAAGAAACCCATTTTATTTCATTAGTTATGCTATTAATGTTTTTGTGGATTGTGTAAGAATGATTTCATTTAAATATGTGTGTGACCTATATATCTCTAAAATTCTTTGGGTAATGATTTATATTTCTTGAGATAGACATGAATAGGATAACAAGTATATCTGGTTCAGTAATATAGGGCTTCAATGACAAGTAAATCCGGTTTAGTAATACATTGTTGGAAGGGTAAGTAATCCAAGTTCTGTGATGGAATTTTTCCTCTATGATAGTCATGGAAACAATGCCTTTTATACTATATAAATAATATTATGTGATTTATTGTTTTACAAAATTCTTTGTTTTATTCCAATGTTAATTTATTATGTTTATTTTTCTTTTTATGACTTATGCCTTAAAAACCACAAATATTAATTTCATGAATCTGTTTTTCAACATTTAGACTTCGTATTCATGTTTTTACATTCTTATAGTCATTGTCTGTGATATGTTCTCATTGTTTACCCTTGCTGATCAATTGAGCTCACCCTTTCTAGTTTTTCTTTTTCCAAGGATAAATGAATAGTTTTATGTTGTAAAACAAATGGGGAATTTCTTTATAGTATATGTGGAAGATCTTTAACCAATTTAGATGATTTTGTTATATGTTTCCAAAGTAAATAAAATTAAACAAACATTAGGCATCGGTTTGTGTCATGTATAAAAATTCTGAAAAAGTAATGTTATATGTATGTGCATCAAGCTTGGGTAGGTACAATGCAGTTTTCTTTCAAAGATGATCTATTATTGGATATTTTAAGAGAAAATATTCATCTATGCTTAGTTATTTGGGAATTTCATATCTATTTATAAAATATATTCTCAATTTAGTGAACAATAATGCATTAGAAAATTATATTTGAAAAACTAATACAAAAATGGAAACATTAAATTTTGTCTTATTTGTTATCTACCCATATAATCATTTTGGAGGTCATAACTAATGGTTTTGTATTCATATGTTTATGGTACTATTATGTCTACAATTGATACTATGACCAATGACTTGTTTTAAAGAATTTATGAATCAAATCAACAAAATAATGATCACTATCATGTGTTTTTGTGAAAATATAGTGGATTCTATGGTTTTTAAAAATAAATTGTGCTTTTTTCATAAAAATTTGATGAAATATTATTCAGACATGAAGTTTATGATTTAGATACACACCCATTAGATAATATACATAGTACTGAATAATATTATCAGATAAGGAATAGATATTTTGTGATGTCCCATACCTCTTCAGGCCATTTCATTGTCAAAATATAGTGTTTGGAGTGTTTTGGGAGGACATTGTGAATCATTCTAAGAGTTTTCCAAAAAACAAGTTTTCCAATGGTATCTCATATCATAGTGAGTCATAATCAGGTAAGATACGATAGTGATTCATGTATATGACTCACAAAAGGGACTTGCAATGGTGGTTTAAGACCAGTGAGTCGTAACGGTATGGGGCGACGGTAGGTCGCAGTAGTTAGTCGTGATGGTAACTCATCCAACGGTGAGTTGCAATAGAGAATCACACCAGTAGGTCACCGTTGGAGACTCATGAGGGTGAATCATCCAATGATGAGTCACAATGGTGACTCACACTAGTACTTCTCTAATGGTGAATCGTGAGGGTGGGTTGTCCAATGGTGATTCACCTAATGGTGACTCATCCACTAGTAGCTCGTCCAATGGTGGGTCACCCAACAGTGACTCATCCATTGGTATCTCCTCCAATGGTGATTCACCCAATGGTGAATCATTCATAGGTGACTCATGATGGTGACTCAACCAATGGTGAAACGTTTCTAACATTTTTTCAAAATTCTAATATTCCTCTATATTTCTGGTTTCACCTCTTTAACGTTACCTATGTAATAAAATAATTTTAAAATCTTATTTAATTGTTTTTTAGCCTTTTATAATCATATATATTGTCTAAAACGATGACACCTAATTTGACTTCCAAACCACATGGTCTTAGTCATGATCCACCATTAATGGTATTTAAAAACATATTTCACCCTGTTTTAGGGTCTGGATTTTCTAAAACTAAGATCATATTTTCATTATGTCATCTGATTTTCTCTTTGTGTGCTCTGATCCTTCCTTCCCTAATGATTCATGTGTTGTTCTATTGATGTTGTATCACATTTTCCTTGTAGGTTCTTCCTGCTGCATGTGCACCCCCTATTTAGTGCAATAAAAAAGTGTTGATCATATGTCATCCTGTTAGGTATTTCTTCATTGCAATAATATTTTTATACCATGAAGGATGAGTGTATGGATGTATCTTTGTGAATATAGAAAATCAAAAACATAATAAAGAAAATTGAATCTGTTTAATAATAATATACAGTGGTTGGGAGAATGATATGCATGTTTCAATTTTATTATTTGTTGTTTATCATTTTTTTATATAGAATATATGCTTATTTATAATCATGGATGTTGGTGGTATATTTTTTGCACCTAAAATGGGTTTTTAATTCTTGTTGTTTGTATTTTTTTGAACTATTGTATATTTATATGAAAATGATTCTCCATGTACACTCAGCTAAAAATAAAATCCCTCAGATGACACTACTTCTATAAAGACCCCTAAACTAACAAGAGGAAATTGAATTAGGAATTCCTTGTTAAATATAAATGTTTGATGACTTTGTCTATGTGGTGGTACGTTGAGTGTGGGTTTAATCCATCTTCTGTTGCAGTAGGGTTGTAGTCTTGGCTATGTGATGTGGTGTGGTATGTGTGGAGTAATGGAATCTCGAGGTGAGAGATTTATTGATTGTGGAATTGATGGGTATTGCTAGGAAGCGGGATTTCTATTGGGTTGTATTATGTTTATATCTATGGACTTTATGGGTGTGGTGTTGTTAGGAAGTGTAGCTGCCAAGATGGTTGTGCTGAGTTGTGTTGTGTGTGGCTATGATTTTGCAGTTTGTTGGGGGAGAGATGTTGGATTGGGAAGAATGATATTGAAGAATGATGATGAAAGTGGGTGGTAAGAGTAATTTAACTAACGTTTCTCCATGTGTAGCATGTATAAATCTTCACTCCATGTCTCAAGATTTTTTCATTGTTATATCATAAATAGGTCTTAATCAGAGTATAATTATTATGTGTGTTAAACTAGAAGGCTCTTCACCATCTGAAATGACTATGGTGGTGTTGATTTTTTATTATGTTTCTTCATTCTAGTTGTTCTTGGTTGTTTCTCAAGAAGAGATGGAATAAATATATAATTTTTTTAATAAATAACGATAATTGGATAACAGAATTGGATACATGTATGTTTTGAGTTGTGACTTGTTGTGTCTTTGTGCATTTATAAGTAGTATAAGAGGAGGTATCATGAGTTGGTAGTCAGTTAAAACCCTAAATCTTGGACTTCTGTTTTGGTATCAAATATATATATACATGTATTTCCATAGTGATTTCAATATGAACACCAGTATAGTTTAACACCACGTTCCAAACACCATCATTATCACTGGGGGATGGTGTATTTATCTAAACTCTCGGTGGGAGGATGGATGGCTGGCCACCCACTCTTCCTTACTCTATTTACCAGGTGGTGATATCCCATGATTCATCAGGAAGGTTGTGGTTCATGAGGCCAAAGTGTGTGTGGGCATGTTCTACTTCCCATGTTTCTTTGGGATGAGACGTGTTTTCTTCCAAGGTGTCTTCGGGATGAGATGTGTTGTGATGTGGTATGTGGCCCAACTATCTATGAGATAGACATAGTTGTGAGGCCTAGGAGTGTACATGTGGGATATGATGTTGTATGTTTCCCATGTGTTTGTGGGAGAGACATGGTTGTGAGGTCCAGGTGTTTGTGGGTGGATTGTGATGTGGTTCTTTCAGATGAGGTAAGAGTGCCATGATGTTTTTCATTGTGGTGAGAGAGTGTCTAATTAGTAGGAAATCGGTTTGTGGTACACTATTATAAATGCAATTACTATATTACATTACTTTACATGCATTACATAGTGATTGTTCCTTGGTGAGGTGGGGATGGCTAGAATACCCTGTTAGGGGATGCCGGTTCTCCTGTTTTCTCAAGTGATCATTAGTATTCTCCTCCCAATTGTGCATGATAGACATTATATTTCCTTATGAGTATACATGTATACTCACCCTACATTATAAAACTTCATTCAGATTTCAAGGAGGACTGTGGGGACCATAATGGGCATTACTAGCTCAGACTTTGGGATAGTTATTGTATCACTTCTTAACATTACATATGAGAATTTACATTATAGATTTTATTTTTATTTATAACATTATTTTTCAATTATGCTTGTGATATGGTTTTGGTTTTATTTTATATATACGTGTCATTGAGTTTTTTTAGGATGATATATATTACATGCTGATCTTGTTACTTGTAAAGTGTAACACCTCCCATATTGTGAGATCTTTGTACCATTGGTGCTAGTCTCCACCCCAAGCATACTTGAGGAGGGAGTCAAAGGTCATTATCTCCATTTATTAATTTCCAATATTGGAGGGGCATCTTTGGATTGAGGGTTTCATGGCACTATTTTATCAAAGGTGATGGTTGTATGACATGATATATTTTGGAGTTAGGCGCGATTAGGATAGTTTGGGTTTGTAGGGAAACAATGTTGTGTGATCATGGTGTGTAACAAATGCCTGGGAAGACATGCAGGGAAACATGATTTTAAGGGTCCCTATGATCTGATGTAAGGACTATAAGAATACCGAACGACAATGTGAGTCTACACCATTTGTAGGTTAGAGACCCTATGAAAGTTACATTCATCATAATGAATTTATTTCTTATTTAAATTGGGTTTTTTTGGAGAAATTGAAATGGGAAACAAAATTAGTTAAATGAGTCAAAATGAGTCTAACGAAAATTTCCATACAACATGGGATTATGAATTCCTTGTTAACTTTTTTCATCTATGGAATCTAGTCATCATCCATGTGTGGCTCAGGAAGTTGAGGCCCCATATGCCACTCTAGTTGATCAGTGGATGGATAATCCAATAGATTAGGACGACCTGTCGATGATAAAGTTACATTCGTTCCAAAAAATATCATTGGTAATGTATGAGGGCAGTGTTTCCAACATAGAGAAATAGAGTTGGCACTAGGAGATTTTCATAACCTTCAGTTTGATCTAGGCTCTAATGGAGTAATCAGTTCCATTAGCACTGATCTAGTTGTGGGGAGATATGCATCAATGTAGAATGATTCACATGAGGGATAGGAAGGTTGATGATGTTCTATGGGTTGATTTTTATAAGGAATATTTAGCATAATTATTTTAATCCACCCTGAAGGCGAAGAATAAGAAATAGTAACTCTTCCTCTAGTAGGGTAGTATGTCGTTACGAGAGCTAGAGATTATGTTGAAGTATCTCCTTCATTTTTTTCCTAGATCCTTTTCATGATGACGAGTCTCGTGTGATTTTCCTTGAAGAGTCACTTATTCTATCTATCTAGTTAGAGGTTACCCCCATTACCTTGCTATTGTATATAGAGGTTTAGAAGAAGGTGGAAGTGATTGAGAGGATGAAATCTCATCTGGAACTACCACGAGTGGGGAGCCAACAAGTTTCTTTGATAGGTAGGGTTACCAGTAGAAGGTCACAGGCACCAGAGGCTTTGAGTTTCTGGCTGGTAGGGAGTCAGTAGTTTCTGTTTCGACCATCTAGTCCTCATGCCTTTTTTGTGGGTTTGGGGTCAATGTTATTAATATATTTAGTCTATAATAATCTTTAGAACCACTTTCCAATGGCCATTTGAGATTAGTTTAGTGGAGGTGGAAAAGTTCTATGTCAGCCTTAATAGAAGTTTCCGTCTAGGCCATTTTAGTGGCAGGGAAAATAGGCTCATTCTCCACCGAGGGGAGATATTGTAGGTTGAGACCACCATCATTATGTTTCTTAGGGACCTCTACACATGCATGATCATGGAGGCGGTCATCAGCAGATGGGCGTAGGTGTTAGTCTTTGTCAATTACACAGAGTATAGGTAGTAGTTCTCGCAGGTCCAGATATCGTTTGAGGTACAATCATCTTGTTTAGAACCCTTGGTTGTGATTATTTTGATTCATGAGCTTTGTATTCCATTGTTTCACCCAGTATAGCACATGCTCTCTGACTCTATAGAGTATCATTCCATGCCCTTGGTGTTTCTTATTCTAGTAGAATTCCTAATCTTTTTTATGTGTGTTATCGATGTTGACTAATGATGGGGATGCTTCTACCCCATTGGGATCTCATCTTGCTACAGATGAAACCATACGGCGTTATTATTAGCATTGAATAGTTATATTACTTGGATCCCATTATTGAATGCTTCAATAAAAGAGTCATTTTTTAGATGTGGATGGTTGGTGTGTGGCTTTTGTCGATGAGTGGAGCTGTAGGGTGGGCATTCGGCATGTGGAGCCTCTTATTTCCTTATTGGATAAGTTGTTAGTTGACATATTATAAATTTATCTACTTGGGGTATTTGGGAAGATCTGGGATGTTTTTTTGAAGAGAATGTGACTTTATCTGCTCAATGTGTTGATGAGTTCAGGATAGACATGGAGCCTAGTTATTCTCTGATTTCGATGGTTCCTTATTGTTTAAAACCATCTAAGTTGTGGGAGTTGATGATTTAGATTTATGATATGATGAAGAAGCCATTTATCTAGCCCAGTGTCTAACCATGTGGCGCTACAATGACATTTTTAAAGAAAACATATGGTGTTCAAAGGTTGTGTGAAGGCTTCCAGATGTTTAACCAAGAGTCTTTCAAGAACCTTTACCCTATCATGATGATATAAGATATTTTTGACAATATGATATAGGAGAGTGGGTTTTCTAATAATAATCTAAAATCTAGATATTACTATTTGAGGGTGAAGTAGGGAGATATTTTGAATATTGCCTTTATATGTAGGTCTGTGCCCTTTGAGTTTATAGTCAATACATTCGATGACTGGAATGAACTATCCATGTCCATGTGTCTTGTCAAGTCCAATGTCTATTAGTTTCTAGACCGGTTCGTCTTTATATTAATCGATGAAATCATTATCTACTTGAAATTAGAGGAGGATCATACCAGTAATATCAGGACTATCTTGTAGGTCATTTGATTCCACCAGCTCTATGGAAAATTTTCCATGTTCTTGTTTGGTATAAGAGAGAGATGCATTTTATTTGGCATTTGGTTCCCCATCAGGGTGTATTAGTTGACCCATCAAAGATAGAATTAGTTGTTTCTTGGGAATCACCCATGCATTCTATAGAGGTTCATAGAATTCTTTTGTCTTTGGAGTGATTATCAGATGCTTGTAACAGATTTCTATTGAGTTTCAGCACCATTGACATTTCTAAATTGGAATGACTGGGCATTTGTGTGGAGTGTGAATTTCTGGGTAGCGTTCTTCTATAGGAAGGGGATCTTGGTCTGTTCTTCATTGCTCTAGTTTACAGTAAAATTAATGATATGTGATGTGTTTTGTGGTGATTCCCCACTTGGATTTTGATGTGTGCTGATGTAGCATCAGGATGTTACCTCTTATGTGTCATGGCAGTTATGTCCCCAAAATCATAACTATGCCACCCATGATCTATATTTGGAAGTTGTTCTATTTGTGTTGAATTTGTGGTAGAATTTCCTCTTTGATGAGAACTTTTAGGTCTTCCCAAATCACAAGAGTTTGAGTTATATCATTTCCAAGCAACATCTAAACTTATGATAGTGGAGATGGATAGATTTTCATAAAGAATATGATCTTTAGATGTCCTACACCTCAGTAAAGGGTAGTGTTGTGGGAAATTATTTTTGTAGGATGTCTCTGAATTAGGTAGTTCGGGAATCTACAAATTCATGTATGACAATGGATAATTTTCCATCAATTCCAGAGGATGCATGATAGGACGATGATAGAGGTTTTTTTATTCAGATTACAATGTATTCATCACTAATGTAGTAGGTGGATGAGTCTCAATGGTGAGATTCAGAGGCAGAGTTGATTCAAGATCACATTGACCAAGGTGATGCTCTTGAGGGATGGACGAATGGTGGACATTGTTGGATGTTGTTCTTGGGAAGTTTTTTGTTTCAGTGGGGATGTGCAAGGAAGTCCTCCATGGGATTAAAATATCACCCTTAGGGGCACATCCAAGAGTTTCCAAGCTATAACATGGGTTGAGGATGATGTTTTGGTGGCCCCGGATAAAACAATTAGTGGCGGAGAGTGTGATGTTTTTCTTAGTGTGCTAGTATGGGAAGGATGAGCACCATGTTCATGGTGGTTTGTGGAATCTATTATATTTCCTTGAGTGGTAGTGGGTTGAAATATCAATGGATTTATCCACAAGGTCATCGAGGGATCCTTGAAGATACGATTCTATCTGGGTAGTAGTGGATATACTGAGGAAATCGGACCACTTATTAGCGATTAGGGATTTGGGTACGGTGGATTCCTTATCAAATATGTATCTGGATTAGGTGGTGCGGTTGCAAAAAGTTATGAGATGCATTGTCTCATATCAGGATACTCATTTTACATTTTCATGTCTTGATGGGATTTCAACATTCATTTGGAACTCATTTATGACTCAACATTTCCTTCCACCCCCAAATAGATTGGAAGATAGAATGGAAAATCTATACAAAGGAGGACTTGCTGGTAACGTGTGACTTGGACATTAGAGGGTCCTTTGTGAAACAATTACCCTTGTCCAAGTTTTCTTCTAATAATAGCTATCACTCTTCTTGGGTCATTCTTCCATTTGAATCTTTATAGGGAAGAAATTTTTGTTCACCTTTGTGATGGATAGTGGTAAGGGGGATAGTTATTCTTGGATTTGAGGTAGTACAGAGAATTATAGAGAATATTCATCTTGTTCATGAGAGGATGAGGATTTTACATGACCAGCATAAGTCGTATACCAATCATAGGAGTATGACCATGGAGTTTGATATAGGGGTCCATGTTCTCTTTGAGTTTTACCCCCTACATGGGGAGTGGCAGTTTGGAAGAGGAATAAATCTTTCTCCTAGTTACATAGAACCCCTCGAGCTATTGGGGAGAGTATCTGAGGTGTCATACCAGCTACGACTTCCATAGTAGTTGCAATCCATGATGTCATTCACACCTCTCGTCATCACTGGGGTCTTCCTGATGACTCCCTTGTCATCGACCAGGGAGTGTTGGATATTTTAGATGATGCG
The DNA here is from genome assembly GCA_963277665.1 of Viscum album. Lineage (NCBI taxonomy): Eukaryota > Viridiplantae > Streptophyta > Magnoliopsida > Santalales > Viscaceae > Viscum > Viscum album. Next base: position 507,718,206 of record OY728150.1, read on the forward strand.
ACGTACATGAAGCATCCATTAGTGATCCTGGATCATCAATATAACATTATAGTAGATGGACCATTCCTTTGGTTTTCTTGTTGTGCAGGCATGGAGGCTTTGTGGAGAGTAATTGGGAGAGTGAATCACAGATGTCTTCCCAATACCAAGATTTGTTTTGAGTGTTTCCTTGTTCTATTTTACATTTTAATGTGATGTTTAAACCTCATTTTTATTTAAACATAGTAAGTGATTCATAGGTTAAAGACCCCTAACTGTTTATTAAAATAAAGAAAAGGTACATTAGAGAAAGAAAAAGGATGTGAGAGAACATCTTTCCCACACCCAGCCATCAGTTCTAGCAGAAATGAGACAATTACATATCCTAATATTCATATCCTTCACCACCTCTATAATCAGGTGTTTCCTCTACTATAGCTGATTCCCTCTCTGAATTCGTTTCATATTGCTTCAAGAGATTGATGTACGTCTCTCTTAACATCAGTTATTCTAAATATAAAACCTCTTTCTCTAATTGTCCTTGAAATTTTTTAGAAGAATGAATATCCCCCCTATCCCTCGTTGCTAAAGACCTAGTGGTCAATGGATTTGGTAGGTAAGAATAATCTTTAATTGTTTTCAACATTTTTGGCACAGTCATCATTCCATCACTGTCGGACGTCTTGCATCGCCTACCTTGAACAATGCCACTATAAGACGACCAATTTTTTTTCTATTTTCATTGTCACTATCAGAACAACTCCCCCATTTTCCAATGATATTCAAAGAGGGAAATTTACTAACTCCGTCCTCCCTCCCCACCATAGAACTCTCTCCAGCATCCAGAATCCCTCTCAGATAAGATTACTTATTATGATCAGTCGTCGAAAGAACATGATTATTCACCACATTTCCATGACCATCATGCATCTCCATATCATGTTCTTTAATACCAAATCTCACTTGATTACTGGGATCAATCTGAAAAACATCAGACGCTTGAGGTCCCTTAGCCACCACAAGAACCCCCTCATGTTCCAAGCAAGAAAACCTATTGTCTGCTCAACTATGATTTTTCACTCCATCGTTTTCATGATCCTCACTTCTGAACTTCTTCTGATTCCAATTAACTGATCTCAAATGAGAGGAATAATCAACATTCTCCATCAGTGACATCCTCCCAAACCCAAGCTCACTCAGCAATCTATCAGACACACAATTCACTATCAGGTTTTCAAGAACCTGAAACTCCATCACTCCACAACAACTCACAGGCTCCTCTATTGGATCACCCTACCACCTATCTTGCGCCACCATTGGATTTGAAGGTTCTATAACCACTACAATGCTATTTGGATCACCTCCCACATAGACACCCACATTCCTACCCTCCATCACCAGAAGAACCAGACCAGAGACCTCACGGCCATCAAAACCCTCTAGTGGGATTTGACTGAACTTCACGTTATGTAAGACCAACTCCGAATGACAAAAACGAAAACAGTTCGTGCATTACTGCATCCGGGATTCAAACACAACTGCTTGCCTTCAACGAAACTCCTTACCGTCAGTGATCCAAATTCAGTTCACCAGAGGCCTCGCAGAGTCGACCTCGATGAAAATATACGGAAAACATGGATAACACAGAGCCTCAGTATAATGATCAACACACAAGAACTTCCCCACCATATTCCTGATTTCACACAAAATTGAAGGGTTCTGAAAGTAAAGGGGTAAACCACGAAAGATTACCCATTTCGTAATTGTTGAAGGCTCTTGCCTCATGTGAAAATATAATCTCGAACATAAAATATAGAAATAGGATCCACTGCATCGTCTGGGTGCCCTAGACTAGGAAATGATCAAGTATTCTTCCGAACCAAATTGGACCATGAGGTGCTTTCATTCAATCAATCTGACAACCGCGCGTTGCCTCAAATTCCAATCAGCATTGAAGAAATGATCAATCACTTCCACCGATGGTTGATAAAGCTTGAAACGGGCCACCAGGGTGAGACAACATAGATCTGAGGCATTATCGAGCTCCACTGAAAGAAGAGACAAAATGGACGCCTCACAACCAGACTTGGGACCATCAGAGAAAGCTTAATTCTCAGAAAGGGAGGAGTAAAAGCGCAAAAATATGGAGAGTACATAACATTCTCAGACGATGGAGGACACGAAACTCCCCCCTCCAATAAAAAGGGGGGAGAAGTCTATGGATATATGCATCTAGGGCATCACTTCAAGAGAGAAGTCGGATCATCTCTCACTACCCTAATTATTTACCATTTCCTAATTTTTTATGTGATTAGTTGTTTCCTTATTCTATATTGTGTGACATTGTCCAACAATTTGAAATGGTTAGACCATATTCCTTGTTATGACACATTTATTTAAATGTGGTTATACATATTTGGGCGAGTCAGTGTCGCCCAGAGTGGATATTTCTTGACATGGTGGAAAATATTCTCTAATTTGTATGCTCAGATAGTGTGGTTGCTGATATAGATTGGTGTGTCTTAGAGTAAGTTGGCTTAAAAGATATCAATTTTGGGGTTCTTGTATGTTGAGGTTTCATGCTATTTTTCTAACATAGGTTGTCTAATCATTGAGCCTTGATATCAGTCATGGTGTTTCAATTGAAGTGAGATCCTTGATAGGAATCTCATCAGGTGGCTTTCCAAACCGCTATTTTCATTTAGTTGTTGGTTTTAATTACCAAGGGAGATAATAGTTTGGTAGGTTTCATATGTAATGGACCAAACCTCTTCAAGCTGTTACTTTGTGAAAATATAGTGTTTTCAGTGTTCTAGGTGGTCACAGAGACTCATTTCAAGAGTTTTCCAATGGTAGCTAGTCTAATGGTGAATCATCCACTAGTAGATGGAGAAGGTGAGTCGCGTTGGTTACTCATGACGGTGACATTCAATGGTGAATAAAAATAGTGGGTTATGAAAGGTGAGTCTTAATGGTAGATTAGTGACGGTAGGTTACGGTAGTGAGTCACGACGGTGACTTGTCCAATGATGAGACGTAATGGTGACTCACACCAGTAGGTCGCCAGTGGTGACTCGTGATGGTGACTCATCCGAAAGTGATTTACAATGGTGACTCACACTAGTAGGTCTCTAGTAGTGACTCTTGAAGGTGGCACATCCAATGGTTATTTTCAATGGTGACACATAGTAGTGGGTCACCAGTAGTGACTCTTTATGGTGAGTCATCTAATGGTAAGTTATTCAACGATGAATCACCAATCAGTATCTCATCCAATGGTGGGTCACCCAATGGTGACTCATCCTCCAGAAGCTCATCCAATGGTGACTAACACAATGCTAACTCATCCATCAGTGACTCACAATAGTGAATCACCCAACGCTGAGTTATTTCTGACAGTTTCTCAAAATTCTTGTTTTTCTTATGTATTTCCATTTTTACCCCTTTAACATTTATGTTGACATGAAATGAGTATTAAACCCTATATAATGGTTTTCAGAGCCTTTTCAAATAATATATATCTTTTAAAACCTTGAATATTATTTAGAATTATAAACCCCATGGTCTTATTCAAGATCCACCATTAATGGATTTTAAAAATGGTTTCTCCTGTAGCTTTAGATTTTGGCCTTTATGAAGCCAAGATAATCTCTTCATTGTGATCCATAATTTTATCATGGTTTCCCAAGAACCTTTCTTCCATAATGAGCTGTTTTTTGTGTTGTAGAAGTTGGATTATGTTTTCCATAGAGATTATTCCTGCTGCATGCACTCCCCCTGGCTGGCACAATTAAGAAGTGATGATTCTCATTATTCTAGGTAAGGATTCCTTCACCTATATTTTATTTTTGTATCCTGTGGGGGTGGGTGAATGGTAGAATGATTGGGAGGATTGTATAATTATAACATAATAAAGACAATTTAATTATTATAATATCAATAAACAGGGGCTTCAAAAAAGTGACCCATGCTTCAATTTTATTAATTTTTGGTGATATAGAGTTTTTGTGGGCTACATGCCTACTAATGATCATGGCCATTGGTTGTATTAGTTTCTGCACCTATAATAGCTTCTAAAGGATTGTTTTTTCCATATTTTGAATGATTTTCTATATATTAAATTGGGTAACTAGGTACAATTGGATAATAAATGGATCCCCTCAAATTAATCTTTTTCTGTGATAGCCGATGAATTAACAAGTTGAAATTTAATGGGGAATCTGTTTTTAAATTAGAATATAATATGACATGGTCTGTGTGGTGGTGTTTTGGGTGTGGGATTGTTCTTTATTGACCTATATTAGGGTTGTGGGTTTGGTTTTGTGTTGTTGTTTGGTACGGGTGGTATAATGGGATCTTAGATTGATATTTTGATTGACTATGGAATTTAGGGGTAGTGTAGTGTAGTGGGACTTCCATTTGATTATGATATTTTTATATTACTGATTGCGATGGGTGTGATGTTGTTATGCCACATGGCTTCCATGATGGTTGTGGTGAGTTGTGATGTGTGTGGATATGAGTGGGGGGTGTCAGGGTTGAGATAATGGATCGGGAAGAATTACATTGAAAAATGATGATGGTAGTAGTTGGTAGGGATAATTTACCCAATGTTTCACCACGATTTGGATGTAGAAATCTTAACTCTATGTCTCAGGATTTTTATTTTGTAATATCATTAATGGGTGTTAAATAGAGTGGAATTGTGATGTTTGATAAAGTAGTAGGCTCTTCTCATTCTAAAATTATTTTTGTAGAGATGACTTATTTCCATTGTTGCTTGATGTTAGTTGTACTTGGTAGTTTCCTAGGTTGATATGGAATCAATAAATAAATTTTATAATAAACAATACGAATTACTTAAATGAATTGGTTGTGGGTATGTTTTTTTGTGACTTATTTTGTGGTTGTGCATTTAGAAGTAGCAGTATAGATGGTATCGTGAGTTGGTAGTTATTTGAAAACCCATATGTCATTCTTGAATTTTGGTATTATATATATACATGTATTTCATTATTGATTTCTATATGTACCCCACCCTAGTTGTGCACCATGTGCCGAATACCCCCTTGTCAAAGGGGAGGGTGTCTTTCCTAAGAATCCTAGTGAAATGATGGATAGTTTGCCACCATCTTTTACCTACCCCCTCTTCTATGAAATGATAGCCCAAGATTCTTCGATTAGGTTGTGGTTTATGAGGCCTAGGTGTGTTAGGACATGTTGTGTTTCCCTTGTGTGTTTAGGATGAGATATTTTTTTCTTCTCCAGTTTCTCTGGGTTGATATGGGATGTGATGTGGTTTGTGTCCTAGGTGTCTATAAGATAGGCATTATTGTGAGGACCTGTTGTGTGCAGAAGGGATGTGATGTGGTATGTTGAGGAGGTGTCTATGGGTAAGAATTGGTTTGGAGTCCTAGGTGTTGGTTGAGATATGTTTTTGTGAGGCCCAAGTGCTTTTGGGTTGGTTGTGACATGGTTCTTTTGGAAGATGTGGGAGCACCAAGATGTTTTACATTAGGTTGTGAGAGAGGATAATCTAGGGGAATGTGGTGTGGGGTACCCTATTTTCAATGTAATTAAAATATTACAATATTTTTCTTCCCTTACATGGTGAGTGTGCCTTGTTGAGATGGGGATGGCTCGAATACTGTGTTAGGTGTTGTTGGTTCTTTTGTTTTCTTGTTAGAGCATTAGTATGCTTCTCACACTTATACACAAGAGACTATTGTATTCCTAAGAAGTATACTTGTATTCTCACCCTCTATTATAAAACATATTTTATGTTTCCTGGTGGACTATGGGGACCATGGAGGGGGTTACTAGCTCAGGTTTAGGACGTTCATTTTAACACTACTAAGCTTTATTTTTTATATTTACAATGGAGTTTTTGTTTGTATTTGTGTTAGTTTCATTTTAAACCTGGATATTGTATGGTTTTTTCATTAATATATACATATCATGGAGTTATTTTGAGGCTGATACATACTATCCCTCAATATTGTATCTTATAAAGGGTAATCCCCACATATTTTATTATCCTTGTACCCTTGGTGCAAGTCCCCACCTCGGCGCCTATTGGAAGCGAAACTCTGGGGTCATTATCTTCCATTCTTTATTGCAAGTCTGGGAAGGGAATATTTAGAGGGAGGCTGTTTTGAAATGTTTATTCTAAAACAACAGTAAGGTTGAAAAAGAAATTTTCTATAAATCCATAGGAAATGTTAATTTTCTTATTAAGAGTTTTTCAAATGTTAAGATTTTGATAAAGAATATGTCATGGAATAAAAATTTAAAAAACTCATGTCGCACCTTACTATAAGTGTGATAAGAGGAAAAAAAAATTTGGGATTGTTTCCATAGATATTTTTCATGCATAAATACATTATAAATTATATATAAAATGGTGCATAGATGAAATACTAAGAAGAGTTTTAGTACAAGGATGTGGGGATACATTGTTTCTCAAGGATGAAAGCTATACAAATTCACAAAAAAATATTTTTTCAAAATATAATTGTATAGATTTATCTATATAAAATATGAGAAATATCATAATTTTTTTGGGGAAAATTAGAGTAGTGATTATGATGATGATGTTGAGATTTATTATGATGTTCATGTAACACAACTATTTACAAAAGTGAATGAATAAGTACTCATTGGCGATGTTTAAATAAATATAAATGGAGTTTATGAAAAAGAGAGAACACAATAAATTTACTTAAATGATATAAAAAATAAAAATGGTGATAGAAAATAAAAAAACATACAATCAATTATCATTAAAAATTTATTTTTTACATATTGATAAATACTTAAATATAATGAAATAAATTTATGACTTGGTGAAGTTTCATTATTAAGAGAAGTCATTAAATGTAAAATTGAAGAGAGATTTTATGTAAATGAGATAGAGAATGGAATATTCTAACTAATTATTATCATTTATAAAAAGGAATTGAATAGGAACATATCAAATTTTTAGAATTATATTATGTATGTTGGACAAAACTAAAATTAATGAACTGTTTAATGTGTTAATTATTTGAATAATTATGTAAATCGGGTTGCGCAACAAAGAACACACTCAAATTCTGAAAATGATCTTTGAAGTGTTAGGGGAAATTGTATTTTTAATTATCACATGACAAAATTTTAACATTAAAATAAATAATAAGATTCTAAAGTATATCTAAATTATTGAAACACATAATTTGAAGTAAAAAAATGCCAAAATTTGTTATCCAAAAGGTCTAGTATGATGTGATGTTCCCAAGCCAATTGTACCACTAAGATGGAAGGTGAATAAGTGGTATATGTTTTTGAGAATTCATTATGACTTTAAACTCTATGAAATTTTATTCTCATCATCCACACAGTGTTATTATTACCATACTCATATGAAATAACAAATAATGAATGTATAAAACCCCAGTATGTTTTTAAAAGTTTTGGCCTCAATGATATTTTCCAATCATTTAATGGTTTCAGTAGAGATATGAGATATAGATTTTCACTATAATAAAAGTGATTAAATGAGAGGGGAATTTTTCATCCATGAATCATTCAAGTCTATATATAATAATATAATATATGTCAAGTATTCCACAATGACCTCTACATATTATGAGAATCATATAGATAAATTTATATTGGTATTCTTAGTTATGAATATTATTACCTTTCTATTTATAAAAAAATGTTCATCACTGCACATCCATATTATTTGGAATCAATGTTTATATCTTCTTTTGAAAGGTCAACTATAATTAGATGAATTTTATAAAAAATCATTCAAGTAAACCTCCATTGTCAATAATTCATAATACTCATTATATGAATAATATCATGAACACTCCTAGTGTGATTATTACTCCATAATAATAATAATAAATATGATTATCCTTCTCTACTGTTGGCCAGAAAATGTTGATCAAAAGTAATAGAACACTAGACAATCTCCTTTTTTTCCTGTATTTATATGATATATATTCTCATCAATGTATTCGAGTTACAACTTCACTTATAAATAACCAAATAATATGTTATTCTTTGTTTCATACATTTATTTTCACATTAATTCATGAATAATATTTTGATATTTTGAATATGGAAGTCATATGTAATTCTCATCAACGATATCCTAATATTTTTATGTCAATAATAAATAGCATATATTTTCTATAACATTTCACCTTTTCTAATACTATTATACTTATTAATTTTATTTTCCAATAGATTTATGATATTTTAATTCACTAAATGTTAAATAAAATCATTATGTGTTTTAAAAACATTCATTAATGAAATGTGGGTTTTCTTGGAAATAAGTTTTTTGCACGATGGATCATCATGTGATGAAACTACCTATAATTTATTTGAATAAAAATTGAATTAAATTATTTAATATCAACTTATGTCTTGAATATTTTATAATAAATGTGATTTTTATGACCTGAACAAGCCACAAAATCAGGTAAATTAATTCCCTTAGAATACTCAATCTTCAAATCCATATTTTTTTATTTTCTAATAACACTTTTAAAAGGCTAAGTGTGAACCTATACAAAGTTCCGACCAGCTTAAACATTTTAGAGATATAAGACCATCACAATCCACCAACTTCAAAATTCAGAAACAATGACTACATCAACCAAAAATATAGTTTTAAAATCTATGTAAAAGTTACATCGCATTCCAACCTAAGGACCTGTGAAATACCATCCTCCACCATCAATGTATTCCATGACTCCACAATGCCGCCAAACAAATCAACCATTATAAATTTTGAAATACAAAAGACAGCCAGACCATATGCCTCGGTTTTCGTCATCTAGGGATGCACACCGCCTCGCGATACGCACCCTTACAAATGATGAACCCGTCTTCTCTGCCAAAAAAATCACCGTAATTCATGTAGCATCGCCTACAAGAAATGACACCAGAGTCCATCATCATCACGAATGTATTCACCCTTCGTCTGCCATCGCCGATGAGGAAGGCCACCTTTGCCGGAACCGAACCCAACCCCAGCGCTGACGAACGAATCATCATCACCATAAAACTCCCAAATCCACCCACTCAGTCACACATCCCAAAGACCTTGAAGACCTCCGCACAGCTCTACCTCAGAGATAACAGAGGACTCGTGGATCCAGAGCCGAGAAATGTGGGTATTTTCAGGCCGGAACAACGAAAAGAACCTCCAGGAATCATCAACGTCGAAGGTCACCACACCAGAAAATTTGAGAAACACAGAAATGTCAATCACAAAACACAAAACGTCTTCAACATTACTGAGCTACAATAGGGACATCGTCAAAATGAACAACACGTCATCTTCATCACACGTTCACCACCAGTGACAAAAAATCCGTAACAAAGGACCAAATTGGACGAGGATGAGACGCCTTGAACTCCGACGACCACCTAAGAATCACATCCCAAAGCTTCATGCTAACCACCCTCTAGACCAACTGGGAGAGGAGAGGTGGACTACGGAAACCAGGGAAGATTGGAAGGACTAGGACCTCAACAGCGAGCCACGACTGCACTGGAAACCCAATCGAAATCAAGAATCTTGAGACGACAATGCAATGTATAGAATAGAGTAAACAACCAACATCACCATAGCCCAAGATGAAGTCAGTATATGACGCGCCTCCTGTAGAACCATTGACTGATCCGCACATCCCAAATCCTCCATGAAACCGCCGCAGCGAATCAACTAGTAGAGCAGCGCCGGAACTGGAAGCCAGAGTAGCGATAATCAGGGAGGGTCGAAACAGGGAAGAACTTCCACCACTGAGCCTCCAACCCGGGCCAAAAAAGCCAACGCCTTGAAAAGTTATACCTGAAACAACAACAACAACAGAGAAGCATCACCGCCAAGAAGAAATCACCGAGTGAGAAAACTAGATGGAGGGATGGAGGGAAGGGGGGACGAAGGCGAAGACGATGCGCCGACCTCCCCCTACTGAGGCACCACCGAGGGAACCCTAGCAGAGAGCATCGTGAGAGAGAATCCGCTCAGATTCCCATTATAATACTCAATACTAAAGCTCATTTATATGTGGGTAGTAATTTAATATTCATATATGACATAGTATGTCTTATGTACTCCCATTAAATGTCCTATTTATTCCATTGTAACATGTAAAATTTAAAATTTATATCATCACATATATAATAGTAAGACATTATAGAATCATGAATTCACAATTATGAACATAATTTAAATCTTATGATGTCCAGAAAAAACATTTAATGCAATTTTATATTTTTTAGAGACCTACAAAAATCATCATAATGTATTAAAAAATCAGATATTATCTATTTACATACTTTAAATACAAAAATATTATGAACTCTAAAATTATTATATAGTAAAAAATAATAAGAAAAGTTTTTAATCCAAAACCAAAATTACATGAATACACCAAAGAATCCCATATCCTTCCAAATATATCTTCAATCTTACAAAAACATATCAAAAACACTTAACCTTCACACTTTTTTTATAATTGTTATGAATAGTTTCGAAAAATTACAACATCATTCGGAATTATTTTGGGAACTTCAATCTCCCCATAAAAAATCCCAAAGGAGACATTAAATCATAGCCAATATCATTTATGGAATATCAACACTACTACATAAATTCTGTTTAACAGTGTGAAAATAGGCAATTAATAGTGCTAAAAGTATTTTTAATAATAATGATGATAAAGGGGGGATGGGTCCCATTTATCAGTGTTGTTTTGAAGCTGATAAAGGCCTAGATAGCTGCAATGTGCTATTAATATAACAACACACCAAAAAAATATCTAATTTCAATCAATGCTATAAAACTAGGAATTTCAATCAATGATATATAAATTTAATTAAAATAATGATTACAAAACTTTCTTCCCATGGTATATGCCAAAAAACAAAACTATATACATTTCAAACTATGTTTTATATAATTAAACTTATAATTATACACATAAAATTTCAATAAATTAATATTTAATTTTTTAAATCCCATGATCCCCTCTCAAAAATTTCAAACCATGGTATCTCCTGGTAAACAAATCATCCCATCATGAGAAAAACATTCCTTCAATATAAGAAAGACAATATTATTTTAGTAATACTTTAATGAAATAAATTAAACATATATATAAAATAATAAATTAATAAAATGTCAATATATAATAAAAAAGGCACATTTTACGTTATACCAGTCACCCCATATGTTATATTGAGGTGGGGTTTATTTATACATGTCATAAATGAGTGAGTGATCATTGTCCAAAAATATCATAACAATCCAAATGTGTTTTCTTAGTTATGAGTAAGCCACTTCTTAAAATAAAATATAAGTAAATTTTAAATAATGATACATTCTATGAAATAACAGTTTCATTGTAAATCAAATTAAGGATAAGATGATTCCTACCTATAAAAAATTATTGATGGATCATTTTCCTAATCTTTCAAAACCATATGAACTTGTTTGCTTAATTTTCAGTGTGTCAGTTTTGTTTTTTTTTTAATTTCATTTTAAATTAGAAACATGCATTATGAATCATATCAGTCGCATCTTTCATTGGATTTACATGATACTACTTCATACATATTAAAAATGATTGATTAATTATTTTTCTAAATTATAATTTAAATAAGAGGTCATTTAATTGGTTTTTAACAAGTGGCATGTTTTAACAGAAATGTAAATTTTGAACTTATAATGGACACTTTTAGTCATACAATTCACAAGGGGCACTATATTGAGGTGAAATTGATTTCTATACGTCACAAAGGACTCATTGATCATTTTACTAAATTAAAAAATTAATTTAAATATATTAATTTATTTTTTTATGTCACTTGTTCGTTTTAATTAAATTAATGTCAATTTTAAATAAATAAGACACACTGGGATTCATAGTAGTAAAACAATGTAATTACCCAGGTATTTATATATTATTAATTTTTTATTCATTTCTCTTAATATTTTTGAACAAGATATTATTTTTAAATTAAATTGGATGCTTTTTCTTATAATGTACATAACATGAAACAATTGGTTTCTTTGAAATCTTATATTGCACACATCTTTGAGTTATACCAAAAAAGAAAATTATAATAATATTATTTTAAATGGTAGTTAACGCATAGTTTTTGTATTTCCGGTATTAAAAATAACTAACTACATTATGATTACACTTGTTTTTAAATGATTTTACATTCATCTCAAAAAAGGTTAGGGTCTTAAATTTAGAATGAATCCAATTTTAAGCATAAAATACTATAATATTTTTAAAAGGTAGTTTTACCACCTTTTGATGGAGAACCATTTTTAAATATAGTTTTTTCACTTTAATATGATCTATTTAAAAAAATAATCGTATTCTATAAATTTGGGACATCAAAATTTACTTTGGGTACATTTTTGGTATTTTTCTGATAAAGTTTATTGTTTTAATGAATAGTCAAAATACTGCCCGTTATATCAAAAATTGTATTTTCGTCATATTTATTTATAAGGTTAGATTATCTTTTTAGTTGGTTTTAAAATGTAATTAGATTATTTTTTTATTATTTATTAAAATATTGTTTATTTTATGTAATTTCATTTCTTAATTAGACATAAACACATGTCAGTCTTTTAGTAGTTATTACTTCTTAAAAACCCACTTTTTGGTTTTGACAACAAGAGTTAATTTTATATTAATTTCTAAAAATTATATGTTTTAAATTTGAAAAAATGGATTCAATATTTATAATCAGGAGGTCCAAATTGTATAAAAATGTACCTATTATTTTTAGACATTATGAATAGTAACTTCAGTAATTATTTTATTTACCATGGTAAAAGGGTAAATCTGGTAAATAAGGGTAAAAAATAATATTATAATAATATTAAATTACCCTTAAAAGTGTTATAATCATATTGGATGATATATTTCTGACCATGGGCGTCCTTGGTTAAAGAACCCATACCTTCTATTCAGGTGATTTATCATTTTCAGGTCGTTTTTGAAAAAAAGAGAAAATTCTGGAAATTTTCTAATTACAGGCCATGTATTTTATGAGTACACGTCATGTACTCTGTAACCGTAGGAAGCCGGGTGCTGGACATGTAGCATCCATGCACACGGCTATGTGGGGTGACCTGGAGGCCGCCTAAAGTGGAGTACAGAAATGGTGATACACGCCATGTAATTCAAAAGTACACGCCGTGTACTTTCTTTTTTCATTAAACACACTGGGGTCACGTCTAATCACCAGAACGCTCTCCTTCTAGGTCTAGTTTGATCGAGAGCTCCATACAGCTGTGGATCTTTTTTGAACCCCCTGAGCGAGCGTCCGTCCTCCGAATCGAACACCGCTAGTTGCATTGGAATCACATAGGTGAGTTCTCTTTTCTCATAGAGCCCCATCTTCTCATTTCTCCTATCTCATGAGATATCATGGATTGAATGTTTTATATGTTTTTTAGATATTCAGTGTTCCTAGGAGATTCAAGCCTCGGGGTTCACATATAGTGATCTTCTAATGCCGAGGTAGGTGGTTTGTGCCTTTCCGTTGAATGTATTTGAGTATTATGGGCAATTTTACCCAATACCCTTAAACAGGGTATTTCTTGTTTACCATTTTACCCTTATTGATTACCTTCCATGCTTTTTTGATTTTTTATAGGTTAACCGAATATGAATAGGTTTGATCACTATTCTTTGGATGTGTTTCCCATGAATGTTCTTTTTATGACCGTTGGTCTGCCCAACCTGTTTGGATGCCTTTCCTGTTTCCATTCCTAGTGTTGTAGGGTGGAGTGTTTGTATTCTGAGATGCTTGATATGTTTTAGACTAATTATCCAAGTAGTTCTTGAGGTTTACCTTCTCCATTTTTAACTTTTTATGCTCGTTGACCAACACAGGGTCGTGAGAACCTGGTGTAGTAGACTATAAGGGGAATTGACCGAGTGAGCTTCCTTAGAGAGCCTTTGAGCACTTTAGACTGTAAGGGGAATTGACTGAGTGAGATTCCGCAGAGAGTATTTGAACAAATTGGGGATATAAGAGGGAATTTACCGAGTGAGCTTCCTCAGAAAGTCCTTGACCTTGGGGCTATAAGGGGAATTAACCATGTGAGCTTCTTCAGAGAGTCCTTGAATTACCTTAGACTATAAGGGGAATTGACTATGTGAGCTTTCTCAGAGAGTCCTGAATTACATTTGACTATAAGAATAATTTACTGTGAGTTCTTCCTCATACAGTCTTTATATATTCTTATAACTGAACTAGAGGGGATTGGTTGTGTGCACTTCCTAGAGGGTTTCCGTTCTTGATTAGTTTCTTTTGATATGTGGAATTTTTTTTTGATGAGTACGTTCTTGTTTACTGAATCTGTACTTTTACATACCATATATTCACTGACTATTAGGCACAGATCTTTTGGTATTTTCCTAATGGGATGTAGTCTCACAACCTCTTTGGGCCATGCATTTGGGCTCAAATAGATTATATTTCTATAGGTATAGACAAGGGAAAGTGCCCTTCTTCTTCATGTACTTGACTTGTGGTAGAGCTGGAGAGCATGGGACCAAGCTTAGGCTTGCAATACTGAGGAGCTATTTATTTGTTTCTTTTGTAATTTGGTTTAGTACTATTAATATTCCTGCATTGTGATTTGTTTGGATGCTTTCCTTGATACATGTACCATGCATCATTTATATATGTAATTCCGTTGTTTATTATTCTAGTCTTCCACTATTACTGTTGTTTGTATATTTACTGCTTCCTCTATTGTGTATTTTTTTTACCTTCTGTTGTGTTACTCTGCTAATGAGGGTGTAATTTTCCCAATATCGCACCCAATTCCCTCACTGCTAGTCGGTAGCCACTGGCATTTGGGGAAATTCACTTAAGGCCATGTGACCAACCAGGTACGGGGTGCCTCTGGGTGGCTTCCAGAACTGGGACGATACAAAGTGGTATCGGAGGAATTATTTTCTTTTCAAATTACTATTTGGATCCTATATCCAACAATAGGATTGAATTGGTACTTGGTAATAAGATATTCCCAGGAGTAGCTAACCCGTGTATAGAGAAAAGTCAATCTACCTCTTTTATTGCAATTTTTTTTTCGGGTTTTCAATTTTACAGTTGATTTGATTTCACCATTGGGTGATTCACATGTTTTTTGTTATTACCATTGATGTTATTGTGGTTTTATTTCTATCGCAACCTGATGAGATGAGGGTATTCCATCTCATGCATCATATTTTCACTTGGTAAAAATCACATGTCGTGCATTCTTGCCATGCCATCTAGGATTCATTAGCAATTTAATGTTGTTGTGATAGATGTTGTGTAGAATATGCATAATGTTGTGATAGATTCCTTGATAAAAATACTTGTTGATTTATAGGGTTTTTTGTGTGTATGGTTTTGTTGGAATGAATGCCAAACATTGGTTCTTGAGGTGTTATGGGCCCTCATAGACCATAATTTTGTGGATTATTGCCTTGATTTACATGTTATAACTTGAATAAGATTCAAAACATTGATTCACGGGGAGTATAGGCCCTCACAGATAAGAATTTGGCACTTTCAATGATCGTTTCAATGTCTTCTGGGTTCTAGAGTAGTTTTAGAGGCTTACTATCTGGAAAAACCCAAAATACACACTGTGTAATGTTAAGTACAAGCCATGTGTTCTTCTATTCAAGAAGAAACATTTTTTATTAAGTGCACGCCGTGTACATTATGTACACACCGTGTAGTCTCTAACTTTTTCATAGGCCATGTGGTAGGAGACATGGGATGGGGGAATGTCTTGTGGGAACACATCATGTACTAGTTTAAATGTTGTGTAGTGTTAACCATATATCCTCCCATGTAACTAATAACATGGATGGATAAACCTTATGCTATACACGCTGTGTCAATATTGAACACGTCGTGTAGTCTGACCCAGGTACCTGGCCGTGTCACTAACAACACAGGTCATTATTATCATTTCACGTACAAGTTGTGTCTGCCTTGAACATGCCATGTAGTGTCACCCATGTGTCAAGCTATGTCACCAACAACATGGGCCAGGTGAAGCTTGTCGAGTGCACGTCGTGTCTACCATGAACATGTCGTGTAGTCTTGTCTTAGGGTAACCATCTGGCTTAACCGTATATAAGGACTTAGGCAGGGAAATAGGATTAAAGTACACACCATGTGTTAGGACAACACATCATGTGTTTGGGGTGTTCCACGACTATTTTTAGCTGATGTACACACCAATGTAAATGACATAAGGGAGCATGCCATGTAGGAATTGTACACATAATGATGTCATGTTTTGAAAAAAATGAGTGATTTCATTCTCATGTTCCCTTCATATAATTATAGTTTTCAGTCCTTGATAATCGTGATCTATGGTGTGCATTTGACCTTGCAGAGTCATGCCACCGAGACGTCCTCCAATTGTACGCAAGTTTCCTGGTGGTGATCAGACACCAAACATGGCTGATCCAGCACTACCTGTAGATCCTCCTGTCGTGCCAGTCTTGTCACTAGCCATTATATCCAACATAGGTGCTGATTTACAATTTAGAGAGGGATTTTGAGGAAGACGAAGACCTTTCAGGGAGCACCGGCTCCTGCCCCATCAATGGCAGAATTGGCGTGGGTCTTTCAGCAGGAGCATCCTCCCACTTTCTCTGGGGATAGAGGACCCTAGGCTGCAGAGTCATCGCTAGAAGCCACACTGATGATTTTCAAGAATCTAGAGATACCTCCAGAGAAGAGTGCGAATTATGCTAACAACAAGCTTCGAGACTCCACCAAGAGGTGGTGGGATGTGATCTCACAGGTAGGATGCTAGCATGATATGTCTTGGGATGAGTTTCAGTGCATCTGTTATGATTACCTCTATCTAGAGAACATGAGGTCCAACCAAGCCCAAGAGTTCATGATTCTATAGTAGGTTACTCTTACACTTATGGAGTATTCCTTTCGCTTCACAGAGTTGTAGTGTTTCACAATTATTATAGGGGGATGATTTTTTCCTTGCACGGATGTTTGAGGATGCTCTGAGGCATGACATCCAATCTCAGGTGAACATCTTCAGGTTGATTTTTATATCTTCTATCGTCAACCAAGAGCTAAGCGCTGAGATTAATCTGAGGGATTATAGAGCTGTGTGCCAGGTCGTTTCGGCATCCAGTGTTTGTATTCCTCCTACTGGTAGCAGGAAACGCCCCAAGGAGGCTACACGGGAAGATCCGAGTTGGCAGGATGCATCTTCCAGTAGCAAGGTGGTGTGCTACCATTGGGGGAAGAGCGTGCATAGGAGACCACATTTCCTAGAAAACCCATTGGAGTGCTGATCTTGTGTCAAGATGGGTCACCTTCAGCGCTTCTGTCGAATCATCTCACTAGCAGTAGGTGACAGGGGTTTTTCTATGATTCCGCGTTCAAGAGAAGCGCCACCTATTTCTGACCATTCAGGGAAATGGAGTTGTTTCGGTCGTTCAAGATGAGGTGGAGGTCGTGGCCATGGTGTTCAGTCACCGGGCATTCAAAAACATCATGGTGGATTAGCTCAGAGTGGTCAGCCAGGGTCACAAGTCCACGATACTGGACAGACATTTTTGGTGGAACAGACCCAGCAGGAGCAGGATCTCGGACCCTCTACCGTTCAAGGTATGATCTTAGTAGCCTTATTTTTAGCTTCTTCTCTTTTTGATACAGGGGCTTCTCATAGAATTATATCTGTTGCTGTTTTGGAGAGCCTTGGTCTCTGCATCTTTTCCTCTACCGATATCTTGATGTTATACACTCTGATGGGGACTAGAATTAGTAGTGTACGTCAGTGCCGGGAGTTCCCTCTACGGGTTTGTGGGTGTCACATTTATAGGATCTCTATGTCCTAGATATCACATAATATGATTTCATTCTTGGGATAGACTGGTTAGTTCCATTCCGGGAATTCATTGACTATTATCACTGCAGGGTGAGTTTCACGTCACCATAAGGTGAATCTTTTCTTCATATGGGCGAATGGGATGTCCAAGAGAGAAGAGCGGGACCAATCATCATGGGATGGGAGTATTTACAACCCATATTTCTATTCTATATTTGGATGACCATGGGACTTCACAGTTAGACATTCCTCAAGTGGTGGATTGTTTCAGAAATGTATTTTGAGAGGACTTTTCAGGTTTTCCTCGGGAGCGTGAGGTAGACATTTCGATTGAGCTTATTCTAGGGATGGAACCGGGGTCCATTCCTCCTTATTGGATGGAAACACCAGAGTCACAAGAGCTCATGAAATAGTTGGAGGAGTTGTAGGAACATGGTTTCATCCGACCCAGTAATTCTCCTTGGGGTTCACTTTTCCTGATTTCGAAGAAGGCATACGACACCCTCAGGCTGTGTGTGGACTATCAGATGTTGAACCAGTTGATAGTTAATAACCGATATCCCTTGCTTAGGATTGATGATCTCTTTGATCAGCTTCGAGGAGCCCGAGTGTTCTCGAAGATTGACTTGAGGTCCGGTTACTATTAGTTGCGCGTTAGACCATCAGATATACCTCTTACAGCCTTCCAGAGTAGGTATGGTCTATACGAGTATATGCTTATGTTGTTTGGTCTCACGAACGAGCCTGCAATTTTCATGGAACTGATTAACCGAGTGTTCCATCTATACTTGGATTCTTTCATGGTTGTCTTTGTAGACGATATCCTGGTGTACTCTCACAATCGAGAAGACCATGGCTCGCATCTTGAGATCGTTCTGAGTGCACTGAGAGAGCATCAGTTATATGATATACTCTCAAAATGCCTCTTTTAGATGGATAAAATTCACTTTTTGGGTCACGTTATCTCAGTGAACGGAGTGTATGTAGACCTATAGAAAGTGAAAGTAGTAGTTTTCTAGGAGCTGTCAAAGAACGTCATTGATGTGCAGAGTTTTCTAGGGCGGGTTGGATACTACAGAAATTTCATTTAGGACTTTTCACACTTAGCAGCACTTCTGAAGAGTCTGACTAAGAAGGTTGCAATGTTCATGTGGTCAGATTTATGTGAGTCAGCCTTTCAGAAGCTGAAAGGGATGTTGACATCAGCACCGATACTAGTGTTGCCAGAGCTGCACAAGAGCTATACTGTTTACTACGATGCATCAGGTATCGGGCTGGGAGTTGTGCTTATGAAGGGAGATGGAGTTGTTGCATATGGGTCTCGGCAGTTGATGCCACATGAGAGGAATTATCCGACGCAAGATCTCTATTTGGCAGTAGTTTTTCATGCATTGTACTGTTTGTTGACATTATCTTCTGGGAGAGAATTTTGTTGTTTTCAATGACCAAAAAAGTCTCAAGTACATTTTCACTCAGTGTAAACAGAATTTAAGAGAGTGAAAGTGGGTTGAGTACCTTCAGTCCATTGACATTGATCTTGCCTATATTCATGGGAAAGGCAACACAGTGGCTGATGAGTTGAGAAGGAGGACTCAGATACAGGCAGTTCAGGAGGCCAGTAGTGAGTGGCAGCTAATGGCTCTATTCTCTGAGATGCATTTGGAGGTGTACGACAGTCATAGGCATACATTTATTTCTTCTGTACCTATTACCTATACCCTTCTTGATCGAGTGTGAATGAGGTAGCTATCAGATTCAGAAGGCCTAGTCCTATGGGAGAGTGTGTCAGGAGAGGACCTTATTCCTGGATGGACAGTAGGTGAGTATGAAATCTTGTGTTTCTAGGGGTGTGTACGGGTGCCAGAAGATATACACAGGGAGCTGATGTGGGATTTTCATTCCTCATTTTGGGATGTTAATCCTGGTGTCACCATGATTTATCACTATTTACATTTCTAGTATTGGTGTTAAGGTATGAAGAGGGATGTTTCTTGTTTCTCCATGAGGTGTTCCAACTATCAGTAGGTGAGCATCAGCATCCAACATGGCTTTCACTACAGTTACCCATTCCCGAATGGAAGTGTAATGATGTGACGATGGTTTTCTTAAAAGGGATACTGAAGTTTCTTTGAGGGAATGATGTAGTTTGGGTTATCATTGAAAGGCTTACAAAGGTTACTCACTTCTTGCCGATTAAGGAGACCATCATTGTTGATGACCTAGGATGGTTGTACATCCGAGAGAGTGTACGTATGCATGGAGTTCCACACTAAAATGTTTCTAGAAGGATGCACGTTTTACTTCTCCGGTCTGGTAGGGGCTTCAGAAGGCCTTGGGTACACGAGTACTTTTGAGTACTGCATACCAACCCTAGACCGACGACCAGTCTTAGTGTACGATTCAGGTGCTTGAGTACATTCTCTGATCATGCATTCTATATTTTGGACGTTCTTGGGAGAAGAATATTCCTCTTGTGGAGTTTTCCTACAATAATAGTTTTTAAGTAACTATTCAAATGGCTCCTTATGAGGGTTTGTACGGTAGGCCATGCCGAACACACTTATTGTGGATTGAGGTAGGAGAGGCAGCTTTGCTGGGACCTCATATTGTTCAGGAAACCACAATGCTGATAGAGTTGATTCAGAAGAGGATGGCTACTGTGCAGTCTCAACATAAGTCTTATGCTAATCAGCGGAGACGACCTCTAGAGTTTGAGGTCGGGGATCAAGCTTTCCTGCCTGTGACACTGAGTTTGGGACACATGAGGATTAAGAGACAGGGTAATATTTCGCCGAGGTATGTCAGGCAGTTTCAAGTGTTGGAGAGAGTTGGGTTGGTTGCCTGTCGGCTGCAGTTACCTTAAAGGTACCAAGCTATGGATGACTTTTTTCATGTTTCTCAGCTCCGACATTACTTTTAAGACCTGTATCATGTCTTTCAACCTAAGGAGGTTTCACTTGAAGTGGAGGCGTCGTTAGAGGAGCATCTTATCAGGATTGTTGATCACAGTACAATGGATCTTTGTGGCTGGTCTATTCTTATTGTATGAGTGCTATGGCAGCATGGATAGGTACTAGACGAGACATAGGAGAGGTAGGCCGATGTACGAGCATTGTTGCTGGAACTGTTCAAGGTTTCTTCTTCTACACCGCACTAGGGAAATTCGGGGATGATTTTATTTAAGGGACTAAGTTTGGAACAACCCGGACCTTATTTTTACGCATGTTTTTCTTTTTCAGTTCCTTTTTGTGAAAAAGTGGGAATTGTGGAAATTTTCGAAGTACGTACTGTGTACTTTATGAGTACCCATCATGTACTCGATTACCGCAGGAAGAAGGGTGGTGGCCGAGTAGTGGACTTGCACACGGCCATGTGGGGTGACCTGGAGGCCGCCTAAAGTGGAGTACGTAAATGCTGAGTACACACCATGTACTTCAAAAGTATACGTCATGCCATTTTTTTGTCATTAAACGCACCGGGGTCGCGTCTCATCGCCAGAAAGATATCTTTCTAGGTCTCGTTCGACCGAGAGCTCTATACGGCCACATATCTTTGACAAACCCCTGAGAAAGAGTTTGTTCTCCAAGTCAAACACCATTGGTTGTATTGGAATTGCATCGGTGAGTTATCTTTTCTCATAGAGCCCCATATTGTGATTTCTCCTCTCTCATGAGATATCGTGGGTTGAACATTTTAGGAATTTTGTAGATCTTCGGTGTTCCATGGTGATTAAATCCTCGAGGTTCATATATATCAATCTTCCAACGCCGAGGTAGGTGGTTTGAGCCTTTCCTTTGAATGTCATTGAGTATGATGTGCAATTTGGCCAAATACCCTTGAACGGGGTATTGCGTGTTTACTATTTTACCCTTGTTGATTACCTGCCTTGTTTGTATACTTGTGTAGATGTAAATTGGATTTGAATAGGTTTGATTACTATGCTTCAGATTTATTTCCCATGCATGTTCTGTTTAAGACCATTGGTCTTCTTAGCCTATTTGGCTACCTTGCATGTTTCCATGCCTAGTGTCGTAAGTTGGAGTGTTTGTATTCTGACATGCTTGATATGTTATAGACTGATTATACAAGTAGTTCATGAGTTTTACCTTTTCATTTTTTAACTTTCTATGCTCGTTTACTTACACAAGGCCGTGAGAACCTATTGTGTTAGACTATATGTGGAATTGACCAGGTGAGATTTTTTTGAGAGTCTTTGATCACATTAGACTGTAAGGGGAATTGACCGAGTGAACTTCCTCAGAGATTCTTTGATCCACATGGGGCTATAAGGGGGATTGACCGAGTGAGATTCCTCAGAGAGTCCTTGAACTTGGGGCTATAAGGGTAATTGACCGTGTGAATTTTTTCAGAGAGTCCTTGAATTACCATAGACTATAAGGTGAATTGACTGTGTGGGGTTCCTGAGAGAGTCTTGAGTTACTTATGACTATAAGAGTAATTGACTACGAGTGCTTCCTCAGAGAGTCTTCATATATTATTATAACTGAACCAGAGGGGAAAGGCTGTTTTCAATTCCTAGAGGGTTACCATGCTTGATTAGTTGCTTTTGATATGTGGAATTGTTTTTCTGTTGAGTACATTCTTGTTTACTGCTTCTATACTTTTACCTTCCATATATTCATAGACTGTTAGGCATAAGCCTTTGGGTGGTTTCCAAGTAGGATTTAGTCTCACACCCTATTTGGGCCATGCTTTTGGTCCCAAACAAGTTATATTTCTACAGGTATAGACAAGGGAAAGAACCCTTCTTTTTAGGTACATGACTTTCTATAGAGATGGATACCATGGGACCAAGCTTTGGCTTGTGATGCTGAGGAGTTGTTTTTTTTTGTACTTTGGTTTAGTACTATTTGTATTCCAGCATTGTGATTTGTTTGGATGCTTTCCTAGAAAAATGTACCAAGTATAATTTATATATGTACTTCAGTTGTTTGTTATTACAGTCATCCACAATTAATTTTCATGGTATATTTACAACTTCTGCTATTGTGTATTGTTTTCCCTTCTGTTGTGTTACTGTGCCAATGAGGGCATAGTTATCCCACTATCACACCCAAGGCCCTCGCTACTAGTAGGCAGCCTCTGACGTTTAGGGAAATGCGCTTGAGGCCATGTGACCAATCGGGTACGGGGTGCCTCTTAGTGGCTTCTAGAACCGAGACGTTACACGTGGGTCATTTTTAGGACCCCATGGAGCCACTTGTGTGTTACAATGACATTTAATTACTATTAATTTAACTTTAAGAAAAATACAATATAAACATATATCTTTTACTAAAACAATTTCTATATGGGTTTATATAAGTTCTCCTTTCGAATAAAAATAGTAATTAGAAAGCTAATATGATTTCATCCATCAAGGTATTTGATTTATAATTTTTAGACATCCAATTAATAAATAAATTTTTGACACAATGATGTAGTGATTACCTTATTAATTAATGTTTTAAATAAATGAAATAATAAATAATAAAATAAATTTATTTTGAATCTTTTTATGCCATAAAATAATTTTAGGGACAATTATTTCTTGTCATATTTGAATTAATGAATTTTGTTTATAATGAATCAAGTTGTTATGCAATTGTAAAAAAGTCATGATATGAATAGTATGAAAATAGACATAAATGAGTTTAAAAAAATAGTATTTTGTTAAATGATATAATAGTCTTTAAAATCTATGATTTAGAAAAATTACTTCGATAAGAATGAAAATTTCATTAATGAACCACCTTAGGTTCTATTGGAATTTTATAGTAACTATTTTAAACCATATAGTATGAATGTACAAGCAGACTTGGTAGGGGTCAAATAAGTTATCTAAAGATTAACGCTAAATAATATGGATAATTTTATAATCCAAACTTCAATAAAAACTATTGACTGAAAGTATTTCAAAAAAAAACCCACCTTACTTTAGAATTAAACGATTTGGGGACCTTTTGAAATCAAAATTAAATTTATAATAAAATAATTTTTCCAGACATTCTTAATGTGCCCCTCCTCCCTCTTAATAAAGGGAATCACCTCTAACCCACACTCAAACCTCTAGAGCTCCCTTGTCTCATCCAAAATCTTTCCAAATAACCTTCCAACATCCATCTATTTCACACATAAGCCTTGCCTTTTTAAGAAAAAAATTCAACATGTAATTTTAGCTTATATAAAAACAAGTTACCCGATTTGAGGTAATGTCTTCTCTCAAGCTTCTTCCATTTATATTCCTTCTCCATCCCGGTAAAATCTATTTATTAATTAATTTTATAAAAAAACTAGTATATTATGTATAATATGATGTTGTTATGAGAAGGATTCAAACTATATGTCCACACTCCTTCATCTAATGGATATAAATATACAGTTTCTGTGTACGGTGAAATATTGTCTTGTGAAATAATGATTGTTCAATTTTTTCCTACCACCATTAATGGTGCCCACTAGGATGGAACTATTTTATATATGATATATATTATATTTATATTTTTTTTATTCTTTGGTAATTTTATTTACAGAATACCATTATGCTTTCCATAATGTAAAAATGTGAAAATTTCATTTGAGGAAGCGCGAACTACCGCCCACTCAAAGTGTGATAGTCATTCATTCCATACATGGAACGTATTGAAAATTTAATTAAGTAACTTATGTAATGTATATATAATATGATATTATACTGGAATTATAATATACATATATATAATTCAGTTTTCATTCCTTTAAATATGAAAAAAAAGAAATGGAAGTATAGTTCATGCGTACGTATGGCTTACCTTCTCCATTAACAGTGAATTTCATTTATTATCTCCAAATGTTATGGACTATTATAAATACATATATAATAGTTATATATGAAATTTAAATCTGGAATATCATTCTGTAGATAATGGACTTTTGAACTCATGGAGAATTATTAATCATAACGATTTCATTTTTTACCCAAATACTGAATATTGACGAAACAATCGATATTAACTTAAATAATTATGTAATTTTTATTATGTAGAAATAAGTTATATAAAATGAATAATAAACTCAAAAAAAATATTAATAATGTATAAATTAAATGAATATTATTATTCAGGAAGAATAAGGAACATACGTGACGAATCAGACTTAAGGTACAATAACTTCTTAACCAAATTCCCATTCTTTGGTTTGATCTTATACAAATTGTTTAAGTCGTAATATAATTATGTGAGAAATGATTTTTGATATGTTTTAATTTATTTATACATACATTATGTTTACTTATAGTGAATTCAAATTACTGATATATTTTATTTACAAAATGATCTTTGTAAGGGAACCATTCACCATCATCTTTTAGTCAAAGATTTATTTTATGTTATACCTTTTAATTTTTCATGTTCTTGTGTTGGTATATATTCTAATATAACCTTATTGGTGTAAATTGTATATACATGTAATGGGATACACTTTTCTCTCTCATTAACTGATTTTATGAAATTTTACGTGACACCGTTAGGTTGCCAAATTTTCGTAAGGGACTTCATCTCAATCCCCTTTCATTGAGCCATATTTTGAGTTATAAATGACTTTATTTTATATAATGTATAACCCCATGGATATTTAATTTAACTCAAAATGAATACTTTTTCTATGAAGCGTTTCATTAAAAAAAAGAAATATTTTTATCGTTTTTCGTCACAATGACCTCTCCGCTACCGTAATCATTATTTGGCTTCCTCTATAAGCCTTTGTATTTTTAAAAGGAAAATAAATCCATTATTCGATTTTTGGGTGTTTTCATATTATAAATGGTTTTTGAAATGGATTGATTATTTCAATATCTTGAAATGATTTCTTGTAATTGAAAATTAAATCATACTAGTGAAATATTGATTTTTGAAATATTTTATGTTTTGTGATTATATAATTGTACATGGACATTTAATGGGTCATTACATGATAAACCAATGATAGGTGGTTACGTGATAAACCAAATGACAGGTGGTTCAATGATAAAATAAAGATGGGTGTTTACATTATAACATCCAATGTGTTGTGTATGGAAGTCGGTCGTATGACTATTCCTTTTAGTGATATGTGTAGAAGTTGACTATATGGTTATTCCATTTATATATGATTATGTCCCATGTTACCATTATATGCAATATGTTTCTTTCTATTTATATTTTTGAAATATTTTCGTTACAAATAGGTTATGAAATGAGATTATATTCAGTGAAGTGTTTTTTCTACTTTTAGGGTGAAAAGTATTAATTTATGTTATAATATTAATGGATTATAAGTTGTTTTAAAAAACTGATAGCTTTCCTTCGTTATGTATATCCTAATAAGCATTTTATGCTCATCCCATGTTGTTGAAATGTTTTTCACTACACTTAAAGAGGAATAGGTTCATGGATGGGATCAAGGTAAATTCATGATGTAAAAACATGGATCGAAACTAGTTTTTTTTATAGTTTTATATTTATAAAAAAATGGATAGTGAGTAGAAATGTCTACTTGTAATATTCAAGTCTTTGTGTATATTTTATGACCTAGTTTTCTAATTATCTAAACCTAAAAATATCATCAATGTGAAATAATAACTTATTTCCAGATTAATAAAACTTTAAAGTTGGGGCTTTATAGTTTGAATCAGAGGTCAGTTTAGATAACTTTAGCAGTTAGTTTGTTATTTGAGCATAAGTGACATTCTAATATAACCACACTAGTTATAATATTAACAATATTCAATTTTATTTTAGATAAATTAAATGAGTTTAGGATAACATGAATAAGTATATCTTAATGTTTACCCTACTCCTAAGATATTATATGATGATTATTCTGATATACTCACACTGACCTATTTGGTTTTAGTAACTGGATAGATCTGGCATGCACAAATGTAATAACGGATGTGAAAGAAACTGTGGTGGTTTTCTGGATGATCAACATAAAGAAATGGGAGCTACAATGAGAACATTTGTGGTTATTCTTAACCAACAATCTAGAGTCACGATTGAACACTTGAACCATGGTGATTTTTATAAGGCATTATTTATGAGGGATCCATTTAATGTTTTAAATGTGGTGTGCATGGTAAATATAAAAATAGACATCCTATGAAGAATGTTCGGGAAGAGGATCTAAAAAACTGTACAAATATATCTTCACCAAAGCCCAATGCCGTTCTAATTAAGGATGAGTAATTGGCTATGACGTATGAAAGGTACAAATTATTTTACCCTGATGGTTTGATATTATTGAAATATTAAAACATTATGATTGATTTGTTTTTTAGGAAATAAGTATAAAATAATAAGATGAAAAAACATGGATAAATGATAATGAACTATTTTTCAATGATTAAGATGCCTATATTTTAGGAGTTGAAGAGTTTTTTTGGATCAATGGATAATGTTATGAATAAATGTATTAATGATGAGATTAATTTGGAAGACTTATAGTATTTGTAACCCTTATATTCTTATATAAAAATTTTAATTGACAAAGAATTACCTTTTCTTTTGTGTATATAGTTATAAAGAACCATTATGGTTTATATGATCCTTGAATTTGAGGCAATTACAGGTTTTTATTTTTTGGGAATGAAAATGTGTGGTATGGGACATAATTTTTGGTTAAAATATATAATGGTTATTTTTGAAAAAAATATCTCATTTTTGGACATTTTATAGAATAATATAGATACGGAAATTGGAAAACACACATATTGTGTAACAAACTGTCACGTCAGACAAAGCTACGGGAATCAAACCCACAACCAAAGTGATACGAGGATTTATCGGATACCACTGGACTATTTGAAGTCCTTGTTTGGTATGACTTATTATTTATATTTAAATGATTTTATGGACAATGAATATGTTGATTTTGGAACATATTTTTTATCAAATAGATATCCTTAGTATAGGAAAATGATTTGGTGATTAAGTGATAAATGTAATTTTGGAAGATGTTCTCTCTTTTGGGAACACTATACGCCCAAGGAAAATAGAATACAATGGGATTTTATTAGAGGTGTAATGGTGGAAATTTATTTTGGAGGAATATATGTTTTTATTGTGGGTATATAGTGATTTGGGTTATTTATGGAAGTGAGTAAACAATCATATTGAATATGTGATTAGGTTAATTACTTTTAAGTATGTGGATTTATGAGTTGTTGATATGATTTGGAGATAAATGTTATGATTTATCGTGGAATTCTATATGGTCAAATCCTTTTGAACTTTGGGTTTCCAAAACTGTTTGGATTATTTTGAAGAATTTTATGGAAAATTGTTTATTGAATGGTATTTTCTAAAATTTGGGTATTGTTTGTTTAATTTTTGAGGTTAAGAGTAGTATTTATTTTTATAAAGTATTGTCCTTTTTGAGGATTATTTGATCTTGTACAAACCATTTTGTTTTTGGATAGAGTCTAATGGTAGAGGAAATATATAGTTCATCTTTTTTTGTATTATGTGATTTTTTAAAAGTTTATTCTACCACTTCAGGTGTGACCATGTCATCATGAATTCTCATCATTTTGAGAAAAGATGAATTTTTGTTAGAAATTAATAAAAGGATGAAACTGTAAATGAAAACTAAGTATATATCATTATGTTCTTAGTTAATATCATTAATTAATTAATCAACCTTTTTAAAACAAAATTAAAAAAAAATGTCCATTCAATTTTTCTAAAAGGGAATCAAAGATCTTTTAACTCATCACAGGTTTATGTTTTTTTGGTAGTTACCTTTCTCCTAAACTTTTTTTATATCACTCTCCATCAAGACATGACATTTAGTTTCTCTTCCATATCCATTTCTTCCAACATGGAAATCTAGTCTTTGTTATCTTAGGTGACCTTTGTACTTCACTTTCTATATTTTCAAGTGAAAGATTTAATGACAAGTTTCCTGATGTGGGACATTCAATGATGTTTCGAAGCCCAATTTTATAATTGCGAGGATGAAATTTCTAAAAGGGGGGAAGGATATAATGACCCAAGAATTTATATGATAATAATTTTTTATTTATATTAATATTTATGAATAAAACTTTATTTTTACATTAAAGGGGATTCTTTTTCCTATAGCGTACTTAATATGCAACAATATGTATCTTTGAAATATTATTTTGCACACAACATACAGTTATACCAAAATAATAATAATATTATTATTATTTTAAATCGTAGTTATATAATAGCCATTTTATTTCTGGGAATTAACATAATAAACTAAATTATGATTACACATGTTTTTAAATGTTTTTACATTTATCCTATAAAAGTTAGAGGATTAAAATGATAATAAATCTAATTTTAAGCATAAATACTATAATAATTTTAAAAGGCGGTTTTACTACATTTTGATGAAGAACCATAATTAAATATTGTTGTTGTCATTTATATATGTTCCATTTAATGAATGTAAACTTCTCCTTTCTAATTGGGACATCACAATTTACTTTGGGTAAAGGTATGGTATTTTTCAGAAAAAGTTCATTTTTAATAAATAGTGAAAAATATTGTATATTAAGTCAAAAATTTCCATTTCTTCTTATTTATTTATATGAATATATTATCATTTTAATTGGTTTTAATGTTTATTTAGACTATTTTTTTATAATTTAATCCATATTTGGTTATTTTAGGTAATTTCACTTTTAAGTTAGACATAAAAAATATCAATCTTTTAATAGTTATTACATATTAAAAATGGGTTTTTTGGTTTTGACAGTGGAAATTAATTTTAAATTATTTTTTGCACTTCTGTGTTTTGAAATTGGGAAATTGGATTCAATATTCACAATTCGGAGGTCCAAATTTTGTAAATAGGTAGGATTTATATTTAAACATTATGAATAGTAACATCAATAATTATTTTTTATACCATGGTTAAAGGGTAAATCTTGTTAAAAGGGTAAAAAAATAATATAATAATAATATTAAATTACCCTAACACATGTACTAAACATATTATATGAGATATATCCTACCCTTGGAATCCTTGTGTTAATTTTAGGACCCCATGGATCCACATGTGTGTGAAAATGACATTTAATTAATTTTAATTTAATGTTAAGGAAAACATAACATAAACATATATCTTTTACTAAAACAATTCTTATATCGGGTTATATAAGAGATCGTTTCAATAATAAATTTTCCTTATAATGATAAAAATATTTTATACATCATGGTATTTTATTTATAATTTATAGACGTCAAATTAATAAATATATTTATGACACAATGACGATGTGGTGATTACCTTGTTAATGATTTATTTAAATAAATGAGATATAAATAATAAACTAAATTTATTTTGAAACATTTTATGACATACCATAATTTTAGGTATGTGTATGACTTGTTATATATTAATTAATTAGGTTTTTTAGAAATAATAATGTTTTTATGGAAAATTATAAAATTAATGAGATGAATAATAGAAAAATTGAATGAAATGAGTTTTAAAACAAATACTATTTTATTAAATGATATAATTGTAATAAAAATATAATATTCCTCCAAATGGAATATATAAGGTTGAAAATGTCATTAATGAACCACTTAAGGTTCTATTGGAATTTTATAGTATCTAAATTAACAATATAGTATAAATATACAAGAAGACATGGTTAGAGTCAAATAAGTTACCTAAGGGTTAACCATAAATGATAAGGTTAAATTTGAAACCAAAACATATCTAAAAACATTTTGTTGAGCATATTTAAACAATACTCACCTTATATATAAATTAAATGACTTGAGGACCTTTTGAAATCGAAATTCAGTTCATAATAAAATAATTTTTCAAGACATTCCTAAAGTGACCCTCCTCCCTCATTTAAAGGGAACCACCTCTATCCCCTACTCACACCTCTCAATCCCCCATTTATCATTCAAAATATTGCCAAATAGTCTCCCAAAATCAATCTCTTCCTCCTAGAATACTTACCTTCTGAAAAAGGAAATTAAATAAGGCCTTTTATCTTAAATCAAAAGAAGTTACCTGATTTTCGGTAATGTCTTCTCTCAAGCTTCTTCGATTTATTTTACTTCCCCATCCCTCTAAACTATCTTACTTACATTATTTTAAAATAACACCAGTAAATTCAGTATACAATTATTTCATTATGAGAAGGATTATTACTAAACATGCACACAACTCCATCTAATGGATACGAACATAATGATTCTGTGAATGATGAACTAATGCCTCACGAAATGATGATTCTTCAAATTTTCCCAACCACCTCTCATGGAGGCCATTATGATGGAACTATATTTATATATGTTATATATTATATTTATAATTTCTTTATTCTTCTATATTTTTATTTACAATATACCTTTATGATTTCCATAATATATAAATACTATAATTTAATTTGAGGAAGCGTGAACTGCTGCCCCATCAAAGTTAGATTAGTCATTAATGTCATAAATGGAACGTATAAAGGATGAAACTAATGAAAATATGTAATATATATATAATATTATATGATACTGAATTTAAAAAATACCTATTTATCATTTATTTTTCACTCCTTTTCAAATGAAACAATTAATTAAAGTAGCGTTCAAGCGTACGTATGGCTTCCCATCTCCATGAACGGTGCATTTCATTTATTATCTCCCAATTTTATGGACTATTATAAATACATATATACTAAATATATATGTTATATATGATATTTATATCATGAATATAATTTTGGATAAAATGGAATTTTGACCTTATGCACAATTTGTAATTATAACAAGTGCATTTTTTTACTCAAGTACCTCTTATCAACAAAAAGACCGATATTAACTAATATATTTATATGTTAGTTGGAGTAGAGAAATAAATAGGGGGTGAATTGACTATCTATAAAAAAATATGTTTGAAAATTATTCTTAGAGAGGTTCCCTAATAAATTTATATACATCCCAGTTAATCAATCTAATACGGTAATAAAAGATTGACTGTTTAAGTAACATCTAAGAAGATTGATTAATTCTCAGTAATCTTAATATCAGTTATAAATATTACTTTTTAATTTATTATAATAAGTAAAAAAAATTATAACTTCTTTCCATGATTAACTATCAAAGTAAATTTAGTGATTTCTTAATTATACAGTAAAACAGTGAAAACTAATTAAACAACACATCAGATATAAATCAAGTGGTTTATTCTCTATCAAAGACCTAATCCACTCCACTTTGTGATCACCTGTCACCAAGATTTTTATATAAATAAACATGATCCAGACCCTATATTGGGGTTAACAACATTACACAAGACTGTCCAGGTCACACGACCTCTTCTACAGTTCTTCGTGGGTATGAACTCTATCAGGTCACACAATGACCTCTTCAACACTTATCAATGGGAATAAAAAAGTGTAAAATGATGTATGAGATATGATATCTTGTATCCTTCATTTTGATGTAGGAGAAATTGCAGATTCTTATACAGACACACACACAATGCACTAAAGCTAAAAATAATACACAACATATAAAAATGATGAGTTAAGGTTAGAAGTGCTCTAATTGTTAGTCTATGTACCCTTGGACTTCTAGGATGAATCATATTCAGAAATATATTCCTCTTGTGAATAATAGTGTATCACATGTATGGAGCTTTGGTTTAGATCTAACTAGTGTTCTTCATCGAGTCTGTATTGTGAAGATGTTCTTGAATCTGATATATGGTATCATAGAGAATCCTTCGTGTGTTCTTTATAAGTGTCAAGTTACATGTGTTGGATCTTCTTTCAAGAATTATCATGCTTCTTCATTTTCACACACACACTTATTTCTCAATCATCTGTTTTTGTTTCTGGCCATACTGTTCTTTTATTCTTGGAATGAAAGTGTTGGGGCTAATAGGATGCATGTATTCTGTATCTCGAACCTCATTATGTTAGGTGACATGTCTACAAAGAAACATTAATTTTTTCAGTGTATATTAAAGCTTCAAATATGACCATTAGAGATTAAATTGAAAAATGACCAAACAAATTAATAATCGGTGTCATTGTCTATCTAGAAATGGTGTCTTGCTAAAACAGTTTCTCCTTGAAATGGTGTCTCCGTAAAATGATGTCTCCTTCTTTTCTATTGACCGATGAGATAGTCATGATGGCCTAGTTGTATTGGGATCTGGAACCTGTAGCAGATGCTGTGTAAGGATCATGGTGTTTGGGTCACAGAGTCTGGTCAAAATGTCTAGTCATGGTGTTTCGGTCATAGTGTCTAGATCACAGTGTTTATTCCTTTTCCAAAAAACAATAACTGGTGGTAGAGTCATAGTTTCTAAGACTTAGCTAAATATCTCTACAAAAAATTAAACAGTGATATTTATAGAATGGATTAGACATAATAGTTTATCATGGAAATCTATTATAACACAAACTAATTTTTTTTCAATCATTAAACATAGTCCTTAAGAGCATGGGTAGGTTCATTTAAAGCATAAAGAAATTAAGCACCTGTACACATGGGTTTAGATAGATTAAATAGGATTAACAAGCATTTTTTAATGTATAGGATTTTTTATCATTAAGACATGATTAACACATGAGGAGTCCAAAATTATGAAATTTTTATAATCTAGAAATATGTGATATAAAACAAATAATAAAATTTAAAAAATTAAGCTTGTATAAATTAAAATAATTTTATTATTCTTGAATAAAAAGGAACATACATGACTAATCAGATGTAAGGTAAGGGAACTTCTTAACCCAATTTCTATTATTTTGTATGATCTTATACTTCTTGTATATGTCATTCTATAATTATGTGGGAAATGGATTTTTTATATCTAATTTTGTATTTATAATATCTTTATGTGTACTTATTATGAATACACATAATTGATCTATTTTATTTTCATGATGATCATTGTAAGGGAAACATTCACCCTCCTCTTTTAGTCAAAGATTTAATTTTTGTTATGTTATGTAATTTACATTTTCATATGTTGGTATATGTTCTTAAATATCCTTATTTTTGTACATTTTTTGTTCAAGTGATGATATACACATTTCACTATCATCAACTCAATTTCTAAATTTTTATGTGACATCATTTGAATGCCAAATTTTCATCAGGGACTTCATCTCAATCTCCTTTCATTGAGTCATATTTTTATTTATACATGACATTATTTTATAAGGTGTATAAACACCTTTGAATTTTAATTTCATTCAAAGGGAATATTTTTTCTACGAAGCATTTTACTAAATGAAAAACAATTTTTTTAACATTGGTGGCGACAATGACCTCTTCGCTATTATAATCATTATTTGGCATTCCATATATGCCTTAATGTTTTGAGAAAGAAAAGAAATTCCTTGTTCTCTTTTTGGGTGATTTTTTTGACAAATGTTTTTTTGAAATTCATTTATTATTTCAATATCTTGATATGATTTCTTGTGATAACAAATGAATGGTTATCAGTGTGATATTTCTATTTTCAATATTTGATATTTTATGATTATGTAATAGTACTTGGACATTTTAAGGGTTGTTAAGTGATAAACCAATAATGGATGGTTACATGATAAACCAAATGATGGGTGGTTCCGTGATAATCCAAGGACAGGGTTACGTTAAAACCTCTAATGCATTGGGTATGGAAGTCGTCTGTATGACTATTTCATTTAGTGATATGTGTGGAAGTTAATAATATGGTTCTCCCATTTATGTATTTTTATGTCCCAAGTTACCATTATATGAAATATGTTCCTTTATATTTTCTTTATGGTAATATTTTGGTTAAAACATGGTTAAGAAATGAGATTATATTATATGAATTGTTTTTTTAACTTTTTTAAGGTGAAAAGTATTACTTTATGTTAATGTATCCATGGATTACATGTTGTTACAAAAAATCTAACAACATTCATTCTTTATGAATCCCTTACTGATCTTTTTATGCTCATCCCATGTTTTTGAAATGTTCTTCATAGAAAATAATGTTTAATAGGGTAAAGTATGGGATCAAGGAAAAGTCATGCTATCTAAAACAAGGAACTAAACTTTTTTTATAGAGTTTTTGTTTTGTAAAAAATTCATAGCTAGTATAGGTATCTACTTGTAATATTTAACTTTTTATGCATAAGATATGACTGAATTTTCTAATTCAATAGTCCTGAAAAGATCCCCAAGGTGAATTATTAACTTAATTAATGATTAAGTAATGCTTAAGGATGGGGTTTTATACACCATGAATACAATTTAGGAACAATTGTCCCCTACTTGTCACAAATGAATCATTGATAATTTTCATAAAATATCAATAAAATCTGAATGTGTATTCTTGGATGTTAGTATATCACTTGTTATTTTTACTAAAATTATTTTCAATTTTAAAAAGGAAGTTTGAGTTATATCAGCCACACCATGCATAAAATTGAGGCTAAGTTGGTTTCTACACATCACAGATGACTTATATATCAGTTTCCAAATGTATTAAACTAATATGAATGTGTTTGCTTTTTTTTCAGTATGTTAGTTGTTTTTTTTATAAAATGAAATTTCAAAGTGGAAACATAAAATTTGAGTCATACTAGATTCATCAAATGTTAGTTTGACATGAAAATAATTCATACACATAAAAAATAATTATGGATCGATTTCCTATATTATCAAGACAAACCTATTTAATTTAATTAGTTTATAGTATGAGGCTTGTTTTGAACAAAAATTTCAGTCTTAAAATAATAATTGACACTTTGAGTCATACCTATCACATTGTTCATCAAATTGAGGTGTGGTTCATTATCGCACATCACACAATGACTCATGGTTATTTTTCAATAGTATTAATACAATCAGAATATGTTTCATCGGTTTTCACTATGTCACATGTTCTTTTTTAATTAGATGTGTGTCAATTTAAAATAAAAAAATATTCTTGGAGTCATACCAGTCACAACGTGCATCGTAATAATGTGTGGTTGACTCATACAAGTCAAAAATGACAAATATAACTTTTACCTAAAATAACAAAACAATTCGAATGCTTTTTCATTGTTCCCAGTATGCACATATTATTTTTACTGAAATTAAAGTCAATTTCAAATAAAAAGAGACACTTTAAGCTATACGGGTCACATCGTGCATCCGATTGTGGTTTATCTGAATCTAACATGTTATAAATGAACTATATAGAATTATCCTAATGTATGAAAACAATATGGATTCATTTCCTATGTTTCCAGTATGCGAGCTATGTTTTCCAATTAAAATGTCATTTCAAATAAGAATAACTAATTATGAGTCATACAGATCGCATCATGTATCATTTATATGTGATAATACTTTATACACCTCAAAAAATGACTTATGAAACACTATACTAAATTATCAAGACTGTATAATTGTCTTTTCCTTCATTTTTAGTGGGAGATAAATTTTGAACTAAAATGTCAGTTTTAAACTGATAACGGAAAATTTGAGTAATAATGGTCCCACTTTGTATCAGATTTACTTATTATTTTTTCCTGCATGTCAATTATGAATCATGGATTGTTTTCCTAATGTATCAAAAAAATATGATTTTTTCTCTATTTTTAGTATTTCACATGTACTTTTTAATCATATTATTGTTAATTTTAAATATAACGACACACTTGGAGTCCTATCAGTCACACTGTGCATCGTATTGAGGTGTGTTTGAATCCTACATGTCAGAAATGACTCATGGATCATGGTAATAAAATATCAAAACAATGAAAATGTGTTAGTGTAGTTTTCATTATTCAAATTATCTTTTTACTAAAATTAATGTCAATTTTAAATAGAAAATTTTATTTATACCATCCACATCATATATTAAAATAAATTTAACTTCACATTGAATTATAAGTTGATTCATTGATTCCATATCTCTCTTGAGCATGGGTATCATCGAAAAAATCACCACAACATGAGGAAAAAATGCACCTCTATAGAAAAACTTCACTTATGCTAGTTTTACAAAAAATAATTAAATTAAACATAAATATGAAACAGTCCACTACATTTATGGATGTCACATATTTATTTTATTTGTGTACATTATTCCATCAGGTATGCTTCCTATCCATTTCTAAGTACATCTATATCATCTTGTGAATATGAATTCTTCTATAGTCATATAATTATTGGAAAAATATTAATGAAAAAAGGATATATAAATATTTTATATAAAATAGTAATTATCTTCAAAAATACATCTATAGGGATGTTACTTTGTTCTTGCAATATGGTCTATCTCATAAATTTAGAAACATAATAACCATAATTGTTTCTATTGGTTAGTTTTGGACATTATAGAAACATTGGGGAGAATATGAAATTTTATTTTATATGTGTTTGGATAGTGAAATATTATTATATATACCCTTATACTTATCTATTTGTAGAACTTTTCTTGGATATTGTGCTTAGCCCCATCCCTCATTCCATGTTTTTCATGGCATTGATGCACTTCCATATTATAATATAATCATCATTAAATGATAATATAAATTTATAAAATGATTTTTAGTTCTAAAACCATGGATGTATTATATTAAAAATTTATATACGCCATCATGTATGGTTAGATTGTTTTATTTCCATGCATTGAATCTAGGAAATAATTCATTAGAGTATCCAAATTAACAAACAAAAATGTATAAGCAATGAGTGAAGTGAAAATATTTTTGATGTGATTAGATTTTAGAGTTTTACCACACAATTATTAGTATTAAGATGAGTATGTCATCCCTATGTTTTCCTTCTAGTGATTTCACTAGGCCAACTTCTATTTCATACATTTTTTTGGAATCTATTTTGGTTGTTCTGTATAGGAGACATGAGGACTAATGAGTTCAAATTTTAACATGGTGAAATAATTTTATTTGTTTTTGATATATATACCTGCCAAAAATTTGAAATGTATTTTTTCATAATTATCATTTTATATCAGATTTTGGGAAATAAAATCCTGAAAACAAACCTCACAAATACATTTACAATTTAGCCTCCTAGCCAATAATAGTCAAGGATTTAAATTACATTCTCAACATTAATGGAATCTTTAACTTCCAATAAATATATATATTGTTCAATATCAACTATGTGAGTAAAACAATTTTTAACATTTTATCCCCATGATCCTTTAATGATTTTAAATGCAGATATTCATAGAGTGGGATAAAGGTTATTTTTTTAGATCTTTTTGATCGATTGATCAATCCTTCAGATGTTTTTGAGTCATTCTTCAATTTCCCACATTTCCCTTTGTCCTTCTATAATAAAATTAAATGGTTCAGATATTTTTCCATTAATTGTTGAAGGTATAACTTAAAAAATAAATTAACATTTAATACCTCCTTCTTGACCTAATTTTAGCATATTTTACATCCATGCGATAAATGTCCCAATGGATTTTCCGACCTTGTGAATTTCATCATAATCAATTAGAACATCTAACTTGGAGATCATCTCATGGGATATGCTAATTGAAACTCCAAGATTATGTGTTAGAATTGGTCATTTGTGTAGACTTTATTCGTTGATATTGAACACTTCATCCCTCGCTACAAGGCATGTAGGTTTTAGGTGTCGCGTAAGTGTTGCGAAGGGTGTTTCCCAACATTAATTTTTTCAATAAATGATTATCAATCTATTATCTATACAACGATCCATATCATGATACACATAATTAAGTCAATGAAATAGAAAAATAATATTTTCATAGAAATTTTTTGAGAGGAGATCAACACATATTGTTTTTAATTAATTTAATTGGATAATGAATCGCCTCTATGGAATTCATTCTTCATTGATGATTTTGGCGATAGATCAGTGACTTACAATTGTTACATTTTAGAAACCAAGTGTTAGTTTCCTCTATCAGTGATCCACCTGTGTTCCTGAAATCTCTCTAAATTAAAAATGGAGTCTCCATGTGCTAGCACTGAATATCATTGTTCATGCATTGTTTTCCTTGATCAATTATAGAATCAATTCCAATGCATTCTCCAAAATCCAATGGAGGGGGAGCGCTCAATGGTTTTGGTTTCATTGTTGGAGAATGGGAGCTCTCTAGAATTGAGATAATTCTCCAAGATTATTGATACCTACCAAATATAACTATGATAAAAAGGACACCATTTGTTATTTATATTTCTAGGGTTAAAATAAAATAATTGTGCAACTGCCCATTTTTTATTTAATCCTAGAAAAACCCCAGGTCAAATAGTAATAATATTATTATTATTTCCTGACATGCATTGAACTTGAAAATTATAAGTAAATATTATTTAATTAAATAATATACATATTATTATTTCTCACTGGACCATTAAACTAGGTTTTCCATTCCTCAATAATATTAAACGATACTTGAATATGGTATATAATTTATTAAATAAATATCAATACATTATTACAAATTAAATAAATAAATATTATATTTACTAAACACAAAAAATATATATTTATATGAATTCAAGAATAAATGAATAATTAATATACCTTGTATGATAATAATATTTATTGTCCTATTAAATAATAAATAATTATATGTTAGTTTATTGAGATCCTGGATACACTTACAGTCTCACAGTCTAGGCCTTTTTCTTAGTGTCAAAAGGTGGAGTAGCATAAAGTCCAAGGATAGCATCTATAAACATGCCCATGCACCCATAGATAAATAATTTAATGTTGTGGTGACATGTCACCTCATATGAATGCCTCAAGTGTAATATAGTATATTTATCACAATAACTCTAATCGAATAGGTTGCTTTCCAGTGTGTTCAACCTATATCCTTAATTTCTCTTTCATTGAATTTATAGAAATAGAACATTCTTATAGAACACCATGGACTTTGATTTATTAAGGCTCTAACATTTACATCAGTGGTCCTGAGATATTGAATTCCATTGAAGAACAGAACGGGTAAATCCTCTCTCATGTTACTCATTAATGCAATAGTACTTGTGATGCACCCAACATATCCTACGTAGCCGCAAACATCTGTCATCATGGTTTTCGTCAATATATCCAATTGTGTGACACATAATACTCATTAATAATTGTAATATATTCTATGGACCAACAAACCCATATGTAGATACGAACATCCAATGACACATACACATGTGGATTTCCTACTGGTAGGTCTCATTCTCATAATATCCTATTAAATATTACCATTGGTGTACACCATGGGAAGGTCCATCAATGTCCTATGAGTCTCCACCTATGATAGCCTATATTATTTTTTTCTCTCAAATGAAATAACACTTCTATGAACATATATTCAAGAAGAGTGTCAGAACACTTTTGGGTTCTCATCACAGAGGGGACTACTACAAGATTTTAGTGTGACAGTTATTCTTAGGATCTTATCACATACTATATCTTGTAGTAGAATAATCAAGATGTGTTTATTATTTTATTTATAGTAAAAATAATAAATACATGTTTATCCTAAAGTACAAATAAGTTGGTTCTAGGTCACCAACTCCAACATAATCCCACTTTCACTAGAGCCAACTACTAACAACCTTCCATCTGCTAGCTATAACATGATATTCATGCTTCCATTGAGATAGTCCAACAGTAAAAGGGTCCACCACGCTCTTTTTTATGGGTACTAGGTTCATTGTAGCTTCATCCCTATAATGTAAATCAGTTAATACATGATACTTTTGGAGTATATTCTTTTTTTCTATTTCTCTCACCTTGTATATTTTTCATGATCCACCATTGTAGTGTTATCACAATAAAATGTGATAGGGTATTAACAATAAGGTTCTATATCAAGCTCATAGAAAATTTTCTTAAGTCCAATAGGATTACATTGATTCATAATAAACTAGTATATACTCATACTCTACTGTAGAATCATCAATATAACGTTTCTTTGAACTCTCCCGGCTCATATCTCATACATTAATATAGAAAACATATTCTAATATCATGTTGAGATCATTCAGATTTTACTAAAAACAAGAATCAATATAATATATGGTGACCAGATCCTCATATAACCTTTATACTAGGATCATATCCTTAGTTCTTCTTTGATACATAAAGATACACTTAATAGTAGTCCAATGGTGTTCTCCTAGATCTCCTTAATATATGCCTTCCATGCCCAGTTCATAGGAAACATCAGGTCTAGTATATAAAATTCGATATATTTTTGATCTTAAATCTAAAGAGTATGGGATCTTACTAATTCTTTCATTCTCATGTTGTGTCTGAAGACATATTTTCTTAGAATGATGTAAACCATGTGTCATTGGAACCAATTCCTCTTGGATTTTTTCATACTAATTTTCTTTAGTTTCTAGTAAACATATGTACTTTGACATAGTCCTAGAATCCTCTTAGATCTTTCATGAATGATCTTGATCCCAAGAATATAGGCTTCTTCACCCATTTCCTAAATGGAGATACACTTGTTAAACCATTCCTTAACTTACTATTTGATTTTTTATGTTTTTTCCAATAAATAATATGTCGTCAACATATACTACGGCGATAATGATCTTATTCCTGTTAAACATATTGTAAACACAATGATCATATTTGTTCTTAATGAAACTAAATTATTTTATGGATTCATCATATCTAATTTTCTATTAATTGGACTCTTTATTCAATCCAAAAATTGAACTCTTCAAATTGAAATTATTTCTAAAATTTCCTAGAGCCCCAAACCCTTTCGAGTGCTTCATATACACATCCTCATGAAGGTTCCTCTTATGGAATGCTGTTTTGACAAAAATTTCCAAAATCTCATAGTCATGGTGAGATTCTATATAAATTAGAATTATAACAGAATTAAACATGGGAACTAAAGAAAAGGTTTTATCATAGTCATTTCCTTAATCTAATTTAAACCCTTTATCCACTAGCCTTTCTTTATAGGCACATTCATTTTCTTTCATTTCTAGTTTCCTCTGGAATACCCATTTGCATCCAATAGGCATGACATCTATAGGTGTATTGACCATAACTCAATCATTGTTATGATACATGGAATCTATTTCAGAATTTATGGCTTCTTTCCATCATGTATCTTCAAAGTCATCTACTACCTCCTCTTCGGATATAGGTTCTTAATTTTCAACCAATAATGAGTCACCATCATCACTGTCCATAAAACCATATCTCTCTAGATCTCTTACCGCTATTTCACTACATCGTAGTACTAGTGTTTTATGAACTACATATTCTAGAAGGAAAAATTGTATTCTATTCATGTATGAAATCTTCTGTATATTGACCTTCAACTTCATAGAAGTCAATTTTGCTCCCACATTCCTTTTTGAGTATGTTCTCCCTCTGAGGAAATGATTCTTTTCTGGTGACAGTCACTTTCATTTCTGAGGGATTGTTTATGTAATATCACTTTTATTCCCAGGGATACCCTATAAGGATACACTTCATTCCCCAGGGTGATAATTTGTTTCCTAAGAGGGCCTTAGAAACACCTCACGACCGCATATACGTGTATGAAATAAAATGGGTTTCTTTCCACTCCACAGCTCCAACAGAATTACATTTTCTAATTTAGTTGGTAATTAGTTTAATGTGTATGTTCTAGTTTATAATTAATATCCCCAATAGGTTAATAGAAGATATGCACAACTCATCATTGGCCTATCCATGTCTAACATGGTACGATGACTCCTTTCACGATCACCATTCCACTATGGCGTACAAGGTGGGGTGATTTGATTTAGAATCCCAAACACTTATAGAATGTTGATGAGCTCTTAGTTAATATATTCACCACCTCAATATGATCAAAGATTATTTATCTTCATACAAATATGATTTTATACATCATTATCGAATGGAGTGAATTTATTAAAGAACTCAGTCTTATACATTAGAATCTAGATATAGACATATCTACTAAAGTCGTCAGTAAAACTTATAAAGTATGAATATCCACCACTTAATTCTACAAGAAACGGTCCATAGACATTAGTTTGTACCAATCCTATATGTTTTACCACCCTTTCACCCTATCAACTAAATGATGGTTTGGTCATTTTCCCTTGAAAAAAAAGAATCGCATCTATCAAGTTCTTTTATATTAAAATGGTCTAAATAACTATAGTGTTTGATTGTTGTCAAATGTTTCTCATTTACATGACCAAGATATTGATGTAATATCTGGGAATTATATGATTTGTGAAAGAATTATATTTATCAATTGAAAAATATTTTTTTAAAATTTAATACATAGATACAATTATATATATTCTCTATACCATTACATATTTTTCCC
The DNA here is from genome assembly GCA_963277665.1 of Viscum album. Classification (NCBI taxonomy): domain Eukaryota; kingdom Viridiplantae; phylum Streptophyta; class Magnoliopsida; order Santalales; family Viscaceae; genus Viscum; species Viscum album. The sequence continues at coordinate 507,761,398 of OY728150.1, forward strand.
TTATAAAAAACATTTATTTCCCAATATTTAAATAATACCATATATATCTAATCATGACTAATAAATTATGTTTTTTTGTAACTATATGTACATAAAACAACCTTTTAAAACCAAAATCATTAAAATTGGAAAGAATGGTTGTAGTCACCATTAGATAGGGCAACCAGCCTCACTCCATTGGCAGCTCTTATATAAACAAATCCTCTAGACATCTTTCTAATTATACTTAGTTCCGTCATTTTGATATAGATGTGAGCACCAAAAGCATTTTCTAATAACAAATGTGTAGAAATGGAAAGATTTTCCTCAATAAAAAATGAACCATTTGATTCCCCTTACATCTGGGTGCAGTTCCTTTTCTAGTGGACTAACATTACATATGAAAAACAAACATTCTCCTCTTTAATTCCCAACCTCTAGATCGTGCCCTTCTTAGAAGTAAAGTGCTTGGGAGCTTTAGACTCTTTATAGTTCGTGGGACACTTTTCCTTGTTCTCCCTTTTATTATTCACCATAAGAAATTTTGGGTTTTCATAACCCAAGTCCTTATCCCCTTGGTGAATCAAGGTCATATGTTCTAAAAGACTCAGCTCATTTGTTTCTCATTAATTAATTCATAATAAATTGGAAGAAAGATTTGGGTAGTGATAGATGTATGAGACATGTAGGCATCATACATAATAATTTAATCCCTTAGATATTCATGTGTTCAATGTAGCTAAAAAGTTTGACTACATTCACCCCATCTAGCATAGAATCACTATGATAGACGTGAATAATGAATTGGGGATCTCATAACTCTCTTGTATTTTCTTCTCTTGAGAGAGATCCTGAAGGTGAGAAATCGTGCTATTGGAATCCTTGTTCAAATGTAGCATCAAAATCTCATTGTACATGGATGATAGAATGAGGTACTGAACATATGTGGAATCATCCAGATTTTTCTCATAGATAGAATGTACTTCATCACATTCCTCATTTCTAGGCGCAACTGGTAAAGGTTCTTCCAGCACATAATATTTCCTTTCCTGGAGAATATGACCTGTAACCTCTTTTTATAGTCCTATAAATTAGTGTCAGTGACTAGGTTTTCCTTCTCAAATATGGATCACAATGATATGTTTGATTTCATTTTTTTTTGTTTCTAAAAAAAATAAGTACAGTTTTAGTACTTTATCTAATAAAATATAGAGCAATAAATAAATTTTATATTTTTTATTCCCCCACTATTTTATCAAACCCGAATAGACCTCAAAATTGGATTTAGAATATCATGTCTATTGGAAAACTTATTTGAAAGGATCCATATTCTCATTCTCATTACCCCAATATTGATTGGTCAAGAAACATGAATCGTGGTAGGTTGGAATTACAAATGACAAATTCATTAACTCGTTTTTAATTGTTATATTGAGTGAACTCCCCAATCCTAAAATTATTAATTTTTAGATTTTCTCAAATGTTTCTTGTTATATACACAAAGTATTGCTTTGGAAGTCAACCCTTGATGTGAATAATGTCATGTCAACCCAAAACCAAATGTTATAATTCCCTGATAACTTAAAGAACCCCAACTTTGTTTGGTCAAACACTTTGAATTATGGTTCGATTTAACCGAAGTAATGGATGGTTATACTGACATAATATTTTTTTGATAGATTTTATCCTTATAGGAGTAAATTTCCAATTATTATCATCATCACATTCTTGTTAATATTAAATGGTATTACTTAATGTGATTAACCACGTAATAGAAATTATTTATGCATAATCCAATTTCTTAGTTCCTTCTGTCAAGATTGTGAATTCATTAATAACATGATCGTGATAATATATCCAAATTTAAATAACCAAACTAATTGAATTATTAAAATAAAGGGTTTGATAATGATCATTTACTAATGATTGTTTTATCCAGTCGATGATAAACTAACCACTATGATAGGGAAAAAACCTCAATCCTTAAGGTTCATGATGTAGCATCCCACCGGTCCACCTTAGTATCTCTGTGGATTTGTTTCTCTGCGGCTCTGAACATGAACTACCACCAATAGCTTTAGAGATCCATCCCTTACATATGCATTTTACTCACATGTAAGTAATGGTAAACGTGGTATATATAAATGAAACCATGGGAATATAGTCCCCATATAACAATGAGGAGAGAAGGTATGCCTTCTAAAAAAATTAATTTTAAAAAAATTAAATGAAACCAATCACATAAAAACGGTCTAGTCGAGCTCATGATCATCCACATACATGCAATGAATTGCGCATTTAATAATCAATAATTTAATTCATTATTGTTTTTATTTAAGATAAATCATGCTCAAATTGAGTAATTATTATATTTATTTAATCAATAATTTTACCATATTTATTATCTAAATTTCTTTTATATTTTCATCCATTATAATTTTAATAAAATTACAAAATTTCATTTAAAATTATCCTTATACAAAAAAGTAACTTGGAGGAAACATAGTGAATACCTATCAAAATATGACTAATATGTATTATACTCATATACTGTTTTTGTCCGGTGACAAATTGAATACATGACCTATCATGTACTTTCAGGACGTACACTTCAATGATTATTACATGAATTATATGATGTTTTGTCATGTGTTATGCTTCAATGCACATAGAGTAACAACTTGTAATATGACTCATACATCATATGAAGATCAAAACATTATGTAGATATTAATTAATCATTTATTTATATATTTATATATATATATATATTAAAACATATCACATGGCTTGTACCAACATTACGACCACATACATATACATGTCTCATGGATTATACTGTATAATAAATAAATTTTAAATATTTGTAATTTGTAAAAGTACATGGAATTTTGATCAAATCTATAAGGTGGGTACACCCTTCACAATCAATCTAAGGTGCACGCCTAGGGACTTGTCATGTAAAATGTATCTCAGAAAATTTGAATTACACAACATGTCCACTAGGCCCGATGTTGGGTTTACTCTATGTTACACGGTCACCCATCAGGTTAGTTTTTTAATTAATACAAGGATCATCATTGACTCAAAGGGACAACACACTGCATATGTGGGCTACACGGTGTGTAATCTGGATAACTGTTTACCATTCTATCCCGGTCAAGAAACTGTGAAATAATTAACTACATGGAATTTAATTAATGTACAGGGTTTGATAAATTACTTAATTAACTCATTCAGCATTGACCATGAATACATGATGTGTAATGATGATTACATGACATGTACTCATGTGCAAAACTGCCAAAATTCGTTCGCACCTCTATATTAATTCCTTGATTTTATTTTAATAATTAAATTTAATGTATAAATTAGATATACAAGAAACCAATGGGGAATAAACTGATCACACAGTTCACATTAAAATAATGATTAATGATTAATTGATAAATTAAATTATAAATGTATAAATCAAAAATGATTTGAAAATAATTATAAACAATTTAATGTTCGCTCTGATACCACATATAGGTTATGGGAACTGTAGATGCATTGTGATGGATGGTTCCCAACTTGATTTTTTCCCATAATTAATGATCAATATATGATCAATAATACAATTATCAACGTGATCCATGGAATTAAGTCAATGTAATAGAAAAAGAACAATTTTGTCAGAACTGAGAGAGGAGGTCAACAAATATTTTTTATAATTAATTTAATTGGATATAGAATTACCTCTAAGGAATCATTTCTTCGTTGATGAGTCTGACAATAGATCTGTGGTACACCGTCATTGCGTTGTAGAGACCAATTATATATTTCATCTATTATTGATCCACATGTGTTCTAGAAGACTCTTGAAGTTTATAAATGAGTCTATAGGTTTTAACACAGAAGATCATTATGCTAGTGCCATCTCTCTTGATCGCCTCAAGAATCACATCAAAATCATTTTCCTTGATCCGGTGGTGTGGCATTGCTTGTCGTTCTTTGAATCGTTATCATTGAAAGGGTTCTATCAATGCTTGAGTGGATTCTACAAGATTGTTGAGCACATTCAAATATTATAATGACAAATATTTCATAATTGGGTATTTATATTATAACGGTTGAAATAAAATAATTTCAAAAGATCCATTATTATTTATTTCATCCTAGAAAACCCTAATGTCAAATAATAATAGTAATATTATTATTTCCTGACAAGCACTGAACATGAATATTATAATTAAATATTATTTAATTAAATAATATTCAATATTATAATTTATCACTCCACTATTATAATCTGTTCTCCATTCCTCCACAATATTTACAAGGTCTTGAATAATTTTTGATTATTTATTAAATGAATATCACTGCATTTTTCACCAAAAAAATTAATAATATATTTAATAATTAAAAAATAAATATTTATATGTGATCGATCATACATGAGAAATTTGTATATCATGTACGTGAATAATATTAATTTGGCCTATTAAATCTTATATAATAATATATTAATTAACTAGGATCCAAGATACACATAGTGTTTCACCATCTAGGCCTCTTTCTCAGTGTCATTTGGAAAAGCATCCTAAGGTCCATGGTTTTCATCTAGAAACAAAAAAAGTAACCCAAAGAGAAATAACATAAGGTTGTAGTGACATGTCACCTCATATGAATTTTTTCACTACAATATAATCCCTTAATAACAATATCACTAATCAAGTAGGTTTCATGCTAGTTCCATAAACCTATATGTTTGATATATCTTTCAATGCCTTTTTGAAAATAGAACATGCCAATAGAACACCATGGACATGGATTTTTGAGGATGAATAATTTCAACAAAATTTCATAAGTTATTGACATTTGTTAAAGAATAAAATGGACAAATCCTTTCTCACGTTATTCATTAATGCAATATTACCCATGACACACCCAATGTATCCTACCTCACCATGAAAATAATTCATCAAGGACTTCTTAAATACATATTATTGTGCGAATCGTAATATTAATAAATAAAAAACGTAAATTCTAAGGACCCTTATACACATCTACAGATAGGAAGATCCAATGACATATATAAAATGGGATTTCCTACTAGTAGGTCCTGTTCTCGTAATATCCTATTGGATATTACCAAGGGCATACCCAATAATGAGGTGCCTCAAATTCCTATAATCCTCCAACCTTGATATTCTATATAATTTGTTTACCTCAGATGATATCACACATCAATGTAACATATATTCTACAACAGTGTCATAGCACTTTTGGGATCTCAACATTTTGGGGAACTACTATGACCTTTTAGTGTGAAGCTACTCTTAGGACCTTATCACATTCTATTATGAGCATAATAAGTATCATGATGTGATAATTAGTTTGTTAATAATAATAAAATGAATAGATATTTATAATAATGTACCATGATATTTGTTCTTGGGAACCAACTCCAACAAGGCGATGGGTGGTTGTTGATAGATACAAATAAAAGTCATTATCACCATGTAGAATGTCATTAAAAGAAATGTATCAGGGTCTATATGATTCACATTTCATAGAAACAGTTATTAGAACATTTATTACCTCTGTTAATATAATTTTTTTTGAATGGATTGCCTCATAGCTAGTACGAGTGGGGAGGGATCTTGACCAAATTGTTGTTCTTGAGTTGTTTCTTCTCTTTTATTCCCCCCATAAAAGTTGTTATCAATTATATCTTACCATATAAGTATTCTTAAAATGCATTTACTCTTTCTATAATCTATTTCATTTCTTGATATGGATCCTTCTCTCTTTTTTCTTAAAATATATTTGGGGTCTCACCCCAAAACCCGTAACTCTGACGCATCCATATTGTTATAGCCTCTTAAAGGCCACTGAAAGTAGGTGTTCATATGGTATAGGTTTTTTTTGATTCCTATGACTATGTTGGATTGAATATATAACAAAATAAGTGATCATTATTATGAAAATGTTATTTAAAGAAAAATAAATTTTTAGTATGTCATACTTACACATGTTTCCCACACATTTGTGTGTTTTCATTTATTTGTATTCCATTTTAATTTACATTTTCCTACTTCCATAGATCATGGTATGGGATTCAATTGTCATTGGATTTGGATTCAGCAATATTCATGTCAACAGAGTAACATAAATTTTCTTTCATGTCACATAAAAGTATTATATTATATTTAAAATACATACTAATTGTTTTTCATGTGATGTATACCCCATAATTTTTTATGGTAGGGGTACGTTGGTTTTGTTGTACACCCCTTACATTCACCACTAAGTTGTTATTTCATTAATAAAAAATTATCATTAAAAGTTATCAATACACATATCATAACAGAATTTATTACTAGTCATAATGTACTTGAAATTTCACATCCTCACGAAGAAAAGTAAATGAATCCCATGCTTCTTAGGCTACAAGGTGTTCGTAGATAAGCAGTGGGTGGAGGTTTATTTTACTATCTAGATCTCTATGATGATGTTTTCTCGGAATTATATGGAAGACTCTGTGAATCCTTATACAAATCATTAATATATATTTCGTATGGGAGTTATCTACAATAAATTCACTCTGCAAGGGATGATGAAAAGTACATCAATGTTTCAATATTTTATATTTTTTAAAATAAATAAATGATATCATAATGTTACTATAATCTCTTCCCACATCAGTGTCTTAAGTGCAGGCAGATCACGGTGCCACGAATCTACATTAATCGACACGTGTTGGCAATTAACCATTCCAATGTAACTATTGAACATGTCCTTTTTGGGGTTAACATGATGGCCCCACACATTCCATCCGGCCTTGTATTTTATGCCCTTAATTTTCACCTTAATGATTTTTTCTAACACTATCAAACAACGGAACAATTTTGTTTCACTAGACCTCTATTTCTTACCATTTCCTTTGATTTAAAATTGCCAATATGTGTTTCTAGAGAGGTAGAATCAATATTTGAACATGGATGTTGTACATCTGCTCTAGGAGCAACAAAACATGAAGAAGGGTAATGTTTATCTTCATTAAAATTAGTAGTATGTTGAGAGACTTGTTCTGCCATGAGATTTGGATCACCAACACCTGAATAATTTCTGTGTGCCACGGTACTACGATCAACAGCAGGAAGAGATACATGCTATGTCTCGATATTGGGAGTAACATCCCATGTAGAAGGTTTTTTTCCATTGTACTATGATTAGAAGTGGGTAGAGAGATCAGTCTGGCTTCGGTATTGGGAGCATCATCACATGCAGAAGGTCAATGCACCTCTACACTAGGATCAATAGCAGGTTGAGAGACCTATTATTCCTAGGGATTTAGAGCACCAACACATAGGGAAATCGTTATATATAGATGTTATTTAACATAAAATATAGAGTACATAAGTATTTAAATGAACATATAATTACATGAGGTAACATGATGTATATTTCAAAAAAATAAATATAACATATTTATTGAATTCAATTTTTTCACAGGATGAAGGGATTTTACCCCTCAATCGACTATCCAAATACCATCAGTGTGGTATCCTATGACATACAAAATGTAGTCTACATTGGGATTGTTGCGAAATGATTTTGATTTTCTAATGAAAGGGTTATCCTTAGTTGGATTTTCATCAGACCCTTTAGTGGTTATTGTCGATAATAAAATTATTGACCACTTAAAGATTATGGGATCTAAAAAATAGAATACTTTTAATGTATATGATTCCATTATAAATTGTTCATATTTTTGACCCTTCCTTTACGAATTCAACATTCATGAATCCCAATTCTTTTATGTTGATAGAACTACTATTATTAACCCACATACATTGAAAAATATGAACATGGAAAGAAGTATAATACCACTTTTAATTTTTTTTGACAATACCAATGTATGACATATTCTCATGAATTGAATTTCTATTTTTAGTACCAGAAACATGAATTTCATTAGCTAAAAGTGTAACTCCACTATTTTTAAAGGTACTGCCTTCATCATTTTCATTTCTATAGATCATATAACTATGAATTACATAACCATTGTAATATAACACAATACAAAATTGGTCCTATGTTTATCCATCAAAGTCATTCTGAAATTTAATTCACATATTAATATATCTCATTAAAATATTGTCCCAAAACAATCTTATAAACTCATAGTTATGTGATATCCATCTTTTATCCCTTCATTGATTCAAATTCCTAATAATTTCATTATGGGTTGTTATATTGGGAAAACTCAAAACTATTATGTAAAATTTAATGGTTATCTATCCATAATCATTAATATTGATTGTGACATTGTCACTTCTATTAATTCTTCCACCCGTAAGCTACACAATGTGATTATATTTAAGTACACCAACGATTTCCACACCGAATAGGTATTCGGTATAGAATACAACAACCTCCTAAAAATATATTTCTCCATAATAAGACCCTCTGATTGGCTTGTATTTTTACAAAACATTTCAAAATCATCATATTCTTTTCAATGGGGTATATCCATCAAAACTTTACAAGACCACATAGCTGAATCTATCCAACCATATTAACCGTAAAATGTACCATTATATCAATGAATGTTTGTGTGAAAAAAATTTGAAATTCCCATAATACGACAAAAAAATTTCTTTCCATTGTCGGAAAATTTTCAGGTCTATAACTTTTATACATATAGATTTGATGAATAAAAAGAGTTTTCTTAATATGTGATTGATTTTCGGGGAAAAAATTAAATGTAAAGATATAGGAATTAGATATTTCATCTAAACATAGAAGTCATGTGATTTCAAATACTTTAACATTAAATCAGTCCTTTACATGATGTTCTCGATATTCAATTAAAACCCCTATAGAACCATTACATTATTAATGAAGTTAAAAGTTTTATATCTCTCCTATTTGGAATGAGTGTATGTTGCTGGAGGAAGAAATTTTTATTTTTCATGCCTCACTAGCTCTAAATGTTCTCATATTCCCATGTAATCTATGTCCAAAGTAGCCTTAATTCAATCCTTTGTTTTTTCGATGCATTTAAAAACATATAGATGAAACTATTAGATACATTTTATCGACACGTGTAACATCGGGAAAACATCTGACAAAAAACCAATTCCATTATAGTTATTCAAAACACATCATCTCTTTTTTCAACTGGTTTTCTTAATGTTTTACAAAAATGGGTTTCCAAAAGCAATACCCACATCTTTTACATTATCAAAAATTTGATCACCTGTTAGTGGAGACCATGATGTATGCTCTTATAAATATCCATCAAATGATGTTTTCCAACATTGATACTTAATACTTAGGGGTATAAATCATCTATATATTAGAAACATAGTTCTTAATGAATGATTCAACATAATTGACTATGTACCTTGTTCGCAAGTGATACAACCCTGAGTTACTTTAATTATATATCTTGAAAAATTTTCATAAGACGGAAAGTAATTTATCATCCCGTACAACATGGGTCTCAATCATAAATCTTCAATCTTGTATGTATCATACATAATAACACATGAATCCCATTATAATTTCAAATCCGCATACAATGGATCAAAATAAACATCAATATCATTACCTGGTTGTTTTAGTCCTGATATAAGCATATATAACATGATTTATTTTTATTGCACTCATAACCACCGTGGAATGTTATAATTTACCAACATAAATGGCTATGTACTATGTATATGGCTTTGAAAACCAAAAAGGATTCACTCCATCTATAGATAATGCAAGATGAATTTTTCTCGGCTCATTTCAGAATTCATGATACTCGTGACCAATTCACTTCAATTGAGAAGAGTCTATTAGGTGACGTAGTTTCTCATCATTAATCCTTGTATCATCACGTCGTGTTAATTTCCCTGCAATATCATCACTTCCATATATGCGCCTCAATGATGGAATGATTTTAAATGACTATAAAAATTTCATAAGAATAGATTTATCATTCTTGTAATGAGAAGAAACACACATTTTGCATTCCTTTTGGGATATTTAGAGCTTTATAAATAACATAGAGTCATTCAAAAAGGAATATATTCTTTCAGATATCATACCCATTGAGAGTAGCATTGGTTTGGGGTCATATGTTCGAATTGAGAGATCATTATCTTATAGGATCCTGTCATTATAGAGAGAATGTAATTCCATAATACTATTCACTCCATTTGTTGATAGCATTAAAATTATACAATTGCAGTATGGATGAAAATGATGTATAATTAGTGAAACTAGATTAAAATATTGTCTTTTCACAAACTCTTTAACATCTCAAACAATTTTGGGCAATAATAACGTTCATCTTCAACTATCCTAGCCATTTCATCAATACAGTCTTCATCATCCTTTAAATTTGTAATCACATCTTTGATAAAATATTCTTCATTATCCACACTTGTAATCATATTAGATTATCTATAGAGCATAGTTTTATCCTAGACACTAGCTACATCAACTTTTTCTCCTTGTTTATTCAATCATTTAAGACTATAATCTATTACATGTCAGATCAAGTGTTCTTCCAAATCCTCTAGACTAATTTTTCTTGAATAAAAATAGGTTAAACATAGAAAAATTATTTGATAAGAATCATATGCATTATACTTTCCAAACATGATGAACTCTCTGACTCCATCTTCATACTCTTTTGTCAACCAATTTTCATGCATCCATTCATTATTCATATCCATCATATTTTATTTATTAATATTAATATTTAACGAAATAAATAAAAAAAGGATCCTTTCAAATAAGGGAAATTAAACATTTGAATGATAGTTATTATTGAATTTTATTTTCTAATACTCATCCCCTTAGAAGCTAACACCAAACCAGTATGAAGATGTAATTGTATAAGACTCCCCTAATTTAAACAATGTAGGTTATGTAATATGAAAATTAGGTTGTTGGGTTGTAATGGGGTCAAACATTAATTCAATTATTTTGGCAGAGTGAGGTCATGATGGATATCCTATGGGTTTGATAGAGTAAGTAACATTACCTGTACATTTTTTTATGATTAATCTACATTTCTTCTATATATAATGTAATTGTTTTCCTAAGAGAATAAAAAACTGAACATAAAATATTATGGAAAAACTACATTTGAGATACACAATGAATACAATTTATAAAATCAAACTTGAAATAAAATTAAAAATCCATTTTCAAAAATTATACTTTAAATTAACACTCCCTTTTTAAAATAAGTCAATTCGTTCCAAACACTCATTCATAGATGCATGCGCAGTTTGAAAAGAATACAAATTATTATAAATAAAATTGAACCTTTTCATGTTATGTCATTTCCACAAATTCTAAAAAATGTTCTATAATTATTTATAATTAAATCAACCACATCTCAAACATTTCAAATTAAACAAATTACTTCTTTTAGGGAAATCATCAAATATGGTTTCAAAAATTAATGTATTTCCCCAATTCCCCTTTTAATTTACATAATAGAAAATACATGTTTAAATGAAAAGAGTTGTGAAAACAAATTTAAAAGATTTCACAACCATTACGTTATTTTTCATTCCATCAAAAATTTGGTTTATAAATAAATTCACTCAATAAAATATCCATTTCCATTAAAAAGTAGTCTTCTCAAAAAGAAAACAAAATTTTATGTACTAAAATATGATACTATAGAAAAACATTTTTGAGTTGGTATATAATCAACTGTAAATGATTAAATTATTGGAGAAAACAAAATCAAGGTGAAATTTGTGATTAGGACAAAGATATGAAATCAATTAATCAGTATATATCCCATAGGAACATGAATTTAGACACATATAGTTCTTTGAAATGGAATAAATATATAGACTTGGATCATACACAAGGGAAATAAAATAGTTCATGTTTATAGTATGTCAAATTATTTTGATGATCATATCAATTATGATCCGAATACGCAAGTAATAACAGTTCTTTAAGAGTTATATCGGGTGTTTAAATCCACCATGATATGGAGAATACTCTTATGCTTCTCAAAAATATCCAATTCATTCTACAACCACTCAAACTCTTTAGAAAACTATGTCATGAAGAAAAAATATAGAAACCTCTAAGAAACATTCTCATTGACTGAATCCTATTTCAATGAAAGAAATAATTACTTAAGTCATTCGGTATCCAATAAAACCAGTCATCATAAATTATTCATCAATAACATTCAATAATATCATACATCACAAATAACATATTTACATACTATAGTTAATGATTAGGCATTACACATAAGCTCAAACATCGAGAATAACTAGATCGGATGGTCATAAAAAAATCCCAACAAAAAACATCCTCCAAATGATCTTGTAATTACAAATTAATTCCCTAATCTAAGCTAGGTTATCTAATAACTAATAATAAATATTAATATATTATCTACTGTATACAAATATAGAAACCCAATACTCGATGATGGTATCCATGGGTGGTAAACGAGCCAGAGGTACTTGCAAGCTACTCAGGCTTGGTTCGACGAATAACTGAATTCAATGATTTTTTTTTTCAAGTCATGTATGAGCTCGAGATACTTGAGTACTAACTGGAGCCATCATTTATTATTTGAATAATATAATCAAGGATATATTATTTTAATATAATAATTTTATTATACATATATGTATTATTTGAAGCATGATATATCAATCTCGATAAAATACATGAAAATACCTAAATTATTCAGTATGGGTTACCATAACTATTATATGTCCATAGATTGTATTTTTTAATATTAAATAAATATAGGCGACCCTAATAGATTGGTGTCAAAAACAAACATGAACATTGGGATAACCTTGATTGAGTAATAATACAGGTTAGGTACCTTAATGAATAGAGGTGAGAAAAGTTATAAATTGTATTTGGATGAGATATTGTTTGTTCAACTGTCCAATAATTGTATATGATATTATTGACACAATTGTTTTCCTAAATAAAAATTTAATGGGATAAAGTTACCAATTGATAATGAAATTTTTATATTTTCCCACTAATATATATTATATGCGGATTCATTGTTATAGTGGGAGTTTAATCTTTGGTTGGATTATTAACCTTATAGATCGTTATCTTAATTTGACAAATGAATTTAAAGAGAAAAAACTATAGACACAAATAAGTTAATGATACCAAAATAGATTTTTCTAATTTTGACTTAATGGTATTATATATTAGTTGTTCTTCACACATATGGTATGATGTACAAATACTCAAATGCAGCCACGAGTTTTCAAACACATTGATTGTCACTTATTTTTGGATCACTCTCATGATAAAAGGGGTTTTTATACTAAAGGGGGTCCCTTAATATAATATTCAGTCATGGAAAATTCTCTATATTCATCTCCAAATGATTTAGGGTTATTGGATTCTCTAAATTTTAGTTTTGGAAAGCTGATGCAAAGACACCCACATGATGCTCTTTAGGAGTTGATCCCAATTTACAGAAGAGTAAGACAAGGTTAATGTTTTTTTAAGTTCAATTCCATGAATATAGTGTTGTAAGATCTAAATAAATTTTCTATGTTTTTGAATGATTTATAATCATTACGGAGTATGTTCATCATACTTGGAAGTTAATGTTCAAAATTTTGAGACCAATGTGATGATCATTATCAATCCTTAACAAGGCCTCTGGGTTCAAAAAGGAGTACAATTTTTTTCATTCATTGTTTAGTTGTTGATCATTGTTGTGTTCATATCAAGCAAAAAAATTAGACAAATAAAACAGAATGGAAATAATTTGTTATAATATTTTATTCAACTTTTGACCGTTTATGATTATTTCTATTTCACTAAAAATTAATCGAATCAAAACATTATTCATGTTCATATTACTGAAGATAGAATTTTCCATTTCGATAAATACTTGCAGTGTACACTCTAATCAATCAATATTATTCTATATCTCAGATGTCATCCAAGATAAAATTATTGTTTTTATCAACCCCTTAGGTTATTACCCCATTGATTGGTGCATTTATCAAAATAATAAGATCACCATCTAAAGAAGGATTTGTGGCAATCCAACAAAACCTCTTTTACACTATAGGTTAAATTCACACTTTCAGTATTAATGTAAAAAGGTTAACCACTATTAGTAGGAAACCATATATACCATCCAGAATACATATGAAAAAATAAAATAAAACATATAATTAGACAGTTTGGAACTTATGAACTAGTGGCAGGGAGGTCGGGTGTAGTAATGGCAGGGGCATGGGAAGAAACGACAGTGGCGAGAGGGGCAGGGGAAGTAGGGATAAGGGAGGAGAGGGAAGCATAGGTGTGGGTATAAGAGAAGTACGTAGTGGAGGTGTAGGTGGGGTAGAGGTGGAGGTGGGGTCAGATGTAACGAAGGTGGGGGTGGAGGTAGAGAAGTCCCTGAGCTTGGATGAGGCTGAGGTGGTGGTGGCGGTAGGGACAATGGATGTGGGGTAGAGGAGGTGGGGTAGCAGAGAAGGTGACACTTGAGGTTGAGGTGGGGGTCATGGAGGTAGAGGTGAGGTGGGGGACATGGAGGTGGAGGTAGTGGGGCGATGGATGTGGGTGTGGTGGAGGTGCGGGGAGCGGAGGCGGAGGCATGGGAGGAGACGAAGGCGATGTGAGATGCGAAGGTAAAGGCGGCGATGACGATAGAGCACAACTTATGGGAATGTTTGAGGCATGAGAAGAAAGTGGATCAGTTAGGGTTCTTTTTAAAAAAATATAACGGTATTTTAATTTCGAGTTTCTTAAAACACTGATAAATGGAATTTTTTAGCACTAAAATATATAGCACATATAAAAATGACCATTATGAGAGCTAAAAATAGAGCGATGAGAAATAATGTCATTATAAGCAATTTTTATATAAAAAAAATATATATTATAATAAATTTCAAATTTTATAATATATTTATAATATATTTATTTATTTTCATTTCATATGTATTTATATATATATATAAATATATTCATATTTATGACTTTAAATAAATAGATATTTATTTAGAATTATGATTATAAATAAAATAAATATATTTATTATCATTTTATTATCATTTATATATATATACATTATTTATAATTACAAATATATATATTTGTATATATGTTTAAATATTTGTATATATCTATAAACATATTTCATTATTTTATATATTTATAAAATTATAATTACGATAAATATATTTATTGGAATTTTATAACAATCTAATTATATATATTAATTTATAATTATAGTTAGAAATAAATATATTTATAAATATCTCTATGTAAAATTAAAATATATTTATATTTATATTTATATTTATATTGTATATATATATAATTATAATAAACTTATTTATGGTAATTTTATAAATATTTAAATTCATATATATATAGTTAGAATAATATTAATTATGAAAGAATAAATTTAAATAGTATTTCTATATACCTAAATTTTATAATTATACATTTATTATGTGAATTTATTGTTTAAATATACTTATTGTAGTTTTATATGTATTTATGAAAACATCATAAGTTTATTGGTATAACAAGAATGAATAATACGGGTGTCTGTTTATAAATGAACATTCATAATGATGAATACATAACATATGCATTTGTGCACGTCATCATAATATAGATAATCTTAACATTTAAAACAAAAGTCACATTTACATCCAGAAATAAAATTTATTATCATATTGGATCTATTATTCTCACACATCAATATAAAAACATAAATATTGAAAACTAATATATTATCTAATGATATATATATATATATTCATTAAAGAACTAAGTTCATTTACAACTATAATTATAAATAAATACACATAAAAAGTATATATATATATTTATAAATATTATAAATATATTTACACTTAAAAAATTTATGTTTATTTTATAATTATATAAATATATATTAATATATATAACATGAAACAATCATATACATACTAAACTGTACATCAAAAGACACGAGTCAACAATATGGAAAACATGAATAGTAAATGAGGGTGTAGTGTAAGAATGAACATGCATGATACATAACATACAAATCTCAATTATATCCACGCATTAATGAATTTATTAACCAAATTCATTTGAATCATATATTTATTTTAATATATATATATATATATATATATATATATATATTTAATTATACATATATATATAAACCGTATTTCAATATAATTAAAAATATAAAATTATAATTATATAATTACAATTACATAATTATAAATATATTTAATATGTAACGAAAATTATTATAATCATATAATTATTTAAACATACATCATCCAACGTTAAATTTTTTATTTTCCAAACACTTAAGGGAGAAGTGAGAACCCAAACATATTACAAGTTTTAGCTCCAAATGACACGATAGATTTTTTGAAAAACAGTTTGAGTTGGTTGGAACTACTCTCCCTAAATAATATCCAAGGGATAGAATTTACCTAGAAGTCAGGGCCGTCTTTTAAGGTGCCTTCATATAGATGAGCCACGTTGTCCCATGCTTGTTTGTATTGTTCTTTATTGATCTTCCCCATGTTGTGTCCTTTAAGAAAAATACAGTCCTGCTTAGAAATCCACTCGCTTTGCTCTTCGGTAGTGGTCACCTGAAGCGGTCTCATATTCTTCGACACCTTAATTTCCAGATCATCCTCTATTGTTTCATCAGAATGCATTAGAAGGTCCATGTGTTCCAGCAGCAATGACACCTGTTGCTGAGGGTCTTCATTGGAGCCGGCATTGTGATGTTGCCCAGGATCAAGAATCCCCTTATCACCCGTGAGAATGACAGGAGCCGCAGCCTTGTCTCCTGGATCCTCCATGTTCTTGGAGATGTCGGCCCCCTCATGCTTGGCAGAACCTTTTTGTTTGTTCAAGGGTGTGAGGTCACCAATTGTAGGAGCCTTCAAAGGCAACTCTCGTAACTGGAGGACTAGGTAGATTGGAGTAATCCTTCCTACGTCGAGCCCTTCGGTTGTCCATAATCAATCCGCCGGGATCCATAATTTTGTGTTTCCCCTTCCGCGAGGAGGATATAATGTAGTACTCATCTATGACCCATTCCTTGGACTCAGCAGAGTCCGAAGCCTCTTCCATTTCCTCTTGAGATGCTTCTATAATCACCAAGGGGCCTCTCCATTATCCATCCCTCCAACTTCCTCATTAACATGGAAATCCTCTTCCCCTAAAACTGAAACCCGGTTTTGAGAATGCAAAATCAAATCCCCAGATTTAAGCTTCTCTGCATAGGAAATTCTAGCCCTTGAGACCTGCTTTGGTGTTTCTAAAGCTTTTGTCTGATCTAACCCTCGACCCATGAATTGAAATGCGGCTGGGTTGACCCCGAGAGCCCGACACTGGGAAGCCTCTTCATCCTGTCCAGCCCTTGCAGCAACAGTGTCCGAAGTACTAGCAACACAGAGATCATGCTTCGACCGCTGATATATGTCAGAGACACATGGATTGGCCAAAGGAACCAAAAACTTCTCCCCAGAAATAGAAGGGGCAGTAAGGACCTCCCCAAGCTTCTGGCTAGCCGCATCATCCTGATGCAGCCCATCCTCCATTGAAACAGCATGGCCTGAGATACCCATAGATTGATTCACATAGGGGATTAATCTGTTTTCAACCATAATTGAAGGAATTCTACGCGACAAATGACAATTCTGTTGGAGATGTCCCATGCGGGAGCAAGATAAACAGAAATCAAACCAGTTCTCAAATGCTACTGGTTGGAGACAGCGGTGTACTTCAACAACCTCGATCCAAACTTGTTCAATGGGAGGCTTTGAAATGTCGACTTGGACACAAATCCGTGGTGCAATCGGATGGCACAATGATCTCGAACGTTCATCAAACGCCAGAAATCTCCCAACAAGGTTACCTAAAATCTGAAGAATTGTAGGATTTTGAAAAGGGAGAGGAAGATCCGGGAAGCTCACCCAGATCGCCATGATGGGGGAATCCCGCTTCCAATGGAAGTCGTAGCTCCATCTGAGGAGGAAGAAGGAAAACCCTTCGCAGGAACGAAGGACCTTGGACCACGCCGCCGCGAAATCATCAGAATTTGCGAACTGCAGAAGAGAGTTACACGGATCCAACAGCCCAACAATGACACGATCATTCAGGTGCCAAGATCTGTTGACGAAACGATCGAAGCCGTCCAGAGAAGGGTGTCGCCGACTGAACCGGGCTGTCAGAGACATACCATGGAGGGACGTCGCCTCTGATAACTTCTGTAGGGAGAGAGGAAGCGAATGGACCCCACGGTGGAGAGCCGGCAATTTAGGGCGATGGTGAATGCGAGGGAAGTCGGGGAGGAGGGCCGGATCAGAGAACAGGGAGAAGGCTGTCGGGACCCTCTTGCGATGCCGAAGGGGGGGGGGGGGGGGGGGGGGGCGGCGAATCAACCATCGCCTTGGGTTTCAGATATAATTATTTAAACATATATTTAATTCATTATAATCTAATTAGTAATTTTTTTAAAACCTTATATATATGTGAATTAATAAGAAATATTTATTAATTATAAACATGCACTTTTTATTTAATGTATAAAAAACATTATTTTTTAATATAAATATAATAATTTTTTATAAATTAATAATATTTTTTATTTAGATCTGAGGGAGGAGAAAATGATGTTCGAATATCCCTTGATATTTCTCTGGCGATTCCATAATTCTATATAGTCTTGATTTGGGGAGAATCTAGATTGCTACTTTGTTCCGGGGGATGTTTTCATCCCTCCTTTTAAGGTTTCCAATGATGAAGGTCATTTGTCAGATCCCAACATTTCAGAAATTGATGAAGAGAGAAACCCTAAAAATCTTGATAGAGCCTCATAGTCTAGGATTTTCATAGATCAAAGTCATTGGTCAGATCCCTTGCATAAACCGATATCCAAAAATAGATCGATAGTTTTTTGGAAGAAAACCCTCAGCTTCAAGAAGATCTAATGGAGGAATGACACTTCTCTATTTTGGGTCGATTCTCAGGTTCCTTTCGGTCTACTCTATTCACGCTTGAGGATTTTAGGGATCTCTTTCTTCATTATTGGGGATTTAGTGATTGGTACTTGATATCCATTGTATGAGTAGGTTTTGTATTTTTTTATAGAAGGAATATCAAAACAATAAATGGGTATTTTGATCTATTCCTCTTAAACATGTATTTTTTGTTCTTCAAAAAAAGGGATCTATTGTTAAATCCCTTTGCAATTAAGAGATCCTCCACCCAAACATCGAATAGGATTTCAGGCCTTATTTTGTTTTTTGGCATCCAACTATTTTTGGGAGGTTTCTTCTACTGTAGGCGCTCTGATCAATGGTGATATGGAAACTGACTATTTGAGATATTGTCATTTTTTCTATGTGATGGTATAAGTGGATCTTTCTCCTGAATTGATTGAGATTTTTTTTCTCATTGCGGGTGAGTGTGATCTTGAGTTATCAATTCAATGTGAATGGTTTCCAATGTTTTGTGACTCTTTTTATTGTATTGGTCATTATTTTTAGCAATTTAGTAGGAACCTTTAGTGTTCCCATTGTAAATCCCTAAGGCATTCATCTCATTTTTGTAAGAGGAAGCAGTCTAGGGATTGTCCTATAGGGAGTAAGATATTTTTTAGGAAGAAGGGTAACAATGGTATATAAAGTGTGTCATTTTCTAATGCCCTCAAAAAAATAACCATGGATGATGATTCCACCAGAAAGTAAGATCATTTGCATGATGCTTTTAATCAGTATCAGAACACATGTGTGAATGTTTTCATTTATAGTGGTTGACTTATGGCTTCTAAAGATGAAGCTGCTAGAATAGCTAGGGAATCATATGGTCTAAAATCAATAATATGGGCAGAACTGGATGATGATGATGATGAGGGGAATCAATCTGTGTGTGAGACTACTATTCTGGATGAGATTAATTAGGAAATGAACCATGTTGTAGTGGATTCTTCTCGATGTAAGGTCAATGGGATGGTTTTTAATGCTGATGGATTTCAAATGGTGTTATCTAAAAAGTCTTTGGCCCTCTTGTTTTTATAGATTTGTGAAGGGAATCTAGTAAATGAGGATAGTATTGTTGAATTTCCAGTGGTGGACTCTATGATAGAATTTTCTCATCTTGAGTCAACTTCTATGGTTGGATGTATTGGGAGGGTTGATCCTATGTAGAGAGACTGTGTTTGTAGAGATGGTACCAGTATCCTGGTAGATATAGAGTCTATTTCACCATTTTAGGTTCTAATAGATGGCCCCAAAGACGTTGTTGATCCCACCAATGTCACCTTGTTGTAAAATGAGTATGTTACCATATACTTTATCTCTATATTAGATTATATTAACTCATCTGATTTTGATCAGATTATTCCGGTTAGTCTTGAGAAAGATGGACGTAGAAATCAGAAGACCTCTACCATACTGGATGGTTTTAATGTTGATGCAATTGCTGATTCATCAATGGAAATGACCATGTAGGAACATTAGAGGGCTTATTAGTTGGAGGATTCATTATATGTTGATGTTCAGGGCCTTGTTCATGAGGCAATGCTGAAGGAGACTAATATGAAAAAGGATTCATTTGTACAGGATGATCCTATTGTCTAGGGGATTAATATTTTTGGTTTGGATGGGTAGGATGGGTATGATGGGGACTGGAATGAGGTTATATTGTCCTCTATATCATCTACTCAGGGTCTATGTATGTGAGTACTTCAAGAGGAGGCTTCACATGAGGATTCAATGGATGTGCTTGAGGTGGATGCCCTAGAAGAGGATCTCATTCAAGAGGTTTCTAATGTACAAGGTAATACTACCCAATTGGAATCTCAACATGGATAGGGGTAGTGAAAATGGGAGTAAATGGACCCATTAAAGGGCTGTCTACCTAGAGTACTCTGGGCAGTAAATATGAGGCATTAGAGGAGGTTGCCTTTTCCCAGTACTAACTCAATAAATGGGATGTTAGTATGGATAATGGAGTGGTGAAGATGACATCACCTAGCATCTCAGGGAGGACCTCGAGGTTGAGGCCACTCCAAAAAGAGGCGATTCTGTTTATGTGTCTTACATGAATTTTTTTCTTTAGTGTGGTATGTATGTTAAAATTACCTTCTTTCTCTTCATGTATCATTACTTTTACATAATAAATTTGGTGCCGTGGAATTTTTCCAGGGATGATCCACTCTAATAATAATATTTTTTATTTAAATTATTGATATCACTTTTTTTAATTCAAATAAAATCCAAAATAACGCTTTCCCAAATCTGTGGTAGTGCATGACACCACATCACATGATATAAGTTCGGTTTTTGAGATACATTCATCCCTTGGTTTCCAGAAGAGTTTTCATGAGTAATTTGAATGCTCTCTTATTGAATGTGTAAAATAAACACATATATTTTTACTCCCACATTTAATTATAATAATGGATCTAGAATTAGAATTTAAAATATGGTATTCTTTTCCTCTTCTCTTACTTTCCCCATGAATCCAAATCATAGTGGGGGAATTCCAAGCATCTCATTACGTAATTAGTAGGGGATAAAAATATGTGTTTATCCTCAATGTCACAAAACTATCCTTCAGCAATTCCTTTGATATTATAAATTCTAATTGGTCCCTCGAAGGAATAAATTCTTTCTCAATATCACTATTGGAACCATTATTTGATTAATTAATACCTAAAATAATTTTTTTATAATAGGAGTGTTTCATAATATTGCTTGATATTCTAATAGAACATTCAATTTCATAAAATAAATTCTTTTTTCATTCAATATTTTCACATAAATTGTTAATTTTCTCCTCCATAGAAGACATTGAGTCACAATCCCTACTCATATAAATATATTTTCCATCTATGATGGTCAATGTTATTGTGTTTTTTTGACAATTCCAACTCAAACATCTTCTTCCAAAACTAAATAATCCAATTAAAGTGGAATTTCTTTAATCACTACCACATTTCCAAATTTCATAAGTGAATCTAGACTTATTTTCATGTTCTCCTCCCTTATACAGCTGTATAATGATCATGGTTCTTTTGAGGTGTTTATGCACTCTCATAGTATCAATTATTAATGACTCCTTAGAATCAATTTGATACCTATCAAATAATCATACAACATTCAAAAATTTCATCTCTTTATATAATAACATAGAGTATGGATACATTCTATTTTATGAACTCATTATGATTTAAAATTTAACCTCAATAAACCATAGATTTAATAAACCAACATGTATTTGTGTATAAACAATCTTGGTGTCTTCGAAATAAAATTACTTCAATAATTTAAATTAATATTATTCATGAGAAAGATATATAAATTTTTTAAAACATTTTTTTTCTAAAGATGTATGTTAATTATATTAGCATGGACCTCTTAAATTGTCTATTCATCAGTCTAAAAAATATTTACAAGAACTACAATAATATATTATAAAAATAAATTCATCAACATATATAATTAAAAATACAATAAATACCTCAAAATAATTTATTTTAAGGTTTTTCTCTACCATTCCATTTTTTAATTTCAATTATTTAAATCAACATTTCATCCAAGAAAACTAGGCCATCGAGGCATGAATTTACCCATATAGGGAATTTTTCATCTTATATACCTTGAATATGTCATTATCAGGAATGAGTCTCTTGTGGTTCTCAATATAAGTTTTTCTTTCAAATCAAAATTCATTAAGATATTTTTTACATCCATCTGATATATTTTTTTACAAACTATGTAATGTAATGGAAATAAACATTATTATATATTACAATCATATAGTGATTGAAAAGGTCTCATAAAAATAAATCCACTTAACTTCTGATTAATACTTCCAAACAAGTATGATCATTTCCCTTATCAATTATTCTATTTAATAACGTTTATTTTTATAAACACACATTACCCATAATAAGATTTTTTTCATTTGTTCAGGGAAAAAGATCCCTTGTATGATTATTCCCTATTTTTTTTAATTCTTAATTTATAGCTACCATCAATTTTTATCAACGATTGCTCCAAAGAACAAATTAAAATCAATTAGAGAGATTATAGAAGTTTTATTTTAACATCTAAGTCTTATTCTAGTTCGATCAGATTCAACATCATCTATATATAGTATAAAATAAACATTTTCCTCAACCCACTTTTCTGAAATATATCATATTATTAAACTAAATCCCCCAAAATCTATTATATATAGAATATTGGTGTTGCGTTTATTATTATTTATTTGTACATCATAATATTCAAAACTATATGAATCATTTTATTCAAGTATCTAAATTCATTTCCATTGGATAAATATAACAAAATGATACCTTCCTAAACCATCCCATCATACATACTAATACTTTTCCTTTTAATATTTATATGTTAGGGACTATCAAACACCCAAATGTTCTAAAAAAATTAATAATTTTTTACTAAATATCATAAGAGTTTATGTAATAGTTTGTTCTTAGTAAGAACCAATTTTGAAAATGAATATTTGTGAATCAGTCTCCCTATAATAATTCATCAATTTTTTATTATTCAAACATGGTTATCCCCATCAGTAATTTAATATCTTATCTTTGTTCTATATTATTTTTTGATATTATACGGATTATTTTTTAGAACAAACACTAAGGTTGAGTATGATTCTAAGGCCATGTGTTCTGAGAATAAATTTTGAAATATATTAAATATATTAATTATAATGTGTGCATTGTTTTCATGAAAAAGTGTAATGACACCCAAATGGAAGGGTATGTTATATATCAAAGGGTACCATTGATTTCAAACAGTTTATTTTACCCTAGGTGCCACATAATCTTGGTCGATGCATTTCATTTATGAAAAATTTATCATATGTGTAATTAAATTAAATAAATTACACAAATTAGATAATTTATTTATTTATTTTAGTTTTTTGATGCAATGAGTTTTTCTCTTTTAAATGTATGGTTATAGAAATTCCTCATGGTTGGCCACATAAACCCTAATGATTTAAGACAATTTTTGGAGATATTTTCTAGTGGACGATGAATGATCTGAACTTGGATCATATATCCACATGCCAATGGAGTTTTTTGATCTTCAAAATGATGAAAACACAAATGTTGTTTTTTCAAATATCCATCCATGCTCTAGGTATGATGATTTGCTTATATATATATATTTTTTCTTTAAACCCAAATGTACGCTGTTCAATTCAACAAAATTAATTAATACCATCGTCATCAGTTGAATTAATTTAATGGATTAAAATTTATTTTTTGTTCTGATTTATCCCTATTAATTGATTATTTCAATGATAACAAATCAAGGGCAAAATAAACATTTTGTGGTTCATTCCTCAATTCCATGGCTAATGGATTTCTCCCTATGTTCAGTTTACATTCATCGTGGGTGTCTTGTTTGGGCCCATGGTTTGACGAATACTCTATATTTAATCATTGAGAAACTATTCCTCGTAGAAACTGATCGATACTGCATGTGTTGGTCATGACTAGTGGAATGATCTATGTATAATGATGGAGGAAGAAGATCATTGGTTGATTGGGTTGGATTTTGCAGGTTCTGTTTCTCCCTGTTTTCACACATGGGGAATGACAACTCAATATGTGGTTTTCGAAGTGGGGTCATGTCCAGTTTTCGCTTTTTTGGTGTTCCCATGGACTGGAAAACCCCTGATCTACAAGTTCCAAAGTGGGAGGAAGCTCGAGTGACACATAATATGATGTAAAGGATGACTAGATGGATCCTGGAATTGTTGAGATACATGTAATGTATATCGGTTTAAACACTCGGTGGCCCCTGGGCTGCAGTGCTAGGGTTTCGACAATAGATAAGGATTACACAGCATGTGACCCCAATTACACGATGTGTGACCCCTTCCATGTGACTTGTCATGTTCATTAGAGTGGACACAATAATGGGAAAAAGTACACAGTCATTTGGTATGTCGTGTACTTTTTCATCGACATAGATTGTCATACACAGACTTTTACGTGAACCCGGACTCAATGGACATATAGGACCATGTGACATGAGAAATATACAATGAGTCTCTAAATAAGGTCCACTACTTCTACACGACTTTTTTTATGAAGACTACATGTCATGTGAGACTTTTCTGAATATTAAAGCTTGGGTATATCTCGACACACCATGTACCCCTAGTACATTTTGTGTAACGCCATAAAGAGTTCCTATGGATCTTAGTTTTATTAGGAAATAATGATATAGGATGAGAGAGTTACCTTGGTCATTTCCCTTGGGTAAAGTGTGTAATTACATACACATCAATAGATTGTGATACCCTCCTAAGGCCATGTCTTGGAAAGAGTTTTGGTGTCCCTCCATGAGATTGGAGTGTTATCCTCAATCATCCTTTATCCCAAGGTGGAGTTCATGGAATTGGAGTGATCTCACTAAGTAGGGCATCAATCCCTTATCTATAAAGCCATATTAGAAGGATTTATGGAATCATTGACATAGGATTCTCTACGTAGTGGGATGATCTAGATTAGGTTCATGGAGTCCCCCAATTGTTGTTGGTGTGACCGTCATATATGTAATAGAGTATTATTAAACCAATTATAGGGTTAGGCCTAATGATCTAGACATCTTCATTTAGATTCTCATATGATATAAAGGATCAGGGAGTGGATTATCTCAGAACGAGTGTTTCTTCAAGTAGAATAATGTGGTCTGAAATGGGTTATGACTACCTCGTGGTGTGGTTCCTTTCTTGAGTATATCTGGTTGTTCATATTATATATTCAATGTTTTATATTGTATAGATCGTACTATACATTGTTCATCATGTTTAATGTTTTTGGGGTGTCCTGATGAGTAATGTTATTCTCACCCCTTGATATGTATAACCTACATGTGTCATTTCATATGCATATAATGTCCATTTTGACAGTATCCAATGAGGATAGGGACTGTATTGAGCATAGCTTGATCTTGATAACCATGGTGTTTTTACCGAGCACATGAATTTTACTTATTCCACACCCTTGGGGCAGGTTAGATTGTTAAATGTTTTTTATGGGCTTGTATTTCACCCCTTTTCCATATTTAGTACATTACTATCATACTCTCTTGTGGTATAGTAGATGTATTAATGTGTTGTTTCAATGGTTTTATGTTTCATCATGTTGTGTTCTTTTAGATGTGTTTGCATGAACAGTTACATTAAGATATTGCCTCCCAATTGTGGGGTATGCTTACTCAACACTGGTCTCTAGTCCCTTTCCTATTTGAGTAATGATTATGTTAGTTATTGTTCAGACCTTAGTGGGTTGGGTCATGGACGAGTTGTATAATTGAAATCAGTTCTAACATAGGATTGGATTTAATGAGACTGGTCTGGGGAAACATGGTTTAGTTTTTTTATTTCAGATTTCTGGATAGGGACTCTACTATTGGGGAGACATCCAATGTATCAATACAAAAGGACACTAATAAAATTGTGATGCCCCAAATATACTCTTTGGGGCGATATCTTTCTTGAGTTAGATCCCCCAGATATACTCTTTTAATTGTGATGCATCTACTTTTTTTAGGATACCTCCCTACATACAGCTATCCTTAATTCAACTACATGATCACGACGAAGATCATCCTAGAGATGAGTCATCAGTATTGGGTCATTTACGAAAGATATCTCCCCCAAGATGTTTTCTAGTTTTACCACTACCCATTAAGAATCTCTTAATGATGGTAGAACCGAATGAGGATACAAACATGTTTAGAGTGTTTCATGAGTTCCATAATTAGTGACCTCCCAGTTTTTTGGTGGATCTAGACCCATAGGTGGATGATAACTTTCTAGAGGAATTCATCCATTTTTTCCACCAAGGGATGATTTTAATAGATTATATGGAAGTTCTCACAGCAGGTTTTTTATCATGACTCTATTGGTGATGGTAGAGCTTGGTGACTCAGTCACATGATTAGTTAGATCTCTCTTGATCATACTTTGAGTATCAATTCATTGAAAAGATATATATGACCAAGTTTTGATCGGTACACATATAGTAGCTTCAACATCTCATGTAAGATAGTTGATCAGGGTTGAGTACTCAACGAGGTTTATTGATCTCTCACATTACTCCATTGATATGGCGTGAGACCAGTTATTATGAGCATGAATATTTGATCCGGGATTTCACTGGTACATCAAGGATTCATTAGTGTCCCTTTAGATTCCCACCTATTTTGGGGTGCTTAAGGATGCCTTGTTGGTTGAGATCTTTCTAGTGGAGTAGAAACCAGTAGTGTGAGCTAATAGTGGAACCCTATTAGTTGAGACCATGCCATCAGGTAGTCAAAATAGTCCATATGGATTAATAAAATGTGAGATGATTGAGTATTTACACCCAAAATGGAGTGCCAATGGTTCATGGCTCTCAAGGCGGGTCAAATATATGGAGGGAGACATGTTGTTTCTCTTGTGATTGTCAGGGACATCTAGAATGAGATTCTATGCTATATCATGCAGTTGATCATGATAAGGTCAATGGATGGTTGAGATAAAGATAGAGGCAGTATCAAGGTGGTATGTAGGGTTTCAGACATGGAATATTGGATAACATTGTAGCAGGAGGTGGTTTGAGATTCGACATATTACCACCACGTCCCCCAGGTGGTCCATGCAAGGTTTAGGAAGCTTGTTGGAAGGGACAAGGCCAACTGGAATCTATATAGGCCCATAACCCCAATAATCTTGGGATGATATTAGGTATGATATGTGTTTTATCAACAATATCTATAGTATTGATAGACATATGATATGTCTATTACTTCTTTTTTCTTTCTCTGGTTTGTGGTCTATAGATTATGGTCATGAAATTTACTCAAACCTTGCGGTTAGAGGCTTTGACTGGTGGTGACATCGCGATTGCACACTTGTACTGAATGAGTGATATGATGCATCGAGGTGAGAGTTTGGTATGGTAACTCTTTGATTCATAAATTAGGCTTTATTATGTAAGCCTAGGTATGGACTGGCTATCCAAATTTCAAACATAGGTTGACTATTTTATGTGGAGGATGAGGTGTGTCCATAATAACGAAATATGGTTTCCCATTATGGGTGAAAAGGAAACCATGGAAGATAAGGACGATATCATACATTGGATAGTTTATTCGATTAATCATCAGTTGGATATAATGACTCTTAGAGTAGTGTATGTGTTGGGTGATAGGTTTTATGCAGTGGTGGAAGAGTATGAGTATATCATTCCTGAGGACGTGCCAGGTTTACCTCCCCACCGAGAGATAGATTTATGCACCATATTACATCTCTCTATGACACCAATCTCTAAACCATTATATTAGATGAATATTTAAGTGCTTCGAGAGTTGAGTTTTCTATTTGAGGACTTGAAATAAAAGGGATTTGTAATACTAGTGCTTCCTCATGGGCCTCCATAGTGTAGTTTTTGAAGAAGGAAGTTGGGAGCTTGAGGTTATTTTTGGTTTACCAGTTCCTAAATTAGGTGAATGTGAAGAATAGGTTTCCTATACCAAGGACCTACAACCTATTTGATCACTTTAAAGGGAAATGATGGTTCTTGATGATTGACCTCAAAACCGGTTATCTCCATCATCATGTACGGGTCAAGAATATACAGAAGATATAAATAAGATGTTGTTTGGACACTATGAGCACATGATAATGCCCTTTAGCATGATGAAATCCCCAGAAGTGTTCATGGGACTCATGAGGATGATCAATCAGCCTTTCATGGACCGATTCATGGTATTATCATTTATGAAATTCTAGTTTATTCGATGTCTCAGAAAGAGAATGTGAGACAATTGACGATGGTACTAGACACACTTTGAGATCACCAACATTAAGAGAAGATGTCGAAGTCATAGTTTTGGATTTTGAAGTTCCACATTTTGGGAAACATCTTCTAAAAGGATGAATTAGTAGTGGATCTAGAATAGTATGATGTAGTTATTTCTTAAGAGTCACCCAATAGTGTTATTAATATGTGGAGTTTCATTGGGATGGCATGATACTATTTTAGTTTTGTACCCAATATCTCCATAGTTTCATCTCCCTGATAGATTTGACATTGAATGGGTTTCTATTCATGTGGATGGAGAGGTGATGGTAGTTCTTTTTGGATATGACATAGAGGTTGACTAGTTATCTCATATTAAGATTTCAAGAGGAGGGTGTCGAGTATGTAGTGATCTGTGATGCATGAGGGACTATAATTGGAAGCTCTCTAAAGTTGATGGAAATTGTTATTGACTAGGGTTCATTCCAGTTAAGACCACAGGAGTAGAGCATTGTGACCCACCTACTATAGTTGGTAGTGGTATTCATTTCTTTGAATAAGGGGTGACACTACCATATGGGTGAGTAGTTTATTGTTTACTTTAACCACAGGAGTCACATGTATATCTTCCCTCAGATGGGTCTTAACATGATACATAGGGTATGGATAGAGTTCCTCAAGGACTATGATTTTGATATTTTATATACTCCTTGGAAGGGGAACACGGTTGAAAATTCTCTCAGTGGGAGATATTGTTCTCAGTTTTTGGACCACATTCCAGAGTAGTTTTCCTCGGTTAATTTTTCATTCATGGAAGAGGATTGTTATCCATATCATATGTTTATGGTTGTTACCCCACAACTTGTATTGTGTGACATGACTTCTCAGTGTAGAGATATTATCTCTGAGACCCCAGATACTTATTTATCTAATTGATAGCCTATTTATGGATATTCTAAATGTGGGTATCATGTAATCCTTTTGAGAAGATGTGTGATGGTACCTTTTACATTATAGTTGGATGTGTTGCAGGATTTCATACATACTCTTTTGTCGTACATTCATGTGTGGAACAAATGTATTATGAATTCTGATGTCATTTTTGGTATTCATGAATGAATATGAGAGTTGTATAGTTTTTCTCTCGATGGCTCACTCATCAGCAGGTGAATTCTAAGCACCAGATCCCAACCGGTTTATCTCAACCCCATAAGGTGCTAGAGTGTATGTGGAATGGGATATCCATATAATTCATGAGGGTAATACCACATATATACATGGGACAAGATTCCGTCTACATGATCATACACCGACTCACCTTGTCATCCCACTAGTTATCAATTTGACTGTAGAGTTTAGTGGTGAGATTTTTATGCCTCTACATAGAGAAGATAGTTCAAATCCATTGAGATCCCTCAATGATCGTCTCTGACCGTGATAACCACTTCAAATCATGGATATATTGGAGATCATTGGAGGATCATGGGTCTTATGTGCACATGAGAATAGTGTTTTACCATACACTGAGGTCCAGAAAGAGCAGACCATCTGATTCATGAAGTGTATGATGTAAGCTTTCATGTTAGACATTGGTCGTAGTTTAGAGAATCATCTACCCTTGGTGGAGTTTGTGTAAGAAAACATTTACCTTTCCACCATTGGTATGCACCACTAGAGGATTTCTATGGGCGAACAGGTGGGTCCATTTTTTTTGAATGATCAAGGCCATTCAGTGCTCATGAGAATAATGTTTGTGGGAAATAATACAGATAAGGTACAGATCATCTTAGAGCAGATGAAGATTAAAAAATATCATTAGAAGACTTATGTATACAATATATGTAGACTACTAGAGTTTATATAGGGATAGAATGTGTTCTTGGGGATCTCTGCCTGACGGGGATTGAGAATATTTTTCCGTAGCGGCAAGTTCTCTTATGAATTGATTAGTCCCTTCTATATTTTATGTAGAGATAGAAAAGTTGGGTACCACTTAGATATAGGATTTAAATTGAATTGGGTACACAACATCTTCCATGTATCACAACTATAAAGGTACATGCATGACCAGTCAGACGTTATTGACTAGTGTGAGATGGACCTCAAGGATAGATCTACATTTGCAGTGTTCCTAGTGGTGATTAAGGAATGGTAGAAGAGGATCCTTCATGTGCCTTTGTTTTCTTTTGGGTGAATCCAGGGGCGTCATAGGAATCTTAAAGAGATATCTTGGGAGATGGATACCTAGATCCAATCTTATTTCCTTCATCATTTTAAGATGGTTTTCTATTTTGGAGTGTAAAATCTCTAATTTGGGGATAATGTAATGTCTTTAATTTTTTTTTAATTTATTTATTATTATTATATGTATTATATTTGAGTCCAGGTGCTATAACGAGGTGTGATTCCATGGCCCTATGTTCCCAAAATAAATACTCAAAATATATTAAATATAAATCTTGTGTGGATATACTAAAAAATTTGAATATCTCCCTAATTAGAGACCATATTATAAATCTAAGGACATTGCTGAGTTCAAAATTTAGGTTTTTACTTAAGGTGTCACATAATCTTTATCAGAGTGGGACATTGGTGAAAAGTTCATCACATGAATAATTCAATGAAATAGATAAAATAATTTATTTAATTTTTTTATTCTTTTGATACAGTGAAGGTTTATCCTTTAATGTAGTATTATAAAAATTCCTTAGGGTTGGCCTCTCAAATCCTAGATATTTTAGATTACAATTAGAGAGATTTTATGGAGTATGATGATAGATCAGAGATCATATAAAAGATAATCATGCCAAAAAAGTTTTTGGATATCTTCAATGAAAAAAACACTAACTTTATACATCATTAATCGATCCAAACAACAAATTGGACCTTTCTCCTTGAGATTTTCTTTCTGTTGCTTAATCCCGAATGAATTTGGATAAATTAAATAGAAAATTTTATATGTGCAACATCAATATAATTAAATTGATGTTATAAATTTAATTTTTTATTTTTTATTTATATCTCTTAATTAATCCTTTCTACAATAATTAGTCGAGACCAAACAACAAACAGCAATGCTTCATTCCTCACTTTTATGGAGTTTGTATTTCTCCCTCTATTCTTTGCACATTTATCTTAGAGGTTTTCTTTTGGAACATGGTTTAATGAATACTTATTATTACATCATTATGTGACTATTATTATGTGAAATTGTTTAATATTGTGTGTGTGGTTTATGACCGATGGATTTATCGATTTGCGTTGATGGTGGAGGATGATCAGTGATGGATTTGATCATATTTCTAGGTTCCATTTCTCCATGTATTGATGTACAAGTATGAATGGATTGATGTGTGGGTTTCCCTATGGATTCGAGTAATGTTTTGTATCGGTTAGTGTTAGAAAGGATCAGAAATACCCTAATCAACTGGTGCATAAAAGTGAGGTGGCTCTAGTGATGAAAATGTGATGCAGATGAGATCTAAAAAAATCTATAAATTCAAGACCAACACATCGTGTAATTTGGGTAATATTCCATATGGGATCACATGGTTGTGGTGCCAGGGTTTCTTCTAGAGGTATGGATTACAAGGCTTGTGACCCCCATTACATGGCATGTGACCCTAGTCACTTGGCATGTGATCCCTTATATGAGACTCATTGTGTAATTTGGAGAGTACAAAGACATGGGAATAAATACATGGCTATCTAGAACACCCTTATTGGTCTTGTGTATCACGATTTGACATAAATTTGAATATATCTTCTTAAGTGGATTTATAGATTTTATGTTCACTCTTTTATGATTACATTTGTGATTTCCCCTATTTGGAGTGTTTTAAAAAAATATCTCTTTTACTCTTAAAAAGATGTAAGTTCATCATCAATATCCCCTAAAAATGCTACATATACAACTCTGATAGAGTTGATCCAGTTTTAAATTCCAAAATTTATTTTCAACATTTTAACTCAAATATATTGATTTACTATATTTTCCAGACATGGAAAGGTTACTAGTAATAATTTTACACACAATAATAATTTTCAAATACATTGATATCTTTTTGTGAATTTTATTATTATAAAAATAAATTTATTCTATCATCTCATGGATCACTTACATATAAAATGTCAGGATTATTCCGAACAATAAATAAAACATCTTTTTCTTTTAGTTTTTGGGATTGAATAATAATTTTCCAATTACGTTAATCATCAATAATCTCTCATTACCAAAGTTCACAGCACTACCACCATGTTATTAAATATATTTGATGACATTGGTATCCTATTCTATATAATATGATAATCCTTATTGAAAAATACATGTATTCATATTCTTATTGGATTTAATTTATACTTCTATAATGATTCACTACTCTGTCTTGTTTCAATTTGGATACTTATTTTATCCCTCATCATGTTTCCTTCGAAATTGAATTCATGTCATACATTCCACTACCTAGTGATCATGATTGTTATATCTTCTATATACCTCCTCAATATAGTCAAAATTATTTTCAAATATAATCATGGATGAAATTTCATTAATTTTCCTCTTGATAAATAATTTGATACCTTTTCCAATATCTATTCTTCTTGATATCTATATATATATTTATCCTCATACTCCTAAATCCAATTATTTGAAAAAAATAGTTTTCAACAAGTTTAATAACCTGAAACTTCACAAACATAGGTGTGGATTTTCCAATGTATTTTCAATTAATATTTTTTATGTTTTTAGAAAGGATTTTTTGGTTATTTTTAGGTTATATTTATTATTATAATCTTATTTTGAACCACTGTAGGATTTAGCTTCTACTTCTCTAATAATTACAATATTCATTTTGATAATGGACACTTAAAAAATCTAGAATCATTCTTTAAAATATCCTACTTCCCTCTTTTATAATAAATAAAGATACTTTTCACTCATCCAATTAAAACTATTTCTTTTATATTATAATAGAAATATATTGATTGAGTTTATTTGTAATTTTTATGAATAATTTTTTTAAAAATAGTAGAATATTTTAAATAGTCTCCAAATACTTTAATATGACTTACTATCTCATACATACATGTGATGTTTTATAAAAATTATTTTCTCCAAATTCATCAATTTTATATTTCAAAATTTTCAATTTGGATTATGTGATATAGATATTTGCCTCATATTTTTTATATAGCTCATCCAATATTTCAATAGATGTATTGGATTATATAAATACATAATATACTTTATCTGATAGAGAAGATATAATTTCATTCCTAGTTATCCAATCTACCTCTAAGATTAACTTTTCTACAAGGATCATGGAATCATGTCTAGCAAGAGGTTAGAAAACCACAATCAAAATGTCACAGAATTATTATCCATATATTAATAGATAGGGTACCGTTATATTTTTTCATTCATTAATGTTCTTAGAATAAAAAATAGGGACTTTCCTACTATTCTCTAATTTCATATTATCAATTTATTATAATGTTGTGATCTTAAAGAAAACCTAGTTTTTTCTAATACCAATTAATTTTCCTGGTATATATAAATTTTTACTATGAGTGGGAGTGAATTAATGGAATTTTTTTTACAAATTATTATCAAATTAAAATATTATGAATTTTAAAAATTTGTATCCACTAAATATTTACATTCACTAACCTAGAATAAAATAATAACGAATGAAAGGTCATGAAATAAGTATTTCTTACATAGTTATTCCTCAATTTTAGGTCCCACTCTTTTCTATGTTTTGATTGAGATAGTAAAACTATATTATCATTATAATAAAATTGAATACAATCTAAGATATATTTTTTTAATAAATCTCTTCAGTCCCTCTATAAAAATAAAAATTTGGCAATATTTTTCATTTAACCTTATATAAAAACAACAATAATATGGTGATGTTTATACTAGTGTCACATTATTTTAATATTATATTCTCACACATAATTTTGAACAAGTTATTCAGTGCAATACTGGATTCATTGGAATCAATGATAATATCTTCTTCTAAAATGTCTTCAACTTTAAGATATGTAACGGTAAGGTTGCATATAATTTGGAACATTGTTACTAGAGTTCAGAATACAATATGTGTACATAAAAAATGATAGAAAATATTTTTATCCTATATCATCACAAAAAATCCATAAGATCATTATCAATCATGTTTCTTTCCATAATAAGATTAAAATTAATAATACAATTCTTTTTATACACTTTTTTACTTCTCATTAATTGATGTAATTGTTCAAAAATAAATCCTATTGTTGATTTATACTCTCCATAATCAAAACAATAATTTACCTTGATTTTCAAAAATATTTATAATAATTATAGTATAATATTTTCATATTATCAATATTGAAATATTTCATAATATAATTAGTTTAATTATCATTTATTTTAAGTAAGTCTATGGGAACAATGATTTTTTGATACTTTTAAAATAATTTATTCCGCAAAATAAATATTTAAAATGGTTTCAAATTGACATATAATATTTTAAAATTTTAACTTTCGATAAAATATAATTTTTAAAAAAACATATTCCACATTGGATTGAGGTTTTACATGGATATAGGTTTACAACATGATGCCTCTATTTGGGGACAAACTACCTCTCACTTCACAAAATCTCCCTTGGCTGAAATTATATTAGAAATTGGTAAAATGAAAAATATTTTATAATACATATGATGTTTAAATCATGAGTGAAAATATCTTATCATCACCTTATTTTTTTAATAATCACTCCTTGAACACTTTGTAATTTTTTGAGGTAATATTTTTTTCTTATTAGACTTATTTTGAATTTTGATTTCTAATGGGACCTCTATATTTTTAAATATCTATAAGAACATACATCTTCATAAAACATTATAGTCATTATTAAATAACAATTAATTCCATCCATGATATCATACAAAGACTAATTAACATTTTAGAAACACAATTTATTGACATCCAAACAGTCTTAGTAACCTATGAAATTATCGATGTCTTAGGGACTCATTAACATAGATACTTTTCTTCTCCAATAACCATAGTCATAAAAACTAATAATTTTCACAATCTTAAGCATCCTTATAAATTTTTTTAACAACATTCATATAATTTTATGAAATCACTCAATATCCCTAGATCTTATACAACATATATCCATCCTTATTTGAATATCTCTATTATAAATCCAACATGGTCTTCAGATCTCCATAAAAAGCTAATGGAAAATAAAAATTCTTTTAAAATCCTTTTGGGTTGATCAATAATATTATATGATTAATGGAATTGTTGGTATTATATAAATTATTTTTATAAAAAATGATCCTGAATTGATAGAAAAAAAAATAAACTAAGGACATGTGTAATCATGTATAAAACTAGATTATGGGTGCTTTATGAATATAAAAATAAAATTTTTCTCTTATTCGCAATTATTTCCATGAGCCTATATAGATTGGGAGACATTATGTTATGCCCATTCATACATCCCAGTTTAGAGATATTTATAACTTAATTGAAATTTTAGAATGAGTGGAGATGATAAAATTTCTGACTATAAATAAAATATATGGAATATGTGCCTAGTTGAATCACTATACTAAATAATGTCTCATCATTATACCTACTCAGTTTAGTATGAAATGTAGTAATAAAATATCTTTAATGAAAAAAATCATATATTTTAAATATAATATTTTTAAATTTTTAACTCCAAGAATCATATAGATAATGCGCATTGATTACATATAGTGGACTATAATCACACATGATTGAAGATTAATTACATTATAGTATGTTTAGTATATTAAATAAACATTAGATACCTTTAGAAATGACTGGTAACATAATATCAAAGGATTGGGTCAGTAGTGATTAGAAAGAATATGTTAAATGCTAAGAACCATTTATTTTTTGATGGGATAAAAAAATATATTAAATGAATCAAATGAATATAATTAAGTAAATGATGTTTTTAGGTATATATATTCTTTGTGAAGATATAATAATATTGTTTTTTATAGATTAGAGGATGGAAAATATAAAAAAACTTGTTCAAGGTTGGTGATAATGAAAATTAAATCTACCTAATTCTAAAGTAGGAAGATAATTTAGAACATATAAGGAATGGTTGTCATGGATAAGACAACATGACTAACCATATCTAATGATATAAATTCTGTTGTGTTTCATTTTTATATGGAGAGGGAGAAACAAGATGTGATGCACATGTAAAAAGGGAAAGATTATTACCTCTCTAAATTTGAATGTAGAGATTAAAACATATCACCCATTGGATTATATTCATTTATAAATTTTTTGGCCTTTGAGGAAGTAAAACATATGCAGAGATAAGTATTTTATTTCAATTATTAGTGGAACTACTCATAAAACTTGTATTATTTCTACAAAGAATAAAAGGGATGCTCTAATAATGATAAAAAAATGTCAATGAATTTCTTATGACTGTCATTTATCTTTATAAATGATTTAGATAGAAATTTATATAAAATATTATAATGAAAAACTAAATAATTATTTTTAGAATAATGATATTTACTATGAACTCGTTATATCATACACCCCACAACAATATATTATTATTTAAATAATAATAATAGATTTATGGATCTAGATATTACCATATTTATGAATCCTGATATATTTTGTTATTCTAGAGAAAATAAATATGTAATATAGTTCAAATTCAAAACCATTTATTGTATTAATGAAATTCAGTTATACCTTTTTTGAAGATGTATTACAAGAAATTCCCTAGATTGAAATATGTCACACCCCGACCGCAAATATCTTTATTTTACTTTTTCTTGGTCCCGATTTAAAATTTTTGAGGTTTAGTTGTGTCGGCGGTTTCGCGCCGGTGCGCGGTCGTCGCATCGCTAGCGGTGATCATGCGTTCGGCCCGGGTGACTATGCGTTCACCCGGCGTTTTAAATATTAATTTTTTTTATGTTAACATTTTATTATTATTACTAATTAAGTCGTGTTACCATTATTGTAGCTATTTTTTTTATATATGTTTATATATGTGTATATGTATATATATATGTTTGTATATGTTTAAAAATATGTATATATGTCTATATATATATATATATATATATGCGTGGGTGCGCGCGTGTGCACGCGCGCGCACATTTATTTTCAAATGGTTTTAATATTTTAGATTTTTGATTAAAGATAATTGTTATTATAAATTTTCTAATTATTAATATTATTATTATTATAAGGATTTATTACTATTATAATGTTTTATTATTTCTATAAAGCGTATTATTTTTAGGATTTGTTTTATTTAATTACTTATGTGCAATATTATTATTAGTATATTATTATGATTATAGTATTTTATTATTTTTACATATTATTATTAATATTATTCTCATATTTTTATTTATATTTTTGTTGTATTATTATTATTATTATTATTATTATTATCATATATATATATATATATAATAACCGAAACCCTATTTTTTTCCCCTCCTAACCTACCCAGCCGCCACCCTCTCCCCTCTCCTTCCTCTCTCCCCCGTTTTTCTTCCTCCTTTTTTTTTCTTTGGTTTGGCCGACCTGCGGCTCCCTCCAGCATCCCACCTACTGCCCGCACCCTCCCCTCCTGCGCGCTCCGCCTCACCTCGTCCCGGCCCCGGCTTCCCCTTGCGCACCCGCCGTCGTGCCGGCTCCCTGCCCGGCTTCCCGGTGTCCCGGCCACCCTCCACCTCGCCGGCTCCCGCTCACCCCAGCACTCCGGCCTCCCCGGCTCCACCGACATCCCACCGCCCTGGCCCCTGCCCGCGCCCGACCTCGCCGCCGGCCTCCACGCCCAGCCACCGTCCCGGCTTCCCCGGCCCTCTCCGCCGCTCGCCGTCCCGCCGCGCCAAGCCGCCGGCCTCCGGCAACTCCAGCCTCCGTCGCCGGCGCACCCTGCTGACTCCACCAGTCCGTCCACCCCTGTCCCGGCTCCCTCTTCCCCGTCCCGACATCCCCGCACCCGGCCTCCCGATCCGCCGCCTCTCCGCGCGCCCCGGCGTCGCCCTCGCCGTCGTCCGACCCTCTCTGTCCCGGCCTCCTCCGCGCGCCCCAGCGTCGCCCTCGCCGCCGTCCCGGCTCCCTCTCCCCCTGACCCGGCATCCCTCTGGCCGCCGCACCACCTGGGCGTTTCCCCCCCCTCTTCTCCTTGTAAGTTTTGTTTTTATTTTTATTTTGTTTTTATTTTTTTTTATTTTCTTTCTTTATGTGTTAATCTCATTTATTTACGTTTTTTTATATATATATAACGTTTTAATATTTTTATCATGTTAATAATAATAATAATATTATTATATTATTATTATGTCATTATTATTATTATTATTATTATTATTATTATTATTATCATGTTATTAGTTATTATTTTTATTATTATTGTTATATTATTATTATACTTATTAAATTGTTATTTTTATGTTATTCTTGTTATTAAAAGTATGTTATTACTATTATTATATTAGTATTATTATTATTATTATTTTTATTAAGTTATTATTTATCTATATATTCTTTTATTTGCTTATTTTTTTATTAATTAATTAATTAATTAATTTATTTTCCTTTTTATTCCATCTTGGTGTTTTTATTTAATTAGAATTAATCATTTTTCTGTCACGGGTTGAGTGACGTGT
Source organism: Viscum album (assembly GCA_963277665.1). Taxonomy (NCBI): domain Eukaryota; kingdom Viridiplantae; phylum Streptophyta; class Magnoliopsida; order Santalales; family Viscaceae; genus Viscum; species Viscum album. The sequence continues at coordinate 507,800,924 of OY728150.1, forward strand.
ACTTTTTCCACTGTTCAGCGTACGCAGTTTGTCCGCAAAGGATTGTCCTACTTTCCGTTGGGGTTCCGTCGCGTCCGCTCCTTGTTTGAGGTAGGCGAATTCAACTGTTTCCTTTCCGAGGTACTCTGCTGATGCTTGAATCGTTTTAGATAAATTTTATTCCATGATTCGCGTGTTTATGATATCCTTGCGCGGATTATTTTGGTGTTTAAAATCTATAGTTTTTGTTCGAAAGTTAAGTTTGAAGCAATTATATTTTATGCCAAGGTAGTAGTGCACTAGATGTTGTCCTGCACTTTTTATTGTTTATATAGTGCACATGTTTAGGCGTTTCCAGCTAAGGTGGAACTAAATGCCTATGTTCCCTTATGTTATCATTGGTTGTCTTGAGCGGTGTTTTCTTTTTAAAGAAAGAATCTTTCTTGGATCTTATTATCCTGTGCTAGTTAGTTTTATGAAATTTAGTATTATTTGGAAATGTTGTCGTGCCCCTTTGCAGGTTTGACGCACCATTGGATGTTGACACATCCATGGGTGCACCAGGAGCACACATGGATGTTCCCTCAAATGAAGATGGTGTTTGAAATTGTTACCATTTATTTTTATTTTTATTTATTTTTATTTTCTCGAAATCTCGACTTTTCTAAATGGTTCTTGATTTCAAAATATTTTCACCTCTTCATGAGACACATCAAACTTGTTTAAAAAGAAATCTACGAAAATATGCTCGTTTGGCCTTTTATTTAATACAAAAGAAGAGCTTGAGTTTTTGAAAAAAGATATTGTGAAATGTTCGTGTAAAGTCATTTGATTTTGTTAAAAACGGAGTGCTCGCTTGGCAACTTCGGGTATTTTTATAAATTGGTTTTGATAATTAAATGACGTGAAGGCCCGGTTGGCACTTTATTAATTGTGAAGTGATTATACATATATATATATACATATATACGTACTTGTGTGGGCATCTCTACAGGGGGACTTCCCTTCGAGGGTTGTCGTGTAGCGATGTCCGTGTAAGGGGTTGGCAAGTGTGGTGAGATGAGTCACGCGTGCGAGGGTCTCCCACTTACACAGTGTTACAAAAACCACCATGGGTTCCTGGGAGTCTTGTAGATTATCGAGTGAAGGTTGCTTGCTAACCATGATTAGACGGGTTAGTACCCCCTGGAGTTGTGGACAGGCCAGGAGGGATGTGCCACTGGTTGGCTATAAGGGCGGCCAATTGGTTATTGACTATGGAGTACCACGCCGGCAGGTAGTCTGAACCCGAGTACGTCCAGGGGTTTTCTAGGGATGTTTAGGATCACCCATGGTTACTTGTTCTCCTTGATTGTTTACTTTCAGTTATTCTTTACAGCTTATAGTGTTACTTGTGTCCTTTTGCACTACTTTCATCTTGCATTACTTGGTTACTTTCTGTTTCACTGGTCTGTTTTCAGCCTGTACTGGTTACCTGTTCCTTTCTGGCACAGTCGTGGTATTATTTGTATTTGGTTTTGTTTATAAAATCAGGAAATGGTTTTGAAAGTGATTTATAGTGTGCGTTGGGTTTTCAAATGGGGAAAACATGTTGTTTATTTTTAAATGTGAAAAATCTATTTTTTCGATTGTATTTTTTTAAACCTGTGTCAACGGATTGCTTGGGAAAGGAAACATTTGGATTCATTGGTTTACTTTGGCTTACCTACTGGGAATTTTTAATGCTCACACCTATATTATCATTTCAGTTGCAGGTCTTCCCTTGCTCAGGTCTTCTGTTTTGAGTCGCTCAGTGTTGGAGCGAGGTTGCTCTCTAGTTGGGTGGTGACCTGAGAGGTCACTTGGAGGTACGTGGTCGTGTGGCTTTTATTTCTTTTCCGCTGTTAGTGTTTATTTTTTCTGTTCTATTTACTTTTGTTTGGGCCGAAATCGTTCCCAACGATCAAATTTTAATGCCCAGCACTGGTTGCCATCCCGGGGGGATCGGGAACGCCCCTCGGGACTTGCCGCGGACCGGCTCGGGTGACCGGTTCAGGGTCGACCCGGACTGGTTCGTGACAAAATGGTATCAGAGCGAGATTCTTGTTATTTGGGTTGTCTGGTAGGTGAAGATTAGGACTTTCGGGACTCGAGAGGTAGGTACGGGGAGGACGTCATGAACCCTCGCCCGTTCCGCACCTCGAGTCGCCAGGGGTAGTCCGGGAATTTTATCTTTGTCCCTTTCTGGTTTGTCTTGGATTGAGAGATGACAACAGAGGCAAACCGACGTTACGTCGTGATTTCACATGGAGTAGTGACCCATGTGGAGTCTGAGTACACGGTTTGAATTCCTCCTAGTGGTCGACGTTGACTTGGGACATGGCCCACTACCATGTCTCCAGGATGAGCATGACTACTAGTCCCTCATTTCAGTGATTGATGCAAATTTGGATACTTCTGTTGTTTTGGTCAGTGTAACTACGTTGTTGGAAATGAAAAAGTTTTTGAAAAAAAATTGAGATGGTTTCTTTTAAAGGACTTTAAATGTATAAAATGGGTTTTAAAACTGAAATCTCTTGATTTGGAAATCTGTTGTTTGCTTGGAGTTGGTTCAGAATGGTTTGGGGTGAAACCTCAGGTCCTCTTTATGAACGTTTGCACTTGTGTGAGAATGCATGGAAAATGCGCGTTGGTACGAGTATTGATGGACAGTGGATAAAGACATGTGCAACAGGTCATGGGAGTACCTGGGTGTGTATTTGAAATTAAAGGCTTGACGTTGTTTTCTAAATTGGTTTAAAAAGGGGAAATGGTTTTGGAAAGTTTTGATTTAAAAGTGGATTGGTTTTGGAAATCGGTCTTGAAAAAGAGTGGTTTTGAAATCTAAAACGAAAAGGGAACTTTAAAGAGGAGATTTTATTTTGGGTTGTGTTGTATTTGTTTGATCCTTGTGCTGATTGTTTTGATGAAGGCGCTTTTATTGATGTCGCTTCGGTTTGATGTTGGTTTTGGAAATTGTGTTTTATATATCTCTCAGGAAATGCCGCCCAGAAAGGTCTCTAAGGATTCGGAAAAGTCATGCCCAGTTTTTGGTCCTCCTCGGACTTTTCCCATTCTCCATGGTAATCAGGGTCCGTTAGAAGCAGTGAAATGGCTCGAGGAAGTGGTGCGTGTCTTTAGAATGTTGGGAACTCCCGATAATGTTAAGGTTAGTGAAATTATGAAGTTGTTCAAGGGTCCAGATCTGGACCAGTGGAAGGTGGTTTCCCCACCATCGACGCAAGTTGAAATGACGTGGAATGTCTTTAGAATTGTTTTCATCCAATGGTTTGTACCTGAGGAAGTGAAGTTGGAGAAAAAGAGAGAGCTTGTGCATATTCAACAAGGCCAATAGACGGTGAAGGAATATGTTGACCATTTCAAGGAACTGATTTCCTTTTCTCCAGATGTAGTGTCGCATGAGCTCATGAAGGTCTCTCTTTTCACTGGGGGTCTTCGTCCGGAGATCAAGGAGCGAGTCCTCCCTTCTAAAGACCTTTGTTTCGAGAAGCTGGTAGAGGAAGCATTCTTGGCTAAGTTGGTTTCCGATGTGCGGGTGGTTAGTACTTCAGCATCCCCAGTTGTTCGTAAGAGTTCCTCCTCTGGTGTGGAAAATACGCCAGAGATACCTGTTCCTAATGAGTTATCCCCTTTGGTCCCAGCTTCCAGTTCATCAGATCGTTCGATGGTATGCTTTCAGTGTGGTTGTTTCGGCCATTTAAAGCCGTCTTGTCGCAACCCTCCGAAGACGTGTCATTGATGCGGTTGTCTGGGTCATCTGGAGAAGTTTTGCAGGAAGCGTCGCTTGAAGAGGACGCTGTGATTGGAGAATGTCAGTACCTGACTGTGAGGCAGAAGATGCTTCAGCCATCAGAGCCCCAACCATAGGTCTTGGGGTGAAGCTCGCGCACAGTCAGGAGTTCCTAGGGTTGTGAAGCCTTGGTCCAGGTCCTGTCTTCCGTATTGACGGTGGAGCAATTAAAAACCTTTTCATATTTTTTTACCTGCTATTAAAGTTCCAACAACGTTGTAAATGCGTTGTTTTTCTATAAAGTGATGATGGACTTGTTCTATGATAATCTAAGCAGACTTGTCGTGTGGACGTGGTATTCTGATTCGTGTGTCTTTCTTAAAAGTGTGTTTGACCCTTGTGTGGGTTTACCTCGGTTGATTTATGCTTGTCGGATGTGGTTATGTTTCGTGGATTTCAATGGGTCATGTTTCTGATTTGATGTCCGGTTATTTCGTTTCTATGGGTTTTCCCTGGTGTTGAAGATTGTTGACTCTAGTCGAGGATTGAATGTCTCAACGGAGGTGTTGTTTTAATCGTGCTATAAGAGTTGGTTCGAATCGGTTGGGAGTTCCCGCGTCGACCCCCCCCCCCTTTCCCAGGGTTTTCTATTTAGATGGTCAACTTTTCTGCACTAGTTGAGTTCTTGTGGTGGGGAGAACCCATTCGTGATCTCCCCTTAACCTCGGACCTCAGTTTTCTCTTGGATGGGTCGGGTGTGACCTGTGTGGGGTAAGGTTATCCTGAGAATCTCAGTTCTCTTCAGTTCCTTTAGTTCTGTTTGGGCATAGACTTGGATTTTGGCTGACTTGTGGCTTGGTGACTTTCTAGGGGCAGAAAGTGTCTGTGGTGGGGAGAATTGTCACACACCGACCGCAAATATCTTTATTTTACTTTTTCTTGGTCCCGATTTAAAATTTTTGAGGTTTAGTTGTGTCGGCGGTTTCGCGCCGGTGCGCGGTCGTCGCATCGCTAGCGGTGATCGTGTGTTCGGGCCGGGTGACTATGCGTTCACCCGACGTTTTAAATATTAATATTTTTTATGTTGACATTTTATTATTATTACTAATTAAGTTGTGTTACCATTATTGTAGCTATTTTTTTTATATATGTTTATATATGTGTATATGTATATATATATGTTTTTATATGTTTAAAAATATGTATATATGTCTATATATATATATGCGTGGGTGCGCGCGCGCGCACGCGCGCGCCTATTTATTTTCAAATGGTTTTAATATTTTAAATTTTTGATTAAAGATAATTGTTATTATAAATTTTCTAATTATTAATATTATTATTATTATAAGGATTTATTACTATTATAATGTTTTATTATTTCTATAAAGCGTATTATTTTTAGGATTTGTTTTATTTAATTACTTATGTTCAATATTATTATTAGTATATTATTATGATTATAATATTTTATTATTTTTACATATTATTCTTAATATTATTCTCATATTGTTATTTATATTTTTGTTGTATTATTATTATTATTATTATTATTGTTATTATTATCATATATATATATATATATATATAAGAACCGAAACCTTATTTTTTTTCCCTCCTAACCTACCCAGCCGCCACCCTCTCCCCTCTCCTTTCTCTCTCCCCCGTTTTTCTTCCTCCTTTTTTTTTCTCTGGTTTGGCCGACCTACGGCTCCCTCCGGCATCCCACCTGCTGCCCGCACCCTCCCCTCCTGCACGCTCCGCCTCGCCTCGTCCCGGCCCCGGCTTCCCCTTGCGCACCCGCCATCGTGCCGGCTCCCTGCCCGACTTCCCGGCGTCCCAGCCACCCTCCGCCTCGCCGGATCCCTCTCACCCCAGTGCTCCGGCCTCCCCGGCTCCACCGACATCCCACCGCCCTGGCCCCTTCCCGCGCCCGACCTCGCCGCCAGCCTCCACGCCCAGCCACCGTCCCGGCTTCCCCGGCCCTCTCCGCCGCTCGTCGTCCCGCCGCGCCAAGCCACCAGCCTCCGGCGACTCCAGCCTCCGTCGTCGGCGCACCCTGCTGACTCCACCAGTCCGGCCACCCCTGTCCCGGCTCCCTCTTCCCCGTCCCGACATCCCCGCACCCGGCCTCCCGATCCGCCGCCTCTCCGCGCGCCCCGGCGTCGCCCTCGTCGTCATCCGACCCTCCCTGTCCCGGCCTCCTCCGCGCGCCCCGACATCGCCCTCGGCGCCGTCCCAGCTCCCTCTCCCCCTGACCCGGCCTCCCTTCGGCCGCCGCACCACCTGGGCGTTTCCCCCCCCCTCTGCTCCTTGTAAGTTTTGTTTTTATTTTTATTTTGTTTTTATTTTTTTTATTTTCTTTCTTTATGTGTTAATCTCATTTATTTACATTTTTTATATATATATAACGTTTTAATATTTTTATCATGTTAATAATAATAATAATAATATTATATTTTTATTATGTCATTATTATTATTATTATTATTATTATTATTATCATGTTATTAGTTATTATTTTTATTATTATTGTTATATTATTATTATACTTATTAAATTGTTATTGTTATGTTATTCTTGTTATTAGAAGTATGTTATTACTATTATTATATTAGTATTATTAATATATTATTAAGATTATTATTATTTTTTTTATTAAGTTATTATTTATCTATATATTCATTTATTTGCTTATTTATTTATTTATTTATTTATTTATTTATTTTCCTTTTTATTCCATCTTGGTGTTTTTATTTAATTAGAATTAATCCTTTTTCTGTCGCGGGTTGAGTGACGTGTACTTTTTCCACTGTTCAGCGTACGCAGTTTTTCCGCAAAGGATTGTCCTACTTTCCGTTGGGGTTCCGTCGCGTCCGCTCCTTGTTTGAGGTAGGCGAATTCAACTGTTTCCTTTCCGAGGTACTCTGCTGATGCTTGAATCGTTTTAGATAAATTTTATTCCATGATTCGCGTGTTTATGATATCCTTGCGCGACTTATTTTGGTGTTTAAAATATATAGTTTTTGTTCGAAAGTTAAGTTTGAAGCAATTATATTTTATGCCAAGGTAGTAGTGCACTAGATGTTGTCCTGCACTTTTTATTGTTTATATAGTGCACCTGTTTAGGCGTTTCCAGCTAAGGTGGAACTAAATGTCAATGTTCTCTTATGTTATCATTGGTTGTCTTGAGCGGTGTTTTCTTTTTAAAGAAAGAATCTTTCTTGGATCTTATTATCCTGTGCTAGTTAGTTTTATGAAATTTAGTATTATTTGGAAATGTTGTCATGACCCTTTGCAGGTTTGACGCACCATTGGATGTTGACACATCCATGGGTGCACCAGGAGCACACATGGATGTGCCCTCAAATGAAGATGGTGTTTGAAATTGTTACCATTTATTTTTATTTTTATTTATTTTTATTTTCTCTAAATCTCGACTTTTCTAAATGGTTCTTGGTTTCAAAATGTTTTCACCTCTTCATGAGACACATCGAACTTGTTTAAAAAGAAATCTACGAAAATATGCCCGTTTGGCCTTTTATTTAATACAAAAGCAGCGCTTGAGTTTTTGAAAAAAGATATTGTGAAATGTTCGTGTAAAGTCATTTGATTTTGTTAAAAACGGAGTGCTCGCTTGGCGACTTCGGGTATTTTTATAAAGTGGTTTTGATAATTAAATGACGTGAAGGCCCGGTTGGAACTTTATTAATTGTGAAGTGATTATACATATATATATACATATATACGTACTTGTGAGGGCATCTCTACAGGGGGACTTCCCTTCGAGGGTTGTCGTGTAGCGATGTCCGTGTAAGGGGTTGGCAAGTGCGGTGAGACGAGTCACGCGTGCGAGGGTCTCCCACTTACACAGTGTTACAAAAACCACCATGGGTTCCTGGGCGTCTTGTAGATTATCGAGTGACGGTTGCTTGCTAACCCTGATTAGATGGGTTAGTACCCCTTGGAGTTGTGGACAGGCCAGGAGGGATGTGCCACTGGTTGGCTATTAGGGCGGCCAGTTGGTTATTGACTATGGAGTACCACGCCGGCAGGTAGTCTGAACCCGAGTACGTACAAGGGTTTTCTAGGGATGTTTAGGATCACCCATGGTTACTTGTTCTCCTTTATTGTTTACTTTCAGTTATTCTTTACAGCTTATAGTGTTACTTGTGTCCTTTTGCACTACTTTCATCTTGCATTACTTGGTTACTTTCTGTTTCACTGGTCTGTTTTCAGCCTGTACTGGTTACCTGTTCCTTTCTGGCACAGTCGTGGTATTATTTGTATTTGGTTTTGTTTATAAAAGCAGGAAATGGTTTTGAAAGTGATTTATAGTGTGTGTTGGGTTTTCAAATGGGGAAACCATGTTGTTTATTTTTAAATGTGAAAAATCTATTTTTTTGATTGTATTTTTTTAAACCTGTGTCAACGGATTGCTTGGGAAAGGAAACATTTGGATTCAGTGGTTTACTTTGGCTTACCTACTAGGCATTTTTAATGCTCACGCCTATATTATCATTTCAGTTGCAGGTCTTCCCTTGCTCAGGTCTTCTGTTTTGAGTCGCTCAGTGTTGGAGCGAGGTTGCTCTCTAGTTGGGTGGTGACCTGAGAGGTCACTTGGAGGTACGTGGTCGTGTGAATTTTATTTCTTTTCTGCTGTTAGTGTTTATTTGTTCTGTTCTATTTACTTTTGTTTGGGCTGAAATCGTTCCCAACGATCAAATTTTAATGCCCGGAACTGGTTGCCATCCCGGGGGGATCGGGAACGCCCCTCGGGACTTGCCGCGGACCGGCTCGGGTGACCGGTTTAGGGTCGACCCGGACTGGTTCGTGACAAAATATTTATGATTTTTAGAAGCACATATATTATCAATGTTATAGTTGAAAGTAATCTAATGCTTCAGAAGAGATAAGTCAATGGTATCTCTCATAATTATTAAACAAATTAAAGCAGATAAAATTTTAAAAAAATAGACATAGATGAATACAAATACTTCTAATGTATATGATTTGTAACTTTAAAAGGATAAGAAACTCTTCATCAAAAAATAAAGAATTCATTTAAATGAAGTAGTATTTTATTCAAAATATAATAAAGATGTTGAAAAAAAAGTACTGAAGAAGAGGAACATATTGTATATGATAGCTCATTCAATTACACAGATGAACAAAAACTGATATAATCTTATAAAAGTATTAGAATGTTGGTCAACTTCTCAAATATCATTTGATGACATATAAAATCAGTTCAAAACATAATTTCATTTTGGGTAGAACATACCACATTATTTTATCAAGTTATGACAAGGGATGTGAAAGAGGATTTAAATAATCAAGATCTGATTTATATGGTCATTGATGAGATCTATGTAGTTGAGAAAAATCATACACGGGTGTTGCTAACCAAGCTATAGAGTAACAAATATTTTTAAATAATGTGGGCATTTCATAATATGATAAATGAAAAAGATAAATTATTAGAAATAAAGAAAAAATTTGGTGCATAGGGTAGTCTAAATTTGGGTAAAATAATTTTGATATTACATTAAAATATATTTCTATGTAGAAAATCATTAATCAATTTCATTATATTTTCTTAGAAAGGTGATACATGATTTTCAAAATGGGTGTCAATTTTTTCCATAACGAAGTGTTTGAAATAGTTGTGTACATTGAGAATAATAATAGAATCGTACTTATTGGAGAGCAATGATACATTTTCATGCTAAAAAAGGTTTTATATGGGGAAAATAAAGCCATAATAGCACATTATTCTATGTTATATCATATAATTGTGTAGAATATGATCAAGAAGGGAAGAGTGGATAAAACCAATATAGTATAGAATACGAATAGGTATTACAAATTATAATTTTATTTTTTAATGATAATTTTTTTAGTAATAAATAAGGTGTTTCAAATGAATTAGTTTTAGCGATGATGAATTTTTTTACTTCCATGATTTATGAGATATGGAATTCACAGTATTTTCAAATATTTCAATGGTAAGAACATATGATTATTTCATAAGATAATTATACTTGAGAACTAAAAAATGATTGTCATAGAATATTAGATACTACTTTAAAAACCAATATCTATAGGGAAAAAGTTTATAGGATGAAAAACAAAAATGCATTTCACTCAATGGTACATAGAAATCTAATGATATGTTTTCTACACTTGACACGTTTATGATCAGATATAGTGTTTGATGTTACAATATGTTCCTAGTATTAATTTACATTGAAGGAGTGTTGTTTCATTGATGAAAATAGGATTATCAGTTGTATTAAAGGAATAATGTAATATACACTGGTATATGAATGGTAGATAATTAAAAAAATTATTTTAAAAAACACTTTTGATTGAAACTGAGATCTAAAGATTATAACATGTACCAACAAGTATCTGACCACATCAGAAATAATGAAGCTATTATAAAAAAATATTTAGAAAATTTGAATCAATAACCATACAAATACTCTATGTAATAAATGATACCTTTTTATCTGGATCATATTTGATGAAAGTTTCATAGTGGTAGGACAACATTCCTGAGGTATAAATATATTTCACGATGTTTATATTAACTTCATCAATACCACATGGAAATATCAGATCTTTTTTAGTGATACAATCATTCATCACTTCAACAAAATCATCTAAATTTTATATCTCATACATTCTATCAGAATTATCTTTTGAAATGATGATATTGAAATACTCCCCCATCATCTCTTCCATATAATGTTGGATAAGATTCAGGTCAACATCTAATTTCTTTATATCATGTTGGACACAATAAAAGGCTCCTTTGGTTCCAACAACTAGTTTTGATCATCTAACCTTAAAACATTATTCACCTCAAATATATCATCATCTACCACAACCTTATCACCATGAGGTGTTTTCTGCAACCCCAATAATTCTAAATTCATAAATTCATTTTTGATCAGGACATACCTATACCTCATTTTTATTTATATTACTAGTTAATCTGGTGACCATGGGTTTTTGAATATAGGAGTATTCATTATATTAAATAGTTTTTATGTTTTTTTTCAAAAACATTTATAGAAATAGTACTAAGTTATTTCCCATTCCTTGATCTAGAACAAATTTTCCTCATCTTTTGATGATCTTTATAATTGTACAACGATTTCTAGGATTTGGATTTCATATCTACCAGCGTATAATCCCGATAGTTTTATTACACAGATATCATATTTTTCCGTCAAATACTATATGATTCCCAAAACTCATTATCAACAACTTCCCCTACAATTCCATTCATTTAGGTAAATCTATTGTTAATCTAAATCAGCCTTGTGGGATCCCATGATCCAGAAGACCCCCACACCTTATTAGATGAAATATTTGTCGATGGAAAATCTTGTAACAAGGGAATGTGGAATGGATTGGACCATCTAGTAGTGGTTCCACATTCTCTAAATTCTATAAAATAGAATCATTTCTTTCCCCCTACCATAAACCTTGATAGATTCTATAAATTTTTTAATGATGATGGAAATGTTCGGTACTATTAATCCTTGGATCTAGAGCGTCATGTCAAAGAAAAAATAATTGCTTCTCATGTTGAAATAAATTTATGCAACCCTTGGGTGATGATTTATGAATCTCACCCCTTTCTGATGAGATTCTATAGTATATAATTCTTCAATACCCAAATAATAGTCTTTTATGAATAAGGGTGGGATCACCTTTTCTCTATTCTATAAATTGAACAAATCATGGGCAGCCCTCCTTTATGATAAACATTAGACTACCAAAGAATCATAGAAAACCTTCTATTTGAATCTATTTTTTTCTTACGGACTCAAAATAAAGTAATTGAAATTTTTTTGGGGTATATATTTAGAGATAATTTTCAAAAAGATTATTTTGTCTGGTTAGAATACATATGTATGATTTTTAATGAATTCAGAACTATTTTGATATTCTATTTCATCATTCTTATTGGAAAATACTATACATAGGGTCATGGTATTTTTTAGAAAAATAAAATAACAATTTATTCATGGCTTATATCAAGTGTATCAAAATTTGAGAATTAGTGGATATAAGTCACTTTTTAAGGATAACAAAACATTATATTTTAGTGTTCTAATTTCATACATTGACTTCCCATATATAGTATTAGGATTATTAAATAATAATTTATTGTTAAATGTGGTTAGTTTGAAATTTAATTATGGTAATTCCTATCAAATTCCAAGATATTATATTGTTAAGACTAATATATGTATTTGGGGATATCTTCTAATAAAGAACTAATTGTCAGATTTTAGAAATATTTTAGCCCTTGGTGGATTTTAATAATATATAGACATAAGGAAGAGGCCCTGAGTATTGTGTTGATTTCCATATAAGAAAAATAGATTATGTTTAAGAGTAAATTATTATTCTGTTGGATTTTGTTTCCTACACAAAAATCCTATTCAACCTCCTAAAAAAGAATGATTTTTATTTGAGCTGAAAGTTGTTTGAATGTTAATATTGTTTCAAAATTAGTTATATTTTTACATGTTTTATATATTATTAATGTTTCACATAATTATGTACAAAATTTGGACATGTTACTCCATGTGTAAGGATTTTATAATAAATACAAATTATATTTTTTCAGGGTCAGAAATATTTACAGTTTCCTATGATTTTAAGACATGGATATGTAATGTTATTTGGAATATATAAATATTGAATATAGTAATTATCTTTGACATACAAGATTGTTTTTTCCATAAAGATTTTTTTCAAAGAGTATATAATTAAAATATTCCTCATTCAAAAGGTACATATTTTAAAAAAATTGTTGTGTATTTTTAATTATCGGTCATGCGAGTGCTTTGATCTGTATAAGGTTTCTAAAAAGAAATTATATGATATATAATATATTTGGAATAATTATTATTATGCTGATGATGCATATGTTGTTTTTGAAATTTCCTATAAGTATTTTCTCTGGAAGTTAATAAGGATCCTTAAATATTTCAATATAATTCTTCAAGAATAAATTATAGAAGTTATGGGAAATTTTTAAATGGATAATTTGGAAAATTATTAAATATGATGATTCCAAATTTAATCATTAATTTTATAAATATCATGAATGGGAGTATGGTACATTTATTATTTGAATATGGTTCACATGACAATGAAATATATTACACTTTGATCATTAAGACCTAGAGAATTTTTGGAAAGTATTTCATTCAGGTGTACAACCTGGGATTATCATTCCGAGGACATTCCATGAATGAAAAAAGGTTTCTTCCATCGATGAATATGGTGATATATGAAGGATGTTTAATGATAAGTAAAATTGATCAATCATAAAGCAGTGAATTTTGTTTCACTATGATCTATAAAATATTTACATACTAAAGAAAAATAAGAAGGTGGAGAAGTATATATGAATTTAGTAGATGTCAAATAAATATGGTTGCTCAAATTTTATTTATAAATTTAAATTTCAATTAAAATATCCCTACTTTTTCAATAGATAAATATACATGCTTCTCATGTTCCAATCATAAGTATGTGGTGAAAATGTAATTTATATCAAAGAAAGATAGTATAATATAGATGGTGGATACATGCTACTTCGAGTATAAACAGAGAAGAGAAGAAGAATTATAAATATTAGAAGAAGGATAAGAATCATTAAAATTACTCAAGGGTAGTATTTATATGTCGAATAATATATTACCATTGAAAATAGAATCAGTCATTTAGTTAGTGCATTTTTACTTTACATAGTAAGGAAATAATTTTTATAACATGAATATAACAATAAATTATAATCATATATAATACATATAACTATAACAGTAGACTATATGACCTCAGTGATATTATTGAAATTAGTATGTGATTGATTTCAATTTTGAAAAAAAAAATAATTATGGAATTCAATTTACTAATTCAAAAACCTATAAGTGAATTCCATCTGATTATGTAATTTATTTTCATTATTTTACTAAAATAGAAAATAAAATGAGATTAAAGTACATAGTACATCATTATTATGACTTTATAACCAATAAAAAATATTAAGGAATAAATTTTAATTAATTATTTACATTAGATAATCATCTCATCCTATTAAAAACTAAAAAATTAAAAAAAGTAGATTAAGATAAATCCATTCGTTGAATCTATTATTTGACTCGTGGAACATATTATAAAAATGCTATTATAGCGTTTCACATACATAATAGGGAATTGAGTAAATAATATTTCTTATATTTTCACTTGAATATTCTATCATTATATTTTTAATATTTTAACATCATGTTTTCAACAATAATTTTTAGATGTTTTTAACAAAAACACTATTCAAAATAATTTCATTCAAAATGGCCTCCTTAATGAAATCATAGTTATGTTACATTGTGTAGAGAATTTAATTTTATAAAATATATGGTGATGAATTAATTTTTTTCAGGTTCACCATAACTACATATGAAATTTCAATCCATAAAATAGTTTCTTATAATTAAATGTAATGTTGGATGTGATTGGGATAGAGAGATATTTTTTAGATTTTAAAAATATATATTTCATAACAGAATATGAAGATAAATATTATATCAACAGATGAGACATTATAAAATATATTTTCAAAAAATTTTAAAATCATATTGATATTGATTTTTATGAGCATGTGAAATAGATATATCACGATTTCTAGGGAGTGTAATATTTATGTGTTTGAAAAATAACATAGATCAAGTATTTATTATTTTTCCTAAGTAATTAAATTAATTAATTACCCTAAATATTATTATTTAATAGAAATTATAACATATTGTTTTTAGGTTTATTTTATTAATTATTGTAAACACAACCTAAAATTTTATTTTTAGGGATATTATTATTTTTACAATATTGTTTTATTAAAATCCATAATTCTTCATTTGATATTATATGATTTTTTATGAAATGGGGAAAAAACTTATGTATGTGTTTTCTGTGATACATAAGTTTTTTTTGTTCAAACATTAGGGTAAGGTGAGTTTTTAGAGATACTAACATGAAAAGGACAAAAATTAAGGGTTATTGAAATATATAAATAAATACAAAAATATTTCACCCCTAAAGGTCGGTATATGTACGCGATTTACTGTGGTCATGGATTAGGGAATCATAATACATAATAGTGAATCTTGATGCATAGACTATAGTTAATAATCACATAATGATTTTGAAAGAAAACATATGTGTTATCTCTACTAATAAAAAGTTTAATTCAAATTAATGCTTCATTTTTAGGTGGGAAATCATTCCAATATTAGTTTAATATAGCTTCCACTTTAGAAAAATATATATAATGGAAGATAATGCAAGGATAAATATTATCAAACCAATAATAAGGAATTTTATTCAAATCGTTCTTCTCTATTCTATGTGGAGCTATTACATAAAGTAGTTATTATGTGATAATAATTGAATTAAGGAATAATGGAGTATATAGACCAATTGTTAGTCGATCCATGGATGAAAGAAGAATGAGATAGGAATTTTTGTAACTCATGAAATATTAAGGTTCTAATCTAAATTATAGAGGGAATAAAAAAATTGGAGACCAGATAAATTTGAATAATGTAAGACATAATATCAAGAAATGATTTTAAATAATACAAATCTGAGAAAATATTGGAATCTCACTACCATGTGAAGAATATCCCATTGTGATCACTTCTTCTATGGAGGTAAATCCCATTCATGTTCTAGTTTGATGGAAATTCTCTATGTCTATTTACAAGTCATTATATACTATATGAATTGGACCATATTTTATATTTTTGTGCTACTATATGTCCCATCACATTGTTATTTTATAATAGGTTACAAATAACTCATGAGATTCCATTATATATGCTTTTCTAAATAAAGATTCAATATCATGAAGAAGATAGTTTATTTAAATAATTTTTTTGAGAACTAAATTCCCAATTTTTATAAATTTAATTTTTTTAAATGAATGTTATTTTTCAATTTACTAGTAAAAATTATAATATAAGGTCTTTTCATAAAGAGTCGTTTATTAGGTTAGTAGTAAGAAATAAATTTTTTAAAAAAATTTCCTTAATGAAATTATATTTATTTAATAATAACATGAATGTTTATCGAATATTTTTTACGAAAAAAATATATTTCTAAGATAATATATTTTCTATTAAAGTATAATGTTTCCATAAGAAATATATTTTTCACATTTTAGAAATCAAACTACAGTTTTTTTCAAACAAAATGCTTTTCACTTCCTTAATTTTTATCTTGAATTTATAATCTTCCTCATTTTTAGTATGGTTTAAAGGATAAATATGTTTCCATTGATTTACCGTAACAATTTTAATTCCATTTGAAAAAATAAACATTATTTTTCTAAATATGGATTTTTATTAAAAAAAATTCATTTTCTGTAAAAATGTTCACCATATTTTGTAGGATTGGTTTCATAATTCTTTTTGATGATGATATTAATTTAATTGTTCAATATTGACTCAAATATATCATATGATAAATTATAAATTGTTTAATGATAAACATTTAATTGCATGCCATTATGAATAATAACTTTGGTAAAAAAAAGTCATTTACTACAATAATAGTTATAACAAGTTAAAAGGGTTAAAACTAAAATAATGAGGGTTAAAATAACCTAAAATGATCTTAAATACAATTTTTGAAGTTCCCAGTTAGGATCCATGTATCACTGAGTGGGGGAGGGGGTGAATCAGTGATATCTTTTTCTTTTTAAGTTTCCCCTTTTTGAAACCACCTTCGCCTCCTGTTAAAGAGTTTTTTCCCTGCTGAACACACACAACCACAGGAACACAAGATTTACAAGGTTCACTACTCAACAAGAGTAGCTACGTCCTTGGTATGGTACGGAAACAATCATGTACCACACAATACACTAGAAAACAATTCGTTAATGTAGAATACAACGAGTTGGATATACCTTTACACTCGTGCAGCACATTGAAAACAATCCAATAGTGTGTGTGCTCCCTCTTAGCACAAATAGGGTAATACAATGTTTCAGTGCTTCTTTACAATTGAACATATGTATTCTCTGAAGTACAAATCATCACTTTCTTACCCAGAAGCTGGTATGAACTGTCTTACACACTACCGAATACGTGCAAAGACCCCAAATCTTTCAAGCAGCCTTTAGGGTGCCTTGCGTGCAATTCATATGGCTTTGCGTGTAAAAATCCCTTTTGGCGTGAAAAATATTTTTCACGCAACTTCCCTTTTTCCGCGCAACGTTTCACTTTTCGCGCATCTTCCCAATTTTTCGCGAAACTTTCCTTTTTTTTTTGAGAAAACCTCTTTCTTTTCACGCAACTTACTTAGCGTAAGATTTTACGCGCACCAGAGCTTGGAATATCTTCTAAGTGTCGAGCATTAATGAATGAGAAGGGTTATCCTTATATTTAAAGGCATTTTTGACCCTGTGTGAAAAACTCTAATCCACACGTAAAGCCTCCTTCATGCACGTAAAAAATATTTTATGGAACTTCATATTTCACGCCATGCTTTAATATTTCGCGCACTTCATGCCTTTTCCATTTTTCATCCTTCTAAGCATGAAGCACCAATTGTGCGCAAAATTCCCCACCGCATTCCATATTGCGCGCAAACCCATCCTTTCACATGACATCGTATTTCGATCAATGATCCAATTTTTCATGCAACTCATTCCATTGAAATTTTTTTAGCTTCTGATATTGAAACACCTTTTGTGCGAAAAACATCATTCCTCTATTTCGCGCATCCTGCAGATTTTTGGCGCAACCCGTTACTATTTCACGCACCACTTTATTTTTTCGCGCATACTGCCTAAATTTTCGCGCACTCCATACCTTTGCCATTTTTCAATGTTCCGACCTTGAATAACTCCTTGCACGTGAAAATATAAACGATCTTCAATCTTGCGTGAAACATACATAGCCAAGAACATTTATTCATCTCCCGATTTTGAGGCCCTAAAATTTGGCAAACACTGTAAAATGGGACCACCTTAAACTGTGCTTTTCTACCGCCCCCATATTGTCCATTACATTGTCATTTATCTCTTCACTGCTTCCCATAACCATTCTTCAGCATTCATCACAAACTAAACTATCATGATATATATCTTTTGATAGATCAGCTTTAGCATCGTCAGAGTTGCAATGGGAAGTACTGAAACATCCCATCTTCTGCAGCATCATTCCTTCCAATCAAAACTGTATATGATTGGAATCATCATATCTCCCCCTTTCCATCATAAGGCTTGCATCACAAGTTCTCTTGACTTATGATATTTGAGAAATATATATCAGTAAAGCATCGTCTGGTTTTAAGTCCTTTACAAATTGAATTGATTTATCTTCTTTGACAACAAAAGACAACACTCTGCAAACACGAACTCTTCAAACTCATTTCTCCATACAACTTGGTCCCAACAATCCCCCCTTTGGATTTTGTTGTCAACCAAGATTCATAAATCACTAAACTTTGAAATCTAATGAAATGGATTACTTATCAACAATTCTAAGCCTACGTGAGCTAACTCATTGTAGGAAACAAGAATTAGTGATAGCCAAAACCAGGCTGTCCAAAAATAGTGACTATGAAATCACATGAGCATACCGCCTCAGCCTTCTTCAGATCATCTTTCAAGCTTCTACCTTAACATTCTTCACTTCTTTGAATTTCCTGGAAAACAACATTGTTTCCTACAACCACTCCAACAAACAGTTAGAATAGTTCACACACATACAGGCTGAATTCACAGCTTACCCACAACTCCCCCTTAATGCATGCTTTATTATGGATAGATTTATGAAACAATTCTCCCCCTTGACAACACTATCCAAAGGTAAGACAAGATAGGGGACAGAAACACGTACCTTAACCTTGATGAGAAGGAGGTTGTACACCCATGTTAAACCTCAATTTTTCAAATAGTTCCTTCAGTAATGGTTTTGTAAATATATCAGCAACTTGTTCCGATGTAGGAACATACTCCAGCCTCAATTCATTATTTTCAACCTGCTCTTTGATGAAGTGGTACATTATATCAATGTGTTTTGAATGAGAATGTTGTACTGGGTTTCTTATAAGATCGAATGCACTCTGATTATCACAACCCAAGAGCAATGGTAGCTTTACTTCAACTAGTAGATCTTCCAGCTGAGTCTTCATCCACATTAGTTGAGTTTCAGCTTGAGTAGTAGCAACATAATTAGCTTCAGCTGTACTAAGAGTTACTGAATTTTTTTCCATGGTATGCCAACTAACACAACTTTTCCCCAGAATGAATACTCCACTAGATGTGGATCTTCAATCATCAACATTTCCTGCCTAGTCAGCATCAGAATACCCAAATAGATCAATATTTTCAGAGCCGTCATACCGGATTCCAAAGTTTTTTGTGCCTTTGATATATCTGAGAATTATTTTTATAGCAATCAAATGTGACTCTTTAGGAGCACTTTGAAATATTGCACATAAAGTAACAGCATAGACGATGTTGGGTCTTGAGGCAGTCAAATACAGCAGACTTCGAATCAGCTTTCGAAATTCTTTCTGATCAACTTCCTTGCCTTCTCCATCTTTAGACAACTTGGTTCCCACTGAAATCTGTGTGGAAACTGGTTTTGAATCATCTATGCCAAACTTCTTCAGAAGTTCCTTAACATACTTTTCTTGAGACAGAAAAACATGATTCTTCTTCTGTGAAATTTGTAGCCCAAGAAAGTACTTCATTTCTCCCAGCATGGACATATCAAATGACTTCTTCTTCTCCTCAGCAAATTTTTCACATGATCTTTCATCATTTCCAACAAATATAATATCATCGACATAAACAATAACGATCAGTGAAAACTCCTGACATTCCTTGATGTAGAGATTGCTGTCAACTCTCCCTTTCTTAAAGTTCTTCTTCTTCAAGCATGTATCTAATTTAGAATAACATGCTCTCGGAGCCGGTTTCATCCCATACAAAGCCTTCTTCAACCTACACACAAAATTTTCATCCTTTCCAATAACAAAACCACATGTTTGATCAATGTAAACCTCATCGTCAAGGTCACCATTCAAGAATGCAGATTTTACATCCACTTGAAATATTTTGTAACCTCGTTGTGCAGTGATGGCAAGAAATATTCTGATTATTTATAATCATGCCATAGGAGCAAAGGTTTTATCAAAATCAACGCCTTCAATTTGTGAATACCCTTTACAAACCAATCTTTCCTTGTTTATTGTTACTTTACTTTCTTCATTCAGCATGTTTCGGAAAACCCACTTTGTACCAATAATGTTCTTATTGTCCGGATTGGGTACAAGTTCCAAAGTATCATTCTTCTCTATTTGATCAAGCTCTTCATTCATAGCATGAACCCATTCTAGATGCTCAAATGCTTCATTTACATCATTCGCTTCAACTTTCGAATAAAGAGAAGTATGTGATATATCATTCGTTGTTCTTCTTGTTTGAACCCTCTGATTTTTATCTCCAATAATGGTCTGAGCCTCCACTTGTTTCCTCAACCTAGGATGAGTTTTTTGAACTCCATCCTCATCACTCGAGATTTATGAGTCAGATTCCTCTTCTTGAGTAGGATTAACACAGTATGTAGCATTATCAACGTTGTTAATAGAATCTTCTTTATCCTTATCGACTTCCACATCAATATATGACTACTTTTCTTTCTCAGCATTTTCAACAACTTTTACATCTGAAGAATCAATAATTCTTCCTGTTTCTTTGTGGAGGAATCTGTATCCTCTTCCTTCTGGAACATAGCCAAGAAAAATTTTATCATCTCCTCTTTGCTCAATCTTTCCCAGGTTTCCACCTTTCTTCTTTATAATACATGGACTCCCAAAAACTATCAAGTGTTTCAGACTTGGAGTTTTTCAAAAGAACATTTTGTATGGAGTCATATCTGAGTTTGGCCTATAGAAACATCAGTTCTGAATATACACAGTAGTGCTCATGGCTTGCCTCCAATAATAATGAGAAAGACTATGCTCAAGTAACATAGTTCTCCCCATTTCCACCAGACTTCGATTCTTCCTTTCAGCAACCCCATTTTGTTGAGGTGTGTATGGTGAACTGAACTCATGCCTAATTCCATGTTTCTCAAGGTAACTTTAAAACTCTTCATTTTTATACTCTCCACCATTATAAGTTCTCAACTTCTTCATTGAGTACTCACATTCCTTCTCTGTTTTCCTCCTGAAACTCTTAAACATTTTCAGAGCATCTCACTTATGTCTCATGTAAATAACACAAGTAATGCGAGTAAAGTCATCAATGAAAGTAATGAAGTACTTATCTCCATTTGTTGATTGATTTCTCATTGGTCCACATATATCAGAATGTATGAGTTCCAAGGGTTGTTTTGAACTAATTTCAACTTTCTTATGAAAGGAGTTTGCAATCTTCCCTTTTTCACAAATAGTGAAACACCAATCTCTTCTTCTTGATAAATCAGGCATATCTCGGACACTATCACATATTGATAGCTTGCACATATTTCTCTGAAACATATGACCCAGCCTTTTATGCCATAACTGATTTTCATCTGCTACACTCATGTAACAAGAGTTCGGCACTTCACCAACTTGAAACAAATTCCCTCTTGTACATTGGCCCCTTGTAACTATGTTTCCATCATTTTCACTTTTCATAAAAAATCCATCTTTTCTGAAGATCACTTTGTTTCCCTCATCACAGATTTTTGACACACTAATAAGGTTATGTTTCAACCCGTCAACATATAGTGTTTTTCTAGATTTCATCTTTTCTTCTCCAATGATGGCCGATCCAACACCTTTGATCCTTAGTGGTTCATCATTTCCAAATGTCCCAGTTCATTCTTTAAAGTCTTTCACATTCTTTAGTACATTTATGTATCATGTCATATGAGATGAACATCCACTATCAAGAATCCATGGACGTTCTCCTTTTGTTGCTTTCAAAGCAGTTTCAACAACATGTGCTTTTTGTTCTTCCTTTTCCTTCACTTTCTGTTGTGCTTCTTCCAATTTCCTAGCCAAATCAATGTGTTCTGGCCAGAGAACCATGAATTCTTTCTTTTCAGACTTATCAGACTTTCCCCTTTTGGATTTTAATAACTCTGTCTTCTGAGGATTATTAACATACTTTTTTTGCTCTGGTAACACACTAAGGCATCCCTTAGTAAGATGTCCAGGTTGATCACATCTTTCACAATAAGTTTCCAGTGTTTGGAATCTATTCTCAACTTTTACACCAGTCTTCTCAGATATCTTCTGAAACTTATTTGAATAGATTATATTTTTAAAGGGTTGAATCCCCCTCAATCCTTGTCTTTCAAAACTTTTGGAATAGTTGTAATGTTGTTGGTTGAACCAACACATACTTGCCATGTGTCCGAATCCACCACAATACCAGCAGTAACCCTAGAAAGAATATTTGCCTCTGAAACTTTTATACTGACCAGATATGTGAACAAGCTTCTCAAAAACCTTCATGTTTTCATTTGTAACTCTCTTCTTCAGCTCAGATTCATCATTACCAGAAGTATTAGATGTTTTTCTTGACTCAAGATTTTTATGCACATCTGATTTTTCTGCATTACTGACTTTGACCACATACTTGGTCTTTCCATCATTGTTCTTATCAGAACCAGTTTTGTTTTTCATTTCAACCATTGAGGGTAACATTTGTAGATCCTTGTTTGGTTCATTCTTACTGGAACATTCGCCAAATTCTGAGATAGAATTTTTGGAACTGATATTCATTTCTTTAGCTTTATGTAGTTTCTGTTGGACAAGTTCCAAATATTCTTCTTTTTCCTTTAGCTTTACTTCAAGATGATCATTAGGATTATTTATATTCTCAAGAGAATTTTTCAGATCATCAATCTCCTTTTCCATATTGATTTTCTCATCAGTAAAACCTTCTTGATTTTTTAGTGTGGAATTTTCATTTATCAACTTCTTGTTTTCTTTCTCAAGCTTTCTGATCTTCCTCAAACATTCCTTCAGCTCTTCTTTCAGATACTTTTTAAGTTGAGTCTCTTCTTCTTCAATACTACTACTCTCATAATCATCATTATTCACTATTGCAAAAAAAGTTCTCTCTCTAGATTTCTCAGTAGCACATTTTTCTGATTCAGTCTCCCTATCATCATCATCTTCATCTTTTGAAAAAAAGCTTCTTCTTTTTGATTTAAAGAACTTTTTATTCTGACCTCTACCATAATATTTATCTTTTCGGCCCTGTTTTTTCCATGACCTTCTTGGTCCTCTGTCTTCTTCATCACTGATGTCATCTTTTCCTTTTTTAGGGCAATTAGCTGCAATGTGTCCAACTGATCCACACTCAAAACATTTCAAAGGGAGTTTCCCTTTGTATTTCCCTGTTCCACTTTTAACATATTTAGAAAAAAATGATAGAATTTCATCAAAATTTTTACATGCCTCATTTTCAGAGTCGGATTCACCAGCTTCTTCATTAATAAGAATTTTCTTCGACTTCTCTTTATTTTCTTGCCTTGAAAGACATTTCTCTATCGGATTTTGCATTTCTCTTCATGGTATTCTCTCTTCTCATCTTATAAGTGATGATAGTACTGTGAAAATCATCAAGAGATAATGTTTCTAGGTCCCTGTCTTCTAGTGATGAAACTTTAACATCAAATTTTTCAGGAATAATTCTCAGGATCTTTTCAACAACTGTAGCATCTTCTAACTTTTCACCAAGACATCTGATTGTACTGACAATGTCATTAACCCTGGTAAAGAAGTCCTGAACAGATTCAGATTCTCCCATTTTCAAGTCTTCACACTTCAGCCTCTAGATTTGTAGTTTTTCCTTCTTCACTTTTGTATTTCTTTCATAGATATTCATTAGCTTATCCCAGATGCCTTTAGCTGTAGTGACACCTTTCACTCTTAAAAACTCACTCTCAGAAAGTGATGAGAGTAATGCATTTTTAGCTCTTCCATCATTCTCAAGATTCTTCTTATCAACAGGAGTAAGAGGGACCTTATCATCAATAGCAGGAAATCCATCTGTTGTAGTTTCAAGAACTTCATATCCAAGAGACATATGATATGGCATCATTCTGTCCTTCCAGATGTGATAGTTCTTTCCATCGAATATTGGAATCCCCTTACTGTTCACGCAATTTAGATTCTCCATCACAACTTCTCTTAAAACACTTCAGAAAAGAATAGACGAAGGGAACCTCGCTCTGATACTAATTGAAGTTCCCAGTTAGGATCCAAGTATCACTGAGATAGGGAGGGGTGAATCAGTGATATCTTTTTCTTTTTAAGTTTCCCCTTTTTGAAACAACCTTCGCCTCCTGTTAAAGAGTTTCTTCACTACTGAACACACACAACCACAGGAACAGAAGATTTACAAGGTTCATTACTCAAAAAGAGTATCTACGTCCTTGGTATGGTACGGAAACAATCCAGTACCACACAATCCACTAGAAAACAATCATTTTATGTGGAATAAAATGAGTAGGATATACCCTTTCACTCGTGCTGCACTTTGAAAACAATCCAATAGTGCGTGTGATCCCTCTTAGCACAAATAGGGTAACACAATGTTTCAGTGCTTCTTTACAATTGAACAGATGTATTCTCTGAAGTACAAATCTTCACTTTCTTACCCACAAGCCGGTAAGAACTATCTTACACACTACTTAATACGTGCGAATACCCCAAATATTCCACGCAGCCTTTAGGGTGCCTTGTGCGCAATTCAAATGGCTTGCACGTAAAAATCCATTTTGGTGCGA
This sequence comes from Viscum album, assembly GCA_963277665.1. Classification (NCBI taxonomy): domain Eukaryota; kingdom Viridiplantae; phylum Streptophyta; class Magnoliopsida; order Santalales; family Viscaceae; genus Viscum; species Viscum album. Next base: position 507,825,512 of record OY728150.1, read on the forward strand.
AAAATCTTTTTTGCGCAACTTCCCTTTTTCCGCGCAACGTTTCACTTTTCGCGCAGCTTCCCAATTTTTCATGCAACTTTATTTATTTCACGAAAAGATCTTTCATTTCGCGCAACTTACTTAGAGTAAGATTTTACGCGCACCAGATCTTGGAATTTCTTCTAAGTGTCGAGCATTAACGAATGAGAAGGGTTAGCCTCATATTTATAGGCATTTTTGACCCTGCGTGAAAAACTCTAATCCGCGCATAAAGTCTCCTTCATGCGCGTAAAAACTCTTTTATGAAACTTCATATTTCATGCCATGCTTCAATATTTCGTGCACTTCATGACTTTTACATTTTTCATCCTTCTATGCATGAAGCACAAATTGTGCGCAAAATTCCCCACCACATTCCATATTGCGCGCAAACCCATCATTTCACGTGACATCGTATTTCACGCAATGATCCAATTTTTCGCGTAGCTCATTCCATTTAAAATTTTTTAGCTTCTGATCTCGAAACACCTTTTGCGCAAAAAACATCATTCCTCTATTTCGCGCATCCCGCAGATTTTTGGCGCAACCCGTTACTATTTCGCGCACCACTTTATTTTTTTCGCGCATACTGCCTAAATTTTCGCGCACTCCATACCTTTTTCATTTTTCCATGTTATGACCTTGAATAACTCCTTGCACGTGAAAATATAAACGATCTTCAATCTTGTGTGCAACATCCATTTCCAAGCACATTTCTTCATCTCCCGATTTTGAGGCCCTAAAATTTGGCAAACACTGGAAAATGGCACCACCTTAAACTGTGCTTTTCTGCCGCCCCCATATTGTCCATTACTTTGTCATTTCTCTCTTCACTGCTTCCCATAACCATTCTTCAGCATTCATCACAAACTACACTATCATGATATATATCCTTTGATAGATCAGCTTTAGCATCGTCAGAGTTGCACTAGGAAGTACTGAAACATCCCATCTTCCTGCAGCATCATTCCTTCCAATCAAAACTATATAAGATTGACATCATCATATATCCCCCTTTCCATCATAAGGCTTGCATCACAAGTTCTCCTGACTTATGATATTTGAGAAATACATATCAGCAAAGCATCGTCTGGTTTTAAGTCCTTTACAAAGTGAATTGATTTATCTTCTTTGACAACAAAAGACAACACTCTGCAAACGCAAACTCTTCAAACTTCTTTCCCCATAAAACATGGTCCCAACAATTTTAGGGTTATATTGAAAAAATATACCATTTAATATAAAAATATGATACTTTTTGGATAAAATTTTCATGATTAACACCCCAATATTTTTTAATCTTTTGAATATTTTCAAGTATGTCCTCTCTTGCACTTATAAAGGGGAACCACTGATCCTTTACTAAGAAAACTAAAATATCCTCATAGATCATCCAATAACAACAAAATTCATTCCATAAAATAAATTTCCACATCCTTATGTTCCTTGATCAATTATAATTCTATCCTAAGAATAATTTTGTTATAACCCTAAATAGTTTGTTCAATGAAGTGTTATAATTCATAACAGAATATTTTATATTTTATTTATTCTTTTACCTCATAAAAACATTCTTAACCATTTTGATATAATAGAATAAATAATTTATATATCATGATATTTAACCTTAAATTCTATTTATTTCATCTTATTTATTAGGATTCCAAAGTGACTAAAGTGGAAAATGGATTTTTTGAAATCTCACTTTATTTTAAGATTTATTATATTCAGAAATTATTTGGGAAAATTATGTGATCCTAATAATTTAGAACTCGTATATTTTTTATCCACTAATGATGTTGGTTTTTACATGATTATTTTATATTTCTGTAATTATTGGATCAAAAATCATCATGTGTGTTACATGTAAGAGACATTCATTTATAAGTATTTTTGTGAGGTATTCCTCCCCAATATTTTTTATGGATAATTTAATTTAAATGTTTTTAATATTTTTAAAATATTACATTTATTTATTAAAACCATTTTTACAAATAGTTCAATTTCTATAAATATTGTTAAATGGAATTATCTTATCACATTCTGGGAGAGGTATTTTTTTTCAAAAAGTGGGAACATACTATTTTTTATCAAACACCTCATAAAATGATTTTACAGCTTTCAAGGCTAATACGTTCTTTAAAGAATCATTTACATATTAACTTGTGTATTTTTAATGAATATATTTTTCTTAATAAATTTGAAATTTTTTAAACAATATCAAAAGAAAATATTTGTATTTTCATAATGAAGTAAAAATAATTTTGAATATTTATTTATAACACTATTCTTAAATGAAGTTGGAAGGATGTAAATTTAATTATTTTTATTTTTTTAATGTATTGGTTTTACTACAATACCATTATTCTTGATGAAATGATTGTTTGTATTACTGATAGTGTATATTGTATTATATTGAGATCATTTACTAGCTTGTTTTGATGTTATCTATTATTCTCCATTATTGATTAGACATAATATTTCCACTTCATGCCCTATTATAAAATATCATGGGTGAATTTATAATTATTTATGTTTTGTTGATGAATTTTCAAATGTTTAAAATTTGGATATATGGTATAAGTTAAAGGGATCAAATTATGTAATTTATTTTACTTAATGGGGAAATATATTTTTTTAATTGTTTTTCAATTTAACAATGATAATAGTTGGCATATAATTCATTTTCACAATGAATTGTACTAGCCATAAAAAATATGTGGAATTCATAAGACATGAATGTGATGGGTGGGGATCAGTTATAGGTATCCCTTCAAAGTATTTATAGGTTACATTTGATAAAACAAGCTATAATAATGTGTAGAAAGTTGTTATAAGATCATGTTATAATATTTAGGTATTTTGGTTTTCAACTAATTCAATGATAATAACATGTTCGATTGGCCATGATGAAATGAAATATATAATGTTTGATATGCCTTAATTGAAGGAAAATTTTCATCATTGATAGGCTTGTATTGTTTTATTCTAATTTTCATAGTTCATAGGGAGAATAATGAATGTACGTAATTATAAATTTATTTTTTACAAAATTTGGATTCCATTATCAATTTCATTTATAGGGTAATATTTTTGTTGATGTTCATTTAACTCAAATTGTTAATTTAATAGAATTTTTTTTTATTTTCCACTCTTCCATATCAATTTTAACTTATTTAGGCAGTATTAATTCTGATGTACATAACCCTTAATGGGAAACTGATATCACCATTCTTTTTTCCATTTCCAAATGATAAGATGATGGATATTAATAATTTCTTCAATTATTCAATAATGTTTATTGTTATATATTTTTGTATTTCCAGTGTAATATAAAAATCATATAAAAATTATATATTCCAAGATAGCTAAACAGATCAATCTTTAGTGTTTGATTCCATATTTCTTGTACAAATGTAATAAAGTAAACACCAGTTGTGGGTGTCTATAATCAGAGTGTTATAGTTGGTATCACATCAAATTTTGTAGGAACCTTAGAAACTAAATTTTATAATATTATAAATATCATTAGAATATGATAATCCCTTATAGTATTTAACTAAATTATCATTATAGATGTTTTAACATTTTTGATCAACATTCATGATGATTATGTGCTAACTCAGTGGATTTAATTATATAAATAAAAATTTTATAGGATGTTTCTGAATTCATTTTTCAAATTATATTCAATATTTTGATTGAACTTATGTGATATTCAATAAATCAGGTCTTATAGATGAGTAGAAAGTCTCTATATTAGGGATTTTGAATTATGTTATGATAAAAACCATTCATGTATGAAGAAAAATGTTGTTCCACATAATAATTAACATATGTTACATTGATATATTCTATATAATAATTTATATTTTAATGGATCTACAAATCCCCTGGTATCTATAAAATGGATTTCTTCCCTTGAAAATATATTTCTACCCTTGGTATGTAATTAAAGGTGAAATTTAATTCTAGTTATATACATCATGAATGGGATATTTCGATTATTAAAGGCCATTAATCTAGAATACTAAAGAGGATGATAAAATAGAATGTATGGAATGGATATAGGAGAAATACTATCCCTAATAGAAATGACGAGAAATGGGGAGAAATATACTCAATTTAAAGTAGATGTAAGAAGAATGTGTTCTAGAATATAGGGATAATATGACATGATTAATAGAAAAGTTGTAGGATCCACAAATAATCAAAAAAATTAACATTGAGCATTTAATTAATGGGACTAATAAAATATTTCTACATTCTAAAGTGTTATAATAAATTTATTCTTATGATGATATGGAAATAATATCCAATAAAGCTACAAAATTATTCTATTGGTATTGTATTTTCAAAGGATCTAAGACGAAGAAAAGTCCGATTAATATCCATGGAAAAATAAGTGAGAAAAAATAGAAAATTGGAAGGATAAGACTTCCAAAAATTTATTATTTTGGAAGGAAACATTTTCATAAATGATTGAAGGGAATGGGATTTTCCTATAAATAAATAGATAAGGTCCAACTATCTCATGAATGATATGAAAATAAATAACTAAATAACTAATATTTATTGTATCAAATCAATGAATATTGGTAACTATTCAAACTAATGCTCCATGTTTTATGGATTACCTTGATAAGTTCATTATGGAATTAATTTATATTATCTTGGTATACTATAAATGGTAATTAGATTGTGAGAATCATTTATAAACCATTCTTGGGACACTTAGTTGAAATTGTTTATTTGATAAATTCAGAATATGTCGATATTGGCTTCAAAATGTTTATTTCGTAAAAATGTTATCTCTTTGGATGGAACTTTTGGTGATTCCTCAATAAGAAGGATTCCACTAAACATCATATATAACCATTAGGGTTAGTCTGTGTTTTTATGTAAAGATAATTATAGTAAATTCAGGTGAATATGTAATTATAATGTATTATAATCTAGTCTAGAATATAATATATACATTTAGAGAATAATTTTTAATGTTTAATCTTAGGTAATATTATTGATATTTTAGAGATTACTCAATAAGTTTATGGTTTATTGTACTGAACATTATTTTTTCTTATGAAATTAATTTTTTTTATTAATTTTTTATAAATTTTAGGAATCAATGGTTATAGAATATTTCATACAATAATGATTGCTAATATCTATTAGATATAAAAATTCATCAAAATTTTATTTTAGTGATTTATTCATGACAAATATATCATGGTCATGATGATCACATTTGAGGCCTTGGTGTAAGAGGGACCTAGTCGAAATTTCTATCCTGCAGAAAGATGGAGAATATATAGAAATTATAGACACATTTTCCTCTATAGGACAGTTAGAGAGGATCAGTACATACTACAGGTTCAGGTGTGGGGTCATCAGCTTCTCAATGGGCAGAAACATGGAGTGTAACTTGCCAAGCTGGGCACGGTGATGGTTGTGGTTGTGGTAGTTAGACACTAATTTTATATAAACAATAGGGTGGATTTTCTTTGGATAGCCAGGGATTATTATAAGGTCAAGGTTTAAGAATGATATACACAATGCAATATCCCCTTGAGGAGGAGGAACCATGACTTTCTACTGTTAGAGGTTTCATTATAGTATACTCTAAATCAGCTTCTTCACTTTTTATATATTGGATTCAAATAAAATTATATTTGTACTAATTGTGGGGAGACATGGTATCACTATTTATAATTATGTTGGATTAAGGATGATTGAAACTATATTCAGGATTAGATAAAAGGATGTACATCAGTGTATGGAGTCCCCACTTGATATTTCACTACTTTTAAATTGATTTATATCCATGGACCTATAGCTACAATTTTATAAGATTGTGGATATAGTTTTCTTTATAGATATGGTTAAGTTAAGACCATGACTATATCATGATTTATATCCACATGTTAATAAATTGTGGAAATGATTTTTTTAATATATCATCTGGCTCCTCATCATCCCCTGATCCTTGACCCTCCTACCAACTCTTTACCTCTCACTATATTCCCTTCTCACTAAATCATACTATTAATTCCATCGCTCCTCTTCCCAGTTGACACTGTTTCATAGTATACTCCCCACCTCCCCCTCCTACATGAGTCTAATTCGGGTTTCCATTACATGCGCGACGTCTCCACTCCCTGACTTTCATCGACCAATGCTACCACCCAATACTGCCACTACTCCGATATTGATCCAAGATAGCTGCCCCACCTCCTACTCCATCGTGCCAGCTATGTGGCTGCCACACCTCATAGGGATCACCCCCTCCTTGTCTAGTCACAAATCTCGATTACCCACCTAAGGTATTTTGTTGTTTAACAGAAATATTATTTTATAACAAATTTTCTTCTTAATTGAATACAATTTTTGGAATAAATGAAAACATGTTTTCTCATTATTGAAAATGTGTAATTTTTAACTGCTAAAACATGTCTTAGATATGAGGTTTTAACAGACTTCTATTTTGAAATATGTGTCAAACTTTATGGTTTCAGATTTAGTTAAATATTAATGTGAGATGTAAATAATGAAATGAATATGATTTTTCTTATATTTACTGAATGGTTTATAAATTTATATTTAACAGATCAAGGTCAATTTCATCAGTATATGTTTTTTGTGTTTATACCTTTTTTTGAGATTCATTATCTCTAACATTAAAGTTATTTCTTTTAAGTTATTTTGAAATGTTTTCATAGTGATTTATAGTGTTCAAATTTGATAATATTTGAGATCATATATTGTAAACATGTCTGTACTCATAAAAATATACAATATTTGTCTACTGAAACTATTTTACATGATTAATTTCAATCCATATTTAAAATTGAATTGTGTTTTCAATGAAATAAATTATTTTACCCTAATACATAATTCAAAAATGATTTGTGAAAAAATTACTTTCTAATAGTTTTTTATATTATTGGAAGTTGTGGATGTCTTACTAGTATTTGAACTTCAGTAACTGATACAATCTTTCACCTTGGAATTCAACTTTTCATTTAATTTTTTCTTATTATGGTTTCTTTTTTCTTAGGATTTAACTAATGAAATTAATGTTTCATTTGTTTTTTCATAAGAAATCCATTACTTTCAACCAAATAAATTCAATAAGGGATATATGTCTATGGATTTCAGGCTGAAAATTCAATGGCTAATGATTCAACCTCAGGTGATTTTTTTATACATGTGTTTATGTTTAGAAATTATTGTTGATGAAAAATTGTTGAAATCATCTAAAAATACCGACTGTTGGATTATGTGATTTGTAGTAGCTTTTTCTCTCACTTCCTTTTAAAGTGGGTTGTTTTGCAGATTATTTTTTTTAATTTATGATTGTGGGTTTTGTCTTATTACATACTGAAAAGGGAGTAACACACATGTTGTTCTTTGTGTTCTTACTAAAAATAAATTTAAGTCACTACTGAATTATAAATGTAATCACTAAATCTTGTGAATCATTATACTGTATTGATGTAATGGTTCAATTGTTTTCTTATTTGTAATAAGTTTTCATGGTTTCATAACTATTGAATTAAAAAATAGTTTTTAATGTATTTTTTAAATGTATTTTACTCATTCAGGATCAACCATAAGAACAATGTTGAGTTTTATGTGTGGGGGAGGAGTCTCTTTTTGTGATAAATTTTGATTACATTGAGAACATATTAAAAATATATTTGAAATTTTCAAACATTGTTTCATTCAATCATTAATTTTTATTTTTGTTGCTTCTGAGTTTTTTTAATATTTGGATTTTTTTTATAATTTGATCATTTAATCATTTATTTTATTCAACGAGATAAATCATTTAAAATCATTTACATTGATACCTTGAGAATTTAATCAATTAATGAGTTATTTCCATTAATTATAACAATAGGACACTGAAATCACTTAATTAATTAGTAAAACTTAATTTATAAAAATGGTATTATACATCATCCACATTAGATAATAGATAATTGAAAATTTTAGAGGCATTACACTAGAAGAGAATAGTTTCTAGCATCTAAACTATTAAATCATTACCGTCATTTGTACATAACACATTCATAAAATTCGTATGCCTATTAGAATTCATAATTCTTCAAATTATATATTACATCCAAGCACATTGAATCACACATCATAGATTAAACCATACTCCAAAACTATTTTAGTTTTTTATTTTATTTAATGCATTACAAATTTAGGTCTTGAAAATTCATGAACACAAGATTATCATTCTAGAAAAATTGAACAAATCGTATCCAATATCATTCCCATTTTTACCATGATGTGGTGTTTTAATCCTTGATTAACAATCAATAATGTAATGGAATCCATAAACACACGATGGTATATTATATGGTTTATATTTTCAAAAAGTCTCTATATATCATTAATTATTTTTATAATTGATTTAAAACATCGCAGCTCATTTTGAATCTAATAAAACACTTTTGGTAATTTGTTACTATTATATCTTATGTTTCAAATAAACTATTTTTAATATAATCAATAGTCATTCATGGAAATTATGTTTGAATATTCCTAATTTATTATAATTTAATAAAATTATCAATTTACCAAACCAAAATGTGAATATATATTTTTTAATTTATATATGAACATGTTATTTAGGATTACTAATTATCTTACAAAACAATACATATCATCTTAAATCATTTTCAAGTTTTTTTTCATAATTTATGTTTATATGTATTAGAATGGATAGTTATTAGATGTACAATGTTGATCAGATCACTAATGGGTTTTTTAAGGTGTAATAATACTTTTTGGACATTGCATTCACTATTGATTCAGATGGAGGATTGATTCAGTGCCCCTGTTTTTATTTTGGTTAAATACCATGATTAACTGATGAGGAAGTGAGTTACTGTATCTCTAAACATGGCTTCCCAAAAAATATCATGTATGATATCAAAATAGAGAAAAAGATCAAGTGGTGAATAAAATTGATTTAGGAGATATAATCGGTGTGAAAAATATAATTTCTAATTAGTTTCGTTAGCTTTCTGAAGTCATATCCTAATGTAGACTAGTATAAGAGGAATTAAATACCGGAACACGGTTTCTATCTCTTAATATGGATGATGGAATTGATAATGTTAAAAATATGATGGAATATGTGAATACCCTAATATATCAGGCATGTGTTAAATGATAAATTTTTATATTTTTTAATATGATTATATCATGGGAAAACAATATATGGATTTACTAACACAATGGTTGACTATCTCCTTACATTTGTTAAAGATATAATATATGATGATGCATGTATTCTATAAAATTATTACATGGAATAAATTTTGGTTGAAATGTTTTTTTTCCATTTATTATGATTCATTATTTCCCAAAATATTTTTGTTATTTTTGAAGGATAATATAGAGTTCAGAGTTTGAAAACTGTGTGTCACATAATGGTGGAATACTAATAATGATGGAACTTAATTTCTCATATAGTAGAAAGTGATGTGGAACTTCACATTAATTACCATGCTTCAAAACATTTTATATATAGCACCCTGCCTTTTTCTAAATATAAACTTTCATTACATTACACATAACTGAGGATCTTTAAGGTCTAGTGTCATGGAAACCAGGAACATAATACATGAAAACAACATAAAGCATTCTTCTTAAACACTTGAAAGTCTTATCCTTAAGTTCATCCTAGGTTCATTACCGCATCTCATAACCTGGGGACATACATCACAAGAAAGGGTGAGCAGAAGGCCCAGTAAGGGAAACAAGAGGAACATTTTACATGTGAACTTGATATACTTCAATAAGGACATGAAAAGAACTTTAAGGCATGAGAAAGAAATCATGAGTCATTTCATAAAAAAAATAACATTTTTCATAACTTGAAGATGTGGCTACATCATTTAACATAGACAATCATGAACATATCACCAAGGTCCATCCCCAAGGTGTCATTTGAAAATTACCAAGGTTATTCACCAAGGTATCGTGAAAATTGTAATCTCTAGTGGTTACATCATTACCCAATGCATTGGAGCGCTATCAGGGCGCACCCTTAAATTTTCCTTTATTATCATGTGAGCCACATATATCATCATAAAACATTTCATAAATAACCCATATAGCATAAAATAAATGGGTTTCATTTCATAATCATAACATTTTAAAAACTGCTTTAAAGACATGATCTTTACGTCACTTTAAACCCACGGAAAGGGAAAGCGGGTCTCATGTATGTAAATCCCAGAATTTAAAATGGAACATTTTGATATATATGTGAATACCCTTGTAGAAATAAGAGCTTTGAGTATTCACTTTATAACATAAAATAATTTTTGAGAAAAGAGAGGCATTTTGAGACGAAAATTCTGCAGCATAACGGCTATGTTACAAGGTTTTAGAAAACATTGAAAAGAGAGGGGACATGGGTCACCCACTCATAAATGATACATAAAACAGTAGGGGGAGAGAATAAGAAGGATATATGGACATGGTAATGAAATTTTAAGGACATACCATTTGAAATGAAAAAAACATGGAAGGAAGACAAAAATTAGATTTCTCTTGTGAAAATTCGGCAGCCTAACAGCGTCACTTAAACTTCAATAAAAATGAATTGACAAGATCAAATAGGGTCTCTCATCATATGATCATAAGAGATCAGTATGATAGATATATATATCATACCCAAACATAATAAAAAGGAACTTGAAAGACTTGACATGAAAATCGAACTTGAAAAATGAGAAGGGTGAAAGAATCCCTTAAAAATTTGGTAGCCTAACGACGTCACTTAAACTTTCATAAAATGAAATTATGAGAGTAATAGGGGATCTCTAATCATATAAAAATGAAAAGTGAAGTAAGAGGAATATAAAAGAACATCCTCTCACATAAGAACATGGATCATAAAAGGAATGACATAAAAGAGATTACATGAAAAGAAAGAGAGAGGTCGGATCCCTTACCTTAAAATGTGACTCTTGAAACTCAAAGGTTTGGACCTTGAAGGCTTAGGGGAACCTTGGGAGGACTCCTTGGGAGGTAAGGAGACCAGAACTTCGTTGGGGGAGAGTTGGGAGTGAAAATTAAAGGAGGAAAGGGTGGGTATTTATAGGGAAAGTGAGGGGACAAGGCATTAATGGCCAAGGGACACCTCACAAGTGCTTTTCTCAAACCCATGTGCTCTCTCATGATATTTTCCATAAAGTTAGGCCACATGGGGCCCCCAAAACAATAATTCATCACCCTTGGCCGGCCAACCCTTAAAAAAACTCATGACATCATCATGACACAGTTATGATGTCATTAAACATACCGAAACCCTAAAACTGTATTTTTACTATTCACTGAAAATTCAACTTTCTCAGAAAAATACCAAAATTTCACCTTAAACAATTATCGATGCACTAAGTACATTTATGAACTCCATTTTATAAAAATAATTTTCTAAATATTTTTAATTTAATTTTTAAATAAAAGCACTATTCATCGAAAATTTATTTTTTTCAGAAAAATCCCCAAAAATTACCATACCACAATATCGATGCTCTGAGTTCAAAAATAAAGTAATTTTTATAAAAATAATTTTCTAATAATTTTTAATTAAATTTTTAATTAAAAAACACTATTCACCTGAAAAAACTAATACTTGATTAATCATTTATGAAACCGTTATTTACCCATTTTATTGAATCAGATTACTTAATCTAGGTGTCTAAATTATATTAAAACTTTCTTTGAGTGAAATTACTAATCCATTTGGTCACATTACTAATCCTAAGCGTAAAATCACTATTCATAATTTACTATTCATCAACAATTAAGTTGATCTTATTAGACTCCAAATTCCTTACTGAACACTTTTGTAGAAGACCATTTTTTGAAAATCATTACACATCATTTGTTATTTAGGGTTTTCATAAATATTTTAAAATATCCTTTTTTCCAAAATTCATCAATAAAATACATCCTAAAATTATCCGGACAAAAGAAATTCCACAAACATCACTAAAGGAAGAGATCTCAAATTATTCACCCGAAAGGATTACACAAGGAAGCTAGGGTCTCGTCACATAGCCCCTTATAACACCGGCATAAGACCTAAGTGTAAGGTGTGCTATGGTGAGAGAATCTGAGGGAGGCTCAGATAACATTGCCCTAGTAGTAATCTCTACTAACTTGAACTTCTCCCGTAGGCGTTTCCGTTGAAGCTTGACACGCTGGAGTTCGGCTTGGGCTTGGTCCAAAGCAAATCCCACAAATGCTACCTCCTTCCCAAGCTCTGATAAGTGGGCTTCATAAGGGTTGAGTCTACTGGATGAAGCCATCGACTCCTCTTTCTGCATTAACCATTAACATCTTATTAAATCATTAAGAGTAAGTTAATATACTACTCAAAAATATTGGGTCGTTACATTCTTCCCCCCTTAAGAAATTTCGTCCCCGAAATTTATTCTTGAGGCCTAGTCGAAAAGGTGACGGTACTTTTGCTTCATTGTTTCCTCAGGCTCCCAAGTCGCTTCTTCATATTTATGATTCCTCCACAACACTTTCACAAGGTGGGTAGTCTTGTTTCGTAGGACCTTGTCTCTACGGTCCAAGATCTCCACTGGCTGCTCCTCATAAGAGAGGTCATTTTCTAGTTGTACCACCTCTGGGTTCAGTACATGCGAAGGGTCGGGTATGTACTTCCCCAAGAGAGATACATGGAAGACATCATAAACTTGAGCTAGGTTCGGTGGAAGTGCTAGACGATAGGCCAATGCTCCTATGCGATCAAGGATTTCATAGGGGCCAATGTACCTAGGGCTGAGCTTCCCTTTCTTCCCAAACCGCATGACTCTCTTCCATGGAGAAATTCGAAGGAAGACTTTGTCACCAACACCAAACTCCAAGTCCCTTCGACGATTGTCAGCATGGCTCTTCTGCCGACTCTGAGAAGCCTTTATGTGTTGTTGGATGGCATGAACCTGTTCTGTCATTTCTTGCACAAGATCAGGCCCAAGAAGCTTTCTCTCACCAGTTTCATCCCAACAAGTAGGAGTTCTACATCGCTTTCCATACAGAGCTTCATAGGGTGTCATCTGAATACTCGAATGGAAGCTGTTGTTGTAGGAGAACTCAACTAATGGGAGGTGTTGATCCCATCCACCTTTAAATTCCATTGAGCATAATCTCAGCATGTCTTCGAGTGTCTGAATAGTCCTTTCAGATTGGCCATCAGTTTGAGGATGATAGGCCGTACTAAAATTCAATTCAGTATTCAGAGCATGTTGAAGACTTCTCGAGAATTTTGATGTGAATCTTGGGTCACGATCAGATACAATGGATAGTGGTGCCCCATGCAGCCTTACCACTTCCTTCACATATATCTTGGCAAGCTGATCTAGAGAGAAATCTTCCCGAATAGAGATAAAATGGGCTGTCTTGGTGAGACGGTCCACAATAACCCATATCGCATTGTTTCCTTTGGATGTTTTCGGGAGACCAGTTACAAAGTCCATAGTGATATTATCCCACTTCCATACTGGTATGGGTAGCGGTTGTAATACCCCCTTAGGAAGTTGTCGTTCTGCCTTTACTTGCTGACACACCAGGAACCTTGTAGTGTAATCAACAATCTCCCTCTTCATGTTATCCCACCAATAATGATCACGAAGGTCTCTATACATCTAAGTGCTTCCCGGATGTATAGAGAAAGTAGAGCTATGTGCTTCATCCATCAGTTCTTTCTTTATCTCCGGAATAGATGGAACACATAGTCTTGTACGAAATTTCAATACACCTTCTTGATCAATATTGAAATCAGGGAACTTCCCATCCTTTACAGCCTCGAACTTCTCCTACAGCAAAGGATATTCTTTTTGATCCTTCTTGATCTTCTATAGTAATGAAGGTTGAGAACTCATTTGGGATAGGGTTGATGATGTCCCTTTCCTTATAATTCCCATGTCCAGTTTTACTAGATCTTTAATCAAGGGATCTCCTAAGATCCTCATTCACTACTACAAACACGGACTTTATCAGTGCTAAAAATGGCTTTTATCAGCGCTAGAAAAGCGCTGATAAAGCCAGTGTAGATAAAGGGGGGGTCCCCTTTATCAGCGCTCCAAAAAGCACTGATATAGGACCCCTTTATCAGTGCTAAAAAAAGCGCTGATAAAAGGGGTCTTTTATCAGCGCTCTCGTTTTAGCGCTGATAAAAGTTAAAAAAATTTAAAAAAATTTAAAAAATTTAAAAAAATTTAAAAAAATTTATAAAAATTTAAAAAATACTGCCAATCGGGGGGGGGGGATTTTATAGCGCTTGAACCCCCCCTTTTACAGTGCTTTTTGGCCCCTATACACAACACCCCACGCACCCCACACACCCCCCTCCACCCTTTAACAGCGCTTGCTCCAATATTCCCCATGCGCGCGCACCCCTGCCTCCACCAGGATTTGAACTCGAGACCTCCCCCCTGCGCGCCTAAGCCCTTACCACTACTCTATTTTGATTTGCTTTCCAATTCATGATATCTCTATATAGATATTTATATATTTAGTTATATTTATTCGTATAGTAATATATATTTATATTAATATATATATAGTTATATTATAATATATATATATAGTTATATTATAATATACATAGTAATATTAATATATATATATATAGTTGTATTAATATATATCTATATCTATATATATATAGTTATATTTATTCATATAGTAATATATATTTATATTAATATATAGTTATATTAACATATATATAGTTATATTAACATATATATGGTTATATGAATATATAATTATATAGTTATATTAATATATATATAGTGATATTAATATATATATTTATGGTGATATTAATATATATATTTATAGTAATACTAATATATATATAGTTATTATATTAATATATATATAGTTAGATTAATATATATATATAGTTAGATTAATATATAGGTATATAAATATTCATATATTGGTATTTTAAATGAAATGGATGTTAGTTATTATTTAGATAAAGCTAATATATTTTATATGTAAATATATTTTATTATTTATATTTATAATTAAATTTTTAGGTGTGAATATTTAAAAAATATGAATATATTGTTATATATTTGATTATAAATAGCATTGCATTATAAAAAATGATGAAATTTCAAAGACATAATATCAATATGAATGTAATACCTTGGAATAAATTCAAACCCCACCAAAAAAATCCAATGATACCCCCTTAAACGAGGGTGAAAATCCACAAAATGTTAAAAAATCGGGGTACCCCAACTAAAAACTCAGTTTTGGAGGCCTTTTGCGCCTCTTTTGGCCTCTAAAATTGCTTTACTAGGGTCCCCCCGAGTCACAGCGACGTAGAGCTCGTCGCAGGCTTCGATTTGATATGTGGTAGAGCTCAAACGGACACCCGGATCAAAAGTTATGGCCGTTTGAAGTTTGAGTTGCGTTTTCAACATATTTTGGATCTTTTTTTAATTTTTTTAATTTTTTTAGTCCTCAAATTGTTATTAAATGACTATTACTCCATAATGATTATCAAAATATTAATTAAAAATATTTTTTTTAATTTTTTAAGAAGTCATTTTCACTAAATATCTTAAATATTAAGTATAATAAGTGTAAATGTACATTTATACTTATCTAAAATATATTTAAAAATTATATATTATATTTATATAAAAATATAACTATATTTATATATTAATATATTTTTAATTTTTTTTTGAAGCCGACCCTTTATCAGCGCTAAACAAAGCGCTGATAAAGGCCCCCCTTTATCAGCGCTACTAAGCAAGCGCTGATAAAGGGGGGCCCTTTATCAGCGCTACTAAGCAAGCACTGATAAAGGGGGCCCCTTTATCAGTGCTAACAAAAGTGCTGATAAAGGGACCCCCCTTTATCAGCGCTTTTTCGTTAGCGCTGATAAAGGGGGGCGCTGCGAAAAACTGTTTTTGTGGTAGTGATTGTTGCAAGAACAACAGGATCTTTCCTGCTTAATGCATCCGCGACTTTGTTTTCTCTTCCAGGGTGATAATAAATTGAACAATCATAGTCTTTAATAAGCTCCAACCATCTCCTTTGTCTCATGTTCAATTCTTTCTGTGTGAAAATATACTTTAGACTTTGGTGGTCAGTGTATATATCACATTTCTCTCCATAAAGATAGTGCCTCCATATCTTTAGAGCAAAAACAACTGCCGCCAGCTCTAGATCATGCGTAGGATAATTTTGCTCATGAATCTTCAACTGTCGAGATGCATAAGCAATTACCTTGTCATTTTTCATGAGGACACACCCAAGCCCTTTCAGAGATGCATCGCTAAAAATAACGAATCCTTCTCCGATAGAGGGTAGTGTTAACACAGGTGCAGTAACCAATCTCTTCTTCAGCTCTTGGAAACTTTCCTCACATTCCTTTGTCCAGATGAACTTAACCCCTTTTCGAGTCAACTTGGATTGTGGATTAGAAAGCCGTGAAAAGTTTTTCACAAACCTCCTATAATATCCCGCTAAACCAAGGAAACTACGAATCTCAGTTACTGTTGTGGGTTGAGGCCACTCCTCCACAACCATTGTCTTTGCAGGGTCAACCGAGATTCCTTCATTGGTTACGATGTGCCCCAAGAAAGCCACCTGTTGTAACCAAAACTCACACTTGCTGAACTTTCTAAAGAGCCTCTCCTTCCGTAGAGTTTTCAAAATAACCCTCAGATGATCTTCATGCTCCTCACAACTTTTTGAATATATCAAAATATCATCAATAAAAACTACCACAAAGTTATCAAGGTAGTCCTTAAAGACTCTATTCATAAAATCCATGAAAATAGCAGAAGTATTAGTCAAACCGAAAGGCATAACAGTAAACTCATAATGCCCATATCTTGATCGGAAGGCAGTCTTTGGAATATATTCCTTCTTCACCCTCAGTTGATGATAACCAGATCGAAGGTCAATCTTAGAGAATAATTGAGCCCCGCAAAGTTGGTCAAATAAATCATCAATTCTTGGAAGAGGATATCTGTTCTTCACTGTGATCCCGTTCAATTCTCTATAATCAATGCATAGCCGCATTGATCCATCCTTCTTCTTTACAAAGAGAACTGGTGCTCCCCAAGGAGACACACTCGGTCGGATAAACCCCTTATCCAACAAGTCTTGGAGTTGTTTCTTTAACTCTTCTAGCTCCACATTTTCCATTATATATGGAGACTTTGATATCGGTTGAGACCCAGGTACGGGTTCAATGGAGAACTCTACCTCTCTTTCTGGGGGAGGTCCAGGTAACTCCTCAGTAAATACATCCATGTATTCCTGAACAATCGGAACATCTTTTATTTGTATGCTCCCTTTTCCTTCTTCATCATCACCGATTAACTCCATAAAGAAAGCTATAGGAGGTGCTTCTAGATAGGGATCAGTTCAGGATATCTCTCCTCGGAAGATAACTGTAGGTCGTTCATTCAAGACTACTGAGATTTCCTTACTTCTGCATTTGATCTTAGCATTATACTTTGAGAGCCAGTCCATCCCTAGTATAATGTCAAATTCCATAATGGGAATGACTACTAGATTTGCGATAAGATTGTGCTCACCAAAGTAAACACTAGAGTCTCTAAATACTGTTGATGCAAGGATAATCCCACTTGGAGTCTTGACTGACAACTCTACCTCTAGAAGTTCGGGGATTGATTCTATATTCCTTGCAAACTTGGAGGAAATAAAGGAATGCGTAGAACCAGAATCAAATAAAGTACTTGCTTGTTTTGAGAGGACGACAAGAGTACCTGCTACCACATCGTTTGGAACTTAAACTTCAGTTGTTGTGATAGCGAAAGCACGACCTTGCTCCCTTGGCCTCTGCTGAGGTTGATGGTGATTCCCCTCCACCGCCCTCAGATTTGGACATTGATTAGCAAAGTGCCCAAGCTGTCCACACTTGAAGAATGTCACTTTGGGTAGGGCCAGAACCATCTTTCCTCTGTCGTTAGTGTTGGGAAGTTGAGGCTTCACATCACTACGACAATTTTGAGAAATATGGCCTTCCCTTCCACACCTGCAGCACTTACCACTTCCGATCAAGCATTTCCCCGAATGCTTCTTCCCACACTTATTGCATGTGGCATGTTGCATATGCTTTCCACCTCTTTCCTGATCAAAAATTCTTCCCAGGCTTGGTTCTAGAGTTCTCTTCTTTTCATTAGATTTGTGATACCACTATGTCTCACCAAACTCCAGCTCGACTTTCATAGCACTTCGAACTATTTCTTCATAGCTATCGTAGTCCCTGTTGGCTAGATTCTTCCACAGATGAGGTCGTAGTCTGCCAAAGAATCTATCAACCTTCCCATTAGGGTCCATGACAAATCTTGAGGTGTAACAGGAATGCCTTGTGAAGTTCATCTCATAGCTTCCGACAGATTCATTCTCCTTCTGCTTCAGCTCGAAAAACTCTTTCTCCATTTTCGTTCTCATGGAACGAGGGAAATACTTGTTAAAGAAAATTCCCCGAAATTCATCCCACTCCATAGCTTCCATCTCTCCTCGTGGCTTCTTGTTTTTGATCAGTGACCACCACTGATCAGCTTCTCCCTCTAGGCGGTAAACAGCAAGGGTGGATTTTTCTTGTTCCGAACAATGAAGTACATAAAAGATCTTTTCAATGGAGCTTATCCATTGTTCCGCAACCAATGGGTCAGTAGATCCACTGAATGTTAGCGGTCGTTGACGCATAAAGGACTCAACAAAAAGTTTCTCCCTTCATGGTGAGATCGGCCTCTCAGCTTGATTCAAGTTATTACTCATAACTTGAGTCAGTTGGTTCATCATTCGCATGAATGTTTCCATTCCGACTTCCATCGGAGGTCCGTCAGCACATGGTGCATTGCGGTCACCATCAGCACGGTTTCTCCTATTGCCCTCCATTTTCTAAAAGAATAAAACCTTAGTGAGAAACTTATTTCATCTATGAATCTTTTAACTAAGACTTCGTGCTTAGAAAATTATGCTTCTCTATAATTCCTTCATAATGATTCATAAAAAGCTTGTGATTAACCAAACATATCCCCCGGGAGTGTCGTAACCAAGAGTGCAGCAAGGCCCGTTATCGTGCACCAGTTCCCGTTCGAGTCTAGCTCAAAGCGGTGTTTTTGGGTTTTACCCCTATGTACATCTGTGCTAGAGCCGCCTCTACCTGCTCGTATCCAGACAGGGATGTATTTGTTTGATAAACCACTTACTCAATACTTACCAAAATACCAGGAAGTTTTCCTATATTTAAACTTTTCTATAGGGTTCTTCCTAAAGTTTTTATATCCTAATTTCCAAAAATCACTAAACCATCCTTTGATACCAACTATAGCATCCCGCTTTTTCTAAATATAAACTTTCATTACATTACACATAACTGAGGATCTTTAAGGTCTAGTGTCTTGGAAACCAGGAACATAATACATGAAAACAACATAAAGCATTCTTCTTAAACACTTTAAAGTCTTCTCCTTAAGTTCATCCGAGGTTCATTACCGCATCTCATAACCTGGGGACATACATCACAAGAAAGGGTGAGCAGAAGGCCCAGTAAGGGAAACAAGAGGAACATTTTACATGTGAACTTGATATACTTCAATAAGGACATGAAAAGAACTTTAAGGCATGAGAAAGAAATCATGAGTCATTTCATAAAAAAAATAACATTTTTCATAACTTGAAGATGTGGCTACATCATTTAACATAGACAATCATGAACATATCACCAAGGTCCATCCCCAAGGTGTCATTTGAAAATTACCAAGGTTATTCACCAAGGTATCGTGAAAATTGTAATCTCTAGTGGTTACATCATTACCCAATGCATTGGAGCGCTATCAGGGTGCAACCTTAAATTTGCCTTTATTATCATGTGACCACATATATCATCATAAAACATTTCATAAATAACCCATATAGCATAAAATAAATGGGTTTCATTTCATAATCATAACATTTTAAAAACTGCTTTAAAGACATGATCTTTACGTCACTTTAAACCCACGGAAAGGGAAAGCGGGTCTCATGTATGTAAATCACAGAATTTAAAATGGAAAATTTTGATATATATGTGAATACCCTTGTAGAAATAAGAGCTTTGAGTATTCACTTTATAACATAAAATAATTTTTGAGAAAAGAGAGAGGCATTTTGAGACGAAAATTCTGCAGCATAACGGCTATGTTACAAGGTTTTAGAAAACATTGAAAAGAGAGGGGACATGGGTCACCCACTCATAAATGATCCATAAAAAAGCAGGGGGAGAGAATAAGAAGGATATATGGACATGGTAATGAAATTTTAAGGACATACCATTTGAAATGAAAAAAACATGGAAGGAAGACAAAAATTAGATTTCTCTTATGAAAATTCGGCAGCCTAACGGCGTCACTTAAACTTCAATAAAAATGAATTGACAAGATAAAATAGGGTCTCTAATAATATGATCATAAGATATCAGTATTATAGATATAGAGATCATACCCCAACATAATAAAAATGAACTTGAAAGACTTGACATGAAAATCGAACTTGAAAAATGAGAAGGGTGAAAGAATTCCTTAAAAATTCGGCAGCCTAACGACGTCACTTAAACTTTAATAAAATGAAATGATGAGAGTAATAGGGGATCTCTCATCATATAAAAATGAAAAGGGCCGTAAGAGGAATATAAAAGAACATCCTCTCACATAAGAACATGGATCATAAAAGGAATGACATAAAGGA
This sequence comes from Viscum album, assembly GCA_963277665.1. Lineage (NCBI taxonomy): Eukaryota > Viridiplantae > Streptophyta > Magnoliopsida > Santalales > Viscaceae > Viscum > Viscum album. Next base: position 507,846,311 of record OY728150.1, read on the forward strand.
GATTACATGAAAAGAAAGAGAGAGGTCGGATCCCTTACCTTAAAACGTGACTCTTGAAACTCAAAGGTTTGGACCTTGAGGGCTTGAGGGCACCTTGGGAGGACTCCTTGGGAGGTAAGGAGACCAGAACTTCGTTGGGGGAGAGTTGGGAGTGAAAACTAAAGGAGTAAAGGGTGGGTATTTATAGGGAAAGTGAGGGGACAAGGCATTAATGGCCAAGGGACACCTCACAAGTGCTTTTCTCAAACCCATGTGCTCTCTCATGATATTTTCCATAAATTTAGGCCACATGGGGCCCCCAAAACAATAATTCATCACCCTTGGCAGGCCAACCCTTAAAAAAACTCATGACATCATCATGACACAGTTATGATGTCATTAAACATACCGAAACCCTAAAACTGTATTTTTACTATTCACTGAAAATTCAACTTTCTCAGAAAAATACCAAAATTTCACCCTAACCAATTATCTATGCTCTAAGTACATTTATGAACTCCATTTTATAAAAATAATCTTCTAAATATTTTTAATTTAATTTTTAAATAAAATCACTATTCATCGAAAATTTATTTTTTTCAGAAAAATCCCCAAAAATTACCATACCACAATATCGATGCTCTGAGTTCAAAAATAAAGTCATTTTTATAAAAATAATTTTCTAATCATTTTTAATTAAATTTTTAATTAAAAAACACTATTCACCTGAAAAAACTAATACTTGATTAATCATTTATGAAACCGTTATTTACCCATTTTATTGAATCAGATTACTTAATCTAGGTGTCTAAATTATATTAGAACTTTCTTTGAGTGAAATTACTAATCCATTTGGTCACATTACTAATCCTAAGCGTAAAATCACTATTCATAATTAAATATTCATAAAAAATTAAGTTGATCTTATTAGACTCCAAATTCCTTACTGAACACTTTTGTAGAAGACCATTTTTTGAAAATCATTACACATCATTAGTTGTTTAGGGTTTTCATAAATATTTTAAAATATCCTTTTTTCCAAAATTCATCAATAAAATACATCCTAAAATTATCCGGACAAAAGAAATTCCACAAACATCACTAAAGGAAGAGATCTCAAATTATTCACCCGAAAGGATTACACAAGGAAGCTAGGGTCTCGTCACATAGCCCCTTATAACACCGACATAAGACCTAAGTGTAAGGTGTGCTATGGTGAGAGAATATGAGGGAGGCTCAGATAAAATTGCCCTAGTAGTAATCTCTACTGACTTGAACTTCTCCCGTAGGCGTTTCCATTCAAGCATGACACGCTGGAGTTCGTCTTGGGCTTGGTCCAAAGCGAAGCCCACAAATGCTACCCCCTTCCCAAGCTCTGATAAGTGGGCTTCATAAGGGTTGAGTCTACTGGATGAAGCCATCGACTCCTCTTTCTGCATTAACCATTAACATCTTATTAAATCATTAAGAGTAAGTTAATATACTACTCAAAAAGATTGGGTCGTTACATTCTTCCCCCCTTAAGAAATTTCGTCCCCGAAATTTATTCTTGAGGCCTAGTCAAAAAGGTGAGGGTACTTTTGCTTCATTGTTTCCTCAGGCTCCCAAGTTGCTTCTTCATATTTATGATTCCTCCACAACACTTTCACAAGGTGGGTAGTCTTGTTTCGTTGGACCTTGTCTCTACGGTCCAAGATCTCCACTGGCTGCTCCTCATAAGAGAGGTCATTTTCCAGTTGTACCACCTCTGGGTTCAGTACATGCGAAGGGTCGGGTATGTACTTCCTCAAGAGAGATACATGGAAGACATCATGAACTTGAGCTAGGTTCGGTGGAAGTTCTAGACGATAGGCCACTGCTCCTATGCGATCAAGGATTTCATAGGGGCCAATGTACCTAGGGTTGAGCTTCCCTTTCTTACCAAACCGCATGACTCTCTTCCATGGAGAAATTCGAAGGAAGACTTTGTCACCAACACCAAACTCCAAGTACCTTTGACGATTGTCAGCATAGCTCTTCTACTGACTCTGAGTAGCCTTTATGTATTGTTGGATGGCATGAACCTGTTCTGTCATTTCTTGCACAAGATCATGCCCAAGAAGCTTTCTCTCACCAGTTTCATCCCAACAAGTAGGAGTTCTAAATCGCTTTTCATACAGAGCTTCATAGGGTGCCATATGAATACTCGAATGGAAGCTGTTGTTGTAGGAGAACTCAACTAATGGGAGGTGTTGATCCCATCCACCTTTAAATTCTATTGAGCATAATCTCAGCATGTCTTCGAGTGTCTGAATAGTCCTTTCAGATTGGCCATCAGTTTTAGGATGATAGGCCGTACTAAAATTCAATTCAGTATTCAGAGCATGTTGAAGACTTCTCCAGAATTTTGATGTGAATCTTGGGTCACGATCAGATACGATGGATAGTGGTACCCCATGCAGCCTTACCACTTCCTTCACATATATCTTGGAAAGCTGATCCAGAGAGAAATCTTCCTGAATAGAGATAAAATGGGCTGTCTTGGTGAGACGGTCCACAATAACCCATATCGAATTGTTTCCTTTGGATGTTTTCGGGAGACCAGTTACAAAGTCCATAGTGATATTATCCCACTTCTATACTAGTATGGGTAGCGGTTGTAATACCCCCTTAGGAAGTTGTCGTTCTGCCTTTACTTGCTGACACACCAGGCACCTTGTCGTGTAATCAGCAATCTCCCTCTTCATGTTATCCCACCAATAATGATCACGAAGGTCTCTATACATCTTAGTGCTTCCCGAATGTATAGAGAAAGTAGAGATATGTGCTTCATCCATCAATTCTTTCTTTATCTCCGGAATAGATGGAACACATAGTCTTGTACGAAATTTCAATACACCTTCTTGATCAATATTAAAATCAGGGAACTTCCCATCCTTTACAACCTCGAACTTCTCCTGCAGCAAAGGATCTTCTTTTTGAGCCTTCTTGATCTTCTCTAGTAATGAAGGTTGAGAAATAATTTGGGATAGGGTTGATGATGTCCCTTTCCTTATAATTCCCATGTCTAGTTTTACTAGATCTTTAATCAAGGGATCTCCTAAGATCCTCATTGTTGCAAGAACAACATGATCTTTCCTGCTTAATGCATCCGCGACTTTGTTTGCTCTTCCAGGGTGATAATGAATTGAACAATCATAGTCTTTAATAAGCTCCAACCATCTCCTTTGTCTCATGTTCAATTCTTTCTGTGTGAAAATATACTTTAGACTTTGGTGGTCAGTGTATATATCACATTTCTCCCCATAAAGATAGTGCCTCCATATCTTTAGAGCAAAAACAACTGCCTCCAGCTCTAGATCATGCGTAGGATAATTTTTCTCATGAATCTTCAACTGTCGAGATGCATAAGCAATTACCTTGTCATTTTTCATGAGGACGCACCCAAGCCCTTTCAGAGATGCATCGCTAAAAATAATGAATCCTTCTCCGATAGAGGGTAGTGTTAACACAGGTGTAGTAACCAATCTCTTCTTCAGCTCTTGGAAACTTTCCTCACATTCCTTTGTCCAGATGAACTTAACCCCTTTTCGAGTCAACTTGGTTAGTGGATTAGAAAGCCTTGAAAAATTTTTCACAAACCTCCTATAATATCCCACTAAACCAAGGAAACTACGAATCTCAGTTACTGTTGTGGGTTGAGGCCACTCCTCCACAACCATTGTCTTTGCAGGGTCAACCGAGATTCTTTCATTGATTACGATGTGCCCCAAGAAAGCCACCTGTTCTAACCAAAACTCACACTTGCTGAACTTTCCAAAGAGCCTCTCCTTCCGTAGAGTTTTCAAAATAACCCTCAGATGATCTTTATACTCCACATGACTTTTTTAATATATCAAAATATAATCAATAAAAACTACCACAAAGTTATCAAGGTAGTCCTTAAAGACTCTATTCATCAAATCCATGAAAATAGCAGGAGCATTAGTCAAGCCGAAAGGCATAACAGTAAACTCATAATGCCCATATCTTGATCGGAAGGCAGTCTTTGGAATATATTCCTTCTTCACCCTCAGTTGATGATAACCAAATCGAAGGTCAATCTTAGAGAATAATTGAGCCCCACGAAGTTGGTCAAATAAATATTCAATTCTTGGAAGAGGATATCTGTTCTTCACTGTGATCCCGTTCAATTCTCTATAATCAATGCATAGCCGCATTGATCCATCCTTCTTCTTCACAAAGAGAACTGGTGCTCCCCAAGGAGACTCACTCGGTCGGATAAACCCCTTCTCCAACAAGTCTTGGAGTTGTTTCTTTAACTCTTCTAGCTCCACATTTTCCATTCTATATGGAGTCTTTGATATCGTTTGAGACCCAGGTACGGGTTCAATGGAGAACTCTACCTCTCTTTCTGGGGGAGGTCCAGGTAACTCCTCAGGAAATACATCCATGTATTCCTGAACAATCGGAAAATATTTTATTTGTATGATACCTTTTCCTTCTTCATCATCACCGATTAACTCCATAAAGAAAGCTATAGGAGGTACTTCTAGATAGGGATCAGTTCGGGATATCTCTCCTCGGAAGATAACTGTAGGTCGTTCATTCAAGACTACTGAGATTTCCTTACTTCTGCATTTGATCTTAGCATTATACTTTGAGAGCCAGTCCATCCCTAGTATAATGTCAAATTCCATCATGGGAATGACTACTAGATTTTCGATAATATTGTGCTCACCAAAGTAAACACTAGAGTCTCTAAATACTGTTAATGCAAGGATAATCCCACTTGGAGTCTTGACTGACAACTCTACCTCTAGCAGTTCGGGGATTGATTCTATATTCCTTACAAACTTGGAGGAAATAAAGGAATGCGTAGAACCAGAATCAAATAAAGTACTTGCTAGTTTTGAGAGGACGACAAGAGTACATGCTACCACATCGTTTGGAACTTCAACTTCGGTTGTTGTGATAGTGAAATCACGACCTTGATCCCTTGGCCTCTGCTGAGGTTGATGGTGATCCCCCTCCACCGCCCTCGGATTTGGACATTGATTAGCAAAGTGCCCAAGCTTTCCACACTTGAAGCATGTGACTTCGGGTAGGTCCAGAACCATCTTTCCTCTATCGTTAGTGTTGGGAAGTTGAGGCTTCACATCACTACGACAATTCTGAGAAATATGGCCTTCTCTTCCACACCTGTAGCACTTACCACTTCCGATCAAGCATTTCCCCGAATGCTTCTTCCCATACTTATTGCATGTGGCATGTTGCATATGCTTTCCACCTCTTTCCTAATCAAAACTTCTTCTCAGGCTTGGTTCTAGAGTTCTCTTCTTTTCATTAGATTTGTGAGACCACTATGTCTCACCAAACTCCAACTCGACTTTCATAGCACTTCGAACTATTTCTTCATAGCTATCGTAGTCCCTGTTGGCTAGATATTTCCACAGATGAGGTCGTAGTCCGCCAAAGAATCTATCAACCTTCCCATTAGGGTCCATGACAAAGCTTGAGGTGTAACAGGAAAGCCTTGTGAAGTTCATCTCATAGCTTCCGACAGATTCATTCTCCTTCTGCTTCAGCTCGAGTAACACTTTCTCCATTTTCGTTCTCATGGAACGAGGGAAATACTTGTTAAAGAAAATTCCCCGAAATTCTTCCCACTCCATAGCATCCATCTCTCCTCGTGGCTTCGTGTTTTTGATCAGTGACCACCACTGATCAGCTTCTCCCTCTAGGCGGTAAACATCAAGGGTGACTTTTTCTTGTTCCGAACAATGAAGTACATAAAAGATCTTTTCAATGAAGCTTATCCATTGTTCTGCAACAAATGGGTCAGTAGATCCACTGAATGTTGGCGGTCGTTGATGCATAAAGGACTCAACAGAAAGTTGCTCCCTTCATGGTGAGATCGGCCTCTCAGCTTGATTCAAGTTATTACTCATAACTTGATTCAGTTGGTTCATCATTCGTATGATTGTTTCCATTCCGGTTTCCATCGGAGGGCCGTCAGCACATGGTGCATTGTGGTCACCATCGGCACGGTTTCTCCTATTTCCCGCCATTTTCTAAAAGAATAAAACCTTAGTGAGAAACTTATTTCATCTATGAATCTTTTAACTAAGACTTCATGCTTAGACAATTATTCTTCTCTATAATTCCTTCATAATGATTCATAAAAAGCTTGTGATTAACCAAACATATCCCCCGGGAGTGTCGTAACCAAGAGTGCAGCAAGACCCGTTATCGTGCACCAGTTCCCGTTCGAGTCTAGCTCAAAGCGGTGTTTTCGGGTTTTACCCCTATGTACATCTGTGCCAGAGCCGCCTCTACCTGCTTGTATCCAGACAGGGATGTATTTGTTTGATAAACCACTTACTCAATACTTACCAAAATACCAGGAAGTTTTCCTATATTTAAACTTTTCTATAGGGTTCTTCCTAAAGTTTTTATATCCTAATTTCCAAAAATAACTAAACCATCCTTTGATACCAACTATAGCATCCCTCCTTTTTCTAAATATAAACTTTCATTACATTACACATAACTGAGGATCATTAAGGTCTAGTGTCTTGGAAACCAAGAACATAATACATGAAAACAACATAAAGCATTCTTCTTAAAAACTTTAAAGTCTTATCCTTAAGTTCATCCTAGGTTCATTACCACATCTCATAACCTGGGGACATACATCACAAGAAAGGGTGAGCAGAAGGCCCAGTAAGGGAAACAAGAGGAACATTTTACATGTTAACTTGATATACTTCAATAAGGACATGAAAAGAACTTTAAGGCATGAGAAAGAAATCATGAGTCATTTCATAAAAAAATAACATTTTTCATAACTTGAAGATGTGGCTACATCATTTAACATAGACAATCATGAACATATCACCAAGGTCCATCCCCAAGGTGTCATTTGAAAATTACCAAGGTTATTCACCAAGGTATCGTGAAAATTGTAATCTCTAGTGGTTACATCATTACCCAATGCATTGGAGCGCTATCAGGGTGAACCCTTAAATTTTCCTTTATTATAATGTGAGCCACATATATCATCATCAAACATTTAATAAATAACCCATATATCATAAAATAAATGGGTTTAATTTCATAATCATAACATTTCAAAAACTGCTTTAAAGACATGATCTTTACGTCACTTTAAACCCACAGAAAGGGAAAGAGGGTCTCATGTATGTAAATCCCAGAATTTAAAATGGAACATTTTGATATATATGTGAATACCCTTGTAGAAATAAGAGCTTTGAGTATTCACTTTATAACATAAAATAATTTTTGAGAAAAGAGAGAGGCATTTTGAGACGAAAATTCTGCAGCATAACGGCTATGTTACAAGGTTTTAGAAAACATTGAAAAGAGAGGGGACATGGGTCAACCACTCATAAACGATCCATAAAATAGTAGGGGGAGAGAATAAGAATGATATATGGACATGGTAATGAAATTTTAAGGACATACCATTTGAAATGAAAAAAACATGGAAGGAAGACAAAAATTAGATTTCTCTTATGAAAATTCGGCAGCCTAACAGCGTCACTTAAACTTCAATAAAAATGAATTGACAAGATCAAATAGGCTCTCTCATCATATGATCATAAGAGATCAGTATTATAGATATAGATATAATACCCCAACATAATAAAAAGGAACTTGAAAGACTTGACATGAAAATCGAACTTGAAAAATGAGAAGGGTGAAAGAATCCCTTAAAAATTCGGCAGCCTAACGGCGTCACTTAAACTTGCATAAAATGAAATGATGAGAGTAATAGGGGATCTCTCATCATATAAAAATTAAAAGGGAAGTAAGAGTATTATAAAATAACATCCTCTCACATAAGAACATGGATCATAAAAGGAATGACATAAAAGAGATTACATGAAAAGAAAGAGAGAGGTCGGATCCCTTACCTTAAAACGTGACTCTTGAAACTCAAAGGTTTGGACCTTGAGGGCTTGGGGGAACCTTGGGAGGACTCCTTGGGAGGTAAGGAGACCAGAACTTAGTTGGGGGAGAGTTGGGAGTGAAAAATAAAGGAGGAAAGGGTGGGTATTTATAGGGAAAGTGAGGGGACAAGGCATTAATGGCCAAGGGACACCTCACAAGTGCTTTTCTCAAACCCATGTGCTCTCTCATGATATTTTCCATAAAGTTAGGCCACATGGGGCCCCAAAACAATAATTCATCACCCTTTGCCATCCAACCCTTAAAAAAACTCATGACATCATCATGACACAGTTATGATGTCATTAAACATACCGAAACTCTAAAACTGTATTTTTACTATTCACTGAAAATTCAACTTTCTCAGAAAAATACCAAAATTTCACCTTAACCAATTATCGATGATCTAAGTACATTTATGAACTCCATTTTATAAAAATAATTTTCTAAATATTTTTAATTTAATTTTTAAATAAAATAACTATTCATCGAAAATTCTTTTTTTTCAGAAAAATCCCCAAAAATTACCATACCACAATATCGATGCTCTGAGTTCAAAAATAAAGTCATTTTTATAAAAATAATTTTCTAATCATTTTTAATTAAATTTTTAATTAAAAAATACTATTCACCTGAAAAAACTAATACTTGATTAATCATTTATGAAACCGTTATTTACCCATTTTATTGAATCAGATTACTTAATCTAGGTGTCTAAATTATATTAAAACTTTCTTTGAGTGAAATTACTAATCCATTTGGTCACATTACTAATCCTAAGCGTAAAATCACTATTCATAATTGACTATTCATCAAAAATTAAGTTGATCTTATTAGACTCCATATTCCTTACTGAACACTTTTGTAGAAGACCATTTTTTGAAAATCATTACACATCATTAGTTATTTAGGGTTTTCAATAATATTTTAAAATATCCTTTTTTCCAAAATTCATCAATAAAATACATCCTAAAATTATCCGGACAAAAGAAATTCCACAGACATCACTAAAGGAAGAGATCTCAAATTATTCACCCGAAAGGATTACACAAGGAAGCTAGGGTCTCGTCATATAGCCCCTTATAACACCGGCATAAGACCTAAGTGTAAGGTGTGCTATGGTGAGAGAATCTGAGGGAGGCTCAGATAACATTTCCCTAGTAGTAATCTCTACTAACTTGAACTTATCCGGTAGGCATTTCCGTTCAAGCTTGACACGCTGGAGTTCGGCTTGGGCTTGGTCCAAAGCGAAGCCCACAGATGCTACCTCCTTCCCAAGCTCTGATAAGTGGGCTTCATAAGGGTTGAGTCTACTGGATGAAGCCATCGACTCCTCTATCTGCATTAACCATTAACATCTTATTAAATCATTAAGAGTAAGTTAATATACTACTAAAAAATATTGGGTCGTTACATTATATCAGAACAAATGGAAAGTAATATGAGATGACATGAAGATGAAATAAATTAGAATAATGAAGAAATATTTCATACTATAGAAGTTTTGGCTTGAAAAAAAATTTATAGTTAACAATCTTATTTTTCAGCTAGCTTATGAAATGTTAGATTGGGATTATCCTATGATTGTTTAAACCCATTTCTCCAAATGAATAATAGACACAATACTTGGCTTGTTGTCATTCAAATTTATAACATTCCGTCATGGATGTTTATGAAGAATTTGTTTACTATCATGATTATGTTATTATCTAGACCAATGATCTGAGAAATTATGTGTAGTTACACTTGAATCAACTAATAGATTAGTTAAAGGAGATTTGGATTGCTGGTGCATGAGTGTACAATTCATTCTAGAAGGAGTACTTTGTGTTTTGTAGAGGTTCACTATGGATGATATTTAATTTCCCTAAATACAAAATTATGTCTTGTTGGAGTAATAAATGTCAATTATCCTTCCATGGTTTTATAAAAAATACACATTCCTAAAGATTAAATTTTCTAAGAACATTCAACTTCAAAGGGAAACAACAATTTCTACCGATGGATCATCCATATTGGGAAAATCATAGAGAGTTTGATTATTCCATCAAGACATATGAGACCCCGCAATGAATGTTTTTGGATGATATTTCTAAAGAAAATGATGAATTGAATTATGGTACTAGAAAAATTAAATCAAATATCAGATAGTGAAAGCATGTTAATTCGAATTCCAATCACAATTAGAGAAAGAAAAGCATATTTATAGAGTTTTCATATTTATCATCAAATTTATTATGTCATAGTTTGGATGTAATGAATATTAAGAAACTCATTTGTGAAATTCCACTTTCTACTATTTTAAATGTAAATTAGAAAATGAAATATGATTTTCAATCATGTCATGATTTGATAGTTTAGGGTATAAGAGAAGGACATCACCCTAAGTTAGTTGGACTAATAAGTGGAATGTCCACTTTTCCCGTTATTTGATGAAACATTTATAGAATAAATAATATCGTATGGTCATTGAATGTTTTAAGGATCTAGATTATTATTTATATAATATTTCTAAATGGTTGAATACACAAGATGTGAAACACAAATCAACTAAAACCCATGATTACCATGTATTGTAATATTATTTGATTACAATTGCAATTTGAAGATTAATTTTACATAATGTTATAGTAGATGTGGTTATGTTATGACATTTTTATCAAAAACTTTATTTCAAAAGACTGAGAAGATTTGTTGTTCAGAAATTTTAGAGAGATACACTGATTTTTCTTTGCAACCTCGAGAAAATTTTCCAACCATCATTTTTCACATGTATGTTACATCTGACTATGAATCTTCCCACAAAAGATCTTTTTAGTGGTCCTATTTTGAGTTAGTGGATGTATCATATAGAAAGAATAATGTTTTCATGGGAAAATTACATGATGAATAAATATCATCTAGATGACTCTGTTGGGAAATTCTATTAAGGACATGAATGCATGAATTTCTGTTAAGCATACTTGGCTAACATTACTAATAGGTCTAATCGACTAATTAGAACTGAATATGAGAAATATGGTCACATTGACCTTAAATTTCATTAACATTCCAATATTGGGGGATAGATAGGTCATACTCATTATGTACATTATGAAAGGAAGTGGGGTAAATGGTTCATCTTACAGGTGTATTAAACTATTGTGTGATTGATGATTACATCATGTCAGTAAAGTGTTACATATGCATTTTTTTCATTGTCTTATTTCTTAATATCTTCTAACATATTAATGATTTAACATTTATAAAGAAAAAATTAGAAATTATAAATAAAGATAAATCAATCTCTATCTTTTAAGATGGAGGAACTCTTTCACAATAAATAATTTAATTCTTGGTTAATGTCAAAGGTGATATATTTTTTTATTCTCATAACATAATCACATGTGCATATTAAATATTCAATTTTAGTATTTTTAGGATTTAAATCTTCTATTGAATGATGTTTCAGATGAAATTAGAGTATAGTCATTTCGTCCAAATGATGTGGTAAATGATTTTAAGGTAATGGTTGTTAATGAATTTAAATTCATTATAAATTTTTGTGAAAGAAAAATGAAAAAATAAAATAATGGTGTCACGATAAGTGCCAAAACATATTATTATGTGATTGAAACATATAGAAAACCTAGATAAGAAAAAACTATCATATTATGTTGTTGTTGAATGAATAATTTTATTATATTACTATGAACATTGGTGTGTCAAATGTTGAAATCAAAGTGGATTCATTCAATGGAACTAAAAGCAATGCATATTGATAACTATGGATTTATACTTATTTATATGAACCTCCAACATCATACTGATAAACCACATGTTCTTGGATCACAAGTAGGACAATTTTTTATACAACTGACTTGTGAAAACAATAATTTGGTGTTATTCTTGATGTCATTCCTAGACATATTTTTGATGAAGACACGGTTGAAATGGTGTTCTTAAAGATCTTGTGGGTATTTATTCAAATGTTGCATTTGATGATAGAGATGACTCAATTGTAGAACATATTGTGAAGCAGCAATTTTCATAGAGCACACATAGTATTGATACATTTTTAATTAAATACCTGATATTATCACAATATTTTTTTGTTTTTGTAAACATTCACACATGATATAAAATTAACTATTATATTTTATACCATGGTCGGATATGAAACTGTTAATAGACGAACCAATTTATTTTTGAGCACATATCTGGTAATTCTTGAAGATATAAATTACATGATATTTTCTCAATATAAATATCACACATGGAAATATATGTCATTATTTTACAAAAAAAATTTATTACATAACATTTTTCATTATTTATATTTATCTAAAACTACTATTTTAAATATCTAGGGAAAAATGACTGATACTGATTATAACATCTCTGGTAATTATAGAATAACATTTTTTTGTCTTTATTAATATTTATGTGTTATATTTCACCATGAATGGACTCTATGTTCGATAGAGTACCTCAAATGCAATAATGGGTTTGTTCAAAATCTTATGTTGCACATAAGTTTGGTTTATACCGAAAAATAATTAATTATTTATATTATTTACATTATTTTTTTATGTTATTGTTATATAATAGTAGTTATAATGGTGGGAGTGAATGATTATAACTAAATTATTAAAATATGGTTTACAAATGTTTATATAAAGATTAATTAGTTATAAAATCAATTATAAATGAAAATAAAAACCAATCGAATATAAAAGATCTATTTTTCAGAAAAAAAATTATTTCAATATAAATAATTGAATTCATAAAATAATAAAATCACTCTTGAGAGATTTTATTAATAAAATATATATGTAATATAATAAATTTAATGTTTAAAATTCAACTTATATTTGTTATAGACATGATATATGGTCAAATTATATTTTTTAAATAAAAGACGTATTTAAAAAAAAATCATTTTCACAACCTTTTGATGGTGAACCAGTATTAAATCTAGTATTTTCCACTTTTATATGTTAAATTTGACCAAATAAAAGTATTATTTTAATGAGGGATATAATAATTTACATTGGTTTAATTTTTGGTATTTTAATAATTAAATTCACAATTTAATGAATAATAAAAGTACTAGATTTTTAATTCAAACTGCCTTTCTTCTAATTTTTTTATATTGATTGATTATATTATTCATTGGTTTTAAAGTATAATTATATTTTTGTTTTATAATTTAATTCAATTTTTTTCATTTTATGTAATTTCACATTGAAATTATATATATAAAAAAGTCAATCATTTGATTGTTTTTACTATTAAAAAACCATTTTATCGTTTTGACCACGATAATAAATTTTATATTAAATGATGAATCTGTTGTGTTTTAAATTTGGAATAATTTATTCCATATTTTAAATCCAAAGGATAATGTTATTTAAATTGTTCCCTTTTATTTTTGGATATTATGAATATTAACTTTTGAAATTATTTTAATTACAACGGTTTAAGGTAAATCGGGTAATTATAGGTAAAAAATATTATAATATTATAAAACTACCTTCACACATGTTCTAATTTAATTTTATGAGTGTATTGAAACCATTATAATTTTTGGGTTTATTTTAGGACCATATAGAGCCACTTGGATGACTGTAATGCATTTATAATATTTTATTTGATGAATATTTTTTATTAAACATTTTTTTAAAAAATAATGTATTTTAATATGAGGTTATAAAGGGGATATATTTGAATATAAATTTAAATTTTAAAGCTAAAAATATTACCTACATTATGGTAAGTCATATATATATTTTGATAAATTAAATAATTAAATTTAATTTTGACAAAAAGTTTATTTACTCATTTCTTAATTAATGAAAGAATACTATAAATGATATTGTAAATATTAATATTAGTATTATGTGACAAAACTAATGTCATTTAGTAATTTTTATGTTATATTTATCATTTTTGTGATGTTATTAAAGAGTTTTATCGAACATAACTTTTTGTTATTGTATTTTTTAAAACAAATGAATAGTGTCAGAATTGACAATATTGGTATTTTAAAATATTATATAGTTTATTAAACGATATAAAATTAATAAATATAAAATATTTATCCAAATTTTTAGGATACATCCTAATATTTCATAAATGATATATTTTGTGTCATTTTACAAATTATTCTATTTAAATTAACCAATAACATGTAAATAACATGATATCCCAATAAGATTTAAAAAGGTAAAATAATAGTTAAAACAAAAAGATAAGGATTAAAAAAAGTATTCCTAACACATATAATATTAATTGAATGATGGTTATTATACCTTAAAGAATATTATATATGATATAAATTATTTTTGGACCATTTGGAATCAAAAATGAAATTATGTTATTTTAATTCATTTAATAATTCCAAGGGTTCCCCTCCCCACCCCTATAGAAAGGCACCCATTTCTCTCCATTATTATCACTTCAAAATACTTTTTTTTGTTCCTATATCTACCCAAAAACCTTCCTAGATTCCTCTTCCACATTCATGATGTGTTATTTAGGGAATAATACCATTTTTTTGGGGTTAGGGTGTTCTTCAAAGGTCATCAAATGAAGAAGAGGTACATGCTTTATTTAAGACTTTCTATTTTATTTCTTCCTCAAAATCCTACAATAATCCTCCAACCATGATGATATAATAAATACCAAATAATAAATATACTAAGATGTTATTGTGTTAATTTCATCTCCTAAATCCATTTATAATTTCATCAAATAGGAAATGCACATTTTGTTCGTGTTTACGAAAGACTACATCCTCACGAACCGATATAGTTGATTTTCATTACCATATCCAAATAGTAGCCATAATGATGAAATTATTTTTTCTATATAATTTTAATGAAATATATATATTTATAAGAGAAAAATATATCCATTATTTTCTTACTTTACTTTCATAAAAAACTAATAACGTGGTTCGTGCGTATGTGTGAAGTATCACGTTCACGAAGCTGTGTAAATCATCTTTATTCACCACATCACATGTACACTATATATAAGTATATTTCAATTATTATTATGATATTATTTATTTTATGATCATTCTGTAAAGATAAAATAATAATTAACTTATTTTCAAAATTAATAAAAAAAATGGAAACGTTACCCATGCATACGCACGACCTACAATCACAATGATTATAACGTTGTTAATTTTTCATACTATAAATGAATGGTTTGATAAAAAAGTATAATTTATATATAATGTTAATTATTATCCCAAGAATTTAATTTTGTATATGATGTACTTATTACTACATGAACTATAGAACTCATACAAAAACATTTTTGACTCAAGTACCAAATATTGACAAAACATCTGATATGAACTTAAATAAATATATAATTGTTCTAAAATTATAATACATAATTTAAAAGGAATAATGACCATGAAAAATTTTCTCATGAATATATATATTAAAATATGCTTGTTATTCAAGAATATATAGAATATATGAGATGATTAAAACTCATATTAATGGATTATGTCTCATTCTCCTTTCATTGAGGCATTTCATGAAATTATGCACCTTTATTCTTTTATAAGATGTTTATACAAACACTATGACATTTCATATCCATATTTTATCTATAATAATTTCATTTATTTTTTTAAATGTATTAATTACTGGAGATTAAGATTTATTTGTTTAAAGTGTTATGAGATAACATGATTGTTTATTGATTTAATTTTGATGGCTTTTAATCGTGATATCAATTTAATTATTTTTATATAGATATAAAATGATTATACATGAAACTCTATGTATATCATTAATTTAATTCAATTATTTTAGAATGATTATTTTTGTACAAATCATTTTACATTCTTTACGAAATCAACAAAGTGATGTTTTCTTGTATAGGGGAAGAACACCATATCCACCGCTATAAACATTATTTGATACATGGGTTCCCCTATAAGACTTAATATTTTTAAAAGGAAAATAAATCCATTATTCCTTATTTTGAGTATAATGGAATTTAAAATTGGATCTTAAATGAAAATTGAATTTTTATATGAAAATGTTTTTCATATGGGATTATAAGAAGTTTTTAAAATGGTTCTATGATAAACATGTTTAATTCATGAAATGGTTGATTATTATATAAAATGTATGAGACTGAAATAGCTTATATTAAGGTTTGATCCTCGTTATAGCTAATGAGTGAGCCTGTAATAGCTTATATGAAGCGATGATCCCCATATTAGCTCAGGTTTGAGCCCGATATTGCTTATATGAAGGGTTATCCCCATTATAGATCTATAATTCATCAGTAAATAATTTTATTGGAAGTTGGCCATATTGTTATTCAAATTAAAAAGGGTTTGAATGAAGTTTTTCTATATGATTATATAAGTAACATAAAGGATTATTAGTTTATTACGATTGGTTTTAGTGTTTTTCTATCAGAAAAATAAATGACGGTTATTCATGTGAAAATATTTTGTTTCATCTACTCAAAGAAAATTAAATGAGTTACCATGTATAAACTGAAATAACATTTTTCTTTATTTTAATTCCCATTAATAAGATTTTTTTTCATCCTACTTTTTTTATCTTTTAAAAATAGTTTACATAATAACAGGGTCAATTATGGAATGATGGAAAAGTTAAGATGATTAAACATGAAAAGAACCAATGTTTCTCTTATAATATTTTGGTGTTATGGAAGAAATGGATGCTGTTTGAAGTGACCACTTTGTATTTCTATGGTTTTTTTGTAGTAGTTATGGCCTAATTCTCTAAATCTCTAATACAGAAAATATCCAGTATTCGAATTCTTGACTGAACTCTATATTATATAATTTTTAAGGATGGGGCCTTATAGTTGGTATCAAATGTCAGTTTAGATAACTATATATGTTAGGATTGTTTTAATTGATTTCCTTTAATGAATTTTACATTATTTTAAAGTTTTAATGATGTATCATTTTATGATATCATTCTTGCTTCATCTAAACTATGTCTGTTCAAAATGGTTTTCCATAGAAGAAATAGGAAAGCAATGATGGGAACACATAGAAAGGAAAACAACCTTTCAAATCTAAATCATGAGGTTGATTGAATCAAAACTGAATAGTTAGTTGCTATGGGTGAACTGCTGAGTCAAGATATAAATGGTATTTGTGTCTATAAAAGATATTATCCAGATCAACCATAGTGGAATTTTTTAGCAGTATGACATTTTATGAAGAAACATCCCTTATCATTCAAAGTATCATCTGACCTAGTGGTAACATAGTAATGGATCAATTCCATGGAGATGATATTTTAAGTCAGGGGATGTTCAGAATAACAAATTTTATGTCATTACATCAATCGTTTTGGAGGTGATGCTAATCGATAATGGTCATTGGATAAGAATACTTGATAAAAAAATGATCTGGAAGCCATAGAATAAGAATAGATTAAGGATATTTTCCATGATAAATATTTCCAAAGATTTTTCAACATAGTATGGAGAAACCATTCCTCTAATTAAATAAAAAATTATATCGATTCAGTTGACACTTATGAATAGTAATTCACAATATTAGATAGGTTTTTTCTGCATTTTTTTTGAGCAATTTATAGTAAAGTTATTATATATTACTCAAGATTGAAACCATGTATACAAATAGCTCTGGCCTCCCATGATATTAAAATGTTATAAAAAACTGATTTATTTTCAAGAGAATGATTAAATTGATTTTTCTGACATTTAAATTCAATGATCTGACAAGAGTAGGAAATGGTCGAGGAGGATGGAAATGGAGAATCAACCAACTAAGAATTATAGACGTAATCCTAAAACGTGTTCTAATTATGGTAAAATACATTTTGGGGAATGTATTTATGGATCTAAAAAGTGTTACTGGTATGGTATGTTTGGTCACAACGCTCAAGACTATAAGGAAAAGGGTCATGTACATTCCAACAAAGAGATAATAGGTATCCAATCTACAGTAACATGATTTTGCTACAATGAGATGGTACATTAGGAAAATAAGTTTCTAAATTTAATTACACATGGAGTAAATCATTATAATCAAAAAAAGTATTGGGAAAGTATTTTGGTGCTACTATAATTGATGTTGAGACATCTGGTGAACTGATAGAATATCCCAAGAGCCTGGTATTTTTCAAAGGATAACCATATGTTCTATGTTTTAGACAATCTATACAAGGTTTTATGTGATGTGATAATAATTTATTACGGACCATTCTAGGAGATGTTTTGTGGGGTTATATTTATTTGTGGTTTTTTATTAATGTGGAAGTATAAATATGCTCTTGGACCTCAGTTTTAAGATATTAATATTATTTTTGGTTTTTGTGAACTTTTATGCTTAAATTTATTATTAGGGATATACATCATAATTCTGGTAATATTATGAGGTTAAAATGTTTCTTATAAAATTGAAATACATCAATTCTGTATGTTTATTTATATTCTTCTTCTAGGAAGTAAATTATTTCCTCCACTCTATCAAAAGGATCATAAAAAAATATTATTCATTTACATTTCTCAATGGTATTTTAACCCATCACATATTTATGATTTTTTGAGGGATAACATTCTAATGAATATTTTCTCTATCACTCTCTATTAGCCTTTGAGATTTACTTTTATCATCCATGTCCATGTTTTCTTACATGGAACCATAGTATATGATATCTTTGGTGTCCATTATAATTCACTTTAAATATTTTAATGCATAGGTTTTATTGAAAAGTTTTCCTATATGGGGTTTTAGTGATGTAATTTTAAAAATTAGAATAATAAGTACCAAGACCAACATTAAAATTACGATGACATGATTTCCAAAATGAGGGATGGATGTAACATCCCAGATAATTGTAAAATATTACTTGTTAATATTTATTAATATTTATTAATTAGATTTTACCTTAATGGGAGTATAGTTTTCATAGTTTACCTAACACGCAATACTGGGTTTCTCAGAAATCTTACGTTGCACACAAGACTGAGTTATACTGAAAACTAATATATTATGAATATTTTTATTTTATGTTATAGTCATCGTATAACTATTAGAATGGAGGAAATAAAGGATATTAACGAAATAATGAAAAATGGTTTACTCAATTATATAAAAATATTCATTGGTTAAAAAATTAAATAGAAATGAAAAAAAACCAAATTATTATAAATAATGTGTTTTTAGGAAAAAAACAATTTAAATGAAAGTAAGCGAGTTCATAAAATATTAAAATCACTCTTTATGGATTTTATTAATGCAATATATATATATAATATATTCAATTTACTGTCTATTAATAATCTTATATATTTTATTTATATGATTTAAAAAAAATTCAATTTTTCAAATAAAAAATTATTTTTCCAAATAATGTATTTTACCACATTTTGATTGTAAAACCCTATTAAATATGGATTTTTTCACTTTTATATGTTCCATTTGTAAAAAGAAACTTTTTATCATAATTAGAGATATAAAAATTTATTTTTTTTGATTTTTTTATTTTTAAAATTAAATTCATATTGTAATGAATAGTGAAAAATATTGCAATATTAATTCAATCTTTCATTTCATTTAGTTTATTTATATTGATATATTATATAATTAATTGTTATTAAACTATAATTAAATTATGTTTTTATCATTTAATCCAATTTTGTTTAATGTAATTAATTTCACATTGAAATTAGATATAAATTCATGAGAATTTTTTGATGGTTTTTTATTTTTATTTAAAACTATTTTTTCTTGTTTTAACAATGGAGATTAATTTTAAATTAATTAGTGAAAATTATGTTTTTTGAATATAGAAAAATTTATTCCATATTTGGAATCATAATTTATAAATAATGTAAATATTTCCCTTTTATTTTTGGACATTATGAATTGTAACATTATTAAATATTTTTATTACCACGGTTAAAAGTAAATCAGGTAATTAAAGGTAAAAATAATATTATAGTAACATAAATCTACCCTAAAAATGTAATAATTTTATTGGATGTGCGTATTCTCACAATGATCCTTCATGGGTCTATTTTATGACCACTTGGAGCCATGTGGATGACTTTAATTCATTTATAAAACTATATTCAATGAAAAGTTATTTTTTGTTACAACTTTGTTTTTTAAAAAGTACAGTATTTGAATATAGAGTTATACATGATATAACATTGAATATAAATAGTAATTTTAAATATAATAATATTACCTATATCATGGTTATTTATTTTTAATTTTTATAGGTTTTATAATTAAATTAATTTATGACATAATTGTGATGTAGTAATTTCTCTATTAATTAATGAATCAAATAAATGATATTATAAATATTAAACTATATATTATTTGATTTAATTTAGGCCATCCACTAATTTTATGGATATATTTGACATGTTTTTTACTATTTAGTGTAGATGTTTTTAACTTATCTTTATTTTATTATATTTTCAAAAAGTATACTAATGAATAGTTTGAGAATTGATAGTATTGGTATTTTAAAATTTAAAATATTTTATTAAAAGTTATTAAAATACAAAAAAATTGTAATATTCATCCAAATTGATAGGATAAAATATAATATTTCATAAATGACAAATTTTTTGTTGTTTGAAATTTTATTATAATTACATTAACCCACAAAGTGTTAATAACATGATATCAAGGTAAGATTAAAAAAGGTAAAATAATTGTTAAAACAAAAAGGTAAGGATTACAAAATATTAAAAAAAGGTATAATTTATGTTTAATGAATATTATTAGACCCAAAATAATCTTATATTATAAATAAATTAGTTTGGAACAATTTTTATCCATAATATATTTTTTTTAAAATTTAAAACATTTCATAATTCCAAGGGTGTCCCATCCTTCTCCTACAAAAAAACACCCATTCCAATCTATTACTAACACAAAAAAAACCTTTTTGATCAGATAATATCTACCCAAAACCCTTAATATAAACCTTTCTCAAATTATTATGGCCTTATTTGAGTAATAACACGCTTTTTATAAGTGATGGGTGTTCTTCAAAAGGTGATCAGGCAAAGAAGATGTATTTATTTTATTGAAGTGTTTCTTTTTTATTTCTTTGTTAATCTTCCTTCAAATAAACTCCATCCATGATGTTATAATAACTACAGTGTACTCAATGTTCTAAGATGTTATTATGATAATATCATCACCTAAATCTATCTCTAATTTAATTAAATCATAAATGAAAATTTCTTTTGTGTGGACGGCGGACTACCGCCTCAGAAACCGATATTGATCATTTTTCATTACCGTCTCTCAAGAATTCTCATAATTATGGAAATAATGTTTATATAATATTTTAATGAAATATTTATCATTATAATATAATAATATGTCAATTATTTTCTTACTTTACATGCACATAGAAATGATAATGTCGTTCGTCTGTATGTGTGAATAGTCACCTCCACGAAGCAGTGTGAATCATTTTTATTCACCACATTGCTTATATGATATATATATAAGTATATTTTAATGATTATTATGATTTCAGTTATATTATGAAAATTTTAGATATTTAAAATAATAATTACCATATTTCCATAATGATCAATGGAAAATGGAAATGTTACTCATGCGCAAGTACAACCAACTATATCAATGATTATATCATTGTTGATTTTTCCTACCACAAATGATTGGTTTGATTTGAAAAGTATAATTGATCAATAAAAGTGATTATTATGTCATGAATTTAATTCTGATGATTATATACTTTTGACCACATGGACATTTGACAATATCCAAGTTCTTATTCGACTCTAGTACAAAATATCAACAAAACGTCTGATATGAACTTAAATAATTTTTTAATTGTAATAAAATGATAATAAGTGATATAAAAGAAACAATTAACATGATAAAGGATCTCAAGATAGTATAAATTAACCTAAATTTATGTTTCTGTATGACAAATAATGTACGAGTCGATTTATACCATAGGTAAGTGATTTCATCTCAATATCCTTTTATTGATGTGTTTCTTAATAATATGAACTATTATTCTTTTATATGGTTTATATACAGCCAATATGAAATTTAATATTTATATTTTAACTATAATAATGTTATTTGTTGTCTTGGTAAATGTACCAATTCATGGATATTAAGATTTAAATGCTCAATTTGGTATTAGACACCTTAAACATTTAATGATTTAATTTTAAAATATTTTATTCATGATATTAATTTACATATTTATTTATATGGATATTAGAAGATTATACAGAACATTTTATGATTATCTTGAATTACATTCAATGTTTTTAAAAAGAATTTTTTATACAAAGAATTTTTCATTCATTACAAATTGACTAAAAGGATGTATTTTCTTGTATAAAGATGGAATAACTTTTATGCCACCATAACCGTTATCTATAATATGGAATCCTCTATTTTCATAACGTTTTTAAAGGGAAATAAATACCTTATTTCATTTTATTTATCTTTTTATTGAAAATTGGTTCTTAAATTAAAATGGAATTTTATACAAAAAAAATATTCCTTTGGGATTAGAAAATGTTTTCAAATTATTTTTTGGATGAACCTGTTTTATTCATAAAATGGAATCATTGCATTACATGAAATGGGTGAGCCCAAAATAGAAAATATTATGGGTTAAGGCCCACTATTGATCACGGGTGGTCCATTTATAGCTTATATGAATGGGTAAGACCCATTATAGCTCATTGGTGTGCCCGATATAGCTTATACGATTAGTGATCCCCATTATAGATCTCCAATTCATTGGGAAATTATAATATTGGCAGTCATCCATATAGTTACTCTAATTTAATTCTTATTGAAATTGTTTTATTTATATGTTTCTCTAAGTCACTTAAAGGAGAATTAATCACATGATATTGGTTTTAATGTTTTAATTGATAAAAAAGTATGAGTGTTATTCATGTGAAAATATTTTGTTTCATCGGCCCATATAACATTAAATGGTTTACCATGTATTAACTATATTAATGGTTTTCATTATTTTTATGTCCCTTACTGAAATTTTTATGCTAATAACATGTTTTAAAATGTTTTTATAGGATTTATTGAAGAATAGAGTCATGGATGGAATCATGTAAAATTTATACTGATTAAATATGAAAATAAATCATGATTATTTTAAAAGGATTTGTGTTTTGAAAAAATGGATACTATTGTAAGTGTCAACTATGTATTTATAGGGTTTAGTTATACGGAAGGGTATGTCTTAATTCTCAAAATATATAAACCCTTAAAGATCCTAATTGTGAATTCTTGACTCAACTACATATTATATAATGTTTTATGTGGGGGCCTTATAATGATGATACTAGAGGAATATGAAAAATATGGAGAATTTGACAACACACATCTTCTCTGGGAATCACTGTAAGTTAAATTTATGTTTGAATAGTATGGTCTTTCATATTATTTCCCTTTTAATCATTCAATTTATTTTATCATCTATGTTATTTAAGGCTACATTATTGAAGATATAATGGGATTATATCACTGGGTATAATTTTATAGCGGGGGTACTACTATAACTAATCCTACAGTTCAGCATACTACTATGTCTCTTGAGTCACTATGAGGTTATCCTCCCATTATGACACCTCCATCTATTCCATAACCACATTTCCCATATCATTTTCTACCCACACACAAATCATATTATGGTTCTCAAACTCCAATACCTCTATATTTTCCATTCCCACCATCCACTGTAAAGGGAATTGCGCCCCCTATATCCACATTCCATATCCACATCCATATCCAATCTTACTAGTATAGGGTTATCCATTAGGTTTTCTTCCCCCCTCAGTACACACATCATTATCTTCTATATAGTGCACTCCTACTATAGATATCCCACCTACCACATAGCCTACTCTCCTCCTCTAGACACACCATTTCAAGGGTCTACAGATCCCCCATATATTGGAATGTGTTTAGACATTACAATAAGTTATTAATGATAAGTTCATATATATTATTTTTGTTTTTTTTTCAGGATTATCTTCAACCACAACTAGATGATTAATCCACACAAGAATGCGAGAGGTTAGGTATCGACACATGAAAATATTGGTTCAATACAATGAGGAAAATTCTGTAATTGGAAAAAATTGAAAGGAATGTAAAATCTTTAGGGGAACACTTTCTAAAGACAACAATATATTTTCTGTTCGACCAATAAGTTGGAGGGAAGTTTGATAACAAATAATGATCAATTACTTGGAATATATTTGGGTATGTAATGTTAATAACCTTATATATACATATATATTAATTTAAAATATTTTCTTAAAAAATATTTTTTTAATTGTAGCTATGATATAATTTTCTTAAGGAAAAAACGTCAATGTTTTAAAGAAAATGAAATAAGGAGACATGTGACGATTTTCTGGATGGAGAAAATGCCAATGTAGTATGTTTATTGGAACTAGGCTATGTGTGATGAGGGTAAAAGTATATCATATATGTTGGTTATTGAAAAGATTATTTTTATATGCTTAGTGAAATAAAATGGATTCATGATTGTCAAAAGTCAAAATACAAAGAGATGATCAACTATTAGAAATGTCTAGGTTTTATGGTATTTGTAAAATTTATATATATATATATTCATTTATTTATTTGAAAAAAATTTGTATGTTATAAATTATTTTTTATTTTATATTAATGG